>OZ025295.1:195767472-197105805 GCA_964019185.1 Maratus speculifer | reverse complement strand
CTTTTGATTAAGCTTTACCATTGGAAGTTGAAAAAAGTAACAAAAGGGCGCCTTAGTAAAATTGTCAATTCAAACAGATCTCGCGTCGCGATTGGCGATAATTGGCATTAAAGATGAGGTCGGTGCAGATATAGAACTATTCAAAATATTTACATGCTATGTTCGGGAAGACATACGTCATTAACAATCCCCACAAATAAAAGGTTAATATTTTACCATTCTATTGCTTTAGATTCTGGTTGCTAGCAGTGCTTGGGCCATCAATTTGAAATAAAAGTTAATTTTATTCTTTCCTTTTTTTTTTTTTTTTTTTTTTTTTTTTTTTTTTAGCCTTTGATGCTATTTCTTTCAGACAAGCTAAAAAGTGTCGTGTCAAAAATTGTGGCCCACTTAGGGTAAGTCTTGCAATCGTTTTGAAAATCGAAAAAAAATTTTTTTGACGGATTTACACGTTTCAGTTACTGGAGATTCCGAAAAACATATTTTTAGAAAAAAAAATTGCCGTCCGTCTGTCTGTCTGTAAACGCTCTATCACACGAACAAATGAAGTTAGAGACTTAAAATTTTGTATGTACTTAGTAAGTAACAATAGAACGAAGCCTATTTAATACCAGTAACCTCGATTATCCGGAACTATTTTTTTCGGACTCTCGAAAAATTCTTTCTGATTAAATGTATATAAAAATTTTCGATTTTTTTTTATTTTAAGGAAAGGACGTAAAAGGCAATAAAATAACACAAATTCTGCATACATATTCATATATAATAATATATAAATATATTTGCATATATTTTGCGTATATATAATTATATTATGCATATCGTTGATGGTTAAGTATTACGGTGGCCCCCAACGACTAGTTTCGTAATCTGGCCGTTAAAACGAGACATTCATACAATTTTATTGTTAAAATGCATTTTTTTTTCTCAGAGTCTTTAAAAAAGCGTTTAAACTAAAGAAAAAATCCGTTTTTGATGAATCTAGTCAATGAAGAAGTAGTACGTCAAATTGTATCGCTTTATTATTCCGCAATTCCAATGTCTCAGAGAGAAATTGCTAATCAATTGGGTATGTCACGCCGTTCTGTTTGCTATTATATTGATAAACACAAGAAAAATGAAGTGAGCTCATTGCATTCTAAACGGGGTCGACCTTCTAAAAAACCTCTATCGAATTTTTTTTTCTTTTAATCGGAGGCGAAACGGAATTCTACAACGGCAGAATCTACATTCAACTTTTTTTTTCTTTTAACAGCAGTTAATTTAATTTAAATAAATCACTCTACGTGGCTTGTATTGAAGATAAGTTCAAAGCGTTGGTGCTATTTGCGGCGGCCGATTATCTAGACGAAAAATATAGGCCCTAGGGAGAGCGCCCTTCTTAGGGGTCTTTCTAAGGAAACCTAACTCATTTTTAAGCAAGTTTCAAAGAAACCATGAAAACTCCGAACGGTTAAGCTAAAAGGTGCAATTAGATTTGACCCAACACCTCCCGTCTACCAGCTATGACAGCAGTATCTCTCAGCCACTGGTGGGGCGATACTTTCGAAGTAGACAGAACTGTTCAAATATTTACAGGCAATATACGGGGCAAAGATACGAGTCATTAACAATCCCCACAAATGAAAGGGTAATATTTTACGATTCGATATCTTAAGATTCTGGTTATCAGCATTGCCTAAGCCATCATTTTTAAAACAGGCTTTAATTTGCCAATACAGATCTCGCGACGCGACTTTCAATCACTCGCATTAAAGTTAAATTCGAATCAGAGAGAACTAACTACTCAAAATATTTAGAGCCAATGTACGGGAAGACATAAGTCATTACAATCCCAGTAGCTGGATCATCACTCGCGTTAATTTTATAAAACGTTCCATTATTTGAAAGCAGGCGTTAATTTGCTAAAAACAGATCTCGCGGCACGACTTTCAATTACTGGTATTAAACATAAAATCGCAACAGATAGAACTATTCAAAATATTTACAGGCAATGTATAACATGGAAGACATGATCTTGTTGAAAATCCCCACAAATGAAAGTAAGATATTGCGTTTCCATAACTCTAAATTTTCTCAGCACGATCCATCGTCGTCTCGGTATCGTTGTAGCACTTAGAATAATTAACTTGCTTTCTCTCTCTGTTCGTGTCCTTTCTTTTTACTTACCCATCATACGTAGTATACGGTAAATCTTGCAATCGTTTTGAAAATCGAAATTTTTTTTGACGGTTTAACACGTTTCGGACACAGGAGATTCCGAAAAACATGTTTTTAGAAAAAAAATTTTGCCGTCCGTCTGTCTGTCTTTCTGTCTGTAAACGCTCTACCTCCCGAACGAATTGACATAGAGACTTGAAATTTCGTATATACTTAGTATGTAAGAATGGGACGAAGCTTATTTAATATCAATAACCTCGATTATCCGGAACTATTTTTTTCGGACTCTCGAAAAATTCGTTCTGGTGAAAGGTATATAAAAATTTTCGAAATTTTTTATTTAAAGGAGTGATCGTAAAAGGCAATAAAATAACGCAAATTTTGCATAAAGAACGAAGTTGATCGAATTATTAGTTGCCGAGATATCTGTAATATCGTGTTTTCCACATTCTTCGATTTTTCATGACCCTGTATTTCATTCAAATTTCAATTCAAAAATATATTTTAATTGGAAGTGAGACTCTTAATCCGACGCAATAAACTGTTAGTTAATAATATTATTATTTTTGGAGTTATAAGGATGTTACTTTTTCGTAATTCAGTATTACTTGAGTAGTTAGGCGTGTTGTATAATTTATCGAAAGAGATTGATCAGCAACTCTTTAATACAGCATTACTATGCACAATAAAAATATAAATACACGTTTAAATTTTGTTTTGGAATTGCAATCCATTTTATAAATAGTTTTCAAATGTATTATTTTCATATATTATATATGCATATATATGATGGGTAAGTATTACGGTGGCCCCCAACGACTAGTTTATATTTTGTGTCGTCACTATCACGCCACACTGTAAAACATTTGCGTAACGTTACTCCATAAAACTGGAGGCTGCTTTGCTGCCTTCGATCTTATGGAGTGATTTTTTTCCCTTATATAATGGTGTAATTTAAACATGTGTTACTGCTGTAACATTACATGTTAGTGTAATGTTACACCGGTTATATAGTTTAAACCGGTTACATTGGTTATGCCTCCATAAAACTGGTGGAAGCTTGGCTGACACCATTTATATGGAGTAACGTTACTCAAATGTTTTACAGTGCAGGAAAGACTATGGGTTTCTATACAAATCGGAATCCCTGTGATGTCCCCTAACTCCCCTTAAAGTTTGTCCCAATAATCCTGTAACACCCTGTATATGCATTATAAACAGTCGAGCTCCTATTCAACGAACTGCGATTTAACAAATTTCTCTATTTACATGGGTTTTTTTTTTTACATTCCCAACGAAAATGGATTTAGAATACTTCGATTTAACGAATTTATATTCCCGAATTGACAAATAATTTCGGTGCCAAAAAAATGAAAGATTGAAGGAGTTTTCTAATATTTATGAAAATGTTCCATGAAAATTATCAAATGTCAGAATATGTATATTGAGATGCAGAAATATCTTGATGCTAAAATGCTTATTACAGCGAGATTATTAAGAGCCATTATTTTGAAATTCAAACAAAAAAGTGATGTTTTGACAGTTGTATTTTATGATTTGCTTGATATTTATATATGTTGAAGTAGATCATATTTAATAAATAATGTGCAATTTTGAAGTCCAGAAAAAATTTCCTCTTTCCAATAGAAAATGTGAAAGTTCAATGTAGTAAATGCCATTTTTCATGAAAAATGAAATGCGAATATGTTTGGAGGGCTATATTTCTGGCAAGCAAGAAGATCCTGAAATTCTTTTGGTATACACTGTTAGTATAACACTACATGCTTATTAAAATTTATTTGTTTTCATGGGCATTGTTACTTTTCATTGTTATGTTGCCACAAAGTACAATCAAAGTGGCGTTTTTCCGATTTTAATACCTTATTTAAGCAACACTACCCCAAACTTTTTCTTATAGAATATGAAAGTGTACTACTAGGTCAAGCTAAATAATATAATGCTGCATCGAGATATTGTTGCTGTTAGCAGACATAATCTGTTAAACATTCAAAATCTGCAAATCAATCCAGTGCAATTTCCGTAACCTCATCCATTTTTTTTCTTTTTACAGTGCACGAATTTCCAAAAAATTATTCGGATCGAGGGTTAATTGAGCAGTCCATCTCTTTGCAAAATAACAATACGTAATTTTCAAGTAGCACAGCTATTTGTAAAAAGCCATGCTAATTGGAAATCATCTTGTACATACTGATATTTTCGAAGCTTATTACAATGAGACAAAACAATGCAACTTCAGACTAATTAGGAAATGATGAACTGTTCGTCCAAATAACCTTGTTTTACCAGGGGTTGTTTTAATAAGTCAAAAGCTTATTAATCAATGATCAATACTTTGAATGTTCCACAATTTTAATCTTACCAAAGAACACATATGTTATGTATAAGCTTTGACTATGCGCATTTAGTAACCGTCACTTTTATCTGTACAAAATCTATAAAACTCTTATGAAAAGTACTACGTCGACGATGCTGACATTTTCCTCTAAAAATCCATATATCAACATAAACTCGCCACCACACGGTTGCTTTCTCACGTTAAAGTGCTGTTATCTCATTTCACCGATCATAAAATGCAATATCTCTCGGAAAATTCGCCTTGTGGAATTTTTCTGGGATCACGAGACGATGACTTCTGTTTTTAAAGTTGCGAAAGTGCAAACAACTTTCCGAGTGGCAACATTTATATAGATAGATAATGCGACTCTGTTTAGAATATCAGGAAAGTGTTCTTGAGAACGTACAATCTGTCTCAAAAGTTTAGCGCATAATAAAATATGATAATGTAATTGGAAGGAGAAATATATGGAATAATTTCACTATCAGTGTGAGTTTCAATAAATTCACAAACGTCAATATCCATTTAAAGCTTTCATTTGTAGCAGGAATTTCGCTGGCTGTATTAATCAAACCATATATAACAAAATTTGCAGTTTATGGCGATATAATTTCCGTTTGGGTAAAATGAGATGTTAAAATATTCACAATTAAACAGGCTTTCATTTAATATTTAAAAAACAAAAATAGATTTCTTCTATTATAGGTGAATTGTCCCCTTAACCCTTTAGTGCACCGTGTGCCACATCTGGCACATCCTAAAACACTGTCATTCTCATTACTAGGTGCACAATTAAGTTTTTGTGTTTCACACATGAATGACGCTAACTACTCAACAAAATGACGCAAAAATATTTTTCCTCATTAGTAATCTTCTTATCGCAACCCATATTAAATCGACGATACAATCACATTGTCATTTCTAACATTTTTGTGACTTTTTTAACCATTTTTGTGATTTATGTCGTTACCGTTATTATTTTTAAATATCCCCAGAAGTTCGTGGACCCCAAGTTGAAAACCGCTGCTCTAAAAAATTATAATTTTCTTAACCAATACTTTCTCAATAGTTTGAATATTCCACCTTTTTAACCTTAGCAACCAATACTTCAGTTGTATGAATTTTGACGATGAGCATTTAGCAACTGAAATTGGATTTTTATCTGTACGAAATCTATAAAACTCTGGCATTTAAGGTACTACGTTGACAATGCAGAAATTTTTCTTCTAAAAATCCGTATGTTAACATAAACATGCCTGCACACACGGATGTTTTCTTACGTTAAAGTACTGTTATCTCATTTTACAGATCATAAAATACAATATCCCTCAGAAAAATTTGTTTTCTGAAAATTTTCTGGGATCACGAGACGATGACTTCTGCTTTTAAAGTTGCGAAAGTGCACACAACTTTCCGAGTGACAACATTTATATAGATAGATAGTGCAACTTTATTTAGAATATCAGTAAAGTGTTGTTGAATATATACAATCCGTCTCAAAAGTTTAGATATACAATAAAATGTGATAATATTATTGGTAGAGTAATATGAGAAATAATTTCACAATTCGTGTAATTGCTAATTATTTCACAACTGTTATTCAATATCCATTTAAAGTTTTCATTTGTATGGGGAATTGCACGGATTGTATTAACAAAATTTACAATATATAGCTATATAATTTCGGTATGGGTAAAAATGAGATGTCAAAATATTCACAGTTAATCAGGCTTTCATTTAATATTTAAAAACAAAAATAGATTTTTCGATCAATATTAGGTTGACTGTTCCCTTAAACCTTTACTGTACCATGTGCCACATCTGGCACATACCTAAAACTCTGTAATTCTCATTACTAGGTGCACAACTAAGTTTCTGTGTTTCACACATCGATGGCGCTAACTACTTCGCAAAATGACGCAAAAATACTTTTTCTCATTAGTAATCTTCTTATCGCAACCATACGTTAAATCGACGATAGAATCACATTCTCATTTCTAACATTTTTGGGATTTCGGCCATTACCGATATAATTTTCAAGTATCCCCAGAAGTACGCGAACCCCAAGCTGAGAACTGCTGCTCTAGAAAATGATAATTTTCTAAAGCAATCATCTCTCAATAGTTTGAATGTTCTACATTTTTAATCTTACCACATAACATATCTGTTATATGAACTTTGGCGATACGCATTTAGTAACTGAAATAGGATTTTTATCTGTGCGAAATCTATAAAACTCTGGTATTTAAAGTACTACGCCGACAATGTAGAAATTTTCCTCTAAAATCCATATGTCAACATAAACACGCCACCACACGGATGCTTTCTCACGTTAAAGTGCTGTTATCTCATTTTACCAATCATAAAATGCAATATCTCTCGAAAAATTCGCTTTGTGGAATTTTTCTGGGATCACGACTTCTGGGATTTCTGCTTTTAAAGTTGCGAAAGTGCAAACAACTTTCCGAGTGACAACATTTATATAGATAGATAATGCGACTTTGTTCAGAATATCAGCAAAGTTGGCTGAGAATATACAATCTGTCTCAAAAGTTTAGGCACATAATGAAATATGATAATATAGTCGGAAGAAAAATATATGGAATATCTTCACAATTCGTATATTTGCCAATATTTTCACAAACATATTAGCCATTTAAAGTTTTCATTTGTAGGGGAGAAATTCGCTGGTTGTATTAACAAAATTTGCAATATATCGCAACATAATTTCTGTATGGATAAAAAAAGGTGTCAAAATATTCAAAATTAAACAGTCTTTCATTTAATATTTAAAAGCAAAAATAGATTTTTTTCGATCAATTGTAGGTGAATTGTTCCCTTAACCCTTTACTGCACCGTGTGCCACATATGGCACATATCTAAAAACACTAATTCTCATTACTAGGTAGCAACTAAGTTTGTGTATTTCACGCATGGATGGCGCTAACTACTCAACAAATGACGAAAATATATTTTTTCTCATTAGTAATCGTCTTATCGCAACCATATATTAAATCGATACAATCATATCGTCATTTTTAACTTTTTTGTGACTTTATCAACCATTTTTATGATTTCTGCCATTACCGCTATTATTTTCAAGTACCTCCATAAGTACGAGAACCCCAAATTGAGAACCGCTTCTCTAGAAAATGAAATTTTCTAAGGCAATCATTTCTCTCAATAGATTAAATGTTCGGCATTTTTAATCTCACCAAACAACACATCTGTTACATGAACTTTGATTATTCGCATTTAGTAACTGAAATTGGATTTTTATCTGTGCAAAATCTATAAAACTGTGGTATTTAAAGTACTACGTCGACAATACAGAAGTTTTCTTCTAAAAATCCATATGTCAACACAAACATGCCACCACACGGATGCTTTCTCACGTGAAAGTGCTGTTATCTCATTTTACAGATCAGAAAATACAATATCTCTCGGAAAAATTCGCCTTGTGGAATTTTTATGGGATCACGAGACGATGACTTCTGCTTTTAAAGTTGCGAAAGTGCAAACAATTTTCCGAGTGACAACATTTAATGCAACTTTGTTTAGAATATCAGCAAAGTGTTGCTGAGAATATACAATCTGTCTCAAAAGTTTAGGCACACAATAAAATATGATAATGTAATTGGAAAGAGAAATATATGGAATAATTTCACAATCCGTGTGTATTTGCCAATAATTTCACAAACGTCAATATCTATTTAAAGTTTTAATTTGTAGGGGGAAATGCGCTGGTTGCATTAACAAAGTTTACAATATATCGCGATACAATTTCCGTATGGGAAAAAATGAGTTTTTAAAATATTCACAATTAAACATGCTTTCATTTATTATTTAAAAATACAAACAGATTTTTCGATCAATTTAATGTTAACTGTTCCCTTAACCCTTTACTTGGCTGATACCTAAAAACATGTTAATTCTCATCACTAGGTACGCAACTAAGTTTCTGTGTTTCACACATAGAAAGCGCTAACTATTCAACAAAATGACGCACATATACTTTTACTCTTTAGTAATCTTCCGATCGTAACCATATATTAATTGGACGATACAATGACATTGTCATTTCTAACATTTTTGTGACTTTATTGACCATTTTTGTGATTCCTGCCATTACCGATATTAATTTCAAATATCCCCAGAAGTACGGGAACTCCAAGTTGAGAACCACTGCTCTAGAAAATGATAATTTTCTTAAAGCAGTCAGCTCTCAATAGTTTGAATGTTCCACATTTTTATGCTTAACAAACAGCACATCTGTTACATATGATCTTTGACGATGCGCATTTAGTAACTGCAAACGTTATTATTATCTGTACGAAATCTATAAAACTCTGGTACTCAAACAATTTTCCGAATGACAGTATTTATATGGATAGATAATGCAACTTTGTTTAGAATATCAGCAAAGTGTTGTTGAGAATATAGAATCTGTCTCAAAAGTTTATCACATACTAAAATATGATAATGTAATTGGAAGGAGAAATATATGGAATAATTTCACAATCCGCGTAATTTTCAGTAATTTCACAACTGTCAATACCCATCTAAAGTTTCCATTTTCATAGGGAATAGCACTGGTTATAATAACAAAATTTTTATAAAAAATGTATTGCTATATAAATTTTATATGTATAAAAATGAGCTGTCAAAATATTCACAATTAAATATAGCCGAAGAGCCGACCTCACAAAACCCTAAGTCATCGACCACAAGGAAAAATCCTTTATAAAATAGAAGAGTAGTAATAGGGGAATCTAATGATCCATGTATGCTGGAAGTGAAGTGGTGCATAGGCGAAAATCGAATACCACTAATGGCTCACTTGTAGGTCTATCATTGTGTTTGCAGTACAATCAAAAGTATAAAAACACGGAAAACTGGGTGCAGGAAAACATAATACTAAGTCTAAGAGTGAACCATTAGTGGTATTCATTTTTGGTTTATGCACCATTTCACTTCCGGCAGACATGGATCATTAGATTCCCCTATGATTAGTCTTTCATAATATAAAGGATTTTTTTATTGTGCTCTATGACTTAGGGTTTTGTGCAATCGGCTCTTGGACTATAGACTTTCATTTAATATTTAAAAACAAAAATCGATTTGTTGATCAATTGGGAACTAAACTGTCCCCTCAAGAGAAAAATAAAATAGTTCAAAATTTTACAGACCTACGGCATTTTAATTGAATTATATATTTAACATATATTTACGATAGTTTAGTAATTTTTTTTACTAAATTTACCTGATCTTTTATAGACAGTGTTTCGCGACATGTTCTTATACACCGGCAGGCTGCAGCACAGACAATAACTCTATCGAGTTCATCCAGTTCCAGGATTAAAAACACAATCGGTCAGCCAAGTCATATCTTGGTGGAAAACACCTAAAAATCCGATTTTAACGGCTGTCTGGAAGGTTTAACATTGTGCTTACCTGCACCCAAAAGAATGAAAACATGGATGGTAAACCTTTGAGTCAACCACGAAAACCGGGTTTTTAGGTGTTTTCCAAAAAGATATGATTTGACAAACCGATTGCTTTTTAATATGCAAATAGAGTTTTAACCAGGCTCGGACTGGCCCGCCGGCCCATCGGCCTGAGGGCCGGTGCGCCCTCCTCCAGGGAAAACTTTGCGCCCCCTGAGTGTCTTAGTCTCACCAATGTTTTTTTCGTTCGTTGTACACATGAATTCTGACTAGTGTACTAAATTTCGAGAATTCGTTAGAGAATAATAATCATTCAACAGACACACAAGAGAGGTATTTTTTTTTTATCATAACAAATAAATTAAATATATACCGAAATAATTTCAGGGTCACAAACCAACGTAGGCATCTTTGCATGCAACTGAGGAGAAAACATGAGCCCAAGTAAATCTAGTTATGACACCCTCAGTTGGATTTTTTTTATCGTTTTAATGAATGATATCTCTTAGATTTTAACCAAATATTTTGCATTTTTTCTGTCCTGTACCTTGTCCATCTTTTTAAATCCAGTCTTTAATGCACCTATAATTAAAACAGTTCTTTTTTGAAAAAACTTAAGAAAAGAAAGGAATAAGTAGCAGAAGGCAAAAAAAAAAAGTGTGGATTTTGTTGTTGATTGGAAAACAATATCTTACTCTTCGAGGAGTAGAAACTTGATGACACTTCTAGATTACAATCTTGCAAATTTTGGAATCCAACGCGGCTAGCATATTTTTATTCCCAAAATCTATACCATAATATCATATTAGTAATCTTCGTTTAATTTAATGATACACTTCCCATGGTAAATAACTTTTAGGAGTTTCTTATATGTAATTTAAATTTTTAAAAAAGTTCAATTTAATCACGGAAAAATCTACCATTAAATAAAGTGATGGACATAATAAGAAATTATTGTAATTTTAAAAAAAAATGGTCACAAGATTTTGCATGTTTCAGGAATGCAATCTTTGGGGCATTTCTCTCCATTTTCGAAACTTATATATTTCCCTTGATCTCTAATTATAATAAAAATTTTACGAATATTGCGAACAGCGTGCACAGAAGAGTAAATTAGAAAAATGATTTTAATGATTTAAAACAAATAAGGCTGATTTTTTGTATACTAGTTTTATAGAGATCTAATATAAATTATTTTATGGATGCATAAAATTTTTTTAAGGGTAGAAAATTTCTTTTCCCACAAGGTATCGGATTTGTAAAAGAAATTGCTGTTCAGATTGTAACAAATAAAATTTATTTCATTTTTAACTGATTGATGACTAATTCTTATTACATTAAAGAGATAAAAACAAAGTTGAAGCCCTTAACTGCAACATTATTTGGCGCCACGTGCAAAACAATCTTGTTAATTTTCTACTAATTTTCTGTGCGACATTGATGATAATCCAAGAGCCGACAGCACAAAAACTTAAGGCATCGAACACAAGAAGAAAAAAAACTTTATTTTTTATGAAAGAGAAGTAATAGGGGAATCTAATGATCCATGTTTGCCGGAAGCGAAGTGCTTCATAAGCCAAAAATTACAAATACCACTAGTGATTTACACGTAGGCTAACAATCAAAGGTATGAAATGATTGTACGGCAAACACAATGCTAAACTTACTAATAAACCACTGGTAGTATAAATTTTTGGGTTACGTACCATTTCACTTCCTGTAGACATGGATTATTAGATTCCCCTATTACTTCTCTTCCATAAAATAAAGTTTTTTTTTTTTTCCCTTGAGCTCGATATTTTGTTTTTATGTGGTCGGCTCCTGGACTATGATAGTTGGAATGAAAGTGATTGGCCCTTACTTTTTCTGCTAAAAATAATCACAAAAAATCTAAGTAAATATAAACTTTGAATATTCTCTGCTAATTATTGTTAAGTATAAATTATGTTTATAAATTTAACTACATTTAAAAGTTGTACCAACTTTGAATTTTAAAACAGAAACGCCCAGTTTTGTCATCTTATTTGAGTTTATTGGTCCAATCAGGAAAAATTATCCACATTTTTAAAAATCTTCATAGAATTACTAAAGTGTAAATTTAAGAACGCTAAAGTAAACCCATTTCAGAAACATTAATTTTATGGTTATAAAAATCATCTGATTCAATTTTATATTAACTTATTAAACAGATACACCGAACATATCTACACATATTACAGACTAATTTCTCTGTTCAAATACTTTTTTTAAATTAATTAATATTAAAAAAATAAAATTCTTGATTATGACATACATTAATTTTTTAATATAACGAACCATAATTGTCAAAAACATCGATCTGAAAGTTTACAGTTCATTCGAATAATTAATTTTCGAGATAGAGAAAATTTTTGCCTTCATTAATTTAAGAGGGACCATCTTTTATTATTATTAATATTATTATAAATTTAAATTTTCTGTATAATTTTACTGGTGACTAATTGAGTGTTTTCGATGCTTTTTCTTGTAAGATCTTCATTTTCTTTTCCGAAGTTTATGGATCACTTTTTGTTTTATAATTTTATTAAGATTTAAGAAAATTACTTATACTACTATGCATGTTTTTAGGACGGTAAGAGACTCTAATACGGCGTCAAACACATGTGATACAATTTTAAATGTCAATGTTCATGGCCCTTTTTAATGTGTAGACAATCTCCAAAGTTGGTTTTGTATAGTCCCTAAGAGTGGGAATGCCCTCCGCAGTGGTCTTTCGAAGAGAACCTAATCCTTATTTACGCAAGGGAATCCAACGTTCGAATAAACCACAGGAAACTCCGAACAATTAAACCGATGGGCGCGACTGGGCTCGAACCTAGCACCTCCCGTCAACCAGTTTCGAGCGCGGAACCTCTCGACCACTGGTGAAGACAAGGAGTTCAAAAGTAAAATGTATATTTATACATTTAATAGTCGATATTTTCAATCAGTTTTTATCTATGTCTTTTTCATACAGTCATTTCCAAGAGAAATATTAAGAGCGGGGAGGGGGGGGGGGAGATCACTTTTTTCGTCTTATGACCTTTTGGGAAAATAATAAAACCAAAAACCCCTAACCTACAAGCAAATCTGTATTCAATTTGCTGAAGCTGTTAGATGTTAAACGTTTAGTTTCAGAACACTGCGTAAAGTTCTGTAGCTTTTATGGAACTTTAAACAGGCACGGAGAAATAGAAGAAGTCTACTATTTAGATTCAGAAGTTAAGCCAACTTCATATTTAAGAGGCTACTTCAGTTAAAAGAAAAGATCGGTTCGCTAATACTAATCTTATGAATGAAATTTATAAAGACATTTCGGTTGCATTTCAATATTTTTAAATGATTTTCTTTTGCATTAGATCGCAGAAATCGATCTGTATGCAGGCCATTTTTTTTTTTTTTTTTTTTTTTTTTTTTTTACCTCTTCAATTTTGATTTCAGATATTTTCTATGAGGATGCTTTTACTTTCCAAATCGGTTCTCAAAATAATAGCGTACACATTAAAATATCTCTTAACAAACTCAAAAAAGTAAAATTAAATCAATATCAACTATCCAGTAAAAAAAAAAAAAAAAAAAAAAAAAAAAAAAAAAAATTAAAAATATTGAAATGCAATCGAGATATCTTTATACATTTCTTCCGTATGATTAGCACTAGCGAATGGGTTTTTTTGTTTGATTGAAGTGGCTACGCCAGTGTGTTAAATCTTATTAAGCTATAGGTACAACACAAGCAATTAAAATTGACGCGGGTTCTTTTTGCGCTCTCTGAAAATCCAAGGTCTGCGCCCTTTACCGTGGTCCAGTCCGACCCTGGTTTTAACTAATTCTAGATTTTCATCCGTGAACTCGATAAGGTGATAGTCTGTGCTGCCATCTCCCGGTCTATCAGGATTTCACAGAATCACGTCGACTGTGAGACATGCTATCTTACGATTCCAGCTAGTATCTGAAAATGATGACCGTCATATGGAACAAGCTTTTTTAAAAGTAAGATCTGTAAACTATTGTAAATGCATGCTAAATGTGCAATTCATTATAAACGTACTCTGGTGGCTAAATTTTGAACTAATTTTTTTTTTCGCTCAAACAAATTCCAATACCTTAATTATGTTCTCTACAAAATTTCACAACTTTCTTCAAAAATATTTCTCCTGTAAAGAACTTTAAAATGGACATCCATTCATTTCATTATGGACATCTTACATAACAACAAATATACAATTTACGTCTGTACTTATAGATATTTAAGGCTGCGTAATTAGCATTAAAGGAAATTTTAAAAACCTGTGTAATCGAAATAAATATTTTTAAACGTTTTATCCATGCAAGAAAAACAGTAAAAATGCCATTATCTTAAAACCAATACTCGTCGAATTATGATACTTTAGCTTATGAAGTGTCAGAGCTTTCTAGCACTAAAAAAACAGTTATCATTTTTAAGTGCCAGAAAGCTATCTTTATAAATTTTGGTCATCTAAGAAGGAAATTTTTACTGTTTTACTTCTCAGAACAAGGAAAAATAGTTTTAATTCTTTATCTACTGACGGTACTTATAAGTACCATAAAAATTACTTTTTTTTTTAAAATACGTCAATTAATTATAATACTGTTTAGAATGAGTTGCAGATACATTATTTTATTTTGTTCCAAAAGCATTATTGGTTACACAAAACAAAAATATTTTTTAAAGGATGATTTCTTTTGCCTTTGTATCTTTTCGGCTTTCTTGGCGCTGAGGGAGGGGAATAGGGATTTTTCAATTCGGAAATATTTCTATATTTTTATTGTAAGAACGTCATATTTATACATTTTATAATTCTGCAAAATACTAAGAAAACAATTTAAAATTGAAGATTTGATTGGGGTAATAAATATTGCACAAAATCCCTGTAAATTCAAATTTAATTAATGCTTCTGAAATTCTTCAAATATTTATTAAATCATTATGTAAATCTTTTAATTAAGTTCAAACAATTTACGTAAATGCTTTAGAATGTAAAATTTTTATGAATTCATAATGCGGTAGATAAAGGATTAAATGGAACTTATAGAACTAAAAGACCGCATAAATAATAAATTTCGTAATTTAATATGTATCAGGCTGGTAAAAAGGCCTGTGAACAGCTTTCTTTAATTAAAATATTTCGAGAAATTCGAGAGTAATAAATGTCTAGAATCTTTCATGCCGTACCGTGTAAAAGCGATTTTGTTCTCCCGCGCAGACAGTATGAACAACAGAATCGCTCCATGAAAAAAAGGCTTCAGTCAATTAAACCTAGTTTTGAGAAATTTGAAAAAAATATTGCTGTTTTACACCTTTTATACATGGAATCCTAAAAATTCAGTTGTGTTTAGACAGTGTATGGCAGTGAAACTGAAACCCTTTTTGGATAGAAGCGTGGCTCTACCCTTTAACCTCCTTAGACCCGAGACAAATTTTATGTGGTACTACAAAAACCAGTTTAAACTTGTTATAAAACATCTCCAAAGATGCACCAGTCTATATATCGGTGCTTCTAATATGCACACATTTATTTAAAAAGTCTAGATGTAATTTGTACAGTTCTAGGAGCATTTAAATTACTTTAAAGTGTTATTTTTGGTGTTGCCTCGAGGCGACATCCGGATTGAGGAGGATAAGAACAAATTGGTGATTGAAGCCATTTTGCATGAAGCGATTCAACTGTGGATCAAAGTACACTTCGAGAGATTCCTTAATTCGAGCTCTTGTAGTGGAATTTTGCAAGTGTGGTAGCAGTTCAAGGTTAATGCAGTTAGTTTATATATACAACGCTATCTTGTTTTATCAGTGTTTTCCCTCTGGTGATATCTCTCTTGGAGTCGAACCCGGGTGCTGCAGGAAACTAAGTGTACATGATGAAGAACTCCGATATAGATGTTATAGAGTTATAGATGCAGAGGGTGTCTACATTACTACATAATCTTTTGTTGTTAAAATAAAATGTTTTTCTTTTTTACATGTGCTGTGTATTGCAAGACTTTCTCACCAACCTGATATTCCTTGTGAAATAAATACCATATCTAAATGCTGGACTAAACTTTGAATACTTTTTGTAGCTGTGTCGTTCTATCATCAACGGTTTAAGAGATAATCGCTTTAACCTCTTTATTGAATCACTGGGTATATTACATAACATATCTAATATAAGAAATCAGCAAATAAAAGAAAAATCCCTGAAAATGCCTGTCATTTTTTTTTCAAATTTATATTTCTATAAGCACAGCTAAATCATTTTTTCTACAAAAGAAATAAAAAATTATGAAAGGTGTGTAACAGAGCTGTGTGCTTTGATATTTGAAAGTTATTCGTTTCCCTTAGAAGGGTGAATACCACAGAATATGGAAATTGCAGTCCGCGCAATAAAATTCCTATTAAATGTTATATAATGCGATTTATTTTTTTACATTCGGGTATAAAGTATACTTAGAAGTATTTTCAAGAGGCTTGTCTGTTCGTAGCGGTTTTAAACTAATACAAAATTTAACACACGCTGGGTCTTTAATTTGACACAACAAAGTAGACTGTGATTGCTTTTTTTATTTCACAGCAAATAGCGAGGGAGCCACACGGCTTAACACATTCATCATCTTTTTTACATTCGAATAAAAAAACAAACTTATATTTATTTTGGTCTATTCGGGTATAAACTGTCCTTAGAAGTATTTTCAAGAGACATATCATTTCTAAAGACATAAATAAAGAAATCAAAAGGCTTAGAATTTTAGATTGTCATTTTCCTGGCATGTCACACTGTGATGTGGGCAAAGTAAAGGGACTTCTGCTACACTGTATAGATATCTTTTCCTATTTTTTATTTCTAGTAAATATTTATACCTTATAAAATGAATATATCAGGATTGTAACAACGTCTGTATTTTACAAATAATTTTCCATAATTAAAGTATTATTGTCACTGAAAATGAATGTTATTTTCGTGCCCTGCATTTTAGTTCTTTATTAGATATAAATATGAAGCTGCAGAGTAATTTTTATTATTTTTAATATAGTTCAAGTCAGAAGTATCGTAAAATCATAGCTACCAACAAAATGTTTTAGATATTTCTTTGAAAATAAATTGATTAAGTCTTTATAATAATTAAGTTGATTTTTATTATGTCATTTTCTTCACTTCAATAAATTAACAAATAAAATTGAGCATTGCATAGAATTTGAGTTACTATATAGAAAATATGTCCCTTTAAACAAAATTAAAATGTTAGACCTAAAAAAAAAAAAAAAAAAAAAATCAAGAATGTAAAAAATGTTTTAGAATGGAATTGCCATTATCATGGCAATCACATATACCAATAAATGACATAAATAATAAGTTGATTTTTATGTAATTATAAGTTCTTCAAAATTTAGCAATTTTACATGAAAAACCCTTTATTCTCTAATAGAAAATAAATTTACCTTTTGAAATTTTGAATTGCTTTCAGTGATTAGTTTTAATATCTCAGATGATCAAAATCCGACCTTTTGTGATATTCACCCAGAAATTATTGTCGTCATTCTCATTTAATTCATTTCAGAAATTTTTGTTTCTTCTATATACATATATGTATATATATTTCTTTTTTGTTGTAGTTTAGCGAAAAAAAGAAACATCGTAAATCCAAAGTGACGATTTAAAGGTAAAAGGTATCATATTTTTGAGTGGCGATTTACCAGAATTTTTAGTGCTTTTTTTGGTACTACTTGGTTATCCCGTCGACCATGTTTGCGAAATTGTACAAATCGCCAAACTAATAGCCAAATTACACATACTGGCGTAATTTTTATTTTAAATAACGAAAAAAAAAATAAGTAGTAGAATATTAATAAAAATACAAATAAAAAATCGAAATAAAAATCATTTAATGACGTTTTAAACACGTTTATCGTATTTAATGTTATTGTATGTGATATTCACGATCATCCATTATTGGCATTTAATCTTATAGTTTGGCGATAGATTTTTAGTCGACGGGATAACCAAGTAGTACCCCTTTTCTTACCGCTTTTGAAGACTCTCAGAATTATATTGCATGGAGGGTGACACTTTAAGAAGATTATATTGTATAGTACTATCTTATCTTTCTTTTTTTTTTTTCTTTTGGAATTTTTCACATTTTATTTGCATAATATTTACTTGTAATTTAAAGAAAAATATACGAAACTTTCTTCAATTTTTAAGTCAAATACAGTATTCAAAACCACAATATAATCTATAAAACCTAGTAAAAAAAAAAAAAAAAAAAAAAAAAAAAACACATTTTCGAGCTTAGTGACTGACATTTTCAGCGAAAATTGCTCCCAAGTTGCTCATCCAATTAGTGAAGGTTAATGGCTTAAAGTAGCAATTCAGGCAACACTAAAACAGTAAAAAAGTGATCATGACAAGACATTACTTTAATGGGCGCAACCTAAATTTCTATGAAAATTGCTGTAACTGTTACAAACTTGAATGAGAAATCCATTTCAAAATACCTAGAGAAGATAAATTACTAGATTGTATTTAACTTCCTCAGTCTTGAGACAAATTTTACGTAAGATCGCAAAAACTAGTTTAAAATTAATGCAAAAGAGCTTTAAAAATATATCAGTATATAAATCAATGCTTATGATATGCACGCATTTATTAAAACGTCTAAAAGTAAGTTTAACAATTCTAGAAACATTTAAATTAATTTACAGGTATTATTTAGTGTCTCTTCCAGGCGACACAAGGATTGGGGAATTTAGGAATATTTGCCTCAAAGAAGCTTAAAACACTCTTGAAATTCTGAAAGAAATGAATTTATTAAAACTGGTTCCACTTTAAATGTATATATATATATATATATATATATATAACCATTAATTGTATTTCAATATATGAACCATTGAACTTAATAACTTATACCACACTGAACATGGAGGGAAAAATAAATAATTGAAATGAGTATTATAACATTAAACAACTAATAGTATCCTTAAATAGTATATTAATTCCCAATATACGTATAATTAGACGATACATTATTACTATTAATGAAAATTCCTATAAAGAGGTGTCAGAAAACTACATAGTAGGAATCTTGATGACAATAGGTTAAGGTTATGCGCTTCGCAGCAATTACCTTAGCATATAATATTTATAATATTGCTATATATATATATACATAAACTAATTATCATTTAAGCTTCAACCCATTACCATTAAAAATTTAATCTTTTATTACTACTCTTTTAATTTAACTTTATATTTTTACATTAATATATATATATATATGGAATTCTTCCTTCTAAAAGTTCTTTTGGAATTATAATTAACTCATAATTAATACAGATCTGACTCCGGTTAACTTTTAAATATTTATATTAAACCTTACTATTTACAAAAAAGACTATTTACAAATTAAACAATCATAAACTTTAGTTAATTCGTCGTCTCTCTCTTACATTTTTTGGCTGGTTGGTTGGCAAATACTGAGATGTATGCTACTACCCGTTAGGGAGGCTCTTACATTCTTTTACATTTTACATTTACATTTATTTGCTTTGAGGTAGGCGCTACAGCTATTCGCCGGCATAACCTCCAATGATCACAGGAAACCATATAGAACACTTTATTACAGAATATCCGGTACATACATTATCACAGGGACAACACAGACACCCATGCCTCTGTTACATTCTTCTTGCAAAACTAAAAACATTCCATTCTCCATCAACTCAGTTCAGTTCTTTTTCTGCCGCATTTCGTCTGGCTGCGTCGGAATTAATTGCTGCTTCTTTTATCGTCTGCTTTACTGAGAGCCTCCGTTTCAGAGTAGTGCCATGGAGAATCTACAAACACGGCTAGTTGGCTGTAAGAAAGATATCGATCCTACATATATATATGTTACAGGCCAAACCCGATTTTAGGCCAAACTAGAATGGCCTAGGCCTAACCGGTCTATCCTAACGCCCATCGGATAAACTAGTTTTTCCTAGGCCAAACCGGTCTATCCTAACGCCCATCGGATAAACTAGTTTTTCCTAGGCCAAACCGGTTTGTCCTAACGGCCATCGGACAAACTAGTTTTTCCTAGGCCAAACTAGTCTATCCTAAAGCCCATAGGACAAACTAGTTTTTCCTAGGCCAAACTAGTTTGGCCTAACTCTTATAGGATAAACTAGTTTAGCCTGCTGCTAATTGGTCTGAACTAGTTTATCCTAGGCCGATCTAGATTATCCTAGGCCAATTCAATTTGGCGTGATTTTATTGAATTCAATGACCGCCTCAGCGCCAACGTTCTAGTTTGTCCTAGGCTGATTTAGTTTATCCTAGGCCAATGTATTTTACGGGTTTTTAGCTCACAGGCGTCAAAGCCTGAGAAATAATGGGCTCGCAAGTTCTGTATGTACGCAAGTATGTACACATTTATGTACGTACGTATGTACGTAACACGATAACTTTTGATAGAAATAATGTAATTTGACGTGTTATTATCTCATCAGACTACCAAAGCTTGAGAAATAATGTGCCCGTGGATTCTGTATCTATGTATGTACGTAAGTACGTAACGCAAAAATTCTTGATAGAAATACCCAATTTGCATCAAACTTTCAATATAGGTTTATTCTTATGAGGAGTTTTTCTGTTTAATTTTGGGAGGTCATTGGAGAATAATAAGGGAGAGGAAGATCGAGAGGCTGATTTGCCCCTTCCTTTAAATCAAATAAATGGGTTTCCATGCATTATTAGCATATTTTATAATAAAAAAAATTAGATATAGAAGCATTCTGATGAGGCGCCTCCTTGATTAGTTGTGGATGTTCATTGTTTAAGTATAAAGAGAGATGGAAATATGGGTAACGCCCCATAATTTATTTAAAGGTTTTTTCAACCAGGATTTGCTGATTTGCTTAATTTTTTTAAATAGATTCATTCTGGTAAGGTGCTTCCCTAATTAGTTTTGGAAGTTAGTTGGTTAAGAACAAATGGAAAAAAGGAGGACTCCTGCCTAATTTTGCCAAATGGGTTTTTAATGCAGAATTAACCGATCTGCTGCAAATCTTTGATTTGTTCATTCTGATGAAGCACTTCACTGATTAATTTTGGTGGTTCTTTGGTTAAGTATAAAGAGGAAGCGTGCAATTTATTTCCTTAAATTAGATAAATTAGATAAATTAGTTATAATACAGAATTATCCAATTTGCTTAAAATTTTGGACATGAATTCATTTTGACCAGACGCTTCTTTAATTAATTTTTCTTTTGGTTAAGTATAATGGAGTAGTGGACGATTTATTGCCTGCCTTAAATTAAATAAATGGGTTTTTAAGCAGATTTATCTGATTTGCCGATTAAATTTTGAACATAGTTTTTTTCATAAGGCGAATCCCTGAATAGTTTTGAGGGTTTAATGATTAAGTATAAAAGGAGGAATGTAGGATTACCCTCCTTAAATCAGATGAATGGTTTTTGAGCAGAATTATCTGATTTGCTTCAAATTTTGGATAAATGTTCAATTTTATAAAGCGTATCTGTGATTAGTTTTGGGGTTCAATGGTTAAGTATAATTAGGGGAAATGGGAAAAAATAATCTCCCTTACTTGTTTTTTCGAGGGTGATATTAAAAAAAAAAAAGTCTGTAATACACAATTAGTGTAAACAGCCTGTGAATGCAAAGCCATTACTTTAACAGGGCAATATTCTTTTTAATTTTAATCCTGACTACTGCTCTCTAATCTTGTGCAAAGTGGTTTTGCTATCACCCCTGTATAATGTATTTTATTTGAAGGGTAGTAGAATACTGTTACAGGTTTGCACGGGCCGGAATTTCGAAGCCCGGTATAAAAATTAAAAGTTCAACCCGAGTCCTGCCTGTAAAAAAATCAGTGAAAAGGGACTCAGTCCGGCTCGACCTGGCCCTACTCAATTTCTACAAAAAATTCAGATTTTAATTCACATTCATTTAAGATTCCTTTAAAGAATACCGCATACATATTTATGGATAAATTTACAATATATTTTTAAATTACGATGTGTTCGCTAAATGGAAAATACACAATGTACTATTGATTATTTAGATTCTTAGTCCTTCAATATTCAAATAGGAATTCATTAAATAGTTAAAACAAAAGGAAACAAGTTGGAAATTGCACGTGAACGTATCAAATGATGTGCGTTCGTACGATAATGAAGTTTTAAAAATATTCAGATCTTGCTGATATAGTAGAGCGTACTCCGGATACAGTATAGTAGTCGAAATCTTTACGTTTTGTGTAAATATGCGGGAAGTAATTTTTATTACACCTCAGCAACGTATATCTTATTCATAAAATATGAAATAGTTGAATACAATTAAAACACGTACCAAACCATGTTTCCCCGTATAGCATTATATAGTGGAATACTTTTGTGTGGCCCTGTAATTTAATAATAAAAATTCTTTGCATCACAGATTGTACAGAATGCATATTTTAGTATATATTTCATAGATTCAAGCCAATTCTATTATTTTCGAATGAGTGTAACATCATTAAAATGCATTTGAAACTTTTTCCCCATTGACCGTAATGTAATGGAATCCTTTTGATTGTCCCTGTAATTGATCTATGCATCCGATTTTCATAACATTTGAAATGACTCGACAAAATTACGCAATAATTATATGTTTTAAATTTCAAACGATTAAAATGCATTTAAAACTTTTTTCCCTATTGACCGTAATGTAACGGAATCCTTTTGAATGTCCCTGTAATTGATCTATCCATCCGATTTTCATAAAATTTGATATGACTCGACAAAATTATGTTATAATTATGTATTTTAAATTTCAAACGATTCGGTTGGGTAGTTTTTGCGTTGTTATATGCGGACAGACGGACAGACAGACGGACGGACGGACTGAGCGACAACAATAGGTGCTACGTATTTACATAATTACGAAGCACCTAAAAAGGAGTGTTATAAACATTATAACTTTTGAATATGATTAGTAAAAAGTAGATTTGTTATTTTTCTATCATTCCTTAAGGGTTTTCTCAAATCCAAAAGAGCTACATCTTAACACATTTATTAATTAATTCCTTTTCGGAAATGCATAAGATTAACAGGCATTCTCGCTTAGAAAATATGTAATCGAATGGCGTTAACCATTTTTTCATAAAAGCGATGTATCTTTGAGAAAATACTATTAAAGCTACGTTTTGAATCGAATTTCCAGTTGCGACTTTACGGAAAAGAAAAACTTGACGCCGTGACAAAAATAGCTATATGTCGATAGGTAATTAATTTCTCAAAAAAGGAAAACGCTGTTCGATTCCAAATTATGTTCAGCTGCGATCTATCTCGAATAATAATAATAATAATAATAATAATAATAATAATAATAATAATAATAATAATAAAAACAAGCTTATCACAGCATGTCCTGAGTCTGTAGAAAGAAAAATAAAAATAAGCAAACACCATGTCCAATGTATCATGTTTCTACGGTGGACATCTTATATTTCTGTATTGATGTTACAAGCAATGACTCTTAACACACATTTATGCTTATTCTAGTGAAAGATATGTTTTTACCGGCCAAACCCAATTTTGAGCCAAATTATATTAGCCTAGACCAAACTATTTTATCCTAACGCAAATTGGATAAACTTGTTTTCCTATGCCAAATTAATTTCTCTAAATGTCCATAGGATAAACTAGTTTTTCCTATGAAAGTTGGTAATCCTTCACTTTTTCTTCCATACTTAACCATTAAACTCCCCAAAACTATTCAGGGAATCGCTTATCAGAAAGAATATACATCCAAATTTGACCCAAATCCGTAAATTCTGCATCAAAACCATTTATCTAAATTACTGGGGGGTTACCTACATTGCCCTTTGTTTTACACTTAAACGATAAACATTCACAACTAATCACGGAGGCATCTTGTCAGAATGATCCTATACCTAAAATTTTAAATGAAAACTGATAATTCTGCATGAAAAATCCATTTCTCTGAATTAACAATGGGGTATTAGCCTCCCGTTCACCCCCTCTTAATCTTATCCAATGAATTCCCAAAACTAATCAGAAAAGTACCTTATCAAAATGAAACTACTTCCAAAATTTTAAGCAAATCGAATATTTCTACCAAGAGTTATCGCATTACGTACATATGTACGTACATACGTACAATCATGCGTACATACATGCGTACATACATAAATACAGAACCTGCGAGCTCATTATTTCTCGGGCTTTGACGCCTGTGAGCTAAAAACACGTAAAATTACATTGGCCTAGGACAAACTAGATCAGCCTAGGACAAACTAGAATGTTGGCGCTGAGGCGGTCATTGAATTCAATAAAATAACGCCAAATTGAATTGGCCTAGGATAATCTAGATCGGCCTAGGATATACTAGTTCAGACCAATAAACAGCAGGCTAAACTAGTTTATCCTATAAGAGTTAGGTCAAACTAGTTTGTCCTATGGGCCTTAGGATAGACTAGTTTGGCCTAGGAAAAACTAGTTTGTCCGATGGCCGTTAGGACAAACCGGTTTGGTCTAGGAAAAACTAGTTTATCCGATGGGCGTTAGGATAGACCGGTTTGGCCTAGGAAAAACTAGTTTATCCGATGGGCGTTAGGATAGACCGGTTTGGCCTAGGAAAAACTAGTTTATCCGATGGGCGTTAGGATAGACCGGTTTGGCCTAGGCCATTCTAATTTGGCCTAAAATCGGGTTTGGCCTGTAAAATATATATTTATTTTTATGCTCCATCACTTTTTATCAACGTTAATTCTCTGAAATCATTAATATTAAAATTCTCTATGTAGCTTCGTCACTACATTTGTACTTTTCCAACGGCCCAGTAAAGCATTTATCAACGGACCGGGCTTGTAAAGCCGGTCCGTTGGTCCCAAGGGTTATAAAACTCACTCAAAGCTGCTGATGCTGTTTAGCACTTAAGGGGACAGTAGACCTTTATTTGAGCAAAATCGTCGTAAAAAAAGTTAACTTCTGTGGTATAATAGTACCAAAACAGTTTTCTCTTATTAAAATATCATGTATGAAGGTTTTAAGAAGTAAATAATAAAAGTAAGTGTATTCATGTACTTTAAATCTGTTTTTCTCAAAACTAATTTTTCAGCGTTTTTAGATTTTTGAAATGCTTTTTGCCACGTAATTTCTGATCAATATTTAGGAAATTGATAAGGAAGTATCCTGATATTGTTTAGAAAGAAATTGTGTAAGCTTTTCAAAATTCGTCTTCGTTAAAATGGTCAAATTTGATTTTTTACAAGGAAAAATTTTCATGAAAATCGATATGGAATTTAGAAAAGAATCTGTAAAATATTAACTATTCAAGAGATTAAAAAAATCTTACACAAATTTGTTTATATTCAAGTTTTAAGTGCTAAAAATCCAAAAGCAAGAAAATGTATCAAAAATTAAGACACGAGAAGCATTTAAAATTTCGTTTAAAAATTTGATTTTTTTTTTAAATAAAAAAAAATTTAATAAGATAGGAAATTTTTTGAAGGTGTTCTATATGCTTTTGGTGAAATGTATTTATGCACAAATTTTCATCTTGCTGTGATGTAAATTAAAAAAAAAATAATAATAACGTCCACCATGCCTTAGTTCTGAAAATGAGATTTAAAATGTTTAAAGAATGAAATTCGCGTGAGTACGGTGAGATGGGCATGGCAAACCATGCCTTCTTCTACTGTGAATTCACGCGACGCAGGCAATTTAAACGCCCGGCAACTCCACTTGAAGGCTCGCTCCTTAACCTCTTCGGTCCCTCGGTCCCCATTCGCCCAGTGGCGCAGCCAAGGGGGTGGTATTGGGGTTAAAATCCCTCCCAGAGCTAAGAAAGATAGTTATAATTGACGCTTATGTGAATCAAAACCAAACTTAATATTTAAATGTTTTGGCGCATTTCGGAATTCACCGCTTTATTGAATCAGATTTAATTTAATAAAGTGATTCAATTAAATGACGAAAATTCTACTTAAAATTGTGTTACATGGATTAGTAAAGTAAAAATTGGTTATTTGAACTAAATCACTTTTCTGAGACGTATTATGCTGAAAAAACTTTGATTTCCTGCCACACAGATGCTGTTTGAATTTAAGTATTATACAGTGAAAATTCTAATTAGTACCTTTATCAGAAATTCAACCCCTCATCCTAATAGAACCGAATTCGGGGACCTCTGTTCTTTTTCTTGTAAAAATTATTATTATATTTATTATTAAATATTTATTATTATTAAAATATTAAAATACTAAATAAAATAAACTCAGGCTTTGTTATATTTAGAAAATTAAAATTTATATACAAAAAATAAAAGTACTAAAAAACATTTAAAAGTACCAAAAGCAAACGTTTTGCCAAGCTATGAAAACAATTGGCGAAGCGTTTATTTTTTGTCTTTTTAAATGTTTTTTAGCATTTTTTTTTTTTTTTTTGTTTGTTTATAAATTTTATTTTTTTTAATCTATTGTCTCTCTTAGCTTATTTTATTCAATTTTTTAGTACCTTTTTAAATTTAGACATTAAATGTATATGAATAGCAAAAACTAAAATGTCCGATTTTTTTTACATTTTCGCATCACTTCTTAACAGCTGAATATTTTTTGCGTTGAAAGCAAACAAATAAATGACTGCATGTAAGCGAAATGCTTTTTAAAATAAATGTTATTTTCATCGGAGTTTGCAAAAAATGCCCAAAAGACAGTGTGACCAAGAAAGTTGATAAATGTTCATTAATGTTTAACTTAAATTTTTTTCAATAAAAATTTTTGAGAATTTGCAGATTATTTACTTCTTTAAAGCTCTTAAAATTGTGATTGAGTTAATATAGGTTAATGGTTATTAAATAGGTGTTTTAACGGTGTTTGTAGTTTTAGATCCATATTTTTGAACCTAAATTACTAAGCGTCAAAAGAATCAATTCTGAAAAGATATTTTTTCTGTTACTTATAATGTCATTTATTTTGTAAAAAAACAATAAATAAGTATTTGCGTTGTTATTTTAGCCTTGGAATTGAAAATGATAATATACTTACACGCACCCTCCTGCTAAACAAACTAAAACGCATCCATAAAAGCACCCTTTTGAAATTTTAATTCTAATTACGTAGTCTGAGCATGTTTCAGCTGCTTCTTGTCGCGGGGAAGTTTTTTCGCACATTCTTCCGCCCCTTGCCGCGTCGGAGATCTGATCCTCGACTTGTTAGATCCATAATTTTAGATAACCCTTTCGGGATTATGGGTGTAAACATGGTGATGAAACTTATTTTGTTAATTTCTACGTCTATATTCTCTTACCTGCCCTTTGTCGCACTAGGCTCTTTTGCACCTTTTAAGTGCGAATCTGATATTGGATTTTATATGAATACTGCCCTCTGTTACGATTCTGGCTGAATTCTGTATATTTTTTAAGACTTATTAAAGGCCACTGGAAGGACATTATCTTCTACAGACTTGGTTTCCTTGTCTGGGCGATCCTTCTTAGGCAATCAAAAAGAATGAAATTCCAATTTTGATTTTTCTTTTAAATTAATGAAGCTTTTAACACTTAATTCTCAAATAGTTTATTAGCAGGGATCGAAAAGAGAAATTGGACTGTCCCCACTAGATACATGTTAACATTTGAATGGTGTAATAAAATAATCTATATTGTTGAATAAATCGATATCTATTCCCAATAGAAATTAAATTAAGTTTGCGATGCAATTCCAAAATAAACAAATTTATTCTTTATTGAATAATTTTAGGTAACCTTTTCGGGATTATGGGTGTAAACATGGTGCTACCGCATTCGGGCGACAAATTCTGGAGGACAGTAGTAATCAAGAGGAACAGAAATTTCAATGGAACATGATAGCGCAAACCACATATTTAATCAAAAATTCTGGGTGTTCCACCCTATCTCAATTTGGGTTGCCCACAATAACTTTCAGAAAATTGAAGCATGTTATAAAGAAACTTTAATAAAAAAAGCTCATTTTTATTATAAACGTAAAATAAAAGCGTAAAAAAAAGTTAATTCTCTACAAACTCTGCAACTAATTATAATAGAAAAAAGTAATTGATGCCAAATGATTGGAAATAAAGTCTACTTTTAAAAGATGTATATAAAATTTGGTTAGTGGGCCATATACAAATCAAAAACAGACAAAACTTTGGTTTTTATTTAAATAGTAACACACAATTTTAATAGTGTATTTTAAATCGTCGGTTCAAACTATGCCTAGAAAAGAAATTCTAAGTCATTTGGATTATACGTTCCTGAGTTTTAAACATTCAAAATTTCTAATGTTAAATTACAATCTTTTAATGTTAAAAAAACTACTAACGTCTAAAAAACTTCTAATGTTAAATTACTCTTTAATATTTTAATTGATAGATCCTAAAATTATAAAATATCACATTTTTGCTGAAAATTTGAAAATTATTATTATTATTATTATTATTATTATTATTAATTTAATATATTTAATTTTTTTACCATTTTTTCCATTATTAAACCGATATATAGATTTCAAACATTTTTTTTTTCGTAAAAATAGAAAAATTCGTGCTGTAAAGGGTTAGAAATATCTTCCAATATGAAAATATATCCCGTTAAAACAACATCATTTCTCATGCCCTTTATAAACTGACGATACTTTCTGGCAAATTCGCTGAATGAAAATTTCCAAAGATTAAGAGACAGGTTTCTCACTGTTTGCTGTTACGATAGTGCAAACACCTCTTCAAGGTGATAATATTCATGACTGGATAACGTCACCTTAGTTACAGTATCACCGAAGCGGTGTGTGGGAAGTTTCGTTGGGATTATTGGTGTGTGAAAACATGTTTACTTTACTTAATTTAAAATTATAGAATTAGAGTGAGTTGGTGATAATAATAGCTAAAAAGAGAAAAAAATATATGTATATTTCTTGAGAGTAAAGGCTTTTGCACACAATACATTTAAATGTAGATTTGATATTTATTTCTTTTTTTAATTAGAAAAGCCGATTTTTAGTTTTTAATATTTTTTTTTTAACTTTTCCTGAAATTGCCCGTTTCTTACTATTTTTTTTATGGTAATTAAAAAAAAGGCGGTGTATTAGGAGTTTTGGGCAAGTTCGAATGCATATAAAGGATGTTGTAATTTTATATTTTTAATAGTAGTTTTTAAATATTATTTAAATATTATAGTTAAAATAGTTTCATTTTATTCCTTTTAAGCTGTAAAAAAGATCGTGTATACGTTTCGCCATTACCTAATGATTTGTCAAAAGTGAGACACAGAATTGAAGAGGCCATTGCTTCCATGACTCTGTATTTGTTAACCAAAGTTTGAGAAGCATGAGGCAACGATAAGAGGACACAATCTAGGTATAGAATGACCATTAAGCAATTTCCCAGTTATAAATTTTACTAATAAAGGGTGGGGCATAAAGATCTCCCCATTATAAGAGGTCATTAATAATATGTAGAACATTGAAAACAAATATTTTATGTTTACATTAGGAAAGAATAATGTTTGCCATTTATTAATTTTTACAATCTGTAATAATTTTTGCTATTAATTTCGAGGTTTTGTTACACGAAAAATGATATCGTCACATGCAGCATCATATGACTTTTTCCTGTGTTGTTACCTGGAGGCATTAATGTTTACACACATAAACCTAAGTCAAGACACTCAACGAACTGAAAGATGCTATTCGATTTGAAATTGCAGCAATTCTTCGGGCAATGGTGGAAAAGGTTATGCTAAATTTGCGAGAGAAACTTCAGAAGTGTATAGAGCACGAATGAAAACATTTAGATGATATTTTTCGTACAACAAAATCTCGAAATTAATAGCAAAAATTTTTACTGATTGTAAAAATTAATAAATAGCAAACATTATTCTTCCCGAATGTAAACATAAAATAATTGTTTTTAATAATCCTATATATTTTTATTGGCCTCTTAAAATGTGGAGATACATATGCCCCATCTTGTATAAACTGTAAGCATTGTAGAATGTTAGTTCAAAGTCACAAATGAAGAGTAATTCAAACAGATTTAGATAAGCGCATGCGCCATCACTCCTTTCTTATTGACTCGCTTTCAGTGCCACGTGCGCAAAATGGCGGCCCCTCAACGTAAGATATTGTCGCGCTGAAGATTAAAAATCCGTGGAGCCGTTCGTTTTTCTCTTCTTTGGGGTTTTTTAAAAGGTCGCGTCTACGTTTCGCCACTACCTAATGATTTATCAAAGTTGAGATACAGAATTGAAGAGGCCATTACTTTCATTACTCTGGACTTGTTAACCGAAATGTGGGAAATATTGGACAACGATAAGAGGAGACACCCAATGTACAGAATGACCATAAAAGAATAACCCAGTTATAAATTTTACTTGCATCAACTCTGTGGTTCGAGATCATAAATAAAGAGAAACAAAGAGTTTTAGATAAGAGCAAGCGCGTGAACAATTTCTGCTTTGTTATTGATTCGCTTGCAATACCACACACGCAAAAGTGGCGACCCTTGAGCGAAAAGCGTTATTACTGGGCTGAAAATTTAGAGGCTGTTAGAGTCATTCGTATTTCTTTCCTTTGGGGCTTTATAAAAGATCGTGTCTATGTTTTGCCACTATCTAATGAGTTGTCAAAGTTGAGATACAGAATTGAAGAGGTCATTACTTTCATTAGACTAAACGTTTTAACCCAAATGAGGGAAATATTGGACAACGATAAGAGAACACACCCTATGCATAGAATGATCATAAAAGAATATTCCAAGTTATAAATCTTACTAGCATCAACTGTAAGCGCTGTAGAGTGATGGTTCAAGATCACAAATAAAGAGAGACTCAAAGAGTTTTAGATAAGAGCAAGCGCAAGATAAGACTCGCTTGCAGTACCGCACTCGCAAAAATGGCGACTCCTGAGCATAAAGCGTTATTTCTGGACTGAAAATTTAGAAGCCGTTACAGCAATGAGATTCTTTTTTCCCTTTGGAACTTTATAAAAGATCGTGTCTACGTTTCGCTGCTACCTAATAATTTTCCACAGTTGAGACGCAGAAATAAAGAGGCTATTCCTTCCATAATTTCGCCCTACCAGTAGTCAAGAGGTTCTGACCTCTCAACCTGTAGACGGCAGGTGCTGGGTTCGGACCCAGTGGCGGCCGTTGGCCTAACCGTTCGGAGTTTTCGTGGTTTTCTGTAAACTTTGCGTAAATACGAGTTAGGTTCCTTTAGAAAGACCCGCACGAAGGGCACTTCCCCTGGGCCTATATCACTCGAGTAGATAATCGGCCGACATAAAATAAACCGAATCTTCCATGATTCGGGACTTACTAACTGAAGTGTGGGTTGAATTGGACTTTAGGTTGGATGTGTGCCGTTTACCAAAAGGTACACATATTGAATGTATGTAAGGAAAACTAGGTTAGTTAAACATACATTTTATGTATGATTGATTCTAAATAATGTAAATTATGCTGTTACATTTAGAGATCGATCAAAACTTAGGTTTCGTGTTCGTTTTTGGTTCAAAATATGAGTTTCGGTGAAAATGCGGCTGAAAATTCGGCCCGACAGTAATCATGTGTATTCCAAAAATCTCATTTATTTCTTTAAAAATGTTCAATATGACTAATCAATTTTAGCTAAATCGACTGTAATGAATCTATTTATTGCTACGAATTTCAGTGTTTATAATTATCAGTCATGACTGACTATAGACGATCATTTTCAGAATTTTCAAGCTATGTTTTCGAAATATTTACAGAAGTTGTTCTATACATTTAGCTAACACAGTATGCAAATGAAATTTTGATATCGTTCAAAAATATGCGTAAAATATGCGTAATGAAAAATTATTTACTAAACCTACTCATTTTTCATACAATTATTATTTTTTTTATTTTGGTGACAGGGTATTATTTACAATGTTGTTTGTCATATTTTCAGAAATGAACATTATAGCAAAAGACTTGGAAAAATTTGGGACTTTTTTTTATAAAAACCTTAATTTCTCTACGAATATACATGATAGCCACATAAAAATAAACACAGTATATTACAAAAAGTCACTTAATCATAATCTACAATTTGAACGCTTTTGCTACATTAGTTTTGACAGGGTTATCCAAAAGATATTCGTTCTTTTTTAATTTGTTGACGATTCGGTTTCGGGAAAAAAATCTTCCGAGAAATGTGTGACCTGTAATATTGTGTTTACACACTTAGAGTTTCAGGATAATACCTTATCTATTTTTCTACATATTTAACAAAATGTCTAAAATCACAAGTGGCAGATCATTTTTGACCATATAGTGTATATATCAATATAGAATACACGATAGTATCCGTACTACTATATTTGGATACAGCACCTCATTTTTTGCTTCGTTGTGGGAGCAATGAATTTTGAGCTTATTCTTTCGACGATAATTTGTTTTTCAAAGTTTCACAAGTTGCCCTATACATTTAGCTAACACAACATGCAAACGAAATTTTGATAGCATTCACGCATGCGCAATGAAAGATTATTTAATAAACCTGCCCATTTTTCATACAATTTTTATTTTTTTAAAAATTCTGAATGCAGAGTATCTTATAATGTTGTTTGTCATATTTTCTAAACAGAATTTTTTTTATATTGAGAACTTTGCAAATTATAAACAAAAAACCTAAAATTTAGGACTATTTTTATAAAATTCTTAATTTTTCTCCTATGCATGCTATCCTCATAAAAATTAACACAGTTTATTACAATAAGCCACTTAATCACAATCTGCAGTTTGAACGAGTTTGATACATTAGTTTTGACAGGGTTATCCAAAAGATATTCGTTCTTTTCAATTTGGTGACGATCCCTTAATAAGTTTCGGCACAAAAATCTTCACAGAAATGTGTGACCTGTACTATTATGTTTACACACTTAGAATTTCAGGATAATTCCTCATGTATTTTTCTAAATATTTAACAAAATGTCTAAAATCGCAAGTGGCCGGTCATCTTTGGTGATTTAGTATATATGTCAATATAGAATACACGATAGTGTTCGTTCTACATAATTAGATACAGCTCCTCTTTTTTCGGCTTTATTGTGGGAACAATGGATTTTGAGCTTATTCTATCTCGGTAATTTGTTTTTAAAACTTTCACAAATTGCCCTATACATTTAGCTAACACAATATGCAAAGGAAATTTTGATAGCATTCACACATGCGCAATGAAAGATTATTTAAAAAAACTGCTCATTTTTCATATAATTTTTATTTTAAAAAAAACTCTGAATACAGAGTGCCTTGTATAATATTGTTTGTCATATTTTCTAAAAAGAATTTTTTATATTAAGAACTCTGCAAATTATAAACAAAAAACTTAAAATTTAGGACTGTTTTTATAAAATTCTTAATTTTTCTGCTGTGCATGCTATCCTCAAAAAATTAACACAGTTTATTATAATAAGCCACTTAATCATCATCTGCAGTTTGAACGGGTTTGCTACATTAGTTTTGACAGGGTTATCCAAAAGATAATCTTTCTTTTTCAATTTGATGACAGTTCCCTACACTGCAAAAAAAAAAAAAAAAAAAAAAAAACGGTGAAATTAACAGTGAAATATGCAGTTATTATATCAGAAAAAGAGAAAAGCGCATTTAACAGTAAATTTTGCTGTTATTTTTCTTCAGCGCCATCTACTGACAAAATCTCAAAAATTCGAATGCCAAAGAATTGCACCTTGTGCTCGCTACTTCTGATTTCCGAATGTGAAAAGACGAGTGGTCTATGTTTACTGAAAATCTATACTGAAGACACTAGTTTAAAACTTAAAGGTAAGCGTAATCTTTATTTTCTATTGCACTGTAATAAATTATATGATTGTGTCTTTTCTCTTTATGAAATCTTGTGAAATAATTGTTAATTAAATTGATTGTCACGAATGTCAGCAGAATATGTTAGGTCTATTTTGCGATATCTGTTTTATCAAAGAAATTTTTACACGTAACGAGCGATTCCCACAGACAAATCGCAATTTATGCAAAATGCATTTAAATTAAACGTATTTTCTTTTTTTCTGTCTTTCTTTTTTTCCATAGTAAGCTAAGATCTAATGCAAGCCGTACACTAAAAACTTTTATTATCAACTTTACAAACTTTTAATTTTCGAATGTAACTGGCTCGCAAATTCTTAATTTTTAATTATCATAATTGAAATTCTTAATCTTTGAGATTTATTCAATTTTTGTTTTTTTCGTAGTAAGCTAACAATTGAAAGTTTTTTTTTAATTATTATTTTATTAGATTTTGGAGAGTAATGTGTACGTTTACAAATTGGAATGAACCTTGTATTGCTTAAAGACATACATTTTGAGTATAAAAGTACGGCTTTAAAATTCCTTTAATTATAAATTTAATAAATCAAGTGCACCGTTTTAAAGGATTTTATTTATAATTAAAAAAATTTCCATGTGCAAAACAGTAGCATTTTTTAAAAATTAATAAAGCAAATATATTTTTAAGCCCATTATTGCTGTTTCTTATATTAATATGTTAAGTCTAGATTTGTATTCAATTTTATAATCTTTTCCAAAATATCTTGAAATTGATATTTCCATTAGTCCACCTACTCCCTCTCCCCTTACCCATTATCTAAAAAAAACTATTTGCAATATATATATATTTTAATGACAATCAGTTGTGGCCACGAATTCAGTTATTAGTATGAAACTGTGAAAAAGACTAATATTGAAGATTGTTACATTTTAATGTTTTTTTAAAGCCATGCAAATTTTATGTTCTTTGTAGCTATTTCAAAGTGCCGAAGTGCCATGGAGCTTTTTTGCATTTATATCTCCTGTGTACTGTTTATTTACTTATAATTTATTTACTCTTTTGTAATAGATTTTTATTATTTCTTAAAATAAATTAATAAATAATCGCGACAAAATGCAAATTTTATCAATAAGGCTAAAAAAAGGGGCTTATTGGATTTCCCCCCCCCTTTTTGGACAATGTATGATTGTCTTAAAAATTCTAAGAATGAAAGTAACCTATTTTAAGGGTTGTAAAAAAGCCTGGTAAAATTTAAACAAGTTGGAAATTGCACGTGAAGCATAGCAAATGAGGTGCGTTCTTACGATAACGAAGTTTTAAAAATATCACTCTCATATATCAATCTCATAAAACTGTAAATAATTCCAATTAAAATGCGCACAAACAATGTTCTCCCCATACCATTATTCTATGGAATACTTTTGTGTGGCCTTGTAAATCAATAACAGATATTCTTTGCACCACAGATTATGCAAAATGTTGATATTATAATATCAACTTTATAGATGCATATCAATTTTATTACGTTCGAATAAATGTAACACCATTAAAATGCAGTTGAAACATTTTCCCCCATTAACCGTAATGTAACGGAATACTTTTGATTGTACCTGTAATTGAACTATGCATCCGATTTTGATAAAATTTGAAATAACTAGACAAATTTATGTAATAATTATGTATTTGAAATTTCAAACGATTAAAATGCATTTGAAACTTTTTTCCCCATTGATCGTAATGTAACGGAAACCTTTTGATTGTCCCTGTAATTGATCTATTCATCCGATTTTCTTAAAATTTGAAATGACTCGACAAAATTATGTAATAATAATATATTTTAAATTTCAAACGATTCGGTTGGGTAGTTTTTGCGTTGTTATCAGGGGCCTCGCTAAGGGGCTATGGGGGGGGAGCCGCCCCCCCCCCAAAAAAAAAAAAACATTCGTGAATGTTGTTACACTTGGCAAATTCACAAACTTAGTTGGCAAATTTTCTTTAAAATTTTAATGAAAACTATAATATATTTTCAATTTTTGATAGAATTGGCAAAAATTACAAAACTATTTGTGAATATTATTAACCTTTTAACAAATAGGGGCTATATTAGATTTTCTAACTGTGGTACGTTGGCAAAATTGTAAAATGATTTGGCAAATATTGAAATTTGACTTGGCAATTTTAGGTCCTCTCCCCCCTCAATAAAAAGTCTTAGCGATGGGCCTGGTTGTTATATGCGGACGGACAGACAGACGGACGGACGGACAGACAGGCGGATGGACAGATGGACGGACTGAACGACAACAATAGGTGCTACGTATTTACATAATTACGAACGCACCTAAAAAGCAATGCTATGCTGGTGGCTTTTGTTAGTCTTAATCGGCTTTTTTTTTTTAACCAAAATTAACCTTTATTGGCCGAAGTTGATTTTCTACAAAGAATTTAAATTGTTACACTGCACCTTTTTATGTATTTTTTTAAAATTAATTTTAAAGATATTTAGTTGAGGTAGACTTCAATATGACCTGGTTTCTTAATAATGAAGACGTTAATATTGGAATAATTATGGATTGCAAATTTTTCAGCTAAACTTAACAAATCCATACAAATATATTTCTCTGGTTTATACTGATCTTAAGCCCCTCCTTTTTTTTTGTCTTTTACTGTTTCATGTAATTAAAAAAACAATAGTTGAAATCCAAAGTTTTATATTACTATTCAATCAAAAAGTTACATTTTTACAGGAAAACAAAAAATATTAAATAAGTAAAGTCAGCTCTTAGCTTTTTCATATAGGTTTTCAATGAAAAACAGTGAAACTTTACAATGGCTTGCGAATGGGGGGAGGAAGGGGACTTTTGCTCTGTGCATGAAAATTTAGGAGATGCCAAATTTATACTACCATCATAACTTTTGGCCTGTCATAAGAAAAAGTTAGGAGAGGGGGGCACCAAATTCGGTCTTTGACCCGGTGCAATTTTCTCTTCGCATGTCCCCGAAATTTTATTCTGCTTCCTAATTCCTTTGACGAAAAATGTAAAAAAAAAAATAATACAGATTATAAAGCATGCAAGGGGAGGTTAAGAAAAAAATAATAAAAGTTTAACTATTATTATTTTTAAACACCAATTAAACATTGTGAAGCAGTTGATTACTGGAAGGCAGGCCATTACTGGCACATCTACCCTATATACAGTAGACTCCCTCAAATCCGCAAACCAGAAATCCACAACTCTCTAAAATCCGCACACATTTTATGGATGTGTAAACAATGAAATTTTCAGTTACGATATTGGGACAAAATTTGATTTTTTTAGTTTTGTATCAATTTAACACATTTTTAAATTTGAAATTTTCTTAATTATACTCTATTTATGTTTTTTTTCATGAAGGAAGAATTTTTTTTTTTTTTTTTTTTTGGAAAAAATTCCAGATATTGCTGATATTGCTGGTAATCAAAATCTTACCAAATATAAATATGCATTAATCCAGGGGTGCCCAGAGAAGGGTTTGGTGACGCAAGATGCGTCATACAATTTAGTTTTTTGGGGGGGGGGGATTTGAGAAAAAAAGTACATTTTTTTGGGGGGGGGAGATTTTTATAATATTTCAAAATTTAATTCCAGAAATGTTCCTATGTTTTCTTTCTTTAAATTCTAGATAAGGGCAATAATAGCCCTGCTATTCTCATTTCGCTATCTCTTGAAGGTGCAGTAGATTATAAGTAGAATATAATTTACAATTTGTATTATGTTTGGGGGGGGGATGTTAATTTTACATTTATAATTGCCGGTAGAAATTAGAAATCAGTTCTGCTTGAAAAGAATATCATCAGATTATCCGCACTGGCAGATAATTCGCACTTGAAATTTTCGAGGTTTTTTAACAGATAATCAGCAGATTATACGCAGAGAAATAAGGTACTTCTTATGCTTTTGCATCAGTATGGTTTGCATCAGTATAGCTTAATTCCTTCTGAATGCAATTCACCAAAATGGTATACTGTTGGTAATATGTATATGCAATGTGTGTTTTTAAAAGTCTTACCTTTTATATTTATTTTTATTTCCAGGTGCTTGTTGAACATAAATCCAAACAGGGGAAATAAACAGCGAAAGAACAGCCTAAAAGATGGCATAATGCCACGAGTATCATCATTGTTAAATAAATTATCGGATTACGAATGGTTGTAGATCATAACTTGTGGCTTGTATTTGTTGTTAAAATTAAACTTTTTTTAATTGCAATTTTCATGTTTTGTTTTTTCCTCTTTTAAACCTAAATTATCTTTCAGACTTATTTCTAATGAAACTTGTTCAATTACAAGAAAAGAATTTTATATATAATTGTGCTTCCATGATCCCTGTTTAGGTACAATTACACTTTAATGTAGATATGGTAAATTTGCTTAAAATAGAAACAGAAATTTCTGACCTTTTCCAATCAGCAAACAACTGCTGATGGTCAAGGTAGAATTTAGTATCAATGCTTCGAAATTTTTTTTAGATTACTTGAAAGTTCATTTATCACAATTTATATTTCTGGTTTGAATTAACAATTAGTATATGTGTGGGGAAACTTATGTCTAACCATACAAAAGCAATTTTAAAAATGCATTCCTGATTGTAAATAATGCTAAGTTGAAACCACAATAAGATTTCATGATTTCATGAACTGGAATATTGTTCTGATATCCTCCATTACATTTTGAGTCCTGTAAACAACCAATATTACATATCTTGAAGCACTAATGGAACTCAAATAGGAAGTGCTTTGGAAAGAATTAATAAATTTTCATTTTTTATCAGCAAAGACAATTTAAAAATGCGTTAAGAAAGGAAAAATTCTACTTTTCTTAAAATTTGATCAAGAAAATCAAGCTTTTCTAGAAAAAAATATTCAATGATGGGGTTTTAACGAAACCGATAAAAACGAAATGATGGGGTTTTAATGAAAACAGAGCTTATAATTAAATGCATAACTGTTTTGCTATCAAGGTCTCACATTGTATAAAGGTATGTTTGTAGACACAGACGTACAATTTCTTTATCCTCCCTCCATCACACACATACACTGCTTAAAATTTCAGATTAGGTGGAGTTTAATTTAAAATTTTGATCTATCCATAAAAGATGCCACACATTTCTTCAATATTTTTTTTTTTATCTCCCCCTCCTCTTTTGCCACAAAATGTCAAACTTCACCTTACTCTCCCTCCTCCTCCCTCTTGTTACATGTCGTGCTATGTTACATAAACATATACTTGCCGTTCACAATCAAAGCACTACCTTATAGAATGTATTTCACACTATATTTTTAATCTTTAACTATCTGTTTTAATGACATTTGTGAGCATAACAGTAAAAATTTTTATACTTATTTTATATGCAATAAGGTTAAAGTTTATAACCAAAAACAGCAATGAAATATTAATATGAAAGAGCAATAGGAAAGATTATTAATTTGCAGTTAAAAATATAATTTAATATATTTGGCTTTAAATCTTATCTTTACTTTATAAACACAAAATACTTTTAAAATAACTTGGAAATTTAATCTATTGGTCTTACATGCTTTTATTTTAACCAAAATGTGTGATGTTGCATTTCTTTTTACCCCCTACCACCCCTTTGTCAGAGTTTCTCAAACCCCCTTCCAGGCATGAGATAATTTATTGACAGCCTCTGATACAATTTAGTTATTAAAACTCACAGGCAAAAGCTTCATAAATCCCTGGATTACTTGTATCTTTTGGATAAATTATGTATGATGGAATATATTTCCTCGATTTCAATGTGACATATATATTTTTTAATTTAACACTCTATTCTGTAAAAGATCTTTGTTATTCTTTCAAATTAATTTTATTTATATAAGACCAAAAATTATGTAACTATTTAATTTCAAAACATGCATACTTTACACTTGAATACTTTACACTTTTGCATTTCAGAAATTTATTAATCTTCATATAGAAACTTAACAATGAACTTAAGTCTATATTTACGTATTGCAGTTAAAGAAAAAAGTGTACATGTTAGCAAAACTTGTAAAAATGTAATGTTGATGTACTTGACAGAAATACTGCTTCAGAGAGAGGTGTATTTGTACTACTTTTGTAGTAAACTATTTTAATCATTATCAAAATGTTGTATTTTGAGTGTTTTACTCTATTGGTAAACTTGGTACTAAAAGCTTGTTAATGGATTTGAAAAGAATTCACCAGTTTTTTAGAAGATACACCTGGTTTAAAGACTTTTCTTTTTAAATCTAAAAATAAATTTTAATAAGTATAATGGCCCATCAGTCCAAAAAGACACAAGGCATTGTATAGTATTTCTTACAACTTCCTTTTACTTAGTGTTGTGAAAATGATTGTAGTGAAAAAATAAAAACCTGAGAGCACTTTAAAGTGTGTATACTATTTTTAAAAAAGATTTTGTTAAAAAAAACCTAATGTCACATCCCAGTTAACTCATGCTTTAATAGGACTATAATCATAAGTAATTAAAATTTTGTATAGCATATTATTGTCACATGTTTAATATCACTATTGTATGGAGGTATTTTTCTTTATTTCTGAAATTCTGATGTCAAATAATACAAAATTATAATTAAAAGTAATTACGTTTAAATATTCCATACACTTTTCAACCTATGTCAATAATTTACTAGATGAAAATTAAGGTATAATTTACAGCTATTGAAAAAATTACAAATTATCTATTTAAAAGCATGTACATTATGATGGAATTAAATTAACCAAAAAAAGGACAAATTTTAGTACATTAACTGCAAAAAATACTGAATAACTACAAATGAGCAGGTAAATCTGAAAAATAAATTTCAGTAAAATAATAACAAAAAGTGCCGAAAATCTACAAAAGTACAGTAAAATCTGAAAAACAAATTTTAGTAAATTAACAGCAAAAAATGCTGAAAATCTACAAAAGTACAGCAAAATCTGAAAAACAAATTTTATTAAATTAACAGCAAAAAATGCTGAAAATCTACATAAGTACAGTAAAATCTGAAAAACAAATTTTAGTAAATTAACAGCAAAAAATGCTGAAAATCTACAAGAATGCTGTAAAATCTGGAAAACGAGTTTTAGTAAATTAACAGCAAAAAATGCTGAAATTATACAAGACTGCTGTAAAATCTAAAATACGCAATTGCTGTAATTATACTGCAAAATTTACTGGCACCCATATTGCCAGCATTTTTTGCTGTTTAATTACTGTGATTTTTTTTACAGTGTATGGGATTTCGGGAAAGCATCTTCTCAGTAATATATGATGTGTACTATTATGTTTACGCCTATGGAGTTTCAGGATAATTCTTCATGCATTTTTCTAGAAATTTAACAAAATGTCTATAATCACAAGTGGCCGGTTACCTTTAGCCATGTAGCCAAGCATAAAATTTAAATACAAATTTTAGTCCAGGCATTTGGTAAAAAATAAATGCAAGTTTTGGTGTAGTTTTGATTTTTGGTTCCCTTTATGTTTCTGGGGTCGCTGAACACGAATCTGGCATTATCCAACAAAATTTCTCCCCGGAAACACGTTTTTTGGGCAAAGAAGTGGTTTTTTTCGTTTTTTATAAATAACTTCAAAATTATGCATTTTACATAAAAGTCGTTAATACATAAATTAAAGAGCACAAAATTTCCTACATTTTATGCATTAAAAGTTTTTTTTTTCTCTGATCAATGGTTTAGCCGTGAGAGAACCACAAAAATGGATGTGAAAAGCAAAAAATTCTGACAATTACAGCACCGTACGTCGATGAAACATGAAAAACAACCATTTTACGCAAATTTTCGCTATTATTATTTTGTAATAGTAAATGAAGATTTTGATCACAAATATGCTCATTTTTATTTTTATTTTTATTTTTATTTTTATTTTTATTTTTATTTTTATTTTTATTTTTATTTTTATTTTATTTTATTTTTTTTTGTTATGAAACAAACAATGAACATCAGATTAATAAAATATAGTCAAAAATAATATATTTAGTATTATTAAGCGGGGAAAATTTGCGTAAAATGGTTGTTTTTCATGTTTCATCAACGTACGGTGCTGTAATTCACGTTTTTCAGAATTTTTTGCTTTTCACATCCATTTTTGCGGCTCTCTCACGGCTGAACCACTGAACAGAGAAAAAAAACCTTTCAGTACATAAAATGTAGGAAATTTTGTGCTCTTTAATTTCTGCACTGACGACTTTTACTGCATAATTTTGAAGTTATTTATAAAAAACGGAAAAGGGCCACGTTTTTTGCCACGTGTTTCCGGGGAGAAATTTTGTTGGATAATGCCAGATTCGTGTTCAGTGACCCAAAAACATAAAGGGTACCAAAAATCAATACTACACCGAAACTTGCATTTATTTGTCCTTTTTGAGCACTTAATGCCTGGACTATTTGGACAAAAATATGATTATTCATGCTATAACATTATACATATTCTCTTATCTAATATGCTTACATTTTATCCAAAAAAAATAGTCTTTTTTTTTTTTTTTTTTTTTTTTAAGCATTCTGCAACATTTTAAAGTGATTGATTTAAGAATTAAAAAATTCAGAAACAAATGGGTTAAGAGAATTTCCTTAACAATCTATTACATTAAGAAAACGTTGTTGTAGAAAATTTAAGAATGTTCTGGTTAGCTAAGATAACACAAAGTTAAAGTATGCTTATTAAATTTTAATTAACCGAGGATTATATTTTTTAAACAAAAATAAATAAATAAATAAAAACCAGGAACAACAGGTGAAATTTTGAATTAATATATAAATTAATTTAAGATAATTTGTTTCAAATCGCATTACATTGATTTTTTTCTCTATCACAGGAAAGAAAAGGTTAGATAACAGAAAACAGGCAGAAGAAAATCTTCAAAGATAAAAGTGAATTATAAACACTTAAATAGAAAAGCTTCATCAATTACATTTTTTTCTTTTTCTTACGTTATTATTAGCGCAGTTTTATTTATATTAATACGAGAAGTAAAGGGATTTTAAAATATTTCGTATTAGCTGTAAGCCTAAAAATTAAATTTAGAGATAAAAAAAACTTAACGTAATTAACCTAATCAGCTATTATTGAAACTAATTACACTAATTATATCACTGCTATAATTAATGTGTATCATTCATTAAACACATAATATTCAACCGTAGCTTTGTAAGCAATATTTGCTTTAAACTAGTGTTTTCCAAAGTATGACGTATGCCCCTCCAGAAGACGGGGAGGAGGGGGGGGGGGTTACAAATTTTATACTCGCTCAATCCCTATCAGTTTCTTTTGTTTTTACTTTTGGAGGGGAAAATGTTGAAATTGTATGAAATACAAGCAAAATGTAAAAGAACAGTTTTTTTTTAATTTAAATTTTAAAATGTTCCTTATCAAAAATTTAAAAAAAAAGATTTGACACCAAATTAACACCAGTTATATCGATGACTTTTTAAGTGTTTTTTTATATCTTATAGTACTTAAACTTCCTGTAATTTTTCTGGAGGTGAGTTTTACAATTTTTAATGACGCTTTAATTTTTTCATTGTACTGGTACAGAATCACCGTATATACACATTTAATATGCTACTCTAGAACACTATAGTATCTGTTTTCTTTTTTAATATTTAGAACACTGGTTACCATTTAAGATACATCCTTTTCGAATATCAATCAGCCTTGAATGTTCAAAGGATGTGAGATTTTATTTTAAATAGAGATTTTGGTATAATTAGTAAATGTCACTTTCTTGTTTAAAGTTTCACCAGCATTTTATTCAACATTTTAATTGTTCCTGGCTCAACATTTAACCAGTTTATGGTCAATAATTACCAATTAATTACTCAATAACAATAAAAAATGGTTCAATATTGCATCATTTCATGGCTGTTATGAAAGGCAAGAAATGGTAAAATATTCCACAATCTTATAGTTATAAATACTACAAAACCAAATTTTAGTTGAACATTACATGAAATTTTTAAGTGTACTACAGCTATCAGTTATCATATATATATATATATATATATATATGCAGTTAAATGCTGCAGATGATTGATTATATTTTGGGAATGTATTTTTATGTTTTTTTTTTATGATCCATATACTTTACATGGATTAAACACAGAAATTTAATGGTAACAGAAACTGAAATTGCATTGCAATCTTTATTGATTTTTACAGGCGTTAATCATTTTGAAATTCCATTTTGTTATGAAGTTTTTTTATGATTAAAATTAAATACATAGTTTGCAGGAGAGAATTCAACAGCACTAACTAATTTTTCGAGTACTTTTACATTTCAAAAAATAAATGAAGGATTTCATGTTGTGAAAACAGAACTTCAAAAACTAATATTTGCACTCGGCATAAATTGCCAAAAATAAATAAATAAATAAACATTAAGTGCAACAGAAAATAGCAGGTAATTGGTTTTTTTGAAGGGGGGGGGAAGTGGGGGGGAGAATTATTTCCAACCTTGTTGAAATGTGTTTATGACTTTGATTTATATGTCTGTCATCAGCCGTCTGTCTGCCAGTGTTCTAACTCCCATAAATATATTTGGTTTACCATGGAATCGATGTACGTTATTGATGTTCACTATGGCACGTTCGGTATTTAAAATTATGCTTTTAACAGTTACTGTTCTTTTACAGGAGTATTCAAAATAATTCCATTACATTATGGCCTATGAGGAGTAATCTTTTTCGCTGATTTTCAATGACATTTCACAGTTCCAAACTCAATAAGATTTATATAAATCTATTCGATTATTCTAAATATATGGAATGATATTAACAGTATTAATTGCTCATTTACAAGGACACTCGAAAAAATTCCATTACATTACGGTCTAGGTAAGAAAAGTTTGCGATGTATTTTATTCATGTCACACATTTTCAAACATATTGAAATCGATATACATCTAAGAGGTGCGCTGCAAGATATTTGATATAAAATTAGATGTGAAAGTATTCATCATTGATATACAGAAATACACAAAATAAATCGAGTACAATACCATTATAAACAATAATTACTGTAAATGTGTTTCTTTTTTGTGGTATATGCTCTTTTTTTTAAGAAATATTTCTTAGCATGCATAAATTCTACGCATCATATACGAGGTTCCAGAAAACAAACTGAAGTACCTTTTCGTTCCACACATTTTATGTTATAAATTATTATTGAAAAGAGCGTTTCTTTCGAATTTGCAATAAATAAAACAATATGAATAAATACAACTACTCTGGTAAAATTTACTACATTTAACGAATGAAATTTACTAAAAAAAAGTCTTATAACATAATTTTGATTTGCTTAGATTTGACAGTGTCATTTTTCTCAGTGTATGCTTCATGTGTGATTTTTCATTCTTTTTATAAATTGAGTACATAAGTCACATGCTTTATAGAAATTAATGCAGAGAATCTCACATAAGCTGAAGTTGCGTTACGATGCTTGTTGGTTAAATATAATGCATATGAAACATTATGAAATAACGTTTTATTTTGAATTATTTCTATAAAACCCACTAGAGTTCATAACATTACATCGCTGTGTTATAAAGCATCATTTTTCCAAATAAAAATGCTATTTAATACTTTCCAACATAATTGAAAAATGTTTGTATTCGGTTTGTCTGTTATATATTCGATTTTTCTATATCTCTGTCCGTCAAAGGCGGCGGCTAGGGATGTGTTCGAAGATATAACCCCCCCCCCCCCAACACACACACACACACACTAAAAACATTTTATGTCTTCCACGGAAAGGTTTCTAAGGTCATTAAATGAATTTCTGTTCCGAAAATCCAAATGAAATTCAGTTAAAAAATCTAATTTAGTTTTGAGATCCTTTCACAGTTTTGCAGAAATACTAAATTGTAACTAAAATAAAGATTTCAACACTCGCTCATCCTATTTGTACATATGAAGCCAACATGTTTAATTTTGCACTCGTCATACACTGGAATTTTTCATCACCATATTCTTTTCTTAGCATAAAATGAAGTTATCACAAACAGTTTAATAAGGAACATAATACCTACAATGTGGAATATGCACTACTTATTTTTTTTGCGTCAGAGAGAGAGAGAAAATATGAGCCCTCCCCCCCCCCCCCTATTATTCCATTCTAGCTACGGCCCTGCCGTACGCTTACTCGCGTAGATATGTCCTATTGTTATGAAATGGAAATGTTATTGGGTTTTACTATGGTGTGTTCGATATTGAAAATAAAGTGTTAAATTCGGTTCACTTACAAAGGCCATTCAAAAGGACTACATTACATGACTTTCTGTGGGTAATTCTGTAATTCAGTAAATTTATCATGTATGTCTATTATCCATTTTGGGATAGATTGACTTTATTTTATAAAGTACTTTAAACATGTTGAAATTGATATACATCACTAAAGGATACTACGAGGTTCTTGCTGTAAAATATGGTGTTCATCGAACTTATATTATAATTACAGGGACACACAAATGACTTTGGCTATAAAAGAAATTGAGCAATTCTTTGAACAATAATTTTCAGAAGTGCGTTTTCAGTTGTGGTCTGCGTTTTTAAATTTAACTATTAATTTAACCAAGTATTACTCCGTTTGTATAAATCCATAGATCATGTACAGGGTCGCATAAAGTTCTCATTAACAAAAATTGCTGATTGGAAACATTCAACTGTTCTATGCGTTTAACTGAACTAATATACATATCTGTAGATCATATACATCAGGAATGGAAAAGAAATATATTTTAAGGATTATTTATGATAACAGCAGATATTTGTATTTCAAATACGTTGTGTTTTTTCCAAATTTAGATGTCATCTTTGACCTTAGTAAACTCAACATAATTGAAATTTTATGTTGCAATATGAAAACATAAAATTTCAATTATTTTATGTTAATATTTTATGTTGTCAAAAATAAATTTCTACAACATAAAAATTCGAAAATTTTATGTTGAATCGAATTTTTATGTTGATTTAACATAAATCAACATAACATACATTATGTTAATTTGACATACATATGAAAAATGATAAATTTATATTTTTATGGTATTCTGAATGTGTAGGAAAGTGTTTCATAATACATACAGTGCGTATGATTTTTCGTTCTTGTTTTATACATTGGTTTAATTCGAGGTGCTGTTTGGCGAAAAGAAAATTTTCTTGAAGTGAAAGCCTCTTTAGTGTATTAAGAGGAATAAAGATATTTAGTTTTGAAAAGAAAATTATTATAAAATTTGTTTATGTTTTTATTGTTATTTTATTGAAAGCAGAAAGCATTGATTGGACTTAATTAATTAACTTGTGAAAGAGAAATCAACTGAGCTAAGGGGAATCTCTCAATAGAGGGTGTTAAGAACTGCGATTTCAGTGTATTTTCAAATACATTTTTATTAAAATCGAATACATTTTAATTTTTAAAACTACAATTCTATTCATTTTATAAATTGTCATGATTAGATTATGGGATTTTTCGTCAGAAAATTAAATAAATTTTATTAAAACCAAGCATATTTTAATTTTTTTAATTACAATTTAATTCATAAATTTTCAATTTTAGGTTATGAAATATTTTATCAGAAAAACCCTTAGATTAAATTTTCATCTAAATAGTGTGTTTTAAAAAATTTTCCACAAAATGCTTGAAGCAGTAAGTTTCCACATCAAATTATAAGAATTTTAAATTTCACGAAAGAAAATAATATACATTTTCAATTTAATTGTTTAAACTAACGAAATTCACCATCGTGATCAAATAAAGTCGTAATTAAAACAATTCGTTCTTTAGTACTCTTTTAAATCTTATAATACTGAATAAATGCCCAAACTAGTACACTGTAAAAAAAAATTCTGCAAAGGTACTAAACATTTTCTAGGAAACTAGGATTCCAAGAACTTTTCATGTAACGATACCAGGAAAAATCCATGTAACCGATTCTGAAACTTGGATTTTTGCTGTTACCGTTACAGGAAGAATTCTAGGAATCCCAGTTTCCTAGAAAATGTTTAGTGCCTTTGCAGAATTTTTTTTACAGTGTACATAAAAATTAATTTCTTATAGTTGATGAAATGTGTATAGTCTTAACCATGATGAAATAAATGAAAATGGCTAATTATGTAGCAGTCTCGTTTGTTTCAAATTCATTAAATTTATTGGGATGATTAATATGATAACAGTGATTTAGAGAATATTTTTGTAAATTGAAATAGTATGTAGACAGGAATTAATTATATTAAAAGGAAAGCATTTCTTTTATTATAAAATTTGATTGTTGAAGTTTTATTTTGTAGAATAGTAATATTAATATCCCTAAAATTAGTTGTAAGATTAGTTAAAATGGTAATATTAGATTCTATATTATGAGGATAAGCTACAGATAAAAACAAATAATGATTATCATAGAGAAAAGGCAAAATTATATTATCTATATATCTATATAGTGAAATATTACTGTTAACAAAATTTTTTCATTAAAAATAAAGATATAAGTCAGATAATATCCAGCAAGATGCCTTCATGGTAAATAAAAATAGAAAAATAAAACATAAAATAAATATTAACTAAATCACATAACGTCCAGTGGATGCCTTCGTGGTAAACAAAAATACTAAAATAAATAAATAAATAATAAATAGATTTTTCATAGCGTTTAAGTAATTTCTAAATACGAATTTCATTCAAATATCTTTCTCTACAATGAATATTTGACTGCTACAGTGATGTATAATAACTAGTGGCAGATTTACCACAATCGATAGTCAAGTGAAATTAAATTTGGGATGTATAATTCACTTTTTACTAAAAGTCTCCAAATTTGTATTTGACATACAGTACAGTACAGTACATCAGTTTTACCCATCTATATTGATTATTGTATATCTAATATATTTGTTGTGTCATAATTCTGAAAATACATTAAATGTGCGATAAGATGGTTCCATGGGCTTCTGTAGTGTAAGTCACATAGCTAATTCTGTGCTTTTAGCTCACTATTTTTTTTTTTTTTTTTCGAAACGTTTCCTTCGTCTTATGCAATTTAGGAGATATTTCGATTAAATAAGTCACATTTTTCTGTTCTAAAATACAGGTAGTCAAAAATCATAACAATTTGTTCCAATGTGACTTACATTAAAATAACGCGTGGAACTAATCAATATTTAGAAGTTGTTCAGTGAAAGAGATAGTTTAAAGAACATATGTGGCTATTAAATCTTTAAAAAATTCTTTTTATTGACAAATTATCTGACACTAGAGGGTAATTTAAGATAAGTATAGCGACTACAAAAGGCTATAACTATTTAATCCAAAAGAATTTATCGATAAGAATTGCACAAAATATAAAAGAAAGTTTAAAATTTTGTTTACACACTTTATAAATGTTCTGTGTGACTCTCTTGGGTCACACGGACAACATCAAAACATCTTTTTCGTTCAAATATCATATGCCATCTGCATGTGTTGTTGGCATTTTGAAGGATTCTTCATGTGACAGAATTCCAAAATTATCATTTCTGTCAAAAATGTTGAAAAACTTTCAACGGCCCAGTCAAGCACCTTCAACTCCAAATGCTAACAACATAAACAGTATGGCATCGGATGTTAACCCTTTCCGGCGCAGTGTGTCCACTCCGGGCACACCTAATTTTAATTCTAAACTTACAAAGGGCACCAACAATATTTTAGTAGAATTTTACTTTTATAATGATAGCTTAAATCAGAGAGTTCTTAATTTCTAAAAAAGTCTTTTATAAATTTCGGTGTCAGTCAACGATTTCTCAATCTACAAACATAATTTGTCTACTCCGGAAAGGATTAAACAAAAAGGATATTTTTATGTCGTCCATGTGATCAAGGGCGATCACATAGAAATTAATAAAGTATGTAAGCAAAATGTTGAACTTTCTTTTCAATTCTGTGTAATTCTTTTCGATAAATCCCTTTCGATTAAATAGTTATAGCCGTTTGTAACCGCTATTTTCAGTTTCAATTACCCTATATTTTCTTATCACAAAAAAATATAATTCCAGGAAGAAACTTTACCTACTTCAGGAAATTTTCGTATACTAACTCGTGTAAATTTACTTTTATCTGAAATTTTATTAAATAAAATTTCAGATAACACATTGACGGACAATAGGAACAAGTGACCCATTTAATTTTAAATCCCAAATACCACATTGGCACCAGAATTTTTGAAAATATATATATATATATATATATATATATATATATATATATATTAAATTCGTAAAATATAGCTTTTTCTTATTTATAAATACAATTGTTTTCAAATCCCGGTGTCAATCATTAATTCCAAATCTTAATTAAAATTTTCTCTTTGACGGCTATAGATGCAAGTGTCCGTCAACGTGATAACTTATTTCTATATGGCTCATGTTTATTTTTTAAAATATATTTTTCTATTTGCATCATGTCTACTTATTTTTTAGTATATCTTTTGTTAGTTTTAACTTTGTGCTAGAAATATGTTTACATTTCCTTTCTGTGATCATTGCTGTGACCTTCGTTTCTTTTAATAAGCTTCATTGTTCAGAAATTCATTTCACACGAGCTAAAGATCTGCACGGGCGGGGCCTTATTTTCCCCCCTAGAGTATCGTACTAACGTATTTTTTCCGTACGAAGCCGAGACTGATTTCATTTTTCCTAGTCTTCAGGGATCAAAATAATCAGTTCCTGTTGAATCATCCCGTATAAAAATCCTTTTCTCGTCGTGGCCAAGTCTATTAATAAATCAGTAAAATTTGGCTTGGTCCAAACATTTTTGAAAAAAGGCCTATACTTTTAAGTCGTCATTATTCTACAATTAAACATTAGAATTTATTACTTTTTAAAAAATCGTAGGCGTTTTAAAATAGAATTAAATACATTAAAAAAAATCATGATTATGACGGGATTTTTTTTTAACCTGAAAGCTGCAAATTTCTTTCATACTGTTCATCCGTGCAAAATGAGTGCAACAATACGCGAAAAAAAAATGAATGACGTCCTTATAATGAATGGAACTGAGATCGGTTGCATATATCCGTAATCTGGATACCATTCTCTTTGTTTTGTCTTTGCGATGTTGACATTCCCAAATTCTTTAAACCATCGGCGCGACCGCTGGCGGTTGTTTTTGAGATTAATTGATTAAGAGCAATTACATATTTGAAGATAAGCTTCAAATATGTATAAAATGATTATAAATACGTAATTACATAAGTAAAATGGTTAATTAACCCCTTAACTGGCACTTTCTTTTCCGTTCAATAACTTGAAAATAACGGATTCTTACCACAATTTTTTAAATAAAATACTCGTAACATTTAGTCTAAACTGTCCGCCTTTAAATAGTATGAAATTATTAAAAAAAAAAAATTGTGGTGTCAAAAAGCTTTATAATGATGAATTAAGCAAATACGTCTTGCCCGAACGGCGTACGTGCAAATCAATTAACCCTTTCCGGCTCACTACTCTTTAAAGTTGGAATTTAAAGAAAAAAATTAGGCAATCTATTTAGGCCTAGAGGAGTACACAGGTATTGTTTTGTAAAGATTGCACTAACCATTTTAATTATACAGCTGTTGCCGAAATGGTAACCTCCCATAAGTAAAGCATTGATAAGCGCAGTGAGAAGAGCATTGCTGTGAAGCGCGTATTACAGTAAAACATTTTACATATTATTTAAAAACAGTAGAGTTTGATCTCTGTGGTGCTGCCATCTAGAACTCATAAGAAAGATTTAAAGTAGCCATTAGAGTAGTTTTTAAAATATTCACGGAGTTTTTGTGTCTCTAAACAGGGGCAACTTTAGGTGTTGCCGACCCGGCAACACTGCGCGTAAAGGGGTTAAGGGGTTAAGAAATTTATTCCATTCCAGACTATGACGTCACAGCCATGTGTGACAAGGCATAGCAGTGGAAATTCCTTATCTGAAAACGTAACACGGAAAATTAATATTGTATTGATTCTTAATACGATATAGTAAACGAAGGTCTTTGATTAAACATAGTAATTGACGTCATTATGACATAACATTATGCAGAATGTTACATTTTATGAAAGAAAATAAAATATTTGAGAAAGTGAGTCTAATAACTCGCCTTACCCAAAATTTAAAAAATGGAGAATTTTTTTAAAAACCAATCTATTCTATTGGTGAATCTGCATCGAAAAAACACTACAATCTGCAATAAAATCTAGTTTTATCGAGTATTTCTGGTATTGTAAAACATTAGTTTACAATGAAAACCAACTGAAGTAGTCTGAGATTTTCCGCAATTTTCCAAAATTAGGAATAATTTTCTAGATAAAGCGAATAATAAAATTCACGTCCTTATTTATTTACTATGTAATGTCACATTATATCGATATAGAGACTGATTAATGCATTGTAAAATCTACAAGGAAATGTTTCTGAAAATTATATGCAGCTTATAAAACTATGTGTTTTGAAACTCTATCTTAAATTTTGAAAATATATATTTTTCTGTAGTTTCTAATGATAAAGAAACACTTTTCAGAATCTTGGGTGACTCGGAACAGATTACTATATATTTGCGTTCATGAGTATTGTACATTTTTGTAAATTAAGAAAATCTGTTATTTTTTACAGTGTAGAGCAGCGGTTCCCAAACTTTATTTATACGCGACCCACCTCTAAGTAAAAAAAAATTTCACGACCCACCTAATATAAGGGTGTGTAACCGTAATGGAAATTGTTGCATTACTTACTTAAGCTATCGGTCATCCTATCCTTCGAAAAAGGAAAAAATTAAATAGTGTAGGAAGTATACACTATCAACAAAAACAAAAAATAATAATCTATATGTGTGAAAATGTCCTAATAATTAAACCACCACAGAAAGATAAATAAAAATGCATTTAATTATTATCAAAAGAGTGCATTTTAGCCAGTAAAATTTCTGTCACTGGTGTTTACCGATGAAAGACATTTATATTAGGATTAAAATTGGTTAATTTTAATGTTAAGTCACTTTCTACATGCAGTTTGTTTCTGTATTTTTTTTTTTTTTCATAAACAGCAAATTAGAAAAAGCATATTCACACATTACATATAGAGCCACATCAAGGAATTCTAAGTTGATTTAGATCTGTATGGATATTTCGCTGGTACATTTATCAAGATGAAAATTAAGGATTTTATCTTGAAATATTATTTTCTGTTAAAATAATGTTCTTAAACAGAGGAAATAAACTTATATTTTTTAGGATAAATCTTGATTGTTCCACGGCCCACCAAAACACTCGCCGCGACCGATAGTTTGTGAACAGCTGGTGTACAGTCACAGCAAAAAAAAATCTTGACACTTGCGATTTTAAACATTTTGTAACATATATAAAAATATGCATGAGAAATAACTTCGAAACTCCGGATATATAAACAAAATAATACAAGTCATATATTTTCACGAAGATTTTTTTCTGAAATCCCATAGGAGGTCCCATCTTTTGGATAACCCTGTCAAAACTAATGAAGCAAAAGCGTTCAAACTGCAAATTATAATTAAGTGGCTTATTATAGTAAATTATGTTCATTTTTATGAATACAACATGCATACTCGTAGAAAAATTAAGGTTTTTATAAAAACGGCCCCAAAATTCGCCAAGTTTTTTGCTTATAATTTGCAGAATTCTTAATAAAAAACAATGTTCTTTACAGAAAATATGACAAACAACATTGTACACAATACTCGGTAATCAAAATTAAAAAAATATTAATAATTGCATGAAAAATTAACAGGTTTACGAAATACGGTTTCAGTGCGCATGCGTGAACTCAATTGAAATATAATTTGCATAATGTGTTAGCTAAATGTATAGAATAACTTTAGTGAAAGTCTCAGAAACATAGCTTGAAAATTCTGAAAATTATCTTCAATAAAATAACATCAAAGTCCCTTTTTTTTTTTTTTTTTTTTTTTAAATGAAGCAAAAAGAAGAGAAGCTTTATTCAAATATAGCAGAATGCGCAATATTGTAGAATCTAAGTGTGCAGAACTAATCAAAGAAATATGGATACAGCTCCTCGTTTTTTTTACCTTCATTTGGGGAATAAAGAATTTCGATCTTATTCTATCGACGATAATTTTCAGAATTTTCAAGCTATGTTTTTGAGACTTATACAAAAGTTGTTCTATACATTTAGCTAACATAATATGCGAATGACATTTCGATAGCATTACCGCATGCGCAATGAAACTTTATTTAGTAAACCTTTTTTTATCCAATTATTAATATTATTTAATTTTGATTGCAGGGTGTTATGTACAATGTTGTTTGTCATATTTTCTGTAAAGATAATTGTTTTTTTATTAAGAACTCTGCAAATTATAAACAAAAAACTTGGCGAAATTTGGGACCGTTTTTATAAAAACCTTATTTGTTTTTCTATGAATATACATGCTATATTCATATAAATGAATACAGTTTACTACAATAATCCACTTAATCATAATCTGCAGTTCGATTGATTTTGCTACATTAGTTTTGACAGGGTTATCCATATCCAAAAGGTCTTCGTCTTTTTTTTTTCAATTTGTTGAAGGTCCCCTATGGGATTTCAGAAAAAAAATCTTTGCGAAAATATATGACTTGTACTATTTTGTTTATATATCTGGAATTTCCGAATTATTCCTCATGCATATTTTTAGATATTTAGCAAAATGTCTAAAATCGCAAGTGTCCAGATTTTTTTTGCTGTGGCTATAGAGTATTTCTTAGGGAAAATTTAAGGTTTTCAAAAAAAAAAAATTACATTTTGCATTTTTTTTTATACAGGACTTTTAGGTAGCTTTCATTACAAAAAGTAAAAAGCTACCTATTGCAGCCGTCCGGAGGAAAGCACTTCCGGAAAATTTTGGTATATTTTCACCGATCATGACCCCCAGACCCCAAAACCCCCCTCCGTTCAAATGTTGACATATATATATATATATATAACCATATATATATATATATATATATATATATACATATATATGATTTTTGTCATGCGATAACTAACGTATTTATGAACCGATTTGAATGAAACTTGGTATGTACATAGTACATACAAATGTCTCGACCGAGTTCGTTGGTCAGCATCATCCGCCATTTTGTTTCAAAATGGCGGCCATTTTAATTTTTTTTTTAATTTAAAATTTAAAATTAAATGGAAAAAATTAAAAGTTGAAAAATATTTTTTTTTTACGTGTTAGAGCTTAAAACAAAGAATTCAGAACACTTTTTATTTTGTCTATATCTTAAAAAATGATTGAGTTATAGCACTTTGAATTTTTCTTATGGCTGACATTTTGAAACGATCTGATTTTTGTCACGTGATAACACGCGTATTTATGAACCGATTTCAATGAAACTTGGTATGTACATAGTACATACAAATGTCTCGACCGAGTTCGTTGGCCAGCATCATCCGCCATTTTGTTTCAAAATGGTGGCCATTTTAAATTTTTAAAAAAATTTAAAATTTAAAATTAAATGCGAAAAAATCAAAATTTGAAAAATATTTTTCTTTTTCGTGTTAGAACTTAAAACAAAGATTCCAGAACACTTTTTATTTTGTGTTTATCTTACAAAATGATTGAGTTATAGCACTTTGAATTTTTCTTATGGCTGACATTTTGAAACGATCTGATTTTTGTCACGTGATAACACGCGTATTTATGAATCGATTTCAATGAAACTTGGTATGTACATAGTACATACAAATGTCTCGACCGAGTTCGTTGGCCAGCATCATCCACTATTTTGTTTCAAAATGGTGGCCACTTTAAATTTTTAAAAAATTTTAAAATTTAAAATTAAATGCGAAAAAAATTAAAAGTTGAAAAATATTTTTCTTTTACGTGTTAAAACTTAAAACAACGATTCCAGAACACTTTTTATTTTGTCTATATCTTAAAAAATGATTGAGTTATAGCACTTTGAATTTTGCTTATGGCTGACATTTTGAAACGGTCTGATCTGAACGATCCATCATGTTGCTTTAAAATGGCATACACTTTATGATATCGTGGAATTTGGTGACTCTCTAAATCGCTTAAAATAAAACCAGGTTGAATAAAAGATGACTAATTTCTAAAAATTCTTTTTAATATCCAGTCTTGACAAAAACTAGTATTCAATCTTATAAAATCACTAATTTTATAAGATTATTTCCACTAATTTGAGCTGAGTATTTTTGAACAATGTAGCTTAATTTAAAATAAATAAATAAATATACAAGTATATGAAAGCTACCTCTTTCTCCCGGCATTGCCGGAAGGACTTTTTACAAAATACTTTATCTTAAAATTAAGATTCTTATAAACTGATAAAAGGTTTATTTTCTAGCTTTATATGTAAAAGATCTTGCAAAAAATAGCTAAACTGGAATATAAATGTAACAACAATTTCAAATTCCCAAAATTATGGCTATATTTTTCACTCAAATAATAAATAACTTCACAATTTCAGAAAAACAGAATCCCGTAAAAGAAAAAGTGAACAGACCCTAGATGTAACCTTAGTTTTGTATTTTTAAAATAAAAAAAAATAATCTTAAAAATCAAAAAAGTGCCCTGAAGAATGTAAAAAGTGCCCTTTTCAGAACAGTAGCGCCCTGCCCCTTTTTAAACCTGAGGGGAAACTCTGCTATATCATAATAATAATAATGTATATCTACAACGAAAAATAAGAACTTATATTATAAATAATTTTTTGTCATATAAGACATTACATTATTAATAAAACATTTACAATACATTAAAAATTGACACGTTTCAACTCATTTTCATCGAGCCACCTTCAGAATGTAAATAGAAAATTACAAACACAATGATAGACGATGACACAATGATACACAAATATATAATTATTATTATATGATCAATATTTGTTTCCCACTAAATGTTTTATATTTAAACTGATGTCTTATAAGCAACATAATTATTTATAATATAAGTTCTTGCCTTTTCGTTGCAGAATGTATATTACTATTGTGTGGAATTAGAAGTATTTTATACATACTTCAAATGGAAAAGTCTGTAAATGCAATATTGACATCATATATGATCAATATTCATTTCCCACTAGGATTATAAACAATAATGTGTAAATGCGTTAATAAAAATATCACTTACCACTGCTGAATCTGGCTTCATGTCGACCCAAATTTCTCCTGTGGTAGCATCTAGTGACAAAGTATTGGTCAGTCCAGAGTCTTTCACGTTGTAAACCACCTGTCCGATAAGGCACTTCCGCGAAAACCTATCATAGTCCCATACCGATATTTTCAGTTTCTTGTTTGGCAGTTCATCTCTCCTCACACAAAATGTGAATGTTTCATTAAAAACCGGACACGTCGTGTTCTTCAAGACTTTAGTCATGTATTTAGTAGTCCTGTCGGGAAGCAGTACCACCTTGATGCAAGGGTTTGCAGTAGTCCTCATGATCTGACACGGCAGATCTTTAGCACCTATGATCTTGACGGTCAGCTGATTTCGCTGCAGGTTATACCTAAGCGAGAATCCAACTTTCCCCAAGTCTCCAATGAAGGAGCCCTTTTCAGAAGCAGCCGTCACGCCAACATATAAGCCATGCTGCAGTTCCTCGGGGTTGATTTGGAACCCTGGTCTTTTCCTGCGCCGATCCATGATAATCGGCAAATTCTTGGCTCCGCTCGAAGAATAGTCTGTTTCGGAGACAGAATCCTCAGTCGTTTCGCTGACTATGACTGTTGTTGGGACAAAAAACTCAATGGGTTGGTTGGCTCTCACCCCAGTCATCCTGTGATCAACGGATTTCGGGGTTAGGTTGGCCAACTGATCCTCGCGTTTCTTCCTTCTCACAAGACACCGGCAGAGGAAATAGAAGAACGTTGACGTCATGACGAAACTCACAATAGCAATGATGACTATAATGTAGACTGGGAATTCCCCAGATGATGTTTGTTGGGAAGGAAGGGCAGAAACAGTTTCATTGTAGACTTTGTCTAATGTCTGTGGAGCATCGATATGATTGGAGACGAATGGTTGTGCGTTTAATGTCAAAGTATCTCCGCCCGCAAGTCCATTGTTGACATTTGCCGCATTATTTTCTAAAGATTCTCCTGGTTTAAAAGCAGCTGAGGGATCTAATTCTTGTTTGAAGACTTTTGCAGTAGATATTTTTGCCATAAGTATAATTGATATTAAAGTTTTTTTCATAAGTATATTAAAAATAATTTATATTTATTTAGCTACCCATTTTTTTGCTAGAATTCGTTTAATAATAAAAGATGTAATTTGATTATACTTACACAATGTAAGACTACGATCATAAAACATTTACTTTTGAGCATAAGTGCACACGTAAGAAAATAATTTGTAATCACTTATAAATATGATCTAATGTAAAAATAAACACAATGATATGTTGTTACAAAAGGTTCTTATAAAATAAATATCTTATCTTCTCTAATAATTTACATAAATAAGTAATAAGTGAAGTGAAATCTTTCTAATGCCTTCAGATAGTCTAAAATTTAGGAAAGATACTTACAAAAATAACTATTAAATCTTTATTTAATTGCTTTTCATCATAGATATCTTCAAAATAACTATCATATCAGTTATGTGTTGTATTTTTTCACACTCAAAACTTCAATCCCTAATAGAATTTCTTTTTAACTCCAGTAAATGTAAAATTATGCACAACATTAGGATATAAACAATGCATTAACAGATAAAGAATTTAAGCTGTAAGGAAATCCAAAATACTTATTACTTGATGACAATTTGGCGATCTTTCATTAACGAATAAATTTCAATAATAAAATACCAGATTTATAATATCGAGGAATTTCAAATATAAAGCAAAAATTCCTATTTTCGCAATCTATGAACTATAAAGAATTAAGAGGCTGCTTTTGCATACATTTTTTTTAAATGCATAAACTTTTCGATGATATATATTTCTTTAATTACAGAACTTCTTTACAGATTGACCAAGCTAATAAAAGACGATGGGAAATTTTGCTAAGTTAATTGATTCACACGACGCTAAGCATCTTAAAAAAATCAAAAGTGTTTCTGGGAACAAAATTATGAAGGCGAGTAAACTTGATGATGTCCTACAAATGTCACTTCTATTACACCACGACTTCCATGTCGTTACACTTTTCCACAGACACACATATCTCCCCTCTACCAGCATGAAAGGAAAGAACAATGTTGCAGTCATCGAAATTAGAATTCGAACTCATTTCGAGGAATTCGATCTAAATATTTTTTGTCACCTCCGAGACTTTACCGTTTGCATCGAAGCAGGTGTTGGTTTTGCGTCATGTGACATCATAGCGTTTTTTGACTGAAGTCTCTCTCTCTTTCTCTATCTTATCGCCTCTCTGGTCCGGTTGAATGTGACGTCATAGCGATGTCGTCTGCAGATGTTGACTTTCTCATCCCAGCTGGACAAACTTTGTTCTTTACAGTGGTGAGGATTTACGTGTTTTTCCCTGTATGCCGGAAAAAGAATATCACTGACACAATGATGGGATTTTCGACGGAAGATGTAAAGAAAAACATGAAAGCGAAATCGTACGGTTTCAAATAAATAAGCAGAGATTAGTAGCGTGTTTGTCACATGAAAAATAAATACTATAGCATAGTATTTAGAATGATATAAATTGTAGAAATTTCTATTCCACAACAAAAGGGAATGTAATAAATGATTTTCTAATGAATATGCAGTGAATTTAATTTAACAGACTTTTTTTTTTTTTTCACATAAAAGGAAAAACACTGATTACTTATCTGTTTAAAGGAAAGAACACGTTTGGCAATGTTGTAAACATAAAAATATAGATTAAACGAAAAGCCTGATAGGATAGAATCAGGGGATCTTACATTTCGAAGACATGTGTAAAAAAGGTATTGTAATTAACATATGTAGGTGTATGTATGTGAATGAACAAGGTAATTACCCATGAAGAAAAGAGATAATTGGAGGTGTAGTATGCTCTAAAAACGATTTCCAGTGTGATGCTTCTATCACTTCAATTTAAATGCCCTCATTCAGACCAAATGAGACAGGCACGTGGAACAAGGATCGTAAGAGAAAGTGAAATTTCTTTGGAAACGATAAACAGCTATGAAAACAAACCGGCGAGGGTTTATGCCTCTTTATATACATACTTAAAAAATTAACACTAATTTTTTGTAATAGATAAATTACTTCTTTTTTTTAATATAGCAATTTGGAAATTGCACTTGAAGCGTTTCAAATGAGGTGCGTTCGTACTTCAACGAAATTAAAAAATATCCAGATATTGCTGTTATAGTACACAGTACTTCGGATACAGTATAATGGTCGAAATCTTTTGTGTGTTCCCGTTAATACTATTTACTTTTTATTATGCAGGAAGTAACTTGTATTATACCGCAGCAACGTATACCAATTTCATTAAATATGAAATAGTTTAATATAATTAAAACACGCCCCAAATAATATTTCCCCGTATACCATAATGTGGTGTTATAATTTTGAGTCATAACATGATTACATCATTAAAATGTACTTGAAACTATTTTTTCCTTTTCACCGTAATGTGATGGAATACTTTTGATTGCCCCTGTAATTAAACTATACATCCGATTTTCATTAAATTTTGATTTACTCGACAAAATTATGCAATAATTATATATTTAAAATCTCAAACGATTTGATTGGGTAATTTTTGCTCTATTAAATGTGGACAGACAGTTGGACGAAAAGACTGAATGATGAGTATAACTTGGTATAATCCTGTGCAACGCACATCAAATTATACTGCAGCACAAGAACGTAGCTTCAATGATAGAGTATTTGGATTTCTATTCCAAGGGTTCCGGGTTCGATTCCCGACTTGCACATTTTTCACTTTGTTGGTTCTACGCTTAGTTAGTAATGTAACAAATCACTCATTAAGAATTATATAATTTCGCGCGTAATTTTTCTGCTATAAAATTAATGAAAAATTGATTAAAAACCATTTAGATAACGGGTTTTTTGTACTACGATGGCTGTTCGAAAAGTAACGATACAATGCTGCATACACAGTCAAAAAAATCTTATTTGATGAAATATTTATTGCGAATTATTTACAGCTCTATACCTTATTTTCAACATAATTGCCGCCATTTTCGAATCATCTGTTTTGTCTGGGTACAAGCATTTGTTTCTCATAGTCAAAGAAGTTTGTCGCCAGACGTCGAAACAAGATTTCAACTTCATTTTTGATTTCAACAACATCGTGGGAGTATTGCCTTGCAAATTATCTCTTTAGGTAAATGAATAAATGAAAGTCACTAGATGCAAGATTTGGACTGCATGGCGGATGGCCTAAATCTTCCCACTTGAATTTTTTTTTTTTTTTTTTTTTTTTTTTTTTTTGTACTGTTTTGCTTTGAAATACCGCGTGAAAACGAGCATTGTCTTGTCAGCATACCCTTACGTTTGTTCTGAATTGCACATCTGAGTCATATCAAAGTCTCGCAATGTAATTGAGAATTAACTGTGCTACTAGGAGGTATTGATTCAATTCAGAAGAATGACGTGACTCTCTCAGAATACAGAAGCCATGATTTTTTTGGCTGAAATTGGAGTTTTGAATTTCTCGATTCTTGAGTAATTCAAATGGCGCTATTGCATGGACTGTTGTTTGGTTTATTGTGCATGGTGATAATCCCGTGTCCCATCACCAGTAACAATGCGATTCAGAAATTCATCACTCGCTTTTGCACAGCGCGTGAAGAAATCGAGTGATAGTCCTTCATCTTATTCACATTTTTAGGGATTTTTAATTGATGCAGACATCCTGAGTATTTACTACATGAAAAAGGATAATTCTAGAATTAACAAATGAATGCAAGGGAAAAGTCAAAGTTTCAAGTTTACAATTTGTGTTGCCAAGCGCGTATTGATACTTTATTTCCCTCTATCATCTGCGTTTTATGTTTACTTTCCGCGAAAGTAGTAAAATAGGTATTGAAAAAAATTGCTTATTAGTTATAATGAAACAATGGACAGATTGCTAAATAATACGAATGAAAAATTTCATTCTCATATGATAGAAAAATACCTATAAAACATTTCCTTGAAAGCTGCAATTGTACCAAATTTTTAATGGTGTCACTGGCATCATGCTTACTTCTGTCTTACAAGAAATTTAACGTAACAAACGATTACTTAAATCTCTGTTTCTACTAATTCATGGAATTCTTCGTTATTTATTTATCACTTTTTAGCCTCCAAAGCTATTTCTTTCAGACAAGCTAAAAAGTGTCGTGTCAAAAATTGCAGAACACTTTTACTTACCTATCATACGTGGTATAAGGTAAGTCTTGCAATCGTTTTGAAAATCGAAAAAAAAATTGACGGATTTACACGTTTCAGATACTGGAGATTCCAAAAAACGTATTTTTAGAAAAAAAAAAATTACCGTCCATCCATCTGTCTGTCTGTAAACGCTCTATTTCTCGAACAAATGGAGATAGAGACTTAAAATTTTGTATGTACTTAGTAAGTAAGAATATGACGAAGCCTATTTAATATCAGTAACCTCGATTATCCGAAATTATTTTTTTCGGACTCTCGAAAAAAAAAATTACGGATTTACACGTTTTACATACTGGAGATTCCGAAAAACATACTTTTAGAAAAAAAAAATGCCTTCCGTCTGTCTGTCTGTCTGTAAACGCTCTATTTCACGAACAAATGGAGATAGAGACTTAAAATTTTGTATGTACTTAGTAAGAAAGAATAGGATGAAGCCTATTTAATATGAGTAACCTCTATTATCCGGAACTATTTTTTTCATGAATGACTCCGATGCTATTTCTTTCAGACAAGCTATAAAGTGTCGTGTCAAAAATTGTGGCACACTTACCTATCATACGTAGTATAGGGTAAGTCTTGCAATCATTTTGAAAATCGAAAAAAAAAATAATTGACGGATTTACACATTTCAGATACTGGAGATTCAGAAAAACATATTTCTAGAAAAAAAATTGCCGTCCGTCCGTCTGTCTGTCTCTCTGTAAATACTCTAACTCACGAACAAATGGATAGAGGAGATTCCGAAAAAAATATTTTTAGAAAAAAAAAAAAAAACTGCCGTCCGTCTGTCTGTAAACGCTCTATCTCACGAACAAATGGAGATAGAGATTTAAAATTTTGTATGTACTTAGTAAGTAAGACTAGGACCTATTTAATATCAGTAACCTCGATTATCCGGAACTATTTTTTTCGGACTCTCAAAAAATTCGTTCTGATGAAATGTATATAAAAATTTTAGAATTTTTTTATTTTAAGGAAAGGACGTAAAAGGCAATAAAATAATACAAATTTTGCATCAAGAACGAAGTCGGTCGGATTAATAGTTGCTGAGATATTTGTAATCCTGTTTTCCACATTCTTCGATTTTTCATGACCCTGTATTTTCTTCAAATTTCAATTCAAAGGTATGTTTTAATTGGAAATGAGACACTTAATCTGACGCAGTAAACTGTTAGTTAATATGATTATTGTTTTTGGAGTTATAAGGGTGTTTCTTTTACGCGTTTTTACTTCAATCCGGTACTACTTGTTTAGTTTGGTATTACTTACCCATCATACGTAGTATAGGGTAAGTCTTGCAATCGTTTTGAAAATCGAAAAAATTTTTTTGACGGATTTACACGTTTTAGATAGTGGAGATTCCGAAAAACATATTTTTAGAAAAAAAATTTTGCCGTCCGTCTGTCTGTCTGTCTGTAAACGCTCTATCTCCCGAACAAATTGAGATAGAGACTTGAAATTTTGTATGTAGTTAGTATGTAAGAATGGGACGAACCCTATTTAATATCAGCAACCTCGATTATCCGGAACTATTTTTTTTGGACTCTCGAAAAATTCGTTCTGATGAAAGGTATATAAAAATTTTCGAATTCTTTTGTTCTAAGGAATGGACTTAAAAGGCAATAAAATAACACACATTTTGCATATAGAACGAAGTCGATCGGATTATTAGTTGCCGAGATATTTGTAATCTTGTTTTCCACATTCTTCGATTTTTCATGACCCTGTATTTTATTCAAATTTCAATTCAGAGGTATATTTTAATTGGAAATGAGACGCTTAATCCGACGCAGTTAATTTTTAGTTAATAGAATTATTATTTTTGGAGTTATAAGGATGTTTCTTTTACGCAGTTCGGTACTACTTGAGTAAATTGGCGTTTTATATAATTTGTCGAAATTGGTACATCAGCAGTTCTTTAATATAGCATTACTATGTATATTAACAATATTTAAATTTTGTTTATGAATTGCAATGCATTGTATAAATAGTTTCACATGTTTTATTTTCATATACATATCCATGATGGGTAAGTATTACGGTGGCCCCCAACGACTAGTTTTACATAATTTGTCGAAATGGGTTCATCAGCAATTCATTAATGGAGCATTACTATGTATATTAAGAATATTTAAATATACCTTTAAATTTCGTTTTCGAATTGCAATGCATTTTATAAATAGTTTTCACATATTTTATTTTCACATATTACATAAAGCATATCCATGATGGGTAAGTATTACGGTGGCCCCCAACGACTAGTTTCGTAATCTGGCCGTTAAAACGAGACATTCATACAATTTTATTGTTAAAATGCATTTCCTTTTTCTCAGAGTCTATAAAAAAGCGTTTAAACTAAAGAAAAAATCCGTTTTTGGTGAATCTAGTCAATGAAGAAGTAGCACGTCAAATTTTATCTCTTTATTATTCCGCAATACCAATGTCTCAGAGAGAAATTGCTAATCAGTTGGGTATTTCACGCCGTTCTGTTTGCTATTACATTGATAAACATAAGAAAAATTAGTTCATTGCATTCTAAACGGGGTTCTAAAAGACCTCTATCGATTTTTTTTTTTTTTTTTTTTTTTTTTTTAATCGGAGGCGAAACTGAATTCTGCAAGGGCAGAATCTACATTCAACTTGTTTTTCAATTTCAGCTTCTGCCTACCAGGCAGGTTTAAGGAATCCGACAAGTACATTCAAAATAATTCGCCTAATGAAGAGTCAAAGCGAAAGATCCTTTTTATATAAAAACAGTTACACCATTTTCAGTCTATTTTTAGGTGTGTTCGTAATTATGTAAATCAAAAATACCGATAGTCGTCGTTCAGTTCGTCCGTTCGCACATAACAGAACAGAAACTACCCAACCAAATCGTTTGAAATTTAAAACATAGAATTGTTGCATAATTTTGTCGAGATGTTTCAAATTTTATGAAAATTGGATGTATAGTTTAGTTAGAGGGACAATCAAAATTTTTCCGTTACATTACGGCCAATTGAAAAAATATTTTCAAATACGTTTTAATGATGTTACACTCTTTCGAACATAATAGAATTGGTATGCAACTATGAAGTATACACTATAATATATATGCTGTACAATCTATGGTACGAAGAATATTTCTTATCATTTTTTAGGTCCACACAAAAGTATTCCATTGCATAAAAGTAGAGGGGGGGGACATTATATGGGGTGCGTTTTAATTAAACTATTTCACATTTTATGAATTTCATATTCCTCATAGCATGCATGGTCACAGTGACGTCACAATGACGTCACAGTGAGTCACTTTGGAAGTGACCCACTGTGATCACAGATGTTCATCACATCTGTGTCGAAAATGCCACCACTCAGTGACGCATTGTGACTGAGATTTGACTTTCTTAAAAATTTTTAGAAAATTAGAAATATTCTTCAAAACATGTTATTTACTTTAAAAAACATGTTTCTGGCAATTTAAATATCGTCGCTTTTGTCACAGTTTCGTCACAATGTTAATGTCAAAGTAGTCACAAATGACACACTTTTCACAAATTGGTCATATTGTGACGTCACATTGTGACCACTTTGTGACGTCACAAAAAACTCTAAAACGGCCATAACGACTTCACATTTTAGTCACTGTGACTTCACATCGGCGTCACGTGACGTCACATCGACAATCGATGGTCACAAAGTCACAATGTGAGTTCACAACGACGTTGCAGTGACGTCACCATGTCTTACGGGATACGTTGCTGAGATTTTCTAGGATTTACTTTCTCTATAATAGAAAGCAGATATTTACAGGGACGCACAAAAAATTTCGGCTACTATACTCTATCCGAGGTATTGTATAATGTTACATCAAGTTTTGAATATTTTTAAAACTTCGTTATATTACGAATGCACATCATTTGCTACACTTGACGGAAAATTTCCGACTTGTTCTTTTTTTTTTTTTTTTTTCCATGAAAAAAATTATTTTGAACATATCCGTCAGATACACTGGACCCATTTGAAAGTCAGGGAATTAATTTTCAATTATTACTCATCAAAAACTACAGTTAACACAAACATTGGCTCGTGATATACATTTATACTTATTCTCGTGAAAGACAAATTTGCTGCCGGCGAAACTCAATTTTAGGCCAACCTAGTTTATCCTAACGCAAACGAATAAACTAGTTTTTCCTATAGAAAACTAGTTTATCTAAACTCCCATATGATAGGATAATCTAGTTTTTCCTAAATAATGGGGTAATCCCTCATTATTCCCTTTATACTTAATCATTAAACCCTCAAAATTTATTTAGAGATTCGCCGTAACAGAAATAGCCTGTATCCAAAATTTGAAGCAAATCCGTACATTCTGAGTGAAAAACCAATTTATCTAAATTATGAGGGTTACCCTTATTTCCCCTCTCTTTATACTCAAACCATGAATATCCACAACTAATCACTAAGGCGTCTTGTCAAAATGATAGCTAAAATTTGAATTCCGATAATTCTGCATGAAAATCTCATTTATCTAAATTAACGCGGAAAGGGATTAGCCTGTCATTTGCCCCTTCCTTGTTCTCATGCAACTCCCATTTCAAATCAGGAAAACACCTTATCAGACTAAACCTATATCCAAAATTTGGAGCAAATCGGATATTTCTATCAACAGTATAGCGATAGGTATATACAGGGTGTATCTGAACTACTGGGCAAAACTTTAAGGGGTGATAGAACACATAAAGACAAATAATATTAAATGGGAAACTAAGGGTCCCAAACGCCTTCCGAAGGAGATAGGCGCCATCAAAGTTTAGGGTCCAAAATTTGAAATGATTATAAAAAACGGAAAAATTGGTCGATTCGTTTGCAGTTTTCACGAAAACTATTCTTTATGTCAGTATTGTCTTGAAAATAAATTATAAAGATAAATTTCAAAAAATGCCGATAGAGGGTTAGAGGGTGCTTTAGACTTTGGAATAACGAACAACTATTTTTTACCGTTATTTTTTGTATCACATTAAAATTTTTTAGAAGTTTACACATAAACTTAAATTTTGAGCTCAAAATCTGTGGTTAAGTGGCGCAAACTAAACTGTGTTCAATGGGAGTGGGTAGGTTCAAATTTCAAATGATTATAAAAAACAGAAAAATTTGTCAATTTTTGCGGTTTTCGCTAAAATTATTCTTTATGCCAGTAATGTCTTAAAAATAAATTATAAACATAAATTTCAAAAAATGTCGATAGAGGGCGCTTTAGACTTTGGAGCAATGCACAACTATATTTTACCGTTATTTTTTGCATATCATTAATTTTTTTTAAGCTTATGCATAAACTTAAATTTTGTCCTGAAAATCTGAATCGTTGAGAGTGGTTAAGTAGCGCTAACCTAGCTGTGTTAAAGGGGGTGAGAAGGTTCAAATTTCAAATGATCATACAAAACGGAAAAATTGGTCGATTCGTTTGCGGTTTTTCCTAAAACCATTCTTTATATCATTATTTCCTTGAAAATAAATTTTAAATATAAATATCAAAAAATTCCGTTAGAGGGCGCCTTAAAGTTTAGAATAACCAACAACAATTTCTAACTGTTTATTTTTGTATCTAATTAAATGCTTGCAAAAGCTTAGACTTAAATTTTGAGTTCAAATTCTGAATCGTTGGGATGGGTTAAGAAGCGCAAACTGAACTGTGTTCAGCAGTTGTAATGTTACCCTGCCCACCCTACGAACACAGTTCAATTTTCGCTACTTAATTACTCACAACGATTCAGTTTTTGAGCACAAAATTTAAGTCTACACTTTTAAAACATTTATTTAGATTAAAAAAAAAATAACGGTTAAAAATAGTTTCGGTTACTCTAAAGTTTAAGGCGCCCTCTAACGGAATTTTTTGAAATTTATCTTTAAAATTTATTTCAAGGAAATTCTGACATAAAGAAGGGTTTTAGAGCAAACCGCAAACGAATCGACCAATTTTTCCGTTTTTTATAATCATTTGAAATTTGAACCTTCCCACCCCCATTGAACACAGTTCAGTTTGCGGTACGTAACCACTCTCAACGATTCAGATTTTCAGCTCAAAATTTAAGTTTATGTCTAAGCTTCTAAAAAATTTAATGAGATGCAAAAAATAACGGTAAAAAATAATTGTACGTTACTCCAAAGTCTAAATCGCCCTCTATCGGCATTTTTTGAAAATTATCTGTATAATTTATTTTCAATAGAATACTGACATAAAGAATAATTTTAGCGAAAACCGCAAATCAAATGACAAATTTTTCTGTTTTTTATAATCATTTGAAATTTGAACCTACCCACTCCCATTGAACACAGTTCAGTTTGCGCTACTTAACCGCAGATTTTGAGCTCAAAATTTAAGTTTATGTCTAAAATTCTAAAAAAAAATTAATGAGATGCAAAAAATAACGGTAAAAAGTAGTTGTTCGTTACTCCAAAGTCTGAAGCGCCCTCTATCGACATTTTTTGAAATTTACCTTTATAATTTATTTTTAATACAATACTGACATTAAGAATAGTTTTCGTGAAAACCGCAAACGAATCGACCAATTTTTCCGTTTTTTATAATCATTTTAAATTTTGGACCCTAAACTTTGATGGCGCCTATCTCTTTCGGAAGACGTTTGGGACCCTTAGTTTCCCATTTAATTTTATTTGTTTTGATGTGTACTATCACCCCTTAAAGTTTTGCCCAGTAGTTTAGATACACCCTGTACGTACATACACACGTACATACATGCGTACACACACGCATACAGAACCAGCGAGCACATTAGTTTGACGCTCATGAACTAAAAACACATCAAATTACATTGACCTAGGATAAACTAGATCAGCTTAGGATAAACTAGATCAGCTTAGGATAAACTAGATCAGCTTAGGATAAACTAGATCAGCCTAGGACAAACTAGAATGTTAGCACCGAGGCGATCTTTGGATTTAATAAAATCACACCATATTGAATTGACCTAGGATAAACTAGATCGGACTAGAATAAACTAGTTCAGACCAATTAATAGCAGGCTAAATTAGTTTATCCTATGTGTGTTAAGCCAAATTAGTTTGGCTTAGGAAAAACTAGTTTATCCAATGGCTGTTAGTATAGATTAGTTTGGCTTAAAAAAACTAGTTTATCCTATGGGCGTTAGGATAGACTAGTTTGGCCTAGGAAAAACTAGTTTTCCGATGAGCGTTAGGATAAACTGGTTTGGCCTAGGCCAATCTAGTTTAGCCTAAAATCGATGTTGGCCGGTAACATATACATGATTTTGTTTTCTTTTTTTGATAAAAAACATAAAAAGAAATTGTGATGTTTATAGTTAATAAAAATACACATACATGATCTAATTAACTAAAGCCTATTACCTATGCCCCATATCCTCGTCACATAATAGACTGGAGGTACTAATGAGAATTGAACCGACCGACGCGATGGCAGCAGCTGAAAATATTTAAAAATAAAGAAAACTATCGGAGGAAAAACAAACAAAAAATTCTTGAGCTGAAATTTGAAATAAAAAATGAATATTATTTTAATAAGTAGATTTCTTCTAAAATTACACTGGTATTTATTTTTTAAGTTCCTTTCACATACATGGTCAGGTCATTTTCTTAAAAGCAATTTTGTAATTTAGCTTGTCTCAATAATTTTTTTTTTCGGTTCACGACAGTTATAGAGCTTTTCGGAGAAATTAAGGTTGTACTCATTAAAATAATGACCGGCCATGATTACCTTTTCGCTTTTTTTAAGTGCTTCTGTAATTGCCACGCAAAGCCGTTAACCTTCACTAATTGGATGTAAATCTTGAGAGTCAATTTGCTGTAAATCTCAGTTATTAGATTCGGAAATGAACATTTTTATGAACTATTTTAACGATCATTTTGTAGTTTCTGTTCTGATACTATTTATTGATATTACTGATAGACCCAATTTTCGTGTTTCTTTTAAGGTAAATTTCGTATGAAATGCTATCTATTACATTCTCCTTTATGTTAGAATTTCTAAAAAAATCTAATTGCAGATCTACATCGATCATGAACTCTAGAACTCAAAACCACCCCCAGTAAAAAACTTTATATATCTACAGAGCCCGATCAAGCTGAAGTTGGGCCCAGGGCCTGTTAAAAAGTTGCCCACCCCCCTCTACCTCCCTATTCCCGGCGACACTTTCAGAAAAAAATGTAGGTTTATTTGATGAATTGACAAAGTTGTTTGAGTGAAAGCTTTAAGTTTTAAAAATAAAAATATAAAATAACTTACAAGAATTGTCAAGAAAATGAGCTAACATCCACTTTCTCAAATAAGCATTTGTATAATTCACAAACATTTATGATCCTCAGTTTATGTTAAAGAATAAATAAAGATGTCTTTTTCAAAACTCGCCTTATTGAAAATCCTAAAAATTTTGTTTTAAAAATATTTGATCAAGGAAAAAAAAATCAGCCACATAATTGTTGGGCCCCTGAAATTGGTGGGCCTAGGGCCGAGGCCCCGGAGGCCTGTGCAATAATCAGGCCCTGCCTATCTATCTATCTATCTATATATGTCACTTTTTATGGACACTAAAACTTGTATAATTCTTCTCAAATCTCTTCCAAAGTAATACATAAAACCAGAGGAAACAAAATCTCGGTCAAGTTCTTTAATGGGTTAAATCGGACCAAGGGGGTGAAAATAAGGATTCGTTTTGTGAAAACCAAAAAGTAATAACTTCTTAATTATAATACATATCGAATCAGTTTAAAATTATTATTACTAATAAAATGGTAAAAAATTTATATGAGACAGATTTTTGATAAAATTAAAAATGGGTTCAAAAGGCGAAGAATATGGGGTTTTAGGGAGTGAAAAATTTATAACTTCGACAACTCTGAGGATATCAAATCCAATTAAATTTATTATAAATCTTCTTAATATTATCTACAACTTATTAATTGACAAGATTTGATAGAACCAACTTTTACCGAAAAAAAAGGGAAAACATAAAGGGGGTTTGAAAAAGAAAAAAATCTATAATTTCGTCAATTCACAAGATAATCTGCATGAATTTGCCATAAATCTTCTGAATATTATCTACAATTTTTTTATTGACAAATTTTTGATAGGAACAATTCTTTCAGCAAAAACAAATTAAAAATATAGAGCTGTTGAAGAAAAAAATATCGTATTAAGGATGTACTCAAATCCAAACTGCTTATTTTTTGACTCATTTATAAATTCATTTTTGCTCTCAAACGCATCCAATTGACTGATTCTCTTATTCAGAAACTATACAATGTATCGTATTGGTCATTTTTTTGATTGAGGCAGAATCTATATTTTTTTTTAATCTCTGCTGTCTCGGCTTACAGGTGGAGAGAGATTTTGAAGTTAGGTACAAATTTCACCAACAAAAAATAATCAATATTTAGAGATAAATCCAGTTTCATCTCTAAGAATGAGCTCTAGGACCTAATTTTTTTTATTCTGATGTATACGCATGTATTTATATATATGTGGAATAGACTTAAAAATGGCGAAAACAAAATCAAAGAACTTTAAAATGTAAAAATACATACCAATATTTCCATACGCTGTAAAAAATTTTACCCTTTTGCTGCATCGTCACTTCACCGCTTTTATAGAAAACGATTACTTCAGCCTATTATGGAGCATTCTCATGGGTCAAAAGAGAGAGATTCTATAAAAGCGAGGGAGTGACAATGCAGCAAAAGGGTCAAATTTTTTACAGTGTAGTCAGGTTTTTACAATGTTTCAAAAGGTTTTGAAAAACTCACATGACGTTATATACTCACCTGCTTTTCCTCCTTTATAAATTCCAATATGGCGCAATATTTGTTTCTTTTAAAAAAATAGGCAAGCTATTTATTTCATTTTTCGTTTTTATGTGAAAATCTTAATATAGAAAAATTATGACATTTAATATTCAATTTTCCTAAATTCATCAAACTACAGGTGGTTATCAAAATAATGGAAACATCCTAGATTTTGAAGGAATTCTTTATTAATGTGGCGTAGGACCGCCTTTGGCATGTATTACAGCTTGGATTCGCCTGGGAATCGAATCATACAAATTCTGAATAGTGTTTAGAAAAATATTGTACTATTCTTCATGGAGATATTGTGAAAGTTTCGTGAGAGATGCCGGTGGAGGATATCGATTCCGGATTGAAAGCTCTAAAATAGATCACAACGGTTCGATTATGTTGAGGTCTGGGAACTGTGCGGGCCAAGGTAGATGTTCCACCTCATCCTCGTGTTCATCAAACCATGATTGGACAACTCTGGCTGCATGAATAGGGGCATTATCATCCTGGAAAATTGCATCTCCTGCAGGAAACAAAATTTGCATCATGGGATGGACCTGGTCAGCTAAAACTTCCCTATACTTCTCCCCAGTGATCCTTCCTTTCAGGGTTACGATTGGACCAGCAGAAAACCATGACACGGCTGCCCATACCATGACCGATCCACCTCCATGCTTGCCAGTTGGACGGAGGCAATCAGGATCATACGCTTGTGCAAGTGTTCTCCAGACATGTACCCGTCCTGTTGTGGAGAAAAATTTGAAAGATGATTCGTCTGACCATATAACAGTCTTCCAGTTATCAATCGACCAGGTTTTGTGGTTGTGGCACCACTCTACACGACGTTTGACATTAGCATCTGTGACAAGTGGCTTAGGAATTGCTGTTTTGCCGTAAATGTTCTCTTTATGAAGGTATCTCCGAACTGTAATTGTTGACACTGGAGAATCCAGATGCTGATTGAGCTCTGCGGTCACTTTGGCTGCAGTTGTTTTCTTTTTAGACATTACAATCCGCTTCAATACCCGTCGGTCTCTTTCACTCAGCTTTTCCTTCCGTCCACTATTTTGCTTTGCTGAGCTTGTCTTTCCGCGCTGTGTGTATGCTGTCATGACTTTATACACCGTACCTCTAGAAATGCCTATAAGCTGGGATGTTTCGGTCACCATTGCTCCAGCTAGTCGGGCTCCTACAATTTGGCCACTTTGAAAATCTGTGAAGTCTGACCTTTTACGCTTCTGACAAAAAAAAAAAAATCAAAACGTAGACAACTCTTCTAGAGCTCTCTCATACTACCTAATACATGTACTTTTTATATTAAAAAAAATCTGGTAGCTAAGATTATATTTTAATGCTTACGAAGGGAATTCTTAAATGTCCCTTTCATTCATAAGTGTTTCCATTATTTTGATAACCACCTCTATTTCTTTTTTCCATTTTTTTTCCAATTTTTTTTTTCAATTTTGCAATATCAAAGTAATTGTTGTAGTAAGATATTTTTTAAATTATTATTATATTTAAATTGTTGGCAACTGCTATAATGAAAAATGTTTATTTCTTTCTGTCATTGTTCAGGAAGATCTGGTTTTGTAGAAATTTATTTCTGTATTCAAAATTTTTATCCTCCTCATTCCCACCTCGTTAGGCCGATTGTGCACATTTGCAATCCCCGCCGATATGTATTTGGCGAATTGGCGAATGACCATCTCAATGTATTTAGCGAATTTGAAGACAATTTGTGCATAAATGCGACTTTTGTCGTGCGGACAAAATTTAAAACATGCATACATATAAACTTTTTAGATGGTAGAGGGTGGTTGGGGTCATATAATGAAAAGTTATGAAGGAATTTTTCAAAAGTTGTACCATGGTAATGACTGCAATAGGTAGTATTTCCTACGAAATCTACCTAAAATGATATCAAAGTGGGAATTTTGAACCAAATTTCCCTAAGCGGTAGTGTTGGAAACGAAAAATGTGATTTTACTGAGAAATAATTGTTTATAAATCAAGTTCTAATTAATTGAACACAAAATAAAGACATGGGTCTCTTTGCATCATTCTTTGCATAAATCGCGTCAGTAAGTTTTGTGTTTTTACTTTTTAAAATGTATCTGAAAACGTGTTAGAAAATTTCAAGTTGTTAAGCAAGGAAAAGGTTTTTTTTTTTTTTTTTTTTTTTATTATTATTATCTTAACATGAATCTGATAAAACCAGCTGTTATATAAAAACGAAACTAAAAACTCGTTAAAAGCATCCAGATAAAATTGTTAAACCGAGCTTATTTCTAATCATGATTTAGTTCTTGTTGGCGAAATCAGTACTTCGAAATCCATTTGCTCCTGTAGGCCGATCCTGCAGAATTTCTGTTTTTTTTTTTTTTTTTTTTTTTTTTAAATCCACTTTTTAAAATAGTTTTAAAATCTTTTTCGAATTTATTTTGTTTTTGTATCACTGCTCCAAGTTACATAAATATTCGGATTGACGGCTCATTGATATAAATTATTAAGGTTTACTAAGACATATTAGGTGCTGAAAATCAAATATATAGCATTCATAGTTGGTTTAAAGAGCGTTCAAAAGCTTTTTGCTACAATATGGTCTATGAGAAAAAATTGTTTGCGATGTATTTAAATTATATTACATTATTTTAAACATATTGAAATCAATAATTATTATTGAGGTGCACTGCAAGATGTTTACTCCAATGCACAACGTTCAACATTCATTTACAGGGACATTTAAAAGAATTATATTACACTCTAGGGGAAAAAATTGTTTGCAGAATATTTTAATGATGTTACATTATTTCAGACACATTGAAATATTATATATATATATATATGTGTGTGTGTGTATATACATATATATATATAATGGAATCCAGGGGGATACAGTAAAACCTTTAATATTCTTGATTATAATATGCAAATGAATATTTACAGTTTAAGAGTAAGAGGTGTTTGGGGCCATTCTATTACAGATGCCGATGTTTTCGGCCATATTTCCCAGGGCTCGATAGGAATATATTTTCCGTATCGCAGCTGAAACGATTCTCCTTGACTTTAGATTGTTACCAGGCTACTTGGATAAAAAGTTTTAGTCAGCAAATTCACACACATGAGCTGGCCTCTACACGTTACTCGCACTGCGTGAGAGAACGCTGACCAAAGCTGTTAATCAGTGAGATGTTTTGAGAAGACAAAACCATAACTCACAAATATGGGACTAAGTGAATAACTTATTATTTAAGCAAAGCTAATATTCTTAAGGCTACAGTGGACTTTCAAAATCGCAAAAAATCATCAAATTGTCGAATTTTCATTTTTAGCATAATAACATTATATGAACTCCCTGCTATTGAAGACAAAAAGAATTTTTCAATTTCGACTATTTTTACTGGAGTTAGAAGCATTTTTGTCCAATAAGCTGATTGTGCCACGCCCCTTTGTTTATATTTTCACCGATTCACATACGTAAAATGTAGCCTAGTTTTTAGTTTTACCATACAAAATGTTATTTTTTTGCACTGAAATTATTAATTTTGTGATTTCGCAAAACAATACTTTAACTGTAACTTTTAACTGTTTCTTTAAGCGTTTGTTTACAATGTATTTAGAGGAATTGTTTTTTGTCCCCAATCTTTTTAGCGTAAATTAAAAAATATTAATATATTAAAATATTAAAAATATTTAATAAATTTAACAAAAATTTGTATAATAAGAGGTATTTATACCATGAATATTTCTAGTAAAATTTGAAAAAATTTCATTTGAAAATACAAAATTTACGTTTGAGAAGATTTTTTAAAATTCAGATACTTCACGTCCTTTGCATGAATTACTGTCGAAGTCACACATTTTATGTGAATTTACCATAAAAACATAAAACACTTACATATAAGATAGAAATGATATTATATCCCTTAATAGCTGAAACTGTGTCAATAGGAAAATATTAAGCAATTATAACCACTGTAGTTACTAAAACCTGTTTTTCTCAGAATGAATATTTTCGTCGTTTTCATGATTTCAAAATGTTGCATGCGAAATTCTTTATGCCCAATTTTTATGATTTTTTTGTTTAAAATGCTCTTTATGTATGTGTTAACAAATATTACTAGAAAAAAAAATTTTAGACGCATGTAAATTTTTTTAAATTTCAGTTATATGATATTTTTAATGATTTTTTAACGGAAAATATAAAAGAATTAAGTTAAAATCATTTTTTAAAATGTTTTACATGTAATATGCTAAAAATGCTTAGTAACACTTGTTAACACATAGATATGGAGCATTTTAAACAAAAAATCAGAAAAATTGGGCATAAAGAACTTCGCATGGAGCATTTTGAAACATTGCCATTTTTTGTTAATTTAAAAAAAGAAAAATCTGTATCTCAAAAACTATTAAATATATTTTTAAAAAAAATCGTGAAATAAGAGATATATATTACAAATTTAATTTTTTTCGCCAAAATTAACCTTTATACTATATTAGTTTCCTTATAACAATATTCCGTACTTAGTTCAACTTATTAAATTAAAATCTTGTTTCTAGATCTAATCTATTTATCTTTATGGAAACGATATAAATTCTTAATTCGCCTTAAAAATATTTATTCCAATACGCGTAAATTTAAAAGATGGCTCTAAATAAAAAATATTCTTAATTAAACTTTATTTCTTAGTCTTCCAAATAAAACTCATTTTTTCTATGTTTTTATCAACTGTTTTTAAGAAAGTCTTATTAAATTTATTCCAAAACCATACCTTTCAAAAAATATCATTATTTTTATTTATCTATTTATTTATTTTCCCTCCTTCAACATTCGATATGTGTGCATACTGATAAATTCATTTCTTTTCTTTTTCTCTTAAAATTAATCGTCTGCAAAAATACTTCGTTTGCAGGATATTTGAAATTCTGAGTCGATTATAAATTAGTTAAATAATATTTTTTTTAAATAAAATTATCTTCTGTGGAATAAAAATCTCGACTCCGGGCATGAGTTATGTTTACATGGAAAAATGATGGTTCGAGAGTAGAGAATTTTCTAGAACTTTGTTTTTAGATTTAAGAAAGGAAGCCTGGAGGTGAGAAGGGAGATTCTTGGTTTTTCCTTCGATGAGTACGGCTTGCTGAAGTAAAGATGGAATATTCTTTTTGATGTTTCGGTTAAAGACGGCTTGCAAAGAGAGCCTTTCCCTCTCTCATGACTACAGTTCGCCCAATCCAAAGTTGCGGGTGTGACATTTACACAACTTTCATTAGTCACCAGCAAAAATATTTTTGAGCATTGGTTTCAATTTATATGAATTTCAATGTAGACCACTTGCATATACATTTATCCAAATCTGAAAATTTTCCGATGTATCATTTATTTATAAAAAAAAAATAATTTCTACCTGTTGCGGGTGTGACACAAAAAGGACATGCATTTTCATCTTTCAGTGCAAAAACGCAAAACTCTGTGAATTATGACAACTGAGTGAATTGATTTTTTTAAATATTAAACAGCAATACATAAGTAATTATTCTATGAAAAAATTAAATTATTTACTCAATTCCTGCTTTTGTAGAAAATATTCAAAATTTTCGTTGCGGGTGTGACGTCCTGTTGCGGGTGTGACTTGTACAGCCAATAAAAAAATGACATACACAAATATTTTCAAGGGAGATTTTTTTAATTAACGAATTAATCAATATTACAATTATAATATCTAGAGAGGAAAATATAAAAAAATTTTCATTTCCAATCTTGAATTTATAATTTCTGGTGGTGGCAGCTTTTTTTACAAAAATGCTCTTTTTTTATAGGATGCATCTAACTGACTGGGCCAAATATGCACGTTTTCTTAAATTTTTTTCAAACATTCTAATTCTATATCGTCACCATCCATTTGTCTTATTTGCCCATCAAATTTTTCACTTTTTTAATGTCGAGAATAAAACAACTTCTACAAAATGTCCAACTGCACATTCATCGTTGGATATTATATCCTTGTCAAAGTATGGATACATCTACCTGACTGAGCCAAATATACACATTTTCTTGAATTTTATTTCGATATTCTTATTCTATAATATCCCCATTCATTTGTCTTATTTGTCCATCAAAATTTTGACTTTTTTTTTTTTTTTTTTTTTTTTTTTTTTTTTTTTTTTTTTATGTGGAGAATAAAACAACTTTTACAAAATCCCCAACTGCACTCTTATCATTGGATATTATATTTTAGACAAAATATGATAACAAACAAATTTTCTTGTGATCACTTTCTGAAGTTATTGCTACATTAATTGTTCCTGCGTCAATAAAAACAACATGATGTATCGATTGAATGTTGAGCTCCAATTGTGCTTGGTGCCAGCATTCATGAAGCATTTTAACAATATCTTCTGAAATTTCACATTCAGCAAAGTTCTTTTATATTTTTTAGGAATTTTTCTACACACATGGCAAAATCTGAAGCTTAATTTATTGCTGCAGAGCGTTGCTAGTGTTACCATTTTCTTGGCAACTGCACCAACCCCATCGACAACTCCTTTACCATGAGATGAAATGCAAAAGGATTGCCATCCTTTACCATGATTTTTTTAAAATAGTCTCTTCTTTTCTCTGCTTGCATTGTCTCTTTCCTTCTCTTGTTGTAGATATGCTTCTAGTTAAAAGGGTTTTCCTTAATCTTTTTTCAATGATATCGTGATCTTTCTGTACTCTTCATTCTCTGCAAAAAAGAAGAAATTAATGTGTAAACTGAATAAATATAGCACTTCTAGTCCAAAAATATAAGCTTAACAAATTTTTAATAGTTATCCCTTGAAATTTGTAATCTTACATAAAGTTAATTATGTTAAATTTTGGTTAATTTCAAACTGACTATATACATTTTATGCTAACTTTATAAACATTTTAACAGTTTCTATTATTCTTACTTCTGCTTTTTATTTAATTTGAATTAAAAGAGAAAAAAAAATCTTCCTCTAATATTGATTTACTTATTTTAAAAAACTAAATATATATATATATTAGATAAATACTATCAAATAACAAAGTTAAAAAAAATGTATATAAATAACAAAACAAAATTAACAAATTTAAAGAAAATTGCTAAAATATTGTTTCGTAATTTTCTTTTTTTAATTTCTATAAAACTCTTACTTTTTAAATTAATTTCTTAATCATATATCACTAATAAAAATATCTTCTTTCAGTAAAAAAGCAACAATTTTATCAATCCAAACTGAATAAATCAACTGCATACAGTGTCACATGCTCAGATGATGCAAATTTTTATTTATTAACTGGAATTCCCTCTATTAAATCAAAAGGTATAGTTAAAGCTGCCAAGTACATGTTTTACAGCATATTATTCTTTTATAAATTTACATATAATTTGTTCAAATATGCATTTGTAATCAATTTTAAAAGACGCTGCGGCTGTGACTTTAATTAAATGACACACCCGCAACAGGGACATGTCACGCCCGCAACGCTCAATAATTATAATTAAAATATTAATTAATTTCTTTTGTGTCTGTAATTCAAAGTATCTTAATAAACTATTTTTGAATATAAAGTTTCATAACTTTAAATCAAAAATATTTTTCTGCAGAGATATAAATGTAATTTTTTGTTGCGGGTGTGACACAATAATTAAGAGGAATTAAATATGCTTACCTTTTGTAATGAAGATTAGTGAACACTTCTCTGCAGACAAAAACTCTCAATAATAGCTGTCAGATCATATATATCCAAGTTTGGAGATTTTCAGAATGTTTGTTCAGCTGTACGAGACCATGAAATGTAAAGATTTTTGTCGCAGTCTATTTTACAAAGTCATAATGTCACTTTATTAATTAAAATAAGTATGTTAATGACAAAAATTTTATTATTTTTTGATAAAATATGAAATAGTACACTCTTAACAGTTAATATGCAAGATTTCAATCATATTTAAAGAAATTTAAATTTTCATCCTCATGTCCGTTTTTTCGTGGATTGGGCGAGTTTAATAAATTAACTTGCAGCAGCCAATTAGTAATTTATTGGATCTTCTACATTTATTTGTTTATTTTGTTTTTTTCCTCGCTTGCCACGACTGTGTTTTTTTAAACCAGTGAAAATAATTCGAGTTTCTCCTTAAATCGTCACATATATATATTATGATTATTTCCAGAAGTTTTTAAAAAAAATTCATTGAAAATTTAAAAAAATTAGTTTTGAGAGTCCACTGTAGCCTTAAAAGGATAAAAAAAGTTTAATAGACATAAAATATATACGTAACATTCAAATATCACTGTAGAACCGAATAATAGTTATCATAAACAAGCTTTCCTGAGTTTTGTATTAAAAATCGATCGACATCGCCATGATTGAAATCTACAGAACACCTCGCTCTTTTCGTTCATCATCATACGAGTCTCAGATATCACGCTCATTGAATCCTTGAGTTTATTATTTTTTTATTGTTGAACACTTCATCCTTTATTCCCACATATATACATTAGTTTTCTGAAAGAAAAGTAACCTCTTAAATACATAGAGTCAATTTAAAATTATCATTACTAATAAAAGAGCCAAAAATTTATGTATGACAGATTTTTGATAATTACAAATATAACACGATAACACGAATATTATCACAAATATAACGATTAAGTGACATTTTTCAAAACACAACTAAAGTGAAGGTTTACAATCCAGGCGGAGAAAAATGCATGGGGTCATACTGTAATTTTTCTAACAGATGGGCTAGAGTTTTAAGAGTATGTAGCTTGCCTTTAATTTTTTAAATATCTAAAGGATAAGACTGCTTATGTAGTGGATGAAGCTGTTTTTTATCAAATTAATCTGTCGTTCGTGAAAATTGAAGGACAAACTTTCAAATTACAGTTTTTCTGACACTATTGCAGTAAATTTACAGTTTTTTCTGAAAGAGTATACATACATTTTTCGGCCATTAATTTTAAATAATTTCCTATTTCAATCGAAATTTCTTTATTTTAAAATTGTTTAGTAACATACAGATTATCCTTAATAATAAATGATTAGTTATTTTTTTTTTAATACAGCCAATTGTATTAAATCCATATAATACCTAAATCAGACTTTTTGACAATTTCCAGCATTGTTAAAAAATTGTTAAAAAATTGAAACAGATTTATGCATTCGGTTTCTTTCTCTGTCTCTACTCTAACTCGTGCAGGTTTAGTAAGATTTCTTTGAAACTGATGTATGTTATTGAACTTTATTATGGCATTTTCGGTGTTAAAAAAGAAGTGTGTACCACTTTCGATTCATTTTTAAGGTCATTCAAAAAAATTTCGCTACATTATGGTCTATGAAGAAAAAATCGTCTGTCGTGAATTTTAATGATATTACAATATTGTAAACAAATTGAAATTGATATACATCACTGAGGTATATTAGAAGCTTAGTTCTATAGGGGTCATTCCACACCAAATGAGCAAATCAGGTGTGGCTGACATGTCACAGATTTTATTGAAAATCATCATATAATTAGATCACAATCATTTACGAGGAAACGCAAAGTAGTAGAGTTCAGACTAGTTTATTTCAGTATAAAAATTTACATTAAAGTTGAGACGAAATCGAAATCTTGTGTACATGCTTGAAATTTCATGTTTGATTATTTGCCGTAGGAATGGAAAGATTGTAATAAAAATTATTTACACTTAAGAATGAATTATAAAAAACAGATTAGCATAATTTAGTAATTGTATTTTTATTTTATAATTTAAAAATAAATAAATAATAAAAAAAATCGTGGAAAAAATAAAATATTTCAGTAATATGTTTTAAAAGGAAGGACACTTTTTCCAAATTCAAATTTTTTTGCCATTATAGCTAATTGAATATATTTAATACATCTATAATTTAATTCTTGCCTTTTTCATTCCTTTATGAGAAAAAAAAATAAATAGTGAAAACTGCTGATTAAAAAGTCAACATTTTTTTCATTTTTTTTGGAGGCGAATAAAAGCTTTTAAAAGTTTTTAACTCTTTGATATTACAGATAAAAGTGTATATTTTAAGTATACGGAGTTTTATTCTTGCTTTCAGTTTATTTTTGTCTCAAGAATATTTTTTAATTTGTATAGAAGAAAAACGATTTTCTTCATAAAATAACTGTATTTTAATCTTAAAATCATAGATGGCAGCACACGTCTATTTTTAACAAGAAACTTAGAAAAAAGCGCGTGTTTTCAAAGAAAGATTGTCTTTAGAATGTATCGAATATTAGTTTTTTGAACCCATTTTTGTTATGTTAGAAATTAAAAAGGCAGTATTGAAACTTTTTTAGTGTGTCATGGACTTATTGATTCTTATATATGTGCAATATTGTTGATGTCGGAGCTGTCCTTTAATTATTTTTTGAGGTTAAATAAGAGGAATAATTGTGATTTTGTCATTTTTTAAAAAGTTTCTAAGTTTTTTTTAAGATGAAGGAAATAAATAACAACTTTGAAACTTGGAGAATTCGATCTTCATATATAATACTACATCTTGCATGAATTTCAAAGATGTTTTTTAAATCCTTTAATTTTTATAGCGTTTAAAATTTTTCAAAAATTTACGAAATTTCAATATTTACAACCAATTTATGATTAGTTATTTTATTACCAGATTATTATTAATCAATAAATATAAAGATTGATTTCCAGAGATTTCAATATTATAAAAAAACTTCATTTTTGTTAAATAGTTTTCAAAATATAGAACTTGAAACTTGCAACTTTCGACGATTATCCGCAAGCCATTATATACCACAAGTTTTTTAAATGTCCAAAATTGATAAAATAATTTATTTTTTGTCAAAATATTGTGCAGACATACATTTGAATATGAAATGAACATGTATCTCCAATTTTATTAAAATCGGATTCTATACAGCCACGGCTTTTTTTGCATTTTTGCTCATTTGACATGGAATGACCCATAGTATAAGGTGAGAAAAGAATCTGGCTATAAAATAAATTGAACAATAATTGAAATACTGAAGTCTACGGACAACAATGACTAGGAGAGCATTTTCAGTTGTGGTATGAGTTTTTCAATTTAACTACTTTTTAAATATTACTTGGTGTGTATAAAACTTATGGTTCATATACAGGGTCGCACTAAAGTTCTCAAAAACATCCGTTTATTGGTGAAACTGCTCAATGAAATATGTCACCTATGCTATGCGTTTAAGTGAACAAATTTTTAGTATACTATGTATACATATATGTATACATATATGTGAATCAGATACAGGGATACACAAAAAATTGTACATTTTAACAATTATTCATTGTAAGAGCAGACATTGGGTATTCTGATGCACTACACGTTTTTCAAATTATTCATTTAGCCATTGTTCACCATAGTAACCTGAGAAACTTTTGTTATAATATCCTGAATGTGTTGGAACATGTTTCACAATCTATGCTATACGTATAATTTTTTGTTCTTGTTTAAATTTCAAAGTGCTAAAGTAATGTAATTCTTTTGTAGAATTTTCATGAATGAAACAAATTATCTAAACTAATTCATACAAGTAAAACTATTTGGAACTGAAATGTTAAGAATACTTTTCTAATTTGATTAATCTCAACATTTTGAGCAACGCTGTTTTCTTTCTTTCGTTCTTTTTTCGTTAAATAAAAGTTATTTATTTATTTATTTATTTATTTATTTTTCTTGAGAATTCTAAAATGGTACCATTAATATAATGTATCGTATATCCACTGTAGTTTTTTTTCTGTCTGCATTAGAGCATATTAAAACATCCCACTTAAGGGTGTATTCGAAAAAATGATTTTCCACCTTCAACAGCTCGAAATTTTCCGATACATTTTTAGACTCATTTTTAAAAGTAGAAACATGAAACTTGCTGGGGTGATTTTTGAAGTGATGTAGAAGATGCTGTGTGAAGTAATTTTTCGCTGAATTAATTAGAATTTGATTTATAAGCAATTATTTTCTCAGGATGCCCTTTTTTTTCGTTCGCAGACTTCCCGCTTCGGAAAATTTTGCCAAAACGCCGTTTTTGACAGCATTTTTTTGCAACATTTTCTACATTTATCAAAAAATCGGCAATTACGGCACCTTGTGTAGTTTCTAAATAAGAGAATTGGAAAGTTTGGTGCATTTGAGAGAAAAAATGAATCTAAAAATAAATCGGAAAAGGGAACTTTGGATCGAAATACACCCTTAAATGTAGGAATATCTGGGAAGTCATTTTAGTGCTTATAATCTTAAATGCAGAGTTCGAAAAATGGTGATCGTTATGACTCAAGTTTACTCTATTTCTTTTATACTACCTCATATTATCGATTGAGAAATTTGCTTATTTTTTTTAATTGCCTCTATATAACTATACGAAGACTGTAAACAGACCCCTTGTCTCCTAATTTCATGAACATCTAGGGAGTGATTTTAGCGCTGATAATCGTAATCGCTGAGTTTAAAAAATAGCGTTTGTTGTAACGCAAATTTACTGGATTATTTTGTAATAAAACAGTTCACATATTAATTATCAAGAAATTTCTTTTTTTATTTATTTATTGCTTCAATTACAAAAATGTCGCGCTATTTAACCCTTTCAGAAGCAATCAACTTTATTTCTACATATACATGAATTTTGAATAAAAAAAAATTATTGGATATTAGAAAATACGGTTTTGCGGCTTTTTTTCATCAAAGATTAATAACTAAAATTCAAGAAAAAATTCTGGTGTAAATCTTGATTTAACTTAAGTGGGATAAAATACATCCATCGCTTTTAGAGATGTTAAAATAAAACACTCTGGTCGTAGAAAAAAAAAAAAAAAAAAAAAAAAAAAAACGTTGTATCAGTTGTTGTGTTATGGAGTAGGATTATGAAAGATTCCTCATTAATCACTTTTGCTCACATTTACTGAATATAGGTTTTTCTTATGTCTGTTGTATGTATTAAATTTGGATAATGGAAGAGATTCATATCACTTATTTATAACATAACTTCTACATGGAAAAAACAGTTTCGTTGAAATAACTAGATTTTGATTAATGTAGCCCAAACCAAATATTTTGGTTGGAATGAAGAGATTATGGTTAGACTAACCAAATGATTTTGTTAATTCAACCAAATTTTGTTTAAAATTTGGTTATTACAACCAAAATTTTTCTTTGGGGCTATATTAACCAAAATTTAGTTTGTTTCAACAAAACATTTTTTTCCGTGTATTAGATGAATTTCAAAAGGTACTTTCACTAATAAAATAACAACTTTGAAACTTGGAGAATTCGATCTTCATATATAATACTACATCTTGCTTGAATTTCAAAGATGTTTTTTAAATCCTTTAATTTTTATAGCGTTTAAAATTTTTCAAAAATTTACGAAATTTCAATATTTACAACCAATTTATGATTAGTTATTTTATTACCAGATTATTATTAATCAATAAATATAAAGATTGATTTCCAGAGATTTCAATATTATAAAAAAACTTCATTTTTGTTAAATAGTTTTCAAAATATACACTCTTAATTCAAAAGAACGAATTTCGCACTCAATAAAGGAGCGAAATATTTTATCAAGACTTTCACTCCTTCTTGAGAGAAACGCTATCGAAAAGGGGTGTTTTGCAGAAAAAACTCGCCTGATAAACCATCATTATGGGAGCACACGCAGAAAAACTCCTTTTTGAGAGAATTCCAAGCAACGCTACCTGTGATGAATGTCATTGGTTGTAACCGGGTCACGTGATACATTGTTTGGCTTGGCGTTCGTTATCGCCATGTTTTAAAAAGTGAATGAGATGTTTGTCGCTTTGACGTTAATACTAGCTGCATATATTAATGGCCAAAAGGATCCAAATCTTGCATCCATAAAGAATAGAAATGATCATACTTTACCCGCAAATAATAATAATAACAATAACAAGGAGAGTTTATCCTTTCACACGATAATACAAACTTAATGGCAGAAAACAAGATGGAAGGTGACCGGTTTTAGAAAATGAGGATTTTTCTCCTGCGGTATTTTCAGAGATTCCCGAGCATACTATAACGAGGTAATTTTGTTGTATTAGACTTTTACATTGTATATATTATTTTGGCGTTAATTTTATTACTTTTAAACAGAAAATGTTAATCACTATGATTTTTTTTCCCTTTTTTTATATAAATGCATTCTAAAATATTTTCTAAATTTCACATTTTGTTTTAGTATAATTACTTTTGGAAAATTCGGAACAATTTACGGTGATCTATAAAATACTCTTGAAAATATTATTTTCTTATATTCAAGCTGCATAATTATATTGAAATTTACTTTATGTAAACAAATTTTTACATAAAGTTAAGCATTTACATTATTATTTATTAAGGTATTTTGCTAATCATACAGAGAAATATTTGTGGAACATGGATCCATAATAATTTTTATTATTTATTTATTTATTTATTTTAATCTATTATGCGCTCTATTTTTGTAAAAATATTTCATTAGTATACAAGTATTTATTAAATTATATTCACCTAGATGTGCATTAAAAGCTGAATTCTACATTTAAGCATTTGCAAATGTTCGTTTAAATAGAAAATAATCACATTCTAATGACAGTGGTAAACTTTATTTAAAAATAAATTATAGATATGCATCTTTGTATATATCTAAATGAATATAAGTTATTAAATACTTGTATGGTTTGAATATTTTAATAAACGTAAAACATATATCCTAAATAAATAATAACAATAAAAAGTTTTTATTTTTATATATTCTACATTCCACAAATATTTTTTAGTATCATAAAGTGAAATAAAGTAACATATAATAATATAAGAAACATGCAAGAAGTTATTATTTTTATATTAAAAGTAATAACGCCAAGTAACGCTAAAATTATATATATAATGTATAAATACAACAAAATATCTCATTATATAAAAGATAACAGAAAAACAATGTATCTTATGATTCTAAGTTAGGAGAAAAATCTTATCTTGATTTGAAGATTTTGTTTTCCAGTTTATCATAAAAAAAAAAAAAAAAAAAAAAAAAAAAAAAAAAAAAAAATTGCATCATGATTAGATTAAAAAAATGACTATGGGGAGGGGGGGGGGGCAAAAATGTGGATTTGGGTGAAGTTTAATAGAAACAGTGATCTGCTAAAACATAGTATCTGACATGATATAAGTAAGTTTAGTTATATATTTTAATAATTCGAGATTTAGCTTTTATAAACTAATATGTAAAACAGAAAATTAAAAAATTTTTACCATTAAATATGAATTTTAGTAGTATCATATATATATTATATCTCAATGGATGAAATCGTTTCTAAAATTTCTCTCCAATTGTTACATTTATACGTATATAAATAGAAAAAAAAATAAAAATTAACTTGAAATTTAAAAAAATCAATGAAATATCTAAAACTAATTCCAATAAAAAACTATCTAAAACTAATAGAAAAATTACTTATTAAAAAAAAGGTTATTAAAGAAAAAAATTCTTTTTTGTATTGAATATATTAAAAAATAAAATAAAAAGTACTAATTTCTAAAAATAATAGTAAAACACTCCTTTGGTAATTGTGATTTAGTCAAAAAGGAGTGAATAAATAGCTTCTCAAAAAGGGGTACAATTACTCCTTCTGTCGATTAATTTAGTCCAAAAAAGACTGAAAATAGCTTATCAAAAAGGAGTGAAATCGCTTATCAAAAAAGAATGAAATTAAACACTCCGCAAGATGAATGAAATTCACTCCTATAGGATAAGTGCATCTTCAAAACCGGAAAGGAGCGAAAAATAGCTCCGTCGGAGTTAAAAACGCTGGATTTTTTTAAGAGAGTAGAACTTGAAACTTGCAACTTTCGACGATTATCCGCAAGCCATTATATACCACAAGTTTTTAAATGTCCAAAATTGATAAAATAATTTATTTTTTGTCAAAATATTGTGCAGACATACCTTTGAATATGAAATGAACATGTATCTCAAATTTTATTAAAATCGGATTCTATACAGCCACGGCTTTTTTTGCATTTTTGCTCATTTGACATGGAATGACCCATAGTATAAGGTGAGAAAAGAATCTGGCTATAAAATAAATTGAACAATAATTGAAATACTGAAGTCTACGGACAACAATGACTAGGAGAGCATTTTCAGTTGTGGTATGAGTTTTTCAATTTAACTACTTTTTAAATATTACTTGGTGTGTATAAAATTTATGGTTCATATACAGGGTCGCACTAAAGTTCTCAAAAACATCCGTTTATTGGTGAAACTGCTCAATGAAATATGTCACCTATGCTATGCGTTTAAGTGAACAAATTTTTAGTATACTATGTATACATATATGTGAATCAGATACAGGGCTACACAAAAAATTGTACATTTTAACAATTATTCATTGTAAGAGCAGACATTGGGTATTCTGATGCACTACACGTTTTTCAAATTATTCATTTAGCCATTGTTCACCATAGTAACCTGTGAAACTTTTGTTATAATATCCTGAATGTGTTGGAACATGTTTCACAATCTATGCTATACGTATAATTTTTTGTTCTTGTTTAAATTTCAAAGTGCTAAAGTAATATAATTCTTTTGTAGAATTTTCATGAATGAAACAAATTATCTAAACTAATTCATACAAGTAAAACTATTTGGAACTGAAATGTTAAGAATACTTTTCTAATTTGATTAATCTCAACATTTTGAGCAACGCTGTTTTCTTTCTTTCGTTCTTTTTTCGTTAAATAAAAGTTATTTATTTATTTATTTATTTATTTATTTTTCTTGAGAATTCTAAAATGGTACCATTAATATAATGTATCGTATATCCTCTGTAGTTTTTTCTCTGTCTGCATTAGAGCATATTAAAACATCCCACTTAAGGGTGTATTCGAAAAAATGATTTTCCACCTTCAACAGCTCGAAATTTTCCGATACATTTTTAGACTCATTTTTAAAAGTAGAAACATGAAACTTGCTGGGGTGATTTTTGAAGTGATGTAGAAGATGCTGTGTGAAGTAATTTTTCGCTGAATTAATTAGAATTTGATTTATAAGCAATTATTTTCTCAGGATGCCCTTTTTTTTCGTTCGCAGACTTCCCGCTTCGGAAAATTTTGCCAAAACGCCGTTTTTGACAGCATTTTTTTTTGCAACATTTTCTACATTTATCAAAAAATCGACAATTACGGCACCTTGTGTAGTTTCTAAATAAGAGAATTGGAAAGTTTGGTGCATTTGAGAGAAAAAATGAATCTAAAAATAAATCGGAAAAGGGAACTTTGGATCGAAATACACCCTTAAATGTAGGAATATCTGGGAAGTCATTTTAGTGCTTATAATCTTAAATGCAGAGTTCGAAAAATGGTGATCGTTATGACTCAAGTTTACTCTATTTCTTTTATACTACCTCATATTATCGATTGAGAAATTTGCTTATTTTTTTAATTGCCTCTATATAACTATACGAAGACTGTAAACAGACCCCTTGTCTCCTAATTTCATGAACATCTAGGGAGTGATTTTATCGCTGATAATCGTAATCGCTGAGTTTAAAAAATAGCGTCTGTTGTAACGCAAATTTACTGGATTATTTTGTAATAAAACTGTTCACATATTAATTATCAAGAAATTTCTTTTTTTATTTATTTATTGCTTCAATTACAAAAATGTCGCGCTATTTAACCCTTTCAGAAGCAATCAACTTTATTTCTACATATACATGAATTTTGAATAAAAAAAAATTATTGGATATTAGAAAATACGGTTTTGCGGCTTTTTTTCATCAAAGATTAATAACTAAAATTCAAGAAAAAATTCTGGTGTAAATCTTGATTTAACTTAAGTGGGATAAAATACATCCATCGCTTTTAGAGATGTTAAAATAAAACACTCTGGTCATAGAAAAAAAAAAAAAAAAAAAAAAAAAAAAAAAAAAAAAAAAAAAAACGTTGTATCAGTTGTTGTGTTATGGAGTAGGATTATGAAAGATTCCTCATTAATCACTTTTGCTCACATTTACTGAATATAGGTTTTTCTTATGTCTGTTGTATGTATTAAATTTGGATAATGGAAGAGATTCATATCACTTATTTATAACATAACTTCTACATGGAAAAAACAGTTTCGTTGAAACAACTAGATTTTGATTAATATAGCCCAAACCAAATATTTTGGTTGGAATGAAGAGATTATGGTTAGACTAACCAAATGATTTTGTTAATTCAACCAAATTTTGTTTAAAATTTGGTAATTACAACCAAAATTTTTCTTTGGGGCTATATTAACCAAAATTTAGTTTGTTTCAACAAAACATTTTTTTCCGTGTATTAGATGAATTTCAAAAGGTACTTTCACTCTAAGATGGATCCAAGCAAAGGATCTCCAGAAGTCATGACAGACATCATCATATTCAGTTAAATCCTTTTCGCACGTAATAATTTAATTATTTTACAGGTTTTTTTTTTCTTTTTTTAATATTCCCATTTAAATATACCTTTCAACTGACAGGTGTTTGGGAAAATTATTCGGGCTTTTAAAATCTGATAACAGTATATAAAAATGATTCTTTCAAATTGTGAATTAAATCACTATTCAGATAATCAAATTCTGAATAAAATTTTTGAGGGATAATCTTAATAAAATATACCATCAAAACTAGTCGGACTTTGCAATTCTAGAACTATATTCCATATTACGCATGTTAATGCATCGAAATTTGCTATCACAGTGCCAAAATTGAATGACAACCTTTGCCTATCGCGGAAATTCTAAAGGTATGAAAATTCTGCGCATTAATTCTTGAAATAGGACAATTGCTGATATTGGGTAGAATGCAACAAAAAAGCAGCACCTGTTAAGCGATTTACACTAAAACATTATCAGCAATAATATGTATCAAAAATTCATCCACTAAATCGGAGTTTGATGAAAATTCATGCATTCGTTCTTGAGATAGAGGAATATGGAATCTGGAAGAATTCAATATGGCAGTGCTACCTGTTGACCAACTGTTATCAAAACGTAAACAGAACCTGTCGATATCAAGAATTAACTGAATCTGAAGTTTGATTAAATTCCGTGCATTATTTGTTGAAAGAGAGCTGTTGCTGAAATCTAAAAAATACGGCATAAACAGCGCCACGTAATAAGCGATTTACACCAAAAATTAATCAGCATAAATTTATATCAGGAACTTCCTGAATTTTTTTTTAAATAAAATTCCGTGCATTAGTTCTTGACATAGGGCACTCACAAAATTTCGTATGTCACATACTAACAGATAGGGTCATAGACAGACATTTTGTGAAAACATGATTTTTGGAATCTGATCCTTAAAATGTGCAAATCAGTCAAAAACTAAATTTCGAGTTTTTTTACAAATCTAATACATTTTTTTTCTAAAGATAGAAGAAAGTAAAAAATGAATTGGCATTGCACATGCACAGCATAATTTCTTCAAGTATATGTCATTATAAAATAATTAAATTGCCGCGTAGTTTAGTTTTTGATAAAATAAAAATTACTAATCTAAACTTTCGTGACCGATTTCGACCTTAATTAAAGCTTTGAAAGATTTTTCGATTAAAAAACTCCCAATTTCAATGCATGTTTCATACATAACTCAATTTTCGTAATTTAAACTCAGTTTTCGTTTTAAATACGCAATAGCTCTGCACGGTAAGCAGAAAAGGGGCAAAGATCACAGTAAATTCAAATACGACATCGTTACCTTAAAATGCCAGTTTTACAATGTTTTCATTCAGAGCCTTTGCCTTTATATAAAAAAACTGACAAGCTTGTGGGATTTCTTCATATCCGAACACTATCGATAATGATGGACATGCGGTCAATCAACAATGAACAACGGTGTCCAACCTTTATTGGTACGTGTTAAAAAAATATTTCGCAACCCATCTAATATGAGGATATGTATTTGTTTGATAAAATGCTATTTAATTTTCTACTGACTTTGTCACCTAGCAACCAAGATGTACCTAATTATTTCAAAATGTAAAAAGTTTTCTGTGCAAACGATTTTTTGTGATAAATGAATTTATCTGTTTAATTCTTCTGCTTTTACCTAAGCTGTGTGAAACAATATTCTTTTTGTTTTGAGTTTGATTAGAATGTTTTTTTAATGAGTTGTGTGAAAAAATGTTACGGTTTTTATTGGAGTTGTGTTTTGTGAAATTATTACTGTTCGAAAGAACATGAGTTGAGTTTACTCATCAGAATAAACTGTTTAAAGTGAGAGATGCGTATTTAATTTTGAGTTGAGTAAAATATTAAAAAATAAACTTTCGAACAAATTGAATTCTTCATATGGTCCGTCTCTACGGAGAAAAATCAGCGAGTTGTTCTACGTCAATGATTGAAGGATAACTGGTGAATATTTTGTGCTGTTTTGCTATTTCTTCGATGTTAGAACTCATCTTTTAAAGAGCCAAGAGGGGTAAGTGCACCCATTTAATTTTTATTCATTAAAAATGAGTATGAAAGAATTAAAAGCAAAAAAGAAAATTTTCAAAACAAACTTGACAAAATTAAAAGAAAAATTATCGAATACTGAGCTAGAATTAAATGAATTAATTCTCATAAAGGAGAAACGGAATAAATTAGAGAAAAACTTTTCTGAGTTATTTGAGTCTATTTATAAGATAAGTAAAGAAGATGAAATTGAGGATTTTATTAAGGAAAACGAAGAAATTAATGAAATTTTAGAAATAATGGAATTTGAACTTACAAAAAAGTTGTCAAAAATGAAAGTGCAAACTGTTAATTTAGAAAACGTCACAAAGGCTGATAATAACATTAAATTGCCAAAGTTAACTCTTCCTGTATTTACGGGTAATTTGCATGAGTGGCTATCCTTTAAGGATATATTTAAGGCTACTGTTCATGAAAATTCTAATTTGTCAGGGGCAATGAAATTACAATATTTGAAGTCTTCATTGAGAGGAGATGCCTTTCGTATAATCCAGTCTATTTCAATCGTGGATTCTAATTATGAAGTTGCATGGTCGCTTTTGGAAGAACGGTTTTCAAATTCGAGAGAACAAGTTTACGCGCATTTAAAACGTTTTTTAAATATTCCTGTTATTCAGAATGAGTCCCCAGCAGCATTATTAAATCTAATAGATATAACAAATGAATGTATTAGGTCGTTAGAGATTTTAGAACAAAAAGTTGAGGGGTTTTCTACTACTATGTTTGCTTATATTTTGGCTCAAAAATTAGATATAAATACAAAAATGTGGTGGGAAAGACATCTTAAGCGGGATAATTTACCGAGTTTAACTGAATTGCTAGAATTCTTGAGAGACCACGCGCGTACACTAAGTGCGTCCAAACAAGTAAATACAAAGCGAAATTTTCAAAACGAAAGCCAAACAAAGCATAGCTTTTCAAAGGTAACATCCATGGTTGCGAGTTTAAATGAGAAAAATATGCGCAAATGTGTTGTATGCAACCAGGAAAATCACAGTGTTTTTAAATATCCTAAATTTCAAAAATTTAATGTACAGGAAAGAGTAGATTTTGTGAAAAAAAAACAATATGTGCTTTAACTGTCTTTCAGAATTCCACTGCGTCAAAAAATGTAACTCAAAATTCTCGTGTTCAAAATGCTATAAACGCCACAATGTACTTCTTTGTTTTGATAGGCGTGAGAGAAATTCCAATGCGGTGGGAAACATAAAAAATTATAGTGATAAGGAAGTGCCAAATGCATTGTCGACGAATGAAAGTAATTCAACGTTAAATGCTGACGCCATACCATTTGAGTTAAATAACCAAATTCAAAATTTCACTGGTACTTCAAATGTGGGATCGAATAATGTTAAAACAGTTCTTCTTTCCACTGCTATTGTTTATATGAGAGATAAATTCGGAAATAAAGTTCCGGTGCGTGCTTTATTGGACAATGGTTCAATGAGCAATTTTTTAACATTGCAGTTAGTTGAAAGATTAGGAATTCGAAAAGAAAAAAGTAATATTTCGGTATCGTGTTTAAGTGGATCCTCTGTAGCGGTAAAAAATAAAACTACTGCCTTGATCAGTAATAATTCGGGAGATTATAGCCGAGAGTTAGATTTCCTTATCATACCAAAGATTTCGCAAATTATGCCCTCGAAATATATTAATATTTCAGAGCTAGGAATTCCAGAGTCTATTATTCTTGCTGATCCTGAATTTAATAGACCAGGGAAAATAGATCTTTTGCTAGGAGCTGAAGTATTTCTAGAATTGATAAAGGTGGGTCGTATGAAGTTACCAAATTCTAAATTAATACTGCAAAATACGGTGTTCGGTTGCATAGTAAGTGGGAGTGTTTACGATTGTAACGATCAGGAACAAATACATTGTGGGTTAATTACTGAAACAGATTTAAATTTCGAAATGAAAAAATTTTGGGAAATTGAAAGAGTAGAAGAAAGTACACCATTGAGAAATACAGAAGAATTAGCATGCGACACCCACTTTATAAACACACATCAGAGAGATATAACGGGCAAATTCATAGTACAAATGCCGTTGAAAAAAGATCCTAGTTCTTTGGGAGAATCAAAACAATTTGCGGAAAATAGATTAAATTCACTTTGGAATAGGCTAGTCAAAAATCCAAATCTTTTAGAGTTATATTGCGCATTTATGGCAGAGTATAGAGAGTTAGGCCATATGGAGGAAGTAGAGAAAACAGATGAGCCAATACATGCGAATTATCTACCTCATCATGCTGTTTATCGCCCAGATAAAAGTTCTACAAAATTGAGAGTTGTCTTTAATGGTTCACATGCAACTTCATCCGGAGAATCCCTAAATTCCATACAGCTCAATGGAGGTGTCATTCAAGATGATTTGTTTAGCATAATAATTAGATTTCGTACACACCGCTATGCATTTACAGCAGATGTAAAAATGATGTATCGCATGATACTTATCGATAAAAGTCAACGTGATTTACAGCGCATAGTTTGGAAAGATTCTGTAAATGGTGAGATGAAATATTACAGACTATGTACAGTCACATATGGCACAACTAGTGCCCCTTATTTAGCCATGCGCTGCCTTAAACAGCTTGGTATAGATGGTGAATCTCAATTTCCGTATGCCTCTGGTGTGGTACAATCAGACTTTTACATGGACGATGTCCTGACTGGAGCAGCTGACCTAAAATCGGCTAAGAGACTGCAAATTGAGCTTATTCAACTATTAAATACGTGTGGCATGAACTTACATAAATGGTTTAGTAATCATCCAGAATTAATGGAGCCAGCCTTTAAAAATGAGAATTACACTTTTGAAAATATGAGTGAAACTAAGGCACTAGGACTTTGCTGGAATTCCAATGATGATACTTTTACTTTTAGTGTATCATTCAGTGAGCAAACCAAGGTAACTAAAAGAAGTGTGCTGTCAAATATTGCTCGCATTTTCGATCCCTTGGGTCTACTTGGACCAGTTGTGACGAAAGCAAAAATTTTCCTACAAAGACTGTGGAGACTGCAAATTGATTGGGATGAAAATCTCCCTACAGCTGAGCTTGATGATTGGTTGCAGTTTTTAGAATCATTAAGAGCCATCAATAATATAAGTGCTGTTAGATACATTTTTACAAATAATCCAGTGCAAATTAAAATTTGTGGCTTTTCAGATGCTTCGGAGAAAGCCTACGGTGTGGCATTGTATGCTGTGTCTTCAAATTCTTCAGGAGAGCAAATTTCTCAGTTGCCTTGCAGTAAAAGTCGAGTTGCACCAATCAAAACAATCACTATTCCTCGCTTGGAGCTCTGTGGTGCAGTTTTATTAGCCAAATTGATGAATAAGATTGCCAAAACCTTAAAAGTTCCTAAAGAATCTGTTTACTATTATTCAGATAGTACTATTGTATTATGTTGGATTCGAAAACAGCCGTGTGACTTAAAAACCTTTGTGTCATCACGTGTGGCTACGATTCAGAATCTTTCTGATATCAGTCATTGGGGACATGTGGCTTCTTCTGATAATCCTGCTGATCTTGTGTCACGAGGTGTAGATCCAGACAAACTTCTCCAGAGTAACTTATGGTGGAAGGGTCCACTATTCCTAACCCAACAAATTGAACCTTCTTTAAATACTGTCGAACTTGAGCAAAATGATAATGATCTATACAGAAGTGAACTTAAAAAGACTTTTTCAGAGACTTCACTTTTAAAATCAGACTGTTCATCTTTTATTGATTATTTTTTGCAATTGAGTAATAATTATGCTAAATTAATAAGAATTCTTAGCTATGTTTTCAGGTTCATTCAGAATGTCAAAAAGCCAAAAGAAAGGTATTTAGGTAAGTTAACATCTGATGAATTGAAGAAAGCTGAGCAGTTTATCATAAAATCTGTTCAAGAAAAAGAGTTCAGTTCTGAATTCACATTGTTATCTAAGGGTAAGGAGTTACCAAAAAATAGTAGATTACTTTCATTAAATCCTTTCTTGGACAAAAATAATTTAATCAGAGTTGGAGGTCGTCTCCAAAATAGCACGGTAAATTATGCCCAAAAACACCCAATTGTACTGCCCTCTAAACACAAATTAACAGAATTAATTATCGAGTTTTATCACAAAAAATATCTACATATAGGACCACAAAATTTACTTTATTGTGTTCGAAGAGAATTTTGGCCTTTAAACGGTAGGGCTATTTGTAGAAAAATTGTACATAAATGTATTACATGCTTTAGGGCCAAACCTAAATTATTAGAGCAAATTATGGGCGAGCTCCCAAAAGAAAGAATAAATGTAGACTTTGTTTTTAATTGCACAGGAACTGATTTCTGTGGTCCATTTTTGATTAGATATAGAGGTCAACGTAAAGGTATTTATCATAAAGTTTATGTTTGTATTTTTATTTGTATGGTAACAAAGGCAGTGTATTTGGAATTAGTCAATGATTTAACATCTGAGGCTTTTATTGCAACATTAAAGAGGTTTTTTGCCAGACGAGGCAAACCTCGAAAAATTTTCAGTGATAATGCAGGCAATTTTGTGAAGACTAATGTAGAGCTTAAAAGGTTGCATGAATTGGTAAACAAACCAGACCAGAACCTTACTAATTACTTGATATCTGAAGGTATTGCTTGGGAATTTATTCCCCCTAAAGCTCCAAATTTTGGAGGTTTATGGGAATCGGGAGTCAAGTCCTTCAAGTATCACTTTAAACGTGTTGTGGGCAACTCTAAATTAACTTATGAAGAAATGTTAACTATAATTGTCCAAATTGAAGGTATCTTAAATTCGCGCCCGCTTACTCCCTTGAGTACAGATATTGATGACTTGGAGGTCTTGACCCCGGGACATTTTCTTATTGGTCGCCCACTTAATGCCATTGCTGAATCTGACCTGAGTAATATTGAAGACAATAGACTTAACTTATGGCAAAAGACCACTAAAATGGTTCAGACCATCTGGAAAAAGTGGAAAAATAGTTATTTAAGTACATTGCAGCAAAGGCATAAGTGGATGATATCAAAAAACAACCTCAAAATAGGAGATATGGTTGTAATAAAGGAAGATGATCTTCCAGTGTCTAAATGGTTATTAGGGAGAATTGTAGAAGTATTTTTTGGTAATGATAATAGAATAAGAGTTGTGAATATAAAAACCCCAAATGGAATATATAAAAGAGCAGTATCCAAAATTGCTGCATTACCTCTTGAAAAGTAATTCAGTTTTTATAAGAAAATGCTCATTATTGTAAAATTTCTTTATTTCTTTATTATGTATTATGTAAAATTTTTTAAATATTTGCTTAAATTTAACTTAACTGTGACTCATTTATATTGTGTTTAATTGTATTGTTATTTATATTTTTTACAATGGTTGTAATTGCAGTGTTTTAGTTTGAAACCCCCCTCGGAGGTTTCAAGAGGGGCGGTATGTTTGATAAAATGCTATTTAATTTTCTACTGACTTTGTCACCTAGCAACCAAGATGTACCTAATTATTTCAAAATGTAAAAAGTTTTCTGTGCAAACGATTTTTTGTGATAAATGAATTTATCTGTTTAATTCTTCTGCTTTTACCTAAGCTGTGTGAAACAATATTCTTTTTGTTTTGAGTTTGATTAGAATGTTTTTTTTAATGAGTTGTGTGAAAAAATGTTACGGTTTTTATTGGAGTTGTGTTTTGTGAAATTATTACTGTTCGAAAGAACATGAGTTGAGTTTACTCATCAGAATAAACTGTTTAAAGTGAGAGATGCGTATTTAATTTTGAGTTGAGTAAAATATTAAAAAATAAACTTTCGAACAAATTGAATTCTTCAGTATTAGCTTGGAAGTTATTGTATAATCTCTATAAGCTTTCTGCTATCCTATCCTACGAAAAAGGAAGATTTTTATACGAAAGGTACGACAAAGGATCGACATAACAAGAATTGGTAATCCCAACGTGTTTAAGTGGAATAATTATTAAAACAACCTGCAAACTATAAAAATAATTTAAAATAATATAATTATTATCAAAACATAACATTATAATCAGTGAGATTTTTGGCGCTGGGGTTTACCGATGAGAGCATCTATACAAGGGTTAAAATTGGTTTATTTTAACCTTAAGTTACTGTTTATATAGGCAGTTTATTTCTGTATTTTGTTTACAAAAACAACAAAGTAAAAAAGAATTTTCACTGAAGTATGTGGTGTTGAACCCCATCAAGCAATTCAAAGTTGATTTAGATATTTCTGGATATTCTGCACAATATATTCATCCAGAAAGAAATTAAAGATTTTCCCTGGAAATTTTTTTGCTGTTGAAATTGTTATATTTTTTAAACAGATGAAATAAACGATATATTTCCGTGACAAAATCTCGATATCAGACCTACCAAAACACCCGCCTCACCCATTAGTGGGTCTTGACCCAAAAGTAGGTATTTGTTGCCTTACAATATAATATAATTTTTCATTATCAAACAGTATCTCAGTAACCGTGAAACTTCGAAGATATTGATTGATTGAATTGATTTAAAAGATACACATGGATATCTTTTATAACGCAGGTACCACAGAAAGGAAGTGTTTTGAACAACAGATAGAAGAAAAATAATTCATTCAAAAGTATTTATATATCCTAACATTTCAGGTGCATAAACATAATTCAGAGATAAGGTGGAATTATCTGTCACTGGTCTTTATTTTATTTTTAGTTTCTCTATAAATCAAAGAAAAGTGCTGTTATGCTCCCTATTTGTTTTGCGCGATCATGAATTTCAACAAATAAATCTTGAAGAACGCGCTAAAAAAATTTCCTTTAAAATACAGAAACTGTACTAGTTATCGAGACATCAGCACTATATCCCTATTTAAACAGAAAAAAATTTCCTTAAGTTCTAGAAAAATTTACGTTTTTTCACAAAATATTTCCGTATTTAAAAATTGTCGTTTGAAAGACAAAAGAAAAATTTTCAAGGACAAACTTACATCTGTGTAATTTTTATTTTTCTCTTTTTAAGGACATGTTAACATAAGGAACAAAAAACACATACATTTAATTTAAACAACACTGAAGAAATATCACTCGCCCTCCAAGGGGATCGAACCAGGAAATTGTCTTCTTGCAGCACTGTATATAATACCGACTACGATGTACAAACTACGATGACAAATATCTTTACTTATTTACGATATATTTTATGAAGCAAAGGCAAGATGTTAAACACGGGATTTATTTCTGTAGAGATAATATTTTTCTATTGAGTATACAATTCTAAATGTTTTAAAGATTTTCTTGTCATAATTTAGACTATTTAGCTTTTTAATTTCATGCTTTATAAAAAGATAAATTTTAGCCTTTAAAATATTACATGCTTGAAAGAATGTATTAAGAGTTTTGTTTCCGCTTTTTTTTTGGGGGGGGGGGGGGGAGATTTTTAAAATTTTATTGTAGTATTACTCATATTTATTTATTTATTTTTGAAAGGATAGTAACATGATTTCTGAAACATTTATTTTAACAAAATATTTGTCTGACGATCTACTGCACGTCCTGAACGGACGGATTGCCCTGAAATTCATCAATACATACAGATTTGCACTATAAATATAAAACAAAATCTGTAACGTTAAAAGATTCATAAGAAATTTTTTTAGGAAACTGGAAAACCTAGAATTTTTTATCTAATTACGAACCAAGTAATTGATAAAACTTTAGTAAGATTAGTATAACTTTCTTATATTTATTTGTACCAGCAGATTTCTATAGATTTACAAAAACTAGTTTGGTAGATTTATCTCTCTCTCTCTCTCTCTTTTTTTACAGTGTACAGATAAAAGTTTAGCAAGAATACAGATTTATGCAATTTTACATTTTTAGAATTACATTTAAAAAAATGCAAATAAAAGTTCTCAAGTATTTCGTTCGCAAGTGACATCACCATATCATGACAATCACTCCCTACACGAAGTCTAAAAAGAAAGAATTTAGACTCATTTTTTAGCCTGAAGTAACATTTTGTTTCGATTTTTCTGAAATTCTTTTGAACATTTATTCCCTTGCATGTCAGATTTATGGTGCGCGTTATATACCAGATACAAAAAATTACCATTTTTCATTCTAAAATACTGGGTGTATGTTACATACGCATGTGCAGTATACACGAGTAAATACTGTACATTATTTATTTATTTTTGATAAACACTTATAAAATCTCATCTCACATACTTTACTTTTTCTAAATAACCTAAAAAAGCACAATATAAAGTACTTTTTATACTCAACCTATAACAACACTTTAGTTAGGCAAATTTAAAGAGGTTTTTTTTTCTTTTTTTTTTAATAAAACGTACTCTATAAAGTCAAAATACGACTATATTGTTTAAATATTTGCAAAGTGTGAAAAAGAAATAATAAACTGATAAAGTACATAAAAATACACCACCACAATTTACTAAAACCAATTTAATTCATAAAATGTAAAATACACTCGCATTCTCTTACATTCGTTCTTTTTAAAAAGCAACAAAAGCTGCATGCAACAGTTTTTCAGAATTTTTACATTCTAATTTTATGTAACAGCACAACATTAAATAACTATTAAACCATATTTCTACTTACAAAGCAGATGAATGCATTTTTTAATCAGTAAATTCGTTTACATGTATTTGACAGTACATGAATTTGACAGTATAACAGAAATTTCAAGCAAAATAAAATAATGAAGCCACTGTTCAATAACTTTGAAGCAGTTAATTAAACATATTTTCCCAAATAACAAACATAACTTTACAGTCACCACAATTTTCTCCACATTGGACTACACCAGCAACAACTATATACCTGAAAGTAATCTAAATATTTTATCTCATAGATATTCCGAATTTTCGCTTGTGTTCCTTCTCGCTCCATTTTCTCTCGTTTTATGGGTCTCTCGCGAATTAAAAGCAACTCAAATATTTAGGAGATAATGTAACACACGTCTCTGAAAATCACTTCATGTAAACGACTAAGTTATCGAAACATTATCATTTACGTCATGAACTGGAATTGAACTTTGAATTTACAGAATCGTTTTAATATAAATTAGTATACATGAAGTATTCTGACTGGAACAACTTTAGTAGATTCAGAAATATTTGTATTCATCGGAGTTGTGACATAAAAAGGAGCGAGCTAATTCTAATCTTTTTGCAAGGGCAAAACGTGGTAGAAAAATGCCTTTCGTTGTGAACAGGAACTCTGAACGAAATTTGTTTCTTTTAGAATCGGAACAACACAAAGTCTTTTTCTATAGACTCACACAATCAGTTTCATGTAAACGACTAAATTATCAAAACACTATCATTTGTATCATGAACCGGAATTGAACTTTGAATTTATAGAATCTGTTTAACATAAATCAGTATACATGAAACATTCTGACTGTATCAACTTTAGTAGGTTCTAAAATATATTTGCATTTATCACAATTGTGACGTAATCAGGAGTAAACTAATTGCAATCTTTCTGCAAGGTCACGTTTTGGTAGAAAATTCCCTTAGATTGTGAATAGGAACTTTTGAATGAAATTTGATTTTTAAATTCGGAGCAACATAAAATCCATTTCTATAGACTAATTAGTTTTAACTTTTTTTCAAAAATAGATATCAGTGAGCAAGCTTTTCATAGACTTGTTATAATTGACTTACCATATATTTTGATAATACATGTTTAGCGTAATGTGAAAAGCTACAGTGGGATAACAGTTCTCCAATAGACTGACTCAAATCAAAAGTTGGAACTGAATTTCAATTATTATAATCTGGATAGGGGTCAACACTCGATACATATGAAGCATGGAACCTAAAAGCTGAAACAATTTAAATTCGAAATACATGAACTATTCAGTGCGATTAAATGTATCGCATATGATCTTTCTTATATATTAGAAATTTAATACAACCAGAAACTACACAAAGAGTTTATTGGATTTAGCAAGGCCTTTCATAACAAGTATCGGACTATAAAAAACGAACATATCGTATTGAGTCTGGAATCAATCGGTTGATTCTTGTAAATTGAGCCTGAGAGATTCAGGAGAAAGTATTAATTCTTCACTTAATAATCTTGTCAATCCAGGAACGATAGGCTGAAATTTTCATGTACACACCCGGTAAATTGGGGTCTGCACAGCGAATTCCGTGGGAGACTGTTCCGACGAGAACCCACTGGCCATTTTCACGTTCGACCATCAGCGGACCACCAGAATCACCCTGCAAAGATAAAACACATTACTTTTCAGACACAGAGTGGATGGTAAATGATTCAAAAGAATTTTTACATAGCATCTTAACTACAAACTACAATTCTTATTGAAGGTCCTTTAACTCATGACCGAGCAGAGTATGCAGTGGGTGTATCGAAAACTTAATTCATAACAATAGTTTCATTAAAAGAGAGATTTATTAAACAATATATGAGATGAAATTCACAGTTCAATACGACATTACTGTGCCATAAACTTAAATAAATCAATATCATGATTAAAATGATGGAGCTACATAATGGTAATGAAGAAAAATACATATTTCAAGCAAGGCAAATGATCTCGAAGATTCCTAAACCTTTATACACAATTCAAACAATTGTTTTGCATAAGTCCGTTGCCAATCTGTAAATACAAACTTCTGTGTGAAATACAGATCTGAAATACACATCCGAAATGCCATTGGCCACGAAGTATGATGTCATAGATCGGCCGATCACGGCGATTGACTCTATCTCAAAATCATTTTTATCATCAAGTCTTTGAGACATTGGATACAAGAATTAAATAAGCATTGTTAATTTTCATTTTTATTTTATGACAAATTTAAAATTCTACATTTGTATTGTCTTCTATCGGACTCTTAAATCTGTCTTTAGGGTTTCGTTCATCTGACGAAATCATCTCAGTCCTCTGTCTGTTGGTCGGTTACAGAATCAGTACACAAAAACTGTGTAAGTTAGAGACTTCAAATTTCGTGTACCTGCAGCTGAAAACCTTAAGTCACACGACAAATCATAAAATTTTGAAAAAAAAAAAACAATTTAATCAGTTTTATACATGTCATCGTTCATTTTTGCGTTTAAAATTTTAAAAGAGAATCTTAATTTCTATGATTTTCGTATAGGACATCATAGCTTGGAAGAAAAGTGTCTCACTAGGAAGCAGAAGGTTCTTAATTTGAACCGCGGTGCTGAAACTTGAATTTTTAATACCAAAATAGATTTAATTAAAAGAAATATCGTATTTCTTGCCAATTTAAGAGTTTATTTTTTTATTTATTTATTTATTTATTTATTTATTTATTTATTTATTTTTTTTTTTTTTTGTCACTGATTTTCATAATATTTTTTGGGATTACAATTTTCTTTGTATTTTAAAAACTATTGCGATTTATTAATGATTCAGCATTTTAAATTTTGTTTAAACATCTTTTTTCATTTTTAGAAACTTAAAATTTTATTTATATACCTGCTATTTTTTTTTTTTTTTATTATTTCGGATTTTCAAAAAATTTGGAATTTTGGATTTTACTTAAATAATGTGAACAAATTAAGTTGATTAAAATAAATAACTTCCTTTCATTTTAAAATTAAATTCATTGGTTCGAGCATCTGTGAAAGAATTTAATAATTATAAATTAACAATTTCGATTTATTAATTTAAGGATAAGTAGTTAAAAAATATATTAAACGAAATCCTCTGTGTGATCTGCGACCACACATACTCGCTTGCGTTTCTGAAACTTTTAACCAGAAACTTTTAAAATACATAAACTATGGGAAATAGCGTAAATGCTCTGGGTAATTTTCATTTATTTTCGTTCTTGACCGATACAAATCTGACAACTCGCCTTTAAATTCTACTAGCAAGTAGTAATACAATCCCCACATATAAATTGAGTATTGGCGCGGTTGATAAGACTCGTTTTTATTAAATAAATTTTCAGATTTTAAAATGTGCTTGCTACATACATATAAACATAAAACTGTATCATCTATTATTTTAAAATTTTTACTTTTGTTTTTATCTCAATTTTGCCTTTAGAAATTAGCACCAATAGTTTATTTCGTAAAAAGGTTAAACAATTTACTATTTTTTGCTATTAAATTACAAAAATGTCCTAAAATCATAAAGTGTATAATTAAAAGGACTCTACAATATGCGTAATACCTTAATAACACTTTTTTGTTTCCCGGATCTATTATAAGAGAGCACAAAAAACAGTTTTATATATATATATATATATATATATATATATAAAGATTGTTTACACTGTAAAATAAAAAGACAATAGTTTCATAATCTAGAAAAAAAAAAATATCCACGAACGAAAAAGTACATTAATCTTGTCAAAGTTACCCAGGATTCCAAAAAGCATTGTTTATCATTGGAAGAACCAAAAATCAATATGTTTTCTAAAATACTGGTATCCAAAATCGTAGTATGTGACTTACACGACATTTGCTCATGGAATTACCCCATATACAAACATTTCACAAACAATGAAATATACAGTTCTGGTTTCAGAAACAAACGTCATTAGCTCAAAATAACATTCTAATTAATATACTTTCTCCAGAGAATAGCTTTGAGTTAAATTATAAAATATATATATCTCCTGCCTATGCGTATACTGGGCGCAGATAACATTAAACATAATCAAAACAATAATCCAACAAAAGCATCTTCTGTGATTTTGGGAGCACTTTCAAAACCAAAAAATCAACTAATTAATGATCTCATAATACTGACTTAAAACGAAGAATGCATAGTGCAGCACCATCTATTAACAAACAGAACAACTAAAATCATAAATTTCATTATCATTCAAATCAGTTGCACTGAACACATGTTCAGCTGCATAATTGAATTTATGCTTGCAGTGGCGCCAACTTATATGGGGCCGTGGGGTCCGAGCCCACATAATAATTTTGAATCATAGCGTACCCAATTTTCACTGCTCTAGTTATTTATTTAATTAATATTTTATTATTCATTTTTACCTTTGTATAAAATTTATTTTGTCAATGACTAAGTGTTAATATTCTCCGTCTAACACCCATAATTCCCAAATAACTGAAATGTTATCCTTCCATATTTAACTTTCTCCTAATTCAATTTGTAATCATGTTCAAGATATAATGACATTAGGGTGAATTTCACATGAACTGCCAGTTTGATGTCCTGATGTTTAAATCTAAATTTCGTATTAATAAATTTATTTTTTGATATTCTAAAAGCAGGTAGTCTAGTAGCACATCTTTTTATGCTTTATTCAATGCACTCATTACATTTTTTCAGAGTTACGAAATAGTGGCCTTTTTTGTGTACTTTATTAAGCAAGTAATGGAAATTTACTTGTCCTGATTAAAAAACTTGAAAATTTTCAATTTTTTTTTTTATGCTTCCAAACATTTAAAAAATTTTTATATATGGATTCAAAGTAAAATATTCTGTGTTAATTAAACAAATAAACAATTTATATTTTTAAAATGCGTATCTAAGAGTTTAAAATTTAAAAGGATTTTGTGTCCTCATATGCAGAACATGGGTGTTACCTTAGGGAAGTTATTTGTTTTCAAAATATTTGTATATTGCAGTTGGCAACGGTAGCGAGAAAACAATGTTGTTTCTTCTTTACAGTGCAGGCTCTGTTACAGTGCGCTTATTTAAAACTCGATAATTTTATTTTATAATTGTTATTTATTGGAATGTTCATTTCATCATGGTGAGTATTTTTATTTTCTTACAGGAGTGTTATTTATTTATTTATTTATTTACTTTTTTAACGTATAAAAATGCTGAGTTAGGAAATGCTGTATTTTTTGTTCAGGAATCAATAGGTCCAACTAAAATTTCAATAAAACAGTTAGAATTCATTTTAGTGAAGAATTCCTTAATAAATGATATGGGTGTTACCGAACATGAGTGTTACTGTACATGAGTGTTACTTGGAAAAAATAACACTCATGAGAAAAGAAGTAACACTGATGATTTAAAGCAAACAATTAATAAGTTAATCTACAACTATAGATATTGTATAAGATTTAAGTTATGATTATAAATAAAATATAAATTCAATAAATATATAAATTCATAAATTAATAAATATAAATTATAATATAAATTATAAATAATAAATATAAAAATATAAATTAATAAATATATAAATTCATGATTCAGGGATATTTTTGTCATATTATATATATTTACAATTATTTAAAAATAGTAACAGGATTTCCATGTCTGCACGCGTGTTTTGTAAGTGCTATTTAAGATTCAAATTTTAATTCTTAATAAATAATTTTCAAAGGACTATTTTAAACAAATAATAGTTTAAACTTTTAAAAATCTTTATTTTTTTTTCAATAATTGAATTTTTTTCTTTAACGTTTTTCAGCAAAGTTAAAAAGTGTTTATGATTTTGGTTTGTCTGATCGCTTGTCCGCGATTTAACTTTTCTAAATATACTTCGATAGCTTTCAAATTTTTGGAGCTTATTGGCGTTTACCCTAGCACAAATACTAATTCAAATAAAGTTTCTAGAACGATTAACTTATTTACAGGGACAGTCAAAAGTTTTCCGTTATTACGGCCCATGGGAAAAAATCGTTTCAAATGAATTTTAAAGATACTGCACTCAGTCAAACACATTAAAATTTATATAAATTTACAAGATGCACTGAAACATGCATTATGTAAAATATGCGATGAAGAAAATAGCTTTTATTCATTTACAGGGTTACACAAAAGAATTCCATTAATATTGGAAAAGTGGAGAATTGTGTGCGACACATTTTAATTATATTAAACGATTTCATGTATAAAATTGTTATAAATCACTGAGGCTTAATATAAGTTATTTCAGGCATAATATGAAGTGAATAGAATTTACAGGGACAAAGATTTTGAAGCAATGCATTTTATCAGAAGTACTGTACATTATTGATGATGGCTGATGGATAGATGAAATGCGTTTTTAAGTGCGCTCGTAATTATGTAAATACTTACTTATATTATATCACTTATAGTTGTCATTCAGTCCGTCCGTATGTCTTCATATAACAACTCAAAAACTACCCAACCGAATCGTTTGAAATTTACAGTACATAATTATTAGATAATTTTGACGAGTCATTTCAAATTTTATGAAAATCAGATGAATAATTCAGTTACAGGGACAGTCAAAAGGATTCAGATGCATTACCATCAATGGGGGAAAAAGTTTCAAGTGCATTTTAATGGTGTTACACTCCTTCGAACATAATAAAATTGATAATGTACCTGTGATGTATATACTATAATATACATTCTGTACAATCTGTGGTGCAAAGAATATTAGTTATTGATTTACAGGGCCAATTAAAAGTATTCCATTACATACTTATATATTAAGACATTGTTTGGTATGCATTTTAATAGTATTAAACTATTTAATACTAACGATTAAAAAAAAAAAAAATGATTTGAAAAAAGGAAATTTCTGTCAGTGTCATAATTGGTGGAAAAAAGCAAACTTTATTTCTGAAAATTTGAATGTCAAATCGGTAAAAGATCGAATATACAGTAGTTCAGGAAGTGAAATAAGTGAAAACTCTCTTGATTTAGTGGAAAACGCCTATTGTCAAAATGAAAGATCACATTTTCCATAAGTTTGATCAGGAAGAAGATGTTTTTGAACAAATGTTATGTAAGTGAATGATGTTACTTATATTTTTTACTTGTTACTTAAATTTTTAAATATTTAATGTAGAAAAAAAGATGTTATAATAAATTTTCATTTTTGACCTCTCTTTTATACAGTGGCCTTTTTTTTATATTGTTACAAAAAAGTTGTTTGCTTCAATAGTGTTACCGCTTGTCATGAGTGTTACCACTTTTCATGAACGTTACTATAGCTAAGAATCAGAATTTTATTATTGTATTTGTTACTTCACTTAAATTAATTGTTTTGTCTATTAGAACTTTCTAATTCTCTATTATAACTGCAATGAAAACAATTAAGTTTTAATTAAATTTGTTTTTATCAGAAGTTATACCCTTAATTTAAGAAGCAAAGTAATACTTATGACATAACTAACTAATAAAATGCTTTAAATTTATGAAATAAATAAATACTAATACATTTTTGATTTATTAATGCGTATGTAACATAAACTTAAGCAATTTTTTAAATTAATTATTGATGCAAAAAAAAAAAAATACAGAATGTTTTATAGATGTCACACTTATGAGAAAAACAGTGACTGGGGAAGACATTTCTTGAAATTTCTGAAATATAAATAAAAAACTCGCAAATGATCAACTGCTAAGAATGCTGTAAACTATAAGAAACTCATACCTGAGTAAATTTTCATATATAAACCAAACTATTTTTTATTATGTTTCTCCTAATATGGAAATGCATTTGAAAATCACCCATTACAATAAATATTAGTGTCTTTGTAAAGAAAAACGCATGATAATATAATTTAATATAAAATTACAACTTTATTAAAACATGATAGACTGATTTAAAATTCTCATCTTTCACCATCTGCCAACCCTTCAATGAAAAAGAAACTGGTCGCACCATTTTACAAAAATATTTTTGAGCCCACCCAATATTTTTCAAAACTCAGCCCCACTGTATGCACGCAGATTAACAAAATAATAATTATAGTGTTAATGTTATTAATTTACCATGTTTTACTGGTTAAACATAAAAATATTTACTTGAGAATGGATAACAATCAGAAAACCCATATTATTGTTTGAGAAAAGTGATTGATAAATTATAAAAGTTCATCTGAAATATTTCCGAAAATCAGTGGCTGCGAAAGACATTTTCTTTCAGTGATTAGTTCTTTAACCGTTTAAGGGTGCTCTCAACTGCTCCACTCAACAAGCGCAAAATGTACTGACACATTTACAAATTCATTTTTTAACTGAAAAATATAAAATTGGAATGCCTGACTATGGGAACGATTTCCAATCGAACTTAATTTTCCATTTTATGATAGTTAAATTACCTATCCAGTTTTAAGCTATTTCGACCACGTGATCACCCTTTTTCTCCTGCGTTTTGACCGGTTTTTCTGCTTTCGGCGGGAAATGTGCTCAAAAGCGTCAACTTTGAAGGCTTGTTATGAAAAATCTATTGTATTTTTTAAAAAACAGAAAATTGAGTGCAATTAGACAGTTCCTGAATAACAACATATGGGGACATTGCATTATTTGTAATAGGAAACATATATTTTAAAAACATAATAACGATGTCCTTATTTTTTAGTGTAAAATATAAGGTTGATTTGAACTTTTGAAGAAAAAATTATGTTTAAGCATTTATCACAGGCATAAGGAAAATGTCAATTCATTAATTTGCATAAAAAATATATTATTTGCTTTTATCGTTTTCTCTCTGTTACTTACATTTGACCGCTAGGAATCTAAATGTTTTTGGAATTCGAGAAAATAGTCGAGAACAATATACAATAGCATATAGCGGAAAATAATTTGTCATATTTGCATAGGTTATCAATCAATAATCATGTTCCAAAATGCGAACACTGAAATAAAAACAGCAAAAATAAACTGCAGAATGTTTTTTTTTTTTTTTTTCAAAATTTATATGCATAAATTAAAACATTTCAAGCTGTAATATAGGAAAAACAAAATTATGATTACATTGCGATATTATTTCGGCGTGTAAACGGTCAAATCACAAAATACACCGCTTTTCTCGTGTTTCTAAAGATAAAGAATGTTTTTCTAAATCATGGGTAACTGGGAAGAGATTATGGTATATGTTTTTCGCGGTTATATTTCCGTAGGTTAAGAAATATTTGTATTTTTTTACAGCTTAATGTACTTAGAAAAAACAGATTTTTGAATTTATCACATGCTTACCTCGCAGGAATCTTTTCCACCAGTTTTGTATCCGGCACAGATGAATGTGTCTTTAATGAGTTTTGAGTGTCCGGCTTCCTTGAACATGTTCACACACTCTGAGTTGGCCATGATGGGCACTTTCACTTCCTGGAGCAAGTTGGGTATCGAACCTCCTAATGGATATAGAAATAAAATATAAATAAAAAAATAAAAAATTATCGCCAATCCGCACGTTCGTGCTCTGTCACGCTTAAATTTTAATCAGAATATCGAAACGGATTTTGATCAAGCAAAAGTTATACACCCAAGATCCAATTATTACGCTTGCATTACTAGAGAATCCTTAGACATACTGATTATTAAAAAAACTGTGTAAAAGCAATGAAATGTGTAAAAGCGCACTACAATACCGCCTAATATATGGTTAAATAGCCTGAAAATAAATCCTGAAAATTAAACGCTGAGTAATTTTTCTCTATGTAGATTTAAACCAATTAGGCTCTTAAGAACTTACATTAATAACTCAGAAAGACCCGCATGATAATGTTAAATCTATGGGGACTTTATTTTCAAATATCTTGCTCAAATTTCAATATTTTTACATGATTGTTTTGCATAAGATAGCTGAGGATGATCTACAACCGGGCTAGTTTTTTAACCGACTTCCAAAAAGGAGAGGAGGTTATCAATTCGACGCGTATGTATTTTTTTTTTTTTATGTATGTTCACCGATTACTCCGAAACCATGCAACCGATTAACTTGGTTTTGGTGTGTAAATGAAAGACATGCGCTCGAATTGGTACCACTTCAGTTTTATCGAAATTGGTTCAGTACTTTTTTAGTAATTAGGCAAAAACTAATAAAATTAGTGATTTTTCGCTAATTAAAAGTGTTGAATACGTTCGCTGAATGGACTGTAGACAGCATGGTCGAGCGGTCTAAGGCGCTAGATTGAAGCTCTGTTTTGCGAAAGAGAGCGTGGGTTCGAACCCCGCTCCTGACATAATTTACATCTATGTAAAATTTACAATTTTTTTTTCGCATTACAATTTTTATTTTTAACCGGCTTCAGAAAAGGAAGAGGAAGTTATCAATTTGACGCGTATGTATTTTTTTTCTATGTATGTTCACCAATTAATCTGAAACTATCCAACCGATTAATTTGGTTTTTGTATTTAATAAAAGAGGCTACTCTCCAATTGGTACCACTTCCATTGCATTGAAATTGGTTCTGTATTTTTTTAGTAATTAGGCAAAATTTAACAAAATTTGTGTTTTCTCGCAAATTAAAAGTAACATGGACTTTGAATAAGCTCGCTGGCTGTAGCTTTATCAGAGTGGCCGAGCGGTCTAAGGCGCCAGATTCAAGCACTTGTTCTCGGAAGAAAGCAAGGGTTCAAACCCCACTCCTGACATAACTTACATCCATGTATAATTTATAATATTTTTTCCGTATTATAATATTTATTATTAACTGACTTCAGAAAAGGAAGAGGAAGTTATCAATTTGAAACGTATGTATTTTTTTCTATGTGTGTTCACCGATTACTCCGAAACTATCCAACCGATTAATTTTGTTTTGTGTTAAATAAAAGAGTCTATTCTCGAATTGGTACCACTTCCATTTCATAGAAATTGGTTCAGACCTTTTTTAGTAACTAGGCAAAATTTAATAAAATTGGTGATTTTTCGCAAATTAAAAATAACATGGACTTTGAATAAACTCGCCGATTGGAGCGCAGTCACGATGACCCAGTTGTATAAGGAGCCAAATTTAAGCTCTGATGCTGGAAAGAGAGCGTGCGTTCGAACCCTATTTCTGACAAAATTTAAATCCATGTATAATTTACAATATTTTTTTACGTATTATAATTTTTATTAACTGACTTCAAAAAATCGTTAACTTTTAATTAAAAAGAGAAAAATAAACTTTTCTACCAAAAATTGAACCGACTTCAAAAACTACTGCAAAGTGAAAAATATTTTTTTTACATAATAGTAATAAGAAATTAAATTAAGAGCATAGTATTTACCATGCGTATTATTATATTTATGTACATTAATTTGATTTTTTGGAGTCGGTGCCAGCCAAGCCAATTTCAAAATTAAATACCCAATTCAATTCCTACAGGATAAAAGCTTGGCTGGCACCGACTCCAAAAAATCAAATTAATGTACATAAATATAATAATACGCATGGTAAATACTATGCTCTTAATTTAATTTCTTATTACTATTATGTAAAAAAAAATATTTTTCACTTTGCAGTAGTTTTGGAAGTCTGTTCAATTTTTGGTAGAAAAGTTTATACTTTAGATTTTGGTTTCAGAATTTTTTTAAAAATTACTTTAACTTTCGGAACCGGTTCCGAAATCGAAACTGTCGTAACGTAAAAAAAATATGTAACCAAAATCGAAGAAGTAAAAATTAGACCGGTAGCAGATGGCTCAGTTGTATCCTCAGCTATCTTATGCAAAACAATCATGTAAAAATATTCAAATGTCAGCGAGATATTTGAAAAAATCGCCCCCAAACTTAACATTATCATCCATTTTTGAGTGACTAGTGCAGGCTCTTAACCTCTTCGCTACTGAGTATTAATGCAGTATTATTAATTATTACTGAATTATTTCTTATTCCATTTAATTTCGGAGCAAGATTTTTATGTTATTTGCATTAGTTCGAATCTTAGACTTCGAAACATATCATTAAGATGTCAACATTGTAATTATGTTTGGGTATCATTAATAAAATGGGACAAAACGGAGGTCCACATATGTGGACCCAGGGAGTGAAGAGGTTAAGACGCAACACTAGTCACATGAAAAGACCCGGATGATAATGTTAAGTCTATGGGAGCGTTCTAAATATCTCGCTCAAATTTTAATATTTTTACGTGATTTTTTGCATAGGATAGCTGAAGACGATCCACAAACAGCCTAGTTCTTACTTTATCAGTTTTAGTTTCAAATTTTTTTTATTATTACTTTAAATTTCAAAACAGGTTTAAACGGTTCTGAAATTGAAACTATCATAATATAAAATATATATAAGCAAAATCGAAAAAGTAAAAACTAGGCCGGTTGTAGATAGTCCTCAGCTATCCTATGCATAAAAAAACCATGTCAAAATATTAAAGTTTGAACGAGATATTTGAAAAGAACGCTCCCATAGACTTAACATTATCATCCGGGTCTTTTTCAGTGACTAGTGGGGAGGCCTTAAGTAAAAATATTCTCTGACGATGTTTGCGGGGTTGCAGACCAAAAGTACTAGGAAATTGAAATAAAATGTATAAAGGGAAGCGGGGGGGCACCTTTGAACAATTTTTCAGAAAATCAATATACAACCCTTGGCAAAAAGTTTCTGATCAGTGTTATCAGATTTGTGATTTTTGCATTTCGAAGCATATATTTCGCGATTTATGAGTATAGGAGCGTTTTCAAATATTCCCAAATAAAAGAACATGTATTTAAATATAAATGAAAAGTGAATTCAATATCAAAATCATATAATTTATAAATAAACTGCAGGTGAAAAATTTCTTTGTGAGAAAAAAATATCCGATCAAGAAAGAAGTTGGAAAATAGTAATCGATCACTAAGGAAAAAAGTTTGAAATCTGCATATTGAAGGCAGATAAGAGTGTCTGAGCACGCGTACAATATCTGAATATTATTTAAAAAGAAGAAATCTTGCAGCTGCGAGATCAAAAGCAGCTCAGAAGTGCTGGACAATGGCTCGTGTGAATAAACTGTCTCAAGATTTCAAAATTCGCATAAATATAGAGTTGCAAGAGGGAAATTCACAAAGAAAGTAGCTGTTTCATTAAACTGTGCTCAGAGTTTGGTATGCAATATTTGGAAAAAATATCAGTTGACTAACAGCGTGGAAAATTAATCTCGAAGTGGACGTCCGCGAATGTCAACGCCTAAAAGACGCAAAACTTGTGGAAATAGCCAGTGGCGTAGCAATTTAAAAATTATGGGGGGAGCTCAAATAATTTCTAACTCAATACGCACAAAATAACTACAAAATGAGAAAATCTATAAAGGATAAACGTCTCAATTAGTAATTATGTTGAATTATAAATATATTTATTCACAGTTAAAAATATGTGTATGCACATTATTTAAAAGCAAACATTAAAGAATAGGCTAAATTTCACAATTTTGTTAAATATGACACTACAATACGAAAGAAATTTTTCATAAATATAACCGAATTTTATAAAAGAAACACCGCGGCGTTTACTAGTTTGAAAGTTTGTTTTATTTTTTTCCAAATGCGACGTTTACTTCTGCTTTTACTCGATCTTTTTTCGAAATCGGTCGTTTTTTCTCGATCTTTTGACGAAATCGGTCATTTTTTCTCGATCTATTGACGAAATCGGTCGTTTTTTGCAATATTCGAAGAAATTAGTCGTTTTTTCTCGATCTTTTCGCGAAATTTGCCGTTTTTTCACGCTTTCTTGACAAAATTGATGTTTTTGACTCATTTTATTACACAAATTAGCCGTTTTCTCGTAATCTTCTAAAAAAAATGGCTGTTTTTTCGCGCTTATAAGACGAAATTAGCCGCTTTTTCGTGATTTTTTGATGAAATTTATTGTTTTTTCACGATTTTTTGACGTTATAGATTGTTTTTTTACGATTTTTTTTTACAAAACTTGCATTTTTACTACGCGATTCTTTAGAGAAATTTGTTTTTTTGTTAATTTTTGAGCAATTTACGTTTTTTAGCGCTTTTTTCGAAATTCGCGAACTTTTTATATATCTGAATTTTCCACTAAAAGTAACAATATTATAAACCTGGAAGATCGATCGAAAAACCCGAATCGAATTACATTAAAATATTTAAAATTTGATTTAAATATTTTAAATAAAGTTATAGATAACTCAAATTATAAGACATCTCTTACTTTACATTATTCAGAAAACGTTAATTGAAGTCAGATCAATGCAAAGCTGTCCACAAAAGAAGCATTCATATGAGTTAAGCGATTACAATAGTTAAAGGTTATTGAGGGGGGGGGGGGTCAGTTTTGACGAATACAGTGATTATGACGAATGCGGCGTTTCTTCGATAAAATACAGTGCTTAGAAAAATAAATATATATATATACTTACAAATTTTGTCGTCATAATACAAAGTAAGTGCGGTTCGAAGCCATTGTGTTCAAAATGGATTCAGCATTTAGTTTTATTTCTTGATGAATGTTCATCAGTGCAAGTCCAGAAAGCCGAGAATTTGACATACTGTTCCCAAGGTAAGTTTTTAACTGTCTCAATGTGGAAAATGTTCTTTCTGGAGTGGCTGTTGATACTGGAAGCGTTGATAATACTTTTAACAATTTTTTGATGTTGGGATAAACATTCGCATTACATTTTGATAATGACTCTATCGCAGTGCTTGGCCTTTCTTCTTTGTCTAACGATAACCATTTTTCGAACCACATTTCAATTTCAGCTTGTAAAATATTCGGAAAACTTTTTATATCAGAAGAATAAAATTCAGCACATTGCATGATATTTTCTACTGAAGATTTTTCTATGTATTTTGGCAGTATTGCGTATAAGCTAGTAACTATATTCTTATGATTTTCAAAACGGTCAATCATATTTTGAATTACAAAATCCATGAAAGGTATGAAAATTATTTTTCTGTAATAGTCTTCTGCTGATTCACTAGGTGTATTATCCCTATGCATTTGCTTTTTTAGCAGTCTAGGTTTTTTAATTTCTAAATTTAAGTCCTTTGCGACTTTGGAAGCTCGTTCGAATATAGGTGAAAATTTGGATTTAGAATTTTCACGCATTTTTCTAAAAATCTCTGTCACATCACTTATGGCTTCATAAGATGATATTAAATCAATATCCGGTTTCTGTAGGGCTATTGATAAGTTGTGTGTGATTGAGAACATTTTTCTGCCTCAAAAAGCGATACTAAAAAACTACTTTGGCATAAAGCATTGTAAAACAGTATAGCTTTCTTTGATGCCTCGGTTTCGGAAGTGGCGTCTTCAGTAATTTCCAGCAAGGTTGAAAGTATTGGTTCCAGACATTCACAAAATGTAAAAATAGCTTCGTGGCGTTCTACCCAGCGAGTTTCACAAAATTTTTTAAGGCAAGTCGTTTTTCTGGATGTGTTTTTACTGTTTAAAAACTCTTCTTCTAGAAGCTTGCTCTTTAAAATTTTCCTTCTCTTTGGCGAAGCTCTAAAATAGGTGACTATTTCTTGAATAGTTGCAAGGAAATTTCTAATTGAAGGGACCACACATGATTTTGATAAAACTAAATTTAACACATGGTTGCAACAATGGACATACAATGCTGCTGGGTGCACTTGCAATATTTTTGCTTGATCTCCATTCAATTTTCCAGACATAGAAGCGGCCCCATCGTAACCTTGGCCCCGCAAGTAGGAAATATCGATCCCAAGTTTTTTGAGATTTGACAATATTGTATCAGCGATATTAGCCCCAGATAAATTTTCAATTTCTATAAAGTCTAAGAAGTCTTCTCTTATTATACAAGAAGAATCAGATTCCTCGATATAACGGACACAAAGTGTCAGAACTTCCTTCCCGGAAATATCGGTAGTCTCGTCTGCGAGAACTGCGAAACATCTCGCATTATTGACTTTTTCAACTATTTCATCTTGTATAGTCTTTCCACATATTTTGATGATTTCATTTTGTATGTCCGGACTTGTATATTTTTTTGAAATCATACCTGATTGAATTTCCTTTAAGTCCTCAGCTTTATCGCTAGCTTCCAAACGAAATCGAAGCAAAGCTCTGAAATTACCTTCATTTTTACCTGTTTCTTCAACAGAAATATTTCCAGAATCTCTGTGACCACGTAATGCAAATCCTTGTCTTCCGCAAACAATAACTGTTTTAATTACGGAAAGGAGCTTCAGCCTATTTTTACAGATTTCTGCATTTCTGTTTTGATGAAGTTGTATTTCTATATTTTCATTTTGCCCTTTCATAATTTTCTTGAATTCTTCTGCCATAATAACGTAATTCTTATGATATTGGCACATTTGATGCGATGTGAAACATGCTAAAGTATCTTTCCATTGTGAAAAAGGCGATAAAACTAATTTACCCAATCGCTGGTTTCCTTGACCACCTTGCCCATTTGAAAATATTACACAAATTTTGCAAAATGCTCCATCAAGTTTTGCAGAGTAACTTAACCATGGAAATTTTTCAAACCAGTGATATTGAAATTTTCTTTTTTTATGGTTTGCTGGGAAAGAAAAAGATGGATCTGGCTTCCACGAATTTTCTAAAAGTTTTAATTTTTGGCAGTCATCGAGATAAATGCCATCGCCAATAAATAGTCCTATATCCATATTACTTTCAGAGAACGATTTAGATAATGTATTTACATCACTTTGTCCAATGCTAATAGTTTCTCTCGCTTCTTCAGTTTTTTCATCTTTAACTGCAGAACTTGATTCTTCACGTTTTTCTTCCATGACTTTAGAATCTTCCGTTCTTTTTGGAACTTTAGAAGAGAAAAAACTCAACAATGTTTTTTTCGGTCTTTTACGAGAATTCATAGTGCAGTTTTATTTTTGTTAGGTATCGTATATAACGTTCACATAAACTGCTACCTAGGGCGATAAAATTCAACTAAACCTTAACAAATCATAACACAAAAGGCAAATGCAAAATCAAAGTGATTTTGAAAACAATCTTTTCGGAAGAAATTCTGTTCTATTCACAAAATATCAGGGGAATGACGCAATCCACTGCTAGCAATAAGTTTTAATTCGACCAATGACGTGCCACTAAAATCTCCCCCTCTTGCTGGACACGTGTTTTGTTCACGTGCTATACCAGTCGGATCTGAGTTCGATGTACTACTGCCGTTCCCAGAGGATTAAAAAAAAAAAAAAAAAAAGCTTTATTTTTTTCCTATTACAAATGTTGCTTCTAACAGTTCTATTATTCTACTATAATATGCTTTTAGTCCCCCCCCCCTTTACTGAAATTGATCGCTATTAAATATTGCTGATTAACTTGTTCGAACTTCCTAGAATGTTTCAAATTTATTATTTTTGTGAATTTTAACAAATTAACAATACAAATTAAAACCTATTAGAATTTTCAGATTATGAGCTTAAGCATATTTATTATTTTACATAAGTTTAAGCAACAGAATTTCAAATATTTAAAATTTTCATTATCACGAAATAATTTGAATGCGTTTATTAAATGAAAATTTTTTGCCTAATTAAGCTTCTGATAAAATCCAATGGGGGGGGGGGGGCTTGAGCCCCTGGAAATAGCAAAAAGAAACCGGCGAACAACTGGAAAACAACTCAATGCCGAATGGTCAAAGTATAATGTAAAGGTATGTGACCGCACTGTACGTAACCGTCTAAATTCAGCGGGATTTAAATTTTGTAAAGCTAAAACGAAACCTTACTTGACAAAGAAGCATAGGAAAGAGTGCTTGAAATGGTGTAAAAAACATGTACACTGGCTACTTGATTAATGGAATAAAGTTATTTTTAGCGATGAATCTCGCATATCTCTCGGAACAGGTGATGACTGTGGAACAATTGTTTGGAGGATAGTTTGTGAAAAGTTCAATGATAAGTGCGTCAATACGAGGACTAAATTTTCACCTGTATTTACAGTTTGGAGTTGTATGACATCACAGGGCGTCGGCAAGTTGTGTATTGTGTTTCGTACAGTAAACTCTGAAGTTTACATTGACATTTTAGAGAATTTTTTGATTCCCAGCATCGATCAATGGTTCTGGGATCAAAATAACTTCTTATTTCAAGATGACAACGCAGCTCCATATAGCACCAAATCGGTGCAAAATTTCCTACAAAATGTAGGTAATAATCCAATTAAAACCATGACTTGGCCTCCCAATAGTCCGGATCTTAATCCTATCAAAAGTCTCTGGAATGTATTAAAAAGATCACAAATGCCGTTGAACTACGTAAAGCTATAAGAGAATACTGGTGTCAAATTTCTCCCTCTGAGAGTAAAAAAGCTTATCGAGTCCATTCCACGAAGAATTTCGGTTGTCATCCGAGATTTACCAAATATTGATTTCAGTGATCGGATATTTTTTTCCAACTCAAAGCATGATTGGATAGTTTTTTCTTTGGTGTATAAATTTCAGTCGCTATTTTATTTATTATAAATTGATATATAATGATTTTTCTTTATTACATATTTTTGTTCATAATGTAAAATACAAATGTATTATTGCTAATAATTGTTTACTTTTATGCAGTAAAAATAAATAATCCTTTCATACAAAAAAAAAAAAAAATGGTAGTGTTGGTGTAATGATCGGAAACTTTGTGCCAAGGGTTGTATTTCTTATTTGAATTATATTTATTGAGTTTTAAACATTATATAAAACAACACGCATTTATTCATCATATGAACCATAAATTAAACATTTTCCAAGGCAATTAAGTTTTGAGGATTTAAAAAGTTGGAAGATTTTTGTTTAAACTTTTGAAAAACGCAGGGGCACCTTTGAACAAATGAATAAAATATAAAAATTTTGAGAGTTTTTATAAAAAGCTGCATATGTTAAAGAAATATAAAGTAATATGAATTAAAGTAAATAACTATATTTTGTTGAAATTTCTAATTTTTTGTTATTTAACCAAACTTAAATCCATCAAAGTTGATGTCAAAACTCATTGTTGATAAAACACAAAGTGTCCTTCTATTTGTGTTTGGATGGGAAAACTTTTTTACAATATCCTTGAAATACACCAATGGGATATCTGATACTTAAATTTTTCATTCGCCGTTTTATTCGTTACGGAAACCAGAAATTATGTTTAGAAACCTGTTAAATCATGAATCATTATTTTGTATCCAGTATTTGCAATAATCTAATAAATGAATTTAGATTTGATTCAATTTAGATTTGAAACTTCCCATCATTAATACATATAGAGGTTGGAACCTATCGGGTGTCCCAAAAATGACTGATGGATTTTAAAATTCAATAACTTGCAAACGGTGACAGCTATTTAAAAATTTTTAAAGGAGGGTTATGTATAGTATCAAGAGTTTTTTTACCGTAATTTTTTATTTTAGTTCAAATTTCAAACAATAGGTGGCGCTGACGGCGATTGGAGGCCAGGTGATCAGTACTGAGTGAAGCGTCGACCTGGCCTTCAATCGCCGCTAGCGCCACCTATTGTTCGAAATTCGAGCTAAAATAAAAAATTACGGTGAAAAAACTGACATTATACATAACCCTCCTGCAAAATTTTTTTAAATAGCTGTCACCGTTTGCAAGTTATTGAATTTTAAAATCCATCAGTCAGTTTTGGGACACCCGGTATATATCTTTTTAACTAGGCCATATAATATTTGTACGGTAAGGATGGCGATCTGCACTCATGATTGCGAAAATTGAAACATCATGAATGAACGACGCCAATGAGCTGAAAATTTCAGAGAATGTAAACTATAGTGTGTTATACACATGATTCCAATTTCAGAGTCACCAAATATGAATGGGCTGAGCAGCGCGCATTTTGGACTGCTGCTAAAACTGTATAAATAAAGGGATGTAGCGAGATGTTGAAATTTATTTTTGGTTACCTGCTAGTGGTAAACGTTAGGTGAGACGTAACTATACCTCTTCGACTAAGAAGGTGACATTTCAACAACTGGCGGAGTTTGAACAGGAAATAATCATTGGCTTTCGTGAAGAAGAATTTTCCTATCGTGTAATACAGAGTGTCCACAATGCCGTAGCTAGAAGGGAATGATAGGGTGGGATCAAGAAAATGTAGCGGGGGGGGGGGGTGCTCTAATTCTCTCTCTCTCTGACGCAGTAGTGCATATTCACAGTGAAGTTACTATGCTTCTCATTAAACTGTTGTAATAACTTCAATTTATGCTAAGTAAAGAATATGATGATGAAAAATTCGATTGTATAACTAGTGCAAAATTAAATATCATGTTAGTTTCCTATGTGAAAATAGGATGAGCGAGTGTTGAAACACTTATTTTAGTTACAATTTAGTATTTTTACAAAATTGTAAAAAGGTTCTCAAAACTAAATTAAATTTTTGAACAGAATTTCATTTGAATTTTCGGAACGTAAATTCATTTAGTGACCTTGGAATTTTTTCCAGGGGAGATTCAAGAATTTTCAGTGGGAGAGGGGGGGGGGCTGAACCGCCCGCAGCTACGGCCCTGGGTGTGTAGTTAATAAGGCCTTGATTTCAAAATTAAATATCTCAAAAACAAAAATCAACAGATTTATGCGGTAAACGGTTTGTTTATTAACTAAGCTGTAAAAATGTTATACAGAAGTTCCAAAAATTTAGTTCTACAAAACATTAACATATGGCGCTATACACCGAAAAACTCGTACTCTGCAAGCAGTTTTAAAATGAAAAAAATGTCAAGCCAAGCATTCATTGCAATCAGAACACAATATTTTCAAAATATTCACCTTTCGAAACTTCTGTATAACATTTTTACAGTTTATCTAATAAACAAAACGTTTACAGCATAATTTTATTGTTTTTTTTTTTTTTTTTTTTTTTTTTTTTTTTTTTTTTTTTTTGGAGGAATTTAATTTTAAATTCAGGAACTTTTTCGCTGGATACCTTGTAGCAGTTCGTGTGAAGCATGAAGGTAGTCGAGTGATCAGAGTCTGGAAGCAGTGAACAGACAAGGATTGGGTAGCTCGGAAATACGGGAGTGGACCCCGTATGATGACGTCAACCTGTGGTAATAGAAAAATGGTTCGCATGGCGCTGAAGAACCGTGCAGCTTCATCTAGACAGCTGACAGCATATTGGTCAGCTGTTATATATGTATTACTGCTTATTTCGTCAATATCATCTACGTCTGTTGCATCGTGAACTGCGCTCAAGAACTCCATCATAGAGGATCTTCTCAAGAAAAACCATCGACGCCTGCGGCTGCAATATGTTCATAAACATAGAGGCTGCTATTCAGATTGGCATCAAGTCGCTTATTCTGATGAATCCCGCTTTAATTTGTGGTAATATAGTGACAGCATTCGTGTTAGATGCTATGCTGGTAAATGATACAATCCAGAAAGCATAATTAATCATTTTAAAGGGCAAACATACAGAGCTATGATGTAGGGTGCGATTGCGCATCATGGACGGTCATAGCTGCTAAGAGTCGTGGGTAATCTTAACGGCAGCAGATACATCAGTGAACTGCTGGAGCTCGAAGTTATTCCTTTCTTTCAAGGCATTCCCGGAGCTATCTTTCACAAGATATCGCCGGCTCACATGTTGCAAAAAATGTTCAAGTCTTCTTGCTAGCAGAACAGATAAAACTTCTTCTGTGTGTATATTTACCGGATATGTCACTTATTGAACATGCGTGAGATTTCGTCTCGCTCACGATATTCGTCTTATCCCTTCTATAGATGAAATTCGGGCATGCATATAAAAGATATAGAATGCAAGCAGACATTCAAAATCCGATTGACTTCATACCACGCCATATAACAGCGCTTAATGCAGCGTGCGGATGCTACACCAAATACTGATTTTGGAAATTTAATATTGTTTTTTCTTTCTTTCTTTTGCTTTGAAAATATAATCATTTGTTTGTACCAATACCAGAGGTTTGTATATTAAATTTTATGTAATTCTGATGATTCCTTCATAATGTTGCAATTTACACAAACATGAGTGTATTTTGTGTATGCGCGACAAAAATTTTAGAATTATTATTTACCAATATTCTCATGTCCAGAAAATAAGAACGGGAAATTTCAAAATTAATGATTTGTTGACTTCAAACTGACCCGAGATTTCCTAGATTATTGCTGTGATAAAAATGGAATTTCGAGTTTATTGACAATACAAACTCCTGTCGTGCAGTCAGCATATTCTTATTTAAAAGAATTAGCAGACTTTTCTAACGGTCTTGCTTTATTTAATCATGGTATACCTGATTAAACAGAAGAAAAAATACTAAAGAAAAATTCTATATCCGTGACTGAAATCTTTAATACACAAGCTCCTACTTAGCCGGAAAAAAAATGAAAAAAAAAAATTAATTATAAAATCACAGAACTTAAAAAAGATGAAAGAGTCATTCAGCCTTATTTCTTCCTCTGTGATATCATATCACACGAAGTTACCAGGAAAAAAGAAACTGAAAACTTCACTGCTTGGGAATACAACATGCTATTGAATATCTGCTACGTCAAGGAAATAATTCTCTCTTGAGTTTACAGTAGTAAACATTATAAAAATCCATGGGTATTGCTTTACAAATAAACTCATAAAAGCTTTTCCGGGAAATAAATATGCAGTTTAGTATTTTATATTTCTAGTTGTATGAAAAGAACAAGAGACACTGAAAATAAACACCAACTAAACTTTCAGGGATGTATAAATGCATATAAATGTATACATAAGTACATAAAATCAATTTTTCTTTAGTGAATATTTGGTATGTCTAAAAGAATTTTTTTATGATGAAAGTGATAAATTAGCCTTTCCTGTTCCCATTTTGTTTGAATTTTGAGGGAAAAAAATACTTTTACGTTAATAATATTTAGTAGTAGCTATCCTAAAAGTTTTAGTGAAGTTTAAGGAATATGCATTGACTGAAATCTAACAAAAATAGTTATTTATTGCACTACTCAATTCACATTCGCCTGAAAATAGGCTAAAAAACAGGTTTTGGAGACGATTAGGAAAATATTGTATTACAACACGATTTATCAGCCATTACGATTTTCTAAAAATTTTTAAGATTTTACACATGATCACACATGTTTCATTCAGAAAATCAGTCTATATTTTAAATTAAAAAAGTGAAATACATGTTTAAAATAAAACAATTTCAAACTGTGCAAAAAGAATTAAGCAATTTTTTTTATTATTATAAAAGTTCCATACTTAAAAAATAAAAACAGAACCTTCATAAGATTACTCGTGTCCGTCTGTCACAGCGATTTTACTCGTAATCTATGGAAAGAGGAAAATTAAAATTGGGAAGGGGGTGGGGGGGTAATAGAAACTATTTACTCAAATATTTACAGATTATTAAACATTCATAAATATATTTAGGAAAAATATTGAGGGTCTAATTAAGTTACTTGAAATATAAAATTTCACTTTGTGTATCATGTGAAATCATTCGTACTGCTGAATTTAAAAATACTCGACTTTTAAAATTTCGGAATAGGATAGTTTTTAAGCTCAGTTCCTCGTATAGTATTTACTAACTTTTGCCCGTAGATTCCTTCACTTAAAATGTAAATTTTGAAATTCAAAATGCAAATTTTATGTATAATTTTTAGCATATAATTTAATTAATGCTACAACTCTCACCAAAATCAGCTCAGTTTATTTATAATTTTTATTTATTTATTTATTTTTTTTTTTTTTTAACAATGTGTTACGCAGTAAAACCTTCTCCATTGCAAGCCGAATAAAAGTCCATTTAAGATAATTTGAATCATAAATGTAAGGGAAGAAATTCCCTTTCATAACCAAGTTGACCTAATTATAGAACATTTTTTCTCCAAAATTATCTATCACTGCAAATTCCATCGAAATCCTTGTTTGGCGCAGCATGTCCAAATTTGGACTTTGTGCCAATAAACCCAACAAACCAACCAACCATCGAAATCCTTTCAGCAATCTCTTTTAAAAAAGGTTAATCTTTCATAATTGTTTTTTTAATATTATATAACATTCCTCAAAAATTCTATAACTAATAAATATAGGGCGATATTTTACATACTAAATTCTACCATTTAAATTATCTATATAACAGTGCAAGGTCTATCAAAATATATTCAACAGAACGTTTTAAAAAGTGTAATCTTTCGTAATCGGGTTCATCTGATTACAGAATGTTCTCCTATAAGTATATAATTAAGTAACATAAAACAATATATTACAGACTAAAATTTTCCCTGAAAAATTATCTAACTATCAGTGAATAGCTTCCCGATTAAAATCATTCAGACAAACTCAAGTGATAAGCAGCCAGGATGAAATTCTCAATTGCATTTTATCAATGTAGCAACGAATAAAGTTTCGTATGAAGGAGCCTATGATGGACTAAAATCATAACGTGTGAATACATTCCCTTTTTATATTAAAAAAGAAAAGTTCTAACAACGTGTTCTCTAAGCTCAATGTGTTCTGCCAAAACGTTCCCAGATAGTAATGGATTAGATAAATAAAATATTTCCAGTTTATCGTCATCATGAACCTAAAAATACAGACATGCTGAGAAAAACAAATAGTGGTAGAATGGTATGTGATGAAAAAGCTATAAACCAAACTACTTTTTAAGCAAAATCGTAAAAAATAAGCTGTGCAAATGATAATTCAAAAATAAAAACGATTGTAGTGATAAAGGGGAGAATGCGCTAGCGTAGAGAAAGCGCTTAACAAAACTGTTACTACAGTATCTTAAGATACAAATTTCTGGCACGGCATCGAAATACAGTTGTGTATCGCTATTCCGAACTAATTTAGACCAAACACTGTTCGGTTTAACGGGAATTCCGAATAGGCGGATTTCATTAATGGTAATCAACGGATTGACTTGTTAAGGCATAAATTAAGTGCAGGAACGTCTGTGTCATTTCTATACGATGTTCATAGGCTCGTGGTGAACAGATTATGTTATTTCTTTTAACTTAATTCAAAATTAATTGCTAATATATGACAAACTTTTCAAATAAAACTACGACTGTAGTATAATAGCAATAAATATGCTATTTCTCCACATTAAAATCTCAGTCAATGATCACAAAAAAAAAAAAAAAAAAAAAAAAAAAAAAAAAAAAAAAAAAAAACGAAAAAATTTGCATTGCTGATTTAGTGCTTTTCGTCAAAATAAATAAATCTCTATAAATAAAAGGAATTCTGAGGATAATTAATTAATTAATTGAGGCACAGGGGAAAGCAAATCTTGGCAATGCGCCAACTCGGTCCAGAGGAAGCAAATCTTGGCAATGCGCCAACTCGGTCCAGAGGAAGCAAATCTTGGCAATGCGCCAACTCGGTCCAGAGGTATAAAAGCAAGATAGAAAAAAACGCGCAGGTCTGTGCATTCAAGTACAACCACCCATATGTATATGCTGAAAGTTTGTTCTGACGCTCACCCGACGCACGTGGAGTGCCGATGGTCCGGGGAGAGTCACCGGGGGATCCGTCGCCAGCTGAGAGAGAAGCGTAGAGTCACCGGGGCATCCGTCGCCAGCTGAGAGAGAAGCGTACCATACACATAAATTATTAAATAAACTTTCAAATTAAGCCCGGCGAAGCGGGCTGCGTATGCTAGTAAATAATAAAAAATAAATAAAAATAACCGACTTTGTTTTTTAAGCGTATTTAAATTAATTATTTTTTGTGTTTTAATTAAAAATGATTCTACAGAACATTATAAAAGGAGCCGACATGTATTGTAAGTGACCATCTTTCATTTCAATATGGTTTCAGGCATTTGCATAAAGCTTAGGCTCTATGTATGTCTCTATTTAACTTCTTTGTATAACAATAAATGTACGTTTTTTCATGAACGTCTTTAATTTCCCCTGTTTTTAAGTTTAAAAAATCGGTACTTTTCTGAACCCTGTTTGGAATAGAGGAATTTTCGGATTAGTGGGACTTTACTGTACACTGTAAAAAAAAAAGGGTCGATGTACTAAAAAAAACTTTAGTGATCCTTGTAATTACTAAAAAATATTTAGTAATCTTAGTCGGTTACAAAAAAATCTGTATGAATTACTAGAAAAAAGTTAGCAACGAATAGAGTTAATAGTTTTATATTTTTAATAGCTCTTACTAAAACTCTGTTGGTGTGGCCTTGATAGCATAGTGGTTATAGTAACGGACTCCAGGCTGAAAGGTCCCGGGTTCGAAACTTGCCACCGCCAAATACGCCCCGAGTGTATGTAAAGTCTTGTTAATAAAGGGATTATTAAAATCCTGTCGGAGCAGGTAGGAATGCTTGGTGCTGCCATCTATTGCGGATTTGCCGAAAATCTTCCACTTCTGATGTCTGGATGGAGCTCGAAGGATGATTTTTTATTAAAAATAATTTTGGAGCTATTACTAAAATTTGCTAGGTGGTTCATACTAAAAATTTTTAAGTTAGTTATACAAAAAATTCTTTTGTTCAGTTTACAAAAGAAATGCTTGTTTCACTTGCAAAAAAAAAGTTTGTAATGGTTACTAAAAAATTCTGTGGAATACAAATTTACTAAGAAATTTTTAATAACCTCTTGAATTTTTTTTTTTTTTTTTTTTTTACAGTGTAATACAACATTTGATTGTGCATTTTTTTGCAGCTTTCTGCTATTTCATAAAAAAAAGGAACACGAACAAAAAATCATCTGTTAAGAATATATTATGACATTTTTCGACAGATTCAGAATGCTTTAAAATTCACAGTGTAATAAGATGGAAAATGCAGTTTAAGAACACAAAGAACATAAAATGGTACAAATTTTCGAGTTTTCAATTATCCGTCTAAAAAATAAGAGCTAAAAATTACGATGCTAAGTGACAATAGACTTCAAATATCATGGTGATTTGGAGGTGTTAAAATATATTTTGTGCACTGTGGCTATGTATATGTTTTTTTTTCCTTTTCTATGAAATGTGTTTTTCTAGATTTTGGTACATTTCTCTAAAATTCTATTTTAGGTAAACAGTCGAATCTTTCTAAACTAGCTTGTTTTTTGAAGAAATCTTCAAGAATATTATAGGTCTGGGTGAAAAAAGTTCTTAAATAATGAAAAATATATTCTTTAAATTTCTACGATTTTTAAAAATTTTTAGTAAAAGATTTTTTATTTTATTTCGATTAAACCAAAATGCACTGGTGAAATGAAGGGGGTGGGGGTGGGTTAAAACCCCGTCCAGAGCTGAAACAATTAGTATAATTCCCGCTTATACGAATCACTATTTAAACAAATTAGCCGCTTTTATGGATCAAAACCAAAACAAATATTAAAGTATTTGGCTTATTCGGAATCTGCAGTTTTGTTGAAAATAATTCTACTCAACAAAATGATTCAATTAAACGACAAAGATTGTATGTAAAACTGTAAAACTCACATTACATGCATTACTTAAGTGAAAAATATTCATTTGTTTTGAAAAAAGGTAACAGTCACATTTCTATAAGACGTCTTAAGAAAAAAAAAGTCCTATTGACCATTTCCGGGAGAAAAAAGGTAGTTTTCATATTCTTTGTGTGTTTTTTAAATACAGCTTAATTTACTTAAACACACGAAGCAAAAATTAGTAGAACTCGATTAGGTGATTCAATAAAAATTGCTTATTTCTTAATTTTAATACTTTGCAAATTTTACTCAAATTTTAAGAAGCTAAAATGCGACGAACCGAACCCTATTAAAGAAGTGACTTTAATATTAAATTTGAATGTTAATTGCGCCAAACTTGTAAGCTATTAGCCAAACTGACATAATTTATGGTTGCTTAATTTTTGCCGCCAAATTTGGTGGTATTTTGCTAAATGTCGCCAAACTTGGCAAGAACTGTAGGTCGCTAAATTTGGCGATATTTTGTCTTTGGCGGAAATTTGAAACTAACGTTCAATAAATTTAATACCTGATTTTTTTTTTCATTATTGTATTGTTTCAAAATGTCAACCATCCTAAAATTTCAAACTGCTCAATCATTTTTTAAGCTAGAGACGGAACAAAAAATACTTCGGAATCCTTGAGTCATGTCCTAACACACTTAATCATAAAATAAATTTGCATTTCTCAATTTTTTGCGCACTTTTTTTAAAAATATTTAAAAGGCCGCCATTTTCAAACAAGACAGCGGGTGGTGCTGGCCATCAAACTCTGTCGAGAAATTAGTATGTAGTATACATCAAGTTTCATTAATATTGGTTCATAAATACGATAGTTACAGCTTGACAAAGATCATATAGATATCGATATTTGAACGGAGAGTGGTTTTGGGGTCTGGGGTCATGATCGGCGAATATGTACCAAAATTTTCCTGAAGTGTATTCTCTTTCGGACGGCTGCAACAGGTAACTTTACTTTTTAAAATGAAAGTTACCTAAAAGAATGGTCATTTCTTTCAGCGCAGAGGCTTTGAGCATTATACACTAAACAGTTTTCAAAATGCATTTCTGTCTTTTTCCCTATTCGAAACGATAATGGACCATGAACTTTGATGAACCACAGATTTTTATTTGGAACAGATGCCGTATCTTCCAGCAAGCCGCCATTTTGTTTCCCTTTTATTTCTAACAAATTGTTATTATCATTAGTATTTTGCAATTTTTTCATTTTTTGAGGAAACAAATATTTTTAAGGATTATGCATACTAATTTTTTTTTCTCTTTACTTGAATGTTTTACAAAATAAATGAATAAGTAAATCAAACGACTTTTACTATTAAAAAATTGTCTTTCAATCTTTGAGTTTCTGCAGTAGATAGTCTTTTTTAATTTCATATCATTTTTTGAAATGTGCGATTCAATCATTAAATAATCATTTCAGTTGCATTTTGTAGTTTAAGGTTAAGGCCCCTGTCCTCGCTCGAGGAAACGCTCGCGAGCTAATGCTATTCCTATGGGGAAGCATTTTTCTAATAACTCTTTCGCATTTTGACATTTTTGAATATTTTTTTTTTTTTTTTGCATTGGATAGCTGAGTTGCATGCCGACAGCGCACCTTTTTTACTTTTTCGATTTTGGTTGCAAATATTTTTTTAAAAAGCACTTTCAGTTTCGAAACCGGTTTTGAAAGTGAAACTAACTTTGTAAAAAATATCTGCAACAAGAATCGAAAAAGTAAAAAAGGTGCGCTGTCGGCATGCGGCTCAGCTATCCAATGCAAAAAAAATTATTCAAAAATGTCAAAATGCGAAAGAGTTATTAGAAAAATGCTTCCCCATAGGAATAGCATTAGCTCGCGAGCGTTTTCTTGAGCGAGGACAGGGGCCTTAAATAATAATGTATGAGAAATAACAGGGAAACAAAATGGTGGCTCGCGGGAAGATACGGCATCCATGTCTTTTTATTATTATTATATTTATTAATGTACTTCTCTATTACAATTAAAATTATTAAATACAAAACTTATATACTTTCTGAATGCACCATATTTATTCATTTATGTTTCTGAATAGAGTAATATAATCCAATATGGTGATTTTGAAGGAAAGTTCCTCCATTGAAAGGAAAGATCGCTTTGGTGTCGCCATCTAATAAGTATTTTTTGAATTACATTTTTATGTTAGTTTGAAAAGACACCAGATGGCGACACTAAACACTTTTCCGTGATTATATCATTCTTCACAATGATAAATTTCATTGAACTACTCCTTTTCCGAAAACAGCGCCGGTACTTAAATATAAATGAATATTAAAGCTATAGTAATGAGTTAAACAAAATGTTTTTAACAATTAAACTTAAAATACAAAGAAACATTTTTATGCAACTTTTTTTTTAAACATTTTTATCAAAATTATTTTAATTGTAAAAATTTAACTAAGCCATTAAAAAAAAAAAAAAAAACTTTTTTTTTTTTTTTTTTTTTTTTTTGCAAAATATCATTTAAAAATGTTTAAATGCCAACAAGATATCTTAAAGTTTCTTCCGTGTAATTTACATTAGCGAATAGGTGTTTTCGTATGAGTGAAACAGCAATAAAAAGGAAGATCTTTTTAATCATTTGCATTCCCTCCCACTCTTTTCTCCTTTCCCACTTAACCCCTTGGAGACGAGCGACACATACACGTGCCGCAAAAAGGCTTAAAAGTTCGTGTTTATCGCCACCAGTAAAATTTTACTGTAAAATTTGCCTTATTTAATCGGAGCATTTTCTCGATTTAATAAGGCACAAATTTATGTTTTTAAAAACCGGTGACTAAATATAAAAAAATTCGTAAAAGGCTCCTGTCGCGAATGGGTTAAGCTAAAACCTTACACCCAGTTAATAGAGTTTAATTTCTAATAATAATAACATCGTAATTTAACAAATCACAACGACTATTCAGAAAATGATATTTTCAAAGATTATAATTTTAAAGACTTGTATATAAATTCTATACTTAAATTAATAATAAACATCGTTTTCAGGATGATCATAACGAGTCATATATTACGTATGCTATGCATTAAGCATTAATATTCCTAGACCAATGATAAAAAACAGTATTTTATAGTAGACAAGTTTAACTGTTTAAAATGTGAATTTTTATTGGATGGAATTAATCAGATTGACTTCTAAACCACATGCGCGGTACGACATGGATTAAATATTAATATTCCTGGTGCCATCACAAACAAATTTAAAATGAGATTTTAATTTTACAATTTTCGGAACTGCAAATTTTTAAAATTACATGGAAAATTTTAAATTTTTATACCGTTACGTAGAAAAAAAATGCACTTTTTAATGAAAATTGTTTGAAATCTATCACAATTTGTTTTTAAATTATTAAATTGTTTGTTCGTGTTGCGATGCGATATAAATATGAATTAAAAAATGTCGATATAGCAGACTGTATAGTTTTATTATTAAATGCGTGCTCTTGGTGAGCAGTGACTGCCTTGGCGGCGTTCATAACAAACTGGAGGGAAACATCTGTGGGCGGGGGATACATGCTTACGTCATTCGACGTCATAACAAAGGTGCGCCAACATACCGCCCCACGTTGAAATATCATTTCAATATTTCTACCCTTTCTTTCAAAAATGTGTGGTGGAGAGCTGGCGATGCCCCGATCCGAGTTAGCTTTTGATAAATTACAACTAATTATTTTTGTTTTATCTGAATCTTTATAATTTATAATCAAGTTTTGTTCTTTAGTAAATCTAAACTTCTTTGAGCCGCTGAGAAAAAGTAGCTCCAAGTAAATCTAAAATAAATTGAGCCGCTGAGCAAAAGTAGCTCCACTAGTGAATTTTGGACAGGTGTTGATATAAGACTAAATAAGGTCCGATCATACAATATGTCAAAAGTTAAAAAGAAACATCGAACGATTCCGCCTCCACAAGGACGGCTACTCTTCAAGTACCATGAAATAGAATCATTAAATCTGAGTCCAATTCTACTCCTTGACCAGATGATAAGGCATTACTTAAGACATTCCGATGGAAGTGATGAAGAGGCTAAGAACTTCCAATTCTTATTAGAGACCAAATTGACTTATATAGAGTCAGAGCTAGAAAGTCTAAGGATAACAGAACCCTTAGCCATTCCCAGTGACTACTATGATCAAAACAAGAATTCATCATCAGCAGATGAAGACATTGTTTTAGAACCCAAACCATTGCTTTGTGGAATAGTACAGGACTTGCGTTCTAGAGACTCTACTAAAAAAGAACAAGTGGAAAAATACAGAACTCTACTAATAGATCTCATCAGAGAAAGACTGGACTTCTTGGAATACCTACAGGTGGTCAATAACATAAAGCTAAACAAAGAACTAGAATCCTCAAATGCAGACAACACAGAAGAAGAGGCCGGAAATGTATCAGACACGAGTATAATCTCATCAGTAATTGAACATCCCAAGTCCTTACCAACACCAAGTACAATATCAAGAAGAACCACAAGATCATCAAGGCTTTTTCCTTCATCTACTAATCTCTCTCTGATGGAATCCAAGCTCTCCGACTTACAGGATGAAATAAACCTGAAAAATAAAGAACTGGAAGAATTGAACCTTCTAATTATCCAGCGCAAAGAAGATCTGATCGATACCTCCCTCACTACAATACACCATAACTCGGCTTCAGAGGATGCCAACACATCTGATCAATCCTTGTACTCAATACAAAGTGAAGATGCAAACTCGGACAATGAAGCAGACAAACAGGACAGTTCACAAACAGAAGAAACGCTCTCTCTTCCTTTTCAACCGTCCACAGTCAAACGTAAACTAAAAGAACTTGCGCAACAAACAATCTGCACCACCACAAAAGACACAGATCCATATTCCAGGGGCAGAAGACAACTCGAAAACGATTTTGTCAGATATGGGAGAAAAACCTGGAATGATAAGGATGTTAAGATGTTCCTACGTATCTGTAAAGGATATCAAAAACAAAGTTTTTCTCTCAAAGACACTGTAGAACAAGAAAAATTCCCTGATATGAGCATCATCCTCACCCCAACATTACAAATAAAGTTCCTCTCCCAAAGCCTCTTAAAGGACTTAGAATCTTATAAAGAGAACATCACAGCAGAATTGGAACGGCTTAAGAATTCGAAAAGTAAAAACTTACCATTCCAGCTTATACATGAAAATTTCCATAACTCCTGCCAATTGAAAATAGGCGACCTTCTTAAAACAAGCAGAGAACTTGAAAATCAACTAAATAACGCCCAACTCACACTACAAGATTCCAGAATGGAGTCGCTCAAAAGCGATCTTCTAACAGATATGAATCAACAATTCTCGAAACAATTAAACAAGATTAAAACACTACTAAGTAAATCACCAACGCTTTCTACAGCAGAAAAGTCCAAAGAAACCTTCAATTCTCTCCAACCATCAGCTCTTTCACAAACCAATAAACAAAAACTAGTCTTTATCCCCAACTCCATAGAAGATTATCCGGAACTTGAGAAATCGGTTTTGAACTGCATTAAAGACAAAGAAGTAAGACCATTAATCCGTTCAATGAAGCAAACTAAAAACAACAACATCGAAGTGATCACCACAAAAGAGGATGCAACTATTCTCAAAAATAAACTAGCCCCGAAAACCGAAGTCTTATATAAAGTACTCGACCCAGACAAAAGAAGAAGACAAATAATCCTTTTAGGGGTCTCGCACGACATCACTTTAGATGATCTTAAAGAAGAACTTAAATTTAGGAAAGTCTTTATAAACGATGACTTTGAAATAAACAAAAACCTGATATCTAAGGACAAATCACATAAAAATTGGGTTATAGAAACAAGTATTCTCAACTACAGAGAACTAACAAAACGAGGCTTTATTAACATTTACTTCAACAGAATAAGGATCGAACACTATGTCAGAGTTACGAGATGTACAAACTGTCAAGCATTAAACGACCATACTACTCGTAACTGCAAATACCAGACAAACTGTGGTAAATGCTCACAAAATCATCGAACTGCAGATTTTGATAACTCAGTGATGTCATGCATAAATTGTCAACGGGATAAAAGAAATGACCTACAACATGCTGCTTTCTCACCATTATGTCCTGTTTACCAGGCGGAACGCGCAGAAGCATTAAAAACCTACTACAATTATTTACAACAACCTAAAAAAGAAACGAATCTCTCGTTTAACACTTACTATACAAGAACTGATGATCTCCCACAAAGAACACATAATAGAAATTCCTCAAGAAGCTATTCTCAATTAACTATCTCACAGAAAAAGACCATCTCATCCTCACGAAAACAAGTTTACTTAAATAGCCAATATAAAAATCAGAGGAAATATAAGGAGGCAATGCCTCCTCTTTGCCGATAGAGGCACCTTAAATCGAGATATAAATCAAGATCTCCTTTGTATCAGCAGAGAAGGCTCTCAAGCCCCAACATCTCTCTCTCGTAAATTTAAGGATTGCCCACCTTTCGGTCACATCAAAATTCTCCAAGTTAACTTAAATCATTGCAAAGCAGCAAATTCAACCCTGAGAGATTATCTTATCAGTGAAAACATTGACATTGCTCTTCTGCAAGACGCATATTGCAACAGAGAGGGCACACTCACGGACTTTCCTATTTCCTGGGCGGTCTTCCCGTCCACGTCAAAGAGTGCCCATCTTGTCATTCAGAACACTAGCCTTATTTATTCACATCTTTACACAGGCACACATTGCGCTTTTGTCACAGTTACTGCTAAGGAGGGAAAACTCATAATTGGCTCGACTTATGCAGCACCAAAATCAGATTTCGAGGAAACCCTCGAAGAGTGGCAACACCTCATTACACAGAGGCATTTCTTCATTTGCGGTGGTGATTTCAATGCTACATCTCCACTCTGGGGATATGACTACGAAAATGACCGTGGAGAATGCCTCATCGAACATATTGTTGCTCAAAATCTTGTCATTGCCAATATCGACAACACTATACCTACATTTCAAAAATATAACAGCAAAGGAGAGAAAATAGCTGAGGGTTTTCCAGACCACACTCTGGTAAATCCCCCAACACTACCGAAAATTCGGCAATGGCAAGTTGAAGATGTCCACAATGACTCAGATCATAATTATATAAGATTTTCTTTCGAAATAACACCCTTATACACTTCACAAAAAAGATTCAATACTGCAAGAGGTAACTTCCGTAAATTCTCGCATGTTATTAAAACTCACAAACCAATCCTGAATCAACACCTAAAGGACGTTACAAATACCACTCAATTAAACGACTTTACCATTAATTTATTAGAAACCATGAAAACAGCAGCCAAAGCGTCCTTTAGATTAAAGAACACTCGGAGGCAGCAGTCATTCTCGTTTTGGACCTCCGATCTTAAGACTAAGCGTAATCACCTCACGGCACTGAGGAGGAAACTAAAAAGACTCAGACTAACAGAAGATGTTAACACGGATTACTATCGCAATCTCAGCGCCAATTATCGTCTTCTCTCCGCTAAATATAAGCGCAGTGTACTGGATGCGAGAAATGCTGCCTGGCAAGTTCTGCACAAATCAAACAGACCCTTTCGGAACAGCTCAAAAATTTTTCACAGGAAAGTTTTTCACTCCTGATGAAATTAAGCTCGAACTGCCACCCAGCCGATCATCTAGGCAGGAAAACATGGAGCACCTCACCAAACATCTTTTTGGCCCCTCCTCATATCCACCAGGAGATAATTCTGACATTACTTTTGATGCACCCCCCGACAAACCCTTTTCAAAAGCTGAGGTAGCAACCGCGCTACGTACGTTTAATGACAAAAAAGCTCCAGGTCCGGACTGTATAGACTTTAAAATTCTGAAATTAACTTTCCATGTAATTCCCAAAATTTTTACGCGTTGGGCTAATCTCTGTCTCACTCACCATTACTTCCCGCTCACTCTGAGACAAGGGGAAGTAGTATATTTCCTGAAGCAAGGGAAAGACTCCTCAGAACCTTCTTCTTACCGCCCAATCTGCCTACTACCATCCTTAGGCAAATTATTAGAAAAATTACTTGTATTTCGGCTTAACCACTTTCTTGAATCTAATAACTTACTTCATCACAGACAATACGGATTCAGAGAAGGCAGATCATGTGAAAAGGCTTTGTTTGCAATTCTTACCTCCTGTGCTCATAGCATAGCTGAAGGAAATTACACAACTCTTGTCTCCTTAGATATTAAAGGTGCTTTCGACAATGTAGAGGGGCGGGACATCTTATTACAATTACGTGAAATCGGTTGCCCGAGAAACATAGCTGGAACCATTGCAACATATCTTAAATTTCGTAGCATTCTTATCAACTGGGGTTCAGGAACTTCAGTTCACCCATTAGAAAAGGGTTGCCCCCAAGGTTCGTGCTTGGGCCCAATCCTTTGGCTGCTTATTGCCAATGTCTTGCTAAAAGAATTGGAGAAATTAGGCTTCAATCTTTACTCCTTCGCAGATGACTTCAACTTTGTTTTTTCGGGCCGTCGTCGTCTGGATCTCGAACTGCAAGCGGTAAGAGCTTTCCCTGCTTTTTGCCAGTTGTTGGCTCGCCTTCATCTCCAGCTTTCACCCGGAAAATCCCAAGCTTTAACCTTCATTAAACCAAGAGAACTCAAACGCAAGCCCGTGATGCGAGTCAATGGGGTTAGCGTCCACCACGTTCATACTCTTAAATTATTAGGTGTAATTATTGATAAACATCAGAGCTGGATTCCACATATCAAAGCACTAAAAATTAAACTTTTAAATTACTACCATAATTCCTGTAAATTAACATCAAAAACATGGGGCATCAAGCCCAATATGTTAAAAACATGGTACCACATAATCATTGAACGCATCATCTTTTACTGTGTGGGCGTTTGGGGAGGTTCGCTAACCAAAGTGGCTAAGCAAAAACTTGCCTCTATCCAGCGCATATTCCTTCTGCAAATGGTTAGAGGTTATAGAACTATCTCAACGGATGCACTTACAGTACTTACTGGTATTCCACCCATACACTTAACTCTCGCTTACGAATTTCAGAAAAACAGAATACAACACTTAGAACACGAACCAACACAGTCAGCACTTTTCCCTAACTTGCTCTTACAAAGAAAAGTCCACAGCTGGACTATGCATCCGGCGGATGAGACATCCTATCTTCAAGTTAATGTTAATAAGCATTCTTACAGCCCCTCGAAAAATCCAGCCATTTTCACCGATGGTTCACACACGGAGACGGGAGTAGCATCATCCTTCTGTGTTTTCAAAGACAGTGTTGTTATTCATCAGTGGGCTTGCAGGATTGGAGATAACAATTCGGTGTTCCAAGCAGAACTCTTCGCAATCCTGCGGGCTTTGGAATGGATTGTTCTCTATCCTCATACTACTTTTTTTCACCTTTATAGTGACAGCCTTTCAAGCCTACAAGAAATATTCGCCCATAGAACTAAACACCCTTTAGTGCTTAAGATAAAAGTTATCTTAAAAACTCGTCCATAGGGTCTCTCTCGGCCATGTCACCGCTCACATCGGCATAGCTGGCAATGAGCTAGCTGACGCACTGGCCAAGGAGGCCACCTCACGTCCAAACATAGATATCCCCCTTCCTGTTCCCCCGTCTCATGTTCGCCACTTCCTCAAAAGAAACATTCTTTCTGACTGGCAACTCTACTGGGATGCCTCAAGCAAAGGCAGGCACACCTATTCCCTTATCCCAAAAGTCTCATACAATCTCTTAGCTTTCTCCCCTCCCACATCAGCATTCCTCTCCGGCCATGGTCCATTCAGAACATACCTAAATTATTTTAAACGCTCAGATACGGAACTCTGTGAGTGTGGGGCCATAGGGTCTCCAGACCACTACTATTTCTTCTGCACACTCACAGAGGCCTGGCACCTTAAGAACCCTTATTCCCGCCCAGATACCTGGCTCACAAATATCTTAACCCGCCCAAAACTACTCCGTCAATTGGCACAAATTTATCACTTCCTTATGGACCTGGCCAATCTTACCACTTAACCGTTCTCTCCTAAGACTGCCCGCTGTCGCGTTAGAGCCTTTGTTGAGCTTTTGGCAGTCGTAGCGCCACTTGTCGCGATGGAGCAGGTCTCCGGCGCGCATACCACTGTGTTGATGTTGTATACAGCCTGTATATTATGTATTTTTTTTTTTTTTTTTTTTTTTTTTTTTTGTTGAAGTTATTGTAATGAATCCCCACATGCCGGGGAACATTCCGGGTGGGACAAATAGGGTCTACACCGGATCCTAGCGATCTGGTGATCTTGTCCCACTTAGGCATAAATAAATAAATAAATAAATACAATATCTAAATTTACAATGAATAACATACAATACAATAAAGATGCATAATATAATAATAATGAATAGAACAATGAATAATTAAATAGACTTCAAACATTTGGTTACATAATAAGTTTACAGTGAAATGGTTAAACATATTCATATAATAATTTGTCAGTTTATTGACAAGGAAGCAAGCATAATTTCGATATGCCTCTTTTGAAAATACCCTGAGGGGTTTTAACTAATACCACTCTAACCTTACCATCTGGTCCGTTAACTACTTCCTGAACTCTACCAATTGTCCATTTGCAGGGTGGAAGATTATCCTCTTTTAAAAGGACCATTGAATTTGGAATAACATTGTCTTTTTCAAACTGCCATTTATGTCTGGCTTGTAAATTATTAAGATAATATAATTTCCATTTTCGCCAAATAAATTGGACCATTTTGCTTAATCTTTGCCATTGAGACAAATAATTATCGCGTTCGCCAGTGAGATCAGGTTCAGATACACTGCTTAGAGTCTACCTATGAGAAAATGGCCTGGAGTTAGAATTTCAAAATCATTGGGGTCAGAAGACATGGGCGTGAGGGGCCGACTGTTTAAAATGGCTTCAATTTGCGCGGTAACTGTTAAAAATTGCTCAAAAGTTAATCGCGAATTTCCTACAGTTCTTCTTAAATGATGCTTAAACGACTTCACCCCAGCTTCCCACAAACCACCAAAATTGGGTGTCCTGGGTGGAATGAAATTCCAGGCGATTTCCTCACTTGTTAAATAATCCGCTAAAACATCTGGGGGGTTTCTAATCATGTTTGCCAAACGTTTTAACTCTGCACTGGCTCCAACAAAATTTTTTGCATTGTCAGTGCAGATAGAAGAACTTTTACCTCTCCTACTGAAAAATCTCTTTAATGTTGCTATCATTGCTTCTGAAGTTAAGTCAGTGACCACTTCTAAATGTATGGCCTTTGTTACGAAACAAATAAAAATAGCAACATAACATTTATTGTAAATACCTTTTCTTTGACCCTTATATTTAATATAAAAGGGGCCACAGAAATCAATCCCTACATTAGTGAACGGGGAACTAGGAGTAATTCTTTCTGAGGGAAGATTTCCCATAATTTGCTCAATACATTTAGGTTTATTTTTGAAACAAATTATGCAGTCATGGACAATTTTTCTGGCAGTATTTCTACCACCCAGTGGCCAAAATTCTTGCCTAATAAGATGGAGTAAAGTTTGGGCTCCAACATGTAAATATTTAAGATGAAAATATGTCATGATCAATAAAGTCAATTTATGATTTTTTGGGAGCAATATAGGGAATTTTTTATCAAAGGATAAGTCAGAATTATTTAACCTACCACCTACCCGTAACAATTTATGCTTATCAAGAAAGGGATTTAAACAACTCACCTGGCCCTTCTTGGGAATTTCACCCTTTTCAAGGATTTTGATTTCATACTCGAAAGATTTTACCTGCACAATTTTGATGAGACAGTATTTGGCATTACGAAGTTCCTCTGTTGTGAGTGGACCACTTCGTCGAATGTTATTTTTAGCATTAAATATAAATCTGAAAATAAAACTTAGAATACGTATTAATTTTAAGTAGTTGTTACTTAAATTAAGAAAATCATTTACAAATGAATTTTCAGAAGTAGAAATCAAATTGACATTGTCTGTTTTTTAAGTTCATGCGAGTACAGTTCTTGTGATAGAATATCTATATTGTCATTGGATTCATCTGAAGATGAAGGTGGGTGAAAGTTCGGGGGACCATTCCACCAAAGATTCATGTTGGAAAGTTCTTGAGGACCTAGTCCACGTGATATAACATCTGCTGGGTTTAAATGCGATGGGACATGTTTCCAATGACAGTTTTCAGTTAAGGTTTGTATCTTGGATACTCTGTTGCCAACAAAGGTTTTTAGTTTGTTTGGCGGTGTACTGATCCAATCAATTGCGATTTTTGAATCTGTATGCAAATAAATGTCACTTACTAGCATTTTTAAAGAAAGCCGAATTTTCTCTATTAGTTGAGAAAGAAGTAGGCAAGCTGAGAGTTCCAGGCGGGGTATGGAAATTGTCTTTAAAGGGGCTACGCGAGACTTACTCGCAATCAGTTTAGTTGTTACAGTACTTGTTTCACTTGTACAATGCATATAAACTGCAGCTCCATAAGCTAATTCCGAAGCATCTGAAAATCCTAACAACACTAATTTCTGAAAAGAATCGGTTAGAATGTATCTGTCGATTCTAATTTCTTCGATTAATTTTAGAGATGACACAAAATTTATCCATTCACTTGCAACTGGATCTGGAATTTCATCTTCCCAACCTAACTTCAGGAGCCATAATTTCTGAAGAAATATCTTTGTTCGAGTAATAATTGGTCCCAAAAGACCTAAGGGATCGTATAATCTTGCAATGGTGCTCAGCACGTCTCGTTTCGTGTATGATGATTTCTCTGTTACTGAAATCTTGAACATAAATTGATCTTCAACGGGTTTCCGAATAACCCCTAGAGTTTTGCTTGTTGATTCTTCATTTACGGAAAAATTATGTTCTTGAACTTCCTGTGGCTTACTGTTCATCAATTCCTTTGAGTTGGAATTCCAATTGTGAAGGGACATGCCGCAGGTTTTTAGCATGTTGCATAACTGCTGCTGGAGTTCTGTAGCTGTATCTAGGTCATGTGCGCCTGTAACAATGTCGTCCATGTATACGTCTTCTCTTATTACTTCAGCAGCCAAAGGAAATTGTGATGATTCATCGATGGCTAATTGTTTCAGAGTCCGTATTGCGAGAAACGGTGCACAGCAAGTTCCATACGTGACTGTATTTAATCTGTAAACAGCAGTTTCTTCGTTCTCATCTGTCTTCCATACAATTCTTAGAAGGTCGCGTTGAGACGGGTGAATTAAAATTTGTCTGAACATTTTTTGAATGTCTGTAATAAAAGCATACTTGTAAACACGAAATCTTGTCATAATTTCAAATATGTCTTCTTTCACTTCTCCTTTTAGCAGACAATCATTGAGACTGAAACCAGATGTAGTTGCCGCGGATGCATTGAATACCACCCTTAATTTTGTTGTGGTTTTGTCTGGTCTGAGAACTCCGTGATGTGGCAAGTAGTAATATAAATTATTATCTGGATGTTCGGATTGAGCATCTGTAACCTTCTCCATGTGGCCTAACTCTAAGTATTCTTGCATGAATTGCTGGTATAATATCTTCATAGTTTTGTCTTTAGATAATCTTCTCCACAACTGATTCAGACGTTTTTTCGCAAGCTCTTTAGAATCGCCTAACTTTTCCAAATCCTTGGTAGGCATCTGCACTATATATCTACCAGCGTCATTTCTTTTATGCGTAGTTTTGTAATGTTCCTCACAGTATTCTTCTTCTTTACTCAGAATTTTGCAAGGTTCATCAATGGTTTCCAATTTCCAAAATTTTTCTAAACATTCATCAATGCTTTGAGACTGCGAAATAAAACCACAATATTGCGTATGACTGATCGTATCTGCGGTTCCTGTTGCGATATATCCGAATACTGAATTTCGGAAAACTAAATTGCTGTTTGGAATTCGAATTTCTCCATCCTTTATTATATCAAAGAAGGATTGTGCTCCGAGTAGCATGTCAATTTTGCCAGGAACGCTAAATTTTGGATCTGCTAACTGATGAGGAATTTTCAAGTTATGAATATTCAATTTTGTTACTGGGAGTGAATCGGTTATTTTTGAAACAACAAGGAAATCTAATGATGTTTCAAAGGATCCATTTCCATTTAGAATTTTCGCATGTACCTTGTATTTAATGTTCATTTCTTTTCCGCCTAATCCTGATATCGCGATTTTCAATCTCTTTAATGGAATTCCCAGTCGATCAGCAAATTCTGATGTTACAATATTGGACATACTTCCTGAGTCCAGTATTACACGTGCCTGTAAATAACTACCCGAATAAGGGTTAAAAACCCAAACTAAAGCAGTGGAGAGAATAACAGATTTATTTCCATTATTAACGCAAGATAAAGAAGGCGATAGAAGTGATTTAACTTCTGTCTGTCCGAAAAACTCTTGTGCATTCGGATTTAATTTATTACCTTGCTCGATGGGATTAACTTCATTAATTTTGTTCGGAAAAGAAGTGTTTGCATTTCTGTGAAGTAATGTATTATGTCGTGACTGACAAATGTTGCAGAAACTTTTAGATTTGCAATTAGCAATCGTATGCTGATTACTTAAACAATTAAAGCAAAGTTTGTGTTTCATTGCTATTTCTTTTCTCTGAGAGGCATTTGATTTCAAAAATGTATCGCACTTATAAATTGCATGATTTTGCTTACATAACACACATGAATTAATTAAATTAGTTGACTTAACAAAGAGAGATTTTTGTTTAGAATGACGCTCTTGATTTGTCTTGGGTTTTGCTGAAATGTTTTTACTGATATTTTCCAATATTTGAGAGCGTTTCTCTAAAAATAGTATTAAATTGTCTAATTCTGGAACTTCATTTGAACTGATACTCATTTCGTAACTTTTTCGCGTATCTTTATCCAATTTTTGAAGAATAATATTCAAAATTAGAACGTCGGAAAGATTGTTCCTTGTGTAATCTAAAACCTTTAATGCGCGAATGCTTTTCTTTACGGTGTCAACTAAATTCCGCAAATCTTTAGCAGAAGGTTGTATAATTTTATCTGCTTCGAAAAGTGAATTTATATGTATTTCTACAGCTATTCTATTGTTTTCATACCTATCTTTTAATGCCTGAATTAAAGAAGCGAATGTATCTTCTGTCGTTTGCAAAACTTTTGCTTCGTTTGTTAAAGCTGCTGATAAATAATGAAGTTTTTGAGTTTCAGATAATTGTTCATTAGATGTTATAATATTATCAAATTGTAATTTGAATGAACTCCAATCTTCCGGTTTTCCTGAGAATTTCGGGAGCGGTATTTCCGGTAATTTAATATTAAATGAGTCATTTGTAAGAGTAGGTTTTAGTTGACTTTGATTGAGAACCTTACCCTCTTCTGAACGCTTAATTTGTTTCTTAATTTTGAATTTAGCTCTTACAATATTCTCAGTATATTCTTCACTAATGGTAATATCATTTTCATAATCTTTCGCAATACTTATGGCAGCTTCTATCTCACTATTTAAATTTTTCAGCGATTCTTCTTTTTCATTTAACTGTTCCAAAATTTCTAAATACTCATCGGTTTCCTTATTTTCTTCATTAATTAAAGTATCAATTTTAGTTATAAGCTTAGTTACAGCTGTCCTTACAGTTGCGCGTTTCTTTTTTATTTTTTCAATTGCATCCATTTTAGAAACTTATGAAATCAAAAGGAATAATCGAATGTTTCTTACCTTTTCTGGTAAACAGGTGATTTCGTATTTCGTCTGTGCTTACTCTTTCTTGCGATGATTGCGTAACACTTTTACCAAAACTGCAGATGTTGTTCTATGACCGAAGATTGAATTGCTCGAAGAAAGAAAAAATAAATTTCTTCGTCTGCAATGTCAATTCACTATTTTAAACAAACTATTATTATCTTTTAAATATAAATACCTCCGGCTCGACGGACCATAATGTTCGTGTTGCGATGCGATATAAATATGAATTAAAAAATGTCGATATAGCAGACTGTATAGTTTTATTATTAAATGCGTGCTCTTGGTGAGCAGTGACTGCCTTGGCGGCGTTCATAACAAACTGGAGGGAAACATCTGTGGGCGGGGGATATATGCTTACGTCATTCGACGTCATAACAAAGGTGCGCCAACATTGTTAAAAGTTTTTATTACTCCTTTTGTCATCGTGGTAACAGAAGTATTCCATTTTTAGACATTAAACTTGGACCAATCAGGAAACGAATAAAATTAAATAAGTTGTGGAATTCAAATTTTAAAAAGATTCAGATATACTTCAGATTTCCCAATTCTCTACCGAGAACAACTATTTTCCAAATAGTTTAAAAAAAGTACCGAAGCTCTAATATTCTGCGGTACCAATATTAGTAACTAAACCGTTCGTAAAGGTCAGCATGGGCCGGAATTTCTAGGCTCGAGCCCGGCCCGGCAGAAAGTTATTTTAGCCTGGCCTGTACAGAAATCAGTGAAAACAGGCCCCGTCAAACACGATTTCTCCTATTTCTAAAAAAAAAAAAAAAAAAAAAAAAAAAATAAGATTTTTACCATATAATTAAGATTCCTTTAACCCTTTCCGGCACAGATAAAATCTATTAGTAAAATGAGAAATTATTCACTGACACCGAAATTCATAAACTAATTTTTTAGATATTCTGAATTCCTTAATTTAAGCTTTTATTGAAAAAACTAAATTTTACTAAAATATTGGTGCCGTTTGGAAGTTTGGGAATTAAAATTAAGTATCCCAGACCGGGCGCAGTGTGCCTGAAAGGGTTAAAGAATACTGTATACGCATTTATGGGATGATTTTACAGTATATTTTGCAGGAAATACACAACAGCAACACTAATGATTACTCAGATTCTGAGACTTTCAACATTCAAATAAAGATTCATTAAAAATTTAATATGGCTTAGAATAAAAGAAAAAAAAAGTTAAAAACATCATAGCTTTTGATGTTGTATAGTAAAAAATAGATTTATGAAAATATTTCTATATCATTTTATTAAAGATTTTCTTAAATCCTTGCAAGTATATCTTGCAAGTATATGCAAGTACCATAGTAGCAAACCAAATTCAAAGTTGCGCCAATATTTCATTTATTAGAAATATTGCTAATAAAACGCCAATACTGATTATATATTGGCATTTCACTGGAAATATTTTCAATGAATTCCCAATATTGTACAAATGTTGGCGTTAAATTGGAAATATTTCCAATGAAACCCCAATATTTTACCAATAATGGCGATTTATTGGCAATATTTCCAATGAAACCCCAATATTGACATAATATTGTCTGCAAATATTGCCTAAATAAGGGCAAAATGTGAACACCCCAATATTGGAGCAATATTTCATTTTTTGTATTGCGTCAATGTGCCAATATTGCTCCATGATGTAGCCAATATTGGCCATATATTGTTTGGCTACTGAAAAATCTTATTTACCAAAAATGGAAAATGCTGTTCTATTATAAATCCCTTCAATATTCAGGCTTGTCAATTTCATATCTTTACAGTTAAAAGTTAGTCGGAAAATGTGCCCAACTTTCGCCGTGTTGAGAAGTGAATGTAAGAGCCACGAAGAAATATATTTGAAACTTTAACATAAGTTCTTTATCGATATACTTTTATAAATCATGTTGTCTGCCTTACACATCTTGAGAACAATTAAGGGCCCTGTCCCTGCCCGCGAACACACTGGCGAGTTAATGCTATTCCTATTGGGAGGCATTTTTCTGATAACTCTTTCGCATTTTGACATTTTCAATTTTTTTTCTATTTATTTATCTATTTTTTTGCATTGCATACCTGAGGTGCCTCTCAAGATCGCTCCTTGATTACTTTTTGGATTTTGGTGGTAGATGTTTTTTTATAAAGTTACTTTCACTTTCTGAACCGCTTCTGAAAGCGAAAGTCACTTTATAAAAAATATCTGTGACCAAAATCGAAAAAAGTAATCAAGGTACGATCTTGAGAGGGACCTCAGGTATGCAATGCAAAAAAAATTATTTGAAAATGTCGAAATGCGGAAGAGTTATTAGAAAAATGCCTCCCCATAAGAATAGCATTAACTCGCGAGTGTCTTCGCTGGCAGGGACAGGACGCTTAAGTCTAGTTCCGCCCCGGCTCGGATATCTGTAGAAAAAGAATGCAAGCCTGATCTTGGCACGGCATGAGTCTGTTAAAAAACATTAAGCCCGGGTTTGACCATAATGTAACGTCCAATGCCGATCTCTACCCTGCACAAGTTATATATGCACATATTTCTGTACTAATGTTGTTAAACTAGTATCAGCTCGTGATGCACATTTATACTTATTCTCGTTGAAGCAATATTCATTGAAAATAGCTCATATTTTATAGTTTCCGCTTAAATTTTTATAACGGGCCGGTAGAACCACTATTTATTTATTAATTTTTTTCATCAGCCCGGCCCGTTAGAAATTTCGGAACTATCCCGCCGTCTCGGCCCGCGGACCAGGCCCATGCAGACCTCTAACTCCCCCCCCCCCACACACACACACTCATTTTAATCTGTATATTTATATTATCTGTATATTAAAGTGAAATTTTTCATTAATTCATAATTCGCAACATAAAGTTCAATTAGACAAGTCATCTTACCGTGAGCTGTCTTTCCCCATCCGGTGACGTAGGCCATTCTTCCGGTGAAGTCATCGGTGGGCTCCGGCAGGCAGATGGGCGAGATGTGCGGACGGAAGACGACCGGGGGATCGAGTTCCAGGACCGCGATGTCGTTGTCGAAATTCTGCGGGTTGTAGTGGCGGTGGACGATCATGCGTTTCACACGCCGGATCTCGGGTTTGAGCCGCTCCAAGTCCGTCAGGAGATCGTACTCGCCCAGGATGACCACGAGGGCAGACAGGAAGCGACTGGGAAGAGAAGGAAATAACATTTTATTACATGCTATGATATTTTTTCTTGGGTTTGCAATGAAAATAAATATATAGGGTTGTGATGTAGAATCACATCTAGTTTTCTTAAATTTTACATTTTTCTAAATTACAGTTAAAACTAATCTTTAATTAAATAGCTATTTTATCTTAACGTTTTATTTCGATCACACAATAACTTTTCTTCAAAAGTAAAGAAAGAAAACATATGTAACATCTGCTTTATAATTAAAACGGTTCTCAGATAAACAGATTTCCTTTAGATGAATTCGCGCCTTCGCTAAAAATAATAAAAGAAAGAATAAAGATATGCTTTGCTTGCAGTCAGTAAAATCGCTTTTCTCTTTGCTTAATTGTGAGTTTAACTTACTCATTAGATTATATGTTGTGACTTTTGATCTAAATTCTCAAAATATGCTCCTAACGTACGAATTGGCAGTCGAATTCCTTTTGGCGCATTTTTGAGAACTGCTATTTTCTGGTTGCCCTACTATTAAATTCAAAATCCTTTTAATTGTTGAAGCGTAACAGAAAATTTCATGGATATGATATCATTCACTTTTCATATGCTCCTTGTCGCCAATTTTGTGATGCCAATGTGTGAATTATGAATGAGAAATGGTAATTGCCTCCCTCTCCCTTCATGAACTCAGTCATGTAAAGAAGGTCTCTTAAAAATGCTTACAGGCACCATCCCTAACTATTTCTGTAAGAAATGATTTAATTTTTATAATTCTCCTTCAAATAAACAAAATTCTTAAAAAGGCATTTATTTTATTATAATGGATCACAGCCTACAACTCTAGCGAATGCATTTTAAAAAGAACATGGTCAACAATATACTTTAAAATACAGAACTATAGTACAAAAAGTAAAAGCACTAATCACCGTCTTAACCTGTGTTATATGAGGTGGAACCCGTCGAAATTCGACAAAGAAAATCTTTAAGAAAGAATGGTTTCATTCTTTTATAATAAATCTACATAATTAGTTACAGTAAAAAATACATCTTATATTGGTCTGTCTAACTCTCAAACAAATATTTTTTTTAATATAACAGATGATACTTTTAAAATAGTATACGCATTTTATTTAATTTTTATTTATTTTTCAGTTTTAAGTGAAAATGGAGTGATTGAGTGATTCTGTTGCCACAATTACAAAATTCGTACTAAAAATTATAAAAAAATTAATATCTCAAAAATACATTGAGATACAGCTTTGAAACGAATTGCATTTAAAAATATATTTTTTTCTCTATACGACGACGGTGTAAAAATTAAAAATGTACGATGTTTAGAAGTATAAAATTTGCAGTACCGAAAATTGCGAAACCGAAATTACATGGAAAAGTGTTGTGGATTTTAATTTCTGTTTTTTTTTTTTTTTTCTTTTCAATTTTATGAGAAAATGGAGTGGTTCCGTTGTCACAATGACAAAATTGCTACTAAAAACTATAAAAAAAATTATCTCAAAAAGAAATTGAGATACAGCTTTGAAACAAATTGCATTTAAAAGTAAATTTTTTTTCCTCAATACGATGATGTAAAATTTAAAATGTGCGATGTTTAGAAATATAAAATTTGCAGTAGCCAAAATTCAAAACCGAAATTGCAAGGGAAAGTGTTGTCATTCGCAAAGTGACGTATGTGTTACGCACAGATACGTTTGGCCTTTATAATATAGATAGATAGAAAGATAGATACGGTACTTATAAATATCATTAAAATAACTTATTATTAAACTCATTTAATGCATCGATTAGTTGCAATATAGTTTAGAATGAGTTATAGATATATAAACTTCATGTTGTTCAAAAAGCATTATTGGTTACACAAAACAAAACTGATTTTAAAAGGATGATTTCTTTTGCCTTCACATCTTTTAAGCTTTCTTGGCTTTGGGGGAAGGTGGGGGGAGGAGGGTTTTTCAATTCGGAAATATTTCTATATTTATACTGCTAGAACATCACATTTGTTCATTTCCTAATTCTACAAAATTTTAAGAAAAAAATTAAAATAAAAGATTTGAGTGGGGCTATAAATATTGCACGAAATCTCTATAAAATTAGATTTAATTAACCCTTCTAAATTTTTCAATTCTTCTAAAATCCTTCTTCAATTTATTAAGTGATTATGTAAATCTTCTAAATGTAGTTTGAACAATTCACGAAAAGTGCTTTAGAAGATAAAATTTTCATGAATTCATAATTCAGTAAATAAGAATTAATAGCTTTCTTTTTGTAATACAGCTCGAAACGGAAATTTTAAAAGCAATACAGTACTTTTAACAAAGACGCATATTAACGTATATTTTTATTTTATTGTTTCAGCAATTATTTTTTAAACTAAATATACTGTTTATCTGTATAAAATTAAATTTAAAAGAAGCAAATTCTCTAGAAATTGACCACACAGTTTCAATGTTCGGTCATCACAGAACCAGTTATTGCCACTTAAATGCTTTGTTATTGAAAATAATTTAAAGCACAGTTTTTATAAAAATAATAACATTTTAACAATGTTTTTTGTTAACTTATACTGTTCTTATAATATCTTAGAAATGATTTAAAATATTATAATAGTTTATAACACTTTCCAACACAGTTGAAAAGAGTTTATGACTTTGATTTGTCTTTCGTCTGTCCAAGATTTAACACTCTTAAATATACTTATATCTCCCCGAAATTTTTGCACATTATTGGTATTAATACTGGCATGATTGCTATTGAAAGTGACGTGTATGGAATTTATAGTACATTTACATAGATGGTCAAAAATATCCGTTATATTACATTCAATGGGAAAAAATTGCTTCAAGTCATTTTAATTTAGTTGGTCATTTGAAAAATAATGAATTTGATATGCGTTTATGAATTACACTAATCTATGCATAATGCATAAAACGAGTTCCAAAGCATATGTACATTTACAAAACCACACAAAAGGATTCCTTTACAAAATAGTGTCAAGGAAAAAACCGTTTGAAGCGTACTTTAGTTTTGTTACTCTGTTTCAAATATAATTAAACTGATATACATTATTAAAGCTTTCAACAAAATACTTCTTGTATAACATGAATGGATCTTCATTTACGACAGACAGACAAAAAAATCAGATACAATACTGCATATCTCTATTAACGATAATTGCTGGAAGTGATATTTCCTATATGATGTACGTTTTAAATTTTACTTTAAATCTTTATTTATTCATACTTTATATTTTTATTATTATTCATACTTTATATTATTTATTCTTACTTTAAATCTTACGATTTTACTTTAAATCTTTACTTAGCAAGCGATGTGTATATCTCGTTTCTATAAAAAAAAAAAAAAAAAAAAAAAAAAAAAAACCCTAACGTTGTTCTTGCCACTGACATTGAATTTTTTGTAATCAGGGTGTCTTTTTTCGTTAATATTAAGAAAACTACAGCATTAAAAACATGAAAACATGTAGTATTATAAATAAATGTTTGAATTACAACTAATAAAAATTAACTTTTATAAATTCTTCTTTAAAAATTTGAAAAGAAATAGTTTTTAAAGGCAAAGGAACACTTTTCGTAATTTTGGATGACTCGAGAGAGGTATTATATGTTTGCATTCGTGATTATTACAAATTTTCGTAAATTGCGAAAATGAATCTTTTCTTTTCCCACTGTAGTAAGAGGAAATTTCATAATAACTAATGTATGTATATGCACACAAAACGCATTGATAAAACAAATTAACCTAAAAAAATGGCCGATTACCCTGGTTGACAATGTCCAGCAGTGATGGCATGTTTGGCAGAAATAAGAACGCCTCCACACTTATTCTTCTGGTACAAACCCAACCAAGCTGCCTCTTTCACAAGAACCTGGAGAAAAAATGATCCTATTATTTAAGCTTATTACATATTTTGTTATTCAAATAAAAACTTGAAGTATGAGAAATTCAGTATAAAATTTATTTATTTATTTATTTTTATGAGCCAGTTGATTTAATGTTAGGCCATCGCGTTACCACGTTACAAGTCCTGAGTTTGATTCCGTATAGGGCGAGATTCACATAGGCGTCCATACCTAGAAAGTCTTTGAAATGAATACCAAAGTGTGCATGGGAACCAAGCACTGGCGGTGTTGTCATCTTATATTTGCGGAAACCACCTGAACAAGACTTAAAGCTACACACGCACAGCATCACGAGGCATACGGTCAAATAAAAGACAGTTGGACACCTTAGGCCTTGATCCCTAGGGATTCTAGCTCCATAGAATATAATATAATTTAATTTTTAACGCTAATAAACATAAACAGACACTTTTTTATTTGTATTTATAAAACCTCTTCAATCTGCATACTTCTGATTTCAGTAAAATATTTACGTACTTCTAAAAACTAATTTACGTTTTTACCCCAATTTATTAATATAGATAACTGAAATTGCAACGATATTTTGAAAAATGAAATCTTTGTGCCAATTTTTAATATCTATTCAATAAATAACAATAACATTTTTTTAAATTATAGTTTCCCACAATGTTTAAAACAGCAAGTTTTTTTCGGCAAATGTCAAATATTTAGTTCACACATACATATTTAAAAAGTGTACAATTCATTGTCCAAAATAGTTTGTTTTCATTGTAGGGCTATTGGAAGTTTAGCTCTTAAAAAATGAGACCAGTCATGGTTCAGTGCATAATGAAATCCATTATTGTTATGATTTATATATAATTGTTACTCTAAGTCAAAGATGACAAACCTATTGCACGCGTGCGGAATTTGGTACTTAAGAAAACTTCCCTGACACGCTAAAAAACTTATATATTTCGCTTATAAAAACAATTCATTTTTTTTTTTTTTTTTACAAAAGGTATTGTTACTATAAGTCAAAAATGGCGAACCTATTGCACGCGTGCGAAATTTGGTACTTAAGAAAACTTCTCTGACACGCTAAAAACTTATAAATTATATTTCGCTTATAAAAACAATTCATTTTATGCTTTCTTTTTTTTTTTACAAAAGGTATTGTTTGTCTAACAGGAATATAATTTACTTTAAAATAATCCATTAATTTTGAATGAGTTAAGACATCAATTTTGATGAAAGCATCTTGTAGCATCTTTTTCTTGTCAAACCAGTCAATACTTGTTGATTGATTGAAAACACTATATGATATATAGTGATTTCCAAAATATTTTGCTTCTCTTATCAAATTTCAAAAAGATTTTAATATTGAAAATGGAATTTTAAGAAATAGTTTGCATATAATATGTCTAACAGATTTCTTTACTTAAGATTAGGTTTAATTTTATTTAAATTTTGGGTTTTAAGTTACTATAGTTTTTCTTTAATTTAGGTTTTAATTTTGAAAAATGAATTTTAACTGCTGGTGTCAATAATTATGCGCCTTTTGAACGTGCGTCTGCCTGATGAACCTAAAATTATCAGATTCGAAAGTATACAATAAAAGAAAACTAATTTATAGATTATACAGCAATTATGGCATTCGATGCGGACATGACTATATTATTAAATAACTACAATATAATAAATAAGCTAGGAATAGAATTTAGTGTAAGTTTTAAAATATTAAATAATAATAATAATATTCATTATTATTGGATTTTATCTAAGTTAAAATGATTCTAGCATGTTAGAATGTTGGTAAATAATTTAGAAATTTTGGTCAGTTATACTCAAAAATATTCGCCATTCCTGCCCTAAGGAATATTTGGCAAGTTATCTGTAACGGGATAAAAGAAAAGCTCTTCAGATTATTTTAAAATTAAGTTCTTAAAATATTACAATGTTGTTTTGTAATCAAAAACGCATCTATGAAAATCATTTTTCAAAAATCTAAAACTTCAGGAAGTGAGTGAAAAATTGAATTAAAATTCCATTTTTAGGTACCCCTCACAAGAGGCTAAGAGGTTCTGCGCTCGAAGCTAGTAGACAAGAAATGCTGGGTTCAAGGTTCAAGCCCAGTCGCACCCGTCGGCTTAATCGTACGGAGTTTTCCGTGGTTTTTTCCAGCCTTTGATTTCCTTGCGTAAATACGGATTAGGTTGCTTTGGAAAGAGTTTCCAACACGGAGAGGCCTATATCCCTTGTGTTGATAATTGGCCGTCATAAATGCAACCAACTAACTTTACATACAAAAATAACGTCAAACAAAAGAGTGAAAAATGGTATGCTTACTTGCCAGGGCCACCTGCCGAAGTAGGCACTTTGTCCGCCCACAATTCTTGCTTTTGGACCGACACCACGAACTCCACAATCTGTGTTTGAAGTGAAAAGAAAAAATGAACAAACAGATAAGTATATACCTTTTTAAAATATTATCTCAATGGTTTGAAACCAATTATTACTTATAAATAATAATTTTCTTTTCGTTACCTTTCCTATAGTCTAGAGGCTTTTTTAGAGGTCTTCCAGTGGATGCAGAACTTATATGACTAGCCGTTGAAATGTTGCTACTGACTAACAACGCAGGTTTAACTGTCGTTTTAACTGCCAATAAACTTGCTGCAGTAGGCCTAGACTGGGATGAAGATGCTGTTGACCACTGTGGGATAGGCACCGATACCGTAGTCTTTTCGATAGAGTTCGTGGTACTTGCCCGTTGCGTTGTTTTATCGGGCCCATTCAAAATAGTGTAGGAAGCATTAGTTTCCGGAATGGCCGGAGATTGGCTTATAATAGTACTTTGAGCACTTTGGAGCATTACAGGAGGCCTCAAGACTTGAAGCGGTCTATTTACCTGAAAAGGATCCACGGGGAAAGCAATGCCTAAAGGCCAGCCCCCTTGGATGACTGGGAAATTTGACCCAGGCCTGAACGGGAAAGGCTGAAATATGATAGGTCTTTGTGGTGGCCTCGTGGGGCCTATGGAAGTCCACGTTACCAACTGACCACTAGAAGAAGCACTTGTAGGAGCAGTTGATGGCTTGATTGTGGTTGTTTTAGGTCTGGGGGTAGTAGTTAATCTTATGATTTGTATAGGTCTTCTAGTTGCTACAGTGGATGGAGTTGTGGTGGAGCTAGTTGTTGTGGATGGAGTTTGGAATCCGATAAATTTGTCGTAATCATTTATTTTGTTGCTGTCTTGGTACGTGAGTGGATTGTTGTCGAGAAGGAAGGGATCGTGGGTTCCGAAATCGCAACAAGTTCCGAAAATGAACCCGTCGACGCATGTGCCCATGAGTGTGCCGTTGTTGTTGATGCAGTCCCACTTGAATGTGCAAATACCGTTTTTTCCGCTTGGATCTGTGCATGGTTTTTTGGATATCTTTAGTGCTTTACCTAAAAGATAGAATATTTGAAAAAAAATGATAGAATTTGAAAAATAAATTATTGAATTTAATGATTGAATTTTTAAGATTAACTATTGAATTCGATAAGTGAGTATTAAAGATTTAAAAAAATAATAATCTCAGTGAAGCTGCACTGTAATTAGCTTCCGCTGCGTCTTTTTCTCAAATGAACAGTCATGAAAAATATACTATAAAATTTTTCAATTTGTCACTTAAATGCTGTAATTTAATAAACTTCAAATAAATTTAGTATTAGTAAGAACATGATTATGAATATAGGATACTTTGAATTTTATTCCCAATTAAGTCTTTAATATGGAATAAAACGTTTTTATTTTATGTAAATTAAAAATATCTAATTAGTTGCTGAGAAAAACTGATTATTTCGACAAATATTTATTATTTTTTATTTAAACTAGGAGGCTCTGTCTACTACGAGCTATGCTCGTCAACCCCCGTTGACGTTACAAACTCTAATAGCATGCTAATTTGTTGAAACATTCTTTTAAAGTAGTACATTATTTATTGCTGGATGCTAAATAAATTACTGCATCATTATAATATAAATTAAATCACTTAGTAATTGATTAAAAAAATCCTTTTTGTGTAACCGCTTCTTAAGTTGACTCATGTGTAAAGCAATCAAACATCACAACATCGCGTATTGCACATAAAACTATAAAGAACATAATTTAAGTATTGCGCGGCAGTGCAATACTTCTTTATTTCCAGTGTCACTTCTCAATGTTAATTAAATATAGAAAAGCCGATGGAGCTTGCAACATTTTTTTTCCCTCCTTTTTTTCTTGTTACCACAATTATTTATTTTATTCTTTTCTAATTCTAATAATATTATAAATCTAAAGTGCGAAAAAAATTGACAGAAGTCAGGGTCAAAATGGGTAACAAAATACTTTTGCTTATGGATGTATTATAACCCAGAAAGTAACACAAGTAATGTTTTATTTATATTATTCAAAAAATTTTCTTAATAATGCCAAATTTCATTTTTTTTTCTATTGAGAATCAACGGATAAAGCAATTCTTATAAAAGCAAACGTTTTTTCTTTATTGTTACAAATAATCCAAAAGAGATAATAATAATTTGAGTATTTTCAGTTAAGAGTTTTCCCACATAAAACTTTTTTTTAATTAAAAATAAGCTAAATATGGCATCATAGTGAAATAAAAATAACATTTCCAAACATCTGTAAGTAATAAAGATTATTAATATTAGTAAATGCAAAAATCAATTGAAAATGATATCAGATTTTAAACAAAAAAAAAAAAAAAAAAAAAAAAAAATACATTTTACCTTTATTGATTTTTAATTTACCAAATCATACAGATGATAATTTTCTATCAAACATCATGCCATGATTCACATAATAAATTTAAAAAAATGCTTTCATGAAAATTCACAAATTGGAGGAAAAAAAATATTTTTAAAATATACTAAAACTGATCCATAGATCTTGAAATATCCTTAAATGCGCGGAGTTTAAATTAAATTGCTTTAAACTCGATTATGAAAGATGAATGGATTTAAGTGGAAATTTTGCCGAATTAGTCAGCTATGTTGGAAAGTATTAAAAAGGCTGTTTTTACGATTTTTTATACATTTTATTTTCAAAGCTGAATCGATCTAAACCTTCTATTCTCAAAATATTAATGAGAAATATAATAAATTTTTAAGTCTGTTTAACTTCTTAAGAGTGAATATAATTGTATAAGAATGTTTAGAGTATGATTAAGCATAAAAAAATATAATTAGAAAAAAATGGATAATTACATAAGTAAAATATGCAACACTTTTTTGATGGAGGAAAAGCCTTAAAAAAAAGTCACTTTTCAACGATAGCAATTTATATAATATATATGTTTGTTGTTGTTGATATAAGAACTACATAGTATAGATATAAAGAGTGAAAAAAAAAGTAATAATTTCCCGTATAGTTTTTTAATAAAATAAAAATAAGAAGTTTAAACATAAAAAAGTAGGCAAATATTTTCAATTAATGTTGGATAACGCTGTCTTTTCATAATTTTATGGTCAAAGATGTAATAAAACTATTTTTTAATTCATATAATAGTTTAATAAAATGTAATTTTCTTAAATTTCTTCAATATTTTTCTGGTATTTTTCAGCATTTGTTTAACTACTTCAAACATATTAATATATAATCTTTTATTTTATTACTGTCATTTTATTTTTACTTTCTTCTATCTTTACAAGAAGAAAGTATTGGATTCATGAAAATTTTCGACTTCCGGTTTTCGACGGATTTATATGTTTTAGAAGGTCCTGAACACGTTTCGACTATTTTTAGAAAATGTCTGTCTGTGAGTCTGTCCGTCTGTCTGTCTGTCTGTCTGTCTGTCTGTGTGTCTGTCTGTCTGTATGTGACAAAAAATTTGTGGGCGCTCTATCTCAAGAACTAATGCTCAAAATTTAATAAAATTTTATATTCAGTTAGACCTTGATATGAAATAGTGCCTATTGGTTTTTGGTGAAAATTGGCTTGCAGGTGGCGCTGCTATACTACGTTTTTCATGATTTTCAAGATTGCTTTATCTCAAGAACTAATGCACAGAATTTCACCAAACTTCAGATTCTGTGACCCCTTGATATACATAGACGATGATTAAGTTTTGGTGTAAATTGGCCAGCAGGTGGCGCTGCTATGCCACTTTTTTCATGATTTTCATGATAGCTATATCTCAAGAACTATTGCACAGAATATCACCAAACTTCAGATTCCGCGATACCTTGAGATACATAGCCGCTGATAAGGTTTTGGTGTGAACTGCCCTATAGGTGGCGCTGCTATGCTACATTTTGCACGATTTTTGCGATAGCTATATCTCAAGAACTAATGCAGAGAACTTCATCAAATTTTAGATTCTGTTACACTAAAATATATAACATAATTAGACGCTGATTACATTTTGCTATTAACCTTGCAACAGGTGGAGCAGCTATGCTGCATTTTGCACGATTTTTCCGATAGCTATATCTCAACAACCAACGCACAGAATTTCATCAAACTTCAGATTTTGTTACAAAATGACATATAACATAATTACACGATGATTAAGTTTTGTTATAAATCCTTCAACTGATGGTGCTGCTGTGCTATATTTTACACGTTTTTTTTTTTTAACTAGCTATATCTCAAGAACTAATGCACAGAATTTCATCAAACTTCAGATTATTTTACACCATAACATAATTAGACGCTTTTTTACGTTTTGGCATAAATTGTCTACGATATGGTGTTGCTGTGCTACGTTTTGCAAATTTTTTGTTATAACTATATCTCAAGAACTAATGGACGAAATTCCATCAAATTTCAGATTCTGTTAGGTCTTGACATAAATAGATGCTTATTAGGTTTTAGTATAAATTACCCAACATGAGGCACTACTAAGCTCATTTTCTCAGAATATTAATTAAATTTTGCGTTTTAAGCTTTTCGGATACCAGAATCTCGTTAGGCTAGGTCAAATGTTTGAGGAAATTCGATAGTGGGTAACTTTGGGGGTCACCACGTTTTTTTTTTTTTTTTTTTAATGTTAAAATGTACTTATGAGATAGAAGAAAGTTTTGGGATTGACACATCCAACTAGTTTATTTTAGGGGAAGTTAGCACATTTTCAGTCATTTAATCCATTTTTCCATCTTAACCCATTTTATGCTTAGCATCTCATTTTTAGGACGTTTTGAATTTTAATAAATTTGTGTAATTTTCGTCTTTCTGACAACATGAAAATCGTACGAAATAATTATCTATGAATGTCTTTATCTGTTACATAAAGATGACAGCATAAGACGGGTGTTTATCTGCTTAAAATAAAGGCTTTTTACAAGAGTTTATAGATTTTTCGTTTTTTAAGGAGGCGAAATGTAAATAGTAAATTTGGGATTTTTCTACTATGGAAAATAATTATATAAATCGTAATCATAACATGTAAATTTCTTTAAAATACGTATTTTTTTATGGTGAAATTAGATGTTCAAGCCTACTTTTTATACGTTTTTGTAACGTACAAAATATAGGACCCGATACACAAATGGGTACATATTTTTACTAGCCATTTATAGGGCATGTAAAGTTCTTTTTAAGATGTTTATAAAACAACTTGTTTTTAAGTCGCAAGGGGCATTATTTTTTGTTTATTAATATTTATATTATTAGTCACCATAAAAAAAATTTACTGGTTCTTAAAAAGATTAATTGTAATACAGTAAAACCTCCATAACGGACACTCCCGAATAGCGGGCACCTCTATTTAACGGACAGTTTTCCAATCTCCACTCCCAAAACTTAAATTTTTGTATGTTTAACCTCTGAATAACGGAAATTCCGAATAGCGGACACTTTATTGGGCGATAAAGGATGAAAAAAATATTTTTTAAACAGAAAAAAAAAGAAAAAAAGTAAAAAAGCCTCTGAATTTATCAGGACAACGTGTCACAAAGTTTGTGATCACAGTTAAATGTAAATAAAGATCTGGAGAAAATCCCCCCCCCCCCCCAACGTTCAGTGCTAAAGTCAGGGGTTGCCCGGGGAAAATAATCTCTCAGACTATTGAAATGTCATCCAAGAACATTTTGAGATTTTATGCTTTTAAAGATCAAAAAGTGCAATCCCTCCCTCCCTCCTCTCCCGGAACTCTACAATTTCTAATAACATCACACACACACACAAAAAAAAAAAAAAAAAAAAAAAAAATACTACATGTAATCGCAAGCAAAAATAAACTGTTATAACAGATTTTTCTAACAATAATATAACAAACAGTGGATAAAAGTGTGCACAATTTTATTTCAATTTTTTTGCTTAAAAATAATTTTTATTTCTGATTAATAATATAATAGAGGTTTTAGGACATATAAAAGTAAATTAATGAAACATTAAGCATTTCTAAGCGGTTTTTGGATCTTTGAGGTTTTCCCAATAGCGGACACCTCCGAATAGCGGACAATTTTTGCGTTCCCGAGGTGTCCGTTATTTAGAGGTTTTACTGTATATAATATACAAATTTAAAGCTTATTTTATATTAATTTAGACAAAAGAATGCATATTATTTTATTAAAGGTATTACCGCATATCTCTTTTCAGAACTTTTATTTTTATCAAATAAATACAAAAAAAAAAAAAAAATTTTTTTTTAGTATTTTTCCAGTTTATTTTGCAACATTTTAAAGTGATTTTACCAACAAATTGGATAAAACCAGGCACAAATGGGTTGATTTTATTTTGAATGAGATGAAAGCAATATACATATAAATGTAACTTTTCTTCTTTTTTTTTTAGATCAAATGTTCTTAAATGGGATAGGTATAATGAACTGACTCACCTCTGCGATTGGACTGCTTGACGGTCGAATTCCGATCTTCGCTGGCTTTCGAACAGACAAACAAGAGACCCAGACACAGGATAAAGATCCATTGACCCATCTGATCCTTTTGAGGGATTAAAAAAAAAAAAAGAGAAAAAAAAATTAGTCCTTTTTTCAAAAAGTGTCACCCGACGCATTTTGCAATATGGCTCAATGGGAACAAAGTCAGTTTATTGCTACTTTGCGTGTGACAATTTGTCCTTCCATAGCAAATGTTAAATCACTTCACAAAATGTCACGTTCAACACAAAACTGGGATGGGCGTAAAGAAATAAATTTCGGTTTGAGGCCGTTTTCATGTATTTAACAGACAGTGAAATTTTGTTTATGAAACTGTTTATTAGAAAGTATTAAATACAGTTGAACTTCCTCTTAACCCTTTATCTACCGAATTATTTATCAAGAAATCGCTTCACCTCAATAATAATCTTCCTTAATATCTGAAGATATACCGGAACTTCTAAATAACAATAATGTGAAATTTAGGATTATTTTCATTAAGCCTGATTAAATATATCGGTAGTTTTAACTTTTTTTTGTAAAATAAGGTACCCTGGGGTAATAACGCCACGTTAAGGTTCTACCAATTTTCACGGCTCAGTTTTAGTTTGTATTTTCCAAACAAATATATGATTTGATACAGCAACTCATTGACTATCTATCTATATATATATATATATATAAATAACAGATATGTATTCATAAAATGTGATGGCGTGATTTCTTGACCAATGCTATTTGGCGTTATTACCCAACTATATGGGTAATAACGCCATGCAAACAAAACTATGAAATAAGATGGAATAATGGTGTGTAGATTTCCCAATTCTAAAAATACAAGCTCTACAAACTTAGAAATTGATAAATTGCATTCTAAGCTATTGAAAATGTTCAATTTTTTGTGAAAGTGTAAGAAAAATAAAGATGTGGTGTGTGTGGAGGGGGAGGGGGGAGAGGATGAGGCAAAAGAATATCAGACCGTGAGCTTCTTTTTGCTTAAAAAGGACCGCTTAAATAGAATTATTAGAAACATTGCACAGTTTTAACTGTGTTTATTTGAATCAGTATTTAGGATGTAGCTCGGCCACTGTAGGGAATCAACCGGGGTATTAATGCCAAGGATTGGCGTTATTACCCCGTTATAGTTATTGCGCTGTACATTTTAAAATACAAATTATCTCGAGAAGATATCCAAAATCTTCAACAACATTTTGAAAGTCCATGAAATGTACTACAAATTTATGTAATTAAAGTATTTCCGGATAAAAAAAATAGACTTCACATCATAAAAACGTATCTCGCAAATTTTAGATCAAGCATTAATTTTAGTTGCTTGTAAAAACAATAAGACCTAAAAATGAAACAAATTAACTTGAAGCTGTTTTTTGCGATTTATATGATTCAAAACCCTTCTGCGCAGAGCACATGGGTGTCATTTACCAGATTATTTCATAATTATGCAAAATATTAGCACTTGGCGTTATTACCCCGCCTGGCGTTATTACACCAGACCACCTTATTTACAAAAATAATGATATTAATTAACGAAAGATACTCTTGTGGAAATATCACAATTGTTGGAAAAGCTGCGTATAATGCATCATGAGGCTCTCTGTAAACGGAAATTATTTTGCAGCTAAAAATGTTACATAGATTTTTTAAGAAAAGCTATATTTATGCAAATGATTATGAAAATCACCACTTTTTGTAAATATTTATCTTTGTCTGTTTTTTCACTCTTTCTAAATTTGATCAAGCCAGGTATTTTGTGTGGAAAGAAAACTAAACTTTTCTTAATAGACTGAGCAAATAAATTTTACTGGTACTTTAAAGTACCGTCAGTGCATAATTGGTTAACGAAGTCCTTATTTAACGAAATTTCATACTTAAAGCTACAATAGACATTCAAAATCATGAAATTTGACAAAGATTAGATTTTTTTTTTTCTTCTCGAGAATTATGAAACTAGTTGCTCAGATCTGTCTGATGCAAAAAGCATTTTTCAATTCTGTAGATTCTTCGTAGAGGCATAAGCTTTTATATTTGTTAAAAGTGTACATATTTATGCAGTTTGTTTTACTTAAAATGCAAAAATCTCAATTTTGCACATTTCTAAGCTCAAAAATTTCCATGCGTAAATCAGATTCAGATTCTTTTAAAATTTATACTCTATAGTCACCGTACAATATAATAAATAAGTTTTAGCTTAAAAAATTGCATTTTAGGAATATTTTAATGTTGAAGCTTATGTAAATATGGAAGTATATTGCTACTTTTTAGGAAAAATGGAGCATAATTATCAAAATATTTTTTTTCTACTAATATGTCCAATGAACTTTTACAATTTATACTAACTTCAATTGTAATATATAAAAAGTATCTCATAAATAAATATTGTCATATTTCATTCAAAAGAAATACGGGGCTGCACAAAATAACTGGAGTGAATTAACGTCTAGAAATTACTACAGGTTAATCTTTGACTGTGTTATGTGTTTGTAAGTAGCTAAATTTTTGCAGAGTATAAATGTATATTTTAGTGTATATCTTGCATAATAGAGCTAGACATCTTATACATCATGTACAGGGATACACAAAATAATTAGAATACTTTTCCGGCTATGGATGCTACTTCTCGAATTTCAAATTCGTTACACGTTTCTAAGATGTTTACTTATAAACCGGAAGGTGGAAGTACTGACAGTCATCTCATCGATTTCATGGCTGAATTTCTAGAATTAGTTAAATCTCTATTAAAACGCATTCAGTCTGTCATGTCATATCGCGATGGAAAATACCTGAAAACCCGATTTTAGCAGTTGACTCATAAGTTTACCACCGCACCCAAAGATATGAAAACATGAAGAAATGTTAGCAGGAAAACTCAATAGTAAACCTGCGAGTCAACTACTAAATTAGGATTGGCATTTTCTACATTTTCCACCAAAATATGACTTGGCAGACCGATTGCGTTTTAATATGCTAATCGAGTTTAAACTAATTCCGGAATTTCAATCGTGAACTCGATGAAGTAATTGTCTGTGCTGCCACCGCCCAGTCTATAACTCTTGACATATTCAACTATAAACACCACTGAGCTCGATAATAATACGGAGAACTAACTCCCTATTCTGATACATTGAATCCCGCGGTCCATACATGAATACAATGCCAACGATTTTCCGACGAAATTCTTTGGCAAAACAGATTTTTTTTTTTTTTTTTTTTTTTTTATATCAATAAAATTGAATTACAGTTTTCGAGAAATGTTGCAATGTGTTACATAATCTATACTTGAAGTATGATTTTTCTTTCATATTTAAAATGTAGTTTGACAAAAAGAGAGATTTGTATTTATTTAATGAATGAAGACTGCTAAATTGTTCAAATAAAGTATCAAGACAAAATTTGGTCTATCAAAGAAATTTGACTTGATCAAGATGTGCTAAATAATTGGGGTTTGCTAAATTTATTCAGAGAATAAGGTCTAGAATAAAGGTATTTTATTAAAATTAGCCTGTGAAACAGAATAATAAGTATATACTTGTAGAATTCAGAGGACAAATCCCAATATATTATCTAGTTTGACAAAGAGCAGTTTCAATTGACAGTGTAATCAGGACCTGATTTAAACTGTCTAGTACCCCAGTGGAAGCATTCCGAGAGCCTTCTATCTATAAACAGAAAAATTTCTTGAAATATGTTGAAGTAAATAAACTTCATACATAAATTTCAAACTAATATCCAATCACATTTGTATACAGGGTATCGTAAGAAAGATGATCTCAAATTTAAGGAGGTGACAGAATACATTTTATTTTTGTACAAGAATGTAACAGTACATGGGAGCCGTTGAAATGTAAAAAAAGAGATAGATCATTTTTTCAATGATTCTGATTTATTTGGCATAACATCATACGTAACAAGAAGTTTAAAAGAAAAAAATTCCAATTGGTCATCATTAATGTTTTAATTGGCCTTGTTACGAGCGTAACGTCAATAAAGATTTTCTCTTGAAAACAATAGACTACCAAATGGTTATAATAAACTTTTAATCATTAGTTTAATGATAATGTAATTGAGTGTTCTTTTTGGCAGTTGGGGTGTGGTATATGTGCCATCCATTAAAGCTTTGTAAAAATATAAGCATTTTGGCAAATAATTAACATTTGGCTTCCTTTTTATTTTCTGAATGACCAGACAAAGGATAAAATGGTAATATTTTCTCTATAATTTTTTTAAATTTTAAAAATCGGCTGATTGTTTCCAAAATTAAATAAAAAAAACTTAATTAGTCCTTTCGGGTCTCGTGTATTATTACTAGTACATGTCTTTTAATGAAATATTATTTTCTTTCAAGAGAAAAATTTGCTACTATTTATGTGTAGTAATGTTAGTATATGTCTATAGGGTGAGTCATAAATATCAAAACAATAGGCAATCTCCTTAAATACTGCCCCATGGCACATATTTCCAATTGCAAAGTTTTAAAAAAAAGGTGAAATTTTGATAAGTTGCAACTCTATAAGGGGTCTATTTTAAAAAATTCGAAAATTAAATTTTATACGGCCTCCGTCGGATAAAAATTCCAATTATAAAAACTTTTCTTATCCAGTTCTAAATTAGATACAAAAAATTGCATCGTTATATCTGCAAAACTCACAGAGTTATAGCCGTTTAAATAATTCATCAGGTTTTTAAAGATTAGACACAAAATGAAAGGCGCAGAATTCAAAGAACAATGTTTAACAGATCTAGAAAACATGCAAAAAATTATCTTTTAAGTTAGAATTTTGGATTTTTTTTTCTTTTTTTGTGATCTTTAATCGTTTAATTTGCTAACAAAATACATCATAAAATTTCTTATAATATTTATAAAAATTTAAAATGATTTGTATCTTTTTAAATGGGATAATTTGAAATCGTTGTAACTCGAAACATTATTCATTGGTTTTTTCTTTTTTTTTCATTTAATTAAAGAGGAAAATCTAATTTTAGTTCTGTTTTAGTTTTATTTCCAATCTTAATTTTAAAACTATTACAAATATCTATGAAAAAAATGATGCAACATATTTTAAAAAAAATCTTATTTTCAAAAGTAAATCTTTTTTTAAGTGTGCAGAAAAAAAAAAAATTAATGTAAAATAATAAAAAAAAGACATGTTCCAAATTTGTACATTCATTCTTTAAAGATTTTTGATTTAAATAATTTAAAGATCAGAAATAGTGATGGTGGTGAGGGAGAGGGGCATGCAGAAAAACACATTTAAAGTTCTAAAAAAAGTTCGGCTAAATGTTTAAGTGCTTTTTAAAAAATTGAAAGGGAAAAGTAACTCTTTTCTGCAGCTCAAACTTCCAATTTAGTTTGACTTTTGCTTTTTCCAGTTCCCTTCTGTACTGTTTAAATATCTGTCAATGAAGAGGCAGATTTTATAAGAGTCAGGTAGATCCTTATACAACCCATTTTTGATTTTGCTGAAATTTTTTTTATGGTTTCTTCTAATGATTTCAGAAAATTTGTATATTTTGTTTTCCCCCCCAAAAAAAATTTTGTGACCCACAAAAATTTCTAAAGCGGGTTTTCGAATCGACATTTTTCTGTATTCTATTATCTCAGTACATTGAGCATCAATCAAAGTTATTTTTGTGATTACAACATTACATATAGTACCTAAATTGAATTATTTTGTAAATTTCATGGCTGACCTTCAGTGACACCCGGCATGGCTCGTCAAACTTTGTCACGGAAAGTGGAAAAACGCCATATTTGAGACTTCATGGACCCATGCGCTGAGGGTCAGCCACAATTTTGGGGTTTAACTTGTGTTGTACTACTCACTATTAACTGAATTAGCTCATTAGTTGCATGGCTCACCCTCAGTGCTGTCGAAAAATAGCTAATTTTGTATCGAATTAAACAACAACAAAAAAAAATGTCTTTTTGGCGACCCTGTATTTCTGTGCGCTGAGGGTCAAAGTGGAACTCGATAATTGTATTTTATAGTATGAAACCTACTCCTTAACAGACATTTGACAAAACTTTGGCTAATGGCCATGCGGACACATATAGCTTACGTCAAGCCATTGTGTAAATGGTAACAAATCATACAATTAACTACATTACTAGACTATAACTTATTCACTATATTTCACATTTTTTACGTTCTTCTATCTTTACAAGAAAGTATTGGATTCATGAAAAATTTCGAAATCCGATTTTCGACTGATTTATACGTTTTAAAAGTCAGAAAACCCGAAAAACATGTTTTTACATAATGTCTGTGCCTGACTCTGTCTGTCTGTGACAAAATTTTTGCGGGCGCTCTGTCTCAAGAACTAATGCACTTGAATTTCACAAAACTTTAGATTCCGTGAGATATTGATATAAACTAGATCTGATTAGTTTTTGGTGTATATTGCTCAGCAGGTGGCGCTGCTATACTGGATTATTTACAATTCCCAGTATAGCGATATCCCAAAAACTAGGCATGGATTTTCATAAAACTTTATATTTAATTAGTACTTGACATGACATAGTGCTGATTACGTTTTAGTGAAAATCGCTCAACCGATGATGCTGCTGTTGTGCATTATTCGTCATTATCGCAATAGCTCTATCTCAGGAACTAATGCACGAATTTTCATGAAACTTCTGATTCTGTTAGTCTCTTATGTCTATTTGTATTCTTCAGTTTTTGGAATAAATAGCTCGATCACCCATCCGAGGCACCAACCAAAATATGGCATAGGTGTGTTCCCATCGGAGGAAAACAACCCCTGTCAGCACCAGACAAATCAAAACCAAGACAATAGGCTCAAAACTACGGGCCCTAAAAAATACAAAATAAAAGAAAAGAAAAAGACGTGCCCTAGCACGAAATAATAATTATGTGCAACTTAGAAAATCTAATAAACAATCTTTTACTTCTTTTTTTTCTCTCCCCCCCCCCCTTTTATTCCTTCCTTTCTTTTCTTACTCTTTTTTTTTTCCTTTTTTAAGGCATTTTACATACACAAAAGTCTATTAATTTGATGATCGTATATACAAAGAACAAATTGTAAATTCAGATAAATTACAAAATATAATAATCTGACAACTAAATTATATGAAAAAACAATGATACGTACAGTACGAAAACATACATTATATTACATATGCGAGCGAAAAGTACTATGAATGTATACATATATATAACTTTAAAAATAATTAAAGTGTCTACAATTAAAGCTGAAGAATGTACAATCAAATCTGAAACCTGTACAATTAACTAAAAGAAAGACTGAAAAAGTTAAATAAAGTCGGTCAGGCTCTGAAAAAGGTATATTTTGGTGTAGTTGTATCCCATGCTATATATTTAAATAACATCAGAGCAAAAACAGAAATAGTCCATGAAATTATACTCAAAAAGTGTATTTAATGAACGAATAGTTCCTGTTAAGTTCATTGTAAATGTCACACAAAATTCGGTAGTTCGAACGAGACATTACTACATTTCTGATGTTCCATTCAAGAGAACGATTTTTAATGTAAGTAAAAGAAAATGGCACAACTTGGCATCTATCAAAGAGAAAGTGACGAACATCTCCACGAATACCGCAGATGCATTTATCAGAACTCCGATTTCCAATTTTATGTACATGAGCTGGAAAAGCACCATGCGTCGAGATGAAATAAGCGCAAACTTGGGAATAACATAAAAAGTCCTTGTAGACTTGTTTAAAAATGCCATAGGTATCCCTACCCTTCGTACTGTTAGTTCATTGAAATTGCCGGTCCTGCATACATTTCTTCTTGAAGTGATATTTTAATTTACTGATTGGAATAGGTATGTCCACTATTTTGTCATAGATATTTTCCACTATTACGGATTTAGCCAAATAATCAGCACGCTCATTACCTTTAATCACAACATGTGCCTTGACCCAGCCTAGATGTACCGTCTTATTTTGCAAAAGACGCAATTTCGTAAAAATGTCAATCTAAAGGTAATTATCGGGAAACAGGCATTTAAGCAAAGAAACTGAAGAAAGACTATCCGTATAAATATAAAAATGATTAAAGTTACTTTATTGACACAACTTCAAAGCTTCAGAAATTGCCACCAGCTCAGCTTGATATAGAGTTTAAAATATTTAATTTAATTTTAAGCTCATAAATTATCTCGTATCTTTGAAACACAGTAAATGCCGCTACCACACCTCCAGGCATCATGGAGCCATCTGTAAATATAATTGGATGTCTATTAACTGGCACTGAACGAATCACTGGATTAATAAAATTTATATGGTGATTTTCATAAACATTCGGATAATAATAGGATGGAATTTTCTTCAGTACTGTACTAGACGTAACCACCATTCCATCTAATGAAATTGATTCATCATCTGAGATAATTGCAAAATAATGTGCTGAGTTTGACAGCTCGAGTTCAATTGGTATGATACCAGCTAAGACGCACAAGGCCTCTGTTGAAATTGTGCGATAAGTTCTAATTATTGTCAAAAGGCAGACATGTTGACATGAAGACAGACGACGCAAGCCAGGAGACTTTAGATCTGAGTACCATATCTCATGCCCGTAAGAGATCTGCTTTTTTAAAACTGCATGATACCAAATTTTTAAAAAATTTAATGAAATTCCCATACTTCTAATTCTAGTCTTACGAATATTACTAGTGAAAGAAGTAACTTTAGTACGTACCATATCTAAGTGGTCTACCCAACTAAACGTACTATCTAAAGGAAAACCTAAGTACAGCACATTATCTCTCACCGGAATACTAAGATTATTATGTTTGAATATTGGTCTTCTCTTCTTCATGGTGTATTTGCCAAACAACATGGCGACCGTTTTTGTATTATTTAATTCTAGATTGTGATCTTGACATAATGACGTAAAATCTTGTACACATCTATTAACTCTATTCTCCAACATCGATCTAGTGTTTGCACCCTCTACCACTACTGAGTCGTCAGCATATGAAATCAAATTTATTGACAGAACTTTACTTCGTTTTAGCAACCTGTCAGCAACTACTGTCCAAATTAACGGTCCCAAAAAGGATTCCTGTGGGCAACCAAAAAATAATCGGAACCAGCGAATTCCGTTAATAAACTTAAAACCTATAAGCCGATTAGAAATGTAGTTTTTAAAAACATCTTTTAAGTAATCATAAATAGGTAAATTATTAATAATTTCTGCTGTTAAATTCCAATCCAGACAATCAAATGCTCCAGAAATGTCAAACGAAACTGCTACACAATACTTAAATGTAGCAAGACCATCTCTAATTTTCTTCCTTAATACTGAGAGAGCCAGGGCCCGATTATGACTAATTGGGGCCCTGGGCAAAGATAATGTAGGGGGCCCCCTTTCGAATTATTGCAATGTTATTCAAATAGAACTGATGGTCACTCATATGTGTATGCATTATGCATAAACATATTTTTGCCCCTAGTTTATAAATAGAAGAAAATTCTTAGCTCCGTCAATTTTTAGTAAATACCTTAATTAAAAAAATTACACTTTTTTTCCTTTATACAGAACAAAATTATTTTATATAACTTTAGCAATTTGTTATATCACTTTAAAGATGAAATTAATAACTTCAATTTATGGAAGAATTGGAAATGGAAAAAAAATTAAATATTTTATAATTCAATGTATGGATTTGGGGGCCCCTTATGGTCTGGGGCCCATGGGCAAAGTCCCGATTTGCCCATGCGGTAATAAGGGCCTGGAGAGAGCTGTCATCGTGCTTTTCCCCCTCACGGAATCCGTATTAATCCTCGTCTAAATATGATGCTGCCTCTAGCATTGTCATTATTCTCATTTTTAATAGTCTCTCATAAACCTTACCCATAATCGGGAGCAATGTTATTGGTCTGTATGAACTTGAGGAACCTTCAGGTTTATTGCGTTTTTTAAAGAAAATGACAATTCCTTTTTTCCAGCAACGTGGGAAATGAGCAAACCTAAGACATGTATTAAATAGTAAAAGCATTAAAGAGTAATATTTTTTGCAAAGATTCTTTACTATCAAAGCATCCACATCATCGTAACTCGGTGATTTATTATTATGTTGTTTAATAAAAACAGTTCTTAATTCGCGTCTAATAAAAGGATGGAAATCATCATGATATTTATAATCTATATTGCTTATGAACTCATAATTATTATCAGGGACAGCATTTATCTTGAAATTATCCGACATTAATTGGCTTGCTATATCGTCATAAGTATCAAATACTGTAGAATTTTCCAGTGTTGTAAACGCCATATCCTGGTAGTTAAATTTTTTGCCAGACGATTTAAAGATATTGCCATATGCATCGTCTGTACGTTGACAGAAATTTAACCAACTTTTTTGCTTGGTATGCCTTATACGCTTTTTATACTCTCTTCTAGCCGTTAAATAGGCATCTCTGTACTGCTCGTTGTCTAGATTTTTTTCTGTATCTTTTATAGAGAGCGTTTATTCTATTTCTATGTATTTTAAGCTCTGGAGTAAACCAAGTTGTAGATGGCTTGTTAGATAAGCCACCGCGTCTAAAAGATTTGTTCATGACACTGATAAGATAATCATTTGCAGCCAATCCTCCAAGGAATCTTGATCAAAAACCCTTTGGAGAGATGAATATAATAGATCATGTTTTTAATTAAAGTACTTGTTGAACTTATTCATTGATTTATTCTTAGTCATGAAACGAGTAAAAAGCCTTTGTAATGGATTCATCCTCAGTGAAAACACCAGATATCTATGATCACTGAATGAAAAAACTTTATCGTCAACTTTCCAGTTCACTAGGTGTGGGAGAATATAAATAACAGTTAATGTGATGTTTGGTCTACCCTTGCTTTCGTTTTGAACAAAAGCTTGAGGTGCATTCGCTGCGTTCAACATACGAAGATTGCTCATCATTAAGTACTCTATGAAGACATCCGTTCTATCATTCTCACGTGGAGCGTAAGAATTCTTCCGTCGTTTCCGTCGTAATTCTTCCGAGCGTAAGAATTGGAACATTAAAGTCTTCTCCGATAATCATGCGGGAACAGTTCTGATAGTAATTGTATCAACATGAGAGATCCTCCTCCAAATCACTCGAAGGCGCCGAATAGATGGATCCAATTATCAGTGGGCCTTGCTGTAGAGTAACCGTTATAAAAATTGAGTTGTTCATGACACTGATGAAGGGAAACCTTTCACATACGCAAAAGCATCATTTGTGCATAAAATCATCGCTGTAGATGAAATAGAAGAGAAACAGATCCACCCAGGAGGAAGGCCGACAAAATTGCCATCAATTACATAAGGATCCTAGCAAAGGAAAAAATGGACCCCATTACTCTCCGCGTAACACGCCAAAGCGTCATTAGCGTCTGAGCAATGGTGTAGATTTATCTGTACAAAAACTAAATCCTTTATACCGACCTGAACAGACGAGACAACCGTTATAATCTTTTTGGAAAGCAAATCGTTACGATAGAAAATGAAACTAGGGCACTCGCGACTATCAGATCGGTGTGTGGCATCTGTAACATCATCCTTTTGTAAACAATTAGAACAAGCCTCTGTTTCCACTTTGCAGTCTTTCAGACTATGTTTTCCTGCACACTTGCTACATTTCTGTTCTTGATCACACTTGATCGCCATATGACCAAAGGTTTGGCAACGGAAACAACGAACTATAGGAATAAAACCCACTACACGATATCTCTCTAAGTTGATACATAAACGTCTGCGCAATAGCAAAAATTTCGAACTAATATAGTAAAGAGCTCAACAGATGACGCTGCTATGCGGCATTATTCATGATTATCGCAAAAACTCAATATCAGGAACTAATGCACGAATTTTCATGAAACGCCACCTTTTGGCCAATTTACACCAAACACTAATCTATATTAGGAATTTATTGAAACTGAAATTTGATAAAAATTCGTTATTATCTCATTCGCGTCATACAGAATATTCGTGATGAATATTCTTGAAATATGGCTATAGTGTAAATTGTAAATAATTCAGTATATCACAGCCACTTTCTGAGCAATATACACAAAAAACTCATAAGCTCTAGTTTATATCAAGGTCTAACAGAATCTAAAGTTTTGTGAAATTCAAGTGCATTAGTTCTTGAGATCGAGCGCCCACAAAATTTTTATCACATACACACAGACAGACAGACTCGGAGACATACATTTTGTAAAAACATGTTTTTGGGGTTTTCTGGCTCCTAAAACATAAATCAGTCGAAAACCGGATTTCGAAATTTTTCACGAATCCAATACTTTTTTGTAAAGATAGAAGAACGTAAAAAATGCGACATATAGTGAATAACTTATAGTCTAGTATGTAGTTAATTGTATGTTTTGTTACCATATTTTCCATTTCCACAATGGCTTGAAGTAAGCCATATGTGTCCACATGGCCATTAGCCAAAGTTCTATCAAATGTTTGTTAAAGGATAGGTTAAAAGATTAACCTACCAGGTGTCCCAAAAATGACTGATGGATTTTAAAATTCAATAAACTTGCAAACGGTGACAGCTATTTTTAAAAATTGTTCAGCAAGGTTATGTACAATGTCAGGAGTTTTTTTTTATCATAATTTTCTATTTTAGTTCGCATATCAAACAATAGGTTGCGCTGACGGCGATTGAAGGCCAGGTCGACGCTTCACTCAGCACTGATCACCTGGCCTTCAATCGCCGTCAGCGCTATCTACTGTTTAATATGCGAACTAAAATAAAAAATTACGGTAAAAAACTCCTGACACTATACATAACCCTCCTGCAGAATTTTTTTAAATAGCTGTCACCGTTTGCAAGTTATTGAATTTTAAAATCCATCAGTCATTTTTGGGACACCCGGTATGTATATAAACTTTTGTTAAAAGATTGCATACTATAAAATACAATTATCGAGTTCCACTTTGACCCTCAGCGCACTGAAATACAGGGCCACCAAAAAAAGATTTTTTTTGTTTCATTCGATACAAAATTAGCTATTTTTCGGCAGTGCTGTGGGTAAGCAATGCAAATAATGAACTAATTCAGTTAATAGTGAGTAGTACTACACAAGTTAAACCAGAAAACTGTTGCTGACCCTCAGCGCATGGGTCCATGAGGTCTCAAAATATGGCGTTTTTTCCACTTTCCGCGACAAAGTTTGACGAGTCACGCCGGATGTCACTGAAGGTCAGCCATGAAATTTACAAAATAATTCAATTTAGCTACTAAATGTGATGTTGTAATCGCAAAAACAACTTTGGTTGATGCTCAATGTACTGATATAATAGAATACGAAAAATGTCGATTCGAAAAAAATACTGGGTCGAATGACAGTTCAAAGGCAAAAAGATTAAATTCGATAAAACCAATGCAGAAAACTACCTATGATGGAATCATGTCTTAAAAGGAAAATGTGTTGATTCATGCAAAATGAATATAATAACACCTGAGAAAAAAATAAACATTTACACCTCCTAAGTTAGGAAGTTGTCTTTAACATACTTTTTTCTTTCATATATGATTCCGTCTTAAAAGTTTTCACTGTGTAGTTTTGAAAGTCTCCAATGCATGGAATATGGATTAACGATATTCAAGTGTGAGTAAAACATTTATATATAAAGAGAGATTCATTTATAAAATAAATATATAATAGCCTTTGGCTCTTATTTAATAATAAAAAATTAAATATGAAAACGAAAAGATATAAATATTTTTAGTCAAAACTCCTCCATACGAAGCAATTTTTAACCATATCAAAGTAAAAAAAACATGTAGAAATTCACGGCTGAGCCCCCCCCCCCCTCCCGGGCTACGATTTAAACCTTTTTACAGGCCGGATCGGGTTATGATTTTAATATTTTTTCTGGCCGGACTAAACTTTTCTCCCATGGATTAGTTCGGGTTCGGAATTAGATATTTCGACCCGTACAGACCTCTAGTGCAGATCTCACTAGCACAAATTTAGCGTAAAATCTATACGCTGCTATTTTATGTCCAAAGAAAAAGCGCTATCTTAAATAGATTTTTATTAAAGTGCAATTTGTGAATGTTCCATATCCAGCATTGAAATGGAATCAAGAAATACCCTTTTAGAGGCAGGGAAAAGTGGTGTAAGTCAGGAATTTTTGAGGATTTTGGATTTTAATACCTCAGTGGTATTTATAGATATGAATTTTTTTTTTGTGTTTAATTCAGGAATAGATAAAGAAAATTTTCCTACTTGGAAATTTTATCCTACGGGTACCGTATAAAAAATTAATTTTTGTATTTTCTCAAATAGACCTTTCATGGAGTTGCAACATATCTCATCAAAATTTCCACCTTTTTTATGAAATTTTGCAATTAAAAGTATGTGCCTAGGGGCAATATTTCAAGAGATAGCCTATTGTTTTGCTATTCATGACTCACCCTATATACATTTACTATGACTTCATTTATGTTTAGGCAATTAGTAATAACAATAATAATTATTATTTGCTTAATTCTCTTTGCACCGTTTTCGATTCTTTTATTTTAAACATATATTTCACTCTTTAAATTTAAAATAAAAGTTATTTTCTCGAAAGAATTATGCCTAATAAAGCGCAAGAAGTAATAGAAATTTGAATTATAAGTTTAAACTTATTGTAACGCAATATTTTCTAAACATCTCTGAAAATTCTTCCTCAGCCTATTGTCATATGAATATTAATTGAATAGTGCGCAAAACAACATTCGTTATCTTTCAATCAATGAAATGTTTGTTAAACGCTAATTAATCTATTTGGAAAGTTAATGTTATTAACGTAAAGGTAATTTATTATTAAAAGTGAGAAAAAATTCGAACTTGAAAAGGTTAAGTTTATGAATAAAATCTTTGAAAGTATTCAAAGGAGTTTTGATATATACTGCAGTTTTAAATCATTACTGCAATGTTTTAAAACTGCAGTATATATTAAAAATGTTTGAAATTGCACGTGAAGCGTAGCAAATGAGGTGCCGTTCGTACTATAATGAAATTTTAAAAATATCACTCTCATATACCAATCTCATAAAATTGTAAATAGTTAATTACAATTAAAATCCGCACCAAACAATGTTCTCCCTATACTCATTTTGTAAGCCTTGTAAATCAATAAGAAATGTTCTTTGCAACACAGATTATGCAATATATATATTATAATATGTATTTTATGACGCATATCAAAATTATTATGTTCGAATGAGTGCAATACCATTAAAATGCATTTGGAACTTTTTTTTTCCATTGACTGTAATGTAACGGAGTACTTTTGATTGTCCCTGTATTTGATCTATGTATCCCATTTTCAAAAAAATTTAAATGACTTGACAAAATTATGTAATAAGTATGTATTTTAAATTTCAAACGATTAAAATGCATTTGAAACATTTTTCCCCATTGACCGTAATGTAACGGAATACTTTTGATCGTCCCTGTAATTGATCTATCCATCCGATTCTCATAAAATTTGAAATGACTCGACAAAATTATGTAATAATTATATATTTTAAATTTCAAACGATTCGGTTGGGTAGTGTTTGCGTTGTTATATGCGGACAGACAGACAGACGGACAGACTGAACGACAACCATAGGTGCTACGTATTTACATAATTACGAACGCACCTAAAAATGATATTTATTTCTTCTTCTAATACAATGAAATACACAGCTTAGTGAAGGATATATCAGTTCGCCGGTGTAGAAAATTCTGTGCACACTTCCATTGAGGCTCCATTAAATAGAAGGGCAGATAACCTGCATGCCCCTGCTTTAGTCAGCTGCTGAATAGGATAGAATACGGGGAATAATACGCAAGTGATTAATATACGATTAAGTATTCACTAACGTTTCAATTTACTAAATTAATTCAGATAATTTCGTCAAGCGAAGACTTTTTTTATAAATGTGCTCGTTCAAAGAAGAAGAAAACAGAATGCAGAAGAAAACACACTTTTTTTTTCAAGTTGTACATCACAATATGCCAGATAACCGTGACCAACACGCATAACGATTAAAATGCCATTAAATTTGCGATTCGAATGATGGAGGTTATTTTATGTCAAAAAGCTTACGTGACATGAAGTTTATTATCAAATACATTATTCAACAAAAAACATAAGTTAAAAAAAATGCTTTATATTTTTCAAAAGAATTTTTTTTGTGTGTCTGTGGTTTGTTCAAAATTACAGCAAATGACTTTAAATCTTTTCATTTATAAGTTAGAGTTTATTCTTTAAGAAGAGAGATAAAGCTGTCGTGCTTTGAAAATCAGAATTAAGCAACAATCAGTACTGAAATATAAAAGTACACTCTTTCTGGAATAATATTCCTATCATTAAAATTTAATAATGATCTTATTAGTAACCGCTTTCCTTGCCAATTTTTTTGAAAACAAAAATTGCAAAAAAAAAATATTTTTTGCAATTACATCATTGCATTTTTTATTACAAAACTTGGAAAATTTGCAAACGAATATTAAATGTAATTTACTAGCAGTTACCCGTGACATCATTCACGTACAATTAAAAGAAAGATAATACATTAAGAAAATCACTTGATTTCTGATAATGAAAAACTTATATAATTAACTGACTCTATATCACACTTTATTGATTATGATACAGTATTTATTATTTATAGGGGCCTTGACATAACTGAATAATAAAAAGGTGAAATTTTGTTCCAAATGATATAAACAATCGCGAAAATTAAACTGCAACCAACGAAAAAATGAAATCCAAATTAAGTAGTGACAAAAGAATTTCTCGTCGTAGAATTAAAAATCAATGCTGGAAGAATTATATACGAATGGTGTATTTTAGGTGGAATTTGTTTTCAAATTTGTATATGTATGTATTGCATTCTATAAAACTACAAACATCTATTTTTAAAATCATTAAAAAAGACCTTTTTGAAAATGACAACATATGCTATTTTTTTTAAGGTAGAAGATCCGGTTGTCAAACCACGATTTATAAACGTTTCTCGAATCGAAGCATAAGAAATTTATGCATTTTATTGCGTATTCCATGCTCTAATGTACCACCACCTTCCGAGTCAAATTTCAATACTGATGTTCACCTTTAAGTTTTAAGAACGAAAATTCAACTTTCTTTTTAAAAATAAAATAATTTTTATTCATACTTTCTGAATGTAATGACTTTTAAAACTAACGAGGTGGAACCCCTTGAAATTCGACGAACGAAATTAAAAAGAACTGTTTTATTTATTTATAATAAATCTACAAAATTAGTTACAGTAAAAAATACATCTTATATTGGTTGGTCTAACTCTCAAGTAAACATTATTTGAAGCTAAAATTAACAAAATTAATAAACTCGAAATTTACCGGATTTTATAATAAACGTATTTTAATTTCTATTTTTTTTTCAAGTGAGAGAGAAAATGGAGCGATTCTGTTGCCCCAATTACAAAATTGGTACTTAAAATTATATAAAAAAAATAATATATCAAAAATTAATTGAGCACAGCTTTGAAACAAATTGCTTTTAAAAGTACATTTAAAGTACATTTTTTCTTCTATTCGACGGTTTAAAAATTAAAAATGTGCTATATTTAGAAGTATAAAACTTGCAGTAGCGAAAATCTAAAAGCCGATATTGCAGGGGAAACTGTTGCCATTCGCAAAATGACGTATGCGTTACGCACAGATACGTTTGGCCTTTATAATATAGATACTGCCCCAAACCTTTTTTTCGGGGCAATTCAGTTATTTTTCAGATTTGAAGATTTTGAATTTTTTTTCGCATTTTGAGAATAAAAATACTTTATTTCTATTAAATATGACGTCATTTTCGACATGGATTATTTTAAGGTGCATATAATTCACATTTAAAATCCACTTTCTTTAGAAATTTGTTTTAACTTTTTTTTTTTTTTTTTCAAATAAAAAGTCTTTATATTAGCCGTGCCAGGTGGTACACTATCAAGAATTCTTAAGAATGTTCTTTTAATAATGAGATTTAATACTATATCCCAAGACCATTTTCATTTAACATCAAAGAATATCCATTTTATTTTCTATGACATCATATTCACCTGTTTTTCGTATTCATACAAATTTATGCAACTTATATCATTTAGAAATACTTGAAAATTTCCGCTTAAAAGATACATGTATCAAAACAGACTTAAACACAATTAATACAATAAGCCAGCAGGAGTGAAAAATTAGCCAATGACAGAACTTTAATCTGGTAATTTTCAATATGAGAATATATTCAATTTATCTTTTATATTAGATTCTCAATTCCTTTATTTTTCTTTTTGACGTGAAGACGTCACGAACAGGCTTTTACTGTTGCTGCAGGACAGCTATTGCTACCTTTATCAATGCTTTTTATACTTGTGTGTCCAACAGTGTGTGTGTTTTTATCTTTCTACGGTAAAAGTCACGTGATGTGAACTGCTCTATAGATTTTTTCTCCATACAATTTTGTGGGCGTTCTATCTCAAAAACTAATGCACGGAATTAGATAAAAAACTAGCGAGCTACGCCCGCTAGCTGGGCCACTTTTTCCAAACGAACCTCGATATTAAGCAGTATATAATAAGCAAAAAATTTCATTTAATAAGCAAGTCTTTGTGTTCGAATCCTCAAGCACAAAAAAAGTAAATTAAAGAGCTATGGTTGTTATGCGCCCATTATCCCGTTAAAAATATGTGATTTCGCACAGTGGGCGCTACGCGCCCACCGTGCGAAGCCGGCCCACCGGCGCTACGCTCCACGGTCGCCATCGTCCCGTTAAAATATTTGGTTTTGGACGGTTGGCGCTGCGCGCCCATAAGACATTTTCTCGTATTTTTTGTTTCATCAGAAGCAGACTTTTACGCAGATTCTGAATATGTAATCAGTTTTTTCTACTTTAAAAACTCTCTGCATGATGGTTTAAGAAAAAACGCGCAAAAAAAAAAATAATTTCATTAATATCACAAACATCATAACTAACAAATAATTTTGGCCGCTCGTTTTCCGTTTGTACTAACAGAAATTAGTATTAATCGCGTAAATCTTCGGTTACACAATATTCGTGTATGCTACCAAAAAGAAAAAGTTTGAAAATGAGCTACAACGATTAATATTCACATACAGAATAAATATATGAATAGCCAGTTACATCTGAGATCCTCAAAATATTAATTAGCAACACTATTACCTCTTAGTGAACATATCTTGCTGTGCTTAAATAGTTGAACTTATATTAATTAAACCGTGTTTAACATTTTTTACCAATCAGTTATTTTTCTCTTATACATTCTTTGACAAAATGACGGGAGAAAAGGGGGTTTTCGGCTGCTTCTTCTTTTAGCCAAAGGGGAAAAGTTCTAGTTGATCACCGCAAGGTGGCGCAGTGTTCTGCCTTAGAGCTCCGTTTGTGCTCCGTTTGGAAAATGTGACGTTTTCCGTTCCGATTCCCGACCGGTTTTTAATTCATAACTTTTTTAATTTTGATCCCACGGTCTCGAAAATGCCCGAAATGACTTTCCCGGAATTTTTCGAATCGAAAGACACCTTTCGCGACTTCCAACTCGCCCGCGTTGCGAACTGCATGGCTGCCAACTACTACGCCTAATCAAAGACGAATAATTGTATCAGAAACAGAAATTTTAGCAGATAATCAACAATATGGAGTGTAATACATACCATTGAATATATCTGGAATACATTTTACTGAAACTTTTTTGTGGTTCCAAACATGTTTATGTGATTTAAATAGGCGTAGAAGTTGGCAGCTCTGGAACTGTAATCGGCTTCAAGCAGACAGACAGACAGAGGCGCACGGATTTTATTAGTGTAGATATACTCCGTCAGTTCTTAATATAATGTAATGCTGATTAACGTTTGGTTTAAATCTTCCAACAGGTGGCGCTACTGTGCAGCATCATTCATGATTATCGCAATAGCTCTTTAACTAATGCACAAATTTTCATCAAGCTTCAGATTCAGTTGTCTTTAATATAAATTAGAGCTGTATAGTTTTTGAAAAAAAATGCTCAGTATAGGTGGCGCTTCTATCCAGATTTTTAGTTTCACTTTCAATACCGGTTTTGAAAGTGAAGCTAGCTTTATAAAAAATATCTGCAACCAAAACCGAGAAAGTAAAAAAAGACCCAGTCGCCACTCGGAGACTAAATTTGAAAAACTGGCGACTAAAAATGTGGGAAGTACCGGCCAAATTCAGGATTCTCCAAAAGGTATTTTGTAAAAAGAATCGCGGAAAAAAAACCCTGCGAATTTCGACAAAATTAAAAAAAAAAAAAAACCAAATTTCAAAAAAAGATCGCGGAAAAACATGAATTTCGTGTAAGTATCGCGAAAAGACATCGTCTAAGGATCGCAAAAATCGTCAAAGAATCGCGAAAAAACTGTAAATATCATTAGAGAATCGCAAAAAAACAGCAATTAAAGCATAAAAAACCGCATATTTTGTCAAAAAATCAACGAAAACAAACGTGTTTTTTGTCAAAAGACGTAAAAACGAACGGAAAGAACACAAATTTTATCAAAAAAAATCACAAAAATGTGAATACCATAAAAAAAAAATCACTATATTAAATGTGAATACCGTCAAGAAATCGTGTTAATAAACGCGAATACCGTTAAAAACTCGCGATAACGAACGAAAACCGCCAAAAAATCTCGATAAAAAACGGAATTACCGTAAAAAAATCGTGATAACGAACACAAATACCGTCAAAAAATCGTGAAAAAGAAACATGATTTTCGTTAAAAAGTTTAAAAAACGAACATGATTTTCGTCAAAAAGTCGCGAAAATGTATGCAAATTTTATCAAAAGGTCGCAAAAAATGAAAAAAAACCGCACATATCAAAGGATTGTGGAAAAAACGTATAATATTAGTTTCATGAAAGCTCCCCCCCCCCCCTTTTATTTTTTAGAAATTTTTTTATGAATTTCAGTTTTTATTTGTAATCAAACCTGCTAGTTGGTAAATAAACTTTTTTTTTTTTTTTTTTTTTTTTTTTTTTTTGGGGGGGGGGGGGTGGGTTACATCTTAATTCTAGACAAATAATTATAAAAAAAGAGGTTTGGGGTTTATGTCATTAGCTATGCAAGTACCTAAGCATAGTTTTGTGTAGCTAACTACGTATGCATGTTAGATAGATATAACCATGCTGTTAATTTAAAATAGATTAAAAATTAGTATCTCAAGTTTATTGAAAACAATATATATTAAAATATTTTTAACTAGTTCATATATTACTTATTTAGTCTAAGCTCGTATATATCTTGTAATTAAATATTCAGAAACATAAATGTACTTACTGGCTACTAAAGAAATTATTCTCATTAGCCAATAACTGCCTACTAAAAAAAGACAACCTACCGGCCAGTGGCCACTAAGCAAAATTCCATATTTTCATCTTTACACCTCGGCTATTCAATGAATATATTTAAAAATGTCAAAATGCGACCCCAATATTTGAAAATAAACTCCCCACAGAAATAGCATTAGCTCACGAGAGTTCTGTCGGCGAGGTGACCGAAGAGTTGGCCACTTTTAAAGAATTTTTAATTTCCTTTTTAGGTGCGTTCGTAATTATGTAAATACGTAGCACCTATAGTTGTCGTTCAGTCCGTCCATCGGTCCGTCCGTCTGCATATAACAACGCAAAAACTGCCCAACCGAATCGTTTGAAATTTAAAATATATAATTATTACATAATTTTATTGAGTCATTTCAACTTTTATGAAAATCGGATGCATAGATCAATTACAGGGACAATCAAAAGTATTCCGTTATATTACGGTCAATGGAAAAAAAAAGTTTCAAATGCATTTTAATCGTTTAAAATTTAAAATATATAATATATAATTATTACATAATTTTGTCATGTCATTTCAAATTTTATGAAAATTGGCAGCATAGATCAATTACAGGGGCAATCAAAAGTATTCCGTTATATTACGGTCAATGGGAAAAAAAGTTTCAAATGCGTTTTAATCGTTTAAAATTTAAAATATATAATATATAATTATTACATAATTTTGTCATGTCATTTCAAATTTTATGAAAATTGGCAGCATAGATCAATTACAGGGGCAATCAAAAGTATTCCGTTACATTGCGCTCAATGGAGAAGAAATTTTCAAATGCATTTTAATGGTGTTACACTCATTCGAACATAAAATTAATATGCATGTATCAAATATGTATTATAATGTACATTTTGCACAATTTGTGATGCAAAGAACATTTATTTTTGATTTACAAGGCCACACAAAAGTATTCCATTACATAATGATGGTATAGGGAAAATATTATTTGGTGCGCGTTTTAATTGTATTAAACTATTTAACATTTTATGAGATTGATATACGTTGCTGAGGAATACTACAAGTTATTTCCTGTATAAAAGAAAGCAGATAGTATTTACAGGGACACACAAAAGATTTTGGATACTCTGTATACTAAAGTACTATCTACTATAACAGCAATATCTGAATATTTTTAAAACTTCGTTATCGTACGAACGCACCTCATTTGCTACGTTTCACGTGCTATTTCCAACTTGTTTTGATAAGAGCTGGTTTTATTAGAATCATCTTAAGCGAAATTCGACTCAAAAGCCCATGTTTGACAGTATTTAAAAAAATATATTCTGATTTTATGGAAAAAACGACCAATACAGAACATTATATTGCTCCTAAATAAGAGAATCTGCCAATTGGATGTGTTTGTGAACAAAATGAATTTAAAAATGAGTCAGAATATAGGCAGTTTGGATTTGAATCCACCCTTTATAGGATTTATCCTTCAACTCCTATTTTTGTTTAATTTGTTTTTGCTATAAGTATTGGTGCTATCAAAAACATGTCAATATAAAAGTTGCAGGTATTATTGAGAAGATGTATAATAAATTTAACATCTTAAGAATTGAAGAAGTCATAATTTTTTTCTTTTTCCAACCCCCTACCCTCCTTTATATTTTCGTTCTTTATTTTAATTATGTTTTTGCGATAAGGGATGCTCCCATCAAAAAATTATAAGAACAAAAGTTTGATAATATTATAAAATTTATAATAAATTTAATTGGATTTGATATCCTAAGAATTGACGAAGTTATGAATTTTTTTGTCCCAAACACCCTGTTTTTTTCGTTTAGTGAGACCGTTTTTACGTTAACAACATTTTTTTAAACATTTTTTAACAGTAATATAAACTTTAAACTGATTCGATATATATTTTAAGTAGGAAGTTATTGTATTTTTACGGTTTTCACAAAAACCCTCCCTATTTTCACCCCCTTGGTCCGATTTTTCCCATTAGCGAAATTCACCGACATTTTATGCCTCTTGATTTTATTAAACGAGTTTGGAAGAGATTTGAGCAGAATTATAGAAGTTGTCGTGTCAATAAAAAACGTTTATAGATAGTTTGTTTTTTACTGGTGGTATTTTTGTGGTCTATCTGTCATGATCGGTGTAGATCTGCAAAAAATGTTGAGAAATTCCAATATAGGATCGACCGCAATAGGTAGTATTTCATAAGAAATCTACCTAAAAAATCTCAAAGACTATGTATAATAATTTCACTCTAAAATGTCTACTAGGCTTAAAATTTACACAATAAAAGGCTTTTCATACCCAAGTTCCTTATTTATAATTCTAAACTACTACACTTTTATTAGCTTGAGGAGCTATGTGTGTATTTTCATTCGAACTGCTGATTTCGCCATTTAGTTCATTTTTTCCTGCTTTATTTACCTTAAATACAATTATTCATTGGTCTATCTAAAAGAAAAAAGTGTTTTTACTTTTCATTGATAAGAACCTTTAACACTGATCTTTTTAACTCTTTCCAACAAAGTTGAAAATTATTTATGCATTCGGTTTGTCTGTCTTTCTGTCCACGCTCCGGTAAATATACACCGATTTTCATGCAATTGATGAAGCTTATTTAGGGTCACCAAAGGATGTTTTGTATTGCATACGAATTATGTATGACAAATGATTCATTCACAGGGACACTCAAAAGAATTCGATTACATTATGGTATATGAGGGAAAAATGATTAGAGAATAAATATCTTAATGACATCACACTATTTCATATGTATTGATACTGATATAAATAACTGAATTTCACTACGATCATGTTAAAACAGAGCATTCATAGCATTTTTTAATTTACAGGGACACACACAAAAAATCAATTACAGAGTCTTTGTGTAAGAATTGCTGGAGAATGTTTTAAAATTCAGTATGCACTTTTAAATTTAATTATTCATGTTTTTTGCATATTACTCTTTATATATAAATCCGAAACCGGATATATATATGTGCTGCACAAAAGTATTCGCATGCCATTCTCCTTATTAGAGATAATTGCTAAAGGGGAATTTTCAATTGATTTTTTTTTTTTTTTTTTTTCTTTAAATGAACTCAATTTTCGGATGTATGTTGTTAATAGATTTAAAAATCTACCTCATAAAGAGCTGCTAAAAAATTTGGATAATTTTCCTATTGTAGATGGAAACAGCTAAATTCGGTTTCGAATGCGTTACATATTTCCGTATGATGAAATGAAACGTAATATTTAAATATTTGTTACATTATTCTGACCGAGTGGGAAAGTGCTTCATAATTTATGCTTGGCGCATGATGTTTTCTTTTTTGTTACATATTGACATAGAAAGCGACAAATAAAAGCCATAAAAGAAAAAAAAATTATTTTTAAGATTTTGACATTTCTAATTTTCATGGCGACTATGCTCCATTTATCTTAAATGCAAATTTGTATTTATGTATAAAACAAAAGGTGCTTTCATCTTTAATGTATACTATTAAATTTTAACGTTGCTCTTTCTAGATACTAGCTAATAATGTGACAAACAATAGCCAGAATGGAAAGATATTCTGAAAGTTATCGTCGATAGAAGAAGATCAAAATCCGTTATTTCCAAAATGAAGCAAAAAGATGAGGAGCTGTATTCAAATATAGTAGTACGTCCAATACTGTGTAGACACTAATCCATAGAATATGGATACAGCCCCTTACTTTTTTTGTTTCATTTTGGGAATATCAAATTTTGATCTTATTCTTTAAATGACAATTTTCAGAATTTTCAAGCTATGATTTTGAAACTTTAACAAAAGTTGCTCTATACATTTAGCTAACCCAATATGCAAATAAAGTTTTATAGAGTTGACGCATGCGCAGTGAAAATTTATTTAGTAAACCTGCTCATTTTTCATACAATTATTAATATTTCTTAATTTTGAATACAGGTATTATGAACAATGTTGTTTCTCATATTTTCTGAAAAGAACATTGTTTTTTATTGAGAACTCTGCAAATTATAAGCAAAAAACTTGGCAAAATTTGGGGCTGTTTTTATAAAACCCTTAATTTCTCTACGAGTATACATGCTATCTGCACAAAAATGAAAACTGTTTATTACCATGAACCATTTAATCATAATCTGTAGTTTGAACGCTTTTTACGTTATTTTTGACAGTGTTATTCAAAAGATATTCTTTTTTATCAATTTTTTGACGGAACCCCTATTGGATTTTGGAAAAAAAATCTCGAAAATATATGACCTGTGCTATTTTGTTTAAACATCTGGAGTTTCAGAGTCATTCCTTATGTATAGTTCTAGGTATTTAACAAAACATCTGAAATCGCAAATGTCAAGATTTTTTTTGCTGTGACTGTAAATGGGTGCATGGAGTATCGGGTGCAAAAATTCATAACCGCCATGTGGGAGTTTATGGGCCGATGTGATGACGAAATAAATGGTGCGAAGATAGTGCAGCCAATGAGGGGCGTTAGCAAATGTTGGACAGATCGATACCTGGACGACTACTACGAAAAACGACTACGACTACCGAAAGCGAAAAGGATTTTTCATTTTCTCTTAGGGGAAAAATGTGATAATGGACATTGCTTTTCATCTAATTTTTGTCATTTTTTTGGCCTGAAAACATTGCGAGGCCCCACTTCTTTTTCTTTTCCTTGTTTTTGTACATATGTTTAACTATTGTGTGAGATATTTTGTTTTATTCAAACGTGACTCTTTTTTTAGATAATGCTAATTTAAATGTTGAAGATTTTGAAAATTTTGCGTGTTGAAAATTTTGCAGTACTGTATTATTTAGTTTGTCTTAGTAGTGTACTTTCATATTCTATAAGAAAAAGTTTGAGGTACTATTACTTAAATAAGATATTAAGTGCGGAAAATGGACAAAAACGTCATTTTGACTGTACTTTGTGGCAAAATAACAATGTAAAGTAACAATGCCCCAAGGAAACAAATAGATTTTAATAAGCAGATAGGGTTATACTAACAGTTTATGCAAAAATAAATTTTAGGATATTGTTGTTTGCAACAGATATAGTGCTCCAAATATACCAGCATTTCACTTTTCATGAAAAATGGCCTTCACAATCCTGAACTTTGACATTTTCTATAGAAAAGAGAATTTTTTCAGGTCTTCAAAATCACAGATTATTCATTAAATATGATTTACTTCAACATAAAAAATATCAAGGCAATTAAAAAATACAACTATCAAAACATCACTTTTTTGTTGGAATTTCAAAATAAGGGCTTTTAACGACACTCTTTAAATATGGGCTCGCAATGTGACAGTCAAAAGTGTAAATGGAAGGTAAATTTGTTTTGGAGATTGTGAAAATACTCATCCTTCAATTTATAATTTTTTAATAATTATGTTAATGAATAATTAATGTTTAAATATTTTTTTAATCAATTTATATTTTTATTTAGGCTTTTATAAAAGATTTATGAGAAACAAAAACGAATAAAATTCTTAAACTATTCTAGCATCATAATAATTAATCTCTTGTATTATTGATTGAATTTTAAGTAATTTACATTTCACTTCAAAATTAATGTAAACTTTACTCATTTTCTGATATACTGGACTTAAATGTACAGGGTGATTCAAAATAAAAAGGTATGGCGATTATTTATGGAAATGATGATGATAGGAGTACAATTCCAATAACAAACTAGTAAAATGCAAAAAAGTTAAAGTAGTTCTCAGCAGCATATTCCGACATTGAAAGTGCATTTCAAGCAGTTATTATTCAAATACAGTACTATAATCTATTTATTTTGTGTAATATTTTCCCTGTAAATGAACGACAAATTATATGAATGCCTTATTTTGCTTTATTTGCATTATTTACATATTCTATCATAATCATCTTTTCGCTAAGCATTCAGTGATTTATATCAGTTTCAATACAGTTGAAATAGCGTAATGTTATTAAAATACTCAACAATGATTCCCCCCCACCCAGTGTTTTCGCTGACATTTGACCAATGTTAGTAATTTGGCTAATTAAAAATAAAAAAGATTCGCCAAATGAAAAAAGTATTAGCAAAATAGATTTGCCGGGTAACATACAAAAATCTAATCCTTTAATGTACCCCCATTTTTTCAATATCTTCTAAAATAACCTAAATTTTTATAACTGCGACAACGATTGTTATTAATCTAATTCCAACTATCCGCTACAAATATATTAAAAATATGCATATATAAATATGAATGGAAAACGAAAACGTAAAGAAAGAAAAAGCAAAAATTGAGCACTAGCAAGTTGGCGAATCTAATTGCTTGTTTACTCGCCAAATGAAGAATTTAGTCGCAATTTCGCGCAATGGCTTGCGACAGCGAAAATCTTGTCCCCACACATATACAAAAACATACTTTTTTTCGGTGCTACTGTAAATGAACTATTAATTCCACGTATACTTAATATATAATACTAAACATGCCTACGTGACTCTAAATAACGTTTATCAATTCTATTAAAATCAGAGTATGTTTACAAGCCGGCATAAACACTTTTCAACTTTGTTGGAAAGTATTAAAAATACATTTAAATCAAGCACATCTTTTAAAGCTAATAGACATTTTACGTCGGACATTTTATTTACAAACAGCTGTATATGTTATGGATTAAAATCTGACTGTCTTTCCACATTTCACAACTTCTCTTCCTGGAATGTGGTAAGCATCGCGAGGACACAGTCGACAATATCTCTGAAAATACCTAAAATTAAATTTTAAAAAATGTTTTTGAGTTTAACGTCACAAAAGTTTTCACGATATATAAAGGAAAGATTTTTTTTTCAAGTAATTTAATTAGCTTCTCTACATTTTTCCTAGGTATATTTGTGAATGTTTAATAATTTGTAAATATGTGGATCCATAGTTTACAAGTAAGCTGGCTGTGACAGACGTTCAGACAGACACACTGGTATGGTCTTATAATAGTACCGTTTCCATTTTTTAAGTACGAAATGCTAAAAAAAAATCAAGATATCTAATTCCTTTATGAAAAGAAAGAGAAAAAAATCGTTTCAGTAGCTTTAAAAGAAAAAATGCGTAAATTGTTTTTAATATAATTTAACTTTCACTGTGCACTTAATTATTTCAAGACAATTAGATATTCACATTATTTTTTTATGATCGATTAATTTAAATATATTTCCGAGTTTATAAAGTTGAATGAGTTTTTAAAATACTTTGTTCCCCAAAAAAGATTTCTGTAATATCAATAGTTTCAATGAAACAATGATGCAATGAATGAACAGCTTTGAGAGAATTTTAGAAAAAAAAAACCGGTAAAAACCTTTGATTCTGAACTAAATTTTTCGGATCCTGTTATAACATTTAATTTTTTTTTTTTTTTTGAAAATTTTCATATAAGTTGTGCAACACCTTTTTTTAATTTTTTCCGTAAAGAGTTCTTATATTATAATCTTCTGCAATTTGATACCGGTCTTGAATGTCAAAGAAATTATGTTTTATTTACAAAAACATAGCTAAGACTTCCACACCTTTTTAGTTGCGTTCGTAATTATTCCAATACGTAGCACCTATAATTGTCGTTCAGTCCGCCCGTCTGTCCGCATATAACAACGCAAAAACTACCCACTCGAATCGTTTGAAATTTATAATATATATTATTAGTACATAATTTTGTTGAGTCATTTAAAATTTTATGAGAATCGGATGCATGGATCAATTACAGGTACAATCAAAAGTATTCCGTTACATTACAGTCAATGGAGAAAAAAGTTTCAAATGCATTTTAATCGTTTGAAATTTAAAATATTTAATTATATAATTTTGTCAAGTCATTTCAAATTTTATGAAAATCGGATGTATAGATCAATTATAGGGACAATCAAAAGTATTCCGTTTCATTACGTCAATGGAGAAAAATGTTTCAAAAGCATTTTAATGCTGTTTCGCTCATTCGAACATAATAAAATTGATATACATCTATAAAGGACATAGTATAACGTACATTGTGCATAATCTGTGATGCAAAGAACATTTTTTATTGATTTATAAGGCCACGCAAAAGTATTCCATTAAATAATGCGTATAGGGAGAACATTGTTTGGTGCGCATTTTAATTGTAATTAACTATTTACAATTTTGTGAGATTGATATAAGAGAGTGATATTTTTAAAACTTCGTTATCGTACGAACGCACCTCATTTGCTACGCTTCACGTGCAATTTCAAACTTATTTAATTCTGTTATTTCTCCCAAGTCAATTATGAATAAAAAAAATTATTTAATAAATAAAGCTTAATAAGTATCATGGAAAAACAACATATATTTAATTAAATATTTTTTCTGGTTCGCAATACATTAATTTAAGATTTTTTTAAGAAAGACGACTCGTAGCTATGTAAAGACAATTTAAAAGCTTATAATCTGCCGAAAATTCCCTTTTTAGGATATATTATAATTCATTAAAAAGTAAGAGACCTTTAAATTACATGCAAATGATTCTGAAATTCCAAGAATTGAATCATAACTTACCTTGGCAATATCGGGATTTATCCATAAGCTCCCTTGTGATTCGAATACCTCCTAGGCATGTCTTCCCGAAGATTCATTGGTCATTGTGGAATTCCACGAGAGTCAAACCGAAAATTCGGAACACGACTTCGCAGTCTGGCAATTTTCGTGAAATATTTTAAAGTAACATCGAATAATATTTTAATTTGACCCAAGTAGTTAGCAGCGTGGAACTTGTAGCGCTGGGCGTGCCGCGGACGCAAATGGACGGTTCGGTGCGCAGAAGTTAAGAATTCAGAACGCATCGCTTCGAATTCTCTCTCGTCTTTTGTTGGCCCTCGTTTCGCCTTGTCGGGCACTTTGTCCAACTTTTGTGCCACCTAAATGCAAAAGGAGGATTCCCCAAAATTTTGTTCTGGAAACTATTTTACGATACGAGTGGCCCGGATTCGAAGAAACTGAGGAAGCGGATGTTGTAAATAAGGATGTTGATTATATAAATAAATAAACAAAATATTCGATTATTAAATAGGATCAATCTTTATCAATAATTGGTTAAGGTTTGAGCATCGATAGTGATTGATTTTTTGGTATAATCGATTAATATTTATTTATTTTGTTGAACACATATATTTGACTTGTGTGCTTGACACAGAAGCCTCCTTATAAGTCATTATAAATGTATAGATACGCGATATCACAGGGAAATTTTACAACACGAGAGAAATACGGCAGGGAGATTTACACAAAGAGTGTGTACCAATGAATGGACAAACACAAAGAATGGAACCAGAGGGAGTCGAACCCACAACCTCCGACGCTCGTAAGCGATTAGCGGCGGGGTGCCTCGGCCACAGAGGACCCATTAATATTGATAAGAACTCGAGCGAATTTCTAAAAATAGTCTGAACTTTCTATAGAAAATCTTTTCATGTAAATAATTTAAAAATTAAACCAATGTGCATGTTGCTGGTACTATTTTAATATCGCTGGTTTTGGGGTCGGAGACAATAATAAGAAAGTGTTGTTGTCATCAAAATAACGATTTCTTCATATCGAAATGTGAACAATATTTAAATACCAGAATCGGATCCTAAGTGCAAAGTTTAGAATAAATAGTTTGGAAATCTAGAAGCCTCTTATAGCAAGAAACATTTGTTGCATTAATAAGTTTTCCGCTGAATAGGATTTAGAATTTTTTTCTTGAATGAAAGAGGTTCAAGAAATGATATTGCGATTTACCTACACTGTAAAAAATTGGATCATTTTGCTGCAACGTCACTCCACCGCTTTTATAAAAAACGATTACTTCATACTGTTAAAAATCTGCTGCATTTTGCTGCAACGCACTCCCCTGCTTGTATAGAAAACGGTTACTTGGCCGTGAAATGGAGCTTTCTCATTGGTTGGAATAGAGATATTATATACAAGCGGTGGAGAGCGTTGCAGCAAAATGCAGCAGATTTTTAACAGTGCACCTTATTATGGAGCATTCTCATGGGTCAAAAGAGTGATATTCTATTCGCGTTTGTAATGACCGAAAGGTGGCGTTGTATAGACCTGATAATCGTTTGTTTACGTAGTGGTGTTTGTTCCATGCTGTAGCATAGCGAAACCCGTTTAAAGAGCTATTTAAAGTGCAGTTTTTTATCTTTTTTATTTAATTATGGGAGATAAATTACAAATTTCAGGTTTGCTAGTAAAGGAAAACAAAAATTTGAAAATAAAATTTTTTTCTCGCTCTTGCAAAGCTGGAGCAAGCGAATCATGCAAGCATTGTGTTGCTGTCATGTTATTTTGCCATGAGTAAGTCAAATGTACTTTTTTATATTATAGATCTAAACTTTGTGTATAAAATTTTGATTTTAGATAATTTTAATACAAAGAAACCAACGTTGCATGCGTTATAGAACTGTTTATTTATTTATTTATTATAGAACTGTTTATTTATTTATTTATTATAGAACTGTTTATTTATTTATCGGCCTTTTAAACACTGATTTCAGCGGAAGATGCTCACGGTATCAGTTCTATTTCGTTTCAGACTTTGTCCACGAGAGGGCGTCTATTTCATTTCAAACGCGAATGAAAGCGAGGGAGTGACGATGCAGCAAAAGGGTCAAATTTTGTACAGTGTAACCACTGCCCCCTCTACAATGCCCATTCACTGAGCAGACGACAAGCGTGAAACGTCATGAAGTGGAGGCAAAATCACTAACCCTACTGGTTCCACAATCGCCACGAAGCTCAGAATGCGATCGTTGTCAGGGAAACCGCCTCCACTACGTCACAAGCGAAAAGGCATTGTAGAGGAGGCAGTGGTGTAACTCCAGTGGTTAATCGGGTTATGAACGCGATTGTATTAATGTTTTTTTTTAGTTTTATGCATCAAAATGTATGCGTATGACATAGTTTTCAGCCAGCGATAATATTTTACATTTTTTATGGTCCTTGATGTCATTTTAAAATTAACGTATCCAGAATATACTTAAAAGAGCTCAATTAACTGATTGTTCTTATACTGTTAAAAATTTGAAACATTTGCTGCATCGTCAGTCCACGGATTTCATAGAAAACGATTACTTCGCTGTATTATGGAGCATTCTCATTGGTCAAAATAGAGATATTCTATAAAAGCGGTGGAGTGACTGACGATGCAGCAAAAGTTTCCATCTCTCTTATAGAAAACAATTACTTCACTGTATTATGGGACATTCTCAATTGTCAGAATAGAGACATTCTATAAAAGCGGTGGAGTGAAGATAAATCAAATGGTACAGATATTTAACAGTGTGTCTAAAACAAATAGTGTAGAAACCGGCGCATATTCACAGCACAGAGTACGGAACAGAGAATCAACTTTCATACACTGTAATGGCAACTTGTTTAACATGGAATTACGCATAGACAATAGCGATACGAGCGGATGACTCTGAAACTACGATCATAACATAAGAGAGGTTGCTAATTCGGCGAAACATCGCTTCCTTGGCGACAAATGATATAGGAAAAAAGAAAAAAAAATACAGCGACGGCTTGCTGCTTCTTGTTTTGAAATTTATGAAAGAATTATTTTAATATTTATATAACTTTGACGTATTCGTCTTGCAAATAATGCATGTGTCTCTTCTGAACATAACGACCTAATAATTTAAACTTGAAAATTCAAGAACAATAACAGTAATAATTACGAATCAATATAAGCGCGGAAATCTAAGATCAAATAGCATAAGCACGTGTGCAAAGATAATCAAATCAGCATTCAGCAAGAAGTGCCAAGCCAGAATATGGTTACAGTTAAACAGAAATCACGAGGATAAAAATCGCCAACGCGATGGTTTAGTTTTCAAGTCATCCACTGAGGGCGTTCTTTTCAAGCCGAGTTGAGGCTCTGTCTGTACTCTGTGATTCACAGCATCCGCAAAGAAACTCTTCGAGATGGTTGAATTCTGATAGGGATTGGCCGACGCGTTTTCACGTAACTTGGCAATAATTATACTTGGCGAGCGATAGATGCTTCCGTCGTGGAGTTTGATTTCCTTCCGAACCGAGTACAAAGTAACTTTTCTCTTGCAGCATTGCATTGGATGAAACGTGTCTTACTGAAAGCTGTACTCTTTAAAAGTTTTTAAACACAAATTTTTACTTTGTACTCGGTTTACTTTGTACTCGGCTCCGAAGGAAATCAAACTCTACGGAAGCGTCTATCGCTACGCCAAGTATAATTATCGCCAAGTTACGTGAAAACGCGTCGGTCAGTCCCTATCAGAATTCAACCCTCCCGAAGAGTTTCTTTGCGGATACTGTGAATATGCGAAACCGGCTATCCCAATGATACTTTAAAAAGTGCTAAAATTTTAAACACTTTAAATGTACAACAATGCTGAAATCCGAAGGGTCGCATGCAACGACATTTGCCGGGTACACTGTTAAAAATATATAGCTTTTGCTGCATAGTGTACTCCATTGTTTTTATAGAAAACGCCTACTTGACTACATTATGAAGTATTCTCATTGGTCAGAATAGAGATATTCTATCAAAGTAGTGGAGTGTCTCTAGAGCAAAAGTTGGAAATTTTTAACAGCGTGCATTGTTAAAAATATCGTGAAAAATTACTTCTGTTTTTAAAGTTTATCTACACTGTAAAAAATTTTACTCTTTTGCTGCATCGTCACTTCACCGCTGTTATAGAAACGATTACTTCACCCTATTATGGAGCATTGTCATGGGTCAAAAGAGAGATATTCTAAAAAAGCGGGGGAGTGACGATGCAGCAAAATGGTTAATTTTTTTACAGTGTATTTTCAGACGAATGAGAACGCTTCATAGGCATTTATCGTTAAAGATATCATTGGTCAGACAAGTCTTTAGAAAACGAGTTAATTTTTCACGATGCGTTTAACAGTGTATCTTCTAAATCTGCAAGATGATTGCTTGTCTGCGCTGTTAAAAATATTGTGAAAAATTATGTATGCTTTTAAGGATAGTCTTTAAAAACAGAGGTAATTTTCCACGATATTTTTAACAGTGTGGACGCCATAATAATACATGTTTACATTAAAGTTTGAAAATATCCAATAAAGTTAATTTTATACAACAGCATGGTAGTATAGCGTCTAGGATAAATAGTTTGGAATTCGCTTATCTAGAGAGTGCTAAAAAATTAATTTCTAAAATGTTTAACGATGCTGAAATCGTAACAATCTGTTTGATTAGCAGATCGTAACTGTCTGTTAGCAGATTGTTACGATTTCAGCATCGTTAAACATCTTATTGTTAGGAATTAATTTTTTTAGCACTCTCTAGATAAGCGAATTCCAAACTATTTATCCTAGACGCTATACTACCATGCTGTTGTATAAAATTAACTTTATTACGTCAGCGTCTTTATTTAAGCAGATGCGCTTTATTTCCCTATCCTTTAGCAGCACTGTTAAAAATTTGACCCATTTGCTGCAGCGTCCTTCCACCGCTTTTATAGAAAAAGATTACTTTACAATGTTATGGAGCATTCTCATTGGTCATAAAAGAGATATTCTATAAAAGCTGTGGAATGACGCTGCAGCAAATAGGTCAAATTTTTAACAGTGAGTATTTATTTCTTTAGGTTATTGGTTCTCACTGCGTAAGAGGTAGGAGGTTTATGGATTCTCGCTGTCTTTGTTTCACAATCTTTGTGAAGCTCATGGCTGTCATTCTCTAGTGTTGTAAATTTCCTTGTGCTATCTCATCCTTGAATGGTGATAAAATTGTTATATGTGGATTTTTAATTACTTCTGTTTATAAAATAAAGGATCATTCCAGGCCCAGGCGACAGCCATTTTAGCTATAGGTCCCAAAGCAATCTTCACTTCAGAGGACTTCAAATGCACTGCGATTTATTTGAGTTTGTTCTTTGTTTGAAGAATTTCTAGTATTGTTTTTCTCTCTTTGTCGTCGTTAGAATCCGATTTCGTTTACGGGAAACGGTCATTGCAGAAACTGAGGGCGTGTTCAGCGCAACTTACCAACGTAACCAATGTTACCGACCGATTGTAGAGCAGTACGAAAGCGAATTGTGGCACCAATGAAAACTATCCTGTTGAATTGTTGCTGACGTCACACTTCGCCTTGATTTTCATTTCGTACTTGTCTACAATCGGTAAGTCACCGGTAAGTGACCGGTAAGTTGTGCTGAACAGGCCCTATGAGTTACAAAGTTGGCGTATGCGTATTTAAGCTCTGGTTTCTCGTCTGCTAGAAAATCTAGAGTGAATCTAAACAATGCTATATTTTATAATCGAATAAATTTTTCGCGTTGACATAAAAAAAAGAGATTAATAAATTTAATCTGTAGCATGGTCTGTAGCATACGGGATTTGCGATTTTTCTTTTTATGAGAGTTCGAACCTCGCTCGCACTTATTTTTCAAAACGAAAATTTATTTCTTTGTTAAAGATAGTAGATTAGGCATTGAAATAACTATAAATAATTATAAATAAAATAAAAATCTGTTCTATAGACATAAAAATTTGTATTTTTTATTTTTTTTATTGTTATTATTTTTTACTTTCCATTACATATTTAAACATGCAAAATTTTCGTAATTAAAAAATTATTTAGACTCGATTAAATGTATATTTGATTTATATTTTTTGTAAATTTCAATTATCACATAATTTTTTTTCAATTGCGGTTCGAAAATGATTGCTGAAAATTTTCGTTCCAAAAAATAAGATCGACTGACACTACATCAACCTTTCGCTCTGTTTTGACTTTCGAGCAAACGACAAACAAGAGATCAAGTATGTATGCACCAACTTTTTAACTCTGAAAGTTGCTGAAACAGCTGGCTCCCTTCGTTTATTGGGGATTTGGATCCTCCTTAATACTTCTCACACTGATGGTCGTTTTCATATAAGATTATTAGAGGTACAGAGCCCCTCGTTCGAGATAGTTGTCTCCATATGAGAATAACGATAAAAGTTTGAGGCCTATGCTCTGACTGTGCTTACATAAACATTTTTGTCCTTACTATGGCAAAACTAATGCTAAAAAACTTAGCAATATTCGCCTGAAAGAATAAGATTAGTAATGCTGTTAACGAAATTGATAATTTTGTTAACATTTAAACTGTTAATTTATGTTTACAAAAATTTGCTTTAACCTTTTATAAGTTTTTATTATGCCTGTTTATTGCCTGTTCATCTTTTTAATAACTTGACTTATAAATAAAAAAAGAAAGAAAGAAAACTTCTTCGGATGACCTCTTTAATTGCTTCTGTCACCAAAGGAACACCTTAAAGCTTTCCTCCAGCTTCACTTCCATTATCTTCGGTTGAACACCGTAACGCTTCGTTAATTTCATACAAAAAGACATAGACTTCTCTTTGTCACTTCACATTTTTTAAGGAATCGTGATAACACGGAAAGCGTTAACCAGATTCAAATACATTTAACAGAAAAAAAGTTAAAATTTTACTTATTTCATAACAATGACGAATTTTCCCTGAACAAATATTTCTTAGTATGCTATTCAGCAGGGATGTAATGGAGGTTATACGGGGTTATATGCCATATACCCTTTGGATTTTTTAAGGAACACCGTATACCCTCTGTTTCTCAAAACAGCTATAGTATATACACTCCAGGGTATACTCTCTACCTTAGACAAAACTAAACATTTTAACCCTCTCATGCATAAATTATTTTTCATTATTCACAAAAAGTTTTTTTTTTATGATAAATGGAAGACCCATTCTAAAATAATTTTATTATTGTGCTGCATGCTAGCTATTATCTTTCTACAAATCAGATCTCCATAAATGAATGCTCGATTTTTTTTAACTTAATAATGCAATAATTATCTGTCCTCATATGAGGCCCGTATGCATGAGAGGGTTAACACGAACGCATCTGAAAAACATAAATCAAGGCACTTTTACTCTCCGGTATTTGGTTGAAATTTCGAGTTAAATATATAACCGTTCGCATGCAGAGATGTTGCTGACAATCGTGACTTCAAATTTTGATTTTAATGGTCAAATTATAATACGATTTTTAAAAAAAAAGGGTGAATACGGATATATGAGGTGCGTATTCAAACTTTGAGAAGGTAAAAATAATGTCGGGTTTAGATTTCATAGAAGAAAAATTCTATGATCATTACAAAGTGAAGTAAATTTTGTTGCTTTCATTCCAGAATACCAAGCATAAGAGCCTTATTGATAATTTCATCATAATAACTGACTTTAATTATATTTTAATGATTACGTACCTACATTATAAAGAATAAATGTATAAGTGCGTAACGCTGACATTATTTTGTAAATGGCAAAACTTCGCGATCAAATTTCGGTTTTGAAATTTTCACTGCCGCAATTTTTTAATCTCCAGAGAAACTAATCTCCAACAACCGCTTTTTTCCAACAAAGTTGAAAAGTGCTTATGCATTCGGTTTGTTTGTCCGTTTGTCCGCGCTCTAACTCCCAAATGTACTCGGATTTCCAAGCAATTGATAAATCTTATTCAGGGTAACCAAAGCATGTTTGGTATTGCACATGAAATATGTACGATTAATGATTCGTTTACAGGGACACTCAAAAGAATTCCATTACATTATGATATATGGGGAAAATCGTTTGGAGAGTATTTTAATGGCAATTACGCTATGTCAAATGCATTGAAACTAATATAAATCCCTTAATTTCACTGCGATCACATAAAAACAAAGTATTCATAGCATTTTTTTTTATTAATTTACAGGGACACACAAAAGAAATCGGTTACAGTACTGTCTTTGAGGAATAATTGCTGGAGAGTACATTGTAAAATTCGTGCTTTTAAATTTAATTTATTTTTTGTCACATTAATCTTTATATATATAAATTCAATACCACGTACTTATACAGGGCAGCAAAAAAGTATTCGCAAGCCATTCTACTTATTAGAGGAAATTGCTGAAGGGGGAATTTTCAGCTGAAATATATGTATCTCTTAAATGAATTAAATTTTGGAATGCATTTTTTAAATAGGTACACGTCTCTACGTCATATACAGGGCTGCTAAAAAAATCGGATAATTTTCCGATTGTAGATGGGAACAGTTAATATTCGATTTTGAAATGCGTTATACATTTCCATATGGTTAAATGAGACGTAATATTTTAATTTTTTTAGCGGTGTAGTTTTGTGCCATTATTCTGAACGCCTTGGGAAGTGATTCATAATTTATGCTTGACGCATGATTATTTCTTTCTTGTTAATTTTTAACATAGATTTAGCTTATAAAAAGCTGAAAGATCATGTCGAATCATATTGATGCTAAAATAATTCAGATATACTAAGTAGAATAGGTTCATCTACATTCATATTAATACTTAGTCTTACACAGTAATCGATGCAGAAAAAAAATCTCGCCATGAAATGACGGCCTATCAAAATCACGAAATATTAATTGACTTTATAAGAAATCCACTAGCGGCTGATTTAACATGGAGATCACTCTCGAAATCCGACCTCTATCGATTTACATAACAAATGAAGCAAACAAGATAACATATATTTGACTATAAAAATTAATAAATAAGATATACAGTGGCATGTAATTCAACCTTGACTTTTACAACACAGCAATTGGATTATGAAAATAATTTTATATTCTACTTAAGATTGTATTGATATTCGCAAATAAAAAGAAAGTAGAATTGTTAAAGAAAAAAGAAAAAACAATAAAGAACAAATGGAAGAATTTAGATCACATCATAAATATAATATATACAGGGTGTATCTTTTTTCTTCTCAGTCAATAGACAATTCCTAAACTGTTCATTTTTGGTATACATTTATATAGGTCTATAGTAAATGATTCAAATGATATTTTTAGTCGTATTCAAAGCCATTTACATATTTTTTCCCTTTAAGTTATGAAAGTTAATTTTTTATACGGTATTCGGTTCATGAAAATTATATGTAAAATATTTTCTTGTAAATCTATACTAATAAAAGAACAAGACGCTGTGTCTGTGTGTCTACGATGGCTAGCAAAATCTATGGGACGTACAAAGCTCAAAAATTTTTTTAGAGTTGCCCAATATCTCTCCTGATGCACCTGAAGCTCAGAATTTCAAAATTCTATTTATTAACTGAGTTATTAATTAAATTCCAAAGCTCACTCTCATAAAAAATTGCCTTTTTTTGGCTTTTTTTCCTTTCATTTTCTTATGGTTGGTTGGTTGCATAAAATTTTCGCAGAAATAATTAAAAAAGCTGGGACAGACCTTTAAAATTCATAGACTGGCAAACTGTCAATTTAAATGAGGATTTTTTTTTTTTTTTTTTTTTTTTTTTTTATCACAGCTGCTGTACGCCGTGGAGGAAAAATATAAATGGAGGTGAAGTAATCCGAAAAAAAGGTTTGCAATATGAAACCATTTATCGCTGAAATTTTAATATCTCAAACGAAAGCACGAGGAAGGAATTTTGTATTAATAAGACGAATTGAAAGAAATGAATTACAGCTGAAGCATATTTTACGAAGAAATAGTAACTTATTAAAATGTTTTTTTTTTTCTATTATATTATTTATTAAAATAAATGTTTGCTTTTAAAATAATGGAAAGTGGAAAATTAGAAATAATTAAATGTCAAAATAAAATTAAATAAAATATTGAAAACCTTTGATTTGAAATAAAAATTGTATTACTAAAAGTTTTCTTTTTTTCAGAACTTTTTAATTACTTTATAACTTAGATGAAAGATGTTTATGATTTAACAACATATTAATAATTCCATGTCAATATATAAAATATATTGATGAAAACATTCTTTTAAAATCATGCATGAAAACTTAAATAACAAATTTTAATCTAAAATCTAGATTTCAGAGTGCAGACGATTTTGAAACATTAACGAAAGAATGTTAACTTTTCAAGCAAAATCTTAAATGATGCTTCTATATTGATATTTCAAAGTCATATGATAAAAAAATTAGGAACTTCTAGGCTATCACGTCGACCAAAAAATTATAGCCAAACTATAAGATTACATGCCAATAATGGATGATCGTGAATGTCACATTCAATGACATTAAATGCGATTCACGTGTTTCAAATGTCATTAAGCGATTTTTATTTCGACTTTTTATTAATATTTTTATTAATATTCTACCAATTATTTGTTTTTTCGTTATTTAAAATAAAAATTATGTCAACATGTATAATTTGGCTATTAGTTTGGCGATTTGTATAATTTGGCGAAATTGGTCGATGGGATAACCTAGAAGTACCAAATAATCAAATAATTCTTGCCTATGATTGATCTATTTGTATCTTTTATGCATTCCGATCGTGTATTACAGCCAATAATGGCACAAAACGTTATTTTTAAAAAGAAATTTTAGTCATCTATTCAATAACAGTTTAGAAGGTAAAAAATAAAAAAAAGAAATACGGGTTTAAACCAGTTTGAATTGATCGGAGTGTCAAAGCACATGGTTTTGTTGGTGTTTATTTGAACTTAATGTAGCGGATTTTAGAGTACATTTTTGGCGTCACCCCAAGACATTATACTGCCACTCTATTAATTGCTTTTAACTGTATGGTTGTACGCAGATTTTTGACTTTTCGAACATTAGAATGTATGAGTCATTAGCTGTGTTGCAGTAAAAAAAAATTACGTAACGCTTTTCTAGGAATTTAATTTTTTAATCATTTATTAAATTGAAATGTGTTCTATTCAATTTAAAATTGTAATGTGGCTTTAATTTAAAAAATAAAAACAAAAATAAAATAGCTGTTTGGGGTATAACTGTTTGAATCCGTAAACGATTCATACACCATGATAAATTATCAAATCGCAAAGTAAATTATTTATCAGAAATAGCCATAAAATTAATAGTAGCAAATCTGATTATAACCTTAATGTTCAGACTAATTTAAACATAACCCGATCCCAACCAGAAAAAAAAAAAAAACAGACCACACTCCGATCCGTGATAGACAAAATTTCCGTGGGTATAAACCCGACCCGAACCTAAAAATTCTCTTTGAAAAAAACTATGGATTTGATAACTGACCCGAACCAAATCTGAATCCCGCAAAAATGTTCAATTGAAGCATAACCCGATCCAAACAAGGAAAAATAATTTTTGTGGGCATGAAACCTCATCCGAACCTAAATATTTTCTTTAAAAAAACCCTAAATATGACCCGAACGAAATCTGAAACCGATAAAAATATTCCAGAGAACTATAACCCGATCCCAGCAAGAGAAAATATTTTCCGTGGTCATAAACCCGACTCAAACCTAAAAAATTCCATTCGAAAAATCCTGAACTTTGTCCCAGACCACATCTAAATCTGACTAAAATATTCGAAAGAACCATAACTGGATTCCAGTAAGGCAAAATAATTTCCGTGGACATGAACCCGATATGAACCTAAAACTTCCATTCGAAAAAATACCTGAAATTTGAATCGAACCAAATCTGAATCTAACAAAACTATTTCAAAGAAACGCGACCGGATCCAAACAAGACAAAATATTTCCATGGACATGAACCCAATCTGAACCCAAAAAATTTCTTTGAAAAAATCGCGAAATCTGAACTGAACGAAATCTGAACTTGGCAAAAATATTCCAGTGAAGCATGTTCTTATTCGATTAAGACAGAATAATTTCCGTGAACACGCAAGAAGACCCGAATCCAACAGTTATATTTGAAGAAAAACCCGAAATCTGAATTGAACCAAATCTGAACCCGACAAAAATATTCAAAAGAACTATAACCCAATCCAACCAAGACGAAATAATTTCCATGGACATAAACCCGACTCGATCCTAAAAAATTCGAATTGAAAAAAAACCTGAAATTTGACCCAAACCACATCTGAATCCGACCAAAATATTCGAAAGAATCATAACTGGATTTAAGAATGACAAAATAATTTCCGCGGACATGAACGAGATCCGAACCTAAAAATTCTATTTGAAAAAAAAAAACCTGAAATTTGAATCGAACCAAATCTGAATCTGATAAAAAATATTCCAAAGAACCGTAACCGGATCCGAATAAGACAAAAAATTTCCATGCACATGAACCGAATCTGAACCTAAAAAATTTCTTTGAAAAAATCACGAAATCTGAACTGAACCAAATCTGAACTTGAAAAAAAAAAAATTCCAGTGAAGCATATTCTTATTCGAACAAGGCAGAATAATTTCCGTGAACACGCAAGAAAAACCGAACCCAAAAATTCCATTTGAAGAAAAAGCCGAAATCTGAATTTAACGAAATCTGAACCCCACGAAAATATTCTATTGAATCATAACCAGATCCAAACAAGACAAAATAATTTCCATGGACTTGAACCCAATATATGGTTAGATAACATTTAAGTTGCAATTACATTACGGTAAGTCTTTGATTATATTTAATTTCCCGTTTATGTTTAATTTACAGTTAGGTCACGGTTAAGTTAGGTTAAAGTTAAATTGCATTTATGTTACGGTTAGAATAAGGATAGGTTACAATAAAGTGAAGACTAGCTTACATTTATGTTATATTTAATTTACGGTAGGGTACTGTTAAGTCGCAGTTAGGTTACAGGCAGGTTTTGGTTACGGTACAAAAGTTTACGATTAGGAATTTATCCACATAGTGAACATTACGCATGATTTGATTAAAAATAACACTTACTTTTGTTAAATGGCTCTGAAATTATAACACTATATACCAACGTTTTAGCTACCATCGAGTATCGATTTCATTCATGGTATAGTCGGATTTAAGAGTGATATAATTAGTTTGAAATTCAAAATATTTCACTTGGGATTTCTAAGTGAAAAAAATAATTAGTTACGTGACTTAACAGTGATTTTTACGGGTAAATATCAACACTTTAACACGAAAATCACGCAATCGTTGGATACATATTCCCTCCCGCGTTTCTCATTGCTCATTTTGAGTATTTTTAGAGCTTAATATTAGTTGTTTTTTAAGCCGATTTTTCACACAGTTAGTGGCCACGTATTTCAGACAATGCATTTCTGCATGTTTAGAGTTAATGATAAAATCATACAAATTTCAAGTTCGTTTAATATTGTTAATACGGGGCTAGACCGGGCGGGTCAGCTAGTTATTAATAATTTATTTATCTACTGAAATATGAAACAAAACATTCCTTTCTTCTATAATTTAAAACTTGCCGAGTTTTGTCTTACTTTTAGTTGTATAAATTATCAGCAATTTTTATGTTTTTAAGGGTTGAAAATTAAAAATTGAATTCTAGATAATGGGGTTTCAAAGTATTCATCTGGGAGAGGGGTGGGGGGTGTCTAAATGTTTCTCAACATCATTAGATTCACAAAGTTCTCTGAAATCTCATTTACGGATTCATCGTACGAATTCTAATTGTCAACCGAAAACAGACTAAATGCAAATAATAAGAAGAAAAATCATTATAGCTTTTGCTTTTCTATTGGTGATTTTATACAATCATGGGGAAAAAATGTAAACACCATATATTAACTGTGCAACTAATTACAATAGATGAAAGTTACTGCTACCAAACGATAAGAAATAAAGTCTACTTTTAAATGATGTATGTAAAATTTGCTATGGGGGCCATCTACAAATAAAAAAAGACAAATCTTTGTTTTTTTCAATGACAACACCCAATTTTTATAATAAATTTTAAATCTTATGTTCAATCAATGCTTAAAAAGTGATATTTCAAGTTCTCTAGATGAGAAGTTTTTGACTTAGAAACATTCAAAATTTGGATCTCCTAATGTTAAATTACATTTTCATATTTTTATTAATATCGCCTAAAATTATTATCCTAATATGATAAATTTGTGTGTGGTTTTAATATTTAATAACCAAAACATAACTGCATTGAATATGTAATTTTAGGGATTTTATAATAAGAATTATTAAGTATGAAATTATTATTCGAAAAAAATATGGATTGCAATCTACAATATTTTTTTGATAGAATTATATTTATTATATCGTGCTTTTCACATATTTTCAGCTTCACTTTTTCCTTCCAAGTCGTTTTTGATTTATGATTAAAAAACGTCAAAATTATGGTTTAAGATGCACTATGATTTGCAAAATGTACAGAAAAATATAATTTGGAAAAATATACTTTGCTTATTTTATTGAAACATTTAGGCTGGCAACAGTCGAAACATATTAAGCGAGTGAAAAGATAAAAATGAGTAATAGAAAATCATATTAGTCCAAGAGCCGGCAGCACAAAAGCCTAAGGTATCAAGCACAAGTAAAAAAATCCCTGTCGGCTGGGCCTATAGGCGGAGGTAGATTTCGAAGAGTGATCATTTCAACAAAATATATATACACTGGTGTCCAAAAGTTAAGCATAATTGGTAATTAAGTAAGTAATGAAAGAAATATAAATCGAAATGTGGTGAAACTCCAGGTGTGTAAATAAAATAGTTCGCGTCATACATTTTCACGAAGAGTTTTCCCCGAAATCAAACAGGGGACCGTCAACAAATTGAAAAATAACGAAGATCTTTTGGATAACCCTGTCAAAACTAATGTAGCAAAAGTGTTCAAACTGCACATTATGATTAATTGGCTTATTGTAATGTACTGTGTTTATTTTTATAAGGATAGAATGTATACTCGTAGAGAAATTAAGGTTTTTGTAAAAACAGTCCTAAGTTTTTTGCTTATAATTTACAGAGTTCTTAATATAAAATAATGTTCTTTTCTGAAAATATGACAAACATCATTGTACACAATACCCTGTCATCAGAATTTAAAAATAATAAAAATTGTATAAAAAATGAGTAGGTTTAATAAATAATTTTTCATTGCGCATGCGTCAACGATAGCAAAATTTCATTTGCATATTGTGTTAGCTAAATGTACAGAGCAACTTCTGTAAAAGTTTCAAGAACATAGCTTGAAAATTCTGAAAATGGTCGTCTATAGAATCAACTCAAAATCCGTTATTCCTAAAGGAAGCAAAAAAATCAGGGGTTTTACCTAAATATAGTTGTACGTGCAATATTGTGTAGGCACTAAACAATGGAATATGGATACAGCCCCTCATCTTTTTGCTTCATTTAGGGAATAAAGGATTTTGATCTCATTCTATCAACGATAATTTTCAGAATTGTTAAGCTATGTTTTTGAAACTTTCACAAAAGTTGCTCTATACATTTAACTAACATAATATGCAAATGAAATTTTAATAGCGTTCACGCATGCGCAATAAAAAATTATTTAGTAAACCTGCTCATTTGTCATACAATTTTTATTATTTTTTAATTCTGATGACAGGGTATTGTGTACAATGATGTTTGTCATTTTTTCAGAAAAGAACATTATTTTATATTAAGAACTCTGCAAATTATAAGCAAAAAACTTAGGACTGTTTTTATAAAAACCTTAATTTCTCTACGAGTATACATGCTATCCTTGTAAAAATAAACACAGTACATTACAATAAGCCAATTAATCATAATGTGCAGTTTGAACGCTTTTGCTATATTAGTTTTGACAGGGTTATCCAAAAGATCTTCGTTCTTTTTCAATTTGTTGACGGTCCCCTGTTCGATTTCGGGGAAAACTCTTCGCGAAAATATATGACGCGTAATATTTGTTTACACACCTGGAGTTTCACCCCATTCCGATTCATACTTCTTTCATTTACTTACTTAATTACCAATTATGCTTAACTTTTGGACACCAGTGTATATATATATATATATATGATTAGAGATAAACCCAGTTTAATAACTTCATTTGGCCGTTTATGAAAAATTTTTAATTTCATTTTTCTCCAAAAACTGGTTTTATCAGAATAATCTTAAGAAAAATTCAGCTCAAATGCCCATTTTAACAACATATTTTGAAATAAATTCTGAATTTATTAAAAAATCGACCAAAACAGTACATTATACATTTCCTAAATAATAAAAAACTGTCAGTTGAATGCATTTGAGAAAAAAATTGAATTTAAAAATGAGTCATAAAATAATCGATTTGTTATCCTTAATTCTTTAATCATGATTGCTTCGGAAAATTTTGTGCGAAATACTCACTTTGACAGCATTTTTAAAAATATATTCTATCTTTATCAAAAAACTGGCCAATGAGTCACAGTATATAGTTCCTAATAGTGATGGGCGATTTCGATTTTTTTAATCGATTTAATCGATACTACGGTCAACTCGATTTAATCGATACTTTAAAATTTTTAATCGATTTCTCTGAAGGTAATATAATTTTCATTTTCCTTCAAAAGTCGAAGATAAAATAGTCGGATGTGTCAATTCCAAAATTTCAGTGTAGTAGTTTCTAAGATAGAAGAATTAAAGAAACCTCAGAACCCCCCCCTCCCCCTGCAAAATAGTGTTTTTTGTTGAGTGATGTACACCAAAAATTGATCAGGATCAATTTTTATCAGGTGCCAGCTGAATCTGAATTTTGATGAAAATCCAAGAAAGCGCTAGATACAGCTATTGCGAAATCATAAAAAATGCAGCGTATCAGCGCCACCTGTAGGGTAATTTACAGCAAGAACTAAACAACACTAATCTATGTCAGGGATTTACTGAATCCGAATTTTGATGAAAATTCGTTCTTGAGATAGCGCTATTGCGTTAATCATGAATAATGCAGTATAGCAGCGCCATCTCTTAAGCGATTTCCACCAAAATGTAATTAGCATCAAATAATATCAAGGACTAATTGAATCTAAATTTTTTATGAAAGTCCGTGCATTAGTTTTTGAGAGAAAGCTAAAATGGAAACAGGGGCGTGCGAAAAGAGAACTGTGCCCGGTTCAAAGTTCCAATTTAGCCCCCCTCCCCCTATTAACTTTTTCTTGTGATAGGCTAGAAGTGATGTTATTAGTAAAAATTTGGCGCCCCCTAAATTTCCACGCTCGGGACGACCGCCTCCTTTCGCCCCCCCCCCCCTTTCACATAGCGCTGAGTGGAAATTGTGAAAAATTCAGCATAGCAGCGCCATCTGAGAAGCGATATACATCAAAATGCAAAAAACATCAATTCATGTCAAGGACTAACTGGATCTGAAATTTGATGAAAATCCGTGCATTCGTTATTCAGATATAGCTGTTGCACAAATCGCAAAAAATGCAGCATAACAGCGCCACCTGTTGGGCTATATACACCAAAAATTAATTAGATTCAGTTTATATCAAGATCAAGCTAAATCTAAAGTTTTGTGGAATTCCGTACATTTGTTCTTGAGATAGAACGGTCAGAAATTTTTGTCATATACAGACTCACAGAGTGGCAAACAGACACACAGACAGATATTTCTTAAAAACCATGAAATTGTGTTAAAAACCTTCTAAAATATATAAATCCATCGAAAACGAGAAGTCGAAATTTTTCACGAATCTTATACTGTCTTCTTGTAAAGTTACAAAAGAAAGTAAAAATGTAAAATCGATTCTGACTGTAAGATCGGTCTTTAGATTCGATGTCGATCTTTAGATTCGATGTCGATCTTTAGATTCGATTTCGATCTTTAGATTCGATGTCAATCTTTAGATTTGATTTCGATCTTTAGATTCGATGTCGATCTTTAGATTCGATGTCGATCTTTAGATTCGATTTCGATCTTTGAAATCGATTTCATTTTGATTTACTAAAATTGAAAGCGCATTTTGGGAGATTCTTAAATACCAATAGAATTGTAATTTTTTTGATTTACTTTAAATGGATCCACGTTTCAGATCGCATTGATTTTTCCAATTTTATTGTTTTAATGGTAGTATTGATGTAAAATTACGTATAAGAATGGATTTTTTTTTTCTTTCTTTCTAGGCTAAATTAGTGTTGAATGTAGGTATTTTTCTGCGACTCCACAGGAAGGCATCATGTTTTACAGCTCTGTAAGAGAGGGGGAATCGCAATTTATGCATTAAAAAACATAAAATCTCATAACTTCTGGGGGGGGGGATCCCCTGTGGGCCACACCCATTAATTCGACACTAGGTTAAATCGTTATATTTTTGTTTAGAAGTCCAGTTATTTGGAGTATTAGTTTATTATGTTTTATTTTTCACGCTCGTCTCTTCTAATCCCCCCCCCCACCTTACGCGTCAGTTTTAACTTACAGGGCCGTTCGAAATATGCATGCAGTTTTAAAAATGTCCAATTCTCGGTCTATTTTATTTTAGATCCACATTTTAAATCCTTGACAAAAGATAAATAAGGGATCGCCCTTCCGCCCGTTTGGGGTTTCTCTGCGCCCCGCCGGGGGGGGGGGCATATTTTTTTGTTTCTTCAAAAGAAACAAAAAAAATTTTTTTGGGGGGGGAGAGGGGTTTTTTCTCATTTCTTGATACAATATGTCTATTGAAAGCTTATGCTTCATACATTACAAATCTAGCATAATAAATTTTCTCCCATCATTTTAGGTCACGTTACGGACCCATAGTGGGTTAAAATTCTAATTTTTCAAACTTTTTCAAAAAAAAAAAAAAAAAAAAAAAAGATACATATTAGCGAAACTGGGGTTCGAACCCGCAATCGTTTGATTGCACACGCAATATTGGCCACCGATTGCTCAGCAGCGCTATTATTTCTTTAGATTGTCATCTTTAAATTCGTAATTTCTTTTGAATGGAATATCCGATTTGAATAATTCAAAAGGTAATCTACAGATATTGTAACATCAAATGATTTATTTGGATAAGGATTAAGGTATCGATAGTATGGTCTAATTTTGGTTGGTGTATTTATCGCGTTTTAAAATGTAAGAAAGTTATAGTGAGTTAACTACAAAAGCTGGGCATATGGTATCGCGCGGTTTTTTATAGGTATTGATATGTTCTTTAATATTACAGAACCTTTTTTTTAAATTCATTTAAAAGTGTTTCCTGACGATTCAAAATTATATATCCTAACGATTCAAAAAATACACTCGTAATTGTTCAAGGTTTCACTTCTGTCGGCACTCTCGGAGTGCCACTATTTTATTTTATTTTTCATGTTCGCCCGTCCTAACCCCACCTCCCCCTTCCCCCTTCCTCACCAATCTTAACTTACAGGATCGTTCAAATTATGACTGCGATTTTAAAAAAGTCTAATCCTCGTTCTATTTTGTTATAAATCCATATTTTGAAGCCCCAACAAATTCAAATTTATCAATTCAAAAGATACATTTGGGCCGGGGTCGCCCTTCTGTCCGTTTGGGATTTACCTTGCCCCCCCTGGGTGGGGGGGAGCATATTTTTTGTTTCTTCTACACCATCTCATGTAACATATCGTTATAAAGCTTTTATCTCCTCGTTTTTTTTTTCTGTTACTACCCCTCTCTTCACCTAGTTACATGCTCTTGGCACTTTTTATAGTTTCAAAGAGTGCATGTTCCCCATGGGCCACCCCATGAATTCAACACTAAGTTAAACTCTATATTTTTGTTTAGAAGCTCAGTTATTTGGGTTATTAGTTTATTATGATTTTTTCCCATGTTCGTCCGTTCTAATCCCTCGCTCCCCCCACCCTTCCTCGCCAATCTTTACTAAATGGCCCGTTCAAAGTATGCATGCAATTTTTAAAACGTCCGTCCAATTCTCGTTCTATTTTATAGTAAATCCTCATTTTGAAACTTCGACAAAAGATACATTTGGGCCAGATCCGTAGCTAGAAGTGATCTATAAGAGGGGCTCACGAGATTGTAGGGGAGGGGGGATGATAATTTTTTTCTTCTCTCTCTGCAGCAGAAAGATAAATTAGTGCATATTCACATTGTAGGTATTACGTTTCTTATGAAACTGTTTTAATAACTTCATTTTATGCTAAGAAAAGTATATGATGATGAAAATTTTGAGTGTATAACTGGTGCAATATTAAACATCATGTTAGCTTCCTATGTACAAATAGGACAAGGAAGTGTTTAATTACTTATTTTAGATGCAATTTAGTAATTCTGAAAAGAAGGATCAAAATATTTTGAGCCCCCCCCCCCCCCTGGAAAAGATTCCAAGGTCACTAAATGCATTTCTCTTCCGAAAATTCAAATGGAATTCTGTTCAAAAATCTAATTTAGTTTTAATAAATTAGATTTTTGAAAGATTTTTGAACAGAATTCCATTTGAATTTTCGGAAGAAAAATGCATTTAGTGACCTTGGAATCTTTTCCAGGGGGGGGACTCAACATATTTAAGGGGCTGACTCAACATATTTTGGGGCATGAGCCGTCCATAGCGCCCCCTTAGCTACGGCTCTGATTTGGGCTATGGTCGCTCTTCCGTCAAGAGTGGGATTTACTTGCCCCCTGCGTATGGGGCATATTTTTTGTTCTTCCAAACTATCTCGCGTAACATTTCGTTGGCATTAGAAAAAAAAAAGTTTTTTTAAAATCTATACTCCTTGTTCCCCATCCTAGTTACACGCTCTTGGCACTCTTTATACTCGGTTTAATGCGGAGTTACTCAGTGTTGTTACTAGTTGAGTTATGTCTCTCAAATTTGTCAAAGCTTTTGTGTACACTGTAAAAAAAAATTCAAGAGGTTACTAAAAATTTTTTAGTAAATTTGTATTCCACAGAATTTTTTAGTAACCATTACAAACTTTTTTTTTGCAAGCGAAACAAGCATTTCTTTTGTAAACTGAACAAAGGAATTTTTTGTATAACTAACTTAAAAATTTTTAGTATGAGCTACCAAGCAAATTTTAGTAATAGCTCCAAAATTATTCTTAATAACCATTACGTGGGCTCGAAGGGCAGGAGCTTCCTTCGAGCTGCATCCAGACTTCTGGAGCGGAAGATTTTCGGCAAAACCGCAATAGATGGCAGCACCAAACATTGCTACTGCGCCGTCAGGATATTCATAATCCCTTTATTAACGAGTACTTACACTGCATACATTCGGGGCGTATTTGGCAGTGGCCAGTATCGAACCCGGGACCTTTTCGCCTGGAGTCCGTTACTATATCCACTACGCTATCAAGGTCACACCAAGGGAGTTTTAGTAATAGCTATTAAAAATATAAAATTGTTAACTCTATTCGTTGCTAACTTTTTTCTAGTAATTCTTACAGATTTTCTTGTAACCGACTAAGATTACTAAAAATTTCTTAGTAATTACAAGGATCACTAAAGTTTTTTTAGTAGATCGACACTTTTTTTTTTACAGTGCACTGTAAAAAAAATTCTGTAAAGTTACTAAACCTTTTCTAGGAAACTGGGATTCCAAGAACTTTTCATGTTACGGTAACATGAAAATTTCATGTAATCGACTCTGAAACTTGAATTTTTGCTGTTAGCGTTACAGGAAAAGTTCTAGGAATCCCAGTTTCCTAGAAAACGTTTAGTAACGTTACAGAATTTTTTTTTCAGTGTGTAAGTGACAATCATTTTAAAATTTAAAATTCTTATTGTCCGACTCTAAAATCTGCAATAACTTAATTCTATGCCTCCCTAGATGGGGAGCTGGGGTAGGAGGCGGTAATTACGGTCATGCTGATTGTCTAAGTTTTGGAATTAGTAATTTGGATCTTCTCTGTGTGAATCTGAATATCGAAATATCGATTCTAGTATCGATTCTAGAACTGAGAAATCGATTCTTATTATGATCGATGTTGTTTCATACGATTTCGATTTTAATCGATTGTCAAAATTTCCAGAATCGCCCATCACTAGTTCCTAAATAAGAGGATCTGTAAATTGGACGCGTTTGAGAGCGAAAATGGATTTTAAAACGAGTCGTAAAAAACGCAATTTGCTATGTGAAAACTTCCTTAAATTTTCAAATCGTGAAGACTTCGGGAAATTCTGTTCAAAATACCCTTTTTGGTAGCCTTTTTCAAAATATATTCTGTCTTTATCAAAAAATCGATCAATGCATCACATTATATAGTTCCTAAATAAGAGGATCTGTAAATTGGATGCGTTTGAGAGCAAAAATGGATTTAAAAACGAGTCAGAAAAAAACGCAATTTCTTGTTTGAACACTTCCTTAAATTTTCAGTCACGATGATTTCGGAAAATTCTGTTCAAAATACCCTTTTTGGTAGCCTTTTTTGAAATATATTCCGTCTTTATCAAAAAACTGACCAATGCATCACATTATATAGTTCCTAAATAAGAGGATCTGTAAATTGGATGCGTTTGAGAACAAAAATGGATTTAAAAACGAGTCAGACCAAAACGCATTTTCTTAATTGAATACTTCCTTAAATTTTCAGTCCCGATGATTTCGGGAAATTCTGTTCAAAATACCCTTTTTGGTAGCCTTTTTTGAAATATGTTCTATCTTTATCAGAAAATTGACCAATGCGTCACTTTATACAGTTTCTAAATAAGAGGATCTACCATTTGGATGCGTTTAAAATCAAAAATGAATTTAAAAATGAGTCAGAATATAAGCAGTTTGGATTTGAGGTTTTTTCTCCAACTCCTATTTTTGTTTAATTTCTTTTTGCTATACAAATTGATCCTATGAAAAACTTGTCAATATAAAAGTTGTAGATATTTTGTAGAAGATGTAAAATAAATTTAATCAGATTTGATATCTTAAAAATTGACGGAGTTATGGATTTTTCTCTTTTTTCACCGCCCTTTTTCTTTTCGTTTTTAATTTTTTTAATCGGAATTATCAAAAACTTGTAAATCCAAAGTTTTAGATAATTTTAAGAACATTTACAAAAAATTTAGTTGGACTTGATATCTTGAAAATTGACGAAGTTATGAATTTTTTTCTCTCAAAACCCCTGTTTTTTTCGCCCCTTGATCCCACTTCTAAATGTATCAAAAATCTGTCATGCATAAACTTTTGGCCCATTTTTAAGAAGTAATATAAACTTTAAACCGATTCGATATCTACTTTAATTAAGAAGTTATGGCGTTTTTTCAGTTTTCACAAAAACGCCCCCTATTCCGACCCCCTTGGTCCGATTTTGCCCATTAACGAACTTAGCCGAGATTTTAACCCCTTTGATTTTATATACCAGTTTGGTGGAGATTGGTGAAGAATTATAGAAGTTATCGTGTCCATAAAAAAGTGAGATATATATATAGATAGATAGATAGACAGATATATAAACTGATGCGATTGCAATAGGTAGTATTTCATACGAAATCTACCTAAAAAGACCTTTATTTTGTAGAAGAGTAGCAATTGGGGAAATCTAATGTTCCCTGTCTACCGGTAGCGAAATGGTGTATAAGCCAAAAATTAATATCATCAGTGGTTGATTCGTAGTTTTATCATTGTGTTTTCCTGTTTCCATTCCGCCATGTTTTCATACCTTTGATTGTAGGACAAATACAATGATAAAACTACGAGTTAACTACTGTGGTATTAACTTTTGACTTATGTACCACTTCACTTCTGGCAAACATGGGACATTAGATTGTCCTATTACCGTAATTTCGGGTGTATAAGCCGCAGCTCAAACAATTCTTTTTCGACCCAGAATTTTTTAAGAAACAAATATAACTAGTTAGATCGCCGTAAATATTTGTCTTCAATCACTAAATAAGATTTCTGGGTCCAAAAAGAATTGTTTGATTTGCGGCTTATACACCCGAAATTACGGTACTACCCTTCCATTAAATAAAAGTTTTTTCTTATGTTTGATACCTTAGGCTTTTGTGCTGTCGGGTTTTTGGGCTATAATACATTAATAGAAGTGATGTACTCATTCTGTAGCCTTTCACCAATCGAGTACCGTCAACCGGTGCTACTTTGGTGCTTGTGGGGTGGTCCATCTACTTTGTTCCATCCCATGAAAAAAGTTTTTGTTCTTTGTATTGAACAAACAATACAAGATAATTTGGAGTTTTTGCTCTTGAAAAATATATTATACCCTACCATAGGGTATTTTAATAGTTTCGGGTGGTTTATCTTTTTTTGAGGCAACACTGGATCTGTTTGTAAACAACTGTTTTCGTGCGTAAATTTTTACTTTCCAAACTTTCTATAGTAAGACAATGTAGGTAAGAGCTGCAAAAGAGGTAAGTGTCTAAACATTACCTATAGTTACCTCTAACCCATCTGTGATCACAGTTTTTTTTTTTTTTTTTTTACTTTAACTTTTTATTTTGACAGGAAATGTTTACGATTTCACAAAGCTAAGATGAAAGCTAGTATTTAAATGCTACATTGTGCCAGGCCTTTTTTGGACCGATATATTCCCAACTTCTTAGAAAGGCCTGTTATGCAATCAAGTGTCTTAAAGAATGCTTTGACCTTTTCTGGTCCGGACAAATTCTGTTAGTGAAATGAGAAATTATTGACTGTTACTGGAATTTACAAGCAAATTTTTAGAAAGCAACAGTACCTTAATTTAAGCTTTCAGTGTAAAAGCAAAATTTTATTAAAATATTATTGGTGCCATTTGTACGTTTGAAATTAAAATTAGGTGTGCCCAGATTGGGCACACTGTTACATGAATTGTTTTGTTCCAGTTGCTGTCAATAACATGATGAAAACTGCTTCTCGTTTCTTTAACATTAACATTTAGTTTATTGTGTTTAAGTGTTAAAAGATAAAAAAAAAAAAAAAAATGTTTGATTTTGCAGTGTTAATTCATTAGCAGATGCTATTACAAGGGGGTTTCATAAAAATGTATTTATTTACATATGAAATTAATTCATTTTATATGAAACTATGTGAATGAACTAAAAGAACTCTGAACAGACGAACAAAACAGGACTTGATAAATCCTTTAAATAATGAAGCTTCAACTCTAATCGTTTTCGCATAGTTAAAAACTATTATGGAAAACTTCCACAAGTAAATTTAAGTTGAAAAAATTTTTTTTTTATTTAAACTTTTCATTAATGGAATATTTCAATTGAAAATAATGTTAAAAGCTGATATTCATTTTTAATGGCGAAAATTTACTTTGGCGATAGTCGTTCCGCCACATTGTAACAACCAAGAACACCTATCGTTTGTGTCAATGAAAAGAATTATAATACTTGATAAAACTCACACCTGAAAAAAGAATTAGAATGTATTAAAACACATTAAATTACCAAGCAATATTTTCAATTTGTAAAAAAAAAAAAAAAAAAAAAAAAAAAATTATTATAGCAAACGCGATAGCATTTGGTATAATATGTTTAAGAAATGAAAAATGCAACCGTCTTTTTGAAATTTCTGGCGAACCAGTAGCCGTACGACAGTCATTTTTTTTTAAAGACAGAACTCGACGAGACGAATAAAATGATAGCAATTAAAAAATTATCGCAGTTTACTGTAGTTTTTTATTTAACTTTTAACGAAAAAATGAAGACGTAAATTTTATGAGCAATAGCTAACGATTCTGTGGATGGATTAACTCCATTTTTGGTTTATTTTAATCCTTTTGGTAAAACTTAAAATAGCTTTTTTTTTAAATCTTTGTATGTTTGACGATCGCTGAGAAAATCGAATTTGTGTCTTAAAGCTCCAGTTGAACATTGTTTCTTGTTGCTGCTGTTGTAGTTTTTTTTTATTCATTGCCACCAAGTTTAAATAAATATATATATATTTTTTAATGTATTTAACATAATTCAATTTAAATAAATCACGTGGTAAGCATGGTTATTTGTTTTTATTGCGAAACATTTAATTACAGTTCTTTGAATAAAGTTGTGAGCGCACTGTAATTTTTTTCGTTCAACTCCTTGGTTTATTTTTCAGACATTATGCATTATATACACTGTAAAAAAAATTGGGAGAATTACAAAAATTTTTCTAGTAGAATTGTATTCCAAGAACTTTTTATGTAACGGCAACAATAAAAATTCATGTAACAGATACAGATTTGCACTTTGAATCAAACAAATTTTAAGGTTACTAAGAATTTTTTTGGGAAATCGTATTCCAAGAACTTTTTAAGTGACGATAACGAGCATTATAGATAAAATTTTAGTAAAGTTACCAAAATTTTAGTAAATTCTTTTGTAAAGTTACAGATGGTTTTAGTTTTGCTTACAAGTTTTGTAGATTGACATCATTTTCTTGTACAGTGTACACATAAAATTTTAGTAAGCATTAGAGATTTTGGTTAATTTAGATTACTAAGGTTACAGATTTTTTTTACAGTGTATGGCAATGCAATAACTTTCTTAATTATTCTAATATAAGAATAACATTTTGACAGCAGCAAATATTTTGCTTTTCAAGATATAAAAAAATCTTCAGCTTTTATCAAAAAATTTAAATGACTAGTATTAAAAATGCTCTGGTGAGCAAGAAAAAAGGTCAATATGTTTTAAGTATGAAAAAGTGTTTGACAAGTGCTTCTGATTGAACATGAGAAAGGACAAGGGGTCCCTTCTTGGCTGTTGCTCACTGTCAATGCCAAATTTGAAAAAATCATATTTGCGTTTTTCCCATATAAAAGAAATTAGTCACAATTACGATAAAGATGTGTAGTGCAAAGACGTAGCCAGAAAAAAAACGCAGCCTAATTTAACATGAATGTAAGGCGAAATAGTATAAGAAACTTTAGTTCCTGCAGTGTATCATGCTCATTGCTGTTCCACCAAGCATGCCCGCAGTGTAGAACTGCACAGAAAACTGATTTGTAGTGCAGTTGCATTGCAGAGTCAACAGTGAGTTTACATGTAAAGCAGGATGAAAAATTTACCAAAAAGAAAGACGGGAAGTTTTAAGAAAATTTCTTTTATATGTAAAAAGCGCAAAAATGATTTTTTTCAAATTTGACTTTGACAGTGAGCTGCAGCCAAGAAGGGACCCCTTGTCCTTTCTCGTGTTCAATCAGAAGCACTTGTCAAACACTTTTTCATACTTAAAACATATTAACCCTTTTTCTTGCTCACCAGAGCATTTTTTAATACTAGTTAGTAGATATGTTTTGTCTTCACAAATATTATTGTCTTTTTAAATCACGTAACATACTGTAGTGCAGCTAATAATTAAAAAAAGTCAAAACTACGGACATTTTTTTTTAAAACATTTTATATGGACATTGTTACACGAAGCATAACTGGACATCAGATCCAACTGTGTCTTTGAGCCAATCCACGTATTTGGAGTTTTTGGTATACACACTTGGCAAAAAAGGTCTGCCGCAGCCGAAGGTATTGATGAAAGAAGCCACTCCGATGGTGATCCGCCGGCCGGAAGGATCATCGTACGCTAGAGGACTACCAGAGTCACCCTGAAAAAAAAAAAATAATCATTAAGATAAATATTAATATTTAAGAAATATAACAAGTAAATTTTAAATAAAATACAGAATGTTTCTAAATGAAAGATCAGATTTTAAGAATTTATTTCGTACAGATTGTTTAAGGGGACACAGTACATTTGAAACCTTGTCCTCAATTTTGAATAACACTGCAATATATGTGGTGGAATAATACTTAGCACTAAAAGTTAAAAAAAATAAATAATAACAGATTGTAAAACAGAATATTTTTCTAAATTTTTTTAATTAACTTTTTTAAAGTCCCTACTAGTTACATAAATATGAATATTTTTGCTTCGATTTTTTCCACACTCAGAGGAATATACTATATAAAATTGCGTAGAGATTTTTGGATGTATGGGATTTTACATTAAATATGATTTTTTTTCGTGTAAATCAAAATATGAAGGAAATTCAACAAACTCTCAATCAAATATTTTTTAAAAATATCTATAAACATGAATGTTAAATTCACATACAAAAATATTAATTATACCATGGAGAACAAGCAAAAAAATTTCAAACCTCTATCTAAATTAGCAAAAAAGCTTTAGTATTTTTTGAACAAGCAAGTTATAAAAGTTTGAACAGGTCAGGAATCATATGAAAAATCAGTTTACAGTTTTCGTTTGTATGTAGGTAATTACGCAGGATCTACTAACAAAATTTACAATATCTCACTATACAGGGTGAGTCATAAATATCGAAACAATAGGCTATCTCCTTAAATATTGCCTCTAGACCCATACTTCCAATTGCAAAAACTCATAAAAAAAGGTGAATTTTCTGATAATATAAGTTGCAACTCCATTGGGGGGTCTGTTTGAAAAAATACGAAAATTAAATTTTTATACGGCCCCCGTAGAGCAAAATTCCCAATTAGGAAATTACTCCTTATCCATTCCTAAATTGAACAAAAAAAATTTCATCTCCGTATCTGAAAATCTGACAGAGATATTAAAATCCAAAATTCTCAAAAATTCGTGACTTACACCACTTTACCATGCTTATAAACGAAGTCGTTTTCATCGATTTTCAAAGCAAATAAGGGATCGTCCACAAATTGTCCGTTATTATATGTCGGTTTAAGACCGTGCCTCTTATTTGGACATAATAAAGCAGCGTATTGATTTAAATCAAAACTTGTTTTCAAAACATGTTGATCGTTATCACAGGAGGTCTGAATAGATCGAAATATATAGGTCCGGTCCTAAACCGACCCATAGGGAAAAAAGTTCAGCCCGGCATGAAATAATGTTAAAATCATAATCCGGACCAGCCTGGAAAAAAAGTTTAATTCATAGCCGGCTCAGCCGTGAATTTCTACATAGTTTTTTTTTACTTCAGTATAGTTAAAAATTGTTTCGCGTTGAGGAGTTCTGACCAAAAATACTTAATATAGAATTTCGTTTTTATATTTATACTTTTTATTATTAGAGAGGCGCCAAAGGCTGTGATATGTTAATATTATCGGTTAATCTCTGTTTATATGTAAATGTTTCACTTATATTTTATTATCGCTAATCCATATCCCGTGCGTTGGAGGGTTTGAAAAATGTTATACAGTAAAACCTTTTAAGACGGAATCACATAGGAAAGAAAAAATACGAAATAGACAAATGCCCTTCCTCGGAGGGTTAAATGGAGTTTATTTTTTTCTCAAGTATTATTGTATTTATTTTGCATGGATCAACGCATTTTTTGTTTAAGACAGAATTCCGTCATAGGCAGATTTTTTTTCTCTAGTTTTATTTTGTTTAATTTTTTAGCATTTAAATATACTATTCTTAAAAAAATTCAATTTTTTTTTTTTTTTTTTTTTCAAAATAAAAGCGATTTTAAAATTTATGTGGTTTTTGTAAAAATATTGATTAAACCAAATTTTACTTATTTTATGCACGTATTATGTCTGTGATTTTAATATGAATTATTCGAGAACGGGATTGAAAATTTCTTCCACTGGAGGCCTGGGAAAAAGGAAGCAATACCCTCCAGTATGAAAAATACATTAGACCCGGACAGGCGAGTCTTCAGAAAAAAGTAACGTATCGGTCCTGATCTGACCTGAGCCCAGAATACAGATTTTTAACAGCCTCTCCTGGACGATAAAAAGCTTGAAGTTGTGAGAGCAAAATTTTTTTTAAAAGACTTAATCTGCATCTTAGAAAAGCATTCTTTTAAATAACTGATGGGCAATAAAACAGTACATTTCATTTTTCTGTATAATAACTTTTTTCCCGACTATTTCTTGTCTTTAAATTATTAAAAGTTAAGAATTGTTAAAGAAAAAAGTACAAACTTGAAACATGTCATTTTTAATTATTTTACATTAGCTTTGTTTAAAAAAAAGGAAAAATTATTTACTTTTGAAAATATAATTTTTTAAAGTTATTATTTTTTAAATAAATATTTTTAATAGTTCTAAAATAAATATTGAAAAACAAAAACCCCGAAACAAAACTAAAATCTGATTTTCATTTTTAATTAAATAGAAAGAAAAACCATACGTAGTTTTTATAAATTTTATGATAAATTTTAGGATGTGATTTTCTTAGCAAATTATATGGCTAACCATCACAAAAAAGAAAAAAAAATCAAAATTCTAACTCAAAAGATTTTATGCGTTTCCTACAACTGTTAAAGTAACATTGTTTTTTGAATTGCGCGCATTTCAATTTGTGTCTAATCCCTTAAAACCTGATGAATTATTCAAAAGGGTTATAACTCCGCGAATTTTGAAGATATGAAGATGCAACTTTTTGTGTCTTATTCAGGACTGGATAAGGAAAGTTTTCCTGATTGGAATTTTTATCCTACGGGGGCCGTATAAAAAGTTAATTTTTGTAATTTTTCAAATAGACCCCCCATGGAGTTGCAACTTATCTTATCAAAAAATGTACCTTTTTTTATGAATTTTTGCAATTGGAAGTATGGGTCTAGGGGCAATATTTAAGGAGATAGCCTATTGTTTCGATATTTATGACACACCCTGTATAATAGTCGTAAAGGAAAAAAACGAGGTGTCAAAATATTCACAATTAAAGAAGCTTTCAGTTAATATTTAAAAAAGAAAATATGTATTTTGGCCAATTTCAAGGTATTGTATCCCTTTCAGTATAAAATACATTTCGTACAGTATAGGATTTACAAAATTCCAAAATTTTAAACCTGCACGACTTAAATCCTGGACTATGAATTCAAAAAATATAACTACAAAATCATTTTTTTCATTTTTTGCCTCCCAGGACTCCATTCATAGCCCCTATGATCATTATCTATTGGGATATATTAAAATCAAAACTACCGATACATTATGTATGCCTATTTCTAGCATAATGGCTTAGATGAATTTTCTTCAAAAATGCGAATTTTTTGAGAAACATGTACAGAGGGCTCCCAAATGATCCGCAAACTGAACATCAATATTTTTTAACAGCAAATGTCATGATATGTTTCTACAGTATTTGCGGTGGAATTAACTTCCAAAGTTAGTTTTTTGGCAGTTTGCAAGAAAAATCTAAAAGGAAAATTTCTCTAAGAAAATTCTGATATTCAGTTGGTGGACCATTTGGGAGCTCTGCATGTATAGAAAAAATATGCCATTTTGTATAATTTTGTGCTTGAATAAAAAGTATTGTGCCAAACAATGACCCCGATTTATTTATTGTATTTTTATTATTTCTAAGTGTACAGTGCAGTAAATTTGTGAGACATTCAGAAATGCTGAATTTTAAGATTATTTGTTACCGCTGATTTTGAAAAGTTTTTCCGCCTTATTTAATCGCAGATTTTTACAATTAAATAAAGAGATGCTTTTGAATAACAAAAAGTGGTGCCGAACAAACTGTAATAGTTGCCATCTATGTTCACAATCTTCTATAAAGGTCAAATGGCCCGTCGAGGCTGGTTGGTGAAACTAAATGTACAGTGAAAAACACCGAAAACACTGGCAATAAATAATAATAAAAAAATAGTATACTTTGTAAAAATCGCCATAAAATAAAAAACAAATCAGGACGCGTTTTGAGTTAAAACAATAACAGCTCGTCATAAGCGGAAGCATACACGTGTCCGCAAGGGGACAATGTCAGTTGTCAAAGCTGTATATCTCTGACATTGTCCCCCTACGGATACGTGTATGCTTCAGCTGATGACGAGCTGTTATTTTTTTAGCTCGAAACGCATCTTGCTTTGTTTTTTATTTTATGGCAATTTTTACAAAGTGTATTATTTTATTTGAATGTACAGAGTGTTGTTGAATTCGACCAACAAATTTAGACAGTTAATAGTAGGCACCAAGTATAGGTGCAGATTTTCATAATTTTTAAGGAGCCAGTAGCCCCTAACCCAAATATTCCAGTCGCCACCAGGACTTAATTTCTAATAAAAATTCATAAACAATGCGAACAAACATCGCTGAAAAAAAATCTAATTTTACAAAACGATCGCGAAACTCTCGTGATTTTCGTCAATGAACCACTGGAAAAGCGCACTTTTTGTTAAAGATTCGCTGAAAAACGCAGATTTTGACGAAGAATCGCAGAAAAACGTGATTCTGGTGAGAGAATCGTGAAAAAAAAACATCCATTTTTTGTCAGAGGATCACATTAAAACGTGAGATTCTTGTCAGAAAATTGCAATAATAATAATAATAATAATAATAATAATAATAATAATAATAATAATAATAATGATAAGTAAATAAATAAAACTGCGATTTTCGTCAAATGATCGCGAGAATTCGCCAAAGGAAGGCGACTTAGACGGCTAAAATTAGTCATCAAGTCAAAACATTTAATCGCCAGGTGACGACTGGCAACCATGAATCTGCACTTATACCATAAAGATGATGAAAAATCGCCATAAAACAATGAGATAATAAACCACTCATTTAGTCACAAATACAAAGTGTTTTAACCCTAACTGAACTTCGGTTAACGATGATAATTTTGAGAAAAGCAAAATAATTGCAGTGAAAATGCAACGAGATAACATCACGGAAAATTCTAGAAAGAATCGTGTGCTCAAGGAAACGATTAAACTGTATGAATTGATACCCGCAATCCAAAACGTTTAGCGTTAAATGCATATTACTTGTGCGTATAATGGAAACTTCTACCACACTTTGTTATATTATCACATTTACAACAAAGGTGAGAATTGCTAGAAAAAGTTTAATATATTAAGGGGCTCCGCCCCCTACGAGCTATCATTCAGATGTTCCAGTTTCTAAAAGCACGCTAATTTCATCGGCTTTAAAAAAATTAATTATAATTTTTTTTTTTTTAAAGTGCCGATCACCCTGTAAATAGATTCTTGTTCATTTTTCTTTGATTGGAGATTTTTTTTTTTTTTCAAAATGTTTGTTAGGTGGCGGATCCATTATGACATGCTAGGAAGTTTTTCGCTTAACGGCGTGGTGTCACTTGAATTTTTTCAGAAAACATTAACTCAAAGGTATATGAAAAACACTTTCTGATGACCTTTCACCTGTTGCAACACTTTTGACAGAAGGAAAGTGGATTTATCAACAAGATAATGTGAATATCCATACAAGCCATGAAAGAAAACTCTACTTCCAGAAGAAAAGTATTTAAATTTTGCAATACCTTCCTCCCCCCTCCCCCTAAAAATCTACACCTAAACACTATCGTGAACTTTTGGGGAGATCTGGGAAAACGAGTTTAAGGCTGTTCTCAACTGTTTTCTTAACAAGCGCAAAATGTTTTGACGCATTTACAAATTCATTTTTTAACAGAAAGCTATAAAATTGGAAGGACTATGGAAACGATTTCGAATAAAGCTTTGTTTTCCACTTTATGATAATTAAAATAACCAACGGGGTTATACGCGATTTTGATCACCTGATCACACGTACTTCTCCCTCTGTAATACTGTTTTTTTTTCTGCGTTCGTCAGGAAATGTGAACTAATACGACAATTTCGACGGCTTGTTCGAAAACATCTATTGAGTTTGAAAAAAAAAAAAAAAAAAAAAAAAAGAAGAAGAAGAGTGCTATTAGGTAGTTTCTGAAGAACAACACCTGCTACATTCATGCATTTCCAAACAAAAATAAATTAAAAGGTATGTCAAAAATATGCCCTTTTTGATTTAGGAACACTTTTAAACAAATGGTTGAAAATTTTCCTCAGCTTCAGAACTGAATTTTTTTACTGAAGATGAAGTGTACGAAACCAATCCCGAACTGTAATAAAAATTAAGACTTGACTGAATTATTAAGACTGAATATTTGCAGTTATTGAGCGCAATGGCGAAAGCATAGCACATATAATATTTGTTTCTTGATTAATATATTGTTTTTATTTCACTGTCTTAAATTTTTTTCACTGACAAAAACAAGTTTTTTTTTATACAATTATTTTAGTTTTATAAAGTTTTATCTACAGATGAATTTTATTGCCTTTTTTTTTTATAAGCTTTTACACTTTATGATAGATACAGTCGAACCTCGTTAACATGAACCTCAAGAGTAATCAAAATTTTGTTCATGTTAACCGTAATTCATGCTATCAGTATCAGTTCTTCGTATTCGTAAAAACAATTCCTGTTAAAAGTAATTCATGTTAAGCGTCTTCATGTTAACGAGGTTTGATTGTATTATAGTAAACTTTTTGTCATGTAATTTGAAATTTAGCAAAAAATAAAATAAAATAAAATAAAATAAAATAAAATAAAAAATAACAATAATATTTCTTACTGGACTTAAAGTTTTTATATACGCTGTATATATATGTATATATATATATATATATATATATATATATATATATATATATAGAGAGAGAGAGAGAGAGAGAGAGAGAGAGATAAATAATTATTTGCATTAAAAAAATTATGAACCCCAAAAATGGTTATTAGCATTAAAAAAATTACAATTGGACTTACACTGCAAACACCTGTGGCTCGATTGGCGTTCACGCAAAGATGCCGTTTGGTAATAGTTGTATTGTAGAAGCTGTAGAAAAATCGGCACATCTCGTGGTTCATTATTCTCAGCTGGGTGGTCCGCAAAACCTCAGATGTATTTTGAGCATCTAAAGATAAAGAAAGGTACACCAGGCATAGTGAAACTATGATTAATGCAATCACAAATAATAGATCATACGAATTGAATACCTTCAAATGAGCAAAAAATTGCCCAGGCTGGGATTCGAATAAGCCATAGATTACTGCTACAAGGATTACTGCTACATAGATTACTGCGATTAGGCTTACAAGGCCAATGCTTTACCTGTTCAGCTAACTGCGCGATAGCTGGCCGGTATTTTTCGCTCAGAAAACCTTATTGGTCATAACATCTGGTCTGTCATTTAAGCTGCTATTAGATTCACGGACTTTTAGGCGAGACAAACTTTTCAGCGGATTTTAACTCCAACATTTTCCCGTTCAAAGGGGGACAAGGGTTATAATAGTCTTTCAAAAAGTCGGAGGAAAAGCCGGAAAACCAGTTTCTACTCGTGCCAGGCGTTAATATTTATCGCCTACTAGTATCAATCGCTTATCTCTGATTCGTTGAAACGTTCGGTGTTGGACGAAAAATCTGGGCTGGCCTAGACTTTTTTGTGACTGCCGAAAAAAGTTGGGGAGACATTGCAGTTTGCTATTACACAGGATGTTGGGAGGACATTTCGCAAAATGTTGGAGGAAATCGAATGTTGGCTCAAAAGTCTTACAGAATGTTGGTGAATCTAATAGCGGCTTTAGACAGCTTGGCAGAATAAGATAATGTTAACGAGGAAATTGTTAATGGAACTCCATATAACGGTGAATACGTAGACATACTATCTGAGACAGAAGTTTGAGTGAAAAATCCCGACCTGCTATCGCCCAGTTACCTTAAATGGTCAAGCATTGGCCTTGTAAGCCAAGTATCCGGGTTCGATTCACGGAGTGGGCAATTTTTCGCTCAGTTAGAGGTATTCAATTCGTATGATAAATTTACGAATCAGTTTGATTGTGTTAAAATATTAGTATACAAATAATAGAGTCTCAATTTCATTGAAGCAAATTACGGCCTGATGAATAATTTAACCACTTTATCAACAAAACTCTATGTTAAAGCTACGTTCGCAACTGGATATAGTTAGTGAAATGTGAAATGTGATAACTTCTATCTTACAACTTTATTTGGACAAAATATTTATTTCGTGTATAGTAAACTTCAAAAAGAAAAAAAATATGTATACAGGGTGTATATAAACTATTGGGCAAAACTTTAAGGGGTGATAGTACAAATCAAGACAAACAATATTAAATAGAAAACCAAGGGTCCCAAGCGTTTTCCAAAGGAGATAGCCGCCATTCAAGTTTAGGTTCCAAAATTTCAAATAAACATAAAAAACGGAAAAATTAGTCGATTGATTTGCGGTTTTCATTAAAACTATTTTTTATGTTAGTATTTTCTTGAAAATAAATTATAAAGATAAATTTCAAAAATTGCCGATAGAGGGCGGTTTAGACTTTAGAGTAACCAACAGCTGTTTTTTGCCGTTGTATTTTGCATCTCATTGAATGGTTTCACAAGCTTAGACTTAAATTTTGATCTCAAAATCTGAATAGTTGGGAGTGGTTAAGTAGCATAAACTGAACTGTGTTCAGATGGTTTAAATTTCAAATGACCATAAAAACCGGAAAAATTGGTCGATTGATTTGCGGTTTTCACTAAAACTACTTTTTATGTCGGTATTTTATTGAAAATAAATTATAAAGCTAAATATCAAAAAATGGCGATAGAGGGCGCTTTAGACTTTGGAGTAACGAAAAACTATTTTTTACCGTTATTATTTGCATATCGTTAAATTTTTTTAGAAGCTCAGACATAAACTTAAATTTTGCCCAGAAAATCTGAATCGTCGGGAATTGTTAAGTAGCGCTAACTGAACTGTATTCAATGGGGGTGGGGAGGTTCAAATTTCAAGTGATCATAAAAAACAGAAAAATAGTTGATTCGTTTACGGTTTTCGCCAAAACTATTCTTTATGCCAGTATTTCCTAAAAAATGAATTTTAAAGATAAATTTTAAAAAATTCCGTTAGAGGGCGCCTTAAACTTCAGAGTAACCAACAACTATTTTTAACCATTATTTTTTGTATCTAATTAAATGCTTGTAAAAGTTTACCCTTAAATTTTGAGCTCAAATTCTGAATAGTTGGGAGGGGATAAGAAGCACAAACTGAACTGTGTTCAGGAGTTGAAATGTTACCCTCCCCACCACTCGAACACAGTTCAAGTTTACGCTACATAATTACTCACAACGATTCAGATTTTGAGCTCAAAATTTAAGTCTTTGACTTAGAGTCAAAACTTAAGCTTTTGAAAGCATTTAATTAAATAGAAAAAATAACGGTTAAAAATAGTTGTTGGTTACTCTAAAGTTTAAAGCGCCCTCTAACGGAATTTTTTGAAATTTATCTTTAAAATTTCAATTTTCTTTCCGTTTTTTATGATCACTTGAAATTTGAACCTCCCCACCCCCATTGAACACAGTTCAGTTTGCGCTACTTAACCACCCCCAACGATTCAGATTTTCTGCCCAAAATTTAAGTTTATGTCTGAGTTTCTAAAAAAAATTTAACGAGATGCAAATAATAACGGTAAAAAATAGTTTTTCGTTACTCCAAAGTCTAAGGCGCCCTCTATCGCCATTTTTTTAAAAATTTAGCTTTATAATTTATTTTCAATAAAATACAGACATAAAAAATAGTTTTAGTGAAAACCACAAATCAATCGACCATTTTTTCCGTTTTTTATAATCCTTTGAAATTTGAACCCTCTGAACAGTTCAGTTTGTGCTACTTAACCTTCCCAACTATTCAGATTTTGAGCTCAAAATTTAAGTTTAAATCTAAGCTTGCGAAATCATTTAATGAGATGCAAAAAATAATGCCAAAAAACAGTTGTTCCTTACTCCAAAGTCTAAAGCGCCCTCTATAGGCAATTTTTGAATTTTATCTTTATAATTTATTTTCAAGAAAATACCAACATAAAGAATTGTTTTAGTGAAAACCGCAAATCAATCGACGAAGTTTTCCGTTTTTTATTTTTATTTGAAATTTTGGACCCTAAACCTTAATGGCGGCTATCTCCTTTGGAAAACGCTTGGGACTCTTGGTTTCCTATTTAATATTGTTTGTCTTGATTTGTACTATCACCCCTTAAAGTTTTGCCCAATAGTTTAGATACACCCTATATATATAAAGATACAGCCGCTTTTATTCACAGGCGCTTTTATACAATGCATCGCCTATTTACCAATTACAACAAAGTTGTCATTAGACTTATAATCATGCTTTTTTAAAAAAAACACGGATGTATTTTCTCAATAAGGGGTCGTCTATATCGTAAAAAAAGTACCAATTATAATTTTTCCTCTAGCAACATCTGCTTTTGACACTTATCTTAGCATCAAAGCAGTCTGGAAATACATTTTATTTACTATTATTTTTAATCTTCATTTAACCCTTTCCGTTTCAGTGGTCCTACGTCGGGACGATCTAATTTTAATTCCAAACAGCAACTAGAATTTTTGAATAAAATTTTGCTTTTACAATGAAAGATGAACCAAACACTGATGAACAGCAGAGCATCTTTGAGAGGGTACGTAGTTGTTGACAACTTCACAGCAAATCTATTTAACCCTAGAATGCTATCATGATTTGTTTGTTTATTAATGCTACCTTATTGTTACCTTATTGCTTGCCTTTGTTTATTAATGCTAATTTTTTATTAACTAAGTCAACCTTCAAAATGCATTCTATTTTCTTTAAAATATATTTATTTGGTATTCTTATCCATTAAACTGATTGTAATCACAATGTGACTAAACATTCAATGGAATCAGGCGAAATAAATTTGCACTAAATTAGGTATATAAATTTGCATAAATTATATCAAATCTAATAAATAGAGAATAATTTATGTTCAGGTTTTTTTCTCAGATTGCTTTTTATCAGCTGTATGATTCCTCTTCAACTCACCTGTTGAAGTGCGACCCCATCCTATCGCTTGGACGTCCCCCTGAAATTCCCTATCGCTTTCGGGCAAACAAATGGTCCGGATTCTACCGTTCAGCTGAACGGGTTCTCTTGTCCTAAGGATGGCGATATCTCCTTCCGATCCTCCAAAATCCTGATAATCGGGATGCGGCACAACCTGCGAGAAGGCAATCCTCGAATCTGGTCCATCCCTTTGGACGGTGCCCACGAATCCTTCGAAAGAGTCAACGGGCTGAGTGCCGCTAGAACGGCTGTGAAAAAATCAAAAACAAAACAAAAATTATAGATATTTTGAAATTTATAGGCGGTTGTAAAGTATAGCATACTGCATATATTGGTAGGATAATTGCAGGAGACACCTCCGCCAAACTTTTGAAAATAATAAAGTCTAACTTGAAATACTAACAAGGAAGGTCTCCATACTGGGGATATTCTGAACAGTACAGAATTATAGTAGAAAATCAGTAAAAAAATTGAAAACAAAACAAAAATGACAAATATTTTAAAATTTATAGACGGTTGTAAAGTATAGTATGTCGCATATATTGGTAGGATAAGTGCAGACACCTCCCCCTAAACTTCTGAAAATAATAAAGTCTAACTTGAAATACTAAAAAGGTAGGCCTCCATGCTGGCATATTCAGAACAGTACAGAATTACAGTAGAAAATCTGTAAAAAAATAAAATACTTTCGAATATTTGGCGTGAAAAGACGAAAGCGCCACGCGATTTGGCGAGCAGCATTTTTCCTAGACAAAAGCAAAAAATTTTAATGCAACTGAAAAGTGTTGAATTTTTAGGATGCGTTTAATGAATTTAAACGTAAAGAATGCAGAATTTATTAAATTACATACATATACGGTTTGTCCACTCTCAACGGTGGCCAATAGTTAATTTCTAAACAGTTAGTCATAGACAAAAATGCAAAATTGTTTTACAAAAGATAAAGAAAAAAACAATTTTAAACAAACTTTTTTAAACAATTTAGGTAAAAAAAAAATACGAAAATTACGAAAATTAAATTTTTATGCGTCGCTCAGTCCTATAAGTGATATTTAGTAAATCTTTTTTTGTCGCAAAATAGGGGTCAGTCACAAATTTACTGGAAATAAAAATAAACGTCAGATATAAAATTTAACATTAAACATTGAGAATAAAATAATTTTTACAGTATTATTTTTAAATTTATGTTGATGTTTACATATTAAAGCAAAATATACAACTTGTACTAAAATTGTAAGTAAAAAAATAACAGACGTTTTGTTAAATTAAATTATAAAAAGCAATAGTTACAATTTGTTACAAATTGGTGCATATTTGAAATTCCATTAGATTACTTAACCTAATACAATTTGATATAGTTCTATAAAATAAATAAATGGGTACGCATCTAAAATCGTATTAATATTACATTGTATTACATTGTTATTGGATATAAATAAGTATGTCATTTGAATCTCGATGGCTATTTGGAAGTGAGTTAAAATTTGAATTAAAATTTTGAACGAAAAAACGTACATACGAACATTATATGTAAAATAAAAGTTTATTAAAGTAACACACCTTTTTAAAATAAAATTATGAAAACAGCTTCATTTACTTACAAAATAAAGCATATGTAAAAATACAATTGAGGATGTAAATTTCAAAACTCGCCTTATTGCTTTTGTTTTCTCTGTTAGTCAGTACCAATCTGCACTAATGTGACGCTACAATCTGCAAATTTGCAATCAAAACTAATAGACACATTTGAAAGTGTTTCCCCATTTCCCAAAATTTGATTTTCTCGATAAAGAGAATTTTGAAACTCACGTTTTCAATTATTTTAACCAATCATAATTTATTTAATTAAAATTAACATTACTGTAAAACTTATACGGTGGCAGCATCTTCAGTTAAATGCCTTTAAAAATATTTCTTTATCTCATTTAAAACATTTTTGTAAGTGGAACTAAACGTCTGTGATAAATGGTTTAGGAATTAGCCATTGGACAACATTGGACATGGACGCACTTTATAATGCTTTAAGCATTTAGTGTACGTTCCCTTAAAGCTTAATCCAACTTTTCCGTTTTCAGTTAGAGAAAAGTGGTTTAAGTCATGAAATTTAACGTTTCATAACTCGTCAATTTTAATATTAAATAAATGGGATCTTTTTTACATTGCTTGTTGGAGTGATGGAAATTTTTTACTAAATGTCACTTATAAGACTGAGGGACCGTATAAAAATTTAATTTTCGTATTTTTTTTACTTTTATTTTTACCTAAATCATTTAAAAAACAATTCTTTACCTTTTGTAAAGCATTTTTGCAAATAGTATTAATGTAGTATATAAGTCTATGACTAACGGTTCAGAAATCGTCGATTGTCCACCGTTGAGAGTGGACACACTGTAATAGTTGAACTATTAAATCATAAAAAAAAAAAAATCTTTGCTATCGTTCACGCATGCCATGATAAGATGTGTTTTATGCATATTTCATCAAATGTTTAATATAATTACATTCCAATTTCATTATATTGTTTCTTCCACATTTTAACAAATTTTCTTAAATTGGTGTGAAATTTTGTTGAAAACTATGTAAACAAAAAATATGCAAGAATTTTTTAACTTAAAAGCGATCGCTGTATTTCCTTGGATATTCGTGCTGTTGTTTCAAAAATGAATACACATGTTGTACAACACCCACAAATTTATTTGCTGTAGTGACACACCATAAAGAGCATTTTATTTTACTGGGGGATCACAAATATTATTATTTTTCTTTGATTTTTTGTTGGCCCCTATTTGTCCTTCTTATCAAATCAACGTTAATAGGTACATGTCCAAATATATATTCTTCATAATTCGGAAGTTCCAGAGGAATCCCAGAAGTATATATTTAACCCCTTGAGGGGCAAGTAATAATGCCTGTGTAATACTGAATTCTCACTGGGAAAATCGAAAAATTTTATTTTAAAATAAGGAAAAGCAATTGTTAAATTTTTTTCTGCTAAAGTTAAAAGTATAAAATTTCGTTAAAGGTTTTTAATGCAAATCTCTTTTAAATTAGTTGGGTAAAAGATATCTCACAGACCCTCAAAGGGTTAAATACTTGACAAAATGTTTAAAATTGAAAGTGCTCATTGATTAACGGCCATCTAGTGTATGTATTCCATTTGAAATAAACATTTTGTCGTTAATGTCTCAAGCTGAAATTCGCTATTGGCAATCTAAAAACTCTTTATGTTGCTATTGGATGCTGGATGCGTCATAGAATTTTTGAGCGATATCCTGTTCTTAATTTTTATTTTTAGAAAAAGGCAAAAAACAACGTTTAAAGCTATTATGGTTCTGAAATTTTAATTTATTTACTGGTATTGAAGACTTTTTTCTTGGCACAATACAAATAAAAGATAATTTTAAACTAATTAACAAAAAAAGAAACGTACTTACAGGCGAACGCAGTGAGCAGCAGTTAGCACAATTGTTGGAGCAATCAGGCTTGCACTGCATCTGAAACGTCCATTAAGATGCAGGGCAACCTAAATAAAGAGATTTTGTAAAACGTTAAGGCAGCGAGTACATGCGTGTATTGACCGACTTCAACTGAATTTTAGGAAATATTTTATTCTGCGGTTTGTAGACAATAGAACGTTGAGATTACAATAGTTCAGGAGATGTGGAGCCCAACCCTACTTGAGGAAAAGGTTTCCTGTCCTGTAGTTAGATTGAAGATTCTATTCCCTGATATGGAAAAGTCATTAAACATAAAACACGCCGTCTGTGAACATAAAACCCGCCGACGAATGACCGGAAGTAGTGGTTATATCCAGTAGCGTAGCTATGTTTTTTGGCGCCCGGGGCCAGCAAGAAATTTTGCGCCCCCACCCCAATATAGATATATAACAATTTCTCTCAATTTGGCGCCCCTAGGCCTCGGCGCCCGGGGCGGACGCCCCCCTTGCCCCCCCTTAGCTACGCCACTGGTTATATCTTTCTGCACCTTTAACTAGAATACATTCTTCCAAAAACATTGCACCTCCTGGGTAAGCACGGGGGGAGTACAGCACAAGCTATTTTTATTCTATTTTATCGATAGAATTCCGTTCAATGAATCTTTAAAAATAGATAAAGCAATGTTTAAAGAACCAGAGTTTTCCCAATCATGGGAAATAAATTTAAATAGCATTCCGCGTACGGTCATCATTGTAAAGACTTGGATTTGGAGGAGATGATAAAAAAGGCGTTGCTGGAGAAGAATTTCTGTCTCCAATAGAAAGCTTTAGAATTCAATAATTTGAAATCTTAATTATTCTCCAAAATTCATACTCGTGAAACGCGTAACAGGAAAAAGCCAAATCCACAAAAAAGTCCATTTAAAAGAACCAAAAAAATAATATTTAAATTAAAAAATACAAAGTAAATTACGGGAAATAATAAAGTTACAATTAAGATTACAAAAATATATTAAAAAAATTAACCTCTTGAAAGGTCAGTGATTCCTTTTTGGACACTTAATTTCAATCCATAAATGCCCAATTGGCACTATAATTTCTGAACGAAAAATTTCCTTTTATTAATTACAGGAACTACTGTGCGAACATTTTTTATGGAGAAGCCTGGGACCTATATCCCACATTCCCAAATACACAAATACTGAGCAAACTAGGATAGATAACAAGGTGTTTCCGTGGGCAGCGATGATAGCATAAAAAAAAGGGATGGGGAAGGGGAGGCTACAACTAAAGTTCTTAAGTTAAATAAAAAAGAAATTTAAAAATATGATAATTAACTGACAAAAAATTAACTTTTTCATGTTTTTGGTTTTTTATTTTGCTAGTTCGTTTGTAAGTAATTTCCTATTGTTTGTTTCCGATATTTTCTTATAATTTTGTTGATCAATACACCCATGGGATGGGTTGGTACACCGTCACGCTTCTCCTCTATGTATATTTGAAAAATTTCCATCATTCAGTTTACCTTTTTGTATACATATATATTTGTTATTAAAATAAAGCGGTTACTTTCAAAGGCAAAATGTACTTCTATTCATGAACATAGGCGTTGCCAGCCTTTTGAATGGGGGGGTGCCCAAATTTTTTAACCTGAACATGTTGGGTATAAACAATATCTTATGCAGTAAAACCTAATAAAACGTAACCCCATACAACCTATCTATTTTCCGTTTTAGACAGGTTTTTATTTGCAAAAGAAATAATTGTGTGGCACTTCTTTTAAAAAGGACCCAAACGCAATTTTTCATTTTTGAAGAAGGATGAGAAGTTGCTCAAAACTAAATATAATGTATAAGAAAAAGATATATAAACATGGATAAAACATGATAGATATAAAACAAAGATATCCGTAAACATACATCTGTAATTATCACAAATTTTCATTTCAAATAGCAATGAAATACTAAAATAAAGAAATACAACTTTAGTTCCCTCGTCATTTTGATCAAAGTAGCAATAAAATAACTTGTAGTACACAATTTAAAATGGAAAAGAGTTCTTTCAATATTTTCTACACATGAATAAATAAAATCTTCCGGTTAAAAAAAAATGACATGATCCCGTACGAATGTCAAAAAATCGCCATAAAAAAAAAAAATAAATAATAATAATAATAATAATAATAATAATGAACCAACCAACCAACCTTCATATTAATTTGAATTTTTGGTAGCATTATTTCTCATTTTCAAAGGCAGCAGATTTGTACAACTCCTCACAAGAGATGAGTTCGGGCTCGTTTTTCGAGACCCGGGCCCGCCAGCCCGACGATTTTAATTCTGAGCCCGAAAGATTTATTGTCACCAGAGCCCGAGCCCGATACCAAAAATATACGAAACAAAATTGTATGGTATATAAAATTTGTTTCAAAAGTGATACCTCATTTTAAAAAATTTCTTACATGGATGTAATTTTTAAATGTTAATTTAAATCCAGTCTTATCAAAATCCGTGTAAAATAAAAATATACTGCATATTTAAAAGGATTCTCATATTTTTTCCTCCTTTATCAAATGAATTTGATGGAAACGTTTGTGTTTAATGAATAAATGCATGAAATTTGCAGAAATTACTATTTGTAAGCTGGCAAATCGAACAACGTTCTTCAATTTTCAGTAAAAAGCTTACATCTTTCCTTATAATCGATTTCTTTCTCATAACAATCTTCTGTGATTGACAGGTACATGAAAATCAACATAAATTTAAAAAATCGATATTGTTGTTTTAAAAGTCCGATGTTTGTGTAGAAAAAGAGGAAACACTGATCAATTGCTTTCTATCGGAATAACATGGTAATCATATTTACTTACGGAGGAAAGTGACTTCAAAAAGAAACAGCGTCCCTGGAACGCAGAGTTCATGATGACAAATACATATAATAATCACTAAAGTTATTTTCATATGAAAAACGAGTATAATTCGTTCACAATCGAAGATTAAATAACTGCAAACCTCCAGCTAATTCTCGTCTACTACAGAGCAGAAGAAAATATTACATTGGCGTCATATAACTAAATAATAAATAAATGAACGATCCCATTAAAAAATATCTTCTGCTAAAGAAAAGCCAACTAAAAGCAAGTTCATTGTTGTGTTCGTTTTGATTGGCGCCGTATAAATACATCGTTGCCGGAAATTTCGTAGACATAAATCTGTAATTATCTCAAATTTTTACTTGAAACAGCAATGAAATTCTAAAATAAGTAATCAAACATTCAGTTCCCCAGTCATTTTGATAAAGAAGAATTAAAATGAGTTGAAAAAGAATAAGTAGGAAATTTTAAGTGAAAAAAGTTCTTTCAATCTTTTCTACAGTGAATAAATAAAATTTTCCGGCTTCAGAAAAAAATGAGCCAATGCTCGAAGACTCGAATAAAAATAGAGCCCGAGCCCGTGTCAGGCCCGGACTGGGGCTCGGGCTTTCGGGTTCGGGCTGAGCCCGTCTCATCTGTCCTCACCCCCTCCGTTCTCCAGGCTAATCACATGGTGGAATTATCGTTTCACATCTGTATTTCCTTTCATTTTTTTTCCTACTATCGAGACTTTAGATTAGAGGTCTGCACGGGCCGAAATTTCCAGGCCCGAGCCCGGCCCGAAAGTTAAAACTTCGGCCCGGGCCCGGCCCGGCCCGAACGAAAGAAATATTGGCCCGACCCGGCCCGGCCCGAAAGTTAAAATTTCGGCCCGAGCCCGGCCCGGCCCGACCCGGCCCGGCCCGAAAGTTAAAATTTCGGCCCGAGCCCGGCCCGGCCCGAACGAAAAAAATATTGGCCCGACCCGGCCCGGCCCGAAAGTTAAAATTTCGGCCCGAGCTCGGCCCGGTCCGGAAAAAAGTTTAAAATTCGGCCCGAACCCGGCCCGGCTCAAGCGAATTTCTACAGAACATTAATCTTTAATCTTATGGAAGAGTTCTGACCAAAAAAAATTATATTAGTCTTTTCTTTTCATGTTTATAATCTCCATTTATGCAGAAGTGCTGTAGGCTGCGATATTTACGCTTTTAAATGAATCTTTGTTTGTTGTATGTAAATGTTTCAGTTATCACTAGTATTATTAATCCATATTCCCTGTAATGGAGACAAAAAGTCGAAAAAGCGGTATATGGTAAAATTTCTAAAGACAAAATCGCTTTGGAACGAAAAAAAAAAAAAAAAAAAAAAAAAAAATACATTCTTTTCTTAACAGATGTAAATGTTTAATATATTTTTTCTCCTGTATTGTTGTGTTCTTTTTGTATGGATGAACACTTTAAAAAAAAACTTTCAGTTTACAGTCACCGCCAAAAAAATCTTGACACTTTCGATTTTTGATGTTTTGTTAAATATCTAGAAACATACACAAGGAATCATTCTGAAACTACTGGTGTGTAAACAAAATAGTACACGTCATATAGTTTGACAAAGATTTTCCCCCGAAATCCAACAGGGGACCGTCAATAAATTGAAAAAGAACGAAGATCTTTTGGATCACCCTGTCAAAACTAATGAAGAAAAACAGTTGAAACAGCAGGTAATGATTAAGTGGCTTATTGTGATACGTTGTGTCGATTTTTATGAATATAGCTTGAAAACTCGTAGAGAAATTTAAGTTTTTATAAAAACGGTCCAAAATTTTTCCAAGTTTTTTGCTTGTAATTTTTAGAGCTCTTCATAAAACACAATAATCTTTTCAGAAAACATGACAAACAACATTGCACATAACACCCTGTAATCAGAATTAAAAAATAATAAAAAATGTATGAAAAATAAATGGGTTTACTAAATAATTTTTTACTGCGCATGCGTCAACGCTATTAAAATTTCATTTGCATATTATGTTAGTTAAATGTATAGAGCAACTTTTATGAAAGTCTCAAAAACATAGCTTAAAAACTCTAAAAATTATCGTCAATAGAATATGGTCAAAATCCGTTATTTCCAAAATAAAGCAAAAAGATAAGGAGTTGTATAAAAATATAGTAGTACGTGCAATATTCTGTAGGTACTAATCAATGGAATATGGATACAGCCCCTCATCTTTTTACTTCATTTTGGGAATAATGGATTTTGACAATATTCTATTAACGATAATTTTCAGAGTTTTCAAGCTATGTTTTTGAGACTTTCACAAAAGTTGCTCTAAACATTTAACTAACATAATATGCAAATGAAATTTTAATAGCGTTGACGCATGCGCAGTAAAAAATTATTTAGTAAACCCGTTTATTTTTCATACATTTTTTATTATTTTTTAATTCTGATTACAGGGTGTTATGTGCAATGTTGTTTGTCATGTTTTCTGAAAAGATTATTGTGTTTTATGAAGAGCTCTGAAAATTATAAGCAAAAAACTTGGAAAAATTTTGGACCGTTTTTATAAAAACTTCAATTTCTCTACGAGTTTTCAAGCTATATTCATAAAAATCGACACAACTTATTACAATAAGCCACTTAATCATTATCTGCAGTTTAAACTGTTTTGCTTCATTAGTTTTGACAGGGTGATCCAAAAGATCTTCGTTCTTTTTCAATTTATTGACGGTCCCCTGTTATATTTCGGGGGAAAATCTTTGTCAAAATATATGACGTGTACTATTTTGTTTACACACCAGGAGTTTCAGAATAATTTCTTGTGTATATTTCTATATATTTAACAAAACATCAAAAATCGAAAGTGTCAAGATTTTTTTGGCGGTGACTGTACAGTTTTAAAAAAAATTCCGTCATAATCATGTTTTGTGTGTGTGTGTGTGTTTAATTCTATTTTAAAACGCCTAGTAATCTACGATTCTTTAAAAGGAATAAATTCTAATTTTTAATTGTAGAATAATGACGGCTTAAAAGTATATGCCTTTTTTGCAAACATTTTTGGACAAAGCCAAATATTACTGATTTATAAAAAGTCGAGAAAAGGATTTTCATATAGGAAGATTCGATAGGAACTGATTATTTTGGTCCATGAAAACTAGGAAGAGTGGAATCAGTCTCGGCTTCGTACGGAAAAAAAAGTTAGGCCCGGCCCGTTCAGCAAAAAAATTAAGGCCCGAGCCCGGCCCGGCCCGAAAGATTAGTGACTAGGCCCGGCCCGGCCCGGCCCGAGTCTTCAGAAGTAAAGCCCGAGCCCGGCCCGGCCCGAATGCCATTATTGGAAATCGGCCCGAGCCCGGCCCGCGGGCCGGGCCGGGCTCGGGCTTCGGGCCGCGGCCCGGCCCGTGCAGACCTCTACTTTAGATTACAAAAGCAAAGATATAAATAGTTTCTATCCTTGTCGAGAATTTACGTTATTTTTTTATGGAATTGCAAAAACATGCATGAAAAAAAAAGGGCGTTAAAATATTTTTATTTATAAACAAAAGACATCAAATTGAGATTATAAAACCAACTTTTTGACTTACTGTGATCAATACAGATTCTAGTAAATATTCTAGTTTTAAAAAAGATGAACAAAATAATTTTCTTAAAAATAATAATAAAAAAAAAAAAAAAAAAAAAAAAAAAAAAAAAAAAAAATCCGGGTCTCTTTTTTTATCACATTTTAAAACATAGACTGTTAGTTTTGATTAACTAATTGAACTAACTTTACTTTCATTTTTTTTCTTTTATAAATTTTGATTTTTTAAAATAATCAATCTTGGATCTGCGCGAGCGGGGGGGGGGGGGGGAGGTGCCCGGGCACCCAGGGCACCCCCCCTGGCTACGCGCATGATGAAATACTGAAATGATTGAATGACAAAAGAATTTGCAAGCAAATTTATTTAAAATAAGTAAAGGCATTCTTATTTATGGAAAAAAATTGCACCGTTAACAATTCAAAACTGTGCACCGAAAAATGGGGACGGTGATTTTCCACCGTCTAGATGAATTGTATCTTTCCTAAAACTTTGTAACCACTGTGCTGAACCACCCTGTATAAAAGAAGTGACCCCCTGAGTAAGATTGATATCCTTCATAAAATCTTATGAACCCAAAAATGTTTATGGATTATTTATTTATTAATGCTCAAAAAGAGAGATTCACACTCTCTCCTCTACCCTCCTCCCTCATCTCACGGATCAGTAGAAATATTTCAAGGAGAAAAATGTCTGGATTCAACCTTGCCCACTTTATTTAAATGTATAAATAAATATATACAATGGAATTCAGATAAACGTCTGTCGGTTTTTGCTATATTTTTATACTATGGATGCCTTCAAAGAGAATTTTCGAAATTATAGTGATCTTCGTCGTTGTCGTATAATGAAAATACTGAACACCTAGTACAACCATTACCGCTGTGGCATCGAACCTGTGAATTTCGGTACCTACTCCTCATTTTGTTTCCAGCTCGATAACCACTGGGCTGAGTGGATCACGTGTGGAATGTGCATACAAATGTTTTATAAGCTTTTTAAAATTTTCTGCTTAACGTTTGCATTTAAAAAAACATCATAAAAAATAGCTCACTATAAATGGGAATTCGCCTTCTTTCGCTTCTCTCCCGTTGACGATTCTCGAATCTCCATCTGTTAATACAAATAAGTCATTGCTATTATCTTCCATACACTGTAACATTGCCATTATCTACCCTATATCATGTTAATTGAATAAAACTACCTGAAGGAGCTCTTTTGTTCGAATGTTCTTGTGCACCCTGGAAAACAATAACATATTATACTTAATCTATGACAGAAAGTAACACTTATACCATTGCCAGTATTTAAAAAAAAAAAAAAAAAAAATGTGAGAAGTAAATCTTCTCGGTTTGAAAAAAACAATAACATCTTGTCTCAACTCTTAACATATTTAACTACTAATATCTGATATTCAGTTTTTCCACATCGGGATGATTTTTTATTTAGGCATTCTCCATCTCGCCAGTTAGCTTTCATAGTTATTTTTACTTTAAAGATCATAGAAATTTCATAAATAAAATACAAAAAATTGCTATTTAAAATTTTCTGCTGTTAACTCGGTATTTTTAAATAAAAAGTGCTGCGGCAGATGCGGCAACTCTGCACATACTTTAGTTTTTTTTTTTTTTTTTTTTTTTTTTAATTTTCAGAATTTAATTTGCACTTTTCAGTTTCACTATAAGTATTAGTGAAATTTGTTTCGATTGGACTCCCACTACTTTCACTATAGACTTCTTTGTAAGTGGATTTTATAACCGTCGTAAATATAAAATTTTTTATAGAAACAGTATCTTATGGCTTTATACACTCTATAAATATTAGTGGCATCGAATGAATGGCTCTATAACATAGGCTCTATATATAGAGCTATATATATAGGCTCTCTATATATATGGTTCTATAATACAGAGCCATTCATTCGATCAAACGTTCTCAGAGATATTTCACAGTATCTATAGGACAAATTTCGTCAGAGCAGTAAGGTTTAAAACCCTCGCATTTAGTGCTAGGGAAAACATTTTAGAATTTAGTGCTAGGCTTTAGTGCTCCCTTTGAAACGTTTATGTGAGTATCCATATAATATGTATAATACAGCCATGGCCGTTGTACGAAACAGCATACTACGATTAAAAAGTATCCAGAATGATTGATTCAAAATGCATATATACACCAAATCGCCATTGATGACCGGTTACTTGCGATTTCAGATGTTTTGATAAATATATAGAAAAATACATGAGAGATGATCCTGAAACTTCAGGATAATCATTCTTGTGTAAACAGAATGGTTCATAAATTTCCTTGTAGTTTTTTTCCCCCGAAACTACATACAGGACCGTCATCAAATTAAAATGAACGAATATCTTTTGGATAACCCTGTCATAACTAATGTAGCAAAAGCGTTCAAACCGCATATGATGATTAAAGGGCTTATTGTAATAAACTGTGTTCATTTTTATTTGACAAGCATTTATACTTGTCGAGAAATTAAGATTTTCATATAAGCAGTCCAAATTTTGCCAAGTTTTTTGTTTATAATTATCAGAGTTTTTAATATAATGAAATGTTTTTTTTTTTTTTTTTTCTCAAAATATGACATGCAACATTGTGCACAATATCTTGTAATGATAATTAAAAAATAATAAAAATTGTATGAGAAATGAGCAGGTTAATTAAAGAATGTTTCGCTATACGCATGCCTTAATGCAATCAAAATATAATGTGTATAATGTGTTAGCTAATTGTATAGAGCAATTTTTGCGAAAGTCTGAAATACGTATAGTTTGAAAATTATCGCCGATAAAGAAAAGCACAAAATCTATTGATCCTAAAAGGAAGCAAAAAAGTTGAAGGGTGGTATTCAAATATAGGAGTACGTGCAATACTGTATATTTTCTATTGAAAAAATCTAAAATTAATATATTATATATATGTGTAACCCAAGAATCTAAAGTTGTTATTCCTTTTTTTTTATTATTATTACAGTAAAACCTTCCTAAAACGACCCCGTTCCCTTCCAATAAAAATTAGTCGCTCTAAGAGAAGGTCTATTGCGGTCACGTTTAAATTTGTCTTAATTGTAAAGAAAAGATAACAATGTTACTAAAATGTTAAGTAATGTTACTAAAATTTATTTTTTACATTAGGAGAAAATATGAAAATTTAAGTATCAAAACAAAAGTTAATTTCATAAGTTAATTACTACACAGTTTGAAAAATGAATGCATTAATCTTTGCTTTCATTTTACGATTTTTTTTTTTTTTTTTTTTTTTTTTTTTTTTTTTTTTTTTTTTTTTTACAGATTTACTTTTTAAGTACGTTTGAAGTTCAGTAAATCAGTGCTATTTTTTTTTTTTGGGGGGGGGGGATGGAACAAATAGTGACGATTTCATTATTTTATCTATTTCTTTGAGAATTTCCTAACAGAATTTGGAAAGAGAATTTATTGACTGCCATTCATAATTTGTCATCGGAGGGAAATTCATCAACTAAAAAAACACAAAAGGGATTAAACACTCTAAAGTTACAAGAATATATATATGTATAAAAAAATCTAAATTTAGTTTATAAATTTGATGAATAATGTGCTCCTCTCAATAACTTTTCGAATAAAACCTTCTTCCAGCGACCCGAAAAAAGAAACGAAATTTGTTTCGTTTTCATGAAAAAATGATCGCTCATGGAAGCAGTTAGTTCAACTGGGATAGTCTCTGATTGGAGGTAAAATTAGAATTGAGCCTATGGGAATAATTTTTTTCTTATTATGAAAAAATAGTCATTCAGGGAGGTGGTCACACAGGGAAGTTACACTGTACCAAATAAAACATGTATATTTTCATTGGAAAAAAAATAAAATAAATACAGGATTTATTTAAAGGGAAACTACTTACTGCTTTTATGCTGAACAAGCTTGTGAAGATGAGAAGACACTTGCTAAGTAAATCCATGGTAAAACAGGTCGAACATTTCCGCGACCCTCTTATAATATACCGTCATTTTCCTCATTTGTTTGACCCTCAAACGAAAAATAAATGATGCAGGCCTGTCTGCTGTCAGATAATTACACACACAAAAAAAAAATGATATCTTCTCTTTATGTGGGGTACACATTCTTTGGAAATCCAGACAACCCAAAAATATAGAATGAAACATTATTCAAACATTTTCTTTTTCTTAACAAAATGCATTGAACAGACAACTTGCATTACTTTCCGGTATACATTTCGTATTTTTACGAGCCCCTTTTTCCCCTGGGGAAGTTACTTTGTGAATGCATTAGAAAATAGTATTTTTTGTATTAGAGACTATGCTTTACATTTAGATTTAATAGTGTTAAAAATCGAGTAAGGGCTGCTTTTGAAATCCAAATTGGCTATTTTTTGACACATTTCTAAATTCATTTTTCTATGGAAATGCATGAAATTGGAAAATTTTCTTATTCAGAAACTATGCAATCTTGCAGTTTCGGTAAACAATCTAAAATTTTTTGGTATAGACAGGAAATCATTCAGATGCGACTTTGCGTGAAAAAGGAAAATGCAACCATCATATAACAGTAATCGCTTATAACTCAAAATTTAATTTATTTATCAAAATATAAAAATATCTGTTCGATAAAAAATCACTGCAATAATCACGCCTGCAAATGTCATTTTTTTATGCTTAAAATGAGTCAGAAAATTTCCCGTTGTTCAGTAGATTTGAGAAATACTGTAAATTGCTATTTTGATGAGCACTATAATATTTTTTTTTTTTGGGGGGGGGGGTCTATCAACTATTCTTTATCCATCTCATCGTATTTTATTTAATAAAAATTAATAAACAAGTTTTAGGTCTATTATTTGTAATATTTGTTTTTTTCAAAGACTAGGTAGACCAGGAATGTTATCCTTTTTTTACCACGCTTTTATTAATTTCACCTGTACGAGTTTGTAAGTTTGTGAGTTTGTAACTCTCCTTATTTTATGTATGTTCACCGATTACTCCGAAACCATGCAACCGATTAACTTAGTTTTGGTGTTAAATGAAAGACGATGCTCTCGAATTGGTACCACTTCAGTTTCATCGAAATTGGTTCAGTACTTTTTTAGTAAATAGGCAAAAACTAATAAAATTAGTGATTTTTCGCTAATTAAAAGTGTTGAATACGTTCACTGAATGGAGTGTAGACAGCATGGCCGGGCGGTCTAAGGCGCCGGATTGAAACTCTGTTTTTCGAAAGAGATTGTGGGTTCGAACCTCACTCCTGACATTATTTACATCTATGTAAAATTAAAAAAGAAAATTCCGTATTACAATTTTTATTTTTAACCGGCTTCAGAAAAGTAAGAAGAAGTTATCAATTCGACGCGTATGTATTTTTTTTCTATGTATGTTCACCAATTACTCTGAAACTATACAACCGATTAATTTGGTTTTTGTATTAAATATAAATATAGTTTAAAAAAACTAAAAACCACGCTTTTAAAGTAATCAAACTAAAAAGTGAAAAATAAATATTGTTTAAAAAAACTAAAAAACACGCTTTTTAAGCATATATCAAACTAAAAAGTGAAAAATAATTCGTACTGTAAGCTGAAAACGAAAATAGATGAAAAATACTATATTACAATAAAATCATTGTTATTATAGAAATCAATTAATAAGCAATAAATAAAATTATCATGGAAAAAAAGCATGGGGTGCTCCATCTACCATGCTCCATCTATCAGTTCTTAAGAAGCACCCCACGCTTTTTTTCCACGATAATTTTATTTATTGCTTATTAATTGATTTCTATATGATTTTATAGTAATATAATATTTTTCATCTATTTTCGTTTTCAGCTTATAGTACGAATTATTTTTCACTTTTTAGTTTGATATACTTAAAAAGCGTGTTTTTTAGTTTTTTTAAACTATATTTTTGGTTCAACATTTTTACTTTCTTGAGCCATACATGCACAGGAAAAATCTGAAAAACTTCACGGGGGAGTTTAGGACCTCCTATACTACAAATATAAATGACAATTGTTAAGCAAAAACTCCTTGAAACCTGGAGCAGAAAACCTTTAAAAATTATTAAGTCAATAATTCTAAAATAATGCATGAAATATTGTATTTTTCCATCTTAGGTATTCAAAACATTTTCATTTATTCTGAAACTTAAAAGTCCTTAAAAATTGCATAAATGTACAGGCCAGGGAAAAGGGGGTAAAAAACCACCGTATTCTATTTTATCAACAAATTATTGCACAGAGATTAGAGAGGTATTTTTCGACAAGAAATTGTGTTTTATATCCAAATATCAATCCAATTTTTAATTGAGGCGTCAACTACAAATTCAGATTTTACCAAGTTTGAATTTTCAAACTGTGACATGGTAGCGGTATCCATATTCGGCATTACATTTTCGTTATTTAAATCAATTCAACTGAGAAATAGTTATAGTTTATATACATATACAGGGTGTCCAGCAAATAGCACCCTGATTTCAAATTTAAATTTCTCAAAAACAAAAATCGATAAAACTATGGTGTAAAAGCTGTAAAAATGTAATACTAAAGTTTCGAACGGTGAATATTTTGAAAAGATTATGTTCTGATTCCAAAGAATGCTCGACTTGATGTTTTTCTTGCTTTAGATTGCTTGTAGAGAACGAGTTATTCGGGGTACTTAGCCATATTTTTAAACTAAATTTTTGAAATTTCTGAAATTCCAAAAATTTTGTTCCAAAAAACTTTAAAATATGACGTTGTCCGTCCAAAATCTCATTGAAACGAAGTAATTTAAAGCAAGAAAAATGTTAAGTCAAGCATTCTTTGCAATCAGAACATAATCTTTTCAAAATATCCACCCTTCGAAACTTCTGTATAACTTTTCTAATATCAAACCGATTACCGCATAATTCTATCGATATTTGTTTTTGAGAAATTTAAATTTGAAATCAGGGTGTTATTTGCTAGACACCTTGTATATTAATAAATCGTGACAGGATATTATAAAAGTAAGTTCGATGTTTAATCACAAATTTAAAAAATAATAATTAAAAACCAGAAAATATATATAGAAATTTTGAAATTTCAAATAAATATGTCAAATTTCCTTCATAAAAGAGATTTTGGAGATTTAATCTCAGGGAACCTTGACCAATCTCTCAGTTTTCATATTTAACATCATGGTGAAGAGCAATCGGTGTACATGTCACCTAAGCTACTCAGAATCTTTCATTAATCTCACCAGTTATTTTTTGTTGTTGAATATAACTTATTTAATCAAAGCAATTTACTTAATTATCTTTATCTTTACTTAATCTTAGCAATTTCCATTACAGAAAATTTTCTGTTTGAAAAACCTGCAGTAAAAGATTAAAAATTAAGCAGTTGGCTATCATCGCATACGGGTTAAAAGAATTTCAGAGTATTGCTAATAGGCAGCAACCATACATGCTGAAATGTTCGAGAAACAGTCTTTGTTTCATGCTGATAATTGAAAAAGGTGTAGAAAAATCAGTTGCGAACAATTTTCAGCTTAAAAAGTGTGGTTTTTAGAAACATTTTGTAAGATATTCTCAGATAAAATAATTCTCAGATAATATTCAGATAAATAATCCTCAGTTCTAATAATATTCTCAGATAAAACAAATTTCTCTCTAGAGAAATTAAGTCGTGGGTTAAAATTAATCAAACCATCTTTAAAAGCTATAAAAATTATTTTAAAATCTGAACATTTGGCTAACATTGAACACTGGCTAGAGTGTACCTTAACCTTCTAACTGCCGCGAATTGATATATCCATTAACTAAGCGGCAGGTTTCACTGCAATAGAAGCATTATTTAAATTCATATAATTCTACAGATAAAACCCGGATTTGAAAAATTAAGGCATCATTAACACTCTCAAAGATTATATACCTACAAGTAAAAAATATTATAACGTGTTAGAAAAAATATTTTTTAGCAATTTTTAATTAATTACTACAATTTTGCTCTTTTGCTCTGCGCTCAGGAGGTTAATGAAACTTGTTACAAATCAAATTGAACCAGTGTGTCATGGGAGAGTTAAGATCAAGACGTACAATTATACATATATGCATGTTTTTTTAATGTAAAAACGTAAATTCATTTTATCAACTATTTTTTTTAATTTTTGAATGCTTCAATTTTATAATCAGATTATAACATGCATCTCTAAATTTCGATCAATTTTCTTGTGCCATAAGTGATGCCAGATTATATAGTATGTTGAATAAGCAAATGCATATGAGTTGTTACATTGTGATTTTGTGCGTTGTTATGAAAAATGATTACAAATTCTTTTAAAAAATATAAAATATATTTATTGTTTGTCATCTCAGTTTTCTCACACAAAACACACTCCCGAGTTATCTCCAACTTGCTCGATGATCCAGTCGTTGTACTCAGCGACGGCCGTGTACACATTGGGCAAGTAGGGTCTACCACAGCCGAATGCGGTGATGAAAGCCGCTACACCAATTTCGATGGGAACGCCACTTGGGTCCTGATACACCAGGGGTCCTCCAGAATCACCCTGAAGAATGAATGAAACATAAAAATAAATAAGAAAAAATATAATTTATCAAATTACAATGACTATTTGGAAAATAATATTTTCAAAGACTAAAATTTTAAAGACTTATAAATAAATTCTATATTTAAAAAAAATAATAATAAACATCATTTTTATGATGATCAAAACGTAGCTTACGTAATAACAGAATCATATTAATATGTCTGAACATTTAGAGTCACGTTAATATTCCTGGACCAATCATAAACAAATATTAAATGAAATTTCAGTTTAACAATTGTCGGTATTGTCAATTTTTAAACTTCTAAATATCGCCCATTTTCAATTTTTACACCCTCGTATAAAGAAAAAAAAATATTTTTAAATGCAACTTTTTGAAACCTGTATCTAATTTTTTTTTGAGTTATTAATATTTTGTAGTTTTATTTTATTTTATTTATTTATTTATTTATGTATTTATTTATTTATTGTCATCTTGCAACAGAAGTATTCCATTTCTAGGCATTAAGCATTGACCAATCAGAAAACGAATAACACGCAGCACAGCCCCTTTTGTCATTAGATACGTTCGTAATTATGTAAATACGTAGCACCTATAGTTATCGTTCAGTCCGTCTGTCTGTCCTCATATAACAACTCAAAAACTATCCAACCGAATCGTTTGAAACTTAAAATATAATTATTAGATAGTTTTGTCGAGTCATTTTAAATTTTATGAAAATCGGATGCATAATTCAATTAGAGGGACAATCAAAAGGATTCCGATACGTTACGGTCAATGGGGAAAAAGTTTCAAGTGCATTTTAAAGGTCTTACACTCTTTCGAAAATAATAAAGTTCATATGCATCTATGAAGTATATACTAAAATATACATTATGTACAATCTGTGATGCAAAAAATATTTCTTATTGATTTACAGGGCTACACAAAAATTCTCCATTGCATAGTTATATATTGAGGCATTGTTTGGTACGCATTTTAACAGTATTAAACTATTTAAGATTTTATGAAATTGATATACGTTGCACAGGATTACACTAAGTCATTGCCATTGTTCACTCTGACCGTCCGACCGTTTGTCTATCACATATATTAGAGCAAAAATTACCCAACCAAAGCGTTTGAGATTTAAAATATACAAGGTGCAACCCGTCGAATTTCGACGAAAGTAAATGCTTAAGAAGGAACCGTTTCGTTGATTTATAATAAACATACAAAAATAGCTACAGTAAAAGATAAATCTTACAATGGGGTCAGTCTAATTATCAATTGAGGCACTTATGTTTGGTATAAATGCGTATGAAAAAAAAAATACATATACATTTCAAATTCACACGATCTTAGAATTTCACGTGAAATCTAAACCCGTCATAATTTTCATCTACTCAAAACTTACAAGCGCACATTTCAATTTCATCAATTTTAAGAGAAAATGGTGTATTTCTGTTGCCACAATTAAAACATTCGTACTTAAAACTATAAAAAAATTAATATGTCAAGATTGAATTGAAATACAGCTTTCAAACAAATTGCATTTAAAAGTACATATTTTTCTCTATACGGTGGTGTAAAAATTGTAAGTGTGCGTTGTTTAGAAGTATAAAATTTGCAGTACCGAAAATTGCAAAACCAAATTGCACGTGAAAGTGTTGCCATTCACATAATGACGTATGCGTTACGCACATATATGTTTGGCCTTTATAATATAGATAATTGTTGTAAATATATAATTGTTTTAAACTGAAAAAACACTTACGAAGCAGACTCCTGTCCTTTCCCTTGAATTGGCACAGATGTGTCTTTCGGTGATCCTGATGCCGAAAAAGGCGAAGAAGATCTGGCAGAAGACTCGCTCTTGCACACGAAGTTGCGTGGTCATCAGAGTCTCCGGGGGTTCTCTCGAACCTGAAAAGAGAAACAAATTCTTATCTCCTGAATGTTACAGTTAAATTCTATAAGAAAATATAAGTCATTCCGGTTCAGTTGGAACATTAATCAACAAATTTATTGCATTTTTTCTTATAGACAATGTGCAAATTTGTAAACAAACTAGCTTTTTTCGCGACAGCTCAACTTGTGGTGGGCAAACATTCGAATTAAACTGCATTAGAAAATTCTAAACTAAATGTAATTTTCACGTCGATATAATAAATTTCATTTTATTGCATTATACGCAGGAAATAATACGTTATAAATTACTAACTCTCCAAGAATTATTATTTTTGCCCACCACAAGTTGAAAAGTACATCCTTTTTCGGATGCGTGACATCACATGCACACTATCTATTAAGGCTGTTCTTAACACTAAAACGCCCGAAAGGTGTCGTTTCGACTCCGACCATGTGATTAAATTTCAATTCGAACCAGAAAAATTTTCTTGAAATAATTTAAATTTAATACACACACATTTACATTAAATAAATAAATTAAACAATTTTGAATAAAAATTTTGGTGAGAAATGTTATTATCAAACTCGGTAAAATTTCCGGACTTTCTAGTGTTAAATCAAAAAGGGCAATTTTATGACGTAAGTTTTAATTTATTTTTATTCGGAAATGTGTGAAGCTAATAGGTGTTGATGTTCAGCAACTACCTAATCGCAATCAGTTTCCTGTTATTTTAGTTTTTATTTTTATTTTTCTGCAAACACAATAGATTTTTCAGAAAATAGTGTCTAAGTGGGCGTTTTGAGCTCACTTTCTGCGTGAGAGAAGAAAAACCAGCCCCAACTGGAATGGAAATCGCCTTGTCACGTGATCAAAAAACTTTAACTCAATAGATAATTTATTGATCAAAAAATAGAAAATTGAGTTAGATTCCAAATTGCTTCCATGATCAGGTTTTCCGATTTTATATCTTTCCGTTAAAACATGAATTTGTCACAACATTCTCCGCTTGTTGCGCAGAGTAGTCGAGAACATCCTTAAAACTTTCCATCAAAGTTGAAAAGTGTTCCCCAACTCGGGTTGACTGTTCATTCGTCTGTCTCTCCTTTGTCTGTCTGCCTATCTGAGCTGTAACTCGTGTAAATGTACTCGAATTACTATGTTATTCATAAATGCTATTGAGATTTACAATGGCATGTTCAGCATTGATAATGGAGCATGTAGCATTAATATTTCATTTACAGGCGTACTCAAAAGACTACCATCACATTCTGGTCAATGGGGAAAAGTGTCTATATCGTTTTTTAATTATGTTACATTGTTCCAAATATAATGAAATTGATATACATAATAGATTATTCACTATAAGATGATTAATATAGAATACGGATTTTTAAAAAAAGTGCCATATGTTTACAGAGCCATGCAAAAGAATTCGTTCGAAATACTGCATTTGAGAAATAATTGGTGGAACTGAGTTTACAATTATAAATCCTTTAGATTACATATCTCTAATATACCGGGAAGCGACAGCACAGACAATCACCTCATCGAGTTCATGGATGAAAATTTAGCATTAATTAAATCTCAATTCGCATATTAAAACGTAATCGGTCTGCCAAGTCTTATCTTGGTGGAAAATACCTAAAAACGCGATTTTAGCAGTTGATTCGTAGGTTTACCATTATGTTTTCCTGCTCCCAATACTCCCTTTTTCACTTTTTTGGGTGCAGGAAAACACAATAGTAAACCTACAATTCAACCATTAAAATCGGGAAAATTTCAATTTGGCGGATCAATTGCGTTTTAATATGCGAATCAAGATCTAACTAATCGTAGATTTTCATTCGTGAACTCGAGGAGGTGATTGTCTGTGCTGTCGCCTTCCGGTCTATAAATCTTACTAATGCTTACGAATTCTTTTGTGTTGCCTTGTATAGGATCTAATATTTATATGCACCATATACTAAGCAAAAATTTAGCTAAACACATTTACCATAAATGAAATCGTACTTCCAGTAATTATTACTAATAGGCAGTATTTCGGTTACAGTAGTGTATCTGAATTTTTGCGTGTCCCTGTAAATAAACGATAAATGCTATGCACATCCATTTACACTGCAAGTATCTTGTAGTAAGCTTCAGTAATGTAATTCAATTTAATTTTATTTGAAATAGTGTAACATAACTGAAATACACTGCAAATAGTTTTGCCCGTAAACCAGGTTTTATGAATAATAAAGATGTTTTTTACCTGTATTCTACAGAATGCCTGTTTTAGTACAATTCATAAATGCCTGTCACTTAAAGTAATTCGTTACAAAAATTTGACTATATAGTGCCGAAATTTGAAAAATTAATTAAAACTCCTTTAAAATTTATAAGAATTCATAATTTTATTTTCTGTTTTAACTAAAGTAACTCTGTGTTTGATAAAAATGCAATATTTTTTTTCAAAAATAGTGCTCCGACGTTAAGCACATACCTAAATGTGATAGATTCTTCGAGCCATTACCTACAGACATACAAAAACATCTTACTTTTATTAATACAAGGTAGAACCCGTCAAATTTTGACCAAAGAAAATATTTAAGAAGGAACTGTTTCATTAACGTACAATAAACCCACAAAATTAGTTATAGTAAAAAATGCATTTTATATTGGTACATCTAACTCTTAAACAAACGATATTTATCGTCAAATTAACAAAATACTATTTCTATAAAACGCAGTTGTAGGAATTGTTAAAATTACACTTTAATCGTATATGTAAACAGTAAAAAATAATAAAGATATGTTATTATGATAAAGTTATCAATTAAGGTTCTTATGCTAGTATTCCAAAATGATAAAAAGCAAAATTTATTCAACTTTGACTCAATCATAGAATTTTTTTTTTCCCGTGAAATCTAAACCCGGCATCATTTTCACCATATCAAAATTTACAAATGTACTTTTCACATCTGTATTCACATTTTTAAAATATTAGCATTTTAATTTGATAATTTTGATTCAAAACTTGAAGTCTCAATGCTATTAGCTGAAATATAGATATTAAACTGTTGATATTCTTTTACGTGTAAATCAAATATTGTAAATGCAGTCAAAATTCACCGAGTTTTACAACAGAAGATATTTAAATTTCTATTTTTTCCCTTTTAATGAGAAAATGACAACATAAAGATACAGCTCTTAATTTTGTCCCTTTTTTCCTTTGCTTTAAATAGAAATGGAGTACTCCTGTTGCCACGATTAGAAAAGAGGTATTAAAAGCTACAAAAAAATTAATATTTCAAAAACAAATTAAGATACAGCTTTCAAACAAATTTCATTTAAAAGTGCATTTTTTTCCTACACGATGGTTTAAAAATTGAAATGTGGGACATTAAGATGTTTAAAAACTTTTAGTAGCAAAAATTGCAATACCAAAATTCGTTTAAAATTTAAATTCATTTAAAATTTGAAAGTGTTTCCATGCGCAAAATGACGCATGCGTTACGCACAGATACGTTTGGCCTTTATAATATAGATTTTTTTCCTACACGATGGTTTAAAAATTGAAATGTGCGACATTAAGAAGTTTAAAAACTTTTAGTAGCAAAAATTGCAATACGAAAATTTATTTAAAATTTGAATTCATTTAAAATTTGAAAGTGTTGCCATGCGCAAAATGACGCATGCGTTACGCACAGATACGTTTGGCCTTTATAATATAGATATATGTTATTGTGACACAAGAATAAGTGCGGAGTATAAAGTCTCACATTATATTCTGTAGGAAATTCTGATTTCAAGGTGCAACTACAGTAGAAGTCCTTCAATAAAGTCCTTATTTGATGAAGTTTTCTACTTAATGAAATTTTCTGCTGAACCTTGACTTTGAATACCACTTTCATGTAAATTAATGTCCATATTACGAAATATATATTCTATATAATGAAGTTTCTTTAACTTTCGTGGGTGTATAGCATTCAAACAGAGAAGTTGATATTGCGGTGGTTGTATGAATTGATTTCAACGGATTGTACAAAAATGAAATTATTTGTTTATTTCATCATTTCCTTTCAAAACTAGTCGGATGTTGCAATCTCAAAACATTCTTCCATCTCATAAACACTTGTACTTCGAAAAAAAAAAAGATACATGGCAGCGTCACCGGCTAGGTAATTTACACATGAATCTAATCTGCAACAACTTATTTCTAGTTCTAACTGAATCTGAAATTTGATGGAAATCCGTGCATTAGTATTTGAGATAAAATCGTACAAAAAAAAAAAAAAAAAAAAAAAGAATAGAAGTGCCACCTGTTGTTTTTACTCTAAAAACTAAAGAATACTTAATTTATATGAGGGAGTAATTGAATTTGAGGTTTGATGAAAATTCGTGCATTAATTCTTGAGATAGAGCTATTGCGATAATCATGAATAATGTCACATAGCAGCGCCACCTGTGAAGCATTTTACACCAAAACGTTATCAGAATCATATTATATTAAGGACTAATGGAATATAATGTTTTATGAAAATCTCTCCATTAGTTCTTGAGATATGGATAATGCGATAATCATGAATAATGCCACCTCTCAAGCAATTTACATCAAAAGTAATCAGAACCATATTATATAAAAGACTAACGATGCTTTATGAAAATCCGTCCATTAGTTCTTAAGATCATAGATGCCAACATCTCTTAATTATTCCGGAGTTTGATCAAAAATTTGCATGTCCAAACCGGAAAATATATACAGAAAAATGTCTCTTGTATCTACGATGTAAATTGTTTACTTCATATTACACTTTTTAGTAAAATAAAATTTCCGGTTGAAACCTGTTCATCTTTGATCAGACTCCGGAATAAATTAACACATGTTGGCGTCTATGCTTAAGATGTGGCTATTGTGAAAATCCTGAAAAAAAGTAAGTTAACAGTACACCTGTTGGGGGATAAACACCAAAAATTAATCGGATATAGTTCATATCAAGGTCTAACAAAATGTAATTAGACAAATTCCATGCATTAGTTCTTGAGATAGAATATATGTCACATACAGACATACTCCAGGATAGACATTTTGTAAAAAACAAGTTTTTTGAAATTTCCTACCCTTAAAACATGTAAATCCGTCGAAAATCGGAATTCGAAAATTTTCACGAATCCAAAGCTTTCTTTTTGTTAAGATAGAAAAAAGTAAAAAGAAGTGCTGAAAGCATTCGATACAATAAGGAATTCATCATAAGAAATTCTTCTAAATATTCTTCAAGTATCACGGAAATGTTACACATAAGTTGTTCAGATTATTATAAAAGTTTTAACAGTTTGTCAATGGTGTACTTTTTAAAAGAAACCTGTAGAAAGTAATATTACGGATTTTTCTTTTAAGTTAATAATTTGAAATAGTAAAAAAAAAAAAAATTGACGTTGCTTGCATCATCGAGACCTAGTGAATTTTGTAGCATTATGCATAAAAGTTAGAGAACCGATAAAAATTCTTAGTTAAAATCATATTTTATACAATTTTTTTATATTCTATTTTTTTTTTTTTTTTTTTTTTTTTAATGCCAAAAGTGAGTCACTCCGTTACGTAAAATCCCAATCTGGAGAGAAAATTATTGTTTTAGTTTAATATGAAATAATTTTCATCTCAAAAATGGAGCAAATCTTGGTGTGCTCTCATGGAATTTAATATAATAATCTTGTTTAGAGTTGTTGGATATTTTTAATTGTTGTGTTTAAGTTTGTCTTACAAAATCAATAAAATATCTTAAACTCAGTGTTGTTGCCGTAAAAACAAGCAGAGAGTACACGGTATAGGCAGAGGATATACGCTGACGTCATGAACGTTCATAGATAGGGTATACGCCAAAGCTTTATTTCAGAAACAGGAGATATACGGAGCTTCTTAAAAAAATCCAGACGGTACACGGCGTATACCCCCGTATATTCTCCACTACATTTTTGCATCAAGCCTTTACATGTAAAATTTAATTATGGCATCCAAATCTAGTAATATTATTCTTCAATAATCCTAATGAAAATAAAATTTTTATTTTCATTAAGATTATAATTCTTATCAGATTAGGATCGAAACATGTCAATATTAATTATTTTTAATTTTTCTTAACACTTCACTCAAGTAATATAAATTGTTTTTTTTTTTTTTTTTTTTTTTTTTTTTTTTATTATTCTTCAAGTTTCGAATTCTTGGAATACATATGTAAACATGATTTTCAGTATTGGTTATGTAGCGAATTTATTGTATCACATGACTATGATACAATAAATTCGTAACATTGATTTGTATTTAACGAATTTTTTCATAACGAAGTGTTTAACGTGCAACACTAGTCACAGACCCGGATGATAATGTAAAGTCTATGGGAGCGTAATTTTTTCAAAGATCTCACTTGCATTTTAATATTTTTACATGATTTTTTTTTTGTCATAGGATAGTTGAGGACAATCCACAACCGGCCTAGTTTTTACTTTTTCAATTTTGGTTTCAGATTAAAGAAGAAAAAATTACTTTAAATTTCAAAACCGATTTAAACCGGTTCTGAAATTGAAACTATCATAATACAAAAAATATGTAAGCAAAATCGAAAAAGTAAAAACTAGGCCGGTTGTAGATAGTCCTCAGCTATCCTATGCAAAAAAATCATGTAAAAATATTAAAATTTGAGTGAGATATTTGAAAAGAACGCTCCCATAGATTTTACATTACCATCCGGGTCTTTTTCTGTGCCTAGTGAGAGGGGCCTTAAGTCTCACGATGAGACCTCATTATGTGGAAGTTTCGTTGTAATAATAAAGTATGCAATTTTAATCTACTTTCCCATGCTACTTAGTAACTGTTCTATGAAATTGTCCCGCATGATATTTATCGAAGTCGCTAATCTAGACCACAGGTCACAGTAGGTGAAAATCAAAGAAAAACCATAGCCGTCAATTTCTTCAGTTATTATTCTGGTCACGTAATGACGAAGCAAATAAAATAATTAACCGACCTCTCTAACAATGCCGTCATTTAATATAAGAATATCGTTCTGTAAACATGTTTCACATCGTTTATTCCATCTTTTATGGACTGAAAAGATCAAATTCCGTTTAAACCTAATTTTCTTTCCTGCACAATTTCGAATAAATGATTGTGTATCGTTTGTAAATTTCGAATTTTGTCTACACTAATAAAAGAACAAAACGCTCTGTCTGTCTGTGTGTGTGTCTGTGTGTCTGTGTGTCTGCGATGGCTAGCAAAATCTACAGCACGTACGAAGTTCAAAATTTTTTTGAGAGTAGCCCAATGTCTCTCCTGATGCACCTGAAGCTCAGAATTTCAAAATTCTATTTATTAACTGAGTAATTATTTAAATTCCAAAACTCACTCTCATAAAAAATCGCCTTTTTTCGCTTTTTTCCCTTTCATTTTCTTATGGTTGATTGGTTGCATAAAATTTTCGCAGAAATAATTAAAAAAGCTGGGACAGACCTTTAAAATTCATAGACTGGCAAACTGTCAGTTTAAATGAGGATATTTTTTTATCACAGCTGCTGTACACCATGGAGAAAAAGGTAGGTGGAGGCGAAATAAACCGAAAAAAGGTTTGCAATATTAAACCATTTATCGCTGAAATTTTAATGTCTCAAACAAAAGCACGAGGAAGGAATTTTGTATTAATAAAACGAATTGAAAGAAATGAATTACAGCTGAAGCATATTTTACGAAGAAATAGTAATTTTTTAAAATGGTTTTTTTTTCTATTATATTATTTAGGTTAAAGTTAGGTTAAAGTTAAACTGCATTTATGTTATGGTTAGAATAAGGATATATTACAATAAAGTGAAGGCTATGTTACATTTCTGTTATATTTAATTTGCGGTAGAGTACTGTTAAGTCGCACGGGTTTACAGGTTTACAGACAGGTTCTGGTTACGGTACAAAAGTTTAAAGTTAGGAATTTATACACAGAGTGAACTTTATGCAAGATTTGATTAAAAATAACACTTACTTTTGTTAAATAGCTCTGAAATTATAATACTATATACCAATCTTTTAGCTACCATCGTGTATCGATTTCATTCATGGTATAGTCGGATTTAAGTGTGATATAATTAGTTTGAAATTCAAAATATTTCACTTGGGATTTGTATGTGAAAATAATAATTAGTTACGTGACTTAACAGTGATTTTTACGGGTAAATATCAACTTTTTTACACGAAAATCATGCAATCGTAGGATACATATTCCCTCCCGCGTTTTTCATTGCTCATTTTGAGTATTTTTAGAGCTTAATATTAGTTGTTGTTTTTAAAACCGATTTTTCACACAGTCAGTGGCTACATATTTCAGACAATGCATTTCTGCATGTAACGAGTTAATGATAAAATCATACAAATTTCAAGTTTGTTTAATATTGTTAATACGGACCCGGGCAACGCCGGGCGGGTCAGCTAGTTTTTATATATTTACAAAGTGTCACTCAAAAAGTAGTCTCCCAACAGTGAAAAATCCTTGCCGTCTTGGCCTACTGGCGCAGATAAATTTCGATGTTAATGCGTTGAACTATAATAATACACTATAACAGTGAATTTGATTTCGTGTTTTAAACAATTACTTATGTTTAGAAGAAGCAGTTTATAGAAGTTTTATCTTGGAAAGTTTCGCATTTACAAATTTGCGCTTTTATCTTGAAAATTTTCGCATTTACAAATTTGCGTATCTCAATAGTTGAATTAAAACATTAGATTAACTTTAGAAAAACATTAGAATAAATATATGAAAATAGATGTATTTTTACTATTTTAATATTCGTTAAAAAATAAATAAAAATAAAACTAGCACGTTATATTCTTTTATTCTAATTGCTACTGCTAGCCTGATCAGAAATTTGTTTATTACTGATATAAGAAAAAAATATGTATTTTTTTAATGAAGTAACCTTTATGAAAGAATTTTATTGTAACACAAAATCTTTTAAAAATGAACATCTTATAAATCTATCGCTATTTTTAATCTTTGAATCTAATTTTGTGAACGAACAAAACCACCAAATCACAACGGTAATTCGAAATTTATTTAGCTAAAAATTAAACACAAGTATGCATTTGAAATCTTGTTTTTGCTTCGATATTGAAAACTGGTGCTACGCGAGGACAGAACTCATCAGCGCGATTATTTCTTCAAGTGATTCCTTTGGCCAATCATAGATATACACATTTCATCCAGATGTTCACTAATCCGAGGTTGATTGATCTCGGCTCTGAAATTAACGATGAATTTCAAATATCAACTGTCGCGGCGGTTAGATTTGTTAAGGTTTCTCAACTGTGACTTGAACCGCGAGTTGAAGGTTGATGGAGAATCGCTTGGTAATATACTTTGTTTGCTAAAAAATTGTAATTTTAATTAAAATTTCATAAATAAACGTATCCACAATGTTAAAGATTGCAGTGAAATTGTCTAGAGATGGTACTTTTAAAGTAATGTCTGCGCATAAAGGATTGAAAACTTACTTGTGGATGTGACGCCCCATCCCATTGCGGTGACTTCCTGTTTCTCGAAATCTCTTCCGGCAGAGGTAAGGCAGATGGGCCGGATCAGATCGGTGTAGGCCACGGGCTCCCGAACCCGGAACAGGGCGATGTCTCCGGTCTCACCTTGCGATTGGGAGTAGTTGGGATGGGTAACCACCTCGCTGAAATCGATTCGTGTCTCAGGACCTTCCCGCCTAATGTTGCCCACGATGCCGTAGAAAGAAGACGCAGGCTCCGCACCATTGTCATCTCTGCAAAGAAAATAAAGTTTTAGCAATTTTTATAACGTATGAAATGTAACATGCTAAACATTAATAGACATAAAGCTCGAAATATTTAAAACCAGTCCAATTTTATGTTTCGAACTCGTGAATACCTATAGATAATATGTAATTAAAAAAATTTGTTAGAAAATTTTTTGTTATAACAAAAAAATTTTCGAACCATATTAACATATAAGGGCAATAAATTTATTAATTCATAAACTTTAAATGGTAAAAAAAAAAAAAAAAAAAAAGTTTTTACCAGTACTTTTCAAAAAAAAAAAGTTTTTACCAGTATTTTTCAAAAAAAAAAAAAAAAAAAAAAAAAAAAGAGTCGAAAGAGAAATTTCTATTTTTAACTAGGGGCTCTGATCCTCTATGTTATTGTAAATCTCTTGGGACTATTAAAGAATAATTTTCTCCAATCGCGAACATCTATATACATGTTTGCAAAGCTTTACCGTTAGCAGACTCGGATTGGTTCTTCAGTAACCCAGCTTTCAGTGGGATTTCAAATTCTCCTCCACTATATTCGACTTAGACCGTGGGGAATACTTGGGGAAACATTATTCGCTCTAACTTTCGCCCGTTCTTCTTCCAACTTTTGCATTTTTTCCTGAATTGTGCTGAAATGATTAAAATTAAACTGCCACATTTATGTACAGACTAGTACAAAAAAGATAACTTTAAAAACAATGGAATAAAATATAAAGAGAAATGTGAGTCGTTAAAATGTAAATACAGTTCTTTGCCATTTACAGTTCTTAGACATTATTGCCTATTTGTGTTACTACTTCCCTATTTAACTAAATTTTTGCTTTCAATCAATTTGCATTTGGATAATTTCATATGTAAAGACAAATGATGGCATGCATTTAATAATAATAGCAAGAAACTTCTATACGTACTTGTTACGTTCTCACTGCACTCCTCATGATGCCCTAAAGTACTTCAAAATAAAATTTCCTATAATGACAAATTCTTTTAAACAGAAAACAGATGTGTAAGATTACAATAATATTTTAGTTAAATTAATTCATTTAATATTTCATATTTATGATGGGTTCAGGAATACTAATGTTTAATCCATGTTTTTTATCATTGGTCCTGGAATATTGATGTTTAATGCATGGCGTATGTAATATTGGACTCGTTCCTTATGATCATTCTAAAAATGATGTTTATTATTATTATTGATTTAAATATAGTTTAGAATATAGTTATATTGATTTAAATATAGTAGTCTTTAAAATTTTAGTCTTTGAAGATATCATTTTCCAAATAGTCGTTGTTATTTGATAAATTACAATTTTGTTTATTTTATTTTATTTATTTATTTATTTTTAAGAATCATTAGTATTTACGTCTTTAAACATAATATACATTTTGGGCATAAACGAATTACCCAGCGAGCCTGCCATTGTAGCTAAAATATATTCCGGAAGTCATCACAAAGTTTTGGAATAAGGTAGAGGATTTCTTTACTTGGGATAAACTTCAATTTGAATATGAGGGGCAACATGCACTCTGTCAATCTGTTGCACCTCTCTTACAGAGGCACACTTATTTCTTCTAATGATATACCTACCATGGTTACGTCAAAAGTTTAAGCTGAAAACAATGGACTAGTAAGTTATCACTATAAAATTTTAATCATTAGCTTTTTTAATCATGTAACTGGTACCTTCAGGCGGATGTAACGCGCGGAAGTAAAGGAGAGCCCCCTTAAATCTGAAATCCATTTTTTTTTATCATTTTACTCCCCTTTAACATAAATCTTATCTCTGCCCTTAGGGTCACCCTTAAAGTAGGAGGTAAAGAGGCAGCTGCCCAAATATCCCTGCATTAATAAGGGCTTGCATATACTAAGCTGTGGCCACTGGATGCATTTGCGTTTTTACTTTCTTCTATATTTAAAAGAAGAAAATGTTGAGTTCTTAAAAGATTTTAAATTCCAGTTTTCAACGAAATTACACGTTTTAGAAACCAGAAATTCCAAAAAAACATGTTTTTTTTTTTTTTTTTTTTTTTTTTTTTTTTTTTTTTTTTTTACAAAATGTGTGGTCTGTATGTAACACAAATTTTGAGGACCCTCTATCTCAAGAACTAATGCACGAAATTTAATTTAAAAAATGTATTCAATTAGTCAGTGATATAAATTAGTGCTGATTAGTTTTTGGTGTAAATCGCTCAAACAGATTTTGACAAAGCAGTTGGCGATACTATGTCGATGCTTTCAGGATTTCAGCAGTCACTAAATCTCCAGAACTAATGCACAGATTTTCATTAAATTTCAGATTCAGTTAGTTTTTGACATAGATTGGCACTTTTTGCATTTTGGTGTAAATTGCCCAACAAGTTGTGCTACTATCCTGCATTTTTTTTCTAATTTCCACAATAGCTCTATCTCCAGAATTAATGCTCAGAATTTTATCAAACTTCAGATTCGGGTAGTCCTCGGCATGAATGGACATTTTGTTTTTTTTTTACTTTTGGTGCAAATATCTCGACAGGTGGCGCTACTATGATACATTTTTTACCATTTCCGGACTAACTCTACCTCAAAAACTTATCCATGAATTTTCACCAAACTTCACATTCATGTATATCTTGATAAATATCGATGCTGATTAGGTTTTGGTGTTAATCGCCCAATAGGTGGCCATGCTAAACTGCATTTTGTAGGATTTATACGATTTTAGCAACAGTCATATTTCAAGAACTAATGCATGAAATTTCGTACCTTTAGAATCCTCATGATGGACATCATGATTGGCATTTAATTTTGGCACTGTGACAACGAATTTTGAAGTATTAACATGTTAGAAGAAAATTCTAGGATTGCTTCATCCGACTAGTTGAATTTCTCATCAGAAGATTAATATTTTATTCTGCATGTTTTTTATGAATGACATTTTTGCAAAATAAAATTAGAATGTATTTCCGACTATTAGTGGAGATTGCTAAAAGTGAATTTTCTAACTAAACCAAATTTTAGCATGCTGTGCATACGAAGGGGCACGCTCACGAAAAAAACGAACTAACTCAAAATCACGTTCACTTTCTCAAAAATGATTTAAGTTCACGCTCAAATTCAAAAATTTTCAAACGAACTCGTTCAAATCAAACTCGTTTATAAAAGTGAACGAAGTTCACTAAAAAGTTCACTTTTTTTCCTTTTTTTTCTCTCTTTTTTTTATATATCTATATATCTATATACATTTTTACATATACTTACTTTATCATCCAAATTTACAAAATTTTGTGAACTAACTTTTTCATTATCTGATGTAAAGATATTCAAAGGCCCGACCCATTCGGGCCTTTGAACATTCGGTCCGAATGGGACATTCGGTCGCTCGGACATTCGGTCCGAGCTTGGTTTGGGTATTTTTTTTCTAGAGATACAACCTATGAATCTAGATCGGTCAGGGCTGAATTCTCCTTGAGGTCTGAACAGACAGAAATTTTCAGTCCCAACTCACAAGAAAATCCTTGGACTGGCCCTGATCTGGCCTGACCAGTAAAAATATCAGTATAGTCTGACCCGGCCCATTTTTTTTTCATAAAAAAAAAAAAAAAAAAAAAAAAAAAAAGCACGTATTTCTAAATTGCTATTGTTACACAATAAAAATTGATATGTTCATTTATTTTTTTTTAAGATTAGTTACATTTCTAGACAATAAAATTAAAGTATGGTAAAGCCTGAAAAAAAGCTTGCCTATGACTGAATCCATGTTTAACAAAACAAAACAAAAGAAAATGTTGATCTATGTAAAATGAGAATAACAGTACTTGTGAAAAGAGTGTAATACATTTACAACAGAATTTGCTCATCATAACCAACCCCCGATGGATTTTTTTTCTCCTTCCTGTGCAATTCCGTCTTAAAAGGTTTTATTGTATAAAAATTTTTTATATAATATATGAGTGTGAATATGAGTGTATGAGAATATGAGTGTAAATTAACGATATTGATGATAACTGTAATATTTACATATAATCAGATGCATTTAAAAAATAAATACCACATTTCACAATATTTTTTTTAATTGAAAAATACAAACATATGATATAAAAATGTAAAATAAGTATTTTTAATTAGGTCTTCTCGTACAGAAATGCCGTATAAATTTCAGAACAACATTAAAGACGCCTGTTTTTATGATTTTGGCGTCTTTAACGTAGTTTTTAAATTTATACCAATATATAATATACTTAATAGCTATTTAGATGAAAAAATTTTTATACCAATCTTTTTCTACTCTAAAAGTACTCGATATTGATTGTAATATGTAGAAATTTTTGCAATATATTTAAAATACCACCTTTACAAACACCAAACTTTCAAGCCTTATCCTCACCCCTCTACCCCTCCACACACACACACGCACAAATTGATACAGGTAAAACTCGAAATTCGATCGATCAGTTTAGTTCGAATTTTCATGCTATTATAGTATGTACTACAATTATTTTAAAGTCCCACATGAACGTATTTTTAAATATTCGAATTGTAAATATTTTTTGCGCAATTTAATTCCGAAAATTTTTGTTTAAAACCAACAACTTAAAATTGGAACGGCCGCAATTTTCTTCAGGATCAGCAAATTGATAAACCCATCTGAGAACTACAAAATATCGTAATTTTAGTTTTCCTCTTAATCTTCTCTCTCTCTTTTTTATGTAGATAAGCGAAAGCAAATTATGAGATTCATCTGTAATCGTGAAACGCATCACTTTTTGTACATTCCAATATCAATGACTACCAGAGGACCATTTTTGAATCAATTTCCAAATAAAACATTTAAAAAAAAAAAAAAAAACTCAAAGTATACTATTTCATTTGAAAAATAAAAAATAAATATTCCATAGTTGCATTAAAAAAGGGGGGGGATTTAGAAAACTTATTTAAAATTGTTACAACATGCTTTAAAAAGTCCATCGTCTTTATTAAGGAGGGAAATACGATAGAATTATTTTTCAATGCACAGGAAAAAAAATTCTTAACACTGAAATAAAAGAAAATAGTAACCGACGATGCAAGCTTAAAAATAGCATAAGACTAATTCTATAAAGATTTTAATAGGAGGATTCTTTGTAATAGAATGAAAATAATAATAATTGATAAAAAGGTATGATAAAAAATGTCTAAAACCTAAAACTGTGATATGTATGAATGCAAGATTTATTTTGATGAAAATAAGGGGGGGGGGCGAACACCCCATTGCCCCCCTCCCTTAGATCCGCCATTGAGCCTACTAAGATTCAATATATAGTGAAAATGTAAAAACCCGTTTGAAGCTTGAACTGTGATCCAAATTTTCGCAACTCATACAAATAGCAACTTCATGGGAAAATAAAATAATATTATCTCTAGATTATAAAACTGCCATTTTTAAAGAAATAGTGGAATTTCTCAAAATGATAATATCTTTTCCTATTCTATCCGAAAGTGTCGGAACAGATCGTCTTATCCGGAAACTTCCGAGAACAATTGGATAGTAGGTCTCTAGGATAGATAAAGCAGTCATAGGACCACACACCATTTAAGGACAGACCCCAAATACGTAGAATAATCAATGCACCCACAAAAAAGTCGTTTGGTTCGACCCTAGAGCATATATACTAATAGTATATATGCTCTAGGGGTTCGACACCGCTTCCGTCGTTTACAAGACGGGGCGCTACGTATCTGTGAATTTCTTGCGTCCATTGTCAAAGGGCGGTATGAAAAAGAAAAGGCCTATGGGCTTTGAAATAAAATGTTGTTATTCTTGCACCTAATCAGTTTTCTAATCGTATATTGGTAATTGCCACGGTACTGGGAAAAAAAAGCTTTTGGGAATACTTTAACTTTTTTCACAAGAAAAGAGCAGTGACTTTCAATCAATTTGCGAATTGTTCTTATTCTTAACACAAATCATTAAATCTTTTAATTATTTGACCTTACTAAAATCAATCTATTATATGCAATTAAATAAATGTAATAAAAAATAATATGCAATAGAAATATAATAAAAAATAATATGCAATAGAAATGTAATAAAAATAAGTATAAAAATAAGTTTTACGTGTAATAAAATTAAGGATTATATTTCCGAAAGGCAAATGTTTGCATTTTTGAAAATGACATCACTAAAAACATGTATTTTTATTGCGAAAACTGCAAAGTATCACTGTAAATATATCAAAATTAAAAAAATATTAGAATACAAATTTTGAAGTATTTTCCAAACTTAATTTAAAAGGGATATGATTATGTGCTTAAAATTATTATTATAAATATTTCTTCAATCTGGAAATTAATGTAAGGGATTTATTTTCTTTCTTTCTTCTTTTTTTCTTATGTCAGACATTTCGATTTTTTAAGAGCACTCGTACAAACAAAATTCAGTGGAAAGGTAAAATAATTTTGAAATAAATATGCTTTCTGTAATCCGCAATCCAGATTAGTTTTGACGGAATATAATATGAGTATGAGAATTAGAATATAAACATGAAGTAAACTAAATTAGAAATTATTTTAGAACTCCTCTAAAATATAAACCCATAAGAGTAACGCAGAGATTTCATCATTTATGAAATATTGGACAAAGAAATAAAACAAAAATTGTTTTTTCTGGGGATTAAGTGTAGATTGAGAAGCAGAAATATTTTACCAAAAGAATTTCTGATCCCTTCTCTGTGTGTTTAATTATTTTAAGTTAGAAATTATTTTAGAATTTCTCAAAAGTATAAATCCAAATAGGTGGTAATATAAACACTAGACTGAGATGATTTTTTGAAATTTGGACGACCCTGCTCTCTCGAGATTAAGGTGGGAGGGGCAGGGGTACGGCTTCAAAAGTTCTCAAAATTTGTCATTATCGTAATGATAAAATTTTGTAACGTACGGAGAATTAGAATGCAAACACTACATATATATACACAGTCAAACCTCGTTAACATGAACACGCTTAGCGTGAATTACTTTTAACATGAATTGTTTTCATTGTCCCCTATAAAGACGAATACAAAAATTTGATACTGATAACATGAATTACTGTTAACAGGATCAAAATTTTGATTCCCCTTGAGGTTCATCTTAACGAGGCTCGACTGTATTTTAAATCATTCCCCCTTATTCTTCAGTCTTTGTGTGTGGGGGGGAGGTATCTACAAACTCCGAATCTATATTTTATGTTTCTTTTTTACATTATTTATAATTTTAATTATGTATAATAATTTGTATATTATATTATTATTATTATTACTATTATTAAATTACATATTATATTATGTTTACATATTTGTAGATTTACAATTATATAATATATAATAAGTGATATATTAATATAAAATAATAATAAAATTTATTATTGTTAAATAAAAATTAAATAAAAAATTAAATAAAAATAAAAATAAATGTATAAATAAATGTAATTAAACATTAAAAAATATACTCATTAACAAAAATTTATTTAAAAAATGATAATATTCTATTAACTTATAGTAAATCAATTAAAATAAATAAAAAATGACAATTTATATAAAATCTCTTAACATTCAGCTGCTTTTAGAGAGTTACTAAAATAACTCATTTCATCGTCATTATTTTTTCTGAATTTTTACGATATTTAATTGATTTTTTTCTGTGAATTGCTCCACAGAATTGACTATTAGAAAATGTAAGACAGTCTCTGTTATCATTTGCACCTGTGCAGATAAAAACTATTTCATATAACTGCTCATATTTCACAAAATACTTTACATAGTTATTTTCCAATTGTATTATAATGGGTATACCGTAAAAGTTCAAAGAGATCTGAAGCTTAAATAATATCAAATATTGGTATCCTGTATAACTTTTTTTTTTTTTTTTTTTTTTTTTTCTAATCTTATGCTAATTTTTTTTTTTTTTTTTTTTTTTTTTGATGAACTAAATTTGATACTTACATTAAAGTTAGTGAACATTTAAACTTCATTTGGCATTTCACAAAACAAGATTCAGCTTAATAAAAATGTTTCTTTTTACAGTGTAGCAAAAAAAAAAAAAAAAAAAAAAAAAGCTTCATTCAAAGTTTAAACTTGGCATTGTGTTAAGCATGCTTCGAAAGGAAGTCGCAAAGTTTCAATGTCACGTTTTCTAAAAGATTTTAAACTAACTTTTAAAGACACAGGAAGCGCATTGAAAGATCCATTCAATGCAAAGAAGTTGCGAATACTTTAGCATTTATGTGATATTTCTAATTAATTCAATATGTTTTTAACAATTTGATGTTTATTACTTTTATATTGCTATTGGGCATTGCATTACAGAAATATACAGTTGAAAATTGTTATCTAGGATGTCCAAATCGTTCGTGTTGTTAATGGTTAATAATTTGGCTATAATTACCGCTTTTTTTTTAACCTCTATCAAAATGTTTTTATGCTTCTTCTACAATGGGTACTTCCAGCGCTGTTCAACACTTTCGCTGAATGTCCGCAAGTCAAAATTTGTGTGTAATAGAAAAATGCGCTTTTCTCGAAAACTGTGTGACATAGGCTTAATCGATATAGTTTTCCAGCAAACTTTAAGTTAATGTCTATTATCTCTATTTTTTCACAATTTTAGTTTCAGTAGATTCGGAAATAGCTGGGGGGGGCATGTTTTTGCACTAAATTTTTGGCGATATCTCTGAAAATATAACACTTAAAAATTTTAAAACAATGTTTTTTTTTTTTTTTTTTTTTTTTTGGTCAGTGTTACGACAGATTTCATCCCACACGATGCACCAATAAAAGTTTTTTTTCCTAAGTAATTTAATTAGCCCATCTATATTTTTCCTAAATTTATTTGTGAATATTTAATAATCTGTAAATATGTAGGTCAAAAATCTTTATGAGTTTCCCCAATTTGAACTTTCCACGTTCCATAGATTACGAGTAAAATGGTTGCGACAGACAAAAAACAAACACAAGTGGGAGATCTTATAATGATTCCGTTTAATTTTTTAAGTACGGAACTCTAAAAAATATTTATTACAGTTTCCCTTTCATGATTATGTTTTTCATTTTTTTTTTTTTTTTTTTTTTTTTTTTTTTTTTAAAGTCATGGGCTGCGTAATTGGCACGTTTACTCCAAAGTTTTGGTCTTTCCATACTTCTTTCTGTATATACCATTGTAAACTAAATTGACTTTAAAGTGAATCCTTAACTTATCTAATTATCTAAAATATTATTAACAAAATTAATGAATTTCCACGGACTGGAGGCTTAAAAATATAAAAAATTCTACAGATGTGAACCTTTTAAGAAAAATCTCTGAAAAAAATTTACTGTAGACAGATTATTTATTAAGAAATTCGCCGTCTCTTATAAATGTGTTATGATTTTTTTTTCACACGGATTATTCTATCCATTTGGCACCGATCTAGAAATTGTTTCGTTTTAGACAGGATTTCGTCATATACAGATTTTTGTAGCACCTTTTATAATACTGTTTCCCCCATCCCCTATCATTGTATATGAGCTATTCTTTTAAAAAAAGTTTAATTGTTGAATCATGGTACTTTAAAATTATAATAAACTATGGCTATAGCGGAATCGATCGGTATCTTGAAAATTTTCCGTAGAAGACAATATTCCGTCTTAGACAAATTCTACTCTGTCTGCGGATTCGCAGGAACTTGAAAATCTTTCCGATTTAGATATATTTCCGACTTACACAGTCCACCTTGTACAGAGAGTTTACTGTATATATCTATTTTCGGCGAAATTGTATACAGCCCTGGTCCGGTTCGGCGCGACCCGACTCTGCAGAAGAAGTAAGACTAGGATACTACCCAGAGAAGTGATATCCAGACTTAACCCGTCCTGAGGTTCGTGTAGGCCTCTAAATGGCATTTGAAAGAGAGAAAAAGTGTACTAAGGTCTGGAAAAATTTGAAATAAATTATGAAAAAATTGAACATAAATTTGAACGTAAATTTCGTTCAAACTCGTCTTTTTTTTGAGTTTCCGTTCAGTTCAAACTCGTTTATAAAATAGTGAGCGAAGTTCAGTTCAAAGTTCACAAATAGTGAGCGAAACTCGTGAGTTTTCGTTCAGTGAGCGCGTTCATACCCAACACTGATGATATCGTAAAAGGGGGGGGGGGACCAAAATTGCTGAATTATTAGCGTTATTTTACATTCATTTTTAATTCTAGCGACTAAACAAATGAATTCGTAAATAAAATGATAATAAAATAATTTTTAAATCATAAACAACTCATAACTCTTTATCAAATAAAAATTTTCTAATGATATTTAAAAAGGCTCGTTTATATTCATCTTTTAACATTGTATGTCTTTGTACCCTTTTGACTTTAACCATTCATACACTAACAGTTCTATGATTTTATTTATTTAATACTAAAAAAGGAATTTTACTTGCTTTTAAATCATTTACTTTATTTCAGTATCTAGTTATTTTATTACCTAATTTCTGTAATTATTATTCTACATTCTACTTGCTATTATTTTCGTTTTTATTATCGACGATAGATGTCAGCACTACAAAATTTAGGCGTTTATCACTGCAACTGCATGTTTGTTTTGATTTTTACCCCTGTTTGTCAAATATGTGATAATGTGTAAAAAATATTCTATTCTATTGTTTTTTACTGGGTATTTTCCATGCGTTACTAACTTGTAAACTTTATTTATAAGAAGAGTGCCGAATTTCGGAATTTATTTTTTTTGTATAAAATGGATCGAAAATATATTTTTCCACCCTCCAACAGCCCGAAATTTTCTGACACATTTTCAGACTCATTTTTAAAAGAAAACATATGAAACTTACTCAGGGCTGTAGCTAGAAGTAAATAACAGAAGGGTTCAAGAAACTATGGGCGAGGGGGCATTTTGTCTCTTATGCAGAAAGATAAATGAGTGCATATTCACACTGCAATTACGATGCTTCTCATTTAACTGTTGTAATAACTTCATTTTATGCTAAGAAAGTAATAGGATAAGGAAAAATTCGAGTATGTAACTAGTGCAATATTAAACATCATGTTACCTTCATATGAGCAAGTAGGATGAGCAAGTATTGAACCAATTATTTTAGTTGCAGTTTAGTATTTTTGCAAAACTGTGAAAGGTCCTCAAGACTAAATTAAATAGATAGAATAGAATTTCATTTGGATTTTTGTAACATAAATTAATTTAGTGATCTTGGAATCTTTTTCAGGGGGACTCAAAATGTTTTAGGGGGGGGGCTGAGCCGCCCATAGCACCCCCTTAGCTACGGCCCTGAACTTGCTGTTACATTTTTGAAGAGATGTATAAGAGGCGTGTGATTTCATTTTTCGTTCAATTAATTAGAATTTGATTTATAAATATTTTCACAGTATAACCATTTTTCTTTTCGTTCCCAAATCTCCCGGTTCGGAAAATTCGGCTCTAAACGCCCATTTTGACAGCATTTTTTACAATATTTTTTGCATTTATCAAAAAATTGGCAAGTTCGGCAAATTATGTAGTTTCTAAATAAAAGAATTTTCCAGTTTGATGCTTTTGAAAGCAAAAATAAATTTAAAAACTAGTTGGATGTGTCAATCCCGAAACTTTCTTCTATCTCATAAGTACATTTTAATATTAAAAAAAAAAAAGTGATGACCCCATTATCGAATATCCTCGAACATTTGACCTAGCCTAATGAGATTCTGGTATCCGAAAAGCCTAAAACGCAAAATTTAATTAATATTCTGAGAAAATGAGCTTAGTAGTGCCTCATGTTGGGTAATTTATACTAAAACCTAATAAGCATCTATTGATGTCAAGACCTAACAGAATCTGAAATTTGATGGAATTTCGTCCATTAGTTCTTGAGGTATAGTTATAACAAAAAATTTGCAAAACGTAGCACAGCAACACCATATCTTGGACAATTTATGCCAAAACGTAAAAAAAGCGTCTAATTATGTTATGGTGTAAAAGAATCTGAAGTTTGATGAAATTCTGTGCATTAGTTCTTGAGATATAGCTAGTTTTAAAAAAACCGTGTAAAATATAGCACAGCAGCACCATCAGTTGAAGGATTTATAACAAAACGTAATCATTGTGTAATTATGTTATATGTCATTTTGTAACAAAATCTGTAGTTTGATGAAATTCTGTGCGTTGGTTGTTGAGATGTAGCTATCGGAAAAATCGTGCAAAATGCAGCATAGCTGCACCACCTGTTGCAAGGTTAATACCAAAATGTAATCAGCGTCTAATTATGTTATATATTCTAGTGTAAAAGAAACTAAAATTTGATGAAGTACTCTGCATTAGTTCTTGAGATATAGCTATCGCAAAAATCGTGCAAAATGTAGCATAGCAGCGCCACCTATAGGGCAGTTAACACCAAAACCTTATCAGAGGCTATGTATCTCAACTTATCGCGGAATGTGAAGTTTGGCGAAATTCTGTGCATTAGTGCTTGAGATATAGCTATCATGAAAATCATGAAAAACGTGGCATAGCAGCGCCACCTGCTGGCCAATTTACACCAAAACTTAATCAGCATCTATGTATATCAAGGGGTTACAGAATCTGAAGTTTGGTGAAATTCTGTGCATTAGTTCTTGAGATATAGCAATCTTGAAAATCATGAAAAACGTAGTATAGCAGCGCGATTGTGGAACATCCTTAGTTATCCTATGCAAAAAAAAAAAAAAAAAAAAAAAAAATAATAATAATAATAATAAAAATCACGTAAAAATATTAAAATTTGAGCGAGATATTTGAAAAGAACGCCCCCATACACTTTACATTATCATTCGGGTCTTTTTCTATGCTTAGTGTGGGGCCTTAAGTAAGAATATGTTGAAAGCGCAATATAAAATGTTATTCATATACTGTAGGGTAGGGTGGAGCGAAAAAAAATTTTTTTTTTTAATCAAAAACGGGTAGATGCCAAAAGTTGCCTTTATACTAGTACATCAACTGCGTGAAATTTTACCGCTGAAAAAAAATGGTTTGAGTCTGCGCTTTTGCTCCAAAAATCGAAATTTTGGGTAAAATTTGTCATTTTTTGACATTTTTTCAAAAAAAATTTAAATTCCTACAGAGTTGGTTAGTATTTAAAAGTGTTGCTTAGACCTTTATATTTATCTGCTTAACATATTTAAACTATAAAACAATATGTTTATTCCCTATAGCTGGAGTAAAACAAACAACTTTTAGTAAGAAAACAGCATTACCACTCTAATGGGTCATACAACGAAGTGTTGTTTTTAATACAGCTCTTGTTTTCAAAACTACCTTGGACATGCGTCGTGGAGGTGGCTATATTTCCTATACCACGCGGCCCAACTATTCGATCATCTTAGTACAATGTTTTATTTATACATTGATTTGTGATTTTCTTTATAAAAATTTGGCATGTTTTCGATGCTTCCACCTTGTTTATCTGTTCTTTGCATCCACATGCTGCTGTAACTATCTTCATGTATATTTTTACAGTTTATACAAAAAAAAATGACCAGCAGAGTAATGCACGGGAATATTATTAAAGGGATTAATATTCGACCATCTATTCTATTTATCAAACTTACATTCAGTTGATGAATAGTGATTGGAAGTTCTGTTACCACAACATTTTTTCAGTCAATTGTATTTTTTTTTACGTAATGGTTTGCTTCAAAGATGATTTCAGATATTTCAACTATAAGTATGCCATCATTTATTCTATCTTTGCATTTTTTATATGTTGAGAAGCGAGCTGTTTAATCTGATGGTGATCGGTCAGAGAGAATTGCAATGAAAATTTGTTCTCCATGTGTAAAGCAACCGCTGTTGTAAATAACTTTATTTTTGCATTAATTTTATGCCGTTTTCTAAATTTTTCGTATCCAGGTAATTTCCTATTAACTTTTAGATCCCCTTTTTATGAGTGGACAACATTTGATGGTGAAATGTCCTGGGCATAAACTTATAATGCATAGTACTTTATGAGGGAATGTACTGACTCTAATCGACTATAAGTGCTCATTTAAAATTAGGAGAATTTTATTTGTCACTGTGAACCATTTTGCATGGGGTAAGCTTAGAATTGTGTATAACATTGAATCATTCGCTACTTCAACTCCAGTGAATTTCCTCTGCGTCAATTAGTAGAGAAGTCGATATAAAACGTTCTAAGCTACATGGATTCACTGGATCAATAAGGAAAATCTTTGTCTACGTACTATTCACTTCCTATTGCATTATATATATATATATATATATATATATATATATATATATATATATACATAAAATAGAGAATAATTTTGAAAAATTATTTTCTCAAATTGAGAAGAAGATACTAAGAACACACTAGAAATTTCTGTCGGAGATTGCAAAGCTAATTCATAAGGAAAGCTATTTCTCAGAAAGAATGGGGAATAGGAATTTAGAAAACATCTCACACAAAAGACAGCTCATAAAGTTAATAAAATTTTCCGCTTTATATAAGCACAGATTGGCAATCAGCGTCTATATGTTCACTCACAAAATGTATAATCCAAGTTTATGCCGCGTGATTTTTTATATTAAATGTACTACACACCTAAATAATAGATCTAAAATCTTATTAGAAATTACTAGACTACGGAACAACACAGGAAACGACATAAAACATACTGAAACTTCTTTAGAAATTTTGTTGTTTTACACGCAAATTTTGTTTGCAATCCTCTGTGACGATCGTCATAATATTAAACAGCTAGCTTCTCAGCATATATTCAATGTAATAGGTTCAATAAATGATGACATACTAGAAATTGAATTCATACAATCAATGTTAAGGCAAATCATTGCATATAAAATGTAATTGATTGAAAGAATGCTGTGATAACAGAACTTCTAATCATAATGTACTAATTGCATGAAATTTTAATGAAGATAATAGACTGCTGAATAGGTTCAATTAAGAACATACCCAATACATTACTCAGCTTCTCTTCTGTTATACATGGTATACGTGCAGAAGGTCACATCAGCATGATCCAAATCATCCAAAGTCAGTGAATACAAAGAAGAGATAAATTACTTTGATATATCGAAAACTTATACTCGTCTTCGGGGAAAAAAAATAACAATTCAATACATAAATAAAACACTGGGCCTAGATGATTGGGTGGTATAATGCAACCACCTCTATGAGTTATATACACAGTAGTTTTGAAAGCAGCCAGGTAAGAAATACATTCAAAACAACATTTCGTTGTATGATCCGATAGAGAGGTTAACGCTGATTTTTCACAAAAAGTTGTCAGATTTGCTCCAATTATACAGACTACAGATACTGTTTTATAGTTTAAATATGTTAAGCAGATAAATATAAAGGTCTAAGCAACACTTTTAAATACTAACCAGCTCTGTAGGAATTTTTTAATTTTTTGAAAAAATGTCAAAAAATGACAAATTTTACCCAAAATTTCGATTTTTGGAGCAAAAGCGCAGACTCAAGCCATTTTTTTTCAGCGGTGAAATTTCACGCAGTTGATGTACTAGTATAAAGGCAACTTTTGGCACCTACCCGTTTTTGATTTACAAAAAAAAATTTTTTTCGCTCCACCCTACTGTAGGGTCTCGATTGGGCATTTTATGGTGCATCACTCAGTTAACCGACACCGCTTATATAATACCATACAGTGATTGGTTGTCGTATATCATTTTCTTGGCGAAAATTTATTATTTTGTTAAACATGATGAAGAAATCCGATAATTAATTGCTCTCGAATAGTATAGTTGTATTCTTTACTAATTATAGCGAGAAAAAGAAATTCTATATGTATTCAGTTTTACTCTTACACAAAATATTATTATTTACCCATCATACTTAGTATAGGGTAAAACTTGCAATCGATTTGAAAATCAAAAACGACAAATTTTGACGGATTTACACGTTTCAGGCACTGAAGATTCCGAAAAACATATTTCAGATTTTTTTTTTTTTTTTTTTTTTTTTTTGGCCGTCCGTCTGTTTGTGTGCGTGTCTGTCCGTCCGTCTGTAAACGCTCTATCTTCCGAACAAATTAAGATAAAGACTTACAATTTGATGTGTATTTAGTATGTAATAATGAGGAGAAGTCTGTTAAATATCAGTAAACTCGATTATCCGGAACTATTTTTTCGGACTATCTAAATATTCGTTTTGATGAAAATTATATAAATATTCTCGATTTTTTCTATTTTAAATAGTGGCTATAAAATACATTAAAAAATATAAATTTCTCATAAAGAATTAAATTGATCGAATCATATAAGCCGATATATTTATAATCCTCTTTTCCTTACTCTTTGATTTTTCAAAACCATGTATTTCATTCAAATTTCACTACAAATATATATTTTAATTGGAAATGAGACACTTCATCCGCGTGAGTAAGCTATTAGTTTATAGGTTTATTATTTATGGAGTTATAGGGATGTTTCTTTTGCTACACGATTATTACGTCGACCTAAAAATTATTGCCAAACTATCAGATTAAACGCCAATAATGGTTTATCGTAAATGTCACATGCACCTGACATTAAACACGTTACATGTATTCGTATATCATAACTGATTTTTAATTTGACCTTCTATTTGTTTTTTTATTCATCTTTTACTATTTATTTATTCTTTCGTTATTTGAAATAAAAATTATGCCGATTTGTATAATTTACAAGTAGTTTGACGATTCATATAATTTGTCGAAATGGATCGATGGGATAATCAAATAGTACCCACAATTCCGTAACAGAGTTTTAATGTGTATTAAAAATATTTAAATGTATGTTAAAATTTTATTTTTGAATTGTAATGCATTTTATAAATAGTGTTTACGCCTTTTATTTTCAGATTTTATAACATGCATTTCCAAGATGGTATTACAGTGGCCCCTAACGAAAAGGTTTTAGGGAAATTGATTCCAGATTTTCACATACAGTAAAACCTCCTTAACGGTCACTTCCGAATAGCGGACACCCCTATTTAACGGACAGTTTTCCAATCCCCACTCCCAAACCTAAATTTTTGTATGTTTAACCTCTGAATAACGGACATTCGAAATAGCGGACAGTATTTTCGGCGATAAAGGATGAAAAAGTACTTTTAACAAGAAAAAATGAGAAAAAAAGTAAAAAGGCCTCTAAATTTATCAAGGCAGTGTATTAGAAATTTTGTGATCACAGATAAATGTATAAAGTGGCTTTGGACATTTATCTTTCATGTTCAATGTTGAATTCAGGGGGTTGCCTGGGAGGGACATCTTCCAGAGCATTCAAATGTCTATGTACTCCCGGAAGATTTTATGTTTTTAATGATACCCATTCCCGCTTGGAACTCTATAATGACCAATAACATCACATTGAAAAACAAATTACATGTAATTGTGAGCAAAAGTAAACTTTTATCAAAGATTTTTTTTCCATTAGAATGTAATAAACAGCAGTTAAAGGTGTGCACAATGTTATTTCAATATTATTGTTTAAAAAATAATTTTAATTTCTCATTAATCATATAATAAAGACTTTAGAACATATAAATGAAATAAAATGAAATGAAATAGTAAGCATTTCTTGGCGATTTTTGTATTTTTGAGGGTTTCCCAATAGCGGACAATTTCTGCGTTCCCGAGGTGTCCGTTATTTAGAGGTTTTACTATATAAACGTTTGCAAAACACTACTATAATATTACTTACAGTTCTACACAATGAGCAGCCGTCAATACTAGATCTGGAGCTATCAGCGATGCACTGCATATGAACCTTCCCTGATAATGGAGAGCCACCTAGAAGAAAAGACTAAACTATGTGCAAGAAAACTCAACAATTCGAAGATTTAAATTCAAGCTAAAGTAAATAGAAAAGTAAAAAACATATATATAAATTCATAGCATTATTTTTACCTGTATAGCCTTGATTTTTTCTAATAATCTACACTGTTTAAAAAATCTGAAATTTACGGATAATATTTTTCCTGAATTTCACAGAAAAAGTCCCTTTTCACAACAAAAGGGCAATTTCCTTTAAAAAACAGAAAATTCCACCATATTTCCTGAAAATACGGAAATGGACGGAGATAGAATGAAAAAACGGAGAGAGTCCGTTGCGTTTGGGTCTACGTGGCCGGGTGGTCAATGCACCACGTCGCTAATCGCCTGCGAGCGTAGATTGTGGGTTCGAATCCCACAGGTGTCATGAAATAATAAAAACATAAAAAATCCCTTTAAATTACTTTTTTCTGTTTATTTTTCTCTTATTTCTTATTAAAAAATATTTTAACTAATCCCCCCCTCCGAAAAATAATAAATAAATAAAATAAAATAAATAAATAAATGGCGTGCAACAATTTAAAAAAATGTCTACAACATTGTTTTTGTAAAAAATGAATAATTTTTTTATTCATTCATTCATTCAAGGAAGAAAAAAAACAGTGATTTTTTTTTATTTAAACTAGTTAAAAAATTGAAATTCACTAAAAAAAAAAATAATAAGTATTATGCATCGGTCTGGAATAAAATAACATAAACCGTTTGCGAATGTATTTGAAAGGAAATCTTTGAAAAGCACAACAGATTTTCCCACTAACTCATAAAAGACATACTTTGTACACACTGGCATTTGCAGGCTCAGTCTACTGGCTTTGGCTCAGCTACTAGCTTTGGCTCAGTAAGTACTTTTTCCGCTGTCAAAAGGTCTGGAGTTAAATAATATAGCATCTCAAAATCACTCGGGAAGTTCGAATTCTTTGACGCGTTCATCCATTCGTTAATTTTTAAAATTAAATTAAATTATTATCATTATTAAAAATCAAACCTTGTAACGGAAAGTTACCACTTCTTCAAATGGAATTTTCTTTTCTTCCCCCCCCCCCCCAAGACGGACAATTTACTGATGGAATGGTAAATGTCTAGCAACTTTGCTGCCAGTAGTTTTACCGTGAATTCACAGATTTTTTTTTTTTTTAACAGTGTAATTGATTTTGTCTGATTTGTATACAGTTGTTTAACATTGAAATGGAAAATTCACATTATTTTGTTACAATTGCATGCAGAAATTCAGTTATGCAGCCTAAATTGTTTTTTTTTATATATAATTGACATATTCCGTAAAAACTGATTTTCTGAATTCAGACAATTAATTAATTGCATTGTAAAAGCTACTAGAAACGTTTTCGAAAATAACGGGCAGCTAATGAAAATTATTTTTTGTAAATTTTTCTTTAAATTTCAAAAATAAATTGTTGTTTTAGATTTCTAAAGATAAAAAGAAAATAAGAATACGGAATCTTGTATTAATCAGAAGAGGCTATTAAATTTTTAGTATATATTTCATAATTTGTGATTATTGTACAATTTCGTAGAATGAAGAACAATGGAATTTTTTTTTACAATGCCCGGTCGAATTTTATTCTATTCGAGAACCGTGCTACACTGTTAAAACTAATGGTGACACATTGCACCTTTTAGGGGTGAAAGGCTTGTCTCACTGGAGACACCCTTAAGGGAGCCAGATTGACACCTTTAATTACGGTGAAAATATGGCACCCTTAATCCAGAGTGCCCAATAATGAAAAATTAAAAAATATACAACCTGACTTTTGGCCCTAGAAGGATTCAAACCCACAACGTCTGATTGCAATCTTGGTGCTCTAACCACTCGGCCATCGAGCTCACTTTCAAAGTCTCCCTGAAATGTTCAAATGTTCTGAAATTCAAAGGTTGCTTTATATAAAAAAGATCGCCAAAATTTAGTCATCCGAAGTTCTAAACGAAATTGGGATAGCGCATAGAGGTCTGCACGGGCCCAGGCTTGACCCGTGGCCCGTACCCGACCCGGCCCGCGGGCCGGGCCGAGCCGGCGGAATCGTTTCGAATTTTCTAACGGGCTGGGCCGGCAAAAAAACTGAAAGGGCCAGACGGGCCGGGCCGGGCCGATAAAAAAAATTTTCGGGCCTGCCGGCCCGTTCTGAAGATTTCAGCAGAAACGATTAAATATGAGCTATTTTCTACGAAAATGGTTTTAACGAGAATAAATATAAATGTGGCCATACTAGTTTGACAGCATCAATATAAAAATGCACAGTGTATCGGCATCGGAGAGTTACATTATGTGCAACCCATTTTAATATTTTTTTAGCTGACTCATGCCGGTCCGAGATCACGCTGGCATTATTTTTCTACATATAGACTGGCCGGACCGGTACTAGACTTAATTATTGGCAGAAAACATGATTTGTAAAATTATTAACAGCGATAAAGAACTTATGTTAGCTTAGTCTTCGGATATATACTTCTTGATGATTTTTAAATTAATTTCTCAATAATGCGAAAGTTTGACACATTTTCTGATTAATTTTAAATTGTAAAAGTATAAAAGCGATAAGCCTAACTATTGAAGGGATTTGGAATCGAATAACGTTTTTCATTTTTGGTAAATAAAATAATTGTATAACCTTGTTGAGATATAATAGTTTCTCAAATGATTGCAGGTTTTTCTCCCTTGCCTTGCTATTGCTTCCGGAAATTCTATTCAAAACGCTAATTATGACAGTATTTTATTTGTTTGCAGTATTCCTAAATTGCTTGTATCAAAAAATGGATAACGCCATTCGATTATATAGTTTCTGAATAAAGATATCTGCTGATCTTATGCATTTCTGAGAAAAAAAATAAATTTAGAAATGTATCAGAAAAGAGCTTCTTTGAATTTAAGAATGAATTTGGATTTGAAATCTATAATAAAATGATATAGAAATATATTTATAAATCTTCTTTTATTAAACAGCTTCAAAATTAACGATGTTTTTAGCTTTCTTTCTTTTTTCTTTTATTTTAAGCCATATTAATTTTTTAATGAATCTTTATCCGAATGTTGAAAGCCTAATAATCTAAGTAATCATTAATGTTGTTAATGTGTATTTGCTGTAAAATATACTGTAAAATCATTCCGTAGATATGTATGCAGTATTCTTTAAAGGAATCTTAGTTATATGATAAAAATCTTAATTTTTTAGAAATCGTAGAAATTGTAACGGGCCAAAACGGGACGGGCCGGGCCTGTTTTCGCTGATTTTTGTACGGGCCGGGCTGGGCCTAAAACATAAAAATTTAAACGGGCCGGGCCGGGTCCGGACCTGGAAATTCTGGCCCGTGCAGACCTCTAATAGCGCATAGCGGTGATAGTCATGTAGGGAGAAATTGCTGTTTTGATCCACCAGTGACGGCGAGTTGAAGGGCAATGATAGACATCACAGAGCATGCGCAAATGACTAACGGGTGAAAATCTTTCAACGGTATGCATTGCGCGGCACCCTAATTAGCGTGAATCACCCAGTGAGAGGTCAAACAGCACCCCAAATGCATTTTCAAGCCTGCGGGTGTCAAATGGTAACACCTTTTCACCCCTGGGCGCCAAATGCAACTGGTTTGTCACCTTTATTTTCAACAGTGTAGAGTGAAAACTGATAGCAGAGTATTTAGAATTGGTGAGAGTTTTGATACACAACTATGAAAAAGGTACATACCATCCAAGGGAATTCCCCAACTTCCGCCTGTCTTCCATTAACAATTTTTGGCTCCAAATCATCTACATAAAAGTCATTAAAAAAGTATGTTTGATTTTCAATTTCGGCACTCAACTAAAATAGATTTTGTTGTAAGGAAATGCCATATGTACCTGCTCACCTGGAATTTCATTTATTTTTTCGTCCAGTGTTTCAGTTGAATTCTGAAAGAAAGAAGAAGCTTTGTATTAGCATCTAATCTCATAAATATTTAAGTTTTTATAAAAGATAAAATAGTTATTTTTAAATAGAAATTCTTTATTTTATTTTATTTTTTATTTATTATTTTTATTTATTTATTTATTTTTTTCAGCAAAAATATCTGTTGTATTTGTTCTTTTGCCGTAAAAATAAACAAGAAAGGTCAGTAAATAAAAAAAAAAAAAAAAAAAAAAAAATAGAATAACATTTCAAAAATCTGAAAAATGAAATACGATAGTTTGATAAGGGGACATGGAACAAAAAATACTTCAAATATTTAAATTTTAAACTATCGGCCTAAACAATAGAGCTAAAAGATTAGAGTACTAAATGATTCTAGATCTAAAAGTTTATGGTACTGGTTCTTACAATAAATTTTTTTGAGTTCTGCAAATGTTACTCTCTGTCTCTCTCTATTTCTCTATGTATATATAATTTTATTATCTATATGATTTATACTATGACCATAACCTTGACTGTTAGTAAGTCACATGTAGTTTGTATCTGATTGCACTACAAATCTTGCTAGGATTTGGGTAATGGTAAATATTTTAGTATATATATCCTTTTTTTTTAATGGAATATTATATTATTGTTATTTTGTCATATTGATTTTATTTTCTTCTATGTGTATCTTTCTACTAATTTGTCATCTGAATAGCTTCCAGCCAGTCGGGTGTATTGTGAGTCGAATTTTTAGCTTTCAGCACGACTCATAACAGAAACTGGTTGGATGTTTTTGCTTTTTTGTTAAACTATACACCCCTGAAAAAGTAGTTTAATAGAAAAGCCTTCTACTGCCTTTTTATCCATTTATCTTTCATTATTTTGGTAATCTGCCTTCTATTTCACTTCAAACTTCAACTGTTTTCAATAAGATGATTGTAAAAATACTGGTTTCATTGGTTTATTGTATGGTAATATATGAATTACTCTGGTTATATAATGTCCATTTATCCATATATTTCTTAGTAATTTGGTAATCTGCCTTCTATTTCTCTTCAAACGTCAACTGTTTTTAATAATATGACTGTAAAAATACTGGTTTCATTAGTTCTTTTAATGGTATTGTCTGAATAACTTTGGATGTATTTATAAAAGTATATATATATATATATATATATATATATATATATATAGATAGATAGATAGATATATTAACCTTTTTTTTTTTCTTAAATGTGCTTTTTTATGCTTTGGTACACATTTCTGAATTTCTTTTTTTGGTAAACAGTTCAAACTTTGCAAAATAATATAACTTGTTTCTTTAAAAATATCTACATAATAGATCTGAGTGAAAATAAAATTAAATAAAGAAAAGCATGTTCTTAAAATTTTTAATAAAATATTTTTTATTTTATTTCTTTTAATCCCCTCCCCCACCCATAAAAAATTGCTTCTAATTATCTGTAAATGATTTGTTTTCTGACATCACAACAATTTTTAAGGCTATATATTCAATAGTTTTTTAGAAAAGTGTACTAAACAGAAATTATTGTTCAAAAAATATGAAAAAATTAATTAGTTCTTGTAAACTAATTTATGCAAAAAATTACTTTCCTTTGATTTATCTCTGGGCTATGATGTATATATTTTTTGTAAGAAAGAAAAAACTGTTCTATTTCTATTTAAGTAAAACACATGATGTTAAATAGTTCGATAAAACTGCTTCATTTTACTTGTGGAGATATACCATGTGCATTTAATACTAGATTGAGTAAAAAGTTCTGGGAAATTCGTGAAAGACGCGTTGTTCTGCGCAAGTTAACAATGAAAGTAAAAAGAACTATTCTTCAAATTACAGACCATCAAAGTCTACGACAGCGATAAAATCCCCAAACTTTCTTAGTACGCTACCCACTTTTCAGTGAAAAATATTTTCGCGACCCATCTTTCAGTAAAAAAAAAAAAAAAAAAAAAAAAAAAAAAAAAAAAAATTGCAATACATTCAAGATAAATTTATTTATCAGTATAGCAGTTTTTGTACGATCTCTATACGCTCGGCTATCCTATCCTGCGAAAAACGCAAATGTTCGTACGGAAGACACATTATAAAAAAAAAAAAAAAAAAAAAAAAAAAAAAAAAAAAACAAGAATCAGTAGTCCCAAGTGTGTAAGTGAATAGCAATACAAACATTGCACAAACTATAAAGATAGTTATAAATGCTTTAATTAATTTCCAAACATAACTTTATAATAAATGAGATTTCTGGTACTGGTGTTTACCAATGTGGGAACATATATTAACACACAGTTTCTCTGAGTACTTGTCTTCCAAAAACAGCAAAATAAAAAAAGCATGTTCTCATAAACACGAAGTGTTGAATTTCACCAAGGACTTTAAAGCTGTTTTAAAATTTCTGGATTTTCTGTTCGTATATTAATCTTAGAAGAAAATTAAGGATTTTCACTTGAAATACTATTTCCTGTTGAAATTGTCACATCTTTTAAAACAGATGACTCAAAATAAAAGATATATTTTGAGGACAAGCCTCGATTGTTCCGCGATCACCAGTGGGTTGCGACCCATAGTTTGGGAATCTCTGATAGGGCTCCCAAACGGTCCGCGAACTGAACACCAATATTTTTTAAAAGAAAATTTTATAGTAGGTTTCTACAGTATTTGTGCTAAAACCAACCTTCGAAGGCGTTTTCCGCGCAATTTGCTAGAAAAATATAAAACGAAAATCTTTCTAAGAAAATATTGATGTTCAGTTGGCGGACCCTTTGTGAACCCTGCTCTGATCTACGACTTTCTGCCAGATTCCGGATTTGCTAGAAGTAACCATGGCGGCTCTTTGGAATCCAAGAACTCTTGACATGCTTCTTCAACTTCATTAAAGGATTCAAATCGACAGCCCATGAAAAAGTATTACATTCATCGAAAGAGGACTTACGTCCAAAACTGCATACCTACTAAGCGTACAAAGTTGATGCTGGAATCAGGCGTAAAATGGCACACCTGCGCATCTGGTGAAAGGGGTGATAATGGAAATACCCGAGTTTTTAGTATGAGACATATATGTTCTAATATCTACGCATATTTTCTAAATTTGCACTCACTCATAGAAGATGAATCTTATTTACCAGATTAATTTTAAAATATTTTTGTTACGATTTATTTTAATAAAATTATGTACATTAAAAAAAATAGTCACAATATCATTTTAATTTCGGGAGAAAAAGCAGTAATGTTACGAAAACATTATTCCATTTTGCCCTGAAACTAGGGATGAGATTTCTGCGTTTTTTGCACACTGTATTTTATTGGAGAAAATGTTGATCTGTTAAGTCGTGAAATTGTACCGGTTAAATGAAATAACATTTGCTGTAACAAATATTGGTGTGGAAAAACGCAAGATATCTTATGCTTGCCTGAAACTAAAATGACAATACAACTTTGTTTTTAAGTACACATTTCTTGCAACAACTAATAAATGAACTAATCCCGAATTCAATTTCACGGTTATATTCCTAATCATTTCACCGGCGCCTCCCCCCCCCCCCATAATATAGACTTTAAAGTCGTATGTAGGCCAAACGATGTAAGGTACAATAACATGCGGTGGGGGTAGAGGATTACCATTTTTTTATCAATCCCTAGTTTTTATAAAAAGCTTGCCGACACATTAAAACTCTTATGATTCGTAATCAAATTGTCACACTGTACTGAAATTTTATTATGTGAGTAAAAATGGTGTTATAATTTTATAGGGAGCAATGTCGGATATTTTTAACCGAACCCCTTTAAATTATAGCGCTAAAAATATTTATGATAACCATGAACACTTATAACTGTTGTTGTTGTCCATATTGTTGCAAACTGCATAAATTTCATAGTAACACAATTCGTGGTAAACATAATATTTTTAAGGGAAATGGAGTCTAGTTCATTTTCTAGAAAGCTCCGTAATTTAGTGTATCGAAATATAAAGACGTGGTAAATTAAAATAATTATACCTCAAGCTTTAATTTCGTAAAACTCTCATATTTTGCACGAAAAACGTTATCTTCTTGAGAAAGGAAGGGGACATTATCTGTTTTTTAAACTGAAATTAGTATAGCAGGAATATAACGGTTTGAACAGTTATTTTGTATGGTAAACTTAATCTTCACATAGAGGAGACAATGACAAGATATCCAACATCAGAAATTACAAATGAACTAACAAAATGAAATACAATTCTTTGAGGGAAATACGTACAAATATTTATATACTACGGCAGTTATAGCTGGAGATATAAGTGTTTTAAGTGGTCAACACCAGACATTTTTATTATGCACTAAAAATGAAGGGCTTCTTTAAAAAGTCGACAGGAACACCCCATCCGCTCTCTTAAAACGATTACATTTACGAAACGAAAGTTACGTAAGTTGCGAGAATTCGGATCCAAATTATAACTACTATTTATCATTATAGGATCACATCCCGTAAGGCATGGTGACGTCACTGCGACGTCGCACAGTGGGGCAAAAAACCTTCAAAACTGGCAAAAAATCGAAAAAATGAAATTTTATTTTGAACTACCGGCATACGTCACTTTAATAGAGCAGATGTCAGTACACATCTTCCTAGTATTAAAATTTGCGCAAAGTTATTTTGATCGTCACTAGAGAAAGAAGTTAAACTGCATATTGTGCTTTGATAATAAGTGAAAAAAAAATCAATAATTTTGTATCAACATTCGTTTGTTAATTTCGCTATAATAATTAAAAAATAATTTTTTTTGACTATGGAACCTTTAACTATAAGTATGTAACAATAATTCATTAACTTTCAATTTGTTTTAATACGATTTTTATAGATATACAGACGCTTAGAATATATAGTGGTGAAATTTATAAAAAAAATTAACACTGTCTACAAACATTGAGGTTTTAGTTATGAGTTAAGGCGAGTTAAGTGGTAATTATAATTTTTTCTACTAAGTATGAGTTTTAAAAGGACAAATATGCCAGAAAATCTTGCTCCTTTTTGCCACTTTTTTAATTGTATGGTCATTTTTATAGCTAATCATCCTTAAATTTTTGTTAGTGTACGGGTGTGCCAAACATGATTATAAATATTTTCTTTGTTAAAAACGAATTTTAATGCATTGTTTATCATAAAACAATGTATTTTAAAGAAACTGACTATCATGGAACGTTTTAACAAAAAACTTTTGAAAAGTAATGTGATTTTATGGCGTAAGAGCTCCATAATCGGAGAAACTACGAACAAGTAGTTTAAATGAAAAGAAGATTAAATGTTTTAAAGTTTAATATAAATTCCGGTGAGCAAAAACCTGGCAAAACAAGGGAAATGCTTTAGAATTAACAAAGAGTGGCTTGGCAAATCGCTTTCATTTCCTCGATTTGAAAAACAAACAGAAGCGTCAATGAAAAGCAAACGTGCCCATCTTCATATTCCGTCTGAATTTGTTCTGGACGATCAAAAATATCAAGAGTAAAACGGTTATACAATTCTAGTTCTACACATTCGTTAGTGTACGTGACATGTATGAGTTTAAGATCTGAAAAACAGGAAAACAAAAAGTGTCTGTTGGCACTAAAACAACCGAAACAGTTTTTCTTCTGCTGTCTTTATAGTAATACGTACATTTTGCCTGAGAAAGGTTGTTCCAATCCTTCAAAACGAGTCGCTAATATTCATTATAAGGTTTGCTTGAGAATAATTAAAATTACTAATTATGTTTACATTTTTTAATGCGATATTATGGATGATTTATAAATATCTAATTAGTATAAAACTATCTTAAATTCTTGTTTTTAACTCATTTTTCTACAAAAAATATTGAAAAAGGTTTGTAAATTAATTAATAAATTACTATTTAGCTTATGTAAAAGCTTAAAATTTTACTACTTTTCTTCTACAAAAGAATCCGTGATCTGCTTTTTTTGTTCAAAGTAAATTTTATTTTTTGCCAACTTTGGAGGCTTCCTGCCCCACTGTGCGTCGTTGTGAAGTCACATTGTGACTGTGACCATCGATTGTCAATGTGACGTTACGTGACGTCGATGTGAAGTCACAGTGACTAAAATGTGAAGTCGTTATGGCCGTTTTAGAGCTCGTTTGTAACGTCACATTGTGACCACTTTGTGAAGTCACGGTGTGACAAATTTGTGAAAAATGTGTCTGTTTGTGACTACTTTGACATTAACATTGTGACGAAACTGTGACAAAAGCGACGATATTTAAATTACCAGAAACATTTTTTTAAAAATAAATAACATGTTTTGAAGAATATTTATAATTTTCTAAAAAATTTTAAGAAAGTCACATCTCAGTCACAATGTGACGTCACTGAGTGGTGGCATTTTGGTCACAGATGTGATGTGACCAAAGTGACTTACAGTGACGTCATTGTGACGTCACTGTGACCATGAATGCTATGAGGGATTATTCACGCTATACAATTTAGGGGCTTCGGTTAAAAGAACCGATAATGTCCAATGTAAAATTATGTTGTTCAAGCACAGAAAATTTCAATGCACTGTGACAATTTGACCATGAATTATAAGAATTTAAACTTTTCGTACTCCCATTCTCAGCTTTTTATAAAATTTAACTCAGCACAAACGCTGGGACAAAATTTATCCCATTTACATTGTGAAGCCACTCTACAAATTTAGGAACGTGTGCTGATGGGTTAAGTGATTTGATAAAAAATTATAATGGCTCCACATGATCTTGAGCCATATAACGTTTGAACTGAAACAATCCGAGGATCCGAATGATAAACGGAAATGAAATAGCATCGGGATTCAAAAATCTGGGCATAAAATGGTGTATAATAAGCCACCTCATCATAATCAACAATTCGAACACTTTTTCTACATTAGTTTTGACAGGGTTATCCAAAAGATATTCGTTCTTTTTAAGTTTGTTGACGATCCCCTATGATGTTTCAGGAAAAAAAAAATCTTGTAATATATGACCTGCACTATATATGGTTTATTTTGTTATATTTGGCAATACTTTAATGCTTGAACCAATTTTCTTATATTCATAACTACAATGTATCTTTTGTTTTGCGTGAATTAATTCAATAGAATCAATATGACTGTTTTATGAGCTCAAAGATACTGATAATGAGGAGAAGATACGGGTATAAATGTAGACCTAACTAAATACATAGAATAATCATTTTATCAAACTGAATTCTAATGAGGATGGACCTAGAAAGTTTCAACATGATCGGAAATGTTTGTTTAACTCTTTGAAATTGCTCCACCTGAGTAATGATCTTCTTTAATATCTGAAGATATACTGGAACTTTTAAATAATAATAATAATAAATTTAGATTTTTTTTATTAACCCTTTGGGTCTGGTGTACTATTGATAGTACACTTGTGTCTTTTAAATAAGTATCATTTTGTTTTAACAAATACTTTTGTTATTGTTTACAAGTAGCAATGTTAGTATCTATGCTTTTACTACATGACTTCATTAACGTTTAGACATTTAGTAATAATAATAATAATAAATATTTGCTTAATTCTCTCTGTACCGTTTATGATTCTTTTATATATAAACCTATATTTCACTCTTTAAATTTAAAATAAAGGTTACTTTCGGAAAGATTAACGTGCAATAAAGCGCAAAAAACATTAGAAAGTTATAATATCAATTAAATCTTGTTATAATATAACATTTTCTAGACATCTCCAAAAATTATTCCCTAGCCTATTGTCATATGAATATTAATTGATTAGTAAACAAAACAAAAACATTCATTATCTTTCAGACGGTGAAATAATCGTTAAACTGTAATTAAACTATTTGGATAGCTAGTGTTAATGTTTATAACGTAAAAGTATTTTTTTTTCTTCTAAAAACTGAAAAAAAAATCGGACCCGAAAGGGTTAAAACTGATTCAATATATCAGTAGTTTTAACCTTTTTAGGGTTTCGTTCATATGATCAAACCCTATCACATCTGTCCTCTGTCTAGATAAAATCATAAAATCAAAGCAAAAATCAATCTATACATTTTTTAACTGTGCAATAATTAACTTATGAAATTAACTTTTGTTTTGATAATTAAATTTATGTATTTTTGCCTAACGTAAAAAATAAATTTTGCAACATTAATTGGTACCTTTTTCAACAATTAAAATCTAGATTTAAACATGATTTCCATAAAGAGACCATTTTTCGGAGCGACCAGTTTTCACTAGAACAGAACGTGGCGCTTTAGGGAAGTTTTATTGTAGATGTTATATTATATCAACAAAACAAATTAAGCAAGAGATGCATATTCTTATTCTGCCTGTGAAAATGCTTAAAGGAATATGTATATCCTGTAATTAATAAGCAGCAAAAATAAACAAATAAATAAATAAAATAAAATGAAGAATTATAGAAGAAGAAGCTTAGTTAATTGCTAGTACTTTTAGATGTGTGCATGTTGTTTAGTTTTTCTTACATGCTTAGTTGAAATTCAACAGTTTTATTTGAAACTAATAAACTGAAGACAGAAAGTAAGTTTTATACGTCTAAACACTATTATAAATTTATTTTTATTTATTTTTTCTTCATTACAGATAGAAATAAATAGCTATAACTGTATCAGTGTTTCGTTTATATCTTGATATAAACACCTTTTCAAAGTTCTAATTATATAAAATAATACGTCTCATTATGTGATGTTTCTGTCACGCATTACACCAAAGCTCTTTCTTGGTCATCTTCTCATTTCAGCTTAATTGCTCGTCAGCCATTTTGGTAGATGGGAAATAACTGGTGTTGAAAACCGCTTACCTCTGACTGGCTGAAATGTTGGAAGCTGGATAAAAAGACCTAACTAGCAAAGATTTTTCTTTCTTAGAGTAGCGGTTAAAATGTCGGAGATATTGCTGTTTGCTATGTCACACTGGTGACTCAGACGATTTTTCGCAGAAAATCGGCGGAAATTAAGGATTGGTGCAAAAAAGGTCGCAAAATTGGTGAATCTAAGAGCAGTTTTATGAAACTAAAGACGGAGATTGCGTCCACTTACCTTGTGCAGAAATTTATCAAGTTTTTCAAAAACTGTTAAAGGATGCTTCGGATTGGAAAATCCCTTCGTCATCTTGGAATTTCTTCGTTGTGGTTTCCAACTGTCCACTTTTTTCAGAGAAGTCGAAAACTGAAAAAAAAATTTGCTTACATCAACACATTCGGAACATCAACTAATACACAATCTGTTAGAAATATATGTTCTTGTAAACCCGGTGTTACATTGTTACAAACATTGTAAACTGATTTCTGAAAAAAAAAATTCTGAGCACTAAAAAATTAACAATTTTTAATGACATTACGTTTTTTAACAAACTTGTTCTAGGTTTTACAGTATGCATGAAATAATTCAAAAATTCAGGCAAAAGTAAATCAGTTTCCGAATGAATGATTGCGTGGTGCTGAATTTTGTATAGCATGAAAAACTAGTTGGATGTGCCAATCCCAAAACTTTCTTCTATCTCATATGTACATTTTAATATTTTTAAAAAATAGTTACTCCTTTTAATGCTTTAATAATTTTAATTCAATATCATACCAACTTTGATTTTCCCCTTAAATTTCTGCTTCAGCCAATTAATAGGAGTAAAACGAATTTCCGTCTCTGCACGAGCCGATAGACAATAGAATGATAGGCAGATATTTTTTTTCAAATTCAGGGAGATCCTACTTGTCTTACCAAAAACTAATCATATACAAAAAATTAAATTCGGTTCTAGAACTAATTTCATACACTTTTAGGTGGTGCAATATTGAAAATGGCATAAAATTTGCGCCCCCTTCCGGCGGATTTTTTTCAAATTCAAGAAGTACCAAGGAGCCATAATCATACACGTACACAAAAAATTTGGTTCAATTCTATGCATAACTTCAGACACTTTTTGATGGTAGAATGGCGACATACACACAGGCACACAGACAGACACACAGACAGATAGACACACACACGGACAGACACACACACGGACAGACACACACACGGACAGACAGACATTTTGTAAAAACATGTTTTTTGGAATCTCTGACCCCTAAAACGTGTAAATCCGTCGAAAACCGGAAGTCGAAAAAAATTTCGATTACAATACTTTCTTCTATTGAAGATAGAAGAAAGTAATATTTGGGCTGTTCAATAAGTAATAAGACAAAAATAATAAAAAATACAGAATACCCTTAATCGTCATCATTTACATGGTACTTTTTGAAATAACTACCGCGGAACATAATACATTTATCCCACCGTTCTATCCACTTCTTAAAAACATGTAAAAGTCCGTTTTTTTTTTGTAGCTTTTTCAAAACCACCTCCGCAGTCTTAACACATGCTTTTGTTGCTTGAAAAATATTTGCCTCATAATGGTCTCTTAAGCTGAAGAAACAGCCAGAAATCCCATGGAGCGAGATCAGGACTGTATGGAGGATGTGGTAAAATCTCTACATTGTTCTGCTGCAAAACATCCTGTACGCAACGAGCAATGTGTCAACAATTTCGGAATCTATCGCGCGCAAACACATTTCACTTTCTAATGTTCTTCCTCGATTGAGTGAACACTTCCTACAGAAATATTCAAGAGAGCATGAAGCTAACGTATTGTAGTTCTGTAGTCCTCCTTGATGATAACCACAACTGTGTTGATCATTTTCTCTATGTTGGACATTGAAGGTCGTGCCTCACGTTCAATATTTTCCACATATTGCTTTCTTTCCTCAAAAGCATTGTTGAAAGCTTCACGTGTCATATCGCTGTTGATTTTTGCAGACGAACACAAAATTTAATCGCATAACATTTCCACAGCTGGCCGCTCTCGTAAACGCCCGCAAACGCGCTTCAGGTAAACCACGTAATACTTAGGAACATGAGAATGTACACGCCATTTATCGGTAACATTTGTTAATACAAACAACAAACTTTTTTTATACTACGGGAATTAACATTTCGAGGGGTAGTTTCGCGGCAGTAAAATTGGTCTTATTACTTATTGAACATGAACAGTTTAGGTAGTTCAAAATTTTAACAATATAGGACACTACTGCAAAAGAAACAGTATCATATGCAGCTGTAAATGCTCAATGAGTCCACAATATCATTGCAGCACAAATAACAGTTACGGAATACAGAAAATCATAGAGAAATTTGTCTATTCTGCGACTCTTCTATTCCGATTTCATTTAGTACCATTCTATAAATAATGTGAAACCGGTGAAAAGTGGCACATGGCCCTAGGAAATCAACTAGTCGGGCCTAACATCTCTGACTGAAATAAGTGACTAATGAAAGTTCCAGTTGTAAAAATTGCGTACATCATAGAATAATTTATAATATATCGTGTAGAATGTTTGAAAAACAATAGGCAAATTCTTTCATAACTTGCAGATTAATCCCTTTGCCTCTAGAGCTGATAGCAGATGTATGTCACTAACTACCAATATCGCCGCATTTGGCTTTTTTTATTTGAATTTGCCCCACAAAAATTTAATGGGTAATTTTCTTTAACTCAATTTATGGAAATGCAATCCTCTATAATCAAATTGTTGCGGAATTACCACAGTACGAAATATCCAACCCACTAATAGAAAACGCCCGAAACATACGCTTTTATTTAAAGATGACAGTTGAGACTTCCCCACTTCTCACCTATACTTAAACTTTCTCAGTTTGTTTTCTGTCTCTTTGTTTTGCTTTGTTATTAAAAAAAAATCAAAGTTATTCTGTTAATTTATTAGCATTTTATATTTGATATTGCTACAATGTATGTCTCTGAAAAGAGTCTTTTTTTCTGTTGGGATAATTTCCGGTAGCTTTTTTGCCTGATTATTTAAGAACGAATGGAATTTCATTTTTTTCTCTTTCTTTCTTTCTTTTTTCTTTTCTTTCTTTTCTTTTCTTTCTTTTCTTTTCTTTACTTTTTTCGCTTATTTTGTTATACTAGATACACAAAATATATATTTTTATTCCTTTTTTACATTTTTATTTATCTTTAACTTTAGTAACTATTTTTTTCTCTATGGTTACCAGCCGCATCTTAACATATTTTCTTTTTATGGCTCCCTAACACCCATTTAACACGACTAACCTATAGACTGGATCTTAAGTTGCCACGCAATTAGATAGTTCATCATATTGTTCCATTGTTCAATCATCTTGGAAAGCAAAAATAAAAGCTAAAACTTTCTGGTGAGAATTCGGAATGTCTAATTAAAAAATCTGCAAGATATCAGCGCATACGCTACGTAAGTTATTGTCGGAAAAGTCTAAAGTAGAATAACGTACGCTACGTACGTCATAGAAGCTAATGCAATTTTCCTGTATAGATATTTTTAATTTCTAAATATCTTCCATCTTTTACATTATTTTAAATGTTTATTTGTTGCGTTCATGATTACTTTCAAGATCATCACATCAATACATTCTCCAACAGTTGTACCAACTTTGGCTGTAAAAAATAAAGTTACTGCTATTTTTTCTCTTTTACGAAAAAGTATTTAAAGACCAATTTAGAACAATAACATCATTATTTTACACAGTTTAATGTTAATCATTAAAAAATATTTAGAGATTAAAATGTTTTATTAAATACGACAAAAACATAAATTTATTCTGTTATTGCACGTAATTGTTTTACAAAAATGATATTTTTATAAAATTTAATAAAAAAAATTAAAAATACCTCGGACAAAATTATAAGACACTCTAACATTTTAATTAAAACACATGCTTTTATTCGAAAATAATGTGCAATGTGCAAATTGTCTGCACGCTGTTATGACGTCAGCAGTTAACTAAAGCAGACCGACTTCATAACCGACTTCATGCATTTAACAAACATGATACGAGGTACAGAAAAAGTGAAATTTGTGAAATTTGTAGATTAAATGAAACTAGAGCTTCAGTTAATAATATTAAAAAAATTACTAACCGCTCTAGATGTGCAATTTCAAATGTTTTGAAAAGAGGAATAAATGGATCGGCGATTAAAAGATCTCTACGTACCCCCCTTACATGACCCTGAGAGACAGACGCCATGTGCTTTCGCTCTTTACATAGAATACATGCGTTAAAAAATCTTTGAAACCGAATTGGTCGTTTAGCGGTCGTCTCATTTGATTTAAGTAGTCTGTTAATATTAGGCTGATATGTAATTGGCATGAAAATCATATGCATTTTATGACGGAAAATTCCATTGAAAGTAAAGTGAATTCTTTAACATCTGAAACATAAAAGCTAAAAATTTCTTGTTATGACATTTCTTATTTATCTTGCAAAAATAATATGAAAATTCCTCTTTTATCACAGCCACCATACAAATTAATTTTTAATAACCAAATTTCAACCTTTGCATCTGCAGATTATGCAGAAATGTTATTCCTATGTTTAAATAGGTTTACATTTTAAGTATTTTCTTCAACGCAGTTTCAAAATAAATAAACAAAATAAATAGTATGTTTAATCATACATTCGCAATGAATTCAATTCAAGTGGTTCTTTCACTTTCGCTTTTTTTTTTTTTTTTTTTTTTTTTTTTTGAAAGAAAAATAAAATTTAAAACTTATAAACCAGGATTAATAATAATAATAAACAAGAAAGAAAAAAATTATGGTTCAAGCAAAGATTATGAAGGGGAGACTACACCTTTAAAAGCCGCAGAAAACGTAAAATTGTATCATGTGCTGTACATTTTTTTAAAAAAAGAGTAATGTCTCTGGAAACACAAAAATTTTAAAATATCTTTATATGGTATTGAACTTTCTTTAAAAATTTTTAGTTTAGATATAATACTGCATTTTTTTTTTTTTTTTTTTTTTTGTATGGAGTCGATTTCGAAATGATATTTTTAAAAAATTACGACGTATAACATTTCACTGCGCGCAAGATATCTCATGCAGATTTCATGCGATTAGCATAAATTTGAACTTAAATTAAACATAATACCTTGGACTACAGTTTGAACTAGAATGTTTATGAATGGCTAATTAGATACAGAGAAATTAGATTTAATTATAGAAAATAAAAAAATAATGAATTTTTGCATACATTCAACCTTGTAATTTTTTTCATATTGAACACAACTGCATAATTCTAGTTCATTTTCTTCATTATATGTACATGTAGCCAGGGTAAAAATTTTGAAGCTATACTTTGAACGATTTTGGAGATATCACGCGCGCAAGTGCAAAAAACATCATTTTGAGTAAAAACCGTTTAAATATTAAAATGTATTTTACAAATATAAAACTCGTAAAAAAAGAAATAAAACTATCAATAATATAACATATTCAGTATTAAAAATAAAATTTGATGCTTGTTTAAATTGATAAATAAAAAAATAGTTTGTAAAATGGAGTAAAATGTAGGAATTTGTGTACATGTTTGCGACTCGCAAAAAATACAAAATTCGATTATATGGTTTGCATTTTTTTTTTTTTTTTTTTTTTTTTTTTTTTGTAAATAACAATGTCCCTAGATGCACAGAACTTTCAAAATATCTTTATATGATATTGAACAGCATTAAAAATATTTAATTTGGATATATAATGTGCAAAAAATACCAAAGAGTAGGTTTTTAAATGATTAAAAACAAAAAAAAAATGGCGTCGAATAAGCGTTGAACAATCGCTTACTGCATGCATGATATCTCATGCAGATTTCATACGATTTGCATAATTTTTTTCTTAAAATAAACATAATATTCTAGACTATAATTTAAATTTAATTTTATATAAATGGTTAGTTAGAAAAATAGCAATTACTTTTGAATTATAAAAAAATCCCTGTCGGCAGGGCCTATAGGTGGAGGTAGATTTCGAAGAGTGCTCATTTCAGAATATATATATATATATGTCAATATAGCGAGCCCATAGCAACAGGCTCGCTTCAGATGCATTTGGCCGACTCGACATCCGCCCCATAGCAAAGTACAACACGTGTACGACCTTTTTACAGCCACGTGTGAACTAAATGTTGCATAGTTAGCACTTTCACACGAAAGGGCCTTAGCAACAAGTACAGAAGAGTTAGAATGATGCCGGATCCCGCCTGATGAAGACGTACTCAGCGGAGCTCTGGTCGAAAAGACAGAAGATGCCCCTTAATCTTAATCCTTTAATTATTTTTTCCCTTGTAAATATTGCACATTAATCAAGATTATTAAACTTATGTAATATTACCCCTGGACTCCTTAATCTACATGGGGGCCGGCCTACTTGTACCCCCAAACATCAGCGACATGAGACAGACGACAAAAGGCCGATTTTATCCGTGCCATTGGATTACATCGATAGACAAGCAATTCAACGAGCTCTCCTGAGGATTTATCACAGCGGAAAATGCCACGTCTTTCGAGCGACTGTTCAAAGAGAACAGCTGTGTGAATTTATGGGAGTGACCCATATTTGACGGTGCGCCGGCTCGGATAAGAACTTTCTCGCTAGTGAGTACTCCTTTTTTTTCTTTCTCTCTCGCTTGTTGCTTCCATCATGTTTCTGACGGAAATACCACAGATATGTGCGATGCTCAAGTTAGATAAAGCAAATAAAATCAAGTTGTTACACCAGTTCATTTTTGAGCTTGATGACTTGCGCTCTAACTGGAAAAATTTGCGCAAATTTGAAGGATTTAACTTTGCAAGTGACAGCGCTGATTTCCGCGCGAAATTGACTAAAGTAACTGCTCAATTCTCGAAACTCGAATTTATCGCAATTGCCAATTTGTTGGCCATCGAAATTGATGGTACTGAAGAAGAAATTGCAACTCGAATCCTCACGGCATTGACCGACTTAAATTCCTTTGCGAATTCTATTAAAATTGCGACTGATTCTGAAATTGACGACCCGGAACCACCCCCCCTCCCCTCTAACTCTGTTAATAGAAATGGCAGCATAACTTCCGAGTTTACTAGAACACACGAACCCACTTTAACTAGACCAGTAATTTCGTTTACAGATTTCGAGAATTTAATTCCACCATTCCGAGGATTAAATACGGAGAATGTAATTAATTGGCTTGCTCGTTTTGAAAATTTGGCGCAATCATTTGCGCTTACAGATGTTCAGAAATTCATTTTCGCTGAACGCGGGTTGAAAGATTTAGCTCTTCAATATATTCACAGTGAACCTCATATAACCTCTTATAACGAACTTAAACAAGCATTGCTATCAGAATTTTCCCATTTTGCGTCCCCAGCACATGTTCATCAAGTATTAATGAATCGTAGGAAACGTCCCTCGGAAAATTTAGTACAATATTTTCTTTCAATGCGCGAAATTGCGAACAATGGAAACATCGATGATCTTTCGTTAATGCATTACATAATTCAGGGTATAGAAGACTCCGCACAAAATAAAGCTGTGCTATTTGGATGTACTAATTTGCTACAATTTAAGGAAAAGCTAGTGATTTATGATGAAATTTGCCGATCAGCCAGTGGTCAGGTGAAACGCATGTCGTATCATGCGAAAGGCACTACTCCTACACCACACCTTAAAAATGAACGTAAAATTATCTGTTATAACTGCGGTTTGGGGAACCACGTTTCCGCAGATTGTCATAATAAAAATAAGGGCCCAAAATGCTTTAATTGCTCTTTATGGGGCCATCGGTCTTTTGAATGTGGCGAGCACACTGGGGAGAAACAGCCGACAACCCGAGGCACCCCTCCCCAACAACATTCGGGGTTAAAGCACGATAAGAAAGTCCACGTCGTAGACTCACAGCAATCGTATACCAACATGAATAAATTAGTCAAAATTGCGGATGTCATAATAGACGCATTAATTGATACGGGAAGCGCGATTACAGCAATAAGAGAAGATTTTTATAAATTAGTTGGCTCCCCTCTCCTACAATGTGAAACCATACAACTGGGCGGTTTTGGTGGTGGCAGTTTAACGCCATTAGGATCATTTAAAACGGATATTCAAATAGATGGAACTCTGTTCTCTACTAGAGTTTATGTCGTAAACTCATCACAAATGTCCACCCCCTTTATTGTAGGGCGGGACGTGCTTACACAGGGTACACTAACGTGTGGTCAGGACGGGATATCGCTCCATAAAACTCCCCAAGCGGATGTTTTCATTAACTGCATTAATGTGTTCGAAACACAGGACGAGATCGATCTAAATCACATCATCGATCATAACATTCGTACGGAAGTCGCTACTTTAATTAAAACCTACAAACCCTCAAAAACGAAGAGCACAGACTTAAAAATGTCGATAGTATTAAATGATGATATACCCGTGTATCAACGCCCCCGTAGAATGTCCCTAAGCGAAAAAGAATTAATCCGCGACCAAATTCAACAGTGGTTGCGGGACGGCATTATAAAACCGTCGTATAGCGATTACGCAAGCCCCGTTGTCTTAGTAAGAAAAAAGGACAATTCCATGCGCTTATGCATTGATTTTCGAAAATTAAATAAAAAAATAGTGAAGGATCGTTTTCCGTTACCCCTAATTGATGACATATTGGATCAACTCAAACAAGCTGAAATTTTTACGACCCTTGATCTTAAGAATGGGTTCTTCCATGTTGATGTAGACCCAAACAGTACAAAATATACAGCTTTTATCACGCACGACGGGACCTATGAATTTTTAAAGGCCCCTTTTGGCCTTTGTTCAAGCCCCTCAGCATTTACGAGATATCTCGCGTGTGTTTTCCGTGAATTACTCATGGAAAGTGTATTAATATTATACATGGATGATCTTGTAATTCCTGCAAAATCGGAAGAAGAGGGACTCCATAACTTAAAACGTGTACTAGATACTGCTTCTGATTACGGATTGGAGATTAATTTTAAGAAATGTCAATTTTTACAGCGCAAAATAGAATTTTTGGGGCATATTATCGAGCATAACACTATAGCGCCATCCCCTGCGAAAATTAAAGCAGTCCAACATTTCCCGGAGCCTAAAAATGTTAAACAGCTGCAATCCTTACTCGGGCTAACGGGTTATTTTCGAAAATTCATACCGGGATACGCTTCTATTGCACGCCCCCTAAGTGATTTGTTACGTAAAACAGCGACTTTCGATTTCGGTCCGGACCAACGGCAAGCACTGCATATACTACGTAATCGACTCACCAGTAATCCAGTTCTACACATTTTTGTACCCGGCTCGGAGCTCGAAGTGCACACTGACGCCAGTAAATATGGCTTTGGCGCGACGCTTATGCAAAAATCCCCCGACGGTCATTTTCACCCGCTCCAATACATGAGCAAAAAAACATCCCCCCAGGAAGAGAAGTTGAGCAGTTACGAATTAGAAGTACTAGCGGTCATCGAAGCACTAAAAAAATTTCGTGTTTATCTTCATGGCACTAAATTTCGAATCATCACGGATTGTCAGGCCTTTCAGAAAACGATGGAAAAAAAGGAACTCACACCCAAAATTGCACGTTGGGCCTTATTTCTACAATATTTCGATTTCGAAATAAAACACCGACCAGCTGCAAAAATGCAGCATGTCGATTGCCTTAGCAGATACCCCGTCATGCAGATTACGCATGATGAATTAACTCTAAAAATTATGCAAGCACAAGACAGAGACCCATTTATAGCCGGCATCAAGGCCGCAGCGATAAGCTCTCCGGTAGCTGATTTTGTGCTTCGTAACAACGTACTGTATAAAATTGAACGTGGCAGAGATTTATTAGTTATCCCCGAAGCGATGCAGCTTAATATTCTCCAGGATATACATGCTAAAGGCCATTTCTCAGCTAAAAAAACTGAGGAAATAGCATCTCAGAACTTTTTTATTCCGAAACTATCCGAACTCGCACGAACCATCGTGATAAACTGTGTTCCGTGCATTTTAGCATCTCGGAAATTGGGTAAAAAAGAAGGTTTTTTACACCCGATTCCAAAAGGTGACACGCCACTGGATACATATCATTGTGATTTTCTCGGACCACTCCCATCAACAAATAAAAATTATAAACATTTATTTACTGTAGTGGATGCATTTACAAAATTTTTCTGGTTATATACAGTAAAATCTACGGCGGCGCAAGACGCACTAGGTAAACTGAAATTACAGCAAACTACATTTGGTAATCCCCGACGCATTATCACAGACAAAGGCCCCGCATTCACGTCAGCCGACTTCGCAACCTTCTGTAAGGAGGAAAACATCGAACACCATCCGATCACCACGGGAGTACCCCGGGGAAACTCCCAAATCGAAAGAATACATGGCACACTCATCCCAATATTAACAAAGTTATCGTTGGACGATCCCGAAAAGTGGTACAAACATGTCGCTCCGGTGCAAAGGATAATAAATAGCACCATTTCATCCGCTACCAACTTTTCCCCTTTCGAAATTCTTACTGGCGTTAAAATGAAAAATAAAGAAGACTTACACAACCGACAACTCTTAGAAACAGAAGAGGCTCAATTAGCAGTAGACCATAAAAAACAATTAAGAGATGTCGCAAAGACGCACATTTTAAAACAACAGCAAATGACACGTATGCACTATGATAAGAAACGGAAACCTGCTACTGCTTATCAAATCGACGATCTGGTCGCGATAAAAAGAACTCAGTTTGGTACGGGCCTAAAACTCCGTCCTAAATTTTTCGGCCCATACCGGATTACCGCAGTGCATCCCAACGAACGATATCAAGTTAAAAAATTTGGGTCACATGAAGGCCCACAGATTACAACTACGGCAGCTGACATGATGAAATATTGGACACAGTCGATATAAACTGACTCATAGTGACTGGAAGAATTTACTGCAAGATAATTTCTACATTTGCGAGTGTTTTTTTTTTCTTCTTCTTTCTTTTGCAAAATCACAAACACAGATGTGGTTTTAGTTTTGTGTTTACTCCTCCACGCTTCGAAGAGGGAATAATGGTGTTTTTTTTTAATTATTCCCTCGAATGTGAAATATGCCACAGCAATAAATAAAGCTAAGTCAAGTGCTTTTTTTTTGATTGGCTGGCTAAAGCATTTTTATCATTATTATTATTTCATTAACCAGGATTATGTTAACAAGTGCCAAGTGATTTTTTTTTGGCACAAACATTTAACTTTTACAATATATTATACATTGGTGCTCAGGACATTTGACTTTTTTTTTCTCTTTTCTTTTTCTTTTTAGAACTCAGACTTATGATTTATTTTGTTTCATCGTATATAGGACATATTTTTTTACATACTTAGTACCATTTTATATGCTTCGAAATATTGTATGTTTTGTTTGAAATATGATTGTTTTTATAAATATGTTTATCTGTATAAACTATTTCTTCTACCCCCCCCCCCCCCAAAAAAAAGAAAGAAAAAATATGATGTAACAGGAAAACTATAAGTTTCGAATTTTTTTTTCCCTCTACTCTTTCGTTCTATTTTGACGGACAAAAGATAATTATTTTTATTTGTTTGTTTTGCCTTTGTCATAAAAGTTTTTACGATTATTCCAATTTGAGCAATTTTCTTTTACATAAAAATAAAAGTTTTTCTCTATTTTTTTTTTTTTTTTTTTTTTTTTTTTGAAGACGTATTGAGAAACACTACAATAACTTGTAGACTTTTTTTTTATTATTTTAGACGAGGACGAATATCTGTTTAGAAGACGTTGTGTTGGAAACCCCCTTTGGGGAACGATGATAAAACAAAAGACAGGTGTGCAAAGAGCACATTAACGACGCTAACTATTATGATATAATTTTTTTTTCTTTTCATTGTGTGTGCTATTAATGACGTCTTCAAAATTCCTTTTTTTTTCTTTTCTTTTCTCTTAGTAATATTATTTTTTTTTTAATTCATGTTTTACAGTGATCGTCTGGTTTTTTTTTCTCTCTCCCTTGAAGAAATGGTTTATCTTAAGTATCCCTATCAGTGTACACGTTCAGCTGTGGTCAGCTGCATGTCGGATTGGCCGAGTGTCAATATAGCGAGCCCATAGCAACAGGCTCGCTTCAGATGCATTTGGCCGACTCGACATCCGCCCCATAGCAAAATACAACACGTGTACGACCTTTTTACAGCCACGTGTGAACTAAATGTTGCATAGTTAGCACTTTCACACGAAAGGGCCTTAGCAACAAGTACAGAAGAGTTAGAATGATGCCGGATCCCGCCTGATGAAGACGTACTCAGCGGAGCTCTGGTCGAAAAGACAGAAGATGCCCCTTAATCTTAATCCTTTAATTATTTTTTCCCTTGTAAATATTGCACATTAATCAAGATTATTAAACTTATGTAATATTACCCCTGGACTCCTTAATCTACATATATATATATATATGATTAGAGATAAACTCAGTTTAATAACTTCATTTGGCCGTTTATGAAAAATTTTTAATTTCATTTTTCTGCAAAAACTGGTTTTATCAGAATCATCTTAAGAAAAATTCAGCTCAAATGCCCATTTTGACAACATATTTTGAAATAGATTCTGAATTTATTAAAAAATCGACCAAAACAGTACACTATACAGTTCCTAAATAACAAAAAACTGTCAGTTGAATACATTTGAGAAAAAAATTGAATTTAAAAATGAGTCATAAAATAACCGATTTGTTGTTTGAATACACTCTTAATTCTTTAATCATGATTGCTTCGGAAAATTTTGTGCAAAATACTCACTTTGACAGCATTTTTAAAAATATATTCTATCTTTATCAAAAAACTGGCCAATGCGTCACAGTATATAGTTCCTAAATAAGAGGATCTGTAAATTGGATGCGTTTGAGAAAGAAAATGGATTTTAAAACGAGTCATAAAAAACGCAATTTGCTATTTGAAAACTTCCTTAAATTTTCAAATCACGAAGACTTCGGGAAATTCTGTTCAAAATACCCTTTTTGGTAGCCTTTTTCAAAATATATTCTGTCTTTATCAAAAAACCGATCAATGCATCACATTATATAGTTCCTAAATAAGAGGATCTGTAAATTGGATGCGTTTGAGAACAAAAATGGATTTAAAAACGAGTCAGAAAAAAACGCAATTTCTTATTTGAACATTCTTTTCTTATTCGAACTTAGCCAAGATTTTATCCCCTTTGATTTTATGTAAAAGTTTGGTGGAGATTGGTGAAGAATTATAGAAGTTATCGTGTCCATAAAAAAGTGAGATATATAGATAGATAGATAGATATATAAACTGGTGCGATTGCAATAGGTAGTATTTCTTACGAAATCTACCTAAAAACAGAAATCATTATTTTTTGCACACGTTCAATCTTATATTTTTTTTCCAACTAAACACAGCTGCATAATTCTAATTTATTTTCATGTTTATATATATATTTAGATAGGATAAAAATTTTGAAGCTATACTTCTCATGGTTTTGGACATATGATATGCACAAGCATGCAAAACTTCATTTTGAGAAAAAGCCGTTCATTTTTGAAAGAAATTATAGGGCTGGATAGCCCTATAATTTCTTTCAAACTATACACAGCTGCATAACTTTAGTTCTTTGTCATCTTTGTATGAACATTTAGGTAAGGTAAAAATTTCGGAGCTGTACTTCAAATGATTTTGGAGATGTGCGCAAAAGACTATATCGGAAACGGGGGCGTGATGCTTGGAACTTATGGAGTGATGTTGACATTTTCAGCAATATCTAGGTAAATAAGAATCGCACAATTAAAATATTGGTATCAAATTAAACAGAATAAAATTATCTTTATAAAGAAATAAAAATTGAAAAATCGATTTTTTAACCATTTTAAAGGTGTACTGTCCCCTGAAGCACTTTTCAACACATTCAAAAAAATGTTACAAACTGCACAGTTTAAAAAATTAAAATATTACGTTTCATTTCACCATAAGGAAATTTATAACGCATTTCAAAACGGAATTTCAGCTATTCTTATCAACAATCGGAAAATTATCCGAATTCTTAGCATTCCTGTATACGATATAGTTGTGTCGATTAACAATATGCATTCCAAAATTTAGTTAAGGGATACATACATTTCAGAAAATTCTCCTTCATCAATTTCCTCTAATAAGGAGGATGGTACGCTAATACTTTTGTGCAGCCCTATAAATGAGGTATAGAATTTATATATAAAGAGTAATATGCAAAAAATCAATTAAATTTAATAGCGCATACCAAATTTTAAAACATACTCTCCAGCAATTATTACACAAAGACAGTACTGTAATTCATTTCTTTTGTGTATCCCTGTAAATTAGTAAAAAATGCTATAAAAGTATAAGTGTGAAGTATGTAATAAATGATCGTAATGAGATTCAGTGATTTGTATCAGTTTCAATACATTTGAAATAGCATAATGCCATTAAAATACTCTCTAAATGATTTTTCCCCATATAACATAAACTAATCGAATTATTTTGAGTGCCCCTGTAAATGAACCATTAATCGTACGTACTTCATGTGCAATACCAAACATGCTTTGGTGATCCTAAATAAGCCTTATCAATTGCATGAAAATCAGAGTATATTTACAGGAGTTGGAGCATGGACAGACGGACAGACAAACAGAATGGATAAACACTTTTCAACTTTGTTGGAAGTGCTAAAAACACGCTAAAGTGTTTGGTTAGAACGTAATCCGTCTGTTATGTAGCAGCAATTCATTTTCAATTCTTCAGCCTTTGAAAAAAAAAAAAAATGTATTGCTTCAGGGTTCGGTTTTATAATTATCTTTACGAAAAGGTCCAATTCATTTGTGATCCATTTTTAAAACTCGTAATGATAAATAAAATCTCTAATAATGAATTTACAACAAATAATGAATGTGCACATTAAACAGTCGTCCCATCCGCAACTACATTATAAAATTCATTGTTGCCGGTCGTAAGGCACTATAGACTGGATGGCGCAGCATAGAAAACTACCTCAGCGGGTTCACCGCTGAAATTCAGGATTAGTTAAAACACGATTCGCATATTAAAACGCCATCGATCTGTTATGTCATATCTTGGTGGAAAACACCTAAGAACCCGATTTTAACTGCTAACTCGTACTTTTACCATTGTATTTTCCTGCTCCCAGTCTTCCATATTTTCATAACTTTAGGTGCAGGAAAATAGAATTATTTTAGGTGTTTTCCACCAAGATATGACTTGGTAAACCGATTGTGTTTTAATATGCGAGTTTTCACTAACTCTGGAATTTCAGCCGTGAACTCGATAAGGTAACTGTCGGTGCTGCCGCCTCCCGTCTATTATTCTTCTTGCCTATTATCTTGATCAAAGCAGTATTTAAGTCAAGCGTCCCAAGACCTAAGATATGTGTAGTACGACTAACATAAAATGTACGAAGATGAAAAATCATTTAACTATGCTAAACAAATATCGCTGATTTAAATATGCTCGATTTTAATTATGTTTTTTATGTAATGAAAGATGACTCATTAAATTTAGTAAGTAGTTAATACATAAGGGCAGAATTTTATGGTAGTGTCATATTTTATTAAATTCTTGATGAGCTAGTTATACAAAATGGTATACACCATAGTATTTCCTATAATGTTAGCAATGTTTAGAATATGTTTAGAATTTAATACTGAATAAAATATTCAACTTTATTTCCTTTTTTTTAAATTTACCGATTGAAGACAATAAAATTCCAATGTTTTCTTGGTCGTATCGACTTTTATTATTTAACTTGCAAACATTTCATTCTTCTAATTATAAACCTATTTCATTATGCGTATATTCGGAATAACTTTAATTTTAAATGCATGTATTAAATGTTGTCTTGTTAAACAAAGAAATATTGTTAATCTATTTGTTTGAATAATTTGTTATTCTGGACAAAAATTTTCCTAAAATCACAGATTAGACTATCTCTCTCTCTCTCTCTCTCTCTCTCTCTCTTTTTTTTTTTTTTTTTTTTTTTTTTTAACAGACAAAGCTATTTCGAGAATTCATATTAAAAATTCAATCATAAATTTCAAGCTATTCTCGCAATCATGACAGATTAATTAAGTCTACCAGATTTATTGCAAAATATTTGTTACAATTTTTTTTATTAAAAATATGTGTATTTAAAAAAAGTCACATTGTCATTTTAATTTTCGGATAAAAGTCAATATTTTTCGTAGCATCATACGGTACTTATTAATACTAATTAGTACTTTTTCTCCCGGAATAAAAATGATATTGTGACTACTTATGTAGATGATTTTATCAAAACAAACTGTAACACAAATATTTTGCAATAAATCTGGTAGATTTGATTAATCTGTCATGATTGAGTAAGAATTCAGAAAATATGCGCAAGAGATGCGGAGATAATAGACATCTGCGCATATATGACGTAATGCTAAAAACCCGCGCATTCATTAGCATCCCTACCACCAGCTGGCGCAGCTATGTTAATTTACGACAGATTCTAGCATTGTCTTGGAACGCTTGATATGTATGCAGTTTTGATCTTGATTTTATTGAAGCGCATATTATAAAGAAAGTGTGTTTTTAATAATATTCATTTATTTTTCATTAAAATACATCACACTGCCCTGTTGGACATTTGGATGTGCTAATAGATTGACTTGATAGAATTTATGACGAAGTAAATTTTCCAAATGGGTGAAATATGTCCGGGCTACAATTCGAACAAGAGATGTATTGGCTAAAACCGCCAATGCTCTTCCAACTGAGCCATTCTGGACGAATACTGGAGGACTATTTCACTCAATCAACCTTAACGATCACACAATCTGGTCTGATACTGTGTTCAGCTCAACAGAATAAATCGAAGGTTAAGATATGGAACTGCAGAAAACGCTGCAAACGAAATTATATTAGATTAATTTATGACACGATTATTCAATCGGTAAATACATTATAACAGAAGTAAATTTTCCAAGCGGAAGAAAAAAGCCCGGTACAGTATTCGAATCACGGATGTATTGGCTAAAGCAGCCAATGCTCTTTCAACTGAGCTATCCCGAATGAGTACTGAAGGACTATTTCACCTTAACGATTCAACCTTAACGATCACACAATCTGGTCTGGTACTGTAATCAGCTCAACAGAATAAATCGAAGTTTAATACACTATATGACCAAAGGTTACCGGCCACTTGCAATTTTAGACATTTTGTTAAATATCTAAAAAAATACATGAGGAATTATCCTAAAGTTCTAAGTGTGTAAACATAACAGTACAGGTCATATATTTCGGTGAAGATTTTTTCCCGAAACTCCTTAGGGGACTGTCAACAAATTAAAAAAAGAATGAATGTCTTTTGGATCACCCTGTCAAAACTAATGTAGCAAAAGCATTTAAGCTGAAGATTATGATTAAGTGGCATATTGTAATAAAATGTGTTCATTTTTATGTGGATAGCATGCATACTCGTAGAGAAATTAAGGTTTTTATTAAAACAGTCCCAAATTTTTCCAAGTTTTTTGCTTATAATTTGCAGAGTTCTTAATATAAATTAATGTTTTTCCTGAAAAAAAAACATTGTACACAATAACCTGTAATTAGAAATAAAAAAACATTAAAAATTGTATGAAAAATTAACAGGTTTACTAAATAATTTTTCACTGCGCATGCGTCAACGCTATCAGAATTTCCTCTGCTTTAGTAGTAGCTAAATGTAGAGCAACTTTTGTAAAAGTTTCAAAAACATAAATTGAAAATTCGAAACGTGGTCGTCGATAGAATAAGCTCAAAATCCGTTGTTCCCAAAATGAAGCAAAAAATTGTCAGGTTGTCTCCAAATATAGTAGTACGTGCCATATTGTGTATTCTATATTGACATTAATCATTGAATATATGGATACAATCTTTTATTTATTTGCTTCATTTTGCAAATAACGAATTTTGAGCTTATTCTATCGACGATTACTCTCAAAATTTTGAAGCTATGTTTTTGAGACTCTTACAGAAGTTGCTCATAAAATATTCCGATGTCAATCGATAATTTCTCATTTTACTAACAAAATTTGTCCGCGCCAGAAAAGGTTAATATTGAATTTATAAGAAAAAAAAATCAAATTTATTCGAAAACCGTTTTTAAAACATTACTTTATAAGAGTGAAGTTATGAGGAGAGTTGCCATTCTCGAGATATGGACTAGAAATTCTGCACTGCAAACTCGATAAAGAATTTTTTTTTCTTAACAATTAAAGTCAATAACCCAATTGTTAATACTAAAGATACGAGAAACAATTTTTTTCATGTTATTCTAAGTAACTGAAGCTAAAACAATTAATGTTACTTAAAACATTTTTTAAGAGATTTGGTTGTATAAAATGCATTTCTATGTGATTAGGGCTATTTTCGGACCAATAAAGATCTGGCACAAAGTAGCCTTCGAAATACTAGTTTCCATGTTACATTTATGAAAACGTAAACATTTCTTATCAAAATAAAAAATTAAAGGTGATACTGTGATCACACATGGGTTACAGGTTGCTAAAGATAATATTTTGACATGTTCCTTATTTATAGCTCTTATGCAGGCTGTTTCGCTATAGAAAGTTTGGAAAGTTAAAATTTACTCACGATATCAGTTGTTTATAAACACATCCATTGTTAACATTAAAAATAACATTAAAAATAATTTAACTACCCCCAAACTAAACAAATATCTTATAGTAGGGTATAAAATATTTTTCAAGTCAAAAACTCCAAATTATCTTGTAATGTTGTTTCAATACAAAGAGTAAATCTTTTTTAAGGTATGGACAAAAGTAACCCTGCAAGGACCAAAGTGCCCCTAAAATTTAAAGGTTATTATCTCTAATTTAATCGTCGATTTAAGAGATTAAATAATGAAAAAAAAGTATTAATTCTTTTTAATAGGAACAAAACAGTAAAAATATATGTTGAATTTACTTATAAAATGACTGTTATTAAATAAAGTAAAAATTACTACTAAACCTTTTCTGTAAAAACTCGGAATTTCTGGTTAAAAAGAAAGGCCATTGAAGTCAACATAAATGAATGCATTAAGGTAATGTTTCATTTAAAAAAATCATTTTAAATATCAAACGAAAAAAATACTTACTGCTAGAATATCAACTACCAAACTTAGAAAGATAAAGATCAAATATGCGTCCATTTATACTGTTTTTATTATTTTTGAAAATATTGTTTGTTATCGAACTTAGATCTGAGAATAAACGGTCATATGTGAAAAAGTTTTTTTTATAGGACATACACGGAAACAGACTAGATGTGAGGGCACCCACGTCATGCCATGGGGGTCAGAACAGCAAATCTTCAATTAGCGACCTCATATCGAATGATTAGTTATGACTTTCGATGACAGATGTTATGGTATTAAACATCTATTACGTGACATGTTTTGTCGGATGCAGCATCATTTGTAACTTTTGCAGAAAGCTGCTTTTCAAATGAATATTTTATTTTTTATACATTTGCATGGAAGACTTTACTTTTGTAAATAAAATTAATATTTAGTGTCAATTTTCAATTGAAGTTTGCCATCATTTCTGCTAGTTTGTGTATCTTTTTTTAATCTAGAACTCTAAATGCCTCAGTATAGTTTTCTGAAGATAAACTTAATCACTCTTTAAATAATGTTACCTATCTAACATTATTAAAAGGCGATAACACCTTTAATAATATTATTATTGAGATAGTAGTGTTATAAATGTTACAAAACGTTTAATCGTTTCAATTTCCAATTTTAAAAAGTCAAAATAACATTTATTGAACTCACATGAGTAAATTGTAATTTGAGGACTATTGTATTATCACTCATACAAGATAATGAATGATTTATAACAGTTGTGCTCGAAATATTATTATTATTTGCGTACTCCATGAAAAACTGTCTGCGTTATTTTTTTTTAATTCTAAAATCACGAAGAGAGCAATAAAAGCAAAGACAAGAGCAAAAGTTCACAAATAAACTTGACATTTATTTTGCATTTAACCCATGAAAGACGGATATATGTTTCTCTTTAAAATGCAAAATTTTCACTTTAAATCAAATTTTCAGAAAAGCCATCTTATTTTATCACAGAGTTTGCAATTAAAAAAGAAAAAAATACGAATACTTATTATTAATTTTTTAATTTCCTGGTATACAAAAAGATAAATCAGCTTTAGCTGTGATATGAACATGTGATAATTCTAATCTCTAATAGGTTTATGTAAACTTTATAAAAGGCAATTTTTTAATGTAGCATGCAGACTTATTTATACACGTATATAAATTGAAAACTTGGTGTAATTTTGTTGATGTAGCGTTTTAAAACATCATTAATAGAGCTTTAAAGATAAAACACCAACGATTATAAATGCACAAATAAAGTAAGAAAAGGTAGCAAACAGCCGTTTCGAATCTACTATGGAGATTCTCCATCAGTGCAAAAACTCAGCGAGCTAGAAAAAGCAAAACTGAGCCATAGTAGATTCGAAACGGCTGTTTGCTACCTTTTCTTACTTTATTTGTGCATTTATAATCGTTGGTGTTTTATCTTTAAAAATTTTTGCACAAAGGCTTTATTTGCTATTTTAATTAATAGAGCTGTTGCAAACTGCATGTATTCGTTTTTGAGATACGGTATTCTGTCTAATACGAAATACCGAATCGTTACATTGGAATTTTAATCGGTAGGCGTTAGGCATCAATGTACTGCATAACTGGATGAAACAATCATGATACATTCCCAACATTCCGTAATTCAAGAACGGCGTCGGCCGGTAGTCTGACAGAGAAAGATGAGAGTTTGTGCTTTCTGTCTTTAGACTGGGAATTAGTTATTCTCGTATTAGTATTACATACGAGTTTTTTCATTTAGTCGTTTCATTGCTTTAGTATTCGTTCATTCGCTGAAAATGTGCGGATGGAATTGGAGGGAAGTTTTTAAAGTAACGTGGTCAAAAGCAGGAAAAATGATTTTTGATGAATAATTGCTATCAAATTGTTTATTCTTTTAGGGATTGTACTTTTCATCTTACAGATATGAAGGGTTACTTGCATTTTGAAAACATGGACAAAATAATTGATTTTTCTTCCGTCCTTTTTTTTTTTTAAATCAAGATATTATTTATATTTCCATGTATGTATTTTAAAAAAGGAACCATCTATTTAAGCAATAAAGTGATAAGATATGTTTAGCATTTAAAATTTTAACTAAACTAATTTTGTATTAATTATGCATTTAATCTAATAAATTTTATCATAATTTAATAAAAAAAAAGAACGGAACCTTATAGTAGAATAAAATATTTGTTATAGCTGTATTTAAGGAAGTATACAGAATTACTGAAAGTTTTCAATTTAAAAGGCCGTCATATGAAAGCATTTCGTTATATTTTGAATGTATCTTTTTAGGTGCATGGTTCGTCGTACCAAAAAATGAAAAATGTGATTCGATTTCATCCCGTTAATATTGCAATCAAAAGCAATTTTATAATTTTATACATTAGACTAAGTCTATGAATGTGTCTGAAAATTTTGCGACGCTGAGTGGGGGAAAATATGTTTTTGAGAGCTGCTTAATTTTTTTCTTTCCGTTATATGGAGATTTCGTTATCGCATCTTTTACTGGTTTTATAAAGAATAGAGATTAAGATACTCAATTACTATTTTTCTTTTTAATATTTACAATAATTTACTTATTGAAACGGAATCACGAGATGCCACTGAAACATTTTATCTTAGATAGATTTTCCGTCTTACAGATGCAACTGCATTGTATAATTTTCGTGGAAATTTATCTTTGAATTTTCCATTCAAAGTAGAATTCTATTTTCATAGGATGAATTTATTTATTCTTATATTGTAATTGTTTTCATTTTTATTCAAATTTCCGTTACAAAAAGGTTTCTAACAAAATTCCATTATGGCCCTAGGTAACGGTAACGAATTGTAATCTCATGTACAGGTATATAGCTTAGCTTATAAATGGTATAGCGATATGTAGATTTCCTGCAGTCTTGTGACATTACATTTCATATGAAATATTTTAAATGCCCAGGTTTATAATTTAAGAAATTTTAAATCACTGCAGGTATACAGATTTTATTTTTATTTTAAAAAATAGTTAAAACTAACGAAACAACTCTCTGAAAATTAGAGAAAACAACGAATATATATGTACTAGTATTCAGGGGCGTGCGAAGAGAAAATTGCGCCCAGGACGAAGTTTCAGTTTGGCGCCCCCTTCCCCTACAGTATTATATGCAGTATTAAAAGTAGTATATGCAAGAGCGGATCCCGCCCTCAATTTAGATGGGGAGAGGGGTCATGATACTTTTTCTTTGAGAGGGGGGGGGGGTATCACATTCTCACATCACGATCAATTATTATATTGAAAGTTATTCTTAAAATGAAAGTGACGATTTTTCTGATACTTTATCTAATTCATTTTTATTTGTAAATAGAAGAAATTTCTATTAGTATTCCTAAGAATATATAATTTACAGTTTTCATTCAGACATGAAGCAATTGAAACACTTCTCATTTTTTCATAAATACAAAAAATGATTCATAAATGTTGTTAAGATATCATTATATATAAATTTTGCTATCATTTTATCATTAAAACCTACAATATACATTGCAGCACATAACAAGCACAGCAGTAACTAATTCTTCCAAAGACTGCTATGTACAGTATGTAATGCGATTTGTTGCATTTTATAGTATGTACGATGCTTGTTAATGCTTGGTTTCTGAACAGCAACGAAAATAGCGAGTAACGAATATTTTCTAACGGGTAGCGAGGTCGAAACTAATGACATCATACGGGTATTCATTTTGTCTTTATTTTTACAGTACTAATCATTAATATGTTGTTTATTTTTAACGAGAAAATCAAAGCAGTCACCAGAAAATTTTGATCGAATTAATACTAGAAATATATTCATAAAAATTAGTATGATATACTTATATCATGACGATAGTAGCAGCGACCTGAGCTATAAATTTCTCTTTTATTGTTCAAAATTCGTTTTTAAATGTTGCATAGTTCCATTTTTATGTCATTGAATAAGAAAAAAAAGTACTTTGGAAAAAAGTAACGAATATCTTTTCGATAAGCCTGTAAAACTAATGTAGAATAAGCGTTCAAACTTTAGAACATGATTAGGAAGCTTATTGTAATAAACCGTGTTCATTTTTAGGAGGATAATACAGCTCATATTCAAAATATTAGAATAACTGAGAAAAAGTAATAAGAAAAAATTATTTGTCATTTATTTATTTTTTATACTAAGTAAATGCAATTAAATTTCTTATAAATTAAATCTGGAATGTTTAGATAAGATTTTAACATTTATAAAATATAAAATACAGCACCATAAATTAGGTATACAGCTTCCTTAAACACACCAGAATATTAGAATAAAATTTAGATTGGTTCAAAATATTAGAATATTTTATTTTACGCAACAATATTACCTTATGAATATGAAGTAAATGGTAGTTAATATTTTGTAGCATCCCCTTTAGCTTTCATAACAGCGTATAATCGATCTTGCATACTATATACAAGGTGTTTACAAATATTTCTATCAATATTAGCCCAAATAGACTTTATACGTGCCACTAACTCAGTTTTACTTGAAGGAGGATTTTCTTGAAGTTTTTTCTTCATTATACACCATAAGTTTTCGATGGGATTAAGATCTGGTGAATTTGGTGGCCAAGGAAGTACCTTAATGTTGCGTTGGCGGAACCAATTCTTAGTTGACACCGAGGTATGCGGGGACGCTAAATCTTGTTGAAAGATGAAATCATCTTCAAATAAATCTTCTGATGATGGAATCATGTAATATTCTAAAATTTCTTGATATATCAGAGAGTTAACCTTTTCGTAGACGATGCATAACTTTCCAGGTCCTTCTGCACTCATACAACCCCAAACCATGACACTAGTAGCAAATTTTACGGAACGTTTAAGGCATTCTTTATCAAATGCTTCTTGCTTCATTCTCCAAACTCGAATACCTTGATTACCATATGAAACACAAAACATACTTTCATCACTAAATAATATATTTTTCCAATCTTCATTGCTCCATAAACGTCTTGATTTACACCAATTCAATCTTATACGCTTTTGTCTTGCAGTCATGAGAGGTTTTGTTTTCGGTACACGAGATTCAAATTTAAATTTATGGAGACGTCTTTATGTTGTCGATGTAGAAACTTCAACTCCTTCTTCTTTCCATTTTCGGTGCAAGAATCGCACACTTTTAAAACGGTTTTTCTTAACTATACGCTTCAGTTTCCTGTCATCTCTAGCAGATGTTTTTGGTTTTCGGCCACCATTTCGGCGATTATTTTGAAATTTTCCAATTTTTGAATATTGTGTTAGTATTTTACTAACGCTCGATTGCGAACAATGTGAATAATTCGCTATAAAACATTGATTTTTACCGTGCCGATACAAATCAACTATACGAAGTTTAGTAGATTCAGGAATATCACTCACACGGCCCATTTTAAGACGAAAAAGAAACAAACTGCAAAAAAGAATACTGATTTTAAATAAAATAGTCTGAATTTAATCAATGTTGCCACCAGTTAAGAATTGGTAATAATTAAAGGAGAATTAATGTGAAATATTCTAATATTTTGAACCACTTTAATAAATATTCTAACATTTTGACTTTTCAAAATAATTTTTTTTGCAATTAATCTTTTCAAAAATGATATTAAATTTAAGATAACAAGTAAGTTTAATCAATAATAAGTTCTTAATAAAAATATCGTTTGCATATTTTCATTAAAAGACATTAAATTACCAAACGATATTTTCAATTTCTAAAAAAAAGGTAATTATTCTAATATTTTGAATATGAGCTGTATATATACTCCTAGAGAAATTAAGGTTTTTACAAAAACAATCCAAAATTTTGCCAAGTGTTTTGTTTATAATTTGCAATTTTAAATATCGGTTTTTTTTTTCAGAAAAAATGACAAACGCCATTGTTTACAATAACTTGCAATCAAAATTTAAAAATAATAAAAATTAAAAGAAAAATGAGCAGGTTTATTAAGAATTATTTCTCTGCATAAGCGCTAATGCAATAATATGCATAATGTATAGAACAACTTTTGTGAAAGTCTCAAAAATATAGCTTGAAAATTCTGAAAATTATCGTCGATAGGATAAGCTCGAAATCCGTTGTTCCCAAAGCGAAGCAAAAATATAAGGGGCGTATCCAAATATAGAAATACGTGCAATATTATGTACTGGCAATAGTGTGTAATATATATTATATTGAAACAATCTCTGATCTTTCTTGCTTCCTTTTGGGAAGAACGGATTTCAAGTTTTTTCTATCGACGATCACTTTCAGAATATTCAAGGTACATTTTTGAGACTTTCACAAAAGTTTCTCTATACATTTAGCTAATTTATTATGTACATTACATTTTGATTGCATTCGTATTTGAACATTGAAACATTATTTAGCAAATCTACAGATTTTTAATCAGATTATTATTATTTTTTAAAAAATCTGATAGCAGGGTATTGTGTACAGTGTTATTTATCATAGCTTCTAAAAAAACATTTTTTTTTTCTTTTTGAACTATAAACTCTGAAAATTATAAACGAAGACTTTGGGAAAATCTAGCTTAATTTTCCTACTAGTGTACATGCTATCCTTGTAAAAATTATTACGGTTTATTACAATAAGCCTTTTAATCATGTTCTACAGATTGAATGCTTTTGCTACATTAGTTTTACAAGGTTACCCAAAACATATTCGTCTTTTTCAATTTGTTTACAGTGTCCTATGAGGTTTCGTGAACAAATCTACGCGGAAATAAATAACCTATACTATTTTGTTTACAGTCCTGGAGTTTCAGAATAATTCCTCATGTATTTTTCTAGATATTTAATAAAGCATCTAAAATTGCAAGTGTCCTGTCATCAATGCCCATATAGTGTGCAATTGTTAATTTCAAAGACTTGTTTAAAGGAATATTTCAATATTTAGTAACTTATCGGCTCGATAGTTTCAATAACAAAAAAATCTTGTTTAGTTTTAATAATTATTTTTATAATGTATACCTATTGTTCTTTGGATCAGTTGCATAAGTAAGAGAATTTATGAAAAACATATATGTTACATAGTACAATGATGTATATTTTCTTTAACAGTTAATACTTTTACATTATAAAATGTCTGAAATAAAACATGATAACAGATTATTTCATTTACTAATATTACGTATTGACATTTCTTGCAAAATTTAAAAACTCGATCAATAAAATAGGTGTGATCACTATTTTCATAAAAATGTCCATAAATTTTGTTTGTTTTTGTTTGTAAATATTGGCAGTATCTTTTCACTTATATAATTTTAACAAAAGATTATATCATTTTAGCATACAAAAAGATGTAACATTTTTAAATTATTTATTAATTACTTTAAAGGAATATTCTGTGCCACGTGTGAGTGTCAGACAGCTTTTCTACATGTTTCTGCTGCTTTAACAATTCATAATTTTATAACAATTATAAAATTTTGGGACTATCTGTTTAAAGCTCTTTACAGCTCTAGAGTTCTAAAGCTCTAAAGCTTGTTTGGTTGTTAGAAATACACTTTGTGGAACATTCTAATTTTTTGTAGTATATTCTGGTTAAAAACTATATGCGTTGATTATTATTCTAATATGTTTTTTCATTCAGCTTATGCAGCCATATTCCGTAGAAACAGTGGTGTTTTATTAAATAGTGGATGAAGGCAACATCAAAGGATTTATACGGTCTTCAATGGTAAATAACTTATAATATTCCATTTGATAAATCAATGAATATAATACATTCAGTAATAGTTTCAAAATAGTATTTTTTACAGAGAATTAGAATATTCCACTAAGTGTATTTTTCAGCAACCGAAGTAGGATTTTCTTTTTGAGCTTCAGTATCATTCTTGGAAAAACAGACAATATATCCTGCATGTGAGATTGATTTGAAGACCTATATCTGTTAACTTATCAGGTGCTAGAATATTTAACTAAAAACTTTTCAGTAAAAATAACACAGAATCCATAGATTTTATTATTAACAGTTTCAGTTTCATTTTCAGGTCAGACAAGGAGGCTTACAAATACGGTTTTAGCTCAACAAGCCCCGCCCAACAGAGTACCTATCGTCATCACGAGCCGCTGCCGAGGGCAGCACCAGGAGAAAAATCCATCGTTGAATGCGACCCCTATGTAGTAATTTCATAATAAGTTGTACAAATATATTACAAATGGCAGCCTAGATTTATCCTAAGCATACAAAACTTAACATTATACAATCTTATGCAATTTACAAATTTTGAAAAAAAAAAAGTTGCAGTGTAAAATGCAACAAAAGTACGCCAGATATGTGAAGTGCAGATGTGAAACAAAAGTGAAAAATGCACTCAAAGAGATACTGTAATGATGCCAACATTTAAAATGTCTAATAAGACAATTAAAAACGTTGCCAAATACTAAAAATAATGCACGATGATAGTGCCAATAACCAGAAGCAATGCTAATGCATAGTGAAATCATAAAAATGAAACACCCAGATTACAACAATGTTACTGAGGTAGATAAATGATGCCTAACGGTTAGTTTAGATTGATGAGCAGGAGTAATATTAATTACACTGTCAAATAAGCTTTGGATTGAGAAAAATGACATGTACTACAAGCAGTAAGTTAAAATGTCAAATCAGTCTAATTAGCTGGCAATATTTTCTAAAATTCCTGTTTTAATTCGAGGATATAATCACATTGTTAAAACAGCAGTAATATGTAGAAAAGCTGCCCCCCCCCCCGTGACATAAAATGGCCCTTTAAAAATTTTTTGATAATCTTAAAATTATATATATTTTTGAATGCAAAAATGATATAATCTTTTGCTATAATTATTTAATATAAGTGTAAAGATATAGACAATATTTATTAAAGTTAATATTTTGAACATTTTTATGAAAATAGTAATCTCAAATATTTTATTAATAGAGTTTTTTAAATTTTGCAAGAAATATTAATACATAATATTAGCTAATGACATAATCTGCTGTCATTTTTATTGTGGATATTTTATACGGTATAAATTTCTGCTTGATAAATGATATTTGGGTCATTCTCACTGAATAGGAAAAAACAAAGTCCCACTTGATTCTATAATTTTTTTAAAACAATTTTACCAATAATGTTTATTTTTACTAAAAGCTGTACTTTTTTGCCATCTACTACTCATATTATTTACTTAAAAAATAATTCTAAACAATGTAAAATAAAATAAAATATATGTAAAATATCATTCCCCTGGCTGTCCCCAACCCCAGAATTAGACTTTGAACTTACTAAATATTTATTAAATTTTGATTTATTAAAATTGTAATTATTAATATATTATCTCAATTTGTTTTTTTATAAGAGGAGTACATATGTAGAGATATACAATGATGCAATTCTGTGAAAAAACACACTGAAGTATGTCCATGAATTTGGGCGTCATTCCCCTGCACTTACAAAAATAGTTCTAAAAAACACCAATAGATGCTTCTGGATTCAAATTTGCCATTGATCCAATTTTAACTACTTGCTTGGAAAAGATACCTTAAAAGTTTGCAGTCTGTAGCCATTTTGTTTGTGAATGCAGGTGTTAAAAAGTGGAGTTCCAAAACGAATATTTTTATTAGCCATCATTACCCTGGAAAAAAATTTCCTGGATAAACTAAAGGTAAGCTTTTTTTATTTTGTTTTATATATTTAATACAAGTTTTTTAATATGTGTAATTATTTTAAAATTTTTTTGTTCCCCCATGTGGTTTTAACGTAGATATTACTAACAAAACATCATTCCCCTAGCATCATTCCCCTGCCTGTTCTTAAAACAGGGGAATGACTTCAGCTAGGGGAATGATGACATTTTAGAAATGTTATTAAGATATTGGCTGTAAACACTATAAATACATTAATAAAGAAACTAAATATTGTTAAATTTGAAAAATATTCAAACATTTTTATTATTGTTAACTATAAATGTGATTTTTATGAAAATTGAAATACTTTAGTTTTAGATAATCTTTAAATGTAGACGCTACATTTTTTATCTATTAGTTTGTTGCAATTTAGGAAATTTAAAAAAGAAAACAAAAATATTTTATTTAGTTAATAATACTACTCAAATATTTCATTTTATTTGACAATATTTTGCATTTATTTGAAACAGTATGTAATTATTTACTACTATTATTACTTAATTTCAATTGGAAACTTTTTTTATTAATTGTTTTTCCATGGAGAATTCAATGTAATTTATCTGAAATCTGTATTTTTCAATTTTCATAATTAAAACAGAAATTGATGTTTAAGATTTTTATATTAAATGTCTGATTAAATTTAGACACTTCATTAAATTTGAATGTACTTCATTTATTTTTAACAGGGATGCCACTTCACAATCATTTTAGTGAGAATTATAGCTTCAAATATGGTCAAGAAATACATTCTTATCACTTAGGGGAGGTCTCGTAAACAAGTGACCTTATATACTACTGTGGCTAATTACAGAGCAGACGATAATGCAAACTTGGAGATTCAACCCATTTGTACTTTAACAGAATGCCTTCAACATGATCCAGTTGCTATTTCGGCACATGTGTACCGTAAAATGGGGTGAATCGGAACGCTTTCCAACTTTAACGTTAAAAAAAAGTAACAACTGATTTTTTATTTCTTTTATTTTTCTACTAGAAACTTCGGTCTTGTTTTGTTCTTTACTTTTTAAGCAAAAACGAAACATTTTTACTGTTTATATATATATATTATTTATCTTTTTAATGGTGTTCCGATTCACCCCGCAGATAGGGGTGAATCGGAACAAATGCTATAATATTTATTTATTCCGATTCAAACTTTAATAGGGTTATTAAAAACAGGTAATAATGATAAGGGAGAAATAGGAACACGTAGTTACTGTGAAACCAACCCTTTATTTTATATACAAGTAAAGATATGCCTTTTTTAAGAATTAGAAAACAACTTTTAAATCAAGAAAATTAAAATTTATTTCAAGAAATTATATTCGAATTGCAGAAGTAGAATTTACTGCAAATTTAGTCCTGTTCTATATTATCCTTTACTAGTAGTCATTGGGCAAGTGAATCTATTGAGTAGCTCCAATCGCTGCATGTATTAATACGATCTACTAATACTCCCTCATCCCCAGCTCTTAGTACTGTTTGCATCCCTCTATTTTTTAATTGGTTTTTCAGTTTGAGATGTTTGTGTAATGTTGTGGATGTGTGCTGCATGTATTAATACGATCTACTAATACTCCCTCATCCCCAGCTCTTAGTACTGTTTGCATCCCTCTATTTTTTAATTGGTTTTTCAGTTTGAGATGTTTGTGTAATGTTGTGGATGTCAGAGGATAATTCTGTGCAGTTTTTCTAACTAATTTGCTATTTTTAAATTCTTTTATTGTGTGTTCCATGTCTGTTGGATTAGGCGTTGACTTTTTTGTTTAACCAAGTAATTTCTTGGCACCTATAAACTCTTCAAGTAATTCGAACAAACAAAAAATAGTTATAATACATATTCATTCGTATGTTTTCATATATTACATGAAACTATTACTGTATAGAAAAATACACCATGAGGGAAAACGTGTTCCGATTCACCCCGTAAATCTTAAACCACTGATGTTACAAGCCATTTTTCATTTTTTCATTATGTAGTTTAGAAATAATTAGAATTTAATACAGAATATCGTTTATAGGTCTATCATTAATTAAAAATACCCTCTCTTAGGCTTAGAATACGAAAAATACTGTAGTTACATACAAAGTTTTGAAGACGTTGAAAAAAATGAGGTTTTTGAGGTTCTTCTTGAAGTTTTTTTATATACCCCAGTAATTGTGCAAACATGTCAAAACCCAATTTCCCAATTCTTAATGTTATTAGCTTCTTAAAAAAAAATTGGCAACTAAAAATATCATCACATATATTTATAATGAATTTATTTGTATGACCGAGAAGTTTCGTTCCTATTCATCCCATTTTACGGTACCCTGTTTTGAAATATTTATTCTTAAAATTACCTTTAGTTGATACTTTATATTTTTATAGTGACGGTCCTTCCAATGAATATCGCAATAAGAATATTTTTTTTTATATTTCTACCACTTTGCCTGAAGTGTTTCTTCATCTGCAAAGAATTTGTTGGAACTATTCTAAATGTGGACATGTTAAAGGGCCCCTGATGGTTTAGGTGGCACGTTAAAGAGAACTGCTAATAGAATTGTTGCCCAAGGGATATTAATAACCGATTTTATTACATTTGTGAAAACACTAAATGAACATTGCAAGGACATCAAAATAATAGAGAAAGAAATCATAGAAAATGAATTGAAAAATAATGGCATAAAATTTAAAGGAACAATGAAAGTTCACCAAGTTAACTGGTATCCATCTGATTCAACTTTAAAATTTCATCATGTAAGTTGTGTTGAATGTGGAGAGGCAAAAGCTAAATATTTCAAGCATTTTGAAATGGGGAGAATCTGTCTGAAAAATGAGCGTGAAAATATTCTACAAGACACGCTAACATGTAGTGATAAAAAAAAGCTTGTTTGGCATAGGAGATTGGGTGCTAGTGCACTATGATGGCAAACTTTACCTAAGGTGAAATATTAAGATTATTATCTGGGGAAGTAGAAATAAATGCCATGGCATACACTGGTGTACCAGGACGTTTTAAATGGCCAAGAGACTTGGATATTCATTGTTATCCCGTTGAAGGCATTGAGAGAAAAGTTGATAATCCTGAACCATGTGACAATAGAGCGATATATTTTTCTTTCCCAAATGAAAGTTTTTAAACAAAATGTTTTCATTAGTGTAATTCAGTCTTATTAAAAATTCATTAGTGTGAAAACTACGTTCAGTAATTTAAATAATTATGTATATTACTTTGAGTAAAAATATTCACTGATATGAATTTGTCTATCATTAATGGTTGACTGCAGTGCTTTATAGATTATTGAATCGTTCCCCTGGCAGGTAAGTCATTCCTCTGTTTCAAAATATCATTCCCCTGCTCTCTACCATCATTCCCCTGGAAGTTGTTTTTTTTAATTATAAATAAAATATTAAATTTTAGGAATTATGAACGATGGTTGATAATTCTAATACAAATTCACTTTTTAAAGCTATATATGAAGAAAAAAGTCATTTATTTTATAGTTTATATTTTTGTATTTTGCGACTTCCAAATTACCCTGTTTATGGAGAATGACCCATTTATTTTTTAATCCTCCTCATATTTTATAAAGAACTGTAATCCAATGTTTGTTAATTTTAAAATAGGAAAACATTAAAACATATACTATGAATAATTTATAGATGAAATATAACATTGTATTATGTAATTATGTTTTTTTTTTTTTTTACTCGGAGCATTATCTATGCATTATAAAAATAATCATAAAAATAAAACAATAATTTTTCGTTATGGAAACTATCATACTGATAAGTTGCTAAATCATAAAATATTCTTTTAAACCATTCTTTGAAATATACAATTGTATTAGTAACAGTTGCTGTCTAAATATGAAATTTTTATAATTTATCCACACTTTCCCCTACTTCTTAAATCATATAGATTTATCGAATATAAAATGTCTGTTGAGATGAAAATAAAGAAGTGGGTATGCAGATAATAAATAATTTACAGCTACTAATTTGTAGAAGTTGACATATATGATTATATGAAGCAGGAACATGTGAGTACTATGGGCAAAACTACGCTTTTTGCGGTTTTTATGAAATAGAAAAAAAACTATCCTATTTTTGAAATGGAGCGGGAATATTTAAGAAACTGGGATTCATAGAACTTTTTATGTTATTGAAGCCTGGATTACAGATAAAATTTTAGTAATATTACTGTAATTTTTAGTACATTCTTTTGTAAAGCTACAGATTTCTATAACTTAACAAAAGTTAATTTTGTAGATTTACATCTTTTTTTGTATAATGTTCAGATAAAAGCTTAGTAAGTATACAGGTTTCTATGAATTTACACATCTGTTGAAATACATCTATTATTATTATTATTTATAATGCACTTATATTTTCGTAAACTTTTTTTCTATATCAAGAAACAATTACCTTTTTTTCTATAGAAAAAAGGTAAGTGTTTCTTGTAAGTGTTTCTATTCAAGTAAAAAAGTTCCGACTTGGAAGATTCTACTACTAAAAAATAAATCACGAGATATTTTAAATAATTTTTGTTTTCCTCAAATTTTTTCTGGTAAACATATTTATGGATAATTTTTTATGCATGATGAATGAAAATTATCTTTGCAAATTTGATATTTTATGAAATTTAAAAGAAACAAGATAATATATTAATGTTGTTTCTCCATGTAACAGTAACAATTAAAGTTTTATATGCAAACAAAGTATATTTTAAAGGTACCGTCAAATCTCGTCAACATGAATTACTATTAACATGAATTGTTTTCACAATTCCCTATAAAAACGAATACAAAGAATTGATACTGATAACATGAATTGCTGTTAACATGAACAAAATTTTGATTCCCCTTGAGGTTCATGTTAACGAGGTTCGATTGTATGCAAATATTCTACAGTCATACATACAATAAATACAATAAACTCAACTGGAGTGAAGAATTAACCCTGGACCGCCGTGTGGTCCGGTGTTCGATTCTTGGCTCTGGCTTAATTTTCACTCCATTTATATTGTATTTATTGTATGTATGACTGTAGAATATTTGTATATACCTTTAATTGTTGAATTCAGTCGTTATGTATATATGTTTTAAAAAAATATTGTAGATCGGCGGAATAGTAAAATCTATTCATCGTTGTCTTGTCATTCAAAGCTTCTAATAGATGGCTGATTACTTCCCCCAATTTGGTTTATGAGCGAGAAATTACTGACCCAGATATCAGCTGGAGGGACTCAGTGGCTGAGTAACGCTCTAGTAAGCTGTGGCCCTGTGTTCGATTCCTGACTCTGGCTAATATTTCCCTCCAGTTGGATTTATTGTATGTATGTCAGTAGAATATTTGTATATACCTTTAATTGTTGAATGTTGAATGTAGGCGTTATGTAAGCGTGTTTTAAAAGTATTTTTCGTCGGAATCTTTACAGTCTATACCAATGGATTGCTCTAATCTGCCATCAAATATTTTTAGGTAGATTTCGTATGAAATACTACCTATTGCATTCTTTCCCATGTTGGAATTTCTGAAAAAATTTTGCAGATCTACACCGATCAGGACTACTAGACTCCAAAACTACCATCAGTAAAAAAGTTTATCAATCTATCTATCTATCTATCTATCTATCTATCTATCGGTATATATCACTTTCTTCTAGACACGATAACTTCTATAATTATGCTCAGATGTTCTTCAAACTTTTACATAAAATCAAGGGGCATAAAATCTCGGTCGAGTTCGTTAATGGGCAAAATCGGACCAAGGGGGTGAAAATAGGGAGGGTTTTTGTGAAAACAAAAAAAAACGCGATAACTTCTTAATTAAAATAGATATCGAATCAGTTTAAAGTTTATATATTACTTCTCAAAAACGGGCTAAACGTTTATGCATGACAGATTTTTGGTAAAGTTAAAAATGGGCTGAAGGGGCGAAAAAAACAGAGTTTTTGGGAGAAAAAATTTATAACTTCTTCAATTCTCAAGATATCAAATCACACTAAATTTTTCATAAATGTACTCAACATTATCTAAAACTTTTGTATTTACAAGTTTTTGATAGGACCAACTTTTACCAATGAAAAAAATTAAAAAAGAAAAGAAAAAGAAGGGAGGAAAGAGAAAAAAATCCATAACTTACTCAATTCTAAAAAAATCAAATATAATTAAATTTATTTTACATCTTCTCAATAATATCTACAACTTTTATATTAACAAGTTTTCCATAGGACCAATTTTTATAGCAAAAATAAATGAAACAAAAATTGGAGTTGGAGAAAAAACTTCAAATCTAAACTCTTATATTCTGACTCATTTTCAAATTCATTTTTGATTTTAAACGCATCCAAATTGCAGATCCACTTATTTAGGATCTATATAATGTGACGTATTGGCCAGTGCTTTGATAAAAGCAGAATATATTTAAAAAAAGGCTGCCAAAAAGGGTAATTTGAACAGAATTTCCCGAAGTAATAGTGATTGAAAATTGAGGAAATATAATTAATTGCGTTTATTTCTAAGTCATTTTTAAATCCATTTTTGTTCTCAAACGCATCCAATTTACAAGTCCTCTTATTTAGGAACTAGATAGTGGAACGGATTAGCCAGTTTTTTGATAAAGGCAGAATATATTTCAAAAAAGGCTGCCAAAATGGGCACTTCGCACAAAATTTGCCAAAGCGATCATGTTTAAAGAATTGTGTTTGTATTCAAATAACAAATTGGTTATTTTATGACTCATTTTTAAATTCAATTTTGCTATCAAACGCATTCAATTGGCAGTTTTTTTTTTTTTTTTTTTTTTTTTTTTTTTTGTTATTTAGGAATTATGTAATGTGTCGGTTTTTTAATAAATTCAGAATATATTTTAAAATATGCTTTCAAAATGGGCATTTGAGATGAATTTCGTTTACGATATTTTTGATAAAATCATTTCTTACAGAAAAATGAAATATTTTTTTTTTTCAAAAGCGATCAAATAAAGTAGTTAAACTGGGTTTATCGCTAATAATATTTTATATTTTGTTGTTGAAATGAAAGCTCTTCGAAATCTACCTCCGCCTATAGTCCAAGCCGATATTCATTTTTTTTAATCGAAATCGCTCGAGTATTTTAGGAATTGATGGAGTTTCTACCTGAAAAGTGCGGGTTTTTTTTTTTTTTTTTTTTTTTTTTTTTTTTTTTTTTTTTTTTTGGAAACAAAAAAACTTAGACACTTCTAACTTCTGTGAAATTGCTACACAGTTTTATCAAACACATGATTAAAGTATCTGTAAACACTTGGGTAAAATTTAGCTACATATGGTAAATGAATGTAAAATGCGAAAATAAAATTAATTTGAGTAGACGAGGTATCTCAATCGTGTCTTAACTTAAGACAGCTATGTTATCTTGATATATAACCAATATCATTATTAACTCGTTGATATATTAAATTTCTAATATCATCCAACAGTAATAGCAGTAACAGAAGCATACTCGGGAGAAATGGAATTAGAATATTGTTTAATTATATAATTTAACGCATTCAAATACAGATATATTTTTAATGTTGAATTCATATCAGATTTTCCTAAAAAATATATTTGAAAATAAGAAAATGCAGTGTTAGATTTTCTCCTCCCAAAATTTATAAAATAAATTTATTAAAGAAAGGTTTAAATTTTTATTCAAATTAAATGGTATAAAATATTTTCTTCCGTCATTGAAGAGGTTAAAAAGTAACTCGCCTTTCTTACAAAAAACACTTTATCTGTTGCTGTTATAAAGCAAGCAACTTAAGCTATATAATTTCTTTTAGATTTATTGAGTGTTAAAGTTATGAAGCATAAACCACATTCATTCTATATGTGGCCATTATATATATATATATATACATATATATATATTCTACTATTATTGTTGTTGTTATTAAATAGCATATATGTATGAAACTAATATTGTACAATAAAAAAGAGTAACTTGGTTATGAAAATTTTATTTTTACAAATTTTGTATTAGACGAAGCAAATCCCCGAGTCCGGTCCGGCCGTTTCTCTGATCCAATCTGAGAAGCCGGCAGTGGCTGTGTAGACACCAGGCAACAGTGGTCTCCCGCATCCCAGAAATGTCACGAAAGAGGCAACGCCAATTGCTAGCGGTTCACCGGATTGTATATCTTGTAACACTAGCGGTCCACCAGAATCGCCCTATCAAAAAAAGAAAACAATAAATTAAAAGATATATATTAGACCGGAAGGCGGCAACACAGACAATCACATCATGCAGTCCATGACTGAAATTTCAGAATTGGTTAAAACTCGATTCGCATATTCGCCCAATCGGTCTGCTACATCATATCTTGGTGGAAAACACATAAAAACCCGATTCCCCCCTCCCCAGGTTTATCATTGTGTTTTCGTGCATGAAAAAGGGAAAAACAGGACTGAAAACTGGAACACACAAAGATAATCCTACGAGTAAACCGCTAAATTCAAGTTTTCAGGTATTTTCCACCGAGATATGACTTGGCACACCAATTACGTTTTAATATACGAATCAAATTTTAACTAATACTAGCGAGCTACGCCCGCTAGCTGGGCCACTTTTTCCAAACGAACCTCGATATTAAGCAGTATATAATAAGCAAAAAAATTCATTAATAAGCAAGTCTTGGAGTTCGAATCCTCAAGCACAAAAAAAGTAAATTAAAGAGCTATGGTTGTTATGCGCCCATTATCCCGTTAAAAATATGTGATTTCGCACAGTGGGCGATACGTGCCCGCCGTGCAAAGGCGGCCCACCGGCGCTACGCGCCATGGTCGCCATCGTCCCGTTAAAAATATTTGGTTTTACACGGTTGGCGCTGCGCGCCCATAAAACATTTTCTCGTATTTTTTGGTTCATCAGAAGCAGACTTTTACGCAGATTCTGAATATATAATCAGTTTTATCTACTTTAAAAACTGTCTGTATGATGGTTTAAGAAAAAACGCGCGAAAAAAAGTTTCGGTATTAAAAACTGTAAAAGACTGCTATAGTGAAAGCTCCAAATAAGGGACACCCAAGGGACCGGATCTTTTGTCCCTTATTCGGAGTTTTTACATTTTTTTAAAAATTAATCATTCATAAGGACATAAAAAATAAGAAAATATTAATGTTGAAGTATAAATGTACCCGAGGGTTATAAATTACATTAATTAGGCACAAAAGTAATAGAAAATTAATTAATTTAATTTTTTTATTGATTACTTAATTAGTAAATGATTTGTAGAGTTGTTTATTTGTATTTTTTACGTAAATGTTTCTATAATGCAAAAAGTGCAATAATATTTTAAAGAGTCTTACTTGTGATGTAATCAATAAAAAAGTGACTGTTATGCTGATTTCAATTCTTCTACTACTAAACTTTTCAGACATTCATTTACCATACTTAGTCCTTCATTATAAGCAGTATTTACGAAAAAAATATTCAATTGCTTTGCATATTTTAAAGCATCTAACGTTCTTTATTTCACAATTGTCCTTTCTCTTTCATTTCCAGAGTCATCCCTCACAATTTTCAGCAATCTTTTCAATATAGACTGGGAAGTGGCAACACAGACAGTCACCTCATCCAGTTCACGGCAGAAATTCTAGAATTAATTAAAACTCAATATGCATGTTAAAATGCAACTGGTCTACTAAGTTATATTTTGGTGGAAAACACCTAAAAATCAAAATTTAGGGGTTGACTCGTAGATTTACTGTTATGTTTTCTTGCACTCAAATCTATGAAAATATGGAAAACTGGGTGCAGGATACCCCAATGATGAACCTACGAATCAAACACTAAAATTGGGTTTATATTTATTTTCCACCTAGATATGACTTGAAAGATCAATTGAATTTTAATTTGTGAATTGACTTCTAACCAATTCTAGAATTTCAGCTGTGAACTCAATATAATTATTGACTGCACTGTCACCTCTTGCTCTGATAGTGATAAACACACTTCAATAATTTCATCTGAATTGTGGATAAATAAATGCTCATCAGTTGAGTTGTATATCTCTGTTCCAACATAACTGCCTCATTATCTCAAATGCAAAAATCAACCCCTTAAACATTTTGCACTCGTATATCCAGTGTGACTGGTCAGCATTTTTCTTTGCAAAATTTGCTTTTGTCATACAATAATAAAGGAAAATAAAATTTGTCATTTAATTAAAGTTTCTTTTTTTATATTATGTATTTGAGGGAATTTTTTTTTTTTTTTAAGTGGTGTCAACTGAATAATATTTTTGTAAGAAACGCCCGAATCGAAAGAGTTAATCTCATTTTCAAGTGTCCCTTATTCAGAGGTAAATACATTACACTTCCTATACCAAGGGACTGGGACTACGGAACTTTTGTCCCTTAAATAGAGGTGTCCCTTATTCGGAGTGTCCCTTATTTGGAGGTTTCACTGTATTAAAAAAAATAAGTAATTTCATTAATATCACAAACAACATAACTAACAAATAATTTTGGCAGCTCGTTTTCCGTTTGTACTAACAGAAATTAGTATTAATCGCGTAAATCTTAGGTTACACAATATTCGTGTATGCTACCAAAAAGAAAAAGTATGAAAATAAACCGTGTTTAACATTTTTTACCAATTAATTAGTTCTTTTTCAAAGAACCGAAACGAAAGAAAAAGTCGTTTTCCCGGGAGAAAAAAGAGGTTTTCGGCTGCTTCTCTTTTAGCCAAAGGGGAAAAGTTCAGGTTCTTCACCGCAAGGTGGCGCAGTGTTCTGCCTCAGAGCTCCGTTTGAGCTCTGTTTGGGAAATTAGACGTTTTCCGTTCCGATTCCCGACTGGTTTTTAATTCATAACTTTTTTTATTTTGGTCCCACGGTCTCGAAAATGCCCGAAATGACTTTCCCGGAATTTTTCGAATCGAAAGGCACCTCTCGCGACTTCCAACTCGCCCGCGTTGCGAACTGTAATCGGCTTCAAGCAGACAGACAATCAGAGGCGCACGGATTTTATTAGTATAGATTGAAATTTCAGCCATGAACTCCATGAGGGGAATGTCAGTGCTGCTACCTCCCGGTCTATAAGGCTTCTTCCGTACGTTACCTGAACTATTTTTAAACACTGCCTTTAAACGAAGTCTAAAATTAGCATTTGTGTGAAAGAATGCATTGTGCGGAATACATTGCTTCCCTACACTGCGTTAAAAACAAGAGACAGACTTTAAAATTGTCTTAAAGATACCTACAGCGAATAGTTTTTCTGTGAGATAGCAGATTTGGAATCCAATAAACGATACAAAACATCTCTCTAAATTACGAATCCGGTTTGTTTGTTCATAACAGCAATAGAAGCATTTTAATGAAATTTACAATAGACATGTCTTGCTTTGTTTAAAAAGTAACTTTGTCGGGAGAAATTGTGTAATTGGAAATCATCCGTGGTACTTAACTAGATGCTCTATATTTTAGAATATATTTGATATCATTTGTGGTGTTTGTGCTTGAAATTATGTAAGAAATTTCAATCATTTTCATAATTTCGAAGCATTTCACAAAAAATAAAATCCTTCTGCTGATCAAATTGCTAAAATTTTTAGTATTATTGAAGTTATGAACGAAAATCCATTTTAAAAGCAAGTTTATATTTTACCAGCTTTTGGATTAAAAGTTAATTTATTTACCAAATAGCTCTAACTAGGGAACTGCAAGAAGTGTAAGCTACCGATTTTGACGAAAGTGGTAACGTTGGAAAGATCTCATAGAGTGCAGTAAAAAACTCAATGGAACTACACGTCGCAAATGAACCGTTTTAGAGATATCCGACAATTTATGTCGCGTTGCTAGTGCACACTTAAAGGGGGACCGCAAAAATTTTTATTCTCGATTTTAACGATAGTGATATCATTGAAAAGATATCGTGAGGATTAAAAACCTCAATGGAATCACTCGTCGGAAATGAGACGTTTTCGAGATATTCAACAATTTGTGTCACATTGCTAATGCACACTGCTGGGAAACTGCATTAAGCGACATGAAATGTTGGATATTTCGAAAATGGTTCATTTCAGATGGTTACTTCCATTGAGTTTTTTACTTTTCACAATGATATCTTTGCAACAGCACTATTTTCATCAAAATCGAGAAAACAATTTTTTGCGTTCCCCGATTAAGTGTGAACTGGAACAGTATGCACTGGCTACGTGACATAAATTATCCGATATCTCGAAAACGGCTCATTTCCGACGGGTAGTTCTATTAAGTTTTTTCTCCCTCATGATGATATATTTTTAAAGATACCACATTCGTTAAAATAAAGACTAAAATTTTTTGCGGTCCCCCACTAAGTATGCACTAATTACGTGACATAAATTGTGGATATCTCAAAAACGGCTCATTTGCTAGTTCCATTGTGTTTTTTTACTGCTCTCGATGAGATCTTTCCAACGATACCACTTTTGTCAAAATCGGTGACTTACACTTCTTGCAGTTCTCTAGTAAGTTAAATCTGCAATGAATTATCATGTGCACAGTTTGGCTTTTTTTAAAATATATTTTCGCATCCATCAGTAGTCAAGCCGGCATTTTTAAGTATCTACTAAAATTATAGTTTGTAATTGTAATATGTGTATAATAATTTAATGTAATTAGATTTTTATGAAAACTTTGCGTTTCTTAAGAAAATATTTCTGTTAAATGCCTTATCCCGTCTGCACACGAGCTTACATTTGTAGAATAGCTTCACAATATAATTGGGTAAATTTTATCCCAGCACGTGTGCTGACAGATTAAATTTCAGGCCTCCTAAATCAGTGTTGAATTCAGACACTTTTCTCCGGGAGGGATTTCAGTGGCTACGGGGAGGAGACATTATTGAGTTCCGGGAGGGAAATTGTACTTTTTGACCATTGAAAACTCAAAATTTCACATTTTCCCGGGGGACATTTCATTGCTCCGGGGGGGGAATGTCCCACCGGGCCACCCCCTGAGTTCAACACTGTCCGAAATGGTGTTAATACTTAACATAAATCTTAATGTACTCACGAAGCAGACTCCTGTGGCTGTATTGGCCGCTGCGCAGACGTGTCTGTCCGTGATGGAGATAAGCATGAAGGCGAAAAAGAGGCGACACAAACTACGTGGCTGTGCAGCTAATTCGGTGGTCTGAAGTTTTTCTGCCGCATCATCTGCCTCTAAAATAAAACAAAAATTGCCAATTAAAACTCTATTTTAGGAAATTTTGATATTTAAACATTTAAGGTGTTCTTTAGCGATTTTAGCATGGACAGCAGTAGAATATATGTTTCACTTTTCACACTATTTAATTAAATATTTAGCAAACAAAATACCCGCTTAGGGAACACAATTCCCACTCGTCAAGCTTCACAATCTCAAATGGTAAAAAAATAAAATAAAAAACAATATCTCTACGCAAAGCCGCAGATCCTTATTTATCCTTATGCAGAGGGAAAAAGACTGGAATTAAGAATTATGCGAACGATTTAAAAACTAAACATTTTCCTGGCCTTGAAAGCGGAAAGAGTTTCAAAATTTTACTCTAAAAGTAATTTAAATAACTTAGTTATTGGGCTTTTTAATTCACTATTTTCAGTTCTTATGATGATTACACGAACCTTTATATCAGGTCCATTATGTTCTTTGATGACTCTAGTTAATTTCCACTGAAAAGGGGAGAGACAATAATTTTTTATTGCAGTTAAATCACCTATCTTAGTATTAGGCTCTTCTTTAAGCCATTTTATTCTCTGTTGTAGGGTCGAAAAGTACTCATTGCTCCATTTTTTCCAAAAGTGTTGTTGCATTTTTTGCACTGATTGCCACCTGGCCAATTTTGAGTACCTCTGAAATATCAATTTCTGGTACTGAAGTAAGAGGAGCGCCAATTGAAAAACGACCTGGGGTTAAAGGCTATAAACCATTAGTATCACAACATAAAGGACAAAGGGGTCTAGAATTTAAACAGGCTCCAATTTGAGTTAAAAGAGTTGAAAGTTCTTCAAATGTTAAAAATGAATTGCCAACGGTTCTTTTTAAATGAAATTTCATCGGCTTAACACCAGCCTCCCAAAATCCTCCAAATTGAAGGACTGAGGGTGTATTGAAATGCTAATTATTTCTTCCGAACTTAAGTGCTTTTCCACTTCTTCATTATGATGAGAAGAAGTCAGAAATTTATTCAATTCTTTCAAATCTTTGTTCGCACCGACAAAATTCTTAGCACAATCACTTACGATTTCCTTTGGTTTTCCTGGTCTGGATATGAATTCAGACAAGCTAAAAAGGCTTGAGTAAATAAATTAGTCACTAATTCGATGAGGAATGCATGAGTAAAAATAAAATACATGTAATGAAATATGACACTTAAAAAGTTTTTCACCTCTACCTTTTTTTAAAATGCACAATATAGGTCCCGTATAGTGAGTTTCTGTAATAAGGAGCGAAAGCGTAGGTAGGTAAATTAGCCATTATCTATTTAGACAGAGGCAGAAGCACGAACACAAACTACACAATTCTTTACGGGGCTTCTTGCAGTCCTTCTTCTACTTAAAATCCAAACTTTCTTTCTGATATCACACAATAATAGCTGAGGAGCAACATGAAAGTGATATAAATGAAAAAAAAATCTGTAGAATTTTTTTTAATGAAGCAATAGACTGTGTGTTTCACTTTTCACAGTATTTAATTAAATATTTCTTAAACAAAATATTCGCTTAGGGAATACAAGGCACACTTGTCAAGATTAATAAACTCAACTGGTAAAAGACAGAAAATAAACAACAATATACCTATGAAGGGATAAAATTAGTGGAATTAAGAACTATGCAAATGATTTTAAAACTAAACATAAGGATCAATTAAAATCTCGCAAATTGATCAGTTCTAAGTAGAGTGACAAAATTTTATAAAGCATTTTTAGGGATATATTTTTAAAGCTTTCATAATCAAATTTATAACTCTTTCAGAATTTTAAAATTTTTCCACGAATGTATAAGGTTTATAAAATGTAATAAGTGTTTAAAATCAACAATTGCAGGAATTGTGTGAGCCGTCGCACCGAAATTCAAGGAAATCATCGAATTTCATGGATATATGCAGTCATTTTAGATTGAAGTACAGTTTTTAATTAAACCTTTCGTCACTGACTATGAAACATTTAAAATTATGAAATAAATGTAATTGATCAATGTAAGATCATTCAGTATCGTTTCATATGTTAAATATTCAATGACACTGGAAAAGCCAATAGAAGATTGCGATATATATATCTGATATCAGCTTTAGAGAATAGATTCTAGATATACCATGAAGTTCTGTGTACCTTTTAATCCTTTGTTGCATTACGTGTACCACAATGGACAAAAATGTGATTTTTTTTCTATTCAGCATATTTTATTTACAATTCCTATTTAAAGTGTATGCTACTGTGTGACATTAATGCGTTCAACAGAAAAATCAAGATAGCACCACATGAAATGTTAACTTACGCGTGATATCACCAACTTGGATGTCTCTTCAAGAATGCTTCTAAGTTGTCGCACATAAACTAAGTTTTTTTAAACGTACAATAATGTTAAGATAGCAAATAAAGCCTTTGTACACAAATGTTTAAAGATAGAAAACCAACGATTATAAATGCACAAATAAAGTATGAGAAGGTAGCTTTGCTACTTTCTCATACATTATTTGTGCATTTATAATCGTTGGTTTTCTATCTTTGTACAATAATGTTATTTAAGTAGGTTTTTTTGTATTATTATTTTTAGACTTCTTGGCCTAATGTATAACCGAAATACAAGTATAAAAATTACTATATATGTTTTGTTTTGGACTACGGTGAATAAGTTAAAAGGATACAATAAATTATCGTACATAAAATAATTTTTTTCTCATTCCGTGTGACTGATTACAGCAATTTTAAAAATGATTTTAGAGAATTGCCAGTTTTAATGTATGTAACAAAAAGTTAATTTCAATCATACTCCATTTGTTTAATAGACAAAACATGATGACATTATTTGTATGAATTTTTGCAAAATGCTTTTTCTAAGAAAAGGGTTCTGATAAATCTTTAGAAAGAGATTCTAATTTCTTTTAAATGAACAAAGCGTTTACCATAAGTTGAAATACACTTAAGACAAGGGTTTAATTTTTTTTCCAGTTAAAAAAATCGATTTTTTTTTATATTTAGTTTTTTTTTTCTTGTAGTTTAAAGATTATCCGTGTGCATAGATTTGACCGAATTCAAAGTCCATTCTCAATTAAAGTCCTGGTTTAAAAAAAAAAAAAAAAAAAAAAAAAAAAAAACAATTAACTTGCACATTTGCCTACTTTTGTTCACTTTAAGAAAATTGCAGTAATGGTATGACGTTTTTGTGTTTATGTATTGAACGATGATGATTTGCCTAAATGCCAATTCACTGTTTGTCAAAATTTAACAATAATCTTAGAAAAAAGTAAACGCAAGTTTGAAGTAGGAGGGATTTATTTTAACACGATATTATAATACAATCACAGAAAGGAAACGCAACGACAGAAAAGAAGCTGCCTACATTTGCTAAAATGGATCGGTATTAACTAATTAGATTTTCAAAAGGCAGGGTTTCATATTCCGAGCGGTGGCGGAGAATGTTATGCTTTGGACGTTTTTGTTAGATTTTTCATCAAAATATTTCGATATTTTGATCAGCCTAATTGCAGTAGAAATGTGGAAAGCATATTATTGTAAAGTTTCAACACTAATCTTCCGTTGTGCGTTTTCAAATTTTTCTGAATTTTCCTGATAAAGATTTTATAAGACTAAAAATGACACATCTCGAATTTCACTGAATCCAAACTTCAGAGGGTCCTCAGAATTAAACTACAACCAAAAAAAAAAAAAAGTACAAACTAGTCCGGTAACAAGAAGTCCTCAACTATTCTGCAAAAAAAATCATTTAAAAGTATTAAAAATAAACTGAGATATTTGAAAATAACGCTCCCATAGATTTAGCATTAGTGTTCGGCTTTTAATGCGTGACTAGTGGGGACTCTTAATAGTCGATTTCTACCAGTCACAGTTTTAGATGATTTGTGCCAAAATCAATAGATGGCGTATTCTTCTATTTTTAACACTGTAAATATATATACATAGATAGATAGATAGAATATTAATAAATTTACTATTCGGTAGGTGTGAACAAGTTTTTTTAAGCTGTAGTCAGCATGTTAGAATAAAGTTTATCAATAACAATAATTTCACCATTAAGATAAATAGGTAAATTTTGAAGAAAATCTAATTCAGAGGTGTTACGGGCATTAAAAATGAGTTTTGCATTTTGAAAATTAAAACAATGGCTAGAATCCCAAGAATGCTTGGCAATAGAAGATTAAGAAATATTTTAGTTATTGACATAACGAGATTGTTCCATCATTATGTGGATTTTGAGACTTCTTTTAATTTGAGCATTATAAGATAAAAGACAACCATTGCAAAGAATATTATAGAGGAACATTATATCCCCCCATTTACGAAGAATAGGAACCGGAGTTTTCAAGTATTGCAGATAAGATATACAAAGAACTCAGTAAAACATTATGCCAACACAGAAAGATAAAATTTAGTGGAAAAGCAATACGAATTTGTTGAATGATGTCTAAAACAAAAAGAAGAAAATTGTAATATAATAAATTACAACGACCATTTGGAAAATGATTCTTTTTAACTTATTGTAAGATCAAGTAAGAGCTTAAACTTTTGTCCACGAAAAAAAAACTAAATTGGTGAAAAAAAAAATCGGGAATAGTTGCTTTTACTTTTAAAGACTATTTATTTTCTGATTAATCAGAACGTTCCGTATAGGCGTTTATGTGGCGTCCCCATTTGTCAGAAAATTGATTGTCTTTAAAAGCCGAACTAATTTTTCACGATATTTTTAACAGAATACTAATTCTTACATACAAATTTCATGTAACTGGTTCCTCAATAAATTAAGTGAGCTCAATTTTCGGTTACATTTAGCCTAAAAAAATGAAATCCATAAAAAATAAAATAAAATTAAATTAAATTAAATTAAATTAAATGCGGGCAGCCATTGCTAAATGCAAAATGTTTGAATGTTTCCCATTGAGCTGATAAAAAACAAAACAGGGTTTGCGTAATAACAGAATCATATATTAGGTAGCCATGGATTAAACATTAATATTCCTAGACCAATCAGAAAACGAATAAAATACGGACATCACAAGGACTTAGTTATAATTCAGATATCTCTATTCTCGACCAAAAACAACAACCATTTTCCAAATGGTTAAAAAGCAACACTTTTTTAAAAATTGTTTATAGTAAAACGATTTTTTCTTTTTCTTAGCCAGCTGTGAAAACTTACCATTGGACGTGATTCCCCATCCCATAGCCTGTACGTATTCCAGTTCAAAGTCTCTGCCGCCTTCTGGGAGACAGATTGGCCGAACCCATTTGGATAGTTCTACGGGCTCAGCCAATTTCATGAGAGCTATGTCGCCTTCCATTTCGCCTTTACCGAAGTCTGGATGGGCGAATATCTCCACAAACTTGACTTGCTTCTCTTCATCCCTTCGTTCAATGGTACCCAAGACACCATAAAAATTTTCAGCTGGTTCCACCCCTTCTTCACTATGAATTAAAATATTAAATGGTAGGATTGAACATTTTTGGTATAACATTATATTAAAAAAATTATTTTTTCTTAAAATCATAAAAACAACATCTACTGACGTAAAATATATTAGACGATTTCTTAGTCTGCACCTTTTTTAATGTTCAATGAATTAAAAATGCTAACAGTATTCTACACAAGTTTGGTCACATGATATACATAAATAATTTGTACAATTGTAAGCTCCCATTACATACTTATTTAGACATATTATTCTCTTTTGTGTACCTCCCCCACCCGAGCAAAAAAATATAATATAATATAATATAATATAATAAATAAAATAGATAAATTGTAATTTAATTACAAATCTATGTACTGTAAAACCCCGATAATTCGGATAAATTGGGACCAGACCCAATCCGGGTTATCGAAAATTCGAATTATCCGGAGAATTAGAAAAAAATGAAAAAAAAAAAAAAAAAAAAAAAAAACATACTTACAGAAAATTACCTTTATGTTTAACTTATTGATTATTTACAGACAGTAAAAATGTTTACTTAGTAATAAAAAAGTTTGTAATTTTTTGCTGTGCCAGTTTTCTATACTTTTTGCGAGCCGTACGGTCACGCATCCGCTTGAGCATAAGTAGTTCGTTAGGTGTAGTTTAAATAAGAAAGCTTAAGGTATACTTCCGCAAAGATTTCAGAAAAAAGTTTTTTTATTCAGAATACGAAGATGAAACAAGTTAATGTTATGGAAATTAGCCAAATCGCTTCTAAAACTTAAAAAAAAAAAAAAAAAAAAAAAAAAAAAAAAAGACCAAACCGATTTGGATTAACGGGGTCTGAATTAGCGGGGTTCTACTGTATTTACACATAAATGTTGGTTCCTTCGTACGTAATCTTCTTAGTTTCCCTAAGACATTTGTAATACAAGAGTTGCAATTACATAGATGCTCTATAAAGCAGTTGTAGTTTGTCGCAACAAAAAAGTAGTTGCCATTGCCCTTACAGAATCAAGCCTTATCTCCTTCTACAGCTTTTAAAGCGTCTATGTGTTCGTAGTGGTTTTAGAGGTGAGTTCCATTTTAAGATATATACATGCATCTTTATACTATTTTTTCAATTATTTAATGAATTAAAATTCTGCAGTTCGTCGTAAGATCTTTAGTGATTTCCTTGAAATGCCCATGGCCTTATTTAGTAGATTAAAACGGTCCAGAACACATTTTAAAATATTTTTTTTTATTGAGTTAAAATTTTGAAATTTTTTATGATGCTTAATCATGTTCTTTGTAAAAAAAAAAAAAAAAAAATCACATGATAAATCTTCTCGTATATAAAAAAGAATAATGAAATTTAAAATTTATTAAAAGAATGGGTTGATTTAAAATTGTTATAATTGGAAATATTATTTGTAGAATTTCATTTTTTTTTCATTTCAATAAACAGAAATACATAAGTTTTAATTTTAATTCAACATTTTAAAAATGGTAGTTTAAATAAAAATTAAAAATATTTAATGCAAAAAAAGTTAAATTAAAGAAAAAAAACAATATTTTCAAAAGTATTCTTTTTTTAATTTATTGAAATAAAATTAAAGTAAAACAATTAAAGAAGATATTTTTCAAGTTTGAACTATTTATCTTTAACGGTTCTTTACTTGTAAAAATTTAAATAGAGAAATGGTGAAAAAAAAGCCATCATGTACAAAAATGCATTTTCGCAAAAAGTTGTTTCCAATGACAACAATTGCTTGAAAGCTGAATTTTTAAACAAACCAAAATGAATAATAATAATAATAATTTCTGTTCGAATTAATATAGAAATATGATTTAAACGCCATCTTAAGCAGAGAAAAAACAAACAATTTTTAATGGAATAAGATTTTCGTGTCCCCAAAAAAATTAAAGTCGGACTAATTAACAAGCACTATTTACTCCCCTAGACGAATTTGATTATACAAGTAAAACAAATTAACATTCACTATTTACACTTATTATGCAAATGGGCGTGCTTGTCATTTCTATTCTCCGCAAAATTGTAAGTACGATTCGTTTTTCTCTTAAATCGTTTCAACCAATCAAATTTTATATCCTGTTTATTGCCATTCTTATATCAACTAAGCGTAGAAAGAGGCAATAGTTTACATTTCAGATCTTATGACAGTATGCATGTTAGAAATATTATACTTTCAAAATAATAATCACCAATAAATTATGCCATTTTTTACGTGCTATTACAAAATAATAATCAAATAAAGATACATAATAAATTTCTGCAGGTTATATTTTGCTTATATCTTCTATTCAGTTATGTTAATAGTTAAGATAACCATTTTTTTCCTGTCATTTTCATAGAAGAAAAAGAAGTTGATAATTACAGTGATTATTTTTAATTATACATAAATTACGCTTCAACAAATGCAATTATTTCACTTCATTAATAATATACTTCCATATTCAAACTGTCTTATTAATATATTAAGATTTTGTCGTAATCAGCTAAGAAATATTATGTAACTTTTCATAAAATTTATTCTATAATGCACAAATGTTCCTATGGTATACAATTGTACTACTCTTCTAAATTGTAAGATCTTAAACTTTTTAAATGAATAACTGCCAGGTGCTACATCTTATAACGAAATGTAACAGGAAATTTGAATTATTTTCCAACATACTTCTCAATTATTTTCCCCAAAGCCCCAGAAGCTCGGTAAATTTATACTTTTGATATTAAGAATAATATTTATTAATATCAGTCTGAAATATTATTCGATATTTTTTAAGTAAAAATTGTAATATAATTCTTTATTTTTAACTGTATCAGAAAAATTACCTTTGAAATATAGCCTCAGCTACAAAATTAAGAAAGTGTAAACACAATTAACATGGGAATATTTTTTTTACATCGGATTTTAATAATAAAATATCCGAAAATATCTAAAGACATTGAAATGTTTGATATAATAATTTTTTGCAGACTTTTTACATTACAACATTTGATTTTTTTAAGTCTATTATTTAAAATAATTATGAATTATTTATCGTAGAAACCACTTTCTTTTAAACTATCATTAAAAGTAATGTTAAACGACGTATTTTAATCGGGTACAATAAATCTTGTAATTTAATGCTAAAAAGAAACTTACAATTCAACACAATGAGCAGCCGTGGCAACATAGATAGGCGATACCAAGAAAGCACTGCAAATGAATCGTCCACTTCTGTGTAAAGCCACCTGTTGGAAAATATAATAATCAGAATATCATTAAAAAACAATTAATGGGCTCGATTAAAATGTTTATGGTTATTAAGCTATGCTGCTTAATACGCGACTTTTGTTCGGTTCTTTGAAACACTTCTTAAAGTGGCTCATCTATCTACTACCTTTGACAATAAAGTTCAGTGAATGAATTCAGAACGACCAATCTGGCAACACTGGGAAAACAAAACGCTGCACCTGCATAGAGGCAAGTGTTGACCATCTTCCCCCACCACTGCTCAGTTGAGCATCGTTTATGTTCTGTGTAAGACGTGCTTTACTAAGTTCTTGTTCAGTGTGTTGGTTCTTAAATGAGAACAGGAAAATGAACAAACAAAAGATCAGTTTAAAGTTTTGTTTTAAGTTTTGCAAGACACCGAAAGAAATTCATGAGGTGTTGTGCAAACTGAACATTCACCATACTCGCCAGATCTCAATCCTCCAGACTTCTTCCTATTTTCACGACTCAAACTCTCTTTGAAAGAGATTTGACCATATTGGTGACATCCAACGAAATGTGACGAAGCTTTTGAACTCCATCCCAAAAGAAGACTTCTTGCGAATTTTCCAGGACATGTATAGCAGATGTCAGTGGTGCAAAGTTATGGGAGATGACTATTTCGAAGGATGGTACGGTAACTTTCATTAGTATTTCATCTACATTAATGTTACAGGACTATTCACCGAACTTTATTGTCAGAGGTTGTATATAACTGAGAATAATTCTCGTAAAAAAAGTAATTAAAAAAAAGTAGAAAACAACTATTTGTCTTACCAAAAGAATATTTTAACATTGCAGATTTGTCACTATAAAATACATTACAGCTATTTTTTAAACATGTTTATATCATTATACAAACCATCCAAGGATATTCCCCCGGCTCCGCTTCTCTACCATTGATAATTTTTGCATCTAGTTCATCTAAAAAAACAGAAAAAGTAAATTTTACACATTCATCAAAATAGGAGAATCAAGATAGAATAAACAATTCTAAAAAGAAGAAAATAATAACTTTAGCTAAAAAAGTTTTCTGTTTCCACAAGAGAAAAATATTGTAAAAGGAAGCTTAAAAAAAAAAAAAAAAAGAAAAAAAAAAGAAAAAAACACACAAATGAGAAAATGACTACTTTTATTCACTGATTAAAAAACAGAATCGCTGTTATTTTCAAGAGATCAATCAAGCAACAAAAATAAAATTATGTCTAACTAATTTGTATTGAGGGAATAAAAGAGCATAAATCATAGTTACACTTTTTGCTGTCACTATTAGTTGAAGAGAATAAACATTCGGCATCACCCAATTCTTGTACAGTAGTAAACTAGCCAGATAGTAAACTAGCAATCGTAACTAAAGGTTTTCGAAATATCGAAATGAGTGGTGCAAAAATTCATTTATTTAAAATTATTAGTTGAAGAGAATAAACATTCGGCATCACCCAATTCTTGTACAGTAGTAAACTAGCCAGATAGTAAACTAGCAATCGTAACTAAAGGTTTTCGAAATATCGAAATGAGTGGTGCAAAAATTCATTTATTTAAAATTTCTAACGTTACTTTGAATACCAATTTAAAATGAAATAAATCGAATAATCATGATAACTGAATAAATAAAGCGATTTTTAACAAAAATAAATTTTAATTAGCCATATTTGAATTTAATAAAATTGAATATTTAGTCAATATTTATAAGACGCTCGAGGTAACTAAAACAATAGTATCATAAAACCTTCGAAATACCAATAAATTGCTTCTAATTCCTTTTCCAATGCTGTGGGAGGAGTTAAAAGTGACCAACTTATATTTTACAAAAATAAATAAATAAATAAAAGTAAAATAAAATAAAGTAAAATAAAATAAAAAGTGAACTTTTGTTCTTACTTCTACTTTAAAATGAATGCTATTAATATATAGTTATTTTTATTTAGACGATTTAGATTTAGATTTTTATTACTATTTTTATTTAGATACTTTAATTATGTAGAAAAGATGTTAACAAGTTAGTGACAGTATTTTTTACAAGTTAGGGACGATATTTTTTTTTAAAGAAGAATAATTAATAGACAGCTTGTTTATTTAACATTTAACACTACGCAGGTCGCAAGCAGTATTGCCAAATCTGGCATTTTTTGTATCCAAAAATTCGAGTTTACACCAGGAAAATTTTTGTATTAATTTTTATTTAGTTTATTACGAAATGTCTATAGTTATAAGTTTGGTAACCTACAGCTCATTTTGCCCTTCTACTTACTTCTTTCACGTCTATTTCTTATGATATTTATTTCTTATTTTTTCATACCTTCTAAAAAAATGAATTTTATCTTGAATTTTTTCTTTTACTTCTTAAGTAGTTTTTAAACTTTTTTTTTTCCAAATGCTTCACAAACATACAAGACATTCAATCAATAAGGTATTGAGTTGATCACAGCTAGGAAAACTTCCAATGCTGCTTAACTATTCAGTACTGTTCAGCACCATCTATCTATATTATAAAAGCCAAACGTATCTGTGCATAACGCATATGTCATTTTGCGAAGGGCAACACTTTGAAATTTGAAATGCAAATTCTGTAATTCTATTTTGCAATTTTTGCTACTGCAAATTTTTAAATTTCGAAGCATCGCACATTTTTTATTTTTACACCGTCGTATAGGAAAAAAATGTACTTTTAAATGCAATTTATTTGAAAACTGTATCTTAGTTTACTATTTAAATTTTTTGAAAATGCAATTTTCGGGACCATTTATCACAATATTAATATAGAGTTTTTTTTTAAGAAAAACATTTAAAAAACAAATTAGTTAATAAGTATAAAATATTTTAAAAAGTTAAAAAAAAATTTCCAGTACCTACTTATATGATTTTGAAAAATTACATTATATTCACATTTTTGCGAAAAAAACGTTGCCATTTTCTTTTCTTAATTAGAGCTTTCCGGCAATCCTAGCCGAATGTCATAGCTGCTTGTCATGCACAAATAATGGTTTGGACTTCACTAAAACTGTAATGTCCGACCTAATTAGACACAATAATTGTTTTAAATTGTATAAAAATAGTAATTTCCTTTATGATTATTTCACAAAAGCCACAACATTCCATTTTAAACAATGTAGTTTTGAATGATCATCAAAGCTTTTAACTGAAATACACTGCTCAAAACAATTAAAGGATATTGCAGTTTTAGGTTAATTTTGTATCTGGGAAACTTTTTAGCTGATTGATACGTGGTCGACAGACATAGTAGGTTATATGAGAATAAATTACACATGTTTGGCAGAAAAAAATGCATTTTATTGCGCATTTGTGTGCAAAAGGAAAAAAACACAATTTGTGCATATGAGAAAAAAAGAATAAGAAAAGGTGTTTTCTTCAAAGAAAATCATTTTCAGAAGGGGGTATGGTTTCCACGGGACGCCAGCAACGTTGAACACCTTTAAGGCATGGACTTAATGAGGCTATTAATGACGAGTTGGGGTATTCTGCCCTACTCTTCCAGAAGAGCTCTTTCCAGTTCTTGGAGAGTTTGTGGGGGTTGTTGGCGGCCAGAAACTTGTCTTCCTAGAGCGTCCCAAACGTGCTCGATTAGATTCATGTCTGGAGAACACGCTGGCCATTCCATTCGAACGATTCCTTCCTCGAAAAGGAAATCCTCCACCAGGTTTGCACGATGTGACCTGCAGTTATCGTCCATTAAAATGAAGTTATCTCCGATTGCTGCAGCGTAAGGGACTACAATAGGTCTGAGGATCTCATCCCTATATCGGCGACCAGTCAGAGCTCCATCTCGAATGATGTAGAGGTCATTGCGCCCGTCAATGGAGATGCAACCATACACCAACACTCCTCCACCGCCAAATCTGACACTTTCGTGCACGAACGCAGGATTATTCAAATCCCACGGTCCCTCCAGGTGAAAATACGTCTATTATCCGGATGCACAGAAAAACGGGACTCGTCAGAAAACAGAATATTGCTCCATTCATTTCTCCTCCAGTTGACATGCTCGGTTGCCGACTCCCTGCGATCGCGACGATGCCTTGATGTTAATCTAACACATACCATCGGTCGGCGAGCATACAGGCCTACAGCAAGGAGCCGGTTTCGGACAGTCTGAGTTGAAATTGTGGTACCTGTAGCCGAGCGAAGGTGTTGTTGGTGAAGAGTAGCGTTCATGTTTCGGAGTCTCCGAGCTGTTAACGCTAAATATCGATCTTCATTGGGCGTTGTTGCCCGTCTACGACCTTGCCCTGGTCTTCGTCCTGCACATCCACTCTCCAAAAAACGGTTCCAGATCCTGGAAATGACACTTTGTGACACTCCAATGGCTTGCTCAAATTCGGCTTGAGTTTGGCCTTCTTCTAACCTACCAACAATTCTCCAAGCTTCTGAATCTGTCAAATGACTTCGCTGAGACATCGTACTCATCGAAACAAAGCAATCCCTGAATGCCGATCATCCTTATCTTCATTCTCTTTTATCCAGTTGAAAGTCAAATTTCATTCGCTGCCGCTGAAACGACGTTTTTGATGTCGAACTCAAAATTTGCATACTCCACAGTTTGAAAACCAGAAAAATTTGCATTTGTGATCCTCTTCTTCTATTTTCAGCAAAAAAAATTTCGTTTATATCTTTATTTTATATAAAACTTCAAATATCCCTTAATTGTTTTGAGCAGTGTATATGTATTTATTAAAAGTATATGTACATTTAACTTATTTTCAGACTCTCCCTCGTAAAAAATTAAAGTATAAAAATTACATAAAATATAATTTTAACAGAGGAATTTCATCGTATATCTAACTTTTATGTATAGGCTACAAAATGAACCCGGTTTCAATGCTATGTGCAAGCAACACCAAAAATGGTTACTTTGGTAGACATTGTAATTAAAAAATATATATTTACCTGGTATCTCGGTACTGGTGGTCTGGTTCCGTGACGTCTGCTGCTATAAATAACAAAAATTAAGATTTAAAACAAATAAAACTGCAATATCATTCACAGCGTAAATCAATCAATTAAAACATGAAAGAGAAGTCATTCGACCAGCTTAGATTATGTAACACTTTCCATCATATTCAGAATACCCTGACAAAATTTCACTGTTTATTAAGGTTAAAGATATGTCCAAATAAATAGATTTGAAAGACGCACAACGTATTTCAAAACACAATTTCTGTTATTATCATCAATAGTCGAAAAAAAATCCTTTTTTTTTTTTTTTACATCCCTGTATCTGATCTACAGATTTGTATTTTTAATCAAAGTTAGTTCAGTTAAATAAATAAAGCAATTGAAAATTTACATTCGGAAATATACATGAGAATTTTCGCACAGCCTTGTATTACATACAGTTCAATTAAAAAACGCATAACCCATTTGAAAACCCAATTTCTACTATTATCATCAATAGTCAAAATAATATTAATCTTTTTTATACCTTTCTATATTTTTTTAAGAACTTGCCTACACAATTGTGTAGGTGATCCTAAGAAAATGGAAAAAAAGAACAATTTGCTGATTTACTATAATTTAAAGCCGAAGCAGCACCACACAATTGTGAGGATACTCTCGACATAACCTGACATCTATTTTTTTTTCTTTTTTAGTTATACTATATGATTCTGTTAATTAGGGTATAAAACCAAAACTTTTATTTTTTTCCAAAACTCTTCAGATCTTAAGCGGATGTAATTTGTATGTGTATTATATAGTATGTTAAAAGTTACTTCAATTAAACACATAGCACAGTTGGAAATTTGTAATATGCTTTAAGGTAGTTTGTAATATAATTTAATATCAATACTCAACTTCGAACTTTATGAAGTTGATATTCATTATTGAAATGCACTATAATAGCTTTCCTATAGAAAATGGCATACTTAGCAGTTATCACGCATTTACATGGATATACACAAAAAAGTTCAATTATATTATTTTTTATATACATTGACTATATTTCAAACGTGTTATAATATTTTGTAAATGAATTTCTGTCTCCACAAATGCACTTATCATATATATTATAAAGCAGAAGTTCTGAAACTTCCAAACGAGTGTTTTCAAAAACTACCCGATGGATTTTTTTGCCGATTGTAATCATTCGAAAGGAAATATTTTTCCGAAGGTTTATGATTCAAATTTACAGGGATAACTCTGATTTTTCGTAGTAAATTTCGTATTTTTCGGTTATTTTTGACAAAAGGGTTGCCAGTAGCTGTTTTTGGCGAAAATTATAATTGCTAAAAGAATTAAAATGGCTATATCTGTTAGAAATATTACAAATATCTTGCAAATAATAGCAAAAAATAACTACTGATAATATTAATAATAATAAAGAAAGACCGCTTAAATGAGGCGTAATATTATAAAAATATATTTATCTTGAAAATGAAAAAAAATATTTGTAATGCTTAAAAAATAAATTAACGCGAAATATAACAATTGGTTCAACATTTGGCGACTTATCCCTGATGTTAGAATAAAAACATGAATTTCAGAAATTGATTAAATGAATTTTAAATGATAGTTATTTTCCTTTTTATTATTCTCTTTCTCTTTTTTATCGAATTTCCGTATAATATAACTTACAGCAGAAAAAAGCAGGTCTGATTGTAAAAGACACTGTAAGTTGTGAGTTACTATTCGTTTCTATACCATTTTCAACTTGCTTTTGTCGCCAAAGAATGTGTTTTAAGCCGAAAATGCACTACTGACTTAATGCCTGACTTAGGTTCTTGATGGTCGCAAAAATGTTGTTTTTTTCAAGTGAAGATAATTTTTAGAGTATATTTTAATATTGAATCGTAAATTATATAGATATCAGTATAACTCTTTTATTTCTTTTTGCAAATGTTTTCATTGTTAATTTAATTTTTCTTGCGCCATTTTGTCAATTTCACTTACAGGAAAAATTTCAGTTTTAAAATTTAAAAACTGAAGAAGGAAAGATTACCCCATCGATTAAAAATCTACCCCCAAATTCAAAGATTAAATGTCAATAATGGATGATCGTAAATGTCACATTCACTTGACATTAAGTATAATATAAATATTAATTATGTCATCAAGGGATTTTTAATTCGACACTTTATTTCTACTTTTATATAAGTTCTGCTAATTTGTTTTTCGTTATTTAAATGAAAATTTATGCTAATCTATATAATCTGGCTAATAGTTTGGCGATTTGTATAATTTGGCGAAATTGGTCGACGGTATAACCAAGTAGTACTGAAGGAAAAATTTTGCAATTCAAAGTAAATTTATGCAAGTATGCGTTATTACTATAGATAAATTCAACATTTTGAAATGAAAAATTCCCGCTGAATAAAATTTACAAGTCTTTTTTAATTGACGATTTCCTCTTCAATATTTCTTCAATCAAACTTTCGCTATTCTCTTTCGAGCAGGCTAACAAAAATGTATTTTAAATATTTTATTAGATAAAACGTAAATAACATTTTTCTATTTTTGTAAAAAAAATATTTTTAAAATCTAATTCTACCATTATGTGTCTTACAAGACAAAATAGCAGAATTACTTTTAAAAATGGTTTTATCTGTTAATTGTATGTTATTTGTTTATTTGGGTGTTTGAATTTACTTTTGTCATCAAACAATGCGATTTTATACCAAGAAGGCATATGCCGGAGAGATGTTCACAATTACTAAATTCTCTCACTCTCTTTTAAATGTGTGAGAGCATTTTTAGGATATTTTTTTTATGTTTAATTGTAAATATATAAATAGCAGTTATAGCAAAAAAAAAAAAAAAAAAAAAAAAATGCGTATAATGTTTAAATTTTAGTATAAATGTCTTCTTCATCCAAACTGTAAAAAAATTTAATTGCAACTTTTTAAAGTTTTGGCCCAGATGTCATATACGCACCACATTCGCACGATTGCAACAAAATGGCGATTTTATGCCACACATGGTAAACCGACTATGGTTGTTTATTTATTAATAAACTATTTATTAACTTTCATTTTGTTTTTTAAAATAATATAAATCATTTTGTTCTATAGCTATTAAATAAACTTTTTTATTTATTTTTTTTTTTTCAAATAATACAAAATAATTAAAAAATATTTATGAAATTGGTAATTAAAAACCAAGTTCTCCAAATTGGCGCCAGAAAAAAATTGCGCCAATGTGGTGCATACATGACATCTGTGTCAAAGTTTTTTCTTATACATAAGTAGGGAAAATGCAGTATAAATACCGATTAAAGTTTTTTCCAAATGGAAATTTCATCACGGATTTGGTCATATACTCATCGAGGTATCTCACTGGCGCCAAAATGGCATTATTTGCCTCATATGGTAACCCAGCTATAGTTGTTTATCTGATGATAAGTTGTTTATTTACTTTCTTTTTTTTTCTTTTTTGAAATGATATTTGTTGTTTTGTTCTACAGTTACTTTTTATTTATTGTTAATTGCTGTTTAAAATGATAGAAAATAATAAAATATACATAAATTTCTTTGGTATTCTAAAACGAGGATTTTGCCACATTTTATTTGCAAGATAATCGTGCTAAACCTATTGCGTATATGATGTCTGTGTAGGAATCTTTTGTGAAATATGAAAAGTGTAAATTGGCTACTACTTGATTATCACGTCAACCAATTTCGCCAAATCGTTCGCTAAATTATACAAATTTACATAATTTTATCTTAAATAACTAAAGAGAAAATGCTTAAATACGAGAGAGCAAATAATTTTGTTTTCATTTTTCAGGAGGAAATTTTGCAATAATAAAGTAATTGTTGTAGTGAGAATTTTAATGTGTGTTTTTTTTTATCGTTGGCAACTTGCTGTAACGAAAAGTGTTTATTTTTTTTCCTGCTATTGTTTTGTAAGAGCTGGTTTTGTGAAAGCCATGTTAAGATGGTATTCAAATTTTTGAGCCCTTCCCAATTACCACCCCCTTGGGCCGATTTTGCTCATTTGCAATTCTCACTGAGATATTAACCATCTCAATGTACTTGACGAGTTTGAAGATGATTCTTGCATAATTTGCCTTTTAGCGCGCGGACAAAATTTAATATACATATAAACTTTTTAGGTGGGAGTAGCTTTGGGTTCCTGGCTTCACATAATGAAAAGTTGTGAAGAAATTTTTCAGAAGTTGTATCATGGTAACGACTGTAATAAATAATATTTCTTCAGATAAGGGAAAATTTAAAATCCTTTTGCCATAATGGTCTCTTTCGCTTCTAAATATGCACTGTTAGTAATAAACTAAAATAGTTACTTCTAAATAACTGGTTTTTGCGCAACGTTTAAGATAATTTAATATCACAATGGTGTTTAAATCGTTTTCAGCAATGAGTAAGGTGCTTCTGGAGGTCCAAATTATTTAAAATACAAATTTAAATTCACCAGTTCGTTTCATCCACGTTTGATTTTGAAATATTGACCAGCGCAGCGGGCATAGCCTGCTAGTAGCAAAATAAAGCGATTTCTAACTGGTCTACATTTGGACGACATGTATTGGAAAACTTTTTACTTCCAAAATTCAAGCATTATTTAAAAACTATCGATAAAGTTTTTTTTCCACTTACCCTGCGTAAAAATTTATCAAGTTTTTCGAAATCTTTTAGTGGACGCCTTGGATCCGGAAATCCCCGGGTCATCTTAGAATTTCTTCTTTGTTGCTTCCAGATGTCTGCATTTTTGAAGGAAGTGGAAAGCTGAAGTAGACATATGTTTCTATTAATAATCTGATTCTTAAAAAAAATCTACTTTTTTTTAACAATTAAAATTTAAAATGTATGAGATAGAATATGGTAAATTATGGACTGCATGAGAGGCAGAGGCGAAAAACAGAAGTGGATGGTGAAAAAAAAATACACATGGCTTTTGGTTGAGGAAAACCTCATATGTGGCGAAAATCCTGAAGAAGAAGGAAATAATGAAAATAATTTATAATTTTGGGTAGAGATTCTTACTTTGGAAGACCAAAAAGAGATATCTTTTAAGACGGACTCTTTCAATAACGGATTAATGAACCGAAGCTGCGTTTTCCCCCTACCAAGTACACATTATCCATTTATCTTTTATTATTTTGGTAATCTGCCTTCTATTTCACTTCAAACTTCAACTGTTTTCAATAAGATGAATGTAAAAATACTGGTTTCATTGGTTTATTATATTTTAATATATGAATTACTCTGGTTATATAATGTCCATTTATCCATATATTTCTTAGTAATTTGGTAATCTGCCTTCTATTTTTCTTCAAACTTCAACTGTTTTTAATAATATGATTGTAAAAATACTGGTTTCATTGGTTTATTTAATGGTATTGTCTGAATAACTTTGGATGTATTTATAAAAGTATTTATATATATATATACTCATACATGTATATATATGCATGTAATTATCAGTGGGTTACAGATAAAAATTTCAGTAATCTTACAAATTTTTGTAGTTTTACAAAAACTAAATTTAAAGCTTTTTTTTTTTTTTTTTTTTTTTTTTTTTTTTTTTTTTTTTTACAATGTACAAATGAAATTTTAGTAAGCTACACCTTTATACTTACACCTCTTTTTTATTTATAGTGAACTGAAATATTTTTGACAAATAATGTATAAATGATCTCGATATCCTAATTTTACAACTAGTGTGCATCGCATGCAGGGCTCCCTAATAAAAAACAAAGCAAATCTTCTTGTGGGCTTACACATATACAAATCTCATTCTATATTCTAGAAACTATTTATTAATTCAGGTACAATTTAGATGTCATCGTTGATAAATAATTGCTGTATATTTGCAATGAATATTTTGCTATTTAAATTGTTATATTCAGTGTAAGTATACATATAAAAAAATTTATAACTATGTTAATAGCAGGTTAAACATTATTGAAAAATACATCATGAACTTTATTTCAAGTTTGATTTAAATAAAAGCAGTACAAGTTATTCAATAATATATGCTGCATTGTTTTTACAATTTTCTCGCATTGTAAATAAGTTCTTTGATGCCTCAAGTTAGAAGTCTGCCTGAGTTGACACAAAAAAATAAACAAATCAAGCCTTTAATTCTACGCCATTATTGAAGGATAAATATATACTTCGAAATGTTCAAAATCGAACGTTAACAGGGGAAATTATGATGGTTGCAAGCCTGAAGAGTATGGAGAATTTTAAAAAAGCCAGTCCAAAATGCTTAACTTTTTCCATTTGACATTCTATCAATGATATAAATTTACATATGAATGAATAAAATTAAAAGTCAAAGTACATTACTTGTATAACAAAAAATGCTCGTTCGAAGAAAAGAAAAAATTTTGCCAGTGTGATTTATATCTGAGTATATTTTTGAATTAAAAAATACCAATGAATTATTCTCTAATCCAATACTGTAATATCCCGACTTGTGTCACCCCGTCAGTGTTCTCGCTGACATTTGACCAACATTAGTAATTTGGGTAATTAAAAATTAAAAACAATCGCCAAATGAAAAAAGTATTAGCAAAGTAAATTTGCCGTGTAGCACAGAAAAAAAAATATCTTTAATCTTTTAATGTACCCCGTTTTTTTCAACATGTTCTAAAATAATCTAATTTTTTTTATAACTGCGACAACGATTGCTATTAATCTAATTTCCACTATCCGCTACAAATATATATTATATATATATCTATATATATTAAAAAAATATGTATATATGCATAGATATGAAAAAAGAAAAAGAAAAGAAAGAAAAAGCAAAAATTGAGCATTAGCAATTTGGCGAATCTAATCGCTTGTTTACTCGCCAAATGAAGAATGTAGCGCAATTTGGCACATTGGCGAGCGACAGCGAAAACCCTGCACCCCGTACTTACATGGTCTGGCCTGGAAACAAAAATTCCTTAATTAAGACGAGTTTTGAGAATTTTTGAAGACTATATTTTTGTGATATTTTGATCCTGTAAAAGGCAACTTTCGCGGGAAATTCACATGATAGTGAAAACCAAATAAGAAAAGTTGCTAGAAAAAGCTCTGAAAAGTTACTCTGCTGTTACAAACAACTCAAAGAATTTAAAAAATAATAAGAAAACTTTGTCAGTTTAAAAATTTCATTACAAGATTTCTTTGACATCCTTAAAGAGTGGAACGGGGCAGCTAAAAGCACAATAAATTATAAATAAATTAACAGTTTTTTTGATCTATTAAAAATTCTTCTATTGATAATGCATTCGATTTTTAATGTGAAATGTATGAACTATAATCCCTAAATATAATAGATTATGTTCAATATTCAAGAGAATTTCTATTACTTATCCTTTATTATCTATCTAAACCACGACTTATCTTCACCTTTTCTGTACGTCCTTTTTCGATAAATCGTAAGTCTTGAAACGAATTGTTAACATAAAACGAAGAATTACTGCACACAAAAACTCATAAGAACTATCCCATATTAAATATGATATTAATACCAGTTACTAATTATCTGTATACTTACGGCGCACTGTATCTGCATCAAAGTAAAGATGATATAAATCCAAGAAAAAAGATTCATTGTTTTCGAGACTGCAGTAATAATTTCTGTAAAGCAGTAAAATTATGGTGCATCTAATTACTTGAACCCTTTCTTAAATGGAGCATATTTGGGACGATTAAGTTATAGAAGTGTATTTATCTATTCCAGTTGTAGGTCAAGCTGGTTTGACCCTTTTTGCTTTATCATAACAAAAATTAAGTAACGAAAGGATGAGGGAAAAACTACATCCCAATAAATCGATCTCTGCTGTCAATAAAAGGTGTCAACAGAGCGAAGATGAATTTGTAATGAGAATTATTTGTTTCGAAATTCAGTTTTGCCAGTATTGAGCCAGATTTAATAGTTTTTAATCTCATGATAATGATAAAGACATTAATGAAGTATTGAGAAATTAATGAATCATTGATGAAAATAAGCAGTTGAATATTAGTCAATGCTCGATTAAAATGTATGTAGTTTTCGCCAATCTATAAATACTCAATTTCAGTTAAAATAATTTCAAGTATAAATAACAAAAACATACATTTATGCATTCCCTTATATGCTACATAAATAAAAGGAACTTTTTGTCCCTCTTTATACATGGTTGATCCGAAATCGAGAATTCAGTCAGAATCGTTTATTTATTAGCTTTTGCACAACTGAAACATTCTATGCAAACTCCGTGTTTCGATATTATTATTATTATTATTATTATATTTATCAACTTCATTAATCAAAAATAAAAAATTTCACAGCTGCGGACTTCTTCCGCATATTTTTTATTCTATTGCTTGTAGACTGATTATAATTATATATTAAACCAGCGATACTCAACCTTTTTTTCACGCAGGTCGCAAACAGAAGTTTCAGATTTTAGTTGCGCCGCAAGCAGAAGTTTCCTACTTCAGGCGGACCGCAATGCACTTATAAAAAGGTTCTTTAAAAGTAATTAAAATAATATTAGTCTAACAATGCAATATAACAAAGTTAATGTTATCACTAGATTTGTTGTGGAAGAAATATCACCAAAAAATTTAACAACCTCCCCTCCCTCCAAATATTAAACTTTGTTGTAGAATTCTATTTGAAATGCCGCGAAGTTTGCCGCTTGAAATTGAAGCTTTAAAATGTTTGCGGTGCCAATCTTTTTTCGCGACAAAAATTCAACTCTATAAAATTGTATTTGCTATGTAATAGATATGAAAAGTAATATTATAACAATACTGAATTTCCAAAGAGATTTTCTTTAATAAATCCATGTTTTTCTCAATGTAAGAAAAAATAACTGTAGGAATATAATATAGTCCAAATTTAATTTGGCATGACGTTCAATTACCGTTGAAAAATAAAAAATGTGTACAATACTTATAACAAATAGGATCAGGGTCTGATTACTAGCGGGGAGCATTTACACCAATAAATAAAAAAAATGATCGCCTTATCTAATCGTCGTATACATAGAAAATTTCTGCCACAAATAAGAGAAAATTTTTTTTTTCTTTTTACTGGTGAGAATGTACTTCCCTGCTAAAAACATTCTGAATAGGACTGCATGAAAAAGAACTTTTGTCTAAGAAAACAGCTTTTAACACAATTTTCATTTAAAATTTGTCCTGTTATACATTATTATATTCCCATGAAGACACGTAAAACAACGCTGAAGATCATAAATTTTTTTACGCACATCTCAATTAATTATATAAATATTGATTAATGATCATATGTCTTGGCCTCACATAAAATATCGAGCGGCCCTATGCGACCCGCGGGCTGCAAGTTGAGTATGGCTGTTTTAGACTAATAATAAGCTGGAAGCCGCTACAGTCATGATATAGCATAAAGCCCCGAATCAATCTCTTTCCTATTTTTGATGCATTTTATTTAATTAATTTTACTTTTAAATTTGTCCGGTTTCAATTTTTCATTTTTTCTCCTTCTATTTTTCTTCCTGGCTTCCACAAGACTCTTGGCAAGAAAGACTTCGGACGGACACGCGAAACGTCTTCCGCGAATTCTTCTGCGGTCTATCTCTTGAAGAAAAAAAAAGTTAAAAATGAACTTACTTGTCCTATGGGTCTTGATAAATGTTAAGATTTGGACAGCGAATAAAACTTATATTGTAATTATTAAACGAAAAATCATACGTTCAGAATAGATTATGTAGCACTTTCCAACACATTAAAATTAGTGTAACAAAACTTTACAGTTTATTAAGGTGAAAGAATATCTAAATTAGCAATTTGAAAAACACATAACCAGGGGCGCGTCAGCAGTATCCGGCGCCTGTGTGCAGAACTTTATTTGGCGCCCTATACCAACCTCCCCCTCCCCCGCATCTAACCTCAAAATAAAAAACTTTATTTTAAAAAAATCTGTGAATATTTACAAATGTATAGTTGCCATCCTTCTGGAGTTTTTCACCAAGTCAAATATGATTTTGTGAACCAAAAAATTTATTTAAAAAATATGTCTTGTTTTTATTGAGTTCGTGTTTAATTTCATTTATTAAATAAAAGTTCTGATTACAAACATGCTTAAATTACTTGAAAAAAGAAAAGAAGGATGGCAGCTATGTAAATACAACTCGTAACACTGTAAAACCTGTGAAAATGGCAATTCTCTGTATCAAAATCCAGCATAACTGTAAAATTTCATTATCCCAGAGAAAATAATTCAATACGATTATAATAGATCGCATCTAAAAGAAAGAAGAAAAAAAAAAGAAAAGAAAGAAGCTTGTTTTTACTTTGCATGTATTCGCGATGGCTAAGAAAAGAAAATCTACCGCACATAGAAATCTGAAAATTTGGATAAGGAAAGATGATAGGCAGGTGCACATGCGACTCAGATTTTTCATTTTTTGTTAATTAGCCGAAATATTAATTAAAATCAATTAATGATCACCCCAAAATGGCAAGCTTTCGTTTTTGAAAGGGTTCATGTTTGTGTGCTTCCCCCCAGTAGTCCGGTCCACTAACCAAAAACTTACAACGTTCGATATTTTTTTTGGAGTGCATAGAAAGGCTGCCACTTCAATCTTCGAAAATGTAAGAATGTTTTTACATTTAGGGCCAAATTTAGCTTATCTTCATCATCCCTCCTTTTTTTTCAAAGTACCAGATATAGATAAAAGGTATTTGCTTTCTCAGAGGTCTATGCTGAGAAAAATAAAACCAAAATTTTTGTCCAATACATAATAGCTTCCACGGAAATTATCATTTGTAGAAGTGCTGAACACAAATATTGCTTCGGTCGCCTAAAAAAAAAAATTACGCAGAGAAATCTCGAAAATCTCTCTGTGATTTTCGAGAGACACCTACGGTACGGAATAACGGAATGCGAACAGCTTCACAAAAGGCTGCTGCTTCATTTTTATCAGTTAAAATTTGCCCCGTAGCTGATGTCAGTACCACTAATTTAAAATCTGTACACTGAACAGAATACTCACAAGGGGATATACAAATATAACGAACGTTATCAACTTTATTGCAATTTTTTACATCCCCTTCTTACGATATCATATGTTATCATTCTTCAACCTCTTGCCTAATGATACCGTTTTCAATGTCTATAAATTCTTTAGATCTTTTATTTTTTTTTTCTTTGCAGAGATATACAGATACAATATGGTTATACATCTATTATTTGCATGCTTCGTTGATTCAAATGAAGAAGAGTCATTAAAATTTCACTGTTATATATTAAATAATTTTATATCAAAGGAAACTTTTAAAAGCAGAAATTCTTTGAGTAATCTTGGAATTTTTTCCAGAGGGGGCTCAAAATATTTTAGGGGGGGATGAGCCGCCCATAGTGCCTACGGGGGGACGCATCATACTGCACGGGGGGAGGGTCGATAGGGGAGTACCGGACTGTCAGACGGGGTGCGAAGTAGCTGTCACCTTTGGATTAAACCGGATTAGCGTATTGGCGTGAATTTGTAAGGAGTATCCGGGCATCCATTTTGTAGCCTGGTGGAATTATAGAATTTTAAGCAGCTCTTCAAGAAAACAAAATGTGACTGTAGTGTTTCTCTCTTTTTAGCGTTAATAAATTGCAAATCACAAGTAACACACACACACACACACACACATACATACATATATATATATATATATATATATATATATATATATATATATATATATATATATATATATATATATATATAACAAAACCAAAAGAAATTCCATATCCCCAAAATTTTGCGCATTGGTCTGTAAAAAACTGTTTATTTGTTTCTTCATTTTTTAAAAATTAATTGAATGGTTTTAATAAAATTGTGTATATATATATATATATATATGGCAGAGAGGGGATGTGGGTATCTGTTAACTAAATGCTCCATATTTTAATGTTTATCATAAATATAAGGTGCTGATAATTTGAAAAGTTTCTAGGAATACAATTTAACAGACATATTGAAAAAATGGGATATATGGGTAGAAGGTAAAAATGATTAAAACCATAAACTAGTCCCTGCGAGTTAATTCACAAGTATTGTTATACAGTCATCTTTTATTGCATTTTCAAAGAATTATTTTCATTTTATTCCTCTGTCGAAGATTACCAAACGATTTTACGCCTCCCAAGCCATTAAGAGGCTACTTCAGTCAAGCGAAAAGACCCATTCGCTAATGCTAATCCTATAAAAAAATTTTATAAAGATATCTGGGTTACATTTCGATGTTTAACTTTTTTTTTCACTGGATAGATGAGATCGATCTGTACAAAGGACGTTTTTACTTTTTTGTTTTTGTTTACAGATGTTTTTAATGGGTATACTTTAATTTACTTAAATGATATTTTATTTGAATGAGCATACTTTGATTTTCGAAACCAGTTTCAAATATTAAAGCATTCTCAAAAAAAAAAAAAAAAAAAAAAAAAAAAAAAAAAAAAAAAAACAGCAATTGAAATTGAAGAAGTAAAAAAATGTCTTGTACAGGCCAATTTTTGCTATCCATTGCAAAATTATATAAAAATATTGAAATGTAACCGAGATACTTTTGCACATTTTTCTCATTTAGCATTAGTAAACGAATCTGTTTGGATTCGTGACTAACAGATTTCGTCCTTAAAAGAAACTAGCATACCAAATTTTAAAAAATTCCTGCCAGCTTGGCCTACAGGCGCAGATTGATTTTGAAGTTAAGTGCTCATTTCAACAATAAAAAATAAAATATGATAGAGGTAAACCGAGTTTTAACAAGTTTATTTGGCCGCTTTTAAAGAATTTTTATTTTATTTTATTTTATTTATTTTTTGTCAGAGCTGGTCTTATTAGAATCATCTAATGCGTAATTCGGCTCAAAATCCTCAGTTTGACAGCATATTTTGAAATATATTCTGGATTTATCCAACCATCGACCAATACGCATTTGAGAACAAATTCGAAATAAAAATGAGTTAGAAATTAGGCAATTTGTTATTTGAATACATTCTATATTCTTCAATCATGATCGCTTCCAGAAATTCTGTTCAAAACGCCCACTTTGGCAGCATATTTTGAAATATTCTTCAGTTCCTGTAAGTCACAGCAAATTTGGATTTGAATATCTCTGTCAGACATTTAGCTATAAAGATCAAAATTTTTTTGATCAATTCAGGAACGTATAAGGAATAATTTCCTATAATACGGGAATTTTGTCTTATGGGCCTGCATAGTAATTTAAAATCAAATAGACACCCCCCCCCCCAAAAAAAAAATGGAGCTGCAATTAATGTCATCACATTTTGCCGCCTTTTTTATGAAACTTTGTTACCGGAAGTAAGTGCCTAGAGGCGATATTAAAGGAGCTAGCATGTTTTGCTAATTACGACTCACCCTCTCTCTATATTTATATGCATACATACATATAGATAGATAGATTAATGAAGTTTTCTACTGATTGAAGTTTGGGGGTCTAGGGGTCATAATCAGTGTAGATTTGCAAAAAAAAAAAAAAAAAAAAAAAAAAAAAAAAAAAAAAAAAATTGCAGAATTTGTAACATAAGAACGATCGCAATAGGTAGTATTCTATACAAAATCTACCTTCTTAATTAACCTTCTTAATAATTTTCGTTTTCACCCATAATCATTTAATTTTAATTTATTTTTTCCAGAAAGAAAACAGGAAAATAAAAACAAGTTTTCTGTTCAACATTTAAAAAATTAAGGAAATTTTAAATATCTAATTACAGTATATACAGGGTGAGTCATAAATATCGAAACAATAGGCTATCTCCTTAAATATTGCCCCTAGACTCATGCTTCCAGCTGCAAAAAATTATCTAAAAAAGGTGAATTTTTTGATAAGTTGCAACTCTATGGGGGGTCTATTTGAAAAAAATACGAAAATTAATTTTTTATACGTATTCCCCTGTATGGCAAAATTCCCAATTAGGAAATTTAAAAAAAAATCTCCATATCTGAAAATTTCACAGACATTAAAATCCAAAATTCTCAAAACTTCGGGAATTCGTTTTCATGCCTGAAAACGAAGGGTTTTTAATTCATTTTGAAAGCAAGTGTGGGATCATCCATAAATTATTCGTTATTAAATGTATCGGACTGTAGAGGTCTGCACGGGCCCGGGCCGGCGGAATAATTCTAAAATTTCTTACGGGCCGGGCCGATAAAAAAATTTAACGGGCCTACCGGCCCGTTATAACGAGAATAAATATAAGTGTACGTCATGAGCCGATATTAGTTTGACAACATCAATACAGAAATATAACTTGTACATTGTAGAGATCGGCATAAGTCAGTTACTTTGTCTGACTCGAGCTGAATATTTTTTAAGATTACTCGTGCTGGGCCGAGATGAGGCTTGCATTGTTTTTTTACATATTGTCGAGCTGAGCTGGAACCAGACTAAATTGCTCCCAAGGTGTGTAGGAACTTACGTTAATGCAACCTTTGGAAATATATTTTTCATGGTTCTTAAATTCACTTTTCAACAAAGGGAAAGTCTGACACATTTTCTGACTAATTTTCAACTGTAAAGATATAAAATCGAAAACCTGGCTATTGAAGAGATAATTGGTAAATCTGATACTTGTATTTACTTGTTGAGATATAAGAGATTCTTGCACGTGATTGCATCTCCCTTCCCACGATGACGATTCCGAAATATCGAATCAAAATGCTAACTTTGACAATATTTAAATTGCTTGTATCAAAAAAGGATAACGCCGTTCGATTACATAGTTTCTGAATAAAAACACCAGCTAATCTTATTCATTTCAGAAAAGAAATGAATTCAGAAATGAGTCAGAAAGTAGCTCTTTGGATTTGATAAAATGATATATGATAAATGACCTTTAATAAAATGATGTAGAAATATTATTATAAATCTACTCTTTATTATATAGCTTCAAAGGCTATGTTTTTAACTTTCTTTTTTTCTTTCTTTCTTTTTTTTTTTTTTTTTTTTTAATTCTTAACCATATTAATTTTCAATAAATCTTTATTTGAATGTTGAAAGTCCAAGAATCTAAGTAATCATTAATGTTGCTATTGTGTATTTTGTGTAAAATATACTGTAAAATCATACTATAAGTATGTATGCAGTATTCTTTAAAAAATTTTATTTGTATGATAAAAATTTGAATTTTTTCTAAATAGTGGAAAATTTGTCGGCTGGGCGAGGCTCCGGCCAAACTTTTGAGTTTTACACCGAGCAAAGCCGAGACTTGGAAATTTCGGCCCGTACAGAACTCTAGTTTAAGCATGCGTGTTTCATATGTATATATATGTCATAATGCATACCTACGTGTAATTATAAATATGTAAATATTTGGTGTTTTGATATCGATATATCAGAAAAGAATAATTCTAACTTAATAAATGCTGTAATAATATAAATTTGTTTAATTTGCCAAAAATAAAATAAATAATATACATATATATATCTATATCTATCTATCTATCTATGTATATATATGCGCATATATAACACTTCGCTCTATTAGTATTAAAAATTCATACTTGAAAAATAAATTCAATAATAATTCAGTAATTTTCTGTAATATTTTTTATAAGTACATTATTATCACTATAATTTTTCTTTAAGGAGGTTTAAAAAAATATATTTTCCCCCACCTATACTTTATCCCCACTATCAAAAAAATGGATAAGGCCATTCGATTACATAGTTTCTCAATAAAAACACTTGCTAATCTTATGAGTTAAAAAAAAAAAAAAAAAAAAAAAAAATGTATCAGGAAATAGAGCCTTAAGATTTGGAATCTATAATAAAATGATCTAGAAATATTTTCATAAATCTACTTTTATTGTACATCTACAAAAATTGCAATGTTTTTAACTTTCTTTTTTTCTTTCATTCTAAACCATATTAATACCAAAAATGAAAAACACTATTCGATTTCAAATTCCCGAAAGAAATTTATTTCGACTCGACCCAGTGTCAAAATTAAAAGTTCAGCCCCAGCCTGGCTCGGTCTCTTCATAGTTTCTCAGTTCACAGCCTGTACAAATAGAAGGAAAACAGTGCGGGTGAGGCCCAATGTGGACCGACTCAATTTCGACAAAAAATTCAGGCTTTAATTAAAATACAGTTGAGATTCCTTTAAAGAATATTATTGTGTGTATACATATATATAGACATCATTCAAGATTATATGATGTGGATTAGTTTTCTTGGCTTTTAATTCTTTTTTCTCTGTCCTTGATTTTTACGAAGCAAACCTTCTAAAAGATAAATTATGCCATCAAAAAGCAATGTATTTTATAGTTATAACTTCAAATAGATGTATATACCTATATATATATATATATATATATATATATATATATATATATATAACCATTAATATTATTACAATATATGAACATGAACCATTGAATTTAATAAATTATAGTACATTAAACATGGAAGTAAAATATGAATATGAATATGAATACAAATGGGATTTGTATTCATAAGTATTTATCAGCATCAAATTAGTATAAGTTAGAAATAATAATAATAATAATAATAATAATAATAATAATAATAATAAAAGAGCACAATCTTAGAACATGTATTTTTGACTAAATTACAATAGTTATGTTTCAGGAAATAAAAAATATATTTTGAATATATGATTTTTTAACAATAAGTTACTTCCTTTTAAAATTTATATTTTAAAAATTAATATTAAAAAAGTCCTGTAAACTATATTTTTCATTAAATAAATGAAAAAGTTTTGAAATTCGAAAAATATTGTTTAGAGTTCAGTTTTAAACTACCCCACTTAAAATAATAATAATAATAATTTAAATTTTTATAAAAATTTTATGAGAAATTTTGGGATGTGATTTTGATTGCAAATTGTATTTTTAACCACCACAGACGAGGGAAAGAAATAAAATTCTAACTCAATAAATATATTTTTTAAAGATTTCCTGTAACTGTTTAAAGTAACATTATATCTTGAATAACCCAATTTTCAATTTGTGTCTAAAAATGTTTCTTTCCTTTAGTAAATTTAGAAGGGAAATATGATTCAGGACGGAGCTATTTGTTTTACTGTCACAAGTACAAGTCCATTACAATGAAGAAAAGAAATATATTAATAATAATTTAATTAAAGCAATATGTTAATAATTATTATATAATAATATAATTATTATATTTATTACATATTATAATACTTAATAATTTAATTAAACATATTTGATAAATTTCTCATCTTAAAAGAGACTTAGAAAAATTTCGCGTATAGTAATTTCCGTAAAAACTTTGCAAAAGTGTTTGATTGTAGCAAAAAAAAAAAAAAAAAGTTAAAAATATTTAAAAAATAATAATCATAAAATAAAATAAAAAATAAAAAAACATTACATACGCATTTTTTTTTTTTTTTTTTTTTTTTTTTTTTTTTTGATTGGATTTTTTCCCCAAGAACTTTTAAACAAACACTATAAATTATTGATTTCAAGGAAATTTTTCAAAAGAAGAAAAAATTAACCTTTTTGGCCTGTTGGATTGGATACAGTGATAGTGAAAAAGGATTATTACCCACCGGGTAGGTATTTAATTTTGGAATATATAGCTGAGTATTTGCAAAAGACTAAATTAAATAAGTATCCAAGAATTGGCTATTTTCATATTTTATCGTAAAAAATTCTTAATATCGAAAAAATTCTTGACAGCTTAAGTTGCAATACTTCCAATACTATAACATCTTTCACTTTGATTACAGAAAAATACCCCTTTTTTCTCCTACTGAATGAATGTCACTATCTTTTAGAATCAACATCATGTGTAAACCCTTAGGAAAATAATAGTGAAAAATGAACTCATGGTGAAAAACTATTATCTCAAAATTCTATGAGATGTTACAGGAATAAAATATAATAAGTTTCTATGGAAAATTGTGACAATTACTGAAAAAGCTTAGCTACCTTATAAGTTAAATTTTTTTTTTTTTTTTTTTTTTAAATATTGTGTTTTAACTTTTTGACTGTCCCTGTAAATAAAGTAATCATGCTAGAAACTTCATTTTCAAAAGGAATCGTTCTAGGTTATACATAAGTAATTTCCTAAAATTTCATGGCAATCCGAGTATATTTACTGGGGTTAGAGTGCGGACAGACGGCCAGACAATAACCGAAAGCATAAACACGTTAAACTTTGCAGGAAAGTTTTAAAAACCTACTTTTTCTTCTTCCAGGCATCGAAACGGCTGTTGAAATAGGTCCTCTCTAGGCAAACCTACTATTTAAAAGAACGATTAATCTTTCTTCCTCTAATCCTCTTCCTGCGTGGTGGGGAAAATTTGATGAATGGTTTTCTTATTGTTTAAGAATAAAGCCAGTGCCCAGCGTTGCAGAATCAGCTGCGGCCCTGGAATGACAGCAGATTCAATCCGGAGTTAACTGTAGTCAGACGAACTAAACGGCCATATGGGTCGTACCTAACTAATGTAATAGACAATTGGCCTATGTTAAAATGTTCATCTTTTACTCGTATGTAAAACATCCATTTGTAAATAATTTCATCCATGTGTAATAACCAAGAAAGATTAAAATTTCGTAGTTAAGGGGGCTCAGGGCTTGAAAACTAAGAATCGATTTTTTTTTTTTTTTTTTTTTTTTTTTTTTTTTTTTTTTTTTTTGATCAATTTTGATTATTCAATTCGTTCTGAACTCAGTGCAAAAAGCCGCATAGAAGTATTTGCATTTTTAACGGAGTTATAAGCATTTATGTATCAACACTTTTATAGCCGCACCCATATAATTTCAACTTTAAGTCGCCTTTTCTCGAAACTTGATTTTTGACGACTATCCGTAAGTTTAAAAAATAAAACTATATGATGCAATGTCTTTTTTTTTTTTTTTTTTTTTTTTTTTTTTGCATGCATATAACATCATACATAGAATGAATTAATATATTTTAGATAGTTTAATATTTTGAGTATTTTTAATGAAAAACAAATTGTATTTTTTAGGGTTTTTTTAAATTTTGAAATTTGAGGATTTTTTTAATAATTTTTTGTTTTAAACTGATAGTTATATCCTTAATTCATTCTATACAGTAAAGTTTTCTGATCATTTTAAAGAAAAAATGAGGTTCTTATGTCAATTCAACGTTAAGATATCTTGCGGGTGGTGATATAACACATAATTTTTTTTCGTAAATTGTGTTACATAAATTGTATTATATTTTTTTATTGTATTACATTGAAGTGCTTTATTTTATAATTTTATAAGACTACAAACATACCTTAAAAATACCAAAAAGTTTAAATTAATTACATTGAATACTTCTGTTTTTGTATGGTCTCAAAGCGAGAGCTCTGTTTACATGTTTTTCAGTATTGATCAAACCCTGAGCCCCTTTAACCCTTTAACGTTCATTGATTTCGACACGAAACCACAAAATTTTAATTCCGATATGCAACACTGACACCGGTATTTTTATCTAAAAATATCTCTTTTATTCTGTATGTGAAAAATCACGTTTTCTTATTTAGAAATATATTTGTTCTTAATTACATTCATTTATTTATTTCGACATCTTAGCAATGAAAATGCTTTGATCGTTAAAGGGTTAAACCGAATGAAGACTCCTACACATCATTTTGCTAATAAAATTTATCTAAGATTCGTTACTTCGAAACCAAAGAAATATATTCTCCCACATACCATATGCATAGCCCCCAAGATCTCATTTTACACCATTTCTCTATTCAGGATTCTCCAACGCGCCCCCCGCGGACGCCATAGCGAGCTTAGAAGGTTTTCTTGGCGCCCTTTTGAATGTTTCATCTTAATTAAAATTGCATTTTAAAGGATACTTTTTAAAATTCAAAAATGTTTGAATAGACTTATTTTTAATAGTTATCGGTTTAATTTTTAATAGTTATCGGTCAACTTTATTTAGTTTTAATTATTTAAAGCTATTAATTTATTATTCAGTGATTAAGGTTTCTGGCTTCTTCAGCAACAAAGCTTTTAGAGATAGATTGCCTTCCTGAAAATCTAATCATAAATTTACTCTGAATTAAATTATTACTGCAAATTATTTTAAAATAGTTTCTGAATCATAAGGTACTTACTTATAACTATCACAATGAGATATATTCGTGCATCATATAAGACGTTTCTAACGTATAAGTCTACCTCTATTCGTGGCCTAATTGTTGTAGGAGTAACTTTTACCAGTATTTCCAAATAGATATTTTCTTCAGTACTTATGACAAATTCTGCAGTAAGGCAATAATTTCTATTTAAAAATAAAAAAACAGGTGGAATTTAGTCGCTATGGTAATAAAACTATACATCATGCTTTTCCACTACAGTGAGATAATAGTGTTGTATGTTTTCAGCCATGTGAATTACGGCGCCTTTCATTGTTTACAACTATATGAGGTGCTCCTCTGTTTATAAAAGTTGAGCAGGTTTGCGTCTAAATGACTTATTAGGGGTCCCACAAGTAGAATAAAACAAAAGAAACTAAGAATAGAATATCTATAAATAAATTTGTATAATGTAAATCTAGAAAAGATAATTCAGATGCCAAGAAAATATACTGATATAATAATACATTTTAGTAAAATTAAATTAAGGAATTTTTTTAAGTATTTACTCTTCAGTTGAAATCTTTGGCGCCTTTACTACTTTAGCGCCTGTGTGCGCCGCACACTTTGCACACAGGGTCAGCACGCCCCTGCACATAACACATTTGAAAATCTAATTTCTTCTAATAAGAACTGTGTGTTGAAAAACTGCATGGTTTTTCTGAATGTTCAGTCCTTTACATGATCTACAGATATGCATGTATACTACATAGTATTTTGAAATTTACTTCAGCTAAACAGTAGCACAATTGAAAATTTCCATTCTGTAGATTCTGTGAATAAACAGAAATGTACCTGAGAACTTTTGTGTAATCTTGTTTATGATCTATAAAATTTATACACACCAAGTATAATTAAAAACAAGAAAGAAAAAACCATAGTCAAGCATAGATTATGAAGCACTCTCTAACACATTCCAAAAAATGCAACAAAACTGCACTGTTTAAAAAATTTAAATATTATGTCTGATTTCACCATATGGAAATGTATAACGCATGTCAAAACCGAATTTCAGCTTATCCCATCTACAATTGGAAAATTATCTGAATTTCTTAGCAGCCCTGTATACGATGTAAAGATTTGTATCTATTAACAATATGCATTCCAAAATTTAGTTCATTTAAAAGATACATATATTTCAGTTAAAAATTCCCCTTCTTCTAATAAGGAGAATGGTATGAGAATACTTTTGTGCAGCCCTGTATATGAGGAGTAAAATTTATATATAAAGAGTAATATGCAAAAAACTAATTAAATTTAAAAGAGCATACCGAATTTTAAAAAGTACTATCCAGCGATTACTACATGCAAAACCGATTTCTTTTGTATGTCCCTGTAAATTAATAAAAAGTGATATGGATGCTCTGCTTTAACGTGATCGTAGCGAAATTCAGTTATTTATATTAGTTTCGATGCATTTGAAATAGCATAATGTCATTAAAACACTCTCGAAATGTTTTTTTTCCCCAATATACCATAATGAAATCGAATACTTCTGAGTGTCCCGATAAATGAATCATTAAATGTACATACTTCATATTCAATACAAAATATGTTTTGGTGGCCCTAAATAAGTTTTATCAATTGCAGGAAAACCCGAGTAAATTTACGGGAGTTAGAGTGCGGATGGACGGACAGACATATTGAATGCATAAGCACTTTTCAACTTTGTTGGAAAGCGCTAAAAACAGTTCCTAAAGACGCATAACGCATTTGAAAAACCATTTTCTCTTATAACAGTTAATACTCGGAAAAATATCAGATTTTTATTTTCTGCAGCCCTGTATATGATCTATAGAATCTATACACATCAAGTAATATTTACAAAATAGTTCCTTTAAAAACTGGTACCAGGTATGAAAATTCTCTTCAAGCAATTATTGTGAATAGGATTCAAGAGTTCAATTTATTCTTCAATTTCTTGGATAACCAAACTAAGTTGTGTGTCCTTGTAAATGAACAATAAATTATGTACACACTAAATTCTTCAGTAAGTTTCTTGTAGTAAACCTTAGCCTATAAATTTCAATATGTTTAAAATAATGTAATTTCTTTAAAATACACCGCAAATAATTTTTCCCGCAGGCCATAATGTAACAAAGTTCTCTTCAGTATCCCTGTTAATGAACCGTAAATGCCACACACCTCATTTTGAATACCGAATATGCCGAAGTAAACCCACATTATATGTATATCTTGTATGACAATCTGACAATATTTATGTGAGTTAAGGCATGATTAGATGGCTGAAGGCAGACTGACAATATTTATACTGACAATATAAGGGGACTCAGGGGTTGAAAACTTTTCAAAAAATCGATTTTTTTTAATGATCTAATTTGATTATTCAATTAATTTCTAACTCAATGCAAAAAACCGCATAAAAATATTTGCATTTTTAACGGAGTTATAAGCATTTATGTGTCAACACTTTCATAGCCGCATCCATATAATTTCAACTTTAAGTCGCGTTTTCTCAAAACTTGATTTTTGATGACTAACACCAAGATTTAAAAAAACTATTAGATGGAATGGCTTAAATATTTTTTGCATGCATATAACATCATTATCTAGAGAATGAATTAATATATTTTAGATAGTTTAATATTTTGAATATTTTTAATGGAAAGAAAGTTGTATTTTTTAGGGGTTTTTTAAAATTTCAACTTTGAGAGATTTTTTAATAAATATTTTTTTTAAGTGATAGTTATATCCTTAATTAATTCTCTAGATAACGATGTTATATGCATGCAAAAAAATATTTAAGCCATTCCATCAAATAGTTTTTTTTTAATCTTGGTGTTAGTCGTCAAAAATCAAGTTTTGAGAAAACGCGACTTAAAGTTGAAATTATATGGATGCGGCTATGAAAGTATTGATACATAAATGCTTATAACTCCGTTAAAAATGCAAATATTTTTATGCAGTTTTTTGCATTGAGTTAAGAATTAATTGAATAATCAAACTAGATCATAAAAAAAAATCGATTTTTTGAAAAGTTTTAAACCCTTGAGCCCCTTAAGGCATGATCAGATGGCTGACGGCAGACTGACAATAAATATTTATGTGAGTTAAGGCATGATCAGATGGCTGACGACAGACTAACAAATCGAAATTTTAATCAAATCAGAGGGATAATGACCACTCCGACTCGAATTCCGACGAGCTGGCAGATGTACTAGTGCTGTCCAATTGGTTAAAACAATTGTGAAATATAATAAAAAATAAAGCTAATTCGGCATTGATTCTCTTTTTAAGGCTTCAAAAATAAATAAATAAATAAATAAATAAAATATGGAAGAAAAATCACATTTTCTACTTTAATAATTTTACAATTTCACGTCTGCAAACTTTAAAAATCCAACTATCCAAGTCTAAAGAACACATAATGGAAATTTTATTATTTTGGACCTGCACGGGGAAGAAAGAGATAGATGGCGATGCAGTATGTCGTGAAAGAGATAGATGGTGTTGCAATATGTCGTGCAAGCTTTTTGCAATCTGGCGTACGTTATCGCTAAAATTTAAATGCCCTCATTCGGCCAAAACAAACCAAACATGTGAAACAGGGACATGATTCTTTGACATAATCCGTGCATTTTCTGGCTGAAAATGATCTGCTTATATTTAAACATTCAAAAATAGCCTTTTATAGAAGAATGAATTAAAAACTGCATTTATAAAAGTTTTCCTCCTTTTTTTTACGAAAGCACTTGGTTGTGTTTAAGCCGAACGTAGCGAATTTTAGAGTTATATTTTTGGAGTCATCCCCCCCCCCCCCCCCCCTCCAGCCATCACACTTTATCTCTTTTCTTTTTCTTTACTCCTGCCGGCTCCAGGCTGAGAAGAAAAAGCGTAATCGTTACTATCTATTGTTACTTTGCTGTGTCCCCCAGAGTCGAAAAATTTCTTTGGAAAGGAGGAAAAATGAAGATGAAAATTTTATTATTTTGGAAATACTTCGGATCCTGAGAGTTCTAATTAAAATATAAAAACATAGTTTTTAAAAATTAATATTATAATTTTGGCTTTATTTGGGATTCTGCAGACCTGAAAAATCCGAAATTCAAAAGGTAAAATATAACGAGATTTCACTATTTTATCGTTATTTTGAGTACCGCCGATTCAGAAAAAAAAAAAAAAAAAAGGAAAAAAAATATCACAATTTTATCTTATTTTGACTGTTGTGCAAAAAAAAAAAAATAAATAAATAAATAAATAAAAATAAATAAGAGAATAGAATTTTGACTTTTGGTCGTTCTGATCAGAAAAAAATTAAGAACAAAAGGGAAAAAGGTTTTTATATTGTAATGCTATACCAGTTTCTTAGTTCTTTTGCCTCCAAAAATAAAGTAAATTTATTATTTTCGCATTACCTACAGTATGAGATCTGCATGAACTGAAGTTTTAAAACCCCAACCTTAAAAATTGCTTTTGTAATTATTTTTGTCTATTAATTGTTTTAATTCTTCTTATATGAACCGTTTGAACAATGCCCTTAATTTTCCGGGCATTGGCTTCTTGAACATTATTGTACCTCGGGTTCTACCCGCAATACTGAAAAATACGAAATGAAGTACTTTGAAATAATATTCACTACACTCAGGAATTAAAAGAGCTTTCATGTACTCCGTACATGGGGGGAGGGGTCCTTTACTTATTCTATACCTATTCCTGCATATACTTTATACACCGTAGTAAGTCGGTCATCTTTAATTTGAGTAGTGTAATATAATCAATAAATAACAAAAATAACTAATTTTATAGATTAAAAATTACATATAAGTAGCTTAATCTCATTATTATATGTGTAAAAAAAAAAAATAAATAAATAAATAAATCTGTATTTAAAGACGACGTTGGAGAGTGTTAAAAAAATATAACGATTTTTCTTTTATTTAGTGTAAAAGTTTTTATCTGAAAATTCATGAACATACATAGAATTTCTTAAATGGAAGTTTGGATTTTACGAATTTGGATTTTACGGAATCTTACTTACGAAACATTAACATTATCGTTGTTAATAATTTCTTTTGATATAACAACGAAAAAGTCACTTTTTTTTCTTTTGAATTTTTCACTTTATAATTAAAGACTACAAAAGTATGCGTATGTTTATGAACTTCAAATAATTAATTTTTAAGTAAAAACTAACATCTTAAAAGCAATTTAAACTAAATATGCACTCGAATATTTTTGACTCAAATTATTACTCGAATTACTTTTACAATGTATCATATAACGTAGAAAGGAATAAAAAATATAAATTATTCGGGCATCTATGCCTTAATAATAGTTGTTCAATATAAATTAGTTTTGTTTGAAGCACATATTGTGCTTCATTAAACACTGATTACAAATTTGATATAAATTTATATAGCTATTTTTACTTTCTTCACTCCTTACAAGAAGAAAGTATTGAATTTGAGAAAAAATTCGACTTCAGGTTTTCGACGGATTTATATGTTTTAGAAATTCCTAAACACAATATATTTACAAAAATTTATGTCAGTGAGTCTATCTATATGTGCAAAAATTTTATGAACGCTATATCTCAAGAATTGTAGCACAGAATTTAATGAAACATAAGATTCATATTAATTACCTTTATATTAATTGTTGTAGATTAGATTTTGATGCAAATTACCCGACATGTGGTGCTGCTATGCTGCATTTTTTTAATTATTATTATTATTATTATTATTATTTTACGATTTCAGCAATAGTTCTGTCTCAAGAACTAACACCCGGATTTTCATCAAATTTCAAATTCGGTTAGACGTTGCCATAAGTCGTTGCTGATTATTATGTTTTAGTGTTAATCTCCTATAGGTAATGCAGCTGTACTGCATTTTTTCATGATTTCATCTTTGTCGCGGAGAAAGTTTCTAGCAGATTTCCGTGATTTTTTATTCATTATTATTTTCTTTTATTTCTGGAAATTGTCCATAATGGCGCGATTTTTGCCAAAATTATTTAAAACTCTGAAAAACTCTTTAAAAATTTCTTTTTTTTCTCCATAATTAAAGTTTTGATATTTTTATCACAACTAGAAATTTATCAAAAGGAAATGAACAATTTTCGAATAAAATTGGCACAAAATGTAGCACTTTTTATAGCTTTTTATCACTTCCCAAAATAATCGAAAAGGGTTTATGAAATCGGATTGCCTTTTTACCGGTTCGTCACTAACTCGCGTTAACCGTTTGAGAGGTGTACTCAAGAAGTGATTCTCACTGATTATCGTAAACCAGCGCTCCATATGCTCTGGGCTGGTATTTTAAACTAATTTTATTTGCGTTATCTAATGACCGAATGAGAAACGGTCAGCATGCAGCGACTGAGAATAATGCAGCGACTGAGAATTACAAAGCCGGCGCATGCGTATGTGAGCTCTGGTTTGCCGTCTACTAAAAAATCGAGATCGAACTTTAGCAGTTTATAATCGGATAAATTTCTCTTGGCGGATAAAGCGGCTCTGTAGCAAAGTCAGTAGCATGTGGGATTTGAGATTTTTCTATGTGAGTTCGAATCCCGCTCGCACTTATTTTTCGGAACGAAAATTTATTTCTTTGTTAAAAATAGTAGATTAGGCATTGAAATAAATATAAATAATTTTAAGTAGCTACAAGAATATCCTGGTCTATAGACATAAATTTTGTATTTTTCATTTATATTTGTTTATTTTTGTTTTTATTTTATTTTTAACTTCTTATTACATATTTAAACATCCAAAATTTCGTAGTTATTTTTTTTCTTTTTACGCGAAAAAATGTACATTTAATATATATTTTTTGTAAATTTCAATTACCATACATATTTTTTCAGTTGCGCTTCGAAAATGATTGATGAAAATTTTCGTTCCTAAAAATAAGATCGATTGACATTACACCAATCTTTCGCTCTGTTTTGATTTTCGAGCAGATGACAACCAGATATCAAACACGCATACGTCAATATTGTAACTTTCAGCAGCTTCAACTGTAAGATACTAGTGTTCTCCAAATCATTTGGCGTCCCGATTTACGAAGGGCACCAGACAACAATAGTGATGAGTGAGAGTCACTTCTCGAGTGGAAAAAGTTAATATAATCAGATTGGCATGAAAGTTTTATACGTTACCAAGGATTACTATGACATACTTGGTATTGAAAATGAAATGTTTAGTATTTACGATTCGGTTACAACAGGGAGGTAGCTAGAAGTAAATAATAGGGGAAGGGGGGTCAAAAAAATGTAGCGGGGAGGCTCATATTTTCTCTCTCTCCCTGATGCAGATTGATAAGTGCATATTCCCACTGTAGGTACTATGTTTCTTAATAAACTGTTGTAATAACTTCACTTTATGCAAATAAAATAATATGACGATGAAAAATTCGAGTGTAAAACTAGCGCAATATTAAACATCGTGCTAGTTTCATATGTGCAAATAGGATTAGCAAGTGTTGAAACGCACATTTTAGCAACAATTTAGTATTTCTTCAAAACTGTGAAAACTTTTCACTTCTTTTTATGAATAATCTTCATGATATAGTCCTGCTGCATACCTTATAAAAATGTCTCTTGAAGATTATTGACGAAATATATTGGTAAAAACAATAAAATTTTTCCTTTTCCGACCCTTGTGAAAAGGCTTCAAAATTAAATTAGAATTTTTAAAAAGAATTTCATTTGGATTTTCGGAAAATAAATTCAATTTGTGACCTTGGAATCTTTTTCACGGGAAGCTCAAAATGTTTCAGGGGGTGGCTGAGCCGCCCCTTGCACAATATAACACAATATATCAATAGCTACGACGCTAAATTAAATGGACACTCAAAAGAGTTCCATTACATTACTGTCTATAGGGAAAAATTATTTGCGAAGTCTTTTAATGTTTTTGCAATTTTAATCATATTGAATTTTATATGAATATTCATCAATAAGATATAGTTAAAGAAATGAATATGACTACAAAGAAAATGAACTATAATTGAATTATTGAAGCTTATGAACCTAATTCTTTATTTATAAAGCTTACTGCTGGTAGGGTATCCACCTTCGAAATCTATTCCACTTTTTCCAAATGAATCCCGCTTTTGGAAAAACTTTCAAATAATGTCTATTTTTTCATATCTTTTACAAAATTTTTAATCTTTTTTCACCGATTTTTCATCTTTGGGTAATAGAATAAGAAACAAGTTGGAAATTGCACGTGAAGCGTAGCAAATTAGGTGCGTTCGTACGATAACGAAGTTTTAAAAATATTACTTTCATATATCAATCTCATAAAATTGTAAATAGTGAATTACAATTAAAACGCTCATCAAACAATGTTCTCTCTATACCATTATGTAATGGAATACTTTTGTGTGGCCTTGTAAATCAATAACAAATGTTCTTTGCACCACAAATTATGTAAGATGTATATTTATAATATGTACTTTATAGTTGCATATAAATTTTATTAAGTTCGCATGAGTGTAACACGATTAAAATGCATTTGAAACATTTTTTTCCTATTGACCGTAATGTAACGGAATACTTTTGATTGTCCCTGTAATTGATCTATGCACACGATTATCAAAAAATTTGAAATAACTCGACAGAATTATGTAATAATTGCGTATTTTAAATTTCAAACGATTAAAATGCATTTGAAACTTTTTTCCCCATTGACCGTAATGTAATAGAATACTTTTGATTGCCCCTGTAATTGATCTATGCATCCGAGTTTCATAAAATTTGAAATGACTCGACAAAATTATGTAATAATTATGTATTTTAAATTTCAAACGATTCGGTTGGGTAGTTTTTGCGTTGTTATATGCGGACAGACAGACGGACTGAACGACCACTATAGGTGCTACGTATTATATAATTACGAACGCACCTAAAAAATGCTCGCATTAAATAATGCAAAATTTTCAGCCAAAATTTACTGATCAGAACATTATTACATGAATGAAATATGGATGACCGTATTACGTACGGGCAAATCATGACTGGCAAAAGGGCGTTGCCCGTACGACGTACGGACGAATCAGGGAAGCGGTGAATATATCTTGCCTTTGTCTATATTTTAAACTAGATTCTTTGAGCCGGGATTTTTTCTGTCATGTTGTCTTCTTAAATATCTTATTCTTTGAAAGGAAAATAAATTTTAAAAGTAAATTTTACTGGAGAAATATGACTTCGATTGTTCAGTATAATTACGTAATCCATGCCAGTTATTATTATTTATGTAGAGTCATCGAGGCGCCCCCTGGATACTAGGCCTAAGCACTGATACAAAAATGGGGGCTAAACGTTGCAATTTTGTGATCTTCTTTTGAAGCGCTCGTAACATTATGACAAGCTTTAACTTTAAACAAGTGCTTTGTTTTAGCTACACTGTAAAAAGAAATACGGTGAATTTACACAGAATAACAAAATTTGATATTATTTAGGCTTCATATCTTTTTGAACTTTTATAACTACCCATCCTTACCTTTTTTAGCATATACTAGCTATATCCAATGCTATATTGTGTAGGGGTTTTTTACAAAATTTTATTATTCTTTTTACAATTGTTATTCGATTTTCTTAATAATTATATATGTATATATTGTACTGAACTCTCTGAACGTAAGTAACAATCGCACTTTATTTAGAATTCTAGAAACTCCATTTTTACATTTAAACATCCACAGCAGTGGCTCCCAAACTTTTAGGACCCCTTTTTCAGAATAATTTCTATGGTGGAGCCCCTTAACCCCGTGGTACTCCATGGTTTAAAAATTAATATTTTTTATGCCTATGGAACAGAGAAAGATCTGCTGGATAAAAGTCAGAACCAGTCGTTTCCATCATGGGGCCAAAGTTCTCAGTTTGTGGCCCTATTCTTGATACAAAGAGTAGTCCTTAGGGATGTGCGACAAGTGCGGCCGCAAAGAACCTCGCGCCTAGAGAGGCCTCGCACTTGGGCATAAAATATTTTTGCTTTAATAAAAAAAGAAGGTACAATAGAAAATCTTTATTATAATTTATGATTTAAGTTAAGAAAAGATAGTGTTCATGACATAAAAAGCAGCTTATATTTAAAAAGGACTTTCATCATCAATTTGCACCATTACTTTTGAAATTGGTGAACAATTGGTGAACAACCCCCACAAAAATATAAACAAACGCTATTCCTTTATATTAGCTAGCGGATTGAACCCTAGCTCCCCGGGACACTGTATATAGGTCAAAACCTTTCTTTTTCATTGATGGTATGCATCAGATTATGTTAAGAGTCCGACAGGAAAGGGCCTCGCAAAATCTTTGCACCGTTCCTCGCTTTAAACTGTCCTCTGTAAGGACGACTCTGTTGATACAGAAATTCTGAATTTATGTTAGAAATTTTGAAAATCAATTTTTCCATTATTTACTATTTAAGAATTTTATTTAATATTACTATTAATGGATACAATAAATTAAAATTAAGGATTAAAAACCACTTTTTTGTGTATTAAAATATCTGTCTTGTTTAATCAAGATATCTCCGCCAAATACAGTAAAAAATATGATTAAATTTTTATGGTTTCTGAAAGTTTTTATTATCGAAAAAAACAAATTCTTACTGGAGCGACGTTCGAACAATACTGTTAAGGTGTTAATGGCATCCATTATTTAAATTTAAAAAAAAAATTTCCGGTATTTCTAGTATGAATTCAAAATTAAATATCAAAATAGTAACTCTGTCTGGCTCATGCATTATATTGGGGCTTACGTGAAATTATGATTATTTGTGGCGAAAACCACACACACACAGAAAAAAGGTAAGTTGTACAGTTTTCGCTTACTAAGAGGGACTTTTGTATAATCCCAATAGGCTACACGCGAAAAGAAAGAACATGGAAATGGAATCGTCGAGGCAATCGCCCATGAATTATTATATAACATGTTTTTGCCCGTAAAAGAATCATACGATTAAAGATCCTCTTTTTTCGTTTTCCTTTACGTTTCTAGTATTTCTAAAAATGCAACGAAAGCTAATCGTCTCGGAGTTCTTCTTTTGAACAAAAATACATTTAGAAGGAAATAATTGCTTTAGAGTTTAAGTGGTCAGGGAAAAATCTTTAATCTGTATTGTTAGGTGCATCATCGTATCCAAGTATAGTAAGTAGTATACTTACTATATTTGGATACTTACTGTATGCAATATTGTGCATGCTACATTGGCACTGATCAATGGATATATCGATACAGCCCATATCTTTTTGCTTCATTTTGGAAATAAGAGATTTTGAGCATATTTTACTGACGATAATTTTCAGAATTTTCAAGCCATGTTTTTGAGACTTACACAAATGTTGCTATATATGTTTAGTTAACACATTATGTAAATAACATTTTAATTGCGTTCACGCATGCGCAGTGAAATATTATTTAGTAAACCTACTCCTTTTTTGTACAATTTTTATTATTTTTTAATTCTGATTCCAGGGTATTACGTACAAAGTTGTTTGCCATTTTTAAAAATAATATATATATATATATTTATTCAGAACTCTGCAAATTATGAGCAAAAAACTTGGCAACATTTGGGACTGTTTTTATAAAAACTTAATTTCCCTACGAATATAAATGTTATCCTCATAAAAATGAACACTGTTTATTACAATAAGCCACTGAATCATAATCTGCAGTTTGAAGGCTTTTGCTACATTAGTTTTGACAGGGTTATCCAAAAGATCTTCGTTCTTTTTCAATTTGTTGGCCGTCCCCCATGAGATTTTAGGAAAAAATCTTCACAAAAATACATGATTTGTACTATTTTGTTTACACACCAGCAGGTTCAGAATAATTTGTCATTTATTTTTCTAAATATTTAACAAAACGTCTAAAACTGCAACTGTCCGGTCATTAATGGGCATATAGTGAAAATTGAAAGAATTAAAATTGTGATATGCGATATTTTAGTGTTTTATTTTCTGTATAGTTTTTAATATATTCGGACTTACTATTTTCAACCTATTCATAGCTATTTTGTATCGTTTGCTACCCTCTATTTTTAGTAGAGTATAATTTATTTATAGTATTTTGTAATTCTACCATTATATTTGCCCATTTTCATCATTTGAAGTTTTGCTTTTATATATTTAATTAAAGATAGCATCGAATTTTTTTTAACCCTCAGGAGTTATTAAATTTGTATTCTCGGGAATATCGCTCAGACTAATCCCTATGTGGGAAGGCTTAGTTTTTAAAATGAAGTGTATTAGAATAGCACCTACGTTTTTGTCGATGCCCATTCTTTAAAATGAATGTAGATCAGGGTTTATTATTTATTTAACAAGATTTTTTTAAAATCTCATTTAAATAAAATACTTTTGATACCACTGTTTGAGAAAAATATCTTTCGTTGCTCATAGGAAAGTTTATCATCTAACAGAATTGTAAAGAAGCCTTAACAATTCAAAACGTTTCAAGGCGTGTATTTATCTAGATCAAGTTCTTGATGTTTTGCATATCAGTACCTTCGAAGAAAAATTTTCGTGTTAGATTTTAGAAACATTCCATAACCTTCAAGGCAGATTTACGAAAATTTTGCAAAAGGAATCCAAAAATAAGAATATCCTTTGACAGATGAATGTAACATCATGGTTCAAAATAGATTATGAAATATTTTCTAACATATTTAGAATGCTGTACTGAAATAAAATTTCACAATTTATTATGGGAAAAAGGGACATCTAAATAAGCCAATTGAAAACCTGATTTCTGCTATTACCATCAATAATTGAAAGGGAAAAAAAAAAAAAAAAAAAAAAAAGGTTTTTTTGTGCAGTTTTGCATATGATCTTTAGGTTTTTATGTACACTCAGAGTTAGTTTAGTTAAATGTTTAGCAAAATGCTCAGCACAGTTGAAAATTTCCATTCATAAATTTCCTTCGGCTAAAAAAAAATGCTGTTAAGGCATTTTTGGCAGCCCTGTGTATGATCTAAAAAAATTATACACGCCAAGTTTTTAAAAGAAAGAAGGAAAAAAAAAAAGAATTTAAAAAGCATACCCCAACTGAAAATGTGATTCCAGCAATAAGCTTCATAAAAAAAGCATTAGGTTCATAAGCTTCAATAGTTCAATTATAGTTCATTTTCTTTGTAGTCAAATTCTTTTCTTTTAGTATACCTTAGTGATATATATTCATATAAATTTCATTATTATTAAAATTGAAAAAACATTCAAAGAGTTCGCAAATGATTTTCCCTATAGACCGTAATGTAATGGAACCCTTTTATGTGTCCATGTAAACCAGGACCGTAGCTATTGAAGTGCTAGGGGTGGCTCAGCCACCCCCTAAAACATTTTGAGCCTCCCGTGGGAAAGATTCCAAGGTCACTAAATGAATTTATTTTCCAAAAATTCAAATGAAATTTTGTTCAAAAATCTAATTTGGTTTTTAGGCCCTTTCACAATTTTGTAGAAATACTAAATTGTAGTATTTGTACAAAAAGTGCAAATAAGTGTTTCAACACTCGCACATGGTATTTGCACATATAAAGCTAAAATGATACATAATTTTGCCCTAGTCATATATTCGAATTTTTCATTCTGCATCCTATTCTTTTTTTTAGCATAAAATGAAGTTTTACTAACAGTTTAATAATAAACATGGTGCCTACAGAGTGAATATGCACTAATTTATCTTTCTATATAATATTTTGATCATATAAATCTGCGTTTTGGGATGTTTGTGCGTGCATGTGTCAGACAGAGAGCGAAAATAGAAGCCCCACCCTCCATTATCTTAACCCCCCCGCATTATTCACTTCTAATTACAGCTCTGTGTACAATTATACATTGCATTTTAATTTTTTGTTTGCATTTTTAAATAAAACTTGGAAACTTCATTAAATGTAAGTTTTAAGTATAGATGGCAGCACATAACTTATGTGATTTCTTCCAAAGATTTTTCTGTACTGTATATACAGTTTTGTAGACGTTCGATGACTTGTGAATACCCGTAATTTCTGAACAGTAATGAGTAATTAAAACTTTTTAACCGGTAACAAGAAAATCTCACCCTTTTTAACCCTCACCTTCCCTGGTTTGCCCGTAAGTCATACGAGCAACGTGTTATTGCCAATCATTATTTGCCCGTACGTGGTACGGGCATCCATATTCCAATCATGATATACGATAATACTCGTATTATTCTGATCAGTAATTTTTGCATTATTTAATCTGAGAGTTTTTTCTGATTCTATGGCATAAAGGTTTCTGTTTTGAAAAAACGATAATAAAAGATTAAAAATCCTGTAAAAGGCATGAAAAAAAAAAAAAAATATGCAATATTATTTGAAAGGTTTTTCAAAATGTTGATTAGTTAAATGGTTAAGGAACTGTTTTGCTTTCGATTGGTACAAAGTTACATCAAATTACTATCATTTGGAAAAAGTGGAAGAGATTTTGAATAAAACTTTTGCCCATTCTATCAACAATGTTCTGTGCTTTATATTTTTATTGCCTTTCTAGCATGGTGAGTTAAATCTTGTCCACTTAACTTTAAAACGCAAATGCTACAACAACGTAAGTATTTTAAAATGAATTTATGTTTTTTAGATTGTACAGGAAGAAAAGATTTTATATAGATTTTATATATTTTCGAATAAATTTGGTCGCAAGTCCCGGTGTCATTTAATTATATCAACATTTTAGGAAGAAAAATACTTTGAGCTGGAAAAGTTAAATCAGGGATGCAAGCATTGTGCCAGAAATGGCCTATTACTACCAGTAAATTTAAATTGTATTTTTTGACTTATTTAAAGACAGAATTTCTGAGATATAATAACTCGAAGAATATCAGTGCAATTTATTGGTAAAAATCAGCCGTTTGTGGCTCAACGCTTGCATCCCTGAGTTAAATGAATGATTAGTTTTCAGCTATTATGCACTTGCAATGTACATAGAGAGAGATTGATATCATTAAAATAATAAACAAAATATCACAAATAAACATATTTTATTAAAACTATATTTCTATGACATACAATGAAGCAATACAAAAGGCAAACAATATAAAATAAAAACTAAACATCCAAAAAGCAAAAGCAACTAAAGCAACATGATTTAATAAATAAATAAGACACATTAAAATAGCTTTACCCGTAGTCACAAATAAACCCCATATGACAAATCCCTTTTCCCAATTAAACTCTCTCTTTTAAGAAGCATAAATAGGTCATTAGCATTGTCTTTGCGTATTGATAAACATTTGCCCATCTGTAGTTCAGTACTGCTTTTGCTCAAGCACACTATTTTGTACAGAAGTAAATTAGTATTCGATGTTTTAAACTGAATATAATGTAGACTACTAGGAACATTCTTTCTAATTCACATACAGATATATATCGTAAGAAATTATTTTAAATAATGGAGTGATAGTGGAGGGGGGGGGACCCAAAGAAAGCAGCTTTAATGCGTTCTTCTTCAACTTTAATATCAAAGTAAAAGCTCTGCTTTAACATATAAAGCAATACAAATAAAGTATTATGTTTTCGATAATTGATATCCTATAGTTTCAAAGTTAGTCTCAAAATTTCAAAGAATCCTAAACAAAACCATCCCTCCTCAAAATAGCTTACGCTTGAAAGCTCCAGTATCCTCGAATGCATTATTATCTTGGAAGATAATTTGATTGCACGAGGAAAGAAAATTGTATTTCTTATAACATGTATTTTTCAGAAATATTTAACTATAAAAACGGCGGGTGAAATGTGTCGCAATTTTCATTAGATTCATTTTTCTTTTCCACAGAGTACGATTTCATTTATGCAATGCCAGCGGCCTATTTACATTCTCCTTCAAAGCTCTTGTAATCTAACCCCACCATCTCCTAGTGGGAGTGGATGTTTTGTTGACGAAGCAGAGGTCATTTGCGTCATCTCCCATATTCTCCATAATCCAGTCGGTGTACATGGAAGTGGCTGTGTAGACAGCGGGAACTCTGTTAACCGCACATCCTAAGTAAGATCCGAATGAAGCAACTCCAATGGCAACTGGTTTGGTTTCGTTCATGGCAACCAAGGGTCCACCGGAGTCACCCTGTAAGAGGAAAGGGAATTTTAGCAACAAGCCCAGTTAGACTGGAAAGGATACCGAATATTTCAATTTTAGCGTTTAACTCATAGGTTTACCAGTGTGTTTTCCTGCTCCCAGTCCTCCATACTTTCAGATCTTTGGGTGCAGGAAAACACAATGGTAAACCTACAAGTCAACCACTAAAAATGGGTTTAAAGGTGGTTTATACCAAAATATGATTTAACCAACAGATTGCGAGTTTTGACAAATTCAGGAATTTTAACTGTAAGCTTGATGAGGTGATTGTCTGTGCTGCTACCTTTCAGTCTTAAAAAATAGTATAAAAGTATGTCTTAATTGCAACTTAAAACTGTGGCATTTATTATTTAATTATTTAATTTATTAGTGGATACAATTTTTCAGAATACAAAAAACATGTCGTCCGCTTAAAGCAACTCTGCTATTTTAAAAACTCGCAGTACTATGACTTACATATTATTATTATCTTGTTTAACATAATATTAGAACACGTGTCACTCAGTTTGAAGATGTATAGGATTTTTATGTACTTTTCAACATAAATGAAACATTTTTAGCATTTTTTTTTTTTTTTTTTTTTTTTAAGCGAGAATAAAAACAAGGCTAATTTTGCTCTTAAATGCTGATGATTACAACAAATCAGAGGATTTTTGTTGCTTGTAGAGATGATGCAACATGCATCCAGGTTGATTGCACTAAATTGAGAATAATCGGTTAATAATTTTGACCTGCATGACTTCATGAAAACACCATTTTCATAAAACATTTTTAAATACGTGGATAAGAATATGCTTTAAATTTTTTCAATAAACAAAAAACTGTATTGTAAGTTAATTAAAGACTGTGAAATAAAGAAATTACATTGATTTTGCAAGAGTCTTTTTCAATAATCTAATATATGAGATGTTGGTATTACGATGCATTTAAGAGTTTTTAGTTATTAGTAATTACCGATGATCACCACTGATGGAATTTTAAATTAAAGGAATGGAAGTAACGATACTTACGAAGCAAATACCCTTATCTCGGTCGCCTCCAGCACAGACATGTCGTCGAGTAACGGGAATACCTAGGATGGCATAAGTGAGACCGCACATGGAATTGGTAGGAACTTTTTCTGTTGCTGTTTGCAGTGTTTTAGATGATTCCCGACCTCCTAGAAACGCATAAAGATTAAATATAAAAAATAAAGTTATAAAAACAGTCAGTATTTACAGTCAGTAAACAGTCAACAGTTTCTATTAAATAATTCACTACTTGTTGTTGTTAGATGACTAAGACAATTAAGTCTAAATGATAAAGGCAACATACTTTAACTTTAGATCCAGTTTTTGAGCGCAGAAAATTCTAAAAATTAAAAATTACGATAAAACTAATCAGGAAGAATCGAATTCGTAAAATAGGACTGCAACATTTTTGTATTTTTGGTTTGTGAAAACTTTTTGTTAACCGGCTTTTCCTTTTCTATCGGCTTTTCGTTTTCTTTTTTAAAGAACGGTCAATTAAAACACTTCCTTGAGTAGCTTCCTTGTGTGCTGTAAAATAGTTAAATTGGGGAGTAACACAAAATGGTTTTCAACTTTCCTGCTCAAGATTGCGGAACATTCTGACACATTTTCTGGATAATTTTTAAACGCAAAGGCATAGAATTGGCAAGTCTCACTGTTGAAGCGATTTGGAATTGAACATCATTTTCCATTTTATTATAAATAAATAACATATAGAATGATTAGTGATTCTTGTGAGTCTCTTTCATTTCTTGAATAAGTGATTCTTGTCATATAATGACAAGATTTTCACCTTATCTCACTGTCACGTTAGTAATCCGGTTTAAAACGCTGACTCTAACAACAATTTCTGAAAGATCTCCTGCCTTTATTGGGAAATAGAAAACTCTACTTGATTATATAGTTCCTGAATAAGAACAGCTGCCAATCTTTTGCGTTTTCGAACAAAAATAAATTAACAAAGTTGCTCCTTTGGATTTGCGATCAGCCTTAGAGCTATTCTCAAGTTCACTGTTCATGAAGCGCGTTAATTTTCTGACACAATCACATGCACATTTTTAAATGTAAAGGTAATTTAAATGTAAATTTTCAGACCTGACTATGGAAGCGATTTTGAAACGAAATGATTTTTTCAGTTTTTGAAAAATATATTGCCTATCCAGTTATAAGCGATTTTTGATCACTTGACAAGGCATTTTTCCTCCCTTTGTTGACACTTTGGTTTTTCTGCTTTCATCGGGAAATTCGTTTCAAAACGTCAAATTTGACAACATTTTGTTTAAAAGAAAACGGGAAACTTATTTGGATTACATAGCTTCTGAATAACAGCAATTACCAGTTTTGTGCATCTCCAAACAAAGCTGAATTAAAACGTATGTCTAAAAAGTTTCTCTTTTTAATTTGAGAACAGCATTAAGCAAACAGAGAGATTATCTGGTGTATTTTTTTACCTTTCTCAGCAACTCCCCATCCCATAACTTGAGCAGTCATGTCTTCATACATGGAGTCTTTGGTGGGTAGACAAATAGTTTGAACGCTATCGCTCATTTCAACTGGCTTTGCTAGCCTCATGAGAGCGATATCGTATTCAGTTCCAGAGCCATATTCTGAGTGAGCCATGATTTCGGTGAAGGTGATCTCGTTGTCAGGTCCGTCCCTGTTGATGGTGCCAACATATGCGTTGTAATGTTTGGGATCTTCGGGTTCTCTTCCGCTGCAAAACAAATATAAAATATTCTTTAAGACTGGTGAGTCATACAAAGCCTGAATTAATTTTATGAGTGCGTTCAGCGAGCTTACTGGTTATGTACCGTTAAGATCGGTTAATTATCAAAGCGTTCAATGCTGGTAACCGATACGCAAGCAATGTTGTTCAGCGGAAGTAATCAAAGTGAGTGGTAAGTGACCGAACTAATCCATAAAACATGTCGGTTACTTGGATCAAGTAATCGGTTACATAAACATTTGTGTCAACATTAAAGGAATAACTACAGCAACGTAATAGAGATAGCGCTACTAGTAAGCAATACGAATGGAGCCCATTTCATCTGTCAACCGGTTAGAAACCAGTCATTTACCGTGATGTTATGCAACCGGTTCAATTGGTCGATTTGGTTAAGTCTGTTGAACGTGTTGTTTGTGGGGCCCGTTTTTTCAAAATAAATTCATGTATTATAATGTTACCAAATAGCTTTATGTTCAGTATACAGTTCTTTATGAAATTACAATATATTATAAATACATGTAAAAATCCATTTAAAAAAATGTAGGAAGGTAAAATCTAGGACTTGATATAGTTTTTAGAGTGCGTAAAACTGTATATAAACCTATCTATAGAATTTAATGAAACATGCCAGATATAATATACATTCTTCTGGGAATTTCGAAGTTTACAACTTAAATAGTTGTCGTTAGTGAAAAATACTGTGATAATTTGCTTTACATAACAAGAAAAAATTAATTTTTTTATGACTAACAAATGTAAATTTCTATTTTCGGAGAGTGCAAAAATGCATTTTAGTTCCGCCTGTGAAATGTGAGTCTGGGAAACATCCTCTAATGATAATGATAGTAAAAATATTTTTACTGTATATAATATTTTCTTTTGCATATGCTTTATTGTAACAATTAATTTAATGATGAGCAAAATCACGCCAGCAAATAGACCTACTAGCTATGAAACGACAACAACGAAATATTTTAACACTAAAACTAGTAAATATAAATAAAAAATAAAAAATAAATGTAATATAGCTCTTTTTTTTAAACGCTTTAATCTATTAACAAATTCATATTAATTTAATTGTCGTAGGAAGATTAAGTAAAAGAGAAAGTTATTAAATAATAAATACCAACTATTTCAAACATATTTAAATTCTTATACAGGATGTTGCCGAATTCGACCGATAAATTCAGAGGGGGTGGTAATAGGCATCAAGACGATGAAAAATTGCCGTAGAACATGCAATCGTAAATCAGTTACTTAGTCACAAATACAAGAAGCTTCTCCGTAACTGACTTTTGCGTGATGGTAATAATTTTACGAAAAATAAAAAATTGTAATAAACATGTAATGACATGTACTGGTTTTGCATGAAATGTGATAACATCACAAAAAGTACTGCAAAAATAGGATGCTTATGTAATCGATCCTATAAATTACGCACTATAATCATAGTCCAAAATGTGAATAATAATATGCATACTGATAGCGCGAATAACGAAAATATCTACCTTTTTTAACATATTAACAACAAATGAGATCATTCCTATCAAGAGTTTAATCATAATGTACTTTTTATTTTCTGAATGTTAATCCCATCAATCAAAGTTTGATAGGGTCCTGTATATTTGACCCTTCTATCACCCTGTATTTTTTTATCAAATGGTGATTTGCGACTCCATATTCTATGGTATTTTTTCATCCTCTTGATCCTATTACCCTTCTGAATTCGTCGTTCAAATTTTGGAACAACCTGTATTTATGTGAGCTATAAAGTGATATCTTACAAAACAACGCAGTGAGCTGCAGTCATCAGTACTTTGGGTGTAACCAAGAAGGAACTACACACAAATCTTCCTTGATAGTGCAGTGCAACCTGTGAAGAAAAATTAAAAACATACTTATATTACTCATTATATGGTGTTATATAAAATAATTTTCAATGATTAATTAATTCAAATATTTTCTGAAGCAATGTATTAAAAAAATTTTTTAATGAATATTAAGAAATATTTTCGTTACATTTAACTCGTAGATTAATCAGAAACTTTTATTTGTTTATTTGTTTATAATTTTAAATTTATTTTTTGGCAAAAAACATGAAATAAATTACTAAATATAAAATTAGATTGTGAGAGAAATGTACATTTTTTACTTACCCATCATACGTAGTATAGGGTAAGTCTTGCAATCGTTTTGAAAATCGAAAATTTTTTTTTGACGGATTTACACGTTTTAGATAGTGGAGATTCCGAAAAACATATTTTTAGAAAAAAAATTCTGCCGTCCGTCTGTCTGTCTGTCTGTAAACGCTCTATCTCCCGAACAAATTGAGATAGAGACTTGAAATTTTGTATGTAGTTAGTATGTAAGAATGGGACGAACCCTATTTAATATCAGCAACCTCGATTATCCGGAACTATTTTTTTCGGACTCTCGAAAAATTCGTTCTGATGAAAGGTATATAAAAATTTTCGAATTTTTTTGTTCTAAGAAATGGACGTAAAAGGCAAAAAAAAAAAAAAAAAAAAAAAAAAAAAAAAAAAAAAACACATTTTGCATATAGAACGAAGTCGATCGGATTATTAGTTGCCGAGATATTTGTAATCTTGTTTTCCACATTCTTCGATTTTTCATGACCCTGTATTTCATTCAAATTTCAATTCAGAGGTATATTTTAATTGGAAATAAGACGCTTAATCCGACGCAGTTAATTGTTAGATAATAGAATTATTATTTTTGGAGTTATAAGGATGTTTCTTTTACGCAGTTCGGTACTACTTGAGTAGTTTGGCGTTTTATATAATTTGTCGAAATTGGTACATCAGCAGTTCTTTAATAAAGCATTACTATGTATATTAACAATATTTAAATTTTGTTTATGAATTGCAATGCATTGTATAAATAGTTTCACATGTTTTATTTTCATATACATATCCATGATGGGTAAGTATTACGGTGGCCCCCAACGACTAGTTACTGAATGTTTTAAATATAAAATTTAAGTACACTTATTAATTTTGAAATTCATTAATTTGTTGTGAATTAACGCAAAGTCATTTACTGAGTAGTTTTGTCATTTCTTATATCATTTTAATTTTAATTTAATCATATAACTACGTGTCGAAACACATATGTCCAAGTGGACTATTTTTTACACCATTTCTATAACTTTCAGAAAAATAATATTTGCTAAAAACTTAAACAAGTATGTTTTCAAAAGAAAACTATTAGAAAGAAAAAAAAATATTGTAACTTGTGATATGATTGAATAAAGAAACAGACATCTCTCCTGGCAATATCAAAAGGCTAGTTAATTCATTTATTTTTATTTTCATTATCATTCTGCTAAATAATGTGGAATAATATTAATATAAAAATAATGATCTTGTAATCAGAGAAAAAATTAATATGTGATCAGTAAGTGTTTCGCAAGTCATTTAAAAATTTGTGAAGTATTTAATTTTATCTTATATTAAGTTTATTTTTTGGATAAGTATTTTATGGCGCAAAATCTTTTAAACCGATGCATTTCGCTAAAGTTGGGCTTTAATCATAATTTTCTGTCATTTAGACACAAGTTGTACATAAGAACAAAATCTCCGTTATTTTATTTTAAATTATGACACTAAATGGACTTTTCGAAAAGAGTTTTTTAATTTTAACAAAATATATTTAGCAGATATTTGATTGTTTCACAATTTATTCACTTACCATCCAAGGGAATTCATTTTCTAAAGCGTCTCGTCCTCCAATCACACGTGGGTTTAATTCCTCATCATAATCTGAAAAAAAAGTTAGATAAATTAATAAAATCAGTTATATAAATTTAAAAAAAATAATCTGACGATATTATGTGAAGGTAATTGAGGCAGAATTTTCAAGTTTATTTGAAATTTCAGAACATTATTCTACTTTACTTTCTTCTAGTAATATACGGAAAGAAAAGGCTTTCAATGACTTATTTACGTTTTTTTTTATGATTTATGTTGCAATATGTTAAGTTTTTTTAAAAAATACCATAAGCAATATACAATTAAAAAAAGGAATGATAAAAATTATTATATTCCAAATGTCCCTAATTATAATGTCTTAAAAACGGCAGAAACTTAATCGATTTCTCTAGAAATTGAACTAATTTCGATATCCCTATGTAATTGACTGATAATTTTATAATTTATGAAAAACTCTAAGCATCTCTTGTTATAAATATATTAAATTCATTATAGATTCAAGTAAAATTAAAATCTCTCTCCCCATTAAATATTCGTGAAATTAAAAATATTACTTACCATTCATCATTATTCTGTCTAATGGTGTGAGAACCTGAAAAGAAAGAGGATTCAATAGATACAGTTTAATACGTATTAAAGAATAATTAATGTATTAGAACATTTTACACTCTTATGAAAATCTTCTTTTTAGTAAAGTAAGAGTTTAAAGAAACCGTATTCAGTCAAAACAACTTAACACTTATTTAAAGAAAATCATTTTATTGAAACATCTTATAATCTTCGGAGATTTTCCTTTTCAGAAAATTAGTAAGTGTCTAAAGAAAACATATTGAATTAAAACTTGCTAATATTTATTAAAAGTGAATAATTTTATTAGAATACTTTATACTCTTCTGAGATTCATCTCAGTTGATTAAGAGTTCTAAGGTAAACATATTCAATTAAGATTATTTAATTTTCATCAAAAGAAAATGATTTTATCAGAACATTTATGTAAAACTCTTATCTGTAACTAAGTGTATGCAGAAAACGTATTGCGTCAAAAAGATTTAATATTTATTAAAAGAAAAGGATTTTAATGAAGCCTTTTACACTCTTGTCTGACCCTTCTTTTTAGTAAATTAAAAGTTTAAAGATACCGTATTCAATCAAAACCGTTTAATATTTCTAAAAAGAAAATAGTTTTATTTTAACATTTAACATTCTTCTGAGACTTTTCTGTTTAGTAAACTAAGAATCTAAAGAAAACTTATTCAGTTAAAGCAGCTTGATATTTATTAATAAAATTTTTTTTTTATTAAATCATTTCATTCTCTTGTGAGACTTTTCTTAGCAATTGGTTAACAGTTCCAAGGTAAACGTATTTAGACAAAGGAAATTAATTTTTATCAAAAGAAAATTATTTTATCAGAATATTATTATAAGACACTTTTCCTTAAAATAAGTGCATAGAGAAAATGTATTCAGTCAAAACGGTTTAATATTTATTTTTTAATGATTTTATTCAAACATTTTACATAGTCGTGAGATATATTGAGTCATGAGATAGTGAGTCATATTCGTGAGATTTTAATTCAATTAATAATCTGTTTAAGGAAGAAAAAATTAATGAATATGAAGAGAAAATTAACAAAATTTTGTCGATATAGTATCACTTTAACCACCATGTTTAAAATCTATATCGAATCGTTAGTCTTTTAGGAAATCATATGACTCATATCAAGTTTAGACCTACAACATCTACCAAAAAGATGAAAAAACAATCTGAATAGGCGATTGATAAGACGAATTTAATTAATGATTGATTGATCCTCACGAAATTTAAAGTATGAAAAAAAATTCTCTCAGCTTTTAATTTGTTAGTTATCAGTTTCAGGTGCATAAACCAATAAGACTGTACTGAGTATTATCATTGCATCACATTTACGTTTATTCATTGTTAAATAATCGAGAATACTTTTTGAAATTTCTGAATGCAAAACACCAAGAAATACTTTTGCAAATATGTAACATTGAGGTTGAAAATAACAGCATATCTTCATCTTGAAATGTAATTCAGCATTCACCTGGGATTTCAATGCAGATTGTATCCATTTGATTAATTTAATCTAAATATTCCTATGCTGGAATGTTCCTTTTAAATGTACAAAGACCTCAAAGTTTCATTCAAAGTACGGTTTTGTTTTAACCAGTATCCAAAGCACGCACTTACTTATCGAATCCAAACTTTGAACCAATAAAAATTCTATATCTTAAAAAAATAAAAGATCCATGGACGAACTTTATATAGATATGTAATTTTCACTTACATGTTTTGCTGCGACCAGAGCTACTAAAGCCGCTAAAAGAACGGTTACTTTTCCTAAAGCCATGGTGGATCTACTTAACTCTTTGCTCTCACGCAAGGGTTTTTATATCCGACAAATTCCTGTAGGGATATATGGTTCCTGATCGAAATCGCCTTAATTAATGCTAGATAGCAACACGTGATCGCCCAGTGGGTTATTATTAATCTATATACAACATGTGGGTGCCGGTATAAGGTGCACGTCTTTTCCTAGTATTAGTGAGTGATGGACTCTTTGATAAGGAAACACATTTTTTTCCGGAAATAGAAATTGGGAGCATTTGATGATTATTAATGATTCAATGAAATCGCCACTTCTCCTTCTTGTATGTTAGCAAATGTGTAAATCTCGTCAAGTAAAATTTCATTCTGGAAATACAATAAACTCACTGTAAGGAAGAATCTGTGTATGATGGAAAACTGTCTAACTTGAAAAAATTTTCAAGTTCCGGCGAATCCAAAGACATAGAGTAAAATCTTTCTAAGGCGGAAATTTTTTGACTATGGAAAATTTCTCGGTCTAACCAACCTATTTTATGTTGTATAAAGTAAGTCTTGCAGTTGTTTTGAAAATCGAAAAAAAAAAAAATGACGGACTTAATGTTTCAGACACTACAGATTCCGAAAAACATCTTTATAGAAAAAAAAAAAATTGCCGTCCGTCTGTTTGTCTGTGTTTCTCTAAACGCTCTATTTCTCGAACAAGTTGAAATAGAAACTTGAAATTTGGTGTGTATTTATTATGAAACAATGAAAAGAAGTCTATTGAATATTAGTAAACTTGATTATCCGGAACTATTTTTTTTCCAACTCTCGAAATATTCGTTTTGATGAAAGGTATATATATTCTTTTTAATTTTTTATTTTAAAGAATGAATGTAGAAGAAAATAAAAAACCACTAATTTGCATAAAGAATGAAGTCGACCGGGTTTTTAGTTGTTGAGATACTTGTAATCATATTTTTCACAGCCTTCGATTTTTCATGACCCTGTATTTCATTCAAATTTCAATTCAAGTGTTTATTTAACTTGGAAACTAGACACTTAATCCGACGAAGTAAACTGTTAGTTAATAGAATTAACATTTTTGGAGTTATAAGAATGTTTCTTTTTAAAAATTCAGTACTACTTTAGTAGTTTGGCGTTTTTTGTAATTTGTCGAAATTGATTCACCATCAATTCAGTAATAGAGCATTAATATGTATTAAAAATATTTAAATATAAGTTTAAATTTTGTTTTGGCTGGCAATACGTTTTATAAATAATTTACACATGTTTTATTTTCATATATTATATTATGCATATCCATGATGGGTAAGGATTACCGTGGCCCCCAATGACTAATTAACTTTTTTTTTTTATGTGTTAAAAACTTGATTTTTACTTACCTATCATACGTAGTATAGGGTAAGTCTTGCAAACGTTTTGAAAATCGAAAACTTTTTTTTGGCGGATTTGCAGGTTTCAGATACCGGAGATTCGGAAAAACATATTTTTAGAAAAAAAAAAAATTGCCGTCCGTCTGCTTGTGTGTCTGTGTGTATTTAAACGCTCTATCTCCCGAACAAATTAAGATGGAGACTTGAAATTTTGTATGTACTTAGTATGTGAAAACGGATCAAAGCCTATTTAATATCCGTAACCTCGATTATTTATGACTATTTTTTTTGGAAAAATTCGTTCTGATGAAAGATATATAAACATTTTCGAAATTTTTTTAAGAAGTGGACGAAAAAGGGAGTAAAATAACACAAATTTTGCATAAAGAACGAAGTCGATCGGATTATTATCTGCCAAGATATTTGTAATCCTGTTTTCCTCATTCTTCAATTTTTCATGACCCTGTATTTCATTCAAATTTCAATTCAAACATATATTTTTATTGGAAATGAGACGCTTAATCCGACGCAATAAATTGTTAGTTAATGTGATTATTATTTATGGAGTTACAAGGTTGTTTCTTTTACGCAATTCGATACTACTTGAGGATTTTGACGTTTTATATAATTTGTCGAAATTGGTTCATCAGTAATGCATTAATAGAGCATTACTATGTATATTAAAAATGTTTAAACGTACGTTTAAATTTTGTTTTGGAATTGCAATGCATATTATAAATAGTTTACACGTGTTTTATTTTCATCTATTATGTTATGCATATCCATGATGGGTAAGTATTCCAGAGGCCCCCAACGACTACTTTTACGTTTAAAATAGAATCACGTTCTGAAGTCATGGTGCTGATGAAGATACTACATACAGTGAACTTTTTGCTTCAGATATTCTGCAGTTATTAAGGACATTTTCGTTTTTAATGATGATATTCATTTATGGCGCAGCGACATGCCAAATATGAAATTTGATTTATTTAGACGATTTCACATATTAGAATACCAATAATTTACGTATTTAAATGCAGAATCATTAAATTAAAAATGGATATTCTTAAGATATTACATTCTTGAATAAAATGTAAGTATCGTATGTTAGAAAATGCTAAAAATGAACAATAAATACAATTACGTTCAAATTGTTACCAATTATTATTATATTATTTATATTATTTTGTATGTTTATGTATAGACATATTCCGATGTTTGTTATTATTTAATGTTATATTAACATTGATTCCAGTTTATTTGGACGAAAAAAAGGAACGGTGTTGTATGCTAAGAAACAGGAGTCGTCAACCCCAAGTGAATATGCAGCCAAATATCCTCTGTTTATTTATAAATATAACGAAAAAATTTACGCACATGGTTAGTATTTTTATCCAAAAAATACCAATTTTAATACTGAAAAAATATGCTAATGATATTTGTTGTAAATTATGTATTCAAAGATTTATTCGCAATAGAAGTAATAAATAAAAAATAAAAAATTGTTTCGTCGTTTTATATGTACTTGCTAGTTGTAAAATGTACTAGCTACTTGTGCTTATCACCCTTTGAACTTCTTTTTCATGCATTTACCTTTTACACATTTTTTACCGGATAGATACAAGACCATACGCAGGGTGTATGTTTTTGCAATGTGCGAACCAACACGTGTGCGCATAAATAAATGTCGGATTTGGGGTGAGCTTGTGAAGATGCTAAAGAAGTGTCATTATGCTCATGATAATATAAGAATTATTTAAGATTAAAATGTGCCAAATTTAATTTGACCACATTGTACGAAGTGATGAAAGCATTTAAAACATCTTTAAGCACAAGAGGAATAGCACAATTTAGCATAATCCAGAATAAGTGTGAATAATCATTTGATTTAAGTCAGCCAAAATTGTCAGAAGAAATTTTTCTTGGACCACACATCAATTTTACAAATATTCACCCGCCAACACCTATTGTCATCTTCGAGTGACAAGCCTTTGTAAAAATCTTTAAAGATTCGATTTCAAGTGAATATGCGCCGTGCAGCCTTTATTGTGCTCCAGCAGAGTTTATCTAAATATAAAAATAGATGAGATATGACTATGATAGAGAGATATAGATGAGATATGACGAGATATATGACTAGGGGGCTTTGCCTCCTACGAGCTACACTAGTCAAACCCCGTAAACCTTCTAAAAATCATTTATTTGATCAGCTTTAAAAGATTTACGGAAGATTGAATTATAATTTAAAAAAATAATTACAATCGCTTTTTCTTCTTCTTCTTCTTCTTACGGAGGAGATTTAAGACCGATTGAGCTGCTGTTAATTGCTGTTTTCGTGTTTGATTAAATAAGATTGTTTAAGCATTTCAAAATCAGCTAATATAAAATGAACTTAGTCAACAGAGTCTTAACTTCTCGGTATTTTTCAATAGTGCTGTAAAGTGAGAATTTTTAGAAAGTGAGTCTTAAAACTAACGTTTTAAATCTGGTGTAATTTTCACCAAACTTTTAAAAAAAAATTTAGTATTTTAGTATTCATATGAAAATATGCTATCTTTATTAAGGAAAATTAATTGCACTGCTTTATTTTATTTTTTAAATCTGATGAAATTTTTCTGCATTTACGACTTTTAACGAATATTAATGAATTTATTATCTTCAAATTTTCGTTCGCTTTTAAAATTCACTTGTAAATATAGTTTTCGCACCAAAATTTTCAATATTTTTCTTATTTTAATATGTAATATTCATTTAATATTAATTGGAATTTTTTTTCTCTTTATAATAGTCGCGTGTCAATAAATTTTAATTTGAAGGGATTTTTATTCTTTCCGCTGTTTAATAGTTGGCAACAATTTATAAAAATTTTCTTTTTCTAAAATATGTAAAAAATTTCTCTCGAAATGCTGAAAATTTAAATTCAAAATGGAAATAAATCCTCAAAAAATGAGCCAAATAAAAAAAAATAAATGCAGTCTACATACAAGGGTACCTCTAATGTATAAAATGATCTAAAAATTATTAAATTCCTATTTATAGTTTTTGCTCTTATAAAACTTTTTAATAGAATGATTTTGATCAACTTTAAAACTAAATACCTATTAAAATAATTATTCGATTTAAAAACTGTTTTCATCAGCATGTTTATCAAATATTTCTTTATAGCATAACTAATTTTCATATTTATGTATGCAAGAACTTTCTTAATATTAACAAAAACGACCTTAGATAAAAAAAAAAAAAAAAAAAAAAAAAAAAAACATTGTCAGTGGCGGTGATAGCGTTGTTTATTTTATTTTATTTTATTTTATTTTATTTTAGAATATAGAGATACTTTTTGAAAGTTCAGACATAACTTACATTCATATTCTGTATAAATATGCATTTGTATTAGTCTAGTTAGAAAAATGGAAAATTGATCCTGATCACTAAGAATGTTTTTTATTTTATCGAAATGGAAACTGTTTATAACTAATAGTTAATAGTTTATAAAAAAAACTAAAAATCAAATGCAGTAAACGAAAAATTCATAATTTTATTTAGCTCAATAGAGTTCATATGCATATCTAATCCACGAAGGCGCGTATGATACTTTCATACATAAATAAGCTTTGTACTTAAATTGATTTAAGCCCTTTCTTTTTTAAAAAAAAAAAAAATATGTTTTCACAATATTAATGCAATATAATCCATCATCGAGATTCTAAATTATCATATTCATATTTAAAAGTATATCTATTACTTTTCTGTAATTCTATTTTTTTAGACACTATGCTATTTTTATTTATTTTTTTTTTTTTCAAAAAATCGATGCTGCTGCACTTGTATAAAGATAGATAAATTCAGCATAAACATAAAAATGCTTAATTTAAAAGTTTGAGGTTTAAACAATTTTTGTACAAAGCTAATTTGCATATAAATGTATCACGCCATTGTTAAATCCTTTTTAATCGTAGTATGCAAGCTTTCAAATTGCGTTTCTCGATATTGATACAATTCGCGAACGCATGTTAATTTAAATTTCATGCGTTTTTTTTTTTTTTTTTTTTTTTTTTTTTTTTTTAAGATTGAGCAATGGAAATTTGTAATTGCCGTAAATGTGGCACTTAAAATCAGTTAAAATAAAATATATATCGGCACTTGTACTGATGTTTCTAAATTTACATAAAAATAAATATGTGTGAGGCAAATATATAAAATTTCTCTTATAACACAATTTTATAAAATTAGAAATAGAAAATTAAATATATATATATATATTGTGACTTTCTAAATCGCAATAAAATGTTTCCATTGGCGAGTAGATGGACAATAAGATCGCCAAATAGCGAGTTCTCTATTTTTGCTCTTTTTTATGTTTGGTTACAATTGATATTCTTATCGACTTTATAATATCATTGATATCGCTTTTAATCTTCAATCGTACTGTGCCATTTACATTATTATTTATAAAAGTACTGACTCAGCACCAATTCAGTTTAGCAACATCCAAAAACACAGAAAGATAACTATTTCTTTCAATTTAATTTAAATGCTTTAAGTGATAAATTAACTTGCTTGACATGATAAATTAACTTGCTTGACATGATATGCTTGACATGTTTCATTACTCTTACGGCAACATTTTCAAAAGCAAATAAATGATAAAAAGAAATTTCTCGAAATAAACAGAAAAACACAAATCACGTGAACATGAGCATATAAAAATAAAACTGGAAATAAAAATGAATAAAAATAATTGTGAGCGTAAAATATTACAAATTATTGTCTTAAAAACCTTTGAAGCATTTCCTTCCATATTTTAGGTAGCTCCATGGAGGCAAATTCATTGCAAACATTGTCTTTACGTATGAAGATTTCTATTGATTCTCTTATGATTGATGGAAAATATGATCTAGAAGGGTATATTATTCTGCTATTTTTAAAATCTATTTGCTTTTGAAAATATTGCTGTAAGAGCAATGAAACATGTCAAGCTATAATCTTTTTATGTTATTTTAATTTATCACTTAAAGCATTTAAATTAAATTGATATTTTAAAGTGATGTTTATATAATATGTAAGTATTTCTTTGTTGTCAATTTATCACTGTCTATTGGTCGGTAAAATCGCAAACAAAATTACTGGCATCAATTGTCAAATCAGAAAAGGTTTGTTGAAATACGGCGTTGAATTTGCCATTTACTATACTGTTTATTAGTTGTATGCAAATTAACATACGCAAATCATCACTTTTTTTATCTCTTTTGATACTATTTCTTTTCATTTGGCTACTGTTTTTTATTTATTATTCGCCAATTCGCCAATGTTGGCCAATGTTGGCGAAAAGCCAGCGAGATCTCTGCATTGTAATTCCTTTCAGTCATGCGTGAACTCATTTTCGACGGACAGCGGCACTATGCCGATGATCGAGCAGATCGTGCAGTTGACACACAGGCAGTGGAATACATTTCACTAGGAGTTTCTCCATGAAAAAAATAAAGTATTTTCTTTAGATTTTGTACGTTATTAGTAACACATCATCTAAAACCATTCCATTCATAAATATAAAGCTCAGGTCTTAATGTTACGAATCATAGTTGGTATTAGAAGGAATTAGAAAGAAAAGCTATTAATAAAAGAACTACCAGACAGCATAGGATGTTAGCACGTTGGAAAATCAAACAAATTATGCGTCGCAGATCTGACATGAATTTAAAAGTCAACTATTTTAATTTACATTTTATTGAGTTTTATAAATTTTCCAAGACAAAAAAAAAAAAAGTTATAAATCGTAAGTTTACTAATAAAGGATTTGCCGTTTTGCTTTGAACTCTAAGTTGAAACTTAATTATTTAGAAAAGTTTATGTAAAATGTTATATTTTAAATTTTAACGATACAAAATACAGGATACATAATATGCAGCAGAACCCCGGTTATCCGAATCCCGTTTATTCGAAAATTGGTTTAACCAAAATACCTTAAAATTCCTTAAAGTCCTTTTTAAATATGAAAAATTCCATTGTTAAGACTACTTTTACCGATATCAGCTTTCGACAGCTTTCAACATATTTTGATTTATGATACTATTTTACTTGTACGTTTTAGATCGAAACAATTTAGAATAATTTTTAATACATTAAAGTGTTGTTTTAATACTTATTATTATTATCCTTTAAAGATTAGAAATAAAATAAGTAAAAATCAAAACTATGGAAGGCGTAATACTGGTAAAAATAGTGTTAAAAAAGCATGTTATTTATTAAATAAATAAACAGAGTCAGCTTAGTTTTTTACAGCCTTTAGAATCGGTATTATTGCATTAAAATCCGCGATGTGCATTTTTTTTTTACCGTTGCACATATTATTTCATTAAATACTTATAAAATTTACCATTTGTATTTGCTTCTGTGACTCTGTGTTGCGTGTGCGTCTCTCTCCTCGGCATTCAAAATTCTTTTTCGCATGTTAAGGTTCAGTTCTGTCTCCAGTTACGTCACTATCAACGTTAAAATTCTATTTTAACTAGTAAGTTTTCGACTTGCTTTCGAGGCGACTTGTAATTTTGGTTTGCCAATCAATTGGCAATCGGTGCTTTGAATACTTTGCCAAAACATTTTTTTTTATAATAACGATTCTCTAAATTACGATCAGATTTTTCATCCAACAAGTTTTCACCTTAAGTCTCCCGCCTATTCAAGAATTCCTATGGAACCTCGATTATCTGAAAATTCCTATGGAATCCCGGTTAACCGAAAATGCTTTGGTACCATGCTTTCCGGATAACGGGGTTTTACTGTATATATATATATATTTGGTCATATGTATAACATATACGGCCAAAGGTAACCGGCCACTTGCGATTTTAGACATTTTGTTAAATATCTAGAAAAATACATAATGAATTATCCTGAAATTCCAAATGTGTAAAAATGATAGTATGGATCATGCATCTCCGTGAAGATTTTTTCCCGAAACTTCATAGCGAACCGTCAACAAATTGAAAAAGAAGGAATATTATTTGAATAACCATGTCAAAACTACTGTAGTAAAGGCGTTCAAACTGTAGATTATGATTAAGTGGCTTATTGTTATAAAATGCGTTCATTTTTATGTGGAAAACATGTATACTCGTAGAAAAATTAAGGTTTTTATAAAAACAGTCCCAAATTTTTTCAAGTTTTTTTCTTATAATTTGCAGAGTTCTAAATAGAAAATAATGATCTTTTCCGAAAATATGAAAACCAACATTGAACACAATACTCGGTAATCAGAATTGAAAAATATTAAAAATTGTATAAAAACTGAGCAGGTTTATTAAAAACTTCCTCACAGCGCATACTTCAACGTTATAAAAATTTCATTTGCATATTGTGTAAGCTAAATGTATAGAACAACTCTGCGAAAGTTTCAAAAACATAGCCTGAAAATTCTGAAAGTGATCGCCGATAGAATACGCTCAAAATCCGTTATTCTCAAAATGAAGCAAAACGATGAGGGGCTGTATAAATATATCCATTGATTAGTGTCAATATAGAATACACAATATGGCACGTACTACTACATTAGGACAGGAAACAATCCCTCTTTTTTATTCCCATAAATATGTATGCAATATTCTTTAAAAATATCTTAAATTGTTTTTCAAATGAAATCGAAATCTTTGATAGAAATTGAATCGAGTCACATCGAGCCGAACCGAGCCGGGTCTGTTTCCACTAATATTTGTATGTAAAATTAAAGATAATAAAATTTTAGTAATTTTTTTTTTCAATTTTATGTCTTTTCTAGAGTATTTATGAAATCAAACAATAATTTTTTAACTAAAAAAAAAAAAAAAATTAATAGTTGGTCTAATATGGGCTAAGCAAAGAGTATTTGAAAGATACAAGGATTACGAAATATTGATCTATTAAATTAACCGAAACTAAATTGGGGCTTTTATTAAAAAGAAGAATCGAGCAAAAGAGATTTTTAAGACCGAAACCGAAACTGAACTTAGCTACAGTCAATCAGGTTAACCTTGGGCAAAGAAAGAAAAAACATTAAATCTGCTACATCACTAGAGTTAACGGCGAAGTTTTGATCTCGAAATATAAATAGCTGCACTAATGTAAATTTGGCTGCTCGTTGGAAATAATTCATTAACCCTTTGACGGTTAAAGCACTTCTATTCATAAAATACTAAAATGATTGAATGACACCGGAATTTAAAAACAAATTTATTTCATAATATATAAATGGGTTTTTTTACGTTCTTTGTAAAATTAAAATTTTCATTTAAAAATTCCGGTGTCAGTATGGCATTTCGCAATTCAAATTAAGTGGTATTCTGGGCGCGTATACGCGCTTATAACCACGAAAGGGTTAAGATTCCAACATTCCAGAATGGATCAAAGTTTCGTAAAGGTTGAGCAAAGTTACCCTTATTTGGCGCAAAGTTACCCTGATTGACTGTACTCTTCTTATTTTTGACTAAAATGGAAACGAAAATGCCCAGTTTTTTAAATTTATTAATGCATACATAACTGTACATGATTATTAATTAATTATGTGTGTAAAGAAACACATTTCTCACAAACAAACAATTTCCTGTTCAGCATTTTCCGCAACTAGCAGTTCCCACAAAAAACAATTCCCACATTCAAACAATTTTCCAAACAATTTATCTTTTTGAGACTAAACAAGTCCACGAAATCCTTTATGAAATATTGGTATCTTAGTTTAAGGGACCGTACATGCGTTTAAAAAAATCAGCCTTCAGCAACCGCCATTTTTGTGTCAGCGCTCAGCATTTAAGGACGGCGCTCTTGAACTCCATGACGTACGAAGCGTAATTTTCGTACTATTTTGGTCATTTCCCACAATGATGTATCCAGGCTACGTTATGGCATCGGGATCATTTTTTAATTAGCAATTCCTAATTCGCACAGGAGAGTTTTATCTACATTCACTTCTATTTTTGCTTTAGAAGATGAATCATTTTATATAAATAATATAAAAGAAAATTATCAATTAAATTTTTATTTTCTTCATTTTCAATGGGAGAAAGTATTATAATTGAAAAATTTTCTGACGGATTTACACGTTTTAGCAGTTAGCGATTCCAAAAAACATGTTATTACAAAATGTCTGTCCGTGTGCGTGTGTGTCTGTGTGTCGCCATTGTACCATCGAAAAGTGTATGACAATATGCATTGAATTGAACGAAATTTTTTATGTATGTTTTAGGCTGTGACAAGCAGGTTCTTCTTCAATTTTAAAATATTCCGCTCAAAGGGGGCGCTCTATTAGCAATTTTTGTTCCATTTTCAATATTATACTATCGAAAAGATTACGAAGTTATGCATAGAATTGAACCAGTTTTTTGTGTAAGTGTTTGACTGTGGCTAGCTGGTCTTGAAAAAAATCCACCAGAGGGGGTGCTTTAATCGCGGTGTCATTTTCGTTATTGTACCATCAAAAAGTGTATGAAGTTATGCATAAAACTGAACTAAATCTTTTGCGTATGATTATTTTGGGGTACGGCAAGCAGATGAATTATAGAAACATCTGCCTATCGTTCTAGTGCCCATCGGCTCGTGAAGAGACTATTTCGCGAATTTATAATCCAGCTATTAGCAAACAGCTGATGATAACAGAATAAAGGAAAATTATTGATTTTAATAAATATTACGATCCACATTAACTCGTTTTTACTTCGAAGTATTAACATGTGTAACCACTTTTTGAAATATTAAAATGTACGTATATGATAGAAGAAAGTTTTGAGATTGGCACTTCCAACTAGTTTAAACTTACAAACATAGTGTAATTTAAATTTTTATTCTGTTCAACAGGGACGAAAAAATTCTCTCGACTGCAATTTGTTTGGAAATTCTCAGAGCATTGGTGGACTTATTGAAATAGAATAAATTGTGGAGGTAATAAAGTAAAAAAAAAAAAAAAATTCAGATATTTTAATGGGGGAGGTAATAAGGTGTGTCTGAAAGGTCCCTGACACTTTTTTAAATACAGTATAACATCAAGCATTGTATAGGAGTGCAGGTTCATCTAAAATTATTCTCACGGTGAAAAGTTTTCTTCTACCAAACTAAAGCATTATTTCCTAATTTCGATCATAGATGGTGCCACATGTTTGTATGTTTGGTTTCAAACAGGAATTTGTCTGATTTTCAGATTAGTTTTTATTTAGTTTCGAAGCACCAACATTCGCAATTTGTGTTTTTTTCTGAGAATCGTTATTTTTTGTGTCACAGCGTCAAAACTAATCTGAAAATCAGGAAAAAACTTGTTTGAAACCAAATATAATGACAAATGGTGCCGTCTATAATCTTAAGTTTAAAAGTAATTATTTTCGTACGCTTAAATAAACCTTTTCATCGTGAGAAGCATTTTAGTGCAATCCGCAATCCTGTACGACAATTACTGATTTTATATTGAAATTTAAAATGTGTCAGGGATTTTCAGCAAACCTCTATAGTACACCCCCTCTACTCCAGATGTACCCCTGTTTAATAGGTTAAAAGTTACAATCATATTTTGGCGTATTGTTACTTTTCTACATTTTCGAAAATATTCTTCAATATATACTGTTCCATACTGGAGCAATCTTATGAATAAGATTAACAGTGTGAATTTATTTGTATCTGTGACGTACAGGGTTAATATAAATGATGGACCCATTTTCAAAAAATTATATTTATTAAAGTACAAGTCCAAAATGAACAATCTTTATACCAATGAAATGAGGAAGTTTCATTTTTTTTAAAGATATTATAAATGTTTAAGTGTCCACCGTTTGCTGCTCGGCAAACATCTACGCGATAGTCATACTCGACCCACACACAAGAAAACGTATCTTCTTATACTGAGTGCACGGCTTTCAAAGCGGTGATGCTTCTAGAAGCAGCCGGTAGCGTTCTCGCGGCAATAGGCCACGATTTCGTTTCACTATCAGTTGTGAGTGAGATGGCTACTGTGTAGCTTTCTCGTTTGTGGAACGAGCTTGGTTATCGCGAAGATGCTTGCCGTGCAGCAAACAGTGGACACATTGCATATTTATAATGTCTTCAAAAATAACTTTTAAACTTCCTCTTTTCATTGGTATAAAGATTGTTTATTTTAGATTTGTACTTTAGTAAGAACATTTTTTTTTTTTTTTGAAAATATGTACATCATTTAGAATAACCTTGTATTCACCATTACAACATTCTTAATGCCTTTTCCTTCTTTCAACGATGTTGCGACATGATTGGCACCACAGGTGGCATCTTTCTATGGCAAAAGCTCCTGCCACACTATAACAAAAGTTTGAACAATGATGGTAACTGTGTTAAGAAATAATCTAAGAATAGTGCTTTATTATAAAGTAAATTTTTTTTTCTATAACCTTCTGTTTTTGTTTAATTCTTAACGAAACTTATTTTATGATTATCTGATATTTGTAAATTCTGGTTCAGCAAGGCTTCTTCAAAAAAAAAAAAAAAAAAAAAAAAAAAAAAAGAATATGTCTGGATTTTTTTTATTATGATTATATTTTTTGGATAAAAAGTTTTGAAAGCTTGTAATAAAATACATGCGTCATTAGTTGGTTACGTGTATGAACATTTACGTGTGAATGTCTAAGGATTACACTTGCAAATATAGATAAATACATTTTAATTAAAATACATCAACCTAAAATGAACACAATAAAGAATCAATAAAAGCTTTCACAAATTACATACAGATCACAAAGCACCGGTGGTATACACACAAATAACTAAAATCTCATTAATACGTCAAAATAAATAAACCCATTACTGTTATTAGAAAAATATACAGAACTTTAACCCCACCACCTCTTTGTAGGCTGGGAGGTCTTCTCCAAGAAGCACACATCTTTTGCGTCATCTCCCATCTTTTCTTCGATCCAGTCGGTGTACATGGATGTAGCTGTATAAACTGCAGGAACTCTGTGAGCGGCGCACCCTAAATAGGAACCAAAAGAGGCAACTCCGATTGCGACAGGTTTTGTCTCGTTCATAGCTACCAGAGGTCCACCAGAATCACCCTGTGACATAAAAACAAAGTTAATGTAGCATTTGAAAGAAACTTTCTACACGGGCCCGCACATGCCCTTCTATATCACAAGTTTTTTAAATGTCCAAAACTGCTAATATATATATCAGTTACATATATTTGTCAAGATATTTTGCATATATCTCTATTTGAATGTGAAATAAATCTGTGTATTGAATTTTATCAAAATTAGTTAATATGTGGAAACGACTTTCTAAAATTTTTGCTCATTTAAAGTGGAGTAATGTGAAATTCAAGTAATTTCATAAGTGTAAAGCAAAAAAGAGGATTAGAATCAATGAGAAATATAAATTGTATTCTTGCCTCAAAATATTGTATTATCGTATAACTGTAGTGTCAGCCATTTCCAGATTTAAATTGTACGCAGTTAGTCCTTTTTTTATATGAAACTATAGGTGTTTATTATTTACATCCATACATAAATGATAAAATAATTTAAAAAATAATAATAATGTCCTTTCTAAATTCAGATAACTCATAATTTTCTTTAGGGGTCCTTTGACACAACTTAGATAAATTATGTGAGTCGATACATAGGGCAATTTGACACATTCGTTGTTGTTATTTGCAAATCGTTACAGCAGGGCTGTACAACGCGGCGCTCGCGGACGCCATGGCGCCCTTTGAATGTTTTCTTGGCGCCCTTTTGAAGGTTTTTTCTTACTATAATTTTTTAAAAAGGATGTTTTACTTAAAATTCTGAAAAATATTTTTAAAACCCATGCAAGTGCGTTTCATTCATCAAAAACTAAAATAGACTTAATTATGTGTGTTAATATTGACATGTGCTATTGAGTTTCTTCACTAATATATAATAGTTCTTTATAAAACATTTAGTGGAAATTATGACAGTGGTCATAATTGATAAAAGATTGCAATGACTTTTTTAATATGTTGAGAAGTAAAATGAAGAAAAGTAAGCGCCCTCATCCCATTCCTCGAGCATGAAAGTTTAGTTTCTTTTGTTTTTGTTAATGATATTGTTTCACTGGCCCACTGAATATTTTATAAGGCAGGAAAAGAGCTGACACTTCACTATCCTTGCTTTCTGCATCAAATCTTTGAAATTTTATGTAATTTTAATCATTTTGTTTTTAAAAAATCTATAAAATCTTATAAAAGTATCACTATCAATGAAAGCTCTTCCAGGTTCTCTCTTTGGAACCACCCATGGATTGGACACGAGAGAGAAAAGCCTTTATTTGTTTCTGTACTTTTTTTAACATCAAGTTTTCACCTCCAAAATAAATCAAGGAATATTTTTTTGCGTCACAAAACACTTAATATAAATTTAACAATATCGCTTTTTACTACTTTATTTTAATAATAGGCGAGATTTAATTTCTGGATGGTTCCAATTTAAAGATGTTTAACGTAGCCTTTCGCAGGGAAATGTATAATTCAAAATTTTTGACGATTTAAAAGTTTTTTTTTTTTTTTTTTTTTTTTTTTTTTTTTTTTTTTTCAGGGAGTTTTAGATTTACAGGGGTTTTGTGTATTCTACAGCGAAATAAATTTGCGTATATGTATTGCTACTGCTACTAACATTGTGATATAATTTTGTTGTATTTTTTTAGCCATGTTAAATATGGCGCCCTTTATTGTTTGCCAAAGCTGAGGTGCGCTCGTGCTTAATAAAAGGTTGGACAGGCCTGGTTACAGCAATGTCATTAAATTTGGATTAACGACTTTTTTTTTCCAACGCATGTTTTTAAACGAAAACATCCAGTTTTTTGTTTTGATATAGATAATTTTTGATTAAATCAGTTCTTAAAAATAAACAGTTTATGTTTTAAATCTCGTGAAATGAACAGATTTCATCTTTTGAAGATGTCACTATTAAAATCAGTTGAAAAAAATATTTATATTTTCTGTTTATTTTTTTTTTAAATCACCGATTGAAATATCAATTTTCTAAAAGAAAAAAAAATTAATTTTAAGTCTAACATCTTTTATTTGATTTTTATGTAAGTTTTCCTTAATATCTCTATACATGAGTGGTGCGTGTGTTGAAACTGTTGGGAGCTGAGCGAAAAACGCATAAATATTTTCAAACGTCTATTTAAGCACTTCCAAGCTCAAACTAACATTTATTTTATTCTGACCAAACATCATATATCCTACAAAAAAAAAAAAAAAAAAAAAAAAAAAAAAAACTATGGCGGCTCTCAAGATATTGTCCAAGAATAAAAAAGACTTAAAAAAGCACACATAAGGGAAAAAAAAAAAAATCCAACATTGTTCTTAAAGCAGAAAAAGATAGCTCAACATCTATCAGAGCTTCAGAGATGAAATTTTGTAGAAAGGTGAATCATAAGATATTGCATGGTTTACATACAATTTTTCTTTTAATTTAGTCTTTTCAACTCTTCTCTTCGCCGTGTCTCAGGCGTATTTCTAAAATCAATCAAAGTCTAAGACATGAAATTTTCCAGAATATTAAATTTCAGAACATAAAAATCGGGTACCGAGCATTTTTTAAAGTGGGAATTCAATGTTGTGATTGTATACTTGAGAATTAAACCAGGGCCATATAGTACTGATAATATTCTTTTGAGGCTATATTTTAAGCCAACCTACCAAAGTCTTAATCTTTTTCGAACGTGATGTGACCTTTGCAAGCTTTTTGTCGTGTACAAGCAAAACAGGTATACATATATGAACTTCCATTCTTTTCCTCATAAACACTAAACTGTTCGCATGTTTGCGTTTTTACTTTACTTTTATACAGCTAAATTTTATTTTTGCTTTAAAACAAAACCAATAAATGTTGGCATTGATGAATATTACCTCATAAAATAAATATTATTTTCATCTGAGTTTTGAAAATACCTTCATGACATTATACCAAGAAAGTAAGAAATGTTCATGATTATTTAACTTAAGGGTGTTCTTAAATCAAAAAGGACAACTTTGTGGCAAAAAGGACAACTTTGTGGTAATTTAATTATCATAAAATGGAAAAATAAGTTCAATTCGAAATCGCTTCCATAGTCAGGTATTCCAATTTTATATGTTTTTGTTAAAAAATGAATTTGTAAATGTGTCAAAACGTTTTGCGCTTGTTGAGCGGAGCAGTTGAAAACACCCTTAAATGCTTTACAATGAAAAATTTTGAGGATTTGCTGATCATTTACTTGTTTAAAGACCTCAGTTTTGTTATTGCGTAAATTTATATTACTCACAGTTAAACTGGTGTTTTAAGGGGATTAGTACTTTTATATCCATATTTGTAAACTTAAATTATCAGTCCCCTAAAGTACTGATTTCATAAAAATGACTCTTTCTGTCATGTATGGTGTCATTTCGATTATGCAAAAGCAATAAATAATATTTGCAGAGTTATTTTATGCTCAGATCTGAAGAGGTTGAGATCCTTTAACAGTTTTTTGAAAAAAGCTCATCACATTTTTCAAAGGGTTTAAATTACCTGACTGTTTAGAGTTTTAAAGCTTTGGAATTGAACTATTAAACAAAAATAATAAAATTAAAATTAGCATGATATACATTAAAAAGAGTTATTTATATGCAATTAAGTAATGTTCTTAGTATAGTAGCAGATTCACGATCGCCAGTCGGCACGTGATTACTATTTTTTTTGATTCAGCGACTAGTTTTCGGGAATCCAAAACGCCATCCTTTGGCAAATTTTACTTTTTTTTTTCTTTCCATTCGATCATTTGACGAAAATCGCGTTTTTCCGCAATCCTTTGTTGAGAATAGCATGTTTTTTCGTGATCCTCTAATCATAATCGAGTTTTGCCCGCGATCTTTCACAACTATCTCCTTTTTTCTGTTCTTCGACAAAATTCAAATTTTTATAGTGATAATTTTACGAAATACGCATTTTTTTCATGATTCTTTATCGAAGTGCCTGTATTTTATGCTATTCTCTGGCAAAATTCGAATTTCTTTTAGAATCGAATTATTCGAATTTCTTTTCGAATTTCTTTTATTTTGCCAAATTTCGCATTGTTTATAAGATCTTGTGACAAAATTAGTGTTTTTCTACGACCGTTTAGTGAAACAAGCTTTTTTTCGTGATACTTTGACAAAATTTGCGGGTCTTTCCTGGGTTTACTGCCTTTTTTTTCCTCAGATCCTTTGTCGAAGTTCGCGATTTTTCTGCAAAGATTGATGAATTTTCCGAGATTTTCCAACAAGAAACGACTTTTTCCGACAAAATTTGCTTTTATTACTTACCCATCAAACGTAGAGGGTAAATATCGCAATTGTTTTGAAAATCGAAAAAGAAAAAGAATTTGGTGGATTTACACGTTTCAGATACTGTAGATTCCAAAAAACATATTTTTAGAAAAAGAAATAATGCCGTCCGTCAGATCTGTGTGTCTGTAAACGCTCTATCTCCCGAAGAAATTGAGATAGAAACTTGAAATTTTGTATGGACTTACAAGGGGACCACCAAACATGGTGCGCACAGATTTTGATGATTTCAAAGTATATTGTAGGGGTCATACTACTAATTGTTCAGCTGAAAAGGTTTCTTCAAATGGGCCTTAGTTTTTGAGAAATTGGGGGTCAAAGTTCAGAACTTATTTCAAATAGCCGTTAGTACTGCTAGCAGATCGTGGCTTCGTGGCTCCGCGGCAACGTGCGAGACTCCAGACTCGGACATTGCGGGTTCAACACCAAGTTAGAATTTTTTTTTCTTTATATACCTTTTTACACGTTACATATTTTAAGCAGAACTGGGAACTCTACAGCTTTGAACTTATTAATACTTTCTTATGGGGATAGTTTACTTTTTCAATTTTTATTTTTTCGATTTTTTCGGAATGAAATATAACATATATATATATATATATATATATATATATATATATATATATATATATATATATATATATATATATATATATATATATATTTTGCTAAGTAAAAAAAAAAATCACACTTCTAATATTGAATTATGAAATTCTTCAGCCATAGCAATTGAAGCACAGGAAATATCATCCGGTGGAGGATTCGTAAGCAGATTATCATTTTGTAACGTCTCGCAATATTTTAATACATTCGTAATTTCGCCTTTTTGTTCCTTTTCCAAACGAGAATTTTCTGTACTAGTGCTGGTTCGTTCTATTACATTGTTTTTAGCATTCAATCCGACACAAATACTACCTTCGCTCAATTTTCATACCGTAATTTTACCTATACATATACATACCAATATTTCAAATCTTTTATTTGTCTGAAAAAAAATCTAAATGACATTAGTAAAAAGAATTTCTATTTTTGTGAGATTTTACCGACAGATTTTACTTAAAATAAAAACAGACGAATAAAATAAATACATATATTTTTTTATGTATCGTAAATTTTATCTTATTTGCAGACGACTTTATCGATCAAGTTTATTTTTTTTTATGAATAGTGTTTTAATTTGTTAAAATAAAAATGTATATATATATATATATATATATATATATATATATTTTTTTTTAATGTAATCTGTCATTTCTTATTTGTGCAAACGATAAATAATGTTGAGGTTGAACTTTAGAGATAAATGTATTTAAAGATCAGTAAAAATTTGGATAATATTTTAGCTCTACTGCATTAATATTTTATTACACTTTCGAAGATATGCATTATTTGAATTAACTAATCCTATAAATGTTTGAGAAATTGCACCTGAAAATTATTTTATATAATTTATACAAAAAAAATTTAAAAATCCACAAAAAAGGCGATAGAAAAAAGAAAATTTATTATTTCAGAATTGTGCTTAATAAAAAAAGAAATTGCATAATAATTAATAGGAAAGAGTTCTAGGCATAAATTAGTTTTGCAGTTTTGTCAATAAAAAAAATTGCAGATAAAACATTTTCATGAAATAAATTCGAAAATATAAATTCAATTTATTAAGAAAATATCAAAAAGTTCAAAGCTTGTAGAAGTCCCAATTCTGATAAAATATGTAACGTGTAAAAAGTCGCTATATATGAAAAAAAAAGTCTAACTTGGAGTTGAACCCGCCAAGTCCGAGTCTGAAGTCTCGCACATTACCGCGGAGCCACGAAGCGACAAACTGATCGTCATATTGATGGCTATTTGAAATAAGCACTGAACTTTGACACCCAATTTCTCAAAAACTAAGGCCCATTTGAAGAAACCCTTTCATCTGAATAATTAGTGGTATGATCCCTACAACATACTTTGAAATCATCAAAATCTGTGCGCACCATGTTTAATGGTCCCCTTTTTAGTATGTAAAAATGGGACAAAGCCTATTTTATATCAGTAACCTCGATTATCCGGAAATAGTTTTTTCGGACTTTCGAAAAACTCTTTCTGATGAAAGGTACATAAAAATTTTCGCAATTTTTTATTTTCTGTAGTGGACGTAAAACGCAATAAAATGACACAAATTTAGTATTAATAACGAAGTTGATCGGATAATTAGTTGCCGAAATATTTGTAATCCTGTTTTCCACATTCTTCGTTTTTTCATGAACCTGCATTTCATTCAAATTTCAATTCAAAGATATATTTTAATTGGAAATGAGACGCTTAATCCAATGCAGTAACCTATTAGGTAATATGATTATTTTTTTCGAAATTATAAGGTTGTTTCTTTTACAAAATTCGGTACTGCTGGAGTAGTTTGGCGTTTTATATAATTTGTCAAAATTGGTTCATCAGCAATTCACTGACAGAGCATTATTATGCATATTAAAAATATTTAAATATACGTTTAAATTTTGTTTTGGAATTGCAATGCATTTTATAAATAGTTTACGCATGTTTTATTTTCATATATTATATTATGCATATCCATGATGGGTGAGCATTACGGTGGCCTCCAACGACTACTTTTTTTTGGGGGGGGGGGGGATTCGTTAATGAAATTCGCATTTTTCCCTCGATACTTTGACGAAATGGGCAATTTTTCTGAGAAAATCGGTTATATTTGCGTTTTTTTCCGTTTTTTAAGTCCTTGTATATGATAAATTGAAAATAAGAAGTATTGTTTGCTTAATATTCTCAAATGGCATGATTGTTTACCTTATTCTTATCTATACATTTTATTTCTACCTTTATCTTCCCCAACTTTATCTTCGGTTATACGTAGCTTAAGATTTATATTACACTTAATTTATATCCAAAAGACAAAGAAAAAATGTGTGATGAATTGAAATATGCACATTTGGTATAATTAGACTGTTGTTCTTATATACATATATATCACTTTTAACTCCTGAATTTTTTCCCCTTTTAAACGAAATTGCTTTTATGTGTTTCTTTTACAATGTGGGACTGAGTTATTTGTATTTAGGAGCCACTAGCTCCTTAAAAATTTTAGGTATTTGCATCTATAGTTCTTATCCGCGGCGATTTTTCTTTAAGTGAATTTTAAGATTTGATTTATTAAATGCTGTTCTCTTATTGCTCTTTTATGTCAATTTTTCTTTTAAATATTTTTTCGTGCTTCTAAATGTCTAGAAAGCCAGATGACAAAAAAAAAAAAAAAAAAAAAAAAAAAATGGGATTTTACTAGATTTTAAAGGTAAATTTAACGAGAGATAACAATTTACTAGAGTTGGAGATTACTAATGAAGAAATTACTTCATCAACATAAAGACGAATACATTTTGTTCATTTGGTTCCCCCCCCCCCCAAAAAAAAAAAAACTTGGATTGTCCTAAAGAATTTTTTCAAGTATTTCTAATTTAATTCAAGATAAATCTATTTTATAATTTAAAGTACAAACAAACATTTTATATTTATCCTTAATAAAATAATTTGATTTATTTGCACAAAAGTTTATAAAAATTTGTTGATGGGTGTACGTTTAATTCATAAATTAATACAAATACAATAACTGAATTGATAAAATACGCCTGAGAAATGGTATACCTGAAATTACTTATTAAATTTTTTATTCACATTGCTGACAAGGCGTTAATTGACCGTTCAAAAAGGCAATAAACGACTTTCGAATCGTGGCCTAAATACTTTTTCACTTAGCTGATTTTACGCGTTGTTGCCAATGTGAATAAAAAATTCAGATTCATTAAATATAATTTAACTAAATGGGGATTGCTTTCCTTTAGGTCTTGAATCTGCTGGACGTCAGTAATATTTCTCCCTTTTTTTTAAGTAACAAAATAATCCAGTTACTTATTACAAAAACACAAATAACACTACTTTTTGAATTTTGAATGTTTTATTTTTGTATAAAAAACTATAAAAAAAGGTATCACATGACAAACATTAAACAGAAATCTTAAGAAGTTTTTCTATCGAGGACACAAAGTCTGGAGGCTTCATCGTCCCCGATTTTCTCAGTGATCCAGTCCATGTAGGAGGCGACGTCCGTGTAGACGGCCGGTATGTGCTGCTTGGCACATCCTTTTCGAGAGACAAAAGAGGCTACACCAATAGCAATCGGCCGCGTTTCGTTCATGGCCACCAGGGGTCCTCCAGAGTCACCCTGAAATGACATCAGACATCGCCTTAGAATACGACTACAAGGACTGGACATAACACTGTTTTTATAAAATACCATTTTATACTGCCTAGCTATAACCCTAATGCAGCGGTTCCCAATCTATGGGTCGCGACCCACTGGTGGGCCGCGGCTGTTGTTTCGGTGGGTCGCGGAACAATCGAGGTTTGTCATCAAAATGTATTTTTTATCCCACATAAAGATATATAATAATTTCAACAGATAATAATAATGCGGGGAAAATCCTTAATTTCCTTCTAGATTAATATACGAACAGAATATCCAGAAATATTTAAATCAGCTTTGAGGTCTTTCGTGAAAATCAACACTTCGTGCTTATGAGAGCATGCTTTTTCTACTTTGCTGTTTTTGAAAGACAAGTACTGAGACAAAATGTTTGTTAATATATCTTCCCACATTAATAAACATCAGTACCAGAAATCTCATTGATTATAAAGTTATGTTTTCACAATAATTAAACATATTTTTAACTATCTTTGTGCATTGTTTTGATTACTATTTAATTACACGCATTGAGATTACTGATCCTTGTTTTTGTTGATATCCATATGAAAATTTCCGATTTTCGTAGGATCGTGAGATCGTACTAAAATTGCTATACTGGTATACAACTTTATCTTGGATGGGTCGTGAAATTTATTTTTACTGAAAGGTGGATCGCGAATTTTTTTTTTTCACTGAAAGGTGGGTCGCATACCAAGAAAGTTTGGGAACCGCTGCTAATGCAGAAGATTCCTGTGATTTCACAGTTGGTAAAATGGCAATTTTTATAGCCTCGAACCAAATTGAAGAGTAGGATATCTTCTTTTACATTTCTTTATGGATTATTAGCTGGAAATATATGCTAAACTACCGATAAAGTTTTTTAAGTGGAAGCGAAATTTTTGTAATCGTCTGTATGTGCTAAGTACAATAAGCAATAGGCATGTGATGTCACAATCAGTGAAAAATGCGATTTTTATAGTCTCGAACCAAGTGAAAGAATCGGTCCACCAGGCGAATGGACAAGTCACAACAGGAGGTTACAAAGATCTGTTAGCTGAAGAGATCTATATTTGAATAAACATATTTTTTCTTGATCTATAATACCGTATGTATTCACAGTGATTTAAGTTCACTGAGACACCATCACCCACACACAGGAAGAATGCGATAATATTCCACAAGCGCACTTATTTGATTAAATAGTTTATGATTAGATACAGATATTAAAACATTCTCTGAACAGCTATAAAGGTTCGCTATTACTTATTAATTGCTGAAACTCGTTTTAAATTATATGTATGCGCACATTTCTGAATTCTTCAGATTTCTAACACATTAAGTTTTAATGCGTTACCTTAGATATACGTTACAATGTGAAACGGCATTTCTTATTCCAAATGTAGCATCTCTAAAATTCGAGTTGAGTTAATTTAAATATTTTATTTCGAATTTTTCTAAGGTGTAATACGAATATAAGATGAAAATTCTCAGTATTTTCGAATAGAAATGGACAGATTAGAAGCTTGTATTTTGTAAAATTTTCAACAACAGTAAAATATCGAAAAATGAAGACATTTCATTCGTCATTATCATTCAAAAAATAGCAAAAACTCTATGTGATCGGTAGGCCGGAAAATGTTTACTTGTAGATCATACAATTCCATCAATGTCACTGATAGTAACATCCCAATCATCTACATCTTTCTCCATTAGTACTTTTGATTTATGTGGTCATTTTTTTTTCATTTCTTTTCTATAATTTCTCATTACTTTACAATCTCTAATTTTCTGATGCTATGCAAGACAAATATAAAAACTTTAATACTCGATTATACAAATAATTTTTTTATAAAATTTTCTGTGCATTAAAAAATATTTTAAAGAGTTATATAAGAAGAAGAAAAAAATAAAAGTTTGAAAAATGTTCCCAACATCGAAAACAAATGCCCATTGCAACAGTTCTTTTAATATCCAAATCAATTATTACATTTTGTCACCGATAATGACTTTTGTCACAGAAATAATTTAACTGTGTACAAAACCACCTTTCTAAATGATAACGATACCGTATCAGATAAGTCATTCTTTTAATACTACGCTTTTGGATAGTTATATATTAAACTTGATTTGGATATTATATACTTTCCATTGATTAAATTTCCAACTGTTTTCTAAACTGCCAAAATTTCAATGCTGGCTTGTGTATTTATCTGACCATTTGTTATTCTTTAAGCCTTATTATTTATACAAAGATGTACTAAATACATTCATTTTTTAAAAATTTGGATTTTATTGAGCTAATATCCACTATTGGAAATTAATTCACTATATTAAAGATTTCAGTATATCATTATCTCCAGAATTTACGTACAAATTATAACTTAGTTCAGTTTCATAAAAGCAAGAAATTTATAATACTTTTATTGTTTAGTGGCTACATATGAACATAGAGAATAAAACCAATGGTTAAATTAAAGTATAAGGTTAAAAAAAACAATAAAAAAATGAGGTAAGCTTTAAAAACGAAATGAATAGAAACTATCAAAGTATCTAAAAAGAATTTTTAAAAAATCAGCAACAAAACTTTAGAAAGAAGTAGGCTTCCTAAATCTAATAAATTATTTAAAGGAATAAAATGAATGGGTAATAGAAATTGTAAAACTTAATTTTTGAATAAAAATATTGAACTTACGAAGCAAATTCCTTTATCTCTTTCTCCACCGGCACAGACATGCTTCTTTGTGACAGGGATACCGAGGATACCATAAACAAAAGAACATCTTTCATTGGTTGGTACGTTTTCTGTTGCAGTCTGCAAGATTTTTGCTGATTCTCGGCCTCCTGTAAATAACAAGCATGTGAGATATATTCTATAAATATTTATGATTGTAATATCAAAACAAATTGCTTTGAGGCAAAATATTTTTATTCATCTGTGCTTCAATTTACGGCATCCTTATTCATATTTGAAAAAACTGAAAATATACAATATATGGCCATTAGTGACCGGACACTTGAGTAGACGTTTTGTAAAATATCTAGAAAAATACATGAGGAATATTCTGAAATTCCAGGTGTGTAAACGAAATAGTACTCTGGTCATAAATTTTGAGGCTTTCAAAAAAAAAGTACTCTACACCTTTAGCAAATACATAACACAAATTATGTTTTGATTGTGTTCACGCATGTGCAGTGAAACATTATTTAGTAAACCTGCTCATTTTTCATACAAGTTTTATTATTTCTTCAGTTTTATTATTTAATTCTGATTGCAAGGTATTATGTACAATGTTATTTTTCAAATTTTCTTAAAAGAGCAGATTTTTATATTAAGAACTTTGCAAATTATAAGCAAAAAACATGGCAAAATTTGGGATTGTTTATATAAAAATCTTAATTTTTCTATCCTCATAAGAATGAACACAGTTTATTAAAATAAACCACTTAATCATAATCTGCAGTATGAACGATTTTGATATTTTATTTTTTACAGGGTGATCCTAAAGTTTTTTGTTCTTTTGCAATTTGCTGTCAGTCCCTAATGGGATTTCGGAAAAAAAATCTTGGCGGAAATATATGACCTGTTCTATTTTGTTTACACACTTGGAGTTTCAGAATATGTCCTCGTGTATTTTTCTAGATATTTAACAAAACGGCTAAAATTGCAAGTGTCCGGTCATTAAAGGTCATATAGTGTACATATGGTCCCTAAAGATGTAAATGTATCTTTCTTAAATCTTTGTGAACACGAAACATGTAATACGATTTTAATTATTAACATTTCCTTATTTTTAATTCGAATATTTCCGAATAGTAATCACACTTTCAATTCTCCAATCGCAGAAATTATGTGATGAAACAAGGAGAAGTTTTTTATTTAGAAATAGTGGTAACCTAGGGTGCCAGGTGCTACAAAGATCCATTTACAAATTTACCTTAAGACTTTATAGGACTAGCTGCTGACGTTCCTAGTATTAAATCAAAATACTCAACGAATTAGCGGCACGACTGATTCGAAAAATTGTGTCTCGCAGATCGCGTAGACTTGGGATGACGGTTACGCCATAAAGTAAATGCAGCATAAGGGAACAAGTCATATAAGTTACATGTTTTCAAAAGGCAAACACTCCGATACTGGCATAATATTGTACAAAATAGGATAAAGTTAATCAACTTGTGGGGTACTATAGACACGTTAACTGTGAAATACAGTAACTTTTAATCAGTGCATCTGCACTCACCTTTTTCACTAACTCCCCATCCAATAACCTGGGCAGTCATGTCTTCATACACGGAGTCCTTTGTAGGCAGGCAGATTGTCTGTACTTTGTCGTTGAGTTCAACGGGTTCGGCCAGTTTCATGAGAGCGATGTCATACTCTGTATCGGATCCGTATTCGGAGTGTGCAATGATTTCGGTGAACTTAATCTGTGTTTCGGGTCCGTCCCTGTGAATGGTTCCCACGTATCCAGTGTAATATTTGGGATCTTCTGGTTCATTGCCACTGCAAAAATAAAAAAAATATGCTATATCAGTAGGGTGGAATATTAGTCTTCAACCTTTTTGCCAGAATGTGCAAAAGTTATATTTTCAATCAGTAGATTACTGTCATTAAGTCAAATTTTTGGAGATCCGTACTTAAAAAGTAAAAACGGAACAATTATGAGATAACTCCCTTGTCTATCTGTCTCAGACTTTTTACTCGTAAACTATGGAGCATTGAAAATTCAAATTGTGGGAAGTAATAAAGACTATTGACCCACATATTTACGGGTAATTGAACATTCACAAATAAATTAAAAAAAAAACTGTAGCGAAGCAAATTAGGTTACTTGAAAAATAAATCGTTTCTTTCTAAATCGTGTGAAAGCTTTCGTGATTCTGAACTCAAGAATACCAGTTCTTTAATTTTTGGTATTGCATCGAAATCGTCGAACCGTATTGTCAAAAATTCAGTGCAAAAATATGTTCACCCTTCTATTTCAGAATCTACTGAAACTAAAATAATGAAAAAAAATAAAAGTAGCAAACGTTAATTTTAACTTTTCAGGAAAACTGTAGCGATTCCCCTAGATCACATAGTTTTTGAGCATTTTTCCGTTACACACAAATTTCACTTTAGGGCATTCAGCAAAAGTGTTCAGAAGTGCTGAATGCACCTGTCTTAGCAGAATGTAAAATCATTGTTGATAATGTTTTTCAAAAAAATAAATCGTCGGTAATTAGCCACGATACAAACCCTTAAAGACACGGACGGTTTGGACATGTAATAATGACAGGTGCTGCGTACTCTATAAACCATCGGCTTTTAAAACTTACATAAAAGATTTTAATGATATATTTATGCAATGCAATGTCCAGTAGCAGTATAAAAGCAATAAACACCAAACTGTTAAAAACAGACTAATTTAATTAGAATTAATCACATAAATACTATGAGATTCGCGACTAGTTTGCGTTGAGTGGATCTCTCAATACGCCTCCAATGCGTTTAAAAGTTACTAGATAATATCTTACATGGTATATATTTACAATATTTATATGCTTAATATTACAAAAAGTAGTAATAGAAATTCTTACTTACAAGACAACACAGTGTGCTGCTGTCATCAAAACTTTTGGAGTGATCAAAAACGAACTGCAAATGAATCTTCCATGATAGTGCAGTGCAACCTATGCGTTGTAAAACAAAATAATAATAAAAAAATTACTAAAAGATCTCCGATAGTACTAAAAGTAATAGAAAAAATGAAGTATATAACCACTTTTAATTAATAGAGCTGAACTAAAATTTATTCTTTTTAAGGTATCCGCCTATGTTTAAAACGTTAATTTCAATGAAAGCTTTCATTTTTCTTTTTAAATTCAATTTTCTTATAGAATGAATATTTCTGTTTCAAAATCTGCTTTTATTTTGCTGTACGCCTATTATAAATGAAACTAGAGATATTTAATAAAAGCAAACAATGTTAATTTAAACCGAAATTGAAAGCTTTAAATGCGTTTTCTGAAAAATTAGATTTTTATCGGAAAAGATAAACGTATATTGCTCTAACTCAAAATTTTACTATCTTATAACCATGAAAATTTTTGTGCAGATTTTCGGTAATATCTAGAGCGTAATGAATTAAAGAATTAGCTGCAAGTGACTTATTTGTTAATATATAGCTATTTTTAAGAAGAATCAAACGTATAATTACACGAAATTTTCTGTGTAATTGTATATAATCAGCTATGTCTCTTTTATATTTTTGTATATTGACTGATTTTCAGTTCATTGCACTCAAGAGTGTCTAATATGCATATGTTGAAAAAAGGATTTGTATTATATACCTTTTTTGTTTATTTTAACCGGAGTCGTTTTCATTTAAGAAAAAATGATAAAAAATGAAGAAAATTCTTCAAAATTTTAAAAAGTTGCATAGATATTATTTATATATTATTTATATTTTTCTTTATTCTGTGTAAGGTTACACTAAAAAATACTAAAAAAATGCGTCAAGACTAGAGATTTTTAAAAAATGTCTCCGAACGTAGTCGGATATCTTAACTCAGTTATGTTTTGTAAGATGTGACAGAAAATAATTTTATTTGTAAAACAGGTGATTTAAGTTCATTCACAATGCAAATTTATAACATATTTACAAATTACATTAAACGTCGTCAACTTTAAAAAATATTCTGTAAGAAACTGGTGACATTCTTTCATATCACTTACTCACAAAATAACTTAGGCTTGCGATAAAACTTTTTCCTTGAAAGTGAAGTATGCTTCTTCTTATTCTTATTTTTTTGTAATGATTTAGAGAAAAAAATATCAAAAACGTTCTGTGTTGTTAGCTATGGTGTTAAAAATATCGTATATCTTGATTGCACAGGCAATCGCCTCATCGAGTTCACAGATGAAATTATAGGAATTGCTAAATATTGATTCGCATATTAAAAACAATAGATCTGACAAGTCATATCTTGTTGAAAAACACCTGAAAAATGGATTTTATGGGTTGACTCGTAAGTTTAGCATTGTGTTTTCCTGCAAACAAAAGTGTGAAAACATGGAAGATTTGGAGCAGGAAACACAATGGTTTTCTAGCGAGTCACTCACTAAAATAGGGTTATCAGGTGTTTTGCACCGAAATATGACTCGGAAGACCTATTGAGTTTTAATATGGGAATCGAGTGTCAACTAATTGTGGAATTTCAGCTATGAACTCGATGAAGTGACTATCTGTGCAGCCGCCTCCTGGTCTATTGCTAATGAATGTATCAGTAAGGATCATATGTCACAAATTTCCCATTTTTCAAAAAATGTCAATTTTTTTTTCTGGTACTGTATGATGGGTACTTTTATAGCTCAGATAATTAAAAATTGACCCAAAGAGACTTTAAGACTTAGATCGCTTCACTGAAAACGAGAACTCGAGTGACACTCGGATTTATAACCTGAAAGTATTAAGACAGCTCCTGAAAAAATAATAAAATGTAATTTAACAAATTACAACAACCATTTGTAAAATGTTCTTTCAAAGTCTAATATTTAAGACTTGTAAATAATTTCTATATGAAAAAATAATGTGGTCCTTTACAATTAATTAGTTCAATATTACATTTTTTCGTTTCTCGTGGTTGTCGCACATTTCGTAATTGGTAAAATCAATAATCGAACCACTTTTTTTTTTTCGTAAAAAGACGATTTTTCATGTTTTGTTTTTCCGATTCATTTTTTCTGCATCTTATAATTTGCGTGTGCCTATTTTGTAACTTTTTTATCTTTTTGTTCATTAAACATTCTTTTCCCTATTAAAATAAAAACTTCTTCTAAGTGTAAAGAGTTTCGTAAAGAAATTATATATAGTAATTATAACAATAAACATCATTTTTATGATGATCAAAATGTGGCTTACGTAATAACATATAGTTATATATTATGTACGCCATGGATTAAACATTAATATTACTGAACCAATCATAAACAAATTTTAAATGAAATTTCAGTTTTACAATTTTCGGTACTGCAAATTTTCAACTTCTAAACATCACGCATTTAAAATTTTTACACCATCGTATAGAGAAAAAAATTTACTTTTAGATGCAATTTGTTTGAAAACTGTATCTCATTTTGTTTTTGAGTTATTAATTTTATATATATATATTTATACATACTGTCATTGTGGCAACAAAGGTATTCCATTTCTGGACATTACACATGGACCAATCAGAAAACGAATAAAATCCGGACATCATTTCAGATATCTATATTCTCGTTAAGCAGGAACAACTATTTTCCAAATGGTTAAAAAGATAGTATTTCTCAAATCTAATAGGAATTGTGCCTCAGAAAACGACACCTTTCTTCATTCGCCTCATGTAAAAACTAGGCGTTGGGGGCCACCGTAATACTTACCCATCATGGATATGTATATGAAAATAAAACATGTGAAAACTATTTATACAATGCATTGCAATTCATAAACAAAATTTAAATATTGTTAATATGCATAGTAATGCTATATTAAAGAACTGCTGATGTACCAATTTCGACAAATTATATAAAACGCCAAACTACTCAAGTAGTACCGAACTGCGTAAAAGAAACATCCTCATAACTCCAAAAATAATAATTCTATTAACTAACAATTAACTGCGTCGGATTAAGCGTCTAATTTCTAATTAAAATATACCTCTGAATTGAAATTTGAATGAAATACAGGGTCATGAAAAATCGAAGAATGTGGAAAACAGGATTACAAATATCTCGGCAACTAATAACCCGATAGACTTCGTTCTATATGCAACATGTGAGTTATTTTATTGCCTCTTACGTCCATTCCTTAAAACAAAAAAAAATTCGAAAATTTTTATATACTTCTCATCAGAACGAATTTTTCGAGAGTCCGAAAAAATAGCTCCGGATAATCGAGGTTGCTGATATTAAATAGGCTTCGTCCAATTCTTACATACTAACTACATACAAAATTTCAAGTCTCTATCTCAATTTGTTCGGGAGATAGAGTGTTTACAGACAGACAGACAGACGGACGGACGGCAAATTTTTTTTCTAAAAATATGTTTTTCGGAATCTCCACTATCTAAAACGTGTAAATCCGCCAAAAAAAATTTTCGATTTTCAAAACGATTGCAAGATTTATCCTATACTACGTATGATGGGTAAGTAAAAATTGAAAAAGAACTCACCATCCAAGGGAATTCTCCGTCAAGGGCATCCCTGCCTCCAATAACTCTCGGATCCAAATCATCATCTGTATCTAGATAAATATAAATTTAAAACAACAAGTAAGCCAGTAAACAATTTAAAATCATTTTATTTCAACACTTGAAAGAGATGTATATGTCTAAAACTTTTGCAATATATATGGAAACGATATTGAAAAAATATCTACATTAATAAGTAAATACCATAAAAGTTAGATAAATCAGTTTCCAAGAATAGACCCGTAAAAAAACTCTTAAGGGGACACGGTACCTTCAAAACAATCTCTTCAATTTTGAATAATACTGCAATAATATGTGGTGACACATTACTTAATACTAAAAATTAAACAAAATAATAATTAAAAAAAAAACTTGTAAAAGAGCCTATTTTTATAAAATTGTTTTTTTTTTAATTTAACTTTTTTAAAATTTTTACTATTTTTATAAATATGAATATTTTTGTTTCGATTTTTTCCCGTACATTCATTAGAATATGCTATATAAAATTTTTAAATGTATGGGATTTCACATTTAATATGATTTTTTTTTCTCTGATGTACATTAAAAAAATCAACAAACTTTCAATTTAAATATTTTTAAAAAATAAATGTAAACTTGAATGATAAATCCATGCACAAAACTATTAAATACACCATGAAGAACGAGTAAAAAAACCCAAATCTTTATCTAAATTAGCAAAAAAGCCTTGGTATTTTTCGAACAAGTAAATTATAAAAATATACAGGGAGAAAAATCAGTTTAAAGTTTTCATTTGTATGGGTAATTGCGCTGGATCTATTAAGAAAATTTACAATATCTCGCGATATAATTGCGTATCGGTAAAAATGAGGTGTCAATTATTCACAATTAAAGAAGTTTTCACTTATTATTGAAAGAAAGAAAATCGATATTTTGACCAATTTCAAGGTACCGTGTCCCCTTAAAACATTAGAAAACGAATTGTGTAAAATTATTAGCTCTTTACCGCACAAATTTTTCTATTTTTATGAAAAAAGGTGTTTGAAATCTATGTATCAGTCTAATAATGGAAAATTGAAAAAAAAAAAAAAAAAAGTTAGTTTTTAAATTTGCAGCTGAAATTTGATATTTTATGGCATGTACATTGTGTACACAGTTAGGATTTCAAAATATTGTATTGCAATATTTTTCAACTAAATGAGCTTAAATTAGTTACTTTTATCTGCTTAACACTCTGTAACTTTTTTTTTTAATATTGATATTTTAAAATATTCAATAGAAATAAAGAAAGTAAATCTTATCTTAATGGTATATAATTTTCCCCCACAATTGTACATTATCTGCAATTATATTATCAGCTTATAATTACAAGTACTTCTTGTATTTTTTTTTCTTTCTTTTATTAATTTTTAATGAACATAGTAACTTAAGTCAAAATAATGTTTTAAAGTAATTTTAGTTTATACTAGAGGTATGTGTATGTATCTTTGATTGTCTAAAGATGAAAATCTACCTAATCATTGCTGTATGTTGAAAATATATAATATACTATTATTTATCAGAAATATGATTTCAAAAAGAATTTGTGATAATTTATAGAAAAGTTATGTAAAAAAATATGTGTCTACTGACATTTTTTAAGCTATTGCATAGCTTTTATCGCGGGCTTTGAGCGCGGCGACCGAATCCAAAAATTCCGTAACGATGAAAATCCTAACACATCCGTAAAGAAAAAAACCTAACACTCGGCTAACGTCGTTTCAGCTCGGCAGACTTCGGCATGGTATCATTCGGTAGACTTCGGCAGACATTGACGCGGTATTTTTCAGATAATTAGAGGATATCAAGTCTCAAACTTATATTTCTTATTTCAGTTACTATAAATCTATAGTTTCAATAATAAAAATTCCTGATAGAATGTGTATAGAAAAGAATCGTCTTAAGATAAAACAAGGTATTATAATGTAGCTTTTGGTGATTGGAGACCCGCCCAATGGTGTGGATCGAAAAATTTAAAATGCTTATAACTCGCGATCTAATTTTCGTAGCGCGGCCAAATTTTGTTTGATAATTTATTATGAGACAGTGTTAATTTTTGGTGAAAGGAGACCCCCACGGTGAGGGTCGAAAAAGTTAAAATGCTTATAACTCGCGGTCTAATTTTCGAGCGCGGCCAAATTTTGTTTGCTAATTTATTATGAGACAGTGTTAATTTTTGGTGACAGGAGACCCCTCACGGTGAAGGTCAAAAAATTTAAAATCCTTATAACTCGCGATCTAATTTTCGTAGCGCAGCCAAATTTTGTTTGATAATTTATTATGAGACAGTGTTACTTTTGGTGACAGGTGAACCCCCCCCCCCCCCGTTGAGGGTCGAAAAATTTAAAATGCTTATAACTCGCGATCAATTTTCGTAGCACGGCCAAATTTTGTTTGGTAATTTATTATGAGACAGTGTTACTTCTGGTACAGGTGACCCCCCCCACGTTGAGGGTCGAAAAATTTAAAATGCTTATAACTCGCGATCAATTTTCGTAGCGCGGCCAAATTTTGTTTGGTAATTTATTATGAGACAGTGTTAATTTTTGGTGACAGGAGATCCCCCATGGTTAGGGTCGAAAAATTTAAAATGCTTATAACTCGCGATCTAATTTTCGTAATGCAGCCAAATTTTGCTTGTTAATTTATTATGAGACAGTGTTAATTTTTGGTGACAAGAGACCCCCACGGTGAGGTTCAGAAAATTTAAAATGCTTATAACTAGCGATCTAATTTTCGTAGCGCGGCCAAATTTTGTTTGGTAATTTATAAAGGTATTGCATAGCTTTTATCGCGGGCTTTGAGCGCGGCGAAAGAATCTAGAAATTCCGTAACGAGAAAAAAAAAAACCTAACACTCCGGCTAACGTCGCTTCAGTTTGGCAGACTTCGGCACGGTCTCCTTCGGTAGACTTCGGAAGACATTGACGCGGTATTTTTCGGATATTTTGAGAATATCAAGTCTCAAACTTATGTTTTTTATTTCAGCAACCATAAACGTATAGTTTCAATGATAAAAATTCCTGATTAACCTACAAGTGTTGTAAGATAATAAAAATATTTTAAACGATTTTTCTTTTATTGAACTAATTATCATTAGTTCAATAAAAGAAAAAAAAAATTGTTATCGGTCATCACGCTCAAAAAGTGTAACTTGAATTAATATCAAAGACAAAAAAAAAACTGCATAAATAAAAAATAAATAAATAATTATAATTGCATAAGTTGATAAAAAATGCTATGCAATAGCTTTACCGCGGCAGTCCCCGAGTGCCACACGTATTTTTTTTTCTTTTACAGTAATTTTTAATTTTTTACTAGTTTGTTATTTATTATGTTGATTATAATTCTATTTATTTTAAAATATTTTCATGAAATGTATGGTTAAATAATTGTCAAAATCAAACAATATAAATCTTTTCAAAAATAGTTTATACTGCCCGAGAAAATCATTCGCGGGTGAATTCAACATTTGTCATTTTTCCAGTATGCTTATTCATATAACACAGTTGAATTGCTACAAATAATTTAAGTTAACAGAAAATAAGTTATTTAAACATCCTAAATTATTCCAAATAAGGCAAAATAGTGAAAACGAATCTCTAATAAAATATTATTTATTTTTACCTGGTAGCATTTGATCCAAGTGCAGTAAATCCTAAAATGAAGAAATGAGAAATTATTTCTATGCAAAGAATTTTGCTTTATCTACATAAATATTATTTAATATATGCAATACTTATACATGCATGGAGTATCCGCGTGGTAAGTGTGCACTTTAAAATATTTCTCTTCAAAATTTGTATAGATAGTTTAAATAGTTAGAATACAGTTTTCACAGCATCAGTAAAGGTAGTATGTTAATACCTACATTTTAAACTAATCCCTCCTTAAGATCATGATATAAGATTCGTTAATTCTCTTAATGTAATGTTATTATATTAAAGCATATATATGCGCTATAAAGTTTTTAATTACCTTATATTAACTGTACCATAACTTTATTTCACTTTATTTAAAGTACTTTTTTATAATTTTCAAATAATTAAATCCGGCATTGAAATTCTTATATAGCTTGTATATCTATAACACCGTATATATTTATATATCTACATTTTTTTAAGTAAGTTATCTTCGGTAGATAACATTTATTATGTGTTTGAACATTTTCAATTTTAGTTACTCTTTTTTTAATACCTAATTTTAATTCCAAACTTGCAATCGGCACCAATAACATTTAAACAAAAGTTTCCAATTAAAATGAAAGCTTAAATTAAGGTATTCATAATTTCTAAAGAAGTCTTTTGTAAATTCCGATGACAGTCGATATTTTCTCTTTTTACTAACGGAATTTGTCCGTGCCGGAAAAGGTTAAAGGATACTTTCATTTTTACAGCCGGTTCTAATCTATTCCATAAGTGAAAATATATGCGTATAAAAAAACAGTAACCTAAATCAAAAAAGCGCAAACAGACAATGAAAGTTATCCACTCATATACTCTATGCACCCCCCCCCCCCAAAAAAAAAAGTTAAAAATATTAAAATGCAATAAAAAAATCTGAAAACTATGCTCCCATAGGATTATTATTAGCTTGAGCGTTTCTTTTCGTGACTAATGTATAGACTCTTAAAGCAATTAGTTAGTTTTGAGAAAATTTCAATTCGAGAATTTTCTTTAAATAAAATAAATTTTTATGAAGATTTGTTCGTTCAAACTGGCTTTTAGTCAGAGTGATCATTTACTCTAAACATAGATACCTCAGCCTATGGCAGAATCATGATGATAAAGATCGGCTCCCGTAAGCATTATTTGGTAAAATAACCATTTGGTAACGCGGCTTTTAGGCTAACGTTTATACAGACTACATACGTGCACTTAAAATCCATGGTAAAATAAAGTCTTCCCGTTAGGAAGCTGTTAGATGGGAAAGAGGACCAGAGCTGAAACTATCAAAATTGAAAATCTTCATCTCGAACTATGAAGTTGTCTTGTCTAAAACACTTATAGATTAGAAGTCCATAAAGTGTAGAATGTAAAAACTGACTGAAGACGAAGTTTGCTCCTTTGGCTCTATTCCATACAAACTGAATAGTGGGAGTAAAATTTCCAAACTTTTTCGTCACTAATAATAAGAACTCAAGTCACTTGCTTCTTGAAGACAGTCCTTTTAAAACAATATAGCCGGTCATCAATACTTTTGTGCAAAGCACACAACTTCAACTTAATTCCAAGCTAACCATGTCTAAATTAACAATTCCACAACATTTAACACATATTTACTATTGAAAATATTAAACTACTTACGTTGATGCTTTTAGTTTGAGATAAAGCGGCAAAGGCCGCCAGGAGGAGTGTTGTTGCTGTGATAGCCATGACTGAACTGTTGCCACCTTACCATCACATATGTGCTTTTATACAAAAAATATAGCAGGAAGGGGGCTCTTCACCCCAGGAGATATTAGATATCCTGTTAAGAAAACATAAAATTTAATGGTCAATGACATCACATGATCGGCAAAAAGGTAGTGATTATTTTGCGCCGTGACAATGGCCTAAATCGTGTGCGGGTACCTCCATAAAAAAAGCTCTTATGTTCCAAGTTGGGTGATTAATTCACCGATAAGAATTGTTTATTTATTTTCTCCTTAAGATTTAATTCCTTGTTTTTAACTGAAAAATTTTGAGAACTATAGCGTAATAAAGGATTGGGGGGAAAATGAAGGATTATTTTCAACTTATCACACAAAGAAAAAATTGGCAAATATATAGTTTATGCAGCGTCAATAAAAAAATAAAAAAATAAAAATTTTAATAAATGTCAGAAGACGCTATTGAAAAACATTATTGAAAAATGGAAATAAATGTATAATCTTAAAGATGCGTATAATACAATATAAAGACATTTAAAATACATTAACACCCTTTAAAATCAAAACGTTTTCAACCGCACTTTCTCGGCCGACATAAGTAAAAATTAACATACTATGAAAACATTTAAGACCAATTAAAGTCCTTTAAAATCAAAATGTCTTCGGCAAAACTTACTTGGCCGACATCAATAGCTAGTCACACAATATAAAAATCTTTGAAATATATTAAAGTCCTTTAAAATCAAATTTACTCAGCTGCCATGAAAAAAAAATCAGTATTTTCTTTGGTAAACTGGGCTAATTATCCGGTTGAACTTAAAAATGATGTAAAATATTAGTTTCTTGAAATCCTTAAATTAATATTAGAATAACAAGTTTAAAAGTTTGTAAATACAACAGTATTAAATTTACTTAAAGGTATTCTCATTTAATTACAGTACATTAAACAAACCTATAATTTTCGAGCCCTGATGATGAGCATGATAAGCTCGAAAATATCAAGTTTTTTAAAACTCTTCAGGCCTGGTGTATGCTATAGAATACACATCTTAAGGCATAACACTAGTCACAGAAAAGGACCCTGGTGATAATGTAAATAGGAGCGTTCTTTTCAAATATCTCGCTCAAATTTTAATATTTTTACATATATATATATATTTATTTATTTATTTATTCAGAATATATATATATATATATATTTATTTATTTATTTAATATATATATATATATACATATATATATATACATTGTATAGGATAGCTGAAAACGATCCACAACTGGCCTAGTTTTCACTTTTTCAATTTTGCTTATATTATTTTTTATATTGTGATAGTTTCAATTTCAGAACCGGTTTAAACCGGTTTTGAAATTTAAAGGTTTTTTTTTTTAAATCTGAAACCAAAAAAAAAAAAAAAAAAAAAAAAAAAAAAACTAGGCCAGTTGTGGATCGTCCTCAGCTATCCTATGCAAAAAAATCATTTAAAAATATTAAAATTTGAGCGAGACATTTGAAAAGAACGCTCTCATAGACTTAACATTATCATCCGGGTCTTTTTCTGTGACTAGTGTTGCGCCTTAACAATTTTTCTCACTTATATGAATAATTCTAAAAAAAAAAAAAAAAAAAAAAAAAAAAAACAGAAGCCGGTGTGAGTGGTGAGGAACCTAACAGATAATAGAACTAAACAAAATAGCAATTTGTTTCTTATTATAGCCTTTTTTTTTTACAAACTACGAGTTATATAAAAATGGCTTGCAGCAGAAAAATACGAAATTTACGAAAATGAAAACGTAAATAATTTTACTGTAAGTTAAGATATTATTGGTAGCGACTATTAGTAATAAAAATTTTAAATATATATTTATTTTATGTTTCTCGATGTTTTCAAATGCAAAAAATCCCTGTCGGCTTGGCCAGTAGGTGGAGGTAGATTTCGAAGAGTGCTCATTTCAACAACAAAAAACTATCAATTGAATGTTTTTGAGAGCAAAATCGAATTTAAAAATGAGTCATAAAATAATCAATTTGTTAATTGAATACATCCACAATTCTTAAATCATGATCGCTTTGGGAAAAATTTGTGCGAAATGCCTACTTTGTCAGCTTTAAAAATATATATATTTAACCTTTATCAAAAAACTGACCAATTACACAGTTCCTATATAACAAATAACTGTCAATGGAATGCCTTTGAAAGCAAAATTGAATTTAAAAATCAGTCATAAAATAACGAATTTGTTATTTTAATACATCCACAATTCTTTAATCAAGATCGCTTAAGGAAATTTTGTGCGAAGTGCCCACTTTGATACCTTTTTTTAATATATATTCAGCTTTTATCAAAAAACTGACCAATACGACCTATTACACAGTTCCTAAATAATAAATAACTGTCAATTGAATGTGTTTGAGAACAAAATTGAATTTAAAAAAGAGTCATAAAATAACCAATTTGTTATTTGAATAAATCCTCAATTCTTTAATCATGATGACTTTGGGAAATTTTTTGCGAAGTGCCCATTACATTATATAGTTCCTATATAAGAGGACCTGTAAATTGGATGCGTTTGAGAGTAAAAATGGATTAAAAAATGTGTCAGAAAAAATGCAATTTGTTATACTTTCTCAATTTTTCAATCATTATCATTTTGGGAAATTCTGTTCAAAATACCGTTTTTGGCAGTCTTTTTTGAAAGATATTCTACCTTTATCAAAAAACTGGTTAATACGACACATTATACAGTTCCCAAATAGGAGGATCTGCCATTTGGATGCTTTTAAAATCAAAAGTGAATTTAAAACTGATTCAGAATATAAGCAGTTTGGATTTGAGATTTTTTATCCAACTCCTATATTTCTTAATTTATTTTTGCTATAAGAATTGGTCCTATGAAAAACTTGTTAGTATAAAAGTCGTAGATATTATTGAGAAGATGTAATATAAATTTAATTAGATTTTATTGCTTAAGAATTGGCAAAGTTATGAATTTTTTTCTTTTTTTCTTTTTCCACCCCCCCCCCCTTTTTTATTTTCGTTTTTAATTTTTTTCATCGGTAAAAGTTGTTCCTATCAAAAACTTGTAAGTACAAAAGTTTTAGATAATTTTGAGAGCATTTATAAAAAATTTAGTTTGATTAGATATCTAATAAATTGACGAAGTTATGATTTTATTTTCTCCCAAAAATCCTGTTTTTTTCGCTTTTTGAGCCCATTTTTAACTTTATCAAAAATCTGTCATGCATAAACTTTTGGCCTATTCTTTAGAAGTAATATAAACTTTAAACTGATTTGATATCTATTTTAATTTAAAAGTTATCGCGTTTTTCTGTTTTCACAAAAATCCTCCGAACTTCCATCCCCTTGGTCCGATTTTGCCCATTAACGAAATTAACCGAGATTTTAAGCCCCTTGATTTTATGTAAAAGTTTGAAGAAGATCTGAGCATAATTATGGAAGTTATCGTGTCCAGAAGAAAGTGATATACACCGACAGATAGATAGATAGATAGATCGATATATAAACTTTTTTACTAATGGTAGTTTTGGGGTCTAGGGGTCGTGATCGGTGTAGATCTGCAAATTTTTTTAGAAATTCCAACATGGGAGCGATCGCAATAGGTAGTATTTCATACGAAATCTATCTAAAAAAGTAAAATAAACAATAAAATACTAAGAAATTGTCAAAAACAATTCACTCTTTGAGTTTTTCATCAACAAATTTTATGTGCAAAAAACAATTTTTTTTCTGTTGTTCAATCTCTTTTAGTTATCAGTTTGTTAATGTAAATCTATAACAGAAATTTAAAAAGTGCATAAATAAACACTGGATTGTGAAGAAGTTAAATGTATGATGGTGTACTATTAAGAGTAGATGTCTCTTAATGGAGCATTACTTTGTTTTAAGAAATACTTTTGCTATTATTTACATGTAGTAATGTTAGTATATGTCTATGCATTTACTATATGGCTTCATTTATGTTTACGCTCGCTTGATTTTCTTTGAGATTCTTTTATTTTAAGCATATATTTCACTCTTTAAATTTAAAATAAAAGTTACTTTCCTTAAAGAATCATCTGTTATAAAAAGTAAGAAACATTAGAAAGTTATAATACCTGTTAAAACCTATTATAATATATATTTCAGTGTCGCGCGCATTTTCTAAATAAAGCACAAAAAGTATTAGAAATTTACAATATAAATTAAATCTTCTTGTAATAGAGTATTTTACTAAAGATCTTTAAAAATTCATCCTTAGGATATTTTCATGTGAACATTAACTGAATAATCCACAAAACAACAACATTCGTTTTGTTACAGACAATAAAAAATTCGTTAAACACTAATTAATCTATTTCGTATAGTTATTAGTGTTATTGATATTAACACAAAAGTAATTTTTTCTAAAAACTGAAAAGAAAAAAATCGGTCCGAAAGGGCTAATAAAAAAACATTTTTCAGTAATTTGAACACTGTTTGTAGTTACAAATTTTTGAACTAGTTGTTCAGCTAAAAATACAGGGTATTTCACTTCAAGCGAAACTTTAACAATAATGAAGATATTTTATCGTGATATTTAGCAAGCTAACATTTGTTTGTGCGAAAAATGACGTCATTGTGGAAATTTCAGGAACTACAGTCGACCCTCGTTAATTCGAAATCGGATAATTCGAATCTTCGCTTAATTCGAACTAAACATGAAGTCGTCAAATTTTCAATGGCAGAATAATGTTAAACTTTTCCATTAATTCAAACTCATTTTCTCTTGACATCGTTTAATTCGAACTAACGAGAATTCCGTTTTTTTATTCTTCTTTTCTTTCTCACAGATTTCAGATCTCTTGAATAACTTTCTTTCTTTGATTTTTGTGAAAATTGTTCCGAACGAGTATACATATAATCACATGCATTTAATATGCACTTTCTAAGTGCCCCATCTGTCTATCAGTGACGCTTCAAATTTTTCTTCCATTGTGCTTGTTTCTAATCTTTTAATTAATTTATGTATTTATGCATTCTAATTTAATATTAAGTCATATTCTGATGATAACAGACATAATAAATAAAAAAAAAAACACTATAACACTAATTCCTTTGTAATAGTGCCATATTACGCATGTTCTCATTTCATACTTTCCATAATTCGAACATCGGATAATTCGAACATTTCTTGTGGTCCCGACGAGTTCGAATTAACGAGAGCCGACTGTACATTATAATTTATTGAATGAAACCATAAATACTACATCATCATAAGATCGAATTTCGAAACAGCTGACTTAGCAACGTCTGCACACGAATATTGGCTAATTTCAGAAACTCCTGTGGTATTATCACATTTCACAAGGAAAAAATTTAATTTACAGAAAATAATTATCTTTATTATTGTTTAAGGAGACTAGGACCCTTTGAACTTTTGTTTTTATTTAGGCATTTTAAGGTACACTTTTAGCAAAATAATAAAAGACTTAATCAAAGAAAATGATTCTATCAATAAATTGTTTGATTTCCCTGATAAAATTCGAAAAATTTAATTTAATTGTTTATTTGCTTATTTATTTATTTGAAAGTTTAAGTAAGTTTTAAAATGTGTCTTTTCGTATAATTTCGAACATTTTGAGATTTTTTTTTTTTAAACCATTTGTTGAAGAGTGCTCTATATAATTTTAAGTATAGAACTTCCCAGTGAGTCAAACCACTGTATTAATACCAGTGTCTTTGATGGAAATTTACACCTTGTTATTAAATCAAAATATACAAATAAATACTTAAAAGATGTTGCAAAAATATAAATATTATTTATTATTTTACCTGAGATCTTTCGAATGCCCACGCATTCATTTTCAAAGGAATTTAAAAGAAGATAATTGATTAGAAATAGAAAACGTAAAAAAACAAAACAAAAATAAAAACAGTCCGCGTGTATAAACAAAGTCACAATGGATTTAGATCACAAAGATACTGTTTGTAATGACGTCATTTCATATAATATTCCCACACTCTGGTACAATATCCTTGGTGTTTCGATGACTTCATCGTGACTTTGTTTATGCACGCAGACTGTTTTTGTTTTTGTTTTGTTTTTTTACGTTTTCTATTTCTAATCGATTATCTTCTTTTATATTCCTTTGAAAATGAATGCGTGGGCATTCGAAAGATCTCAGGTAAAATAACAAATAATATCTATATTTTTGCAACCCATTTTAAGTATTTATTTGTATATTTTGATGTATATTTTGATCGGATTTCTCATAAGTTAATTAATTTAAGGGGCGGGATAAAATTTGTAAATGCGTGTAAAACTACTGTAAAAACTGAATTTATTTTACTTCTTATATGCAAAAAAAAAAAAAAAAAAAAAAAAAAAAAAAAAAAAAAAAATCTTTTTTACTTTATTGTAATTCCGATACTTAGTTTAATCAAATAGGCCATAAGGAACAACCAAAAACAATTCGAGTCAATTAAACAATATACATAAAATGTTTATCACTTTGTGCATGCTAATTCGTCGAAAAAAACACAAACTGAGAAGAATCACTATAAAGTGAAGTGGATTGTGAGGACAACGATGTCCATAAAATCGATTGTAACTGTATTTATAGTACTCGGATCTTTATGCTACATCATCAGATTGTTTCCTTAGAATAATGAAGTATTATTTAGGCACAAAATAGAAAATCTATATTTTCGTCATTTTTCGCCGAATAAAGGGTCCCTTTAAAGTTGTCGACAAAAATCAGGATGCCTCTTGGAATCAGGCATCTTGTTTCATTGAATAAGTGGATTTCGAACCCTAGTTTCCCATATAAAAATGTCTCTTTTGACATGTATTATTAACCTTAACGGTTTGTCTTAACAATTTGAAATATTCTGCAGTATTATATTAATTCCTAGTATGCAAAAGGTTAGATCAATTAAACGAATGGCACTTTTGAAAATTTCCATTCAACTATTTCCGTATACAAAGGGAAATGTATTTGAGAGTTTTTATACAGCTCTGTATAGTATAGGACTATCAAATTTATACACATAAAGGGATATATATATATATATATATATTAGTCAAAGAACCGACCGCACAAAACCCTAAGTCATCGAGCACAAGAAAAATCCCTTTATTTTATGGAAGAGTAGCAATAGGGGAATATAATTAACTATGTCTGCTGGAAGTGAAATGGTGCATAAGCAAAAAATTGATACCACTAGTGGTTCACTCGTACATTTAACATTGTGTTTGCCGTACAATTAAGAGTATGAAAACATGGAAAAATGGGTGCAGAAAAACATAATGCTAAGTCTACGAGTCAACCACTAGTAGTATTCATTTTTGGCTTGTACATCACTTCGCTTCCGGCAGACATGGATGATTAGATTCCTCTATTAAATTAATTCCCCTATTAAAATTAGCCATACTTTTGTGTGTTTCTGTAAATGAACGATAAATTCTATGTGCACTATTTCCTGCAATAAGTGTTCCGTAGCGCACCTCAATGGCATATATAAATTTTAGTACGTTTAAAATATTGTAACAACATTAAAATACATCGTAAACTGTTTTTCCTCCGGAGAACCTATTATCGGAATTCTTTTATTTGTCTCTGTAGAGATACCGTAAATGATACACTGTAAAAAAATCTGTAATTTTTACAGAAATTTTTTTATTTTTTATAGGAAAAAAAACTGTTTAAAAGATAAACAGTTTTAAAGAGAAAAAAAAAATTGGAACTTTCACGGAAAAGTCTATATTTTTTACAGAAAAAAAAATTGTTTTAATGGAAAATTACTAATATTTTTTATAAATTAAGCAGTTTTCCACTGGCGCCAAAATTGAAAGTTTTTCCTGCTAGTAAAAGATTTTTTTTCATTGCATACACTTTATTTTCAATAATGAACGTGCCATAGTGATAGCCAATAACATCTATAAATTCCATGATTACGGACTAATTTTACGTGAGTTAGAGCACGGACGAGTGAACAGACAAAAAGACAAAAAGAATTCATAAACACTTTTCAACTTTATTGGAAAGCATCAAAAAGAGAAAAGTTTCTTTATCTACAAAGAAGGTTTAGGCCAAAATAAAATAACTTTTTTAAAAAAACTCACGATTCTGAAAAGCTTTTACTTATCTTAAGAAACCACAGACTCAATAGATTCCGATATTTGAAAAGCTATTTTCTAAATAGAAATGTCTTTTGACGCTAGTAATTTTTAGGTAGATTTCGTAAGAAATACTACCTATTGCAATCGCACCAGTTTATATATCTATCTATCTATCTATCTATATATCTCACTTTTTTATGGACACGATAACTTCTATAATTCTTCACCAATCTCCACCAAACTGGTACATAAAATCAAAGGGGATAAAATCTTGGCTAAGTTCGTTAATGGGCAAAATCGGACCAAGGGGGTCGGAATAGGGGGCGTTTTTGTGAAAACCAAAAATAAAACCCATAACTTCTTAATTAAAGTAGATATTGAATCGGTTTAAAGTTTATATTACTTCTTGAAAATGGGCCAAAAGTATATACATGACAGATTTCTGATAAATTTAGAAGTGGGCTCTAGGGGCGAAAAAAACAGGGATTTATAGAGAAAAAAATTCATAACTTCGCCAATTTTCAAGATATCAAGTTCAACTAAATTTTTTGTAAATGTTCTTAAAATTATCTAAAACTTTTGTTTTTACAAGTTTTTGATAAGACCAACTTTTACCGACGAAAAAAATTAAAAACGAAAAGAAAAAGGGCGCTGAAAAAAGAGAAAAATCCATAACTCCGTCAATTTTTAAGATATCATATCTGATTAAATTTATTTTACATCTTCTCAAAAATATCTACAACATTTATTTTGACAAGTTTTTCATAGGACCAATTCGTATAGCAAAAAGAAATTAAACAAAAATAGGAGTTTGAGAAAAAAACTCAAATCCAAACTGCTTATATTCTGACTCATTTTTAAATTCATTTTTGATTTTAAACGCATCCAAATGGTAGATCCTCTTATTTAGAAACTGTATAAAGTGACGCATTAGTCTATTTTCTGATAAAGACAGAATATATTTCAAAAAAGGCTACCAAAAAGGGTATCTTGAACAGAATTTCCGAAAGTCATCGGGACTCAAAATTGAAGGAAGTATTCAAATAAGAAATTGCGTTTTTTTTCTGACTCGTTTTTAAATCCATTTTTGCTCTGAAATGCATCCAATTTACAGATTCTCTTATTTAGGAACTATATAATGTAATGCATTGATCTGTTTTTTGATAAAGACAGAATATATTTTGAAAAAGGCTGCCAAAAAGGGTATTTTGAACAGAATTTCCCGAAGTCTTCGTGATTTGAAAATTTAAGCAAGTTTTCACATAGCAAATTGCTTTTTTTATGACTCGTTTTAAAATCCATTTTCGCTCTCAAACGCATCCAATTTACAGATCCTCTTATTTAGGAACTATATACTGTGACGCATTGGCCAGTTTTTTGATAAAGGTAGAATATATTTTGAAAAAGGCTGCCAAAAAGGGTATTTTGAACAGAATTTCCCGAAGTCTTCGTGATTTGAAAATTTAAGGAAGTTTTCACATAGCAAATTGCGTTTTTTATGACTCGTTTTAAAATCCATTTTCGCTCTCAAACTTATCCAATTTACAGATCCTCTTGTTTAGGAACTATATACTGTGACGCATTGGCCAGTTTTTTGATAAAGATAGAATATATTTTTAAAAATGCTGTCAAAGTGAGTATTTCGCACAAAATTTTCCGAAGCAATTAAGATTAAAGAATTAAGGATGTATTCAAACAACAAACCGGTTATTTTATGACTCATTTTTAAATTCAATTTTTTTCTCAAATGCATTCAACTGACAGTTTTTTGTTATTTAGGAACTGTATAATGTACTGTTTTGGTCGATTTTTTAATAAATTCAGAATCTATTTCAAAATATGTTGTCAAAATGGGCATTTGAGCTGAACTTTTCTTAAGATGATTCTGATAAAACCAGTTTTTGCAGAAAAATGAAATTAAAAATTTTTCATAAACGGAAAAATGAAGTTATTAAACTGAGTTTATCTCTAATCATATATATATATATTTTTTTAAATGAGCACTCTTCGAAATCTACCTCCGCCTATAGGCCCAGCCGACAGGGATTTTTGAAAACGTTTCCTAGTTGTTTTAAAAGTGTATTAATCAGTTTTCTCAACATGAAATGTCGGTTTTTCATGTACAATCAATTTTAAAGTAAGCAATTACAAATACATAACATAATTCATTCATGGTGGGTAATAAAATAAAGCTAATTTTATACAGTTAATTTAGCATGTTTGTCTTTTAAACATAATTGTTTAATATGAAAACATTTATTTGAGAATTGATGGCATCTGAAAAACGGATAACTAGTGTTGATACCAAGTCGAGAAAACATATTAATACACTATAATAACTATTCTAAAACATTTAGGAAAACGTCAGTCCGCGAATGAGATTTTTGTTTCAGAATTTTTAAAGTCGATTGCTTTTTGACGAAAATGGAATATTTTTCGGAATCGTGGGTAACACGAGGTTTTGATAACCGGTGAGTAATACGTGTCTTTTTTTTCCCCCCAATGTAGAACTTAGTCAATAGTCATGCAATTCCGATTAACAAGATACCAATTCTTGCTTTTAAGAAGGTAAATTTTAATAATATAGTTATTTATTCTTCCAACATGAGTGAATTTTATTGTGCAGTCGTTTAGCATCAAATATTATTTCAACTCGACTGAGGAAAAATATTTTGTCAATAAAAGTCCCATTGACTTCTATATTTTCTTTTTGACATTTGATAAATCGAAGAAATTTTTATAGAGAATTTATGAATTGTAAAAATTATATATGTACACATATTATACACATGTATATACAAAATTATGTATGCATATGCACGTACATATTACATATAATTTGGTTAATGCATCTACTAATTTTAAGTTTCCAAAAATCACTAGTTTAAATTTCCTATTTCCAAAGTTCATTTACCTTTAAGATCTGAAGAATTTTGGCAGAAATTAAAAATCTTTGTGTATGACCCTAATTAATAGTATCATATTTAATGGATATATATATATATATACATATATATATATATATATATATAATTTCCGATACCAGGTTACGTCAAGTGGGGGGGGGGCCCACATTAGGGGGGATCGAAAAATCGAAATTCGGATAATCGAATCGGCGCGGGGTGCAAAAGTTGCCTTTTATGCATACTAATTCACATACGTTTTTTTATTGAAATCCATTCATATCTTCTGGTGCCCCAAACGCCTCAAAAATAGTTAAAAATTGAAATTTTTATAAATTTTAATTTTTTTTTTTTGTTTGTTTCTTAATATTTTTAAAATTATTTTTGGCGCGGGTTGCGAAAGTTGCCTTATATATATATATTAGTTCAATCTTTTTTTTATTATTTAAATCCATCCATATCTTCCGGTGCCCCCAAGCGCCCCCAAAAATAGTAATAAAATGAAATTTTTATAAAAATTTATAATTTTTGTTTCTTTAATTTCTTTTAAATTATTTTATCAGCGGGATAAAAAAGATGCATTTTATAGTATATTAGCATGCATCCAAATAATTTTCGACTTTGATAAATTTCTACCAATGCCCCAAAACTTTTAATTATTTGCTGAAAATCGAGTTTCATGCAAATTTTGAGCTAAAAAATACAAGTAAAATTAACAGTTAAAGAATAATTTATTTAACGTAAAACGTAGATCGAGAGGATGAGAAATCGTTTATCGTATTTTATTAAATGTATAAAATAAACTTTTTATACTCTATTATTTGAAAGACAACATAGATAGAAGAGTTCTCAGCAACGTCCAGCAATATTTGTATGATATTTGCATAGCAACATCACGTGGTGAATGTGGTTCTGATCTGGCATTAATGAAACCTGGTCCAGTTTATCACACAGGATGGCTAACAACTGCGTGTAGAGTTTTAAGGTTATAAGTAACTACAGAAAATCCTTCTGATAATGTCATTACTCTTACAACATATATTATAAAGGTATATGCACCTGTATGGTTTCATATCAAAACAAAGCCATCCATAACTGAAGGAGCGCGTCATATTTGGAAACTTATCACATATTCTAGATATTAGGAACCCAATTTAAGAAAGATCGTATATGCTGTTATTCAACGAAATAGTTTTTTTTTTTTTTTTTTTTTTTTTTTTTTTTTTTTTTTTTTTGGCCTCCCTGAAAATTTGCTATTGTCAATGCTCAAAGATAACAGAGAGCATATCAAATCTTTAGCAATACGAAAGCTAACTTTGCTAGAAATAAAAAGAGAAAATCACCAGAAGTGAGAATTTTCAAAGTACCCAAAATAAACTTCAAAGCGAAGGATTATTTTGAACTTATTGACTGGCAACGAGATGGACGTTTTGAACAACCTCTTTTGATGAATGTGCCTTGCGAAGAAATTGAGACAATGATAAAAGTTGTAAAGACGAATGAATGGTCAAAATATCCATGCCATACCCAAGCGGTTGAAAGATGCGTTCGACTAGTGTCTGAGGCATCAGAAACTGTATCTGGACAAGAAAAGAGACACGGTTTTATACTGAGTAGAATAAAATCAAGAAGCCATCTAAAACACTATGATACCAAGAAAAGATTACAAATTTTAAAAATATGTAAATTTCCAAATTGAAGGATGTAAAACTTTTCTCTGCGTAAGTTCGATTTTTGTAATTTTTATGATTTAATGCTTTGATTTTTAAATTTATATGTGACTTATTATTGTAAAATTAATGTTATTTATAACCTTATACGTTATTAATTAAACTGTTTTCAAAATTTGTAAGTATTTTTCGTAAATTTTAATTCTTAATACATTTTTGTAAAAATTTCAGTTTTTAATTATAATTGGTTCATCAAAGATGTGAATGGATTTTGATTAAAAAAATATATGGGAACTGCAGAGTTATGTAGTATTGTAATAACAACTTTCCAACCCAATGCCAAATGAATTCCAAAAAGTAAAATAAAATAAAATAAAACAAAACAAAAAAAAAATTTTTTTTTCAAGAAAATTTCAATTTTAAACTATTTTTGGGGCGCTTGGGGCACCGGAAGATATGAATGAATTTTATTTTAAAAAATATGTAAGCTAAGATAGACAAAAGATAGCTTTTGCACCCCGCGCCAAAAGTAATTAAGAAAAAATAAATAAACAAAAAAATATTTTAAAAAATCATAAAAAACTAAATTTTTAATTATTTTTGTTGCGCTTGGGGCACCGGAAGATATGAATGGATGTTAATTAAAAAAAACTCTGTAAACTAGTATGCATAAAAGGCAACTTTTGCACGCCGCGCCGATAGTGGTTTCTAAAAAAAAAAATTTCCAATACTTTTCGATCCACCCTAGTCAACATTGTTGCGTAGTTCAGGTTTGGTTTTAAATCACAACTAGTGGCTTGCCCTCGCTTTGCTTCGGTCTAGAGCAAGACGCTGAATCCCGTGCCACTGCTGACACTGGAAATTGTTACTACCACTTCATCTCATTAAATTCAACTACTTAAAACATAACCCTCCTTTTAGGTAGTCAGATAAAAAGTAGCCTATATGTTAATCTAAGGTATCAGATACCTTCATACAAAATTTCATAAAAATCGATCCATCCGTTCTTGAGTTATAAATGCTGTAAAGAACCCGACTTTGTTTTATGTATATAGATTATAATCAATAGTATTGTCAGCGCACACGATGTAAGGATTTTTTAAGGTCATTTTTCTACACCTTGGGTTACATTATTGGCATTTTAGTAAGGATCCCTAATTTTTTTAATATAATATAGCCTATATTCACCGGAAATAGTGTAGCTATCCAACGGTGAAAGAATTTTTAAAATCCACCAAGTAGTTTCGGAGCCTATTCAATTCAAACAAACAAACAATCAAATCTTTCCTCTTTATAATATTAGTATAGATAATTGACAGTATTGGAAGATCACGCGATGTAAGGATTTTTTAGTGTCATTTTTCTACACCTTGGGTTACATTATTGGCATTTTAATTTTTTTTTAATATAATATATAGCCTATGTCGAACGGAAATAGTGTAGCTTTCCAAAGGTGAAAGAATTTTTAAAATCCACCAAGTAGTTTCGGAGCCTATTCAATTCAAACAAACAAACAATCAAATCTTTCCTCTTTATAATATAAGTACAGATAATTAACAGTATTGGAAGCGCACGCGATGTAAGGATTTTTTAACGCCATTTTTCTACACATTGGATTACATTATTGGCATTTTAATAATTTTTTTTAAATATAATATATAGCCTATGTTCAACGGAAATAGTGTAGCTATCCAACGGTGAAAGAATTTTCAAAATCCACCAAGTAGTTTCGGAGCCTATTCAATTCAAACAAACAAACAATCAAATCTTTCCTCTTTATAATATTTGTATAGATAATTGACAGTATTGGAAGCTCACGCGATGTAAGGATTTTTTCGTGTCATTTTTCTACACCTTGGGTTACATTATTGGCATTTTAATATATTTTTTTTAAATATAATATATAGCCTATGTTCAACGGAAATAGTGTAGCTTTCCAACGGTGAAAGAATTTTTAAAATCTGCCAAGTAGTTTCGGAGCCTATTCAATTCAAACAAACAAACAATCAAATCTTTCCTCTTTATAATATTAAATTAGATAATCAATAGTATTGACAGCGCACGCGATGTAAGGATTTTTTTAACGTCATTTTTCTACACCTTGGGTTAGATTATTGGCATTTTAGTAAGGATCCCTAATTATAATTATTATTTAATATAATATAGCCCATGTTCACCGGAAATAGTGTAGCTTTCCAACGGTGAAAGAATTTTTGAAATCCGTCAAGTAGTTTCGGAGCCAATTTAATTCAAACAAACAAACAATCAAATCTTTCCTCTTTGTAATATTAGTGTAAATAATTAACAGTATTGGAAGCGCACGCGATGTAAGGATTTTTTAATGTCATTTTTCTACACATTGTGTTACATTATTGGCATTTTAATAATTTTTTTAAATATATTATATAGCCTATGTTCAACGGAAACAGTGTAGCTATCCAACGGTGAAAGAATTTTCAAAATCCACCAAGTAGTTTCGGAGCCTATTCAATTCAAACAAACAATCAAATCTTTCCTCTTTATAATATTTGTATAGATAATTGACAGTATTGGAAGCTCACGCGATGTAAGGATTTTTTAGTGTCATTTTTCTACTCCTTGGGTTACATTATTGGCATTTTAATATATTTTTTTTAAATATAATGTATAGCCTATGTTCAATGGAAATAATGTAGCTTTCCAACGGTGAAAGAATTTTTAAAATCCGCCAAGTAGTTTCGGAGCCTATTCAATTCAAACAAACAAACAATCAAATCTTTCCTCTTTATAATATTTGTATAGATAACTGACAGTATTGGAAGCTCACGCGATGTAAGGATTTTTTAGTGTCATTTTTCTACACCTTGGGTTACATTATTGGCATTTTAATATATTTTTTTTAAATATAATATATAGCCTATGTTTAACGGAAATAGTGTAGCTTTCCAACGGTGAAAGAATTTTTGAAATCCGTCAAGTAGTTTCGGAGCCTATTCAATTCAAACAAACAAACAATCAAATCTTTCCTCTTTGTAATATTAGTGTAAATAATTAACAGTATTGGAAGCGCACGCGATGTAAGGATTTTTTAATGTCATTTTTCTACACATTGTGTTACATTATTGGCATTTTAATAATTTTTTTAAAATATAATATATAGCCTATGTTCAAGGAAATAGTGTAGCTATCCAACGATGAAAGAATTTTTAAAATCCGCCAAGTAGTTTCGGAGCCTATTCAATTCAAACAAACAAACAATCAAATCTTTCCTCTTTATAATATTAGTATAGATAATCAATAGTATTGACCGGGCACGCGATGTAAGGATTTTTTAACGTCATTTTTCTACACCTTGGGTTAGATTATTGGCATTTTAGTAAAGATCCTTAATTATTATTATTTTTATTATTAATATAATATAGCCTATGTTCACCGGAAATAATGTAGCTTTCCAACGGTGAAAGAATTTTTAAATCCGTCAAGTAGTTTTGGAGCCTATTCAATTCAAACAAACAAACAATCAAATCTTTCCTCTTTATAATATTAGTATAGATAAAAGAGAAAAATCTATTTCTTTTACCTTAGAATCAGTTACACAATTGTGTAGGTTATCTCTTAAAGCGATATATGCACAATAATAATATTTAATCAAAGCAATCTTTTAAAAAATGTTTATTATTTATACTCTATCACATGAAATTTCTCATCTCTCCATCACTAAAGGCGCATAATATACATACAGTCGAATCTCTCTTTAACGAAATTATATACATCGAATTTCTCTATACAATGATTTGTTTGTAAGAACGGTTCCTTTTTCCCATGATTACATGAAAAACAATCTCTATATAGCGAAATATTTATCTCCATATAACGAATTTTTATATACCGTTATTTATTTATCCAGTTTTAAAAAAGCTTCTAAATTACATGGAATCAATTTTCCATCACTTATTTCTGATTTATCGTTCAGTATTGAGTTTTTTATATTACTTCTCTATCTTGAATCTCCTTGTTTTTTAAGTCAAACAAATTCATTTCACCCCCCCCCCCCCTCCCACACACCTTCCAACAATCTTCTCGAAACAGTATCAAATGGATTGTTACACCTTCGGAAAATTTGAAATCTAGTGATTTCAATGGTACAAAAATACAAAATTCTGAGATGAAATGGTTGTGAGAGTGACAATGAGCATGACAATGATGAAAACATACAACAACAGATAAAGCCACACGCAGTAAAATGATGAATTCTTTTGATCTAAGGGACTTCAAATGAAAAAAAAAAAACGTTTTGGATACAATCTTTGAACCTTGCTTGTGAGAACAATTTTACAGGAGTGTAAAAATTTTGAAATCAAAACAACAAAACACTACAGATTTCTTCGTTTAAAATTTATGTAAATTTTCCTAATGTGATTTTTCAAATAAATGTCAGCTCCCTTTTTTTGAAACTATTTAATTAATTAAAAAATACAATACATTTAGATTGATATTTATACTTAAATTTTTCAAATTCTTAATAAACACATCAAACAAATTTTTGTTCAAAATTTACCCATAAAGAAGGATTTTTTACGTCATTCTCTATCTAACAAATTTCTTACTGGAATAATTGATTTCGTTTAATAGAGACTCGACTGCATATTTTTCTTTTCCGGTAATGATGCTAACAAAGGGATTTCCAAAACAAAATCTTCATTATTATTCAACATTGTACGAAATAATGAAGGCAACACCATTTTTTATGCCAGGATAAATATTTTTTACGACTTCGAACCTTTGACTTTACCGTAGTTTTCTGTACAATTTAATAACAATTCTTTTTAATAAGCGAAAATTGCACCTAACTGTGTTCAAAAAGGATAAAATAAGATAATTTATTTCAAAGGAAGACAAGACTTACTGCAATTTTATAGGAAATATGCGAGCTTTAAAGCCCGTTTCCTCGGAAACTCTCCCACTGATTTTAATAAAATTTGAAATCCAAATTCACTGGATTATAGTCAAGACTTAAGGATAACAGGGTTTTTTTTTCTTTGACTAAAACTTCTTATTTTAAAACAATGGCAATTTTTCAGATTTTTTTTAAACTAATTTAAATTTTTTTAAACTGTTTGCCACGTAAGATCTTATATTTAAACTCTATCCTCCAAACATTTTTATTGAAAGAGCTCGGGTACTTTAGGAATTAATGACGTTTATAGTTTAAAAGTACAATTTTTCGCAGTCTTAAAGAACTTAGATACTTTTAACTTGTGTGAAATTTTTGCACCGTTTTATTACTCACATGAATTAAAGCATATATAAAAAATTGGATAAAATTTAATTATGCATAATAAATTAGCATAAAATGCTATAATAAAATTAATGTGATTGGGCGTGGCGTCCCAGAAGTGCCTTTCTTAAAAAAAGTATTTTTACAAACATCCCTTACCTTAAGAATCAAACCTAATTTCATGACCCCAATCCATGTTGATTAAAAAATTTCTGTTGCAATATGTGCTGATAAGGATAATAGAAAAATCAGAGCTTTTATTTGAGGGACTCATAACCATACTAGACCAAATCCATTTTTTTAGTGATAGTTCATGCAGAAGTTACAACAGTAAACTGTGTTTTATCGACTGCCAAAATGCACCAATTTTGTAGTTCATATACACTGATGTGCAAAATTTAAGGACGAGTCCCAAAATGACAATTTTCAAGCGAATATTCAAAAAGAAGTAATATAATTCAAATAATTACTATCACTGCATAACAGCTAGTCCATATAACAGCTCATTCAGGTCACACATGGTCACAAGAGTCACAGTGACTATGGCGAAACAAAAAATAGGAAATTCCATACGTCTCATTTATGAGTCTCAAATGACTACTATAAGCGACTCCATTGACACGCGGTTGTGACTTCTTCTTTGTAGCGAGTCATCAGGTGACTTTACAATGTCGTTTCATTGAGACTCTTGTGTGACCTCTCATCTAGATAATCAATTTCAAAGTCATTGAGAACGTTGCATTATGATAAATTACCAAATAATGTCCCATTGAAGTTACATGGTGACTTTTCTCCACTCTTCACAGTGGTTACTTCACAGTAAGGTCTCTGTCACCATTTCACAAGTCTTGTGATAGAAAGTCACCATGTGACTTTAATGTGACATTATTTGGTGATTTATCATAATGTAACATTCACAATGACTTTGAAATTGAGTCTCCAAATGACAGTCACATGAGAGTCTCAATAAAACGGCATTGTAAAGTCACCTGGTGACTCGACACAAAGCAGCAGTCGCAGTGACCTGTCAGTGGAGTCACATATAGCAGTCATTTCAGACTCATAAAAGAGACGTATGGAATTTCTTATTTTTTGTTTCGCCGTAGTCACTATGACTCTTGTGACCATGTGTGACCCAAATGAGATGTTATATGGACAAACTGTTATGGAGGGATGGAAATTTTTCGAATGACATTATGTCCTTTTGAATATTCGCGTGAAAATTATCGCTTGAAAATCCCTTTAAAATCGGCATTTTGCGACTCGTTCTTAAATTTTGCACACCAGTGTACTTTGTCATAAATTAGATCCATGTCCAAAGTTGGTGAAGTAATGCAAGAAACCTTCACAATCTTGCTGAACCAATTCCACTCATCCATGGACTACTTTTTTATCTGTAATCCATTCTTGTCTACATCTTACCTCATTGCTATCGAAAGACATTGTATTTTAAATAAGTAGTGATTTCAGAATTTCTGATGAAAAGTAAGCGTTCGCGAATCATCAGATGAATAAACTATCAACGGAAAATAATACTTTTTAGATTCCCACTTCTTTCTCTGAGTAAATATACAAACATCGTTTTTCTCATCACAAGAGAAAAAAAATAATCACACAGTTTGATCTTCGGCCTGGCGAATGTTGAAAAGGGACAGAAAATGGCGGGGGAGGGATGAAAACATTAGAAAAATGCTCTAAACTGAATGAGAGCTCCACTTGCGAAAAAGCTAAATAAGCTAGAGATAAAATGAAAACAGATAAAATTAAAGCCACAGACGAAGCTTACTGCTATACATTCGACCTGCAAACAGCAATTTCCTTTCTTACGATTTCAACATATGTGGATTATCATAAACTCAATCTACATGTTAATAACTTTGGGATGCATTCCTTCAATAATGTTGTGGGATATGTGTACGTCTGAGATAAAAAAAAAAAAAAGGGGGAGGATGAAGTTCTCAAGACCTTTTTAGCACTGTTGGCAAGACATCTAAAAGAGAAAATCTTTAAATATAAGAAAATTATTGTTATTCTGATGCCTGTTGTGGCCAAAATATTAACATCAAAATGTATCTTACGCTGTTGAAACTAGTTCATAGTAAAAACGATCAGAGGAATAAATTGATCACAAATTCATGGTGTTAGACCAAACACTCTTTTCTTCTGAATGAATTTGATCTGACTGAGGCTGCAAGTCGCAAGAGAAACAACACATCTATGTTCCTGGAGGCTGAAAGGACACCATTATGAATGCAAAGAAAAAATATCCTAAATTTGATGACATTGAAGTTAAAAATTCTGACTACAGCTTTGAAACAAAGCATTACAAACAGAGAGAAGGATGCTGAAGGAAATTGTTTTAGTTGGATATATATTAAATGTCAGCGAATTTTGATAGGTTCTTCTATCTTGTTACTTTCATGTTAAACTTCTTTATTAGGGATTTCTAAATTGTTTTCTCAATTTACATCTATTCGATTGCTAAATAGTTTCTTAATATCGAATATATTGTAATCATCTGGAAACAGAACTGTGCACAATTTCTGGAAATCTAGTACATCGAAAAGTGAATAAAAAATGAACTACAAAATTACATCTTTACATATATGAACCAGGTTAAGTTAAAAAAATGTGCGTAATAAAAGTATTGCTGTATTGTGATTTCCCAGCTATACATTTTCTTTTGACCGTCATGGTGAAAATCACCCGCACAAAAGTTAAAGCAAGGCTGGATTTGTGTAACAATCCGAGAAGTGAAATGATTTAATGAATGAGAACTTAGCAGGTACATGGAAAAATTATTTCAGTTGAGGGAATCTGATTTCATTTCCTTAATTACTCAATCTATCTCAGCAGTTTAAAGACAGGCAGAAAATGCGTTTTCGAACTGAGAAAATATAATTAAACAAATACATATCATTTACATTCAATTCTGAAATTCAAATAAATCCTATCAAAATGAATAAATGTGTCTATTAATATAATTTTAATAAAAACCCATAAAACCCCTGGAACTATATAGTGTTTCTAAAGCTTGGGTATAAACCCATCCCTTTTTACCTGATGATAGTTAATTATGATAACCCTTCGTTTGGATAATTTCAAATAATTGGACATGGAGGTGGAAGCACAGACAATCACCTCCATCGAGTTCACGGATGAAAATCTACGATTAGTTAAATATCGATTTGCATATTAAAACGCAATCGGTCTGTCAATCTTCAAGTCATATCTTGGTGAAAAACACTTAAAAACTCAATTATAATAGTTAACTCGTAGGTTTAATATTGTGCTTTCATGCACCCAAAAGTATGAAAACATGGTGCATTGGGAGCAAGAAAACACATTGAAAAAATGAGTCATCCACTAAAATCGGGTTTTTAGGAGTTTTTCATAAGATATGACATGCCAGACCGATTGCGTTTTAATATGCAAATCGAGATTTAACTAAACCCAGATTTTCATCAGTGAACTCGATGAGGTCTCGATTGAGTCTGTGCTGCCGTCTCCCGATTTAAATCGTGCTTTCCTTGACTCAATTATAAACCGAAGGCAGCAGCTCAGACAATCAGATCATCGAGTTCACGGCTGAAATTCTAGAATTAGTTAAAACTCGATTCGCATATTGAAACGCAACTCGTCTACCAAATCATATCTTGGTGGAAAACACCTGAAAACCCGATTTTAGCGATTGACTCGTAGGCTTACCATTGTGTTTTCCTGCTCACCGTCCCCCATGTTTTCATATCTTTGGATGCAGGAAAAGACAAAGGTAAACCTACGAGTCAACCACTAAAATCGGGTTTTCAAGTGTTTCCCACCAAGATATGACATGGCAGACCGAATGCGTTTTAATATCCAAATTGAGTTTTAACTAATTCTAGAATTTCAGCCATGAAATCCATCTGGTGATAATTTGTGCTGCCGCCTACCGGTCTATTAGTTTTTAAAATATCATTGGAAGAAAAGAATAATAAGCATTTTCAACTACTTTTTTTTATATTTAGTAGAGTCATATTGGTTTCCATTCCAGTTTGCTTCACGGGTTAGGATACATTGAACGTTCTCAATTAGATTTCTATCAAGACTTAAAACTGACCAATCTAAAGCATTCACATTCGTCTTGGAAAAGTTTTTTTTGTGTGGTGTAAGTTGCGGATTGAAATATTGTTGTGCTGAAATTTAACGAATTTTGATAGCATGACGAAAACTGTTTCTCGTGTCTTTAATATTAACAATTGGTTTATTGTAATTTAATGTAATATATATATATATACATATCAAGTTTGCAGTGTTAATTCATTATCAGATCCTATTGCAAAGAAGTTTCAACATTCCACCATATGAAATGTATTCATTTTATAGATAAAAAAAGTGAATCAACCAAAGAAGTCCCCTACAGGGGCTACTTTGAAGTAATCTGAGTTAACTCAGCTATGCAGCATTTGTCAAGTACAGTTATCCCGAGTTAACTCGATTCATCATGGACATATTTTGTTTAGACCACCAGAGTTTTTATTTAATTTTTTATAAATATAGTCGTATGTATTTTTTGTGTATATCTACGCACTTTCTTTACTCGCAAGAAGTCAGAGTCATATTGGTACACGTATAGCATAGCAATAAAATGGCAAATTTATTGAAAGAAAATTGCGACAGAAAACAAAGAAGATTAGTTAAAATGCTTAAGAACTTTCATACAGTGCCGCATGTCGGCTTATATGTTAACTATGACTGTGTTAAACAATATTTCGTAAAACTGTTCCATTACGAAAACATATGGTTGTAAAAGAAAATTCATGGCTATTCATTTAGATGAGGCAAAGCCTTGAGAACCAGTGTGGACTCTCCCACACAGTGTTAAAAATCTGTTTGATGCATCAAAGCATTCTACGTCATGCCATTTATATCTTTTAATTTCGAAATTATTCAAGTGATAAAATTTAGTCTAACACGATCGCTGCCGACGACGCACTGACGCATCCGACCGGTACTTGTTTGTATGCCGGCGACACTCTGGAGCGTCGTGCGTCTGAGTGTCTGAACGTTTGAGCGTCTGAGCACTTGAGGTGCTCAGAGTCCTTCATTATTCTCACCAATTTAATTTTTATTGTAAAATTTACCTTATTCAATCAGAGCATTTTCGCGATTCAGCTAGAGAAAATTTTCCTCCCTTTTTTAAAAACCGGTGATAAAAATTCAAAATTTGGGGGAAAAAACATCTTGTTACGAAGGAGTTAAAATACTGTTTTGTCATCCGGCTTCTGAGGATGGAAACTTTAATTTTTAGTGGCAGCGAATGTATTAACAGATTATTAAATGTAACTTGGATATTACTGTGCTATTGCAAAAGTTTATCAAATGATTACGGCACTCCAACTTAATCAGCAATTTACTCACTAACAAGAAAAATGACACATCTCGGCAAAAAAATATTTCACAGGGGAAGCAGAAAAAAAATTCGCAAGATTTTACTGTAACATGAAATTGTAACATTTAGTGCTGCATGCAGAAATAAAAACGTGCTTAAAAGTGTAAAAGCAATAGGAACGAAGACATTGGACGCGTAGTTTGGAAGGTTTGGCAATTTTATCTCCCCACACAATTCATCCCTCTTCTGTGCTGATAAATGGGTGCTGTATAGCGTATGATTTTCCGTATTGCTACACTTATGAAACTTTTTGTGTAGCAGTACGGACTTATGACAGACCTATTAGTGGAGTGAAATGCAAAGTGAATTTTTACAAGATGTGTAATGGACTGGGAGACGACTGAATAGACAATTACCTCATCGAATTCACGTCTAAAATTCTAGAATTAATTAAAACTTGAATCGCGTATTAAAATGCACCAAGTCATATATTATTGGAAAACCCCTGAAAATCCAATTTTAGCTATTGACTCGTAATGACTTTACCATTGTGTTTTTCCATGCTCCAAGTCCTCCATGCGTTCATGCCATTGAGGGTTGTCAACCTCTAAAATCGGGTTTTCATGTGTTTTCCAACAAGATCTGAATTGGCAGACCGAATGCCTTTTAACACGCGAATCAAGTTTTAAGTAATTCTGGACTTTAGACGTGAGTTCGAAGAGGTGATTGTCTGTGCTATCTCCTCCCAGACTGTAACTTCTCTTATGAGCAATATATTTCCTGAAGAAGCTTTGCCTCATGTAATAATAGCAGAACTTTTCTAAAAAAAATTTCACAAAACTTTGTAAAAATTCTGCAAAGCATTTGTTCATCAAGATAGCTTAATTGGAAGAGCATTGGCAGCTTAAGTCAAACTCCTGGGTTCTTATCCCTGTCTGGGCTCTTTTCCACTTAGTTGAAAAATTTACAACTCTTTTTTTTTTCTGAAGCAGTCATACTATTTTTGTTATTTAATTTTTTTATTCTTGTTTTATCGATTTTTAACAATAAATTAAAATTATCTACACCAAGTTCATGCTTAGTCTTCAGTTTTGTTAAAACAACATCTTTCTAAGATAATTCTTCCCATCTCCTCACTGTCTGTCCAGCTGTTAATGCATCAGAAGAAGAAACAGGATCAGTTGTAGGCACTTGGTTTCTATCGACGAAACAAAGGTCTTTTGCATCGTCTCCCGTGTTCTCGAGAATCCAATCCGTATACATAGCTGTTGCTGTACAGACGGCAGGAACGTGCTTAACAGCACAACCCCGGAACGATCCAAAAGATACAATTCCAATGGCCACAGGTTTTGTTGCATTGAAAATTAGAGGACTTCCAGAATCACCCTGTTAGAAAAATTCAAGCGTAAATAAAATTGGATTGCCCTCTTTTTATATAACTACATGAAAACTGCTTTTTTTTCAAAATTCTGTGTAGATTAAATTTAAAATTCGGCAATGTCTGTCACGTTAATTTACCTTTTATTTTTATTTATTGTTTCTTTTGATATATTTTAAAAAGTGGATCGATGTTTTTAAATATATATATATATATATATATATATATATAAGAAACGTTTGCTTTTGAAGCAATTTTTATGAGTATCAATAGTAATTATTAATAATCGCTTTTTAAAGTTTGCTAAGTAGATATCTGATAGCTTTTTATAATTTTCAGTTCGATGCATTATCGGATTTAAATGTTATTAAGTTAACGATGTTTCCACATTCTGACATATTTTCTGTATACTAACTGGACTAAAAGTGCTCCATGTTTCGTTAATGCATTTGTTTCTTAGATGAAACTTATAAACCAGGAGGCGGCAGCACAAACAACCACTTCGTCGAGTTCACGCCTGAAATTTCAGAATTAATTAAAGCTCGATTCGCATATTAAAACGCTATCTGTCTTCTAAGTTATATCTTGGTGGAAAATACCCGAAAACACGATTTTTGTGGTATACTTGTAGGTTTGCCATTGTGTTTTCCTGCTCTTAGTCCCCCATGTTTTCATACCTTAGGGTGCAAGAAAACAGAATGGTAAATCTATGAATCAACTGCTAAATTCTGTTTTGAAGGTTTTGCACCAACAAGGAAGGTCTCCATACGGGCATACTCCGAAAAATCTGAAAAAATTACAGAATGTTCTTCTCATGAGGATATATACGTTTATAAAAAAAATTTCGGCGGAACCTCCGTTCCCTGTCTGTTAAAAAATAATGAAAATTTCGTTATTTGGCGATTTATCATCGGTTGGCGATGAAAAGCAATTTCAAAAAATGTTTGTTTTTTTATGTCAAATGCATTTTAAAGGGAAAAAGTTTCATGTTCAACGTGTTTAGATAAATTAAATATCTTTGATTTTGTCAGTTTTAGATTGTTTTTAGTATAATTTCGTTATATTGATATTTATATGTATTTAATTCAAATTTAGCCATCAAAATTTGAGATTTGAAACGAAATTAAAATTTAAATGAATTAAAATTGTTTCAAGTTCAAAGTCCAGTTGACCATTGTCAATTTGATTTTGTTGCTATGGAAACATCTATCTTTTATTTTTTTTAATACGTTTAAATGTATGAAAATAATTTTACTGAATAAGAATTTTTTATATATGAAAATATTTTTTCCAGGGTAAATTAAATAACTACAGCAGTAAATAATATATGCATATTCAATTTAATGTATATATATATATATATATGTATAAAATATATTAAACTCTCTCATTGTTAATATTTAAATTCATCAAACACCGTTTACCCGGATTCTAAAAATCCAAAAGTTTTCAGTTGCATTAAAATCGTTTGCTTTTGGGGGGGTAAAAAGCTGCTCGCCAAATCGTGTGACACTTTTGCATTTTCACGCCAAATATTCGAAAGTATTTTATTTTTTTACATGTTTTCTTCCGGAATTCCGCCGCTAATTTTCACCGATCCTTTATTACATACATGAGTAGCTTAATTAGTATTTTTTTCAAAAAAATCTGAGTATGCCCAGTATGGAGACCTTCCTTGCAAGACATGACTTGGCAGACCGGTAGCGTTTAATATGCGAATCCAGTTTTAATTAATTCTGGAATTTCAGTCGTGGACTGCCGCCTATCGGTCTATTATTATTAGTTCAAATATTTTACTAACACTGTATTTTATATATATATATATTACAAATATTTATCTTATTATGTATATATTGTGGAAGGAGTAGCACTTTAAAAGAAATATTTTTGTAAATTTCAAGTGTTTTATCAAAGTGGTATTCCAAGGAATATTTTTCTCACATTTTGCCCCCCCCCCTTTTTTTAATACACATTGGGAAATATTTTGATCAGAAATGGCTGTACATTTTGACACTATATAATGCTATAATTAGTACAAATTCGGCCAAATATTGCACCAAGAATAAGAAAATAATTAGGGAAGGATTGTTTGCTACTAATGACTGTACCCAAATGCCATTTCAATCAGATTTTGTTTGATCTTGTAAAAATAGCAAGCATAACTTTTATACGGAATATCATCAATTTTATACTTGTGAAAGTGACAGTAATTTTCAGATACATAAGTGCATTTTTAGAGAAAAAGATGCGTAAACTTCAGCAGTTTTTGAGAAAGACAAAAGTAGACTTTTTTAGTTTTGAATTTCAATTAGGTCATCCGTTCACCTGACAAACTGTAATTTTTTACTAAAGTTTTATTTTATTTTTCAAATTATATTCACAGAGGTTTTTTTAATTTAAATTTAAATTATTTTAAATCCAGAGTCATTGTGTAAAGTTCACTGCGGCAGTTGCTTTAAAAATAAAGAACCAAGGTTGTTTGAATTCTTCATTTATTTCATCAGCCAAAAAATAAATTATAAATTACATTTTCGCACAAATTAATCCGTAATGCTATCTTTTAAGGCGTTTCTTCTTGTTCGCGAATACAAATGTTAGATGCTTCCTCTTCCCCGACATTTTCGGTGATCCAGTTCAGATAAGGCGGGATGTAGGTATACACGGCCGGGATGTATTTCTTTCCGCAACCCCTTCTTGAAACAAAAGAAGCGACGCCCAGGGCTATGGGTTTCTTGTCATTTGTGTATACCAGGGGTCCACCAGAATCACCCTGAAACGACACGATTCCGTAAGTTAAGTTGAATGGAATTTGTTGGGGATTACATGAGAAATAAATTTTTAAAGTTATTGTAGTCCAGAAGCCGACCGCCCAAAACCCTAAGTTATCAAGCAGAAGAAAAAATCCTTTATATTATGGAAGAGTAGTCATAGTGGAATCTAATGATCCATGTCTGCCGGAAGTGAAGTGGTTCATAAGCCAAAAGTGAATACCACTAATGGTTGACTCGTAGGATTAGCATTACGTTTTCTTGCACCCAGTTTTCCGTGTTTTTATACTCTTGATTGTATGGCAAACACAATGATAGACCTAAGAGTGAGCTACTAGTGGTATTAATTTTTGGCTTATGCACCACTTCACTTCCGGCAGACGTGGATCATTAGATTCCCCTATGACTACTCTTCTATAACATAAAGGATTTGTTCTTGTGCTCGATGACTTATGGTTTTGTGCGGTCAGCTCTTGGACCGATATTTAATCTTACATTGCGCAATGAATCATATATGAATCGCTTAAAATTTAATATTCAAGAAATACATTTAGTTACAAGATGCCACTATATATAAATAAAAATATTTGTCTTGAGAATTTTTACAAAACAATGCAATTAGCTTTAAGGGCCTGATATCAACTTCGGATAAGTGATGAATTATGGATAAGTGTTTTGTTGTCAGATGATCTATTGAAAAAATATAACTGTTGTTATGAAAATACTAAAAAATTGTACATATATTTATGGAATTAATGGTATTAAAAAGCGGTAGAATATAAAAATTAACACAAAAATTTATTTAGACTAATATAAAAATATCTAGCTCAATACAAAATAAAAGTAACAATTTTAAAAGCAGAGTTTAAGATTAAAAATAATTTAAACGATTACTAAAGTCTGTTATTAATAGGATAAATAATTTATCTTTAAAATTTGCGCAACTCAAGGTTTAATATGCGTACAAAAATCATACTTTCAATACCAAAATCCCTGCAGTGTAGGATTAATATTAATGGAAAAGGTGTTAAAAGGGTTAATATTAATGATTCCTTTTCTTGACGACTGTCACAAACCGATTTTCATTTTATCACTCATACATCTGTTTAAAATACTGTATCGCATAATTATAGTCAGTACAAAACTAAACAGGAGAAAATTACATTTTTAAATGAAATTTGTTTGAATACGTTAATTCAATTTAGTGACTTTTAATGACATTTTGAATAATTTTCAAGCATGAATATATTTTCATATTTTTTTATATATTTTCATAATGAAAGATAGACTAAAAGTGTGGTAGTTATCATTATAGCTGCTATTTAAATTCTCAACATTACTATTTTAGACAATTTATCACATAATTATTTTTATATTTCTGTTAATATTTTGTAGCATATCGTCAATAGCCTGAAATGCTCCATTTGAAATTTACATATATGTATTTTATCTGCAAAGTTTACTACATAAACTTCAGAATACTGTAACTCCATTTTTCTGTAAACCCATCTACGTTCATCCACGGAACACTCTTACTCCGTGGAAATAATTGCAATGAATTGTCGCTGTTACATTATTATTGGCTTTTACATTCAAAATGTTTACAGCAAAGTGCCAATACTGGAAAAAAAAACTTGTTTGCATCGAAAGTATTTTAAAAGAAATGGCTAAATATTTTTCGCCAAAATTTATGGAGTAGCAAAATGCAAATACCAATTTTCCTAAAACGGCATGCACAAACTCTACTCCTGAATGCAGACGATTCTAGAAATCATAAAAATTAGAAAAGTGACTGCAACTTCTTCTGAAAAAAACTACGTACTTGTTTATTACTTTGAATCACTGAATATTAGGCTCGTTTACAGAAAATTTTAGTAGATATTTAAATTAGATTAAGAGCAATTTGCTGAATTAAACAATAAATTATAAATATTTTTACTCTAGATGGTTTTATCTCTGTGTGTTATATCAGTGTTTTATGTTTAAATTAAAAGGCGTTCGTTTCTCAAATATAAAAGATTTATTTCGAATGGCTGTATTATTTAGTTACAAAATTATCCAAGTTTTTAGAGTTAATTCATCTGTCGCAAATAAAACATAGTTGGATCACCAAAACTCTTGATACGTACTTTTTGGAATTTCTAATAAGTAAGAGAATAAAAATTATTTCTTATCTAAAACTTGAACTTCAATGTAAATTAACTGAAAGTTATAAAAAAATTTAGACACCATCCAATTAAAAGTTGGTGAATTATTCTAATGAATTTTTTGAATTCAAAAATTAATTCTAGTGTTGCTATTCCAGTATTCAATATTGCATGAGTATAATATATCAATAGGATACATTTCATGTCAATGTTTCAAATAATGATCAAGATATAGCTAATATGATAGGTTCAATGCCTGTCAAATAATATTTTCCGAATATGTCTGTGCAAGTTTTTTTCGATTATTGAGATTAAGTACTACTGCAGTATTATCAAACTAATCGAAAACATGGAATGGAAAAGCTACAATTAATCTACAATTAAGTTTCTCAAAAACCGAATGTGCATAAATAATGCACTACGATATTGTAATTGTTATATAATTGTTAAAATGTACAAATTACAGCTTAATTAAAAAAATAAATAAAACGTTTATCTAATTTTCCTGAATTTTCATTAATATAATAATGTGAGTTTATTTAATAAGTAACAATTAAAAAAAAACATTACAAAGTCAATTTAAATATGACTTCTGTATCATTACAATTTTTCAAATTGTTTCTATCTTACTTACCATTAGGTTATTATTTTTGCAGATTTTTATAATTTGATAAAACATTTACAATAATACAGGTTGGTTGCTTCAAGCTCAACTGTATTTTAACACATTTAAGAGAAAAAGTGTCAGTTGTCAAAAAGCACGGTTTCTTTTTCTTTTTTTGGAATACTTAAAAGTACTTTGTGCTACTTAAAAGTTAAAATTTACAAGAAAGCTAGATGAAGATTTTTAAACATATGAATTTTCACTTACAGGCTATATTTATTTCCTATGTAACTTCGATACTAATTGATTGTCCCGACGCCAATTTCGACAAATTATGCAAATCGCCCAAATTATACAAATTGACAAGATTTTTATTTTAATTAGCGAAAGAGCTTAGTAAAATATTAATAAAAATATAAAGTCAAATTAAAAATCACTTGATGATGTACCAAAGGCGCGTGTATCGTGTCTAATATGAAGTGAATGCGATATTTATGATCATCCATTATTAACATTTAATCCCATAGTTTGACGATAGATTTTATTTTCTGTCGACGGCATAATCAAGTAGTAGAGTAAATATATCGTGTTAAAATTATAGTTGCGAAACCTTCCAATTTTTTCAAAGTCAAAAATAAACATATTTTGAACCAGAAGTTTTATGTAATAAAGTAAAGCCTCTTTTGAATTAACTAGAATATGACACGAGGTGCTTCATAAATTAAAAATATATAGATATAATAATTCACGTTCACACATAACAATTTTTATTAAAACTCCTGCTTTCTTTATTTTTGTGAACTCTGGATTTTTATTTATCATGTACATTTTTCAAAACAGTGCAAAAATACTTAATTTATTGAAATTAATATTAATAATACCGCTGATTGTGTGTATGAAACATGGTCATGCGTATAAGCCTTTAAATGTACTGTTTTTACTTTTAACATGCAGAATTTTAATTTAACACAGGAAATTAAATAGCACCATATTTAATGATAAATTTTGCTAAATAAATTTTATGCTTCAAACAATACATGGTCTGTCCAGTAAGTAATAAAACCGATTCCATAAAATTCATTTACATGAAGATAATTTTACAAATACTTATTATTTTTCAAAATAGACTATTTAATCATTGCTAACAAATCTGTCATCCATTTATGCCACCCCCCACCCTCGTCCCCCACTCCCGCGAAATCTTCAACTGAAATGGTGTTCAAGGCGCGCGTTACGTTTTTCTGCATGTTCTCCAGATTATCAAAACCATGACCTTTTAAGCTGGATCTTAACCGAGGGGATAGAAAATGGTTAGGCAATGACAGAATGAAGCGTTTCGGTAGTTGCGGCAGTGTTGCGATGCTGTGATTTGTCAGGAACTGAGCCAATTTGAAGAACCAGCTTGTCACAAGTTTTCCGCATTTAAAGTTCTTTCGTGACAATTTTGTAGGTTCCAACGTCTCAAATATCATTCGGACACTCATCTGATCATCAGAGACCAGAATCCATAATATTTTAGCCACATTGTATGACGTTAAAGAGCTTAATGCACGTTCAGCCTGTTGTTAGTTATCGTTATTCTCTCTTCGTCTTCGAAGGCTTTGTATTACCTACAAATTTGAGACATGGACAAAAAATCCTTTCCGTAGTTCTTTTGTAACATAGGAATCCTCTCAGCTGTAATTTTTTTTAGATTAACATAAAACTTTATGCGGCGTCTCCTCTCGATAGTTTGCTTCATTTTGGAAACCTAACACCACATTCAAACTGGTGTCAAAGCCAAATGATTTCTGCTAGAATGCGTAGTTGAGAAACTCCACCACACGTATTGCTTGCAAACTTTGCGCCTTCGGCTTTCTGCTAAGCGCGAAAAATTCAGTCTCATTACTTAAGGGGTCTCAAGAATTTTACTTTTTACCTGACGGTGCAATTTTGCAAAATGTCACATTTATTTATTTTTTTTCTCAGTCCCTATGAAACATAAGTGCATAAAATTTTTAATATAGAGAACTTAATATGTCTTCTATTTAAAATATATTTCTTAACATTCTATTTTAAAATTTTATTTTATTTAATTTTGATGAAAAATGAAAAATTATTTTTTCACTTTCATCCGCTGCGTGCAAGACTGTAGCAAAATTATTGGTTCAAGAGCTCTCAAAAGTATTGATAATGATCTACAACTAATGTATCTCAAACGTATATTTCATTTGTAAACAGTTTTGATTATTTATTTATTTAAAAATGGTGATTTTTTAGGTAAAAAACGATTTTTTTTTCAAAATTTTATTATTTAAATTTAAATTTTAAATAAATAAATAATTAAAATTGTTTACAAATGAAGTATACGTTCAAGATGCATTAGTTGTAGATCAGTATCAGTACTTATGGGGACTCTATAAATATTAATTTTGCTACAATCTTGCTCGCAGGGGATGAAAGTGAAAAAATATTTTAAAGTTTTTCATAAAAATTAAACATAATAAAATATTGTAAAATTTCACTGTAGAATATTAAAAAAAAAAAAAAAGTATTTTTAATACAAGAGATATTGAGTTGTCTGTATTAAAAATGTTGTGCATATATGTTTTAGAGGAACTGAGGAAAAAAATTAAATGTAACATGCTTATAATTTGCACCGCCAGGTCGAAAATAAGACTCCTGAGACCCCTTAAATCCCCTGTCCCTGTCCGCGAAGACACTCACGCGCTAATGCTATTCCTATGGGGAGGCAATTTTCTAATAACTCTTTGACATTTTTAAATAATTTTTTTGCAATCGATAGCTGAGGTCCCACTCAACATCGCTCCTTGATTACTTTTTCGATTTTGGTCCCAGATATTTTTTTTATAAAGTTAGTTTCTCTTTCAAAACCGGTTTCGAAATTGAAAGTGTTTTTTTCTTCTTTAAATATCTGCAATCCAAATCGAAAAAGTAAAAAAAAATGCGCGATCTTCAGAGGGACTTCAGCTATCGAATTCAAAAAGAAAATATTTAAAAATGTCAAAATGCGAAAGAGTTATTAGAAAAATGCTTCCCCATAATAATAGCATTAGCTCGTGAGTGTCTTCGCGGGCAGGAACAGGGGCTTTAAGGGTGTATTCGAAAAAATGGTTTTCCATCTTCAACAGCTCGAAATTTTCCGATACAATTTCAGACACATTTTTAAAAGTAGAAACATGAAACTTGCTGAGGGGATTTTTGAAGAGGCGTATAAGATGCCGTGTGATGTCTTTTTACGCTCAATTCATTAGAATTTGATTTATAAACAATTACCTTCTCAGTATGACCCTTTTTTTCGTTCGCAGACTTCCCGCTTCGGAAAATTCTGTTCAAAATGCTGTTTTTGATTGCTTTTTTTGCAATATTTTCTGCATTTATCAGAGAATCAATGATTACGGCACCTTGTGTACTTTCTAAATAAGAGAATTTGAAAGTTTGGCGCATTTGAGAGCAAAAATGAATTTAAAAATAAATCGGAAAGTAAGCAGTTTGAATCGAAATACACCCTTAAAGGATAGACCCTGTATTTACTTGGCACGGAAAAAATCAAAAGGTGCGATACTTACAAAGCAGACTCCTTTGTCTTCTTCTCCTCCGGCGCAGATGTGCCTCCGAGTGATTGGAATACCCAGAATGCTGTAAGTCCATTCGCATCTCTCGTAAGTAGGGACGTTTTCAGTGGCCGTCTGTAAGATCTTTGCGGGTTGAGTACCCCCTGAAATGGGAGAGAGAGAATTTTCATAATTTTGCCAATTAACATTTAAAGTCTTAAATTCATTTTAATTTGTTTGCACGTTGTTTTTCATTTTGATATTTTAATTTTACCTTAATTCTTTCTGGGAAAAATTATACATTAGTTTTCTGTCTCTTTGCATTTAGATCAATATTCTAAATTTATGGTCTTTCGAACGTATAATGCAACGACGCATCATACAGATGATGCTAATAACAGTATAAATGGCGAAGTACTCAAAGGTATATATAAAAAAATAATAGAGCACAGTCTTATGTTTCAGTTAAAATAAAATACTTTGAAAAAACTTGCGGGTTTTTTATTATTATTATTATTTCGTGTTTCTAAAAACATAAAACTATCTCTGTCTCTTTACAGTATCCCCAATTCCATGATGGTCTTTTTAAATGTATTCAAGAATATTTTTTTGCCTTTATTAATATACTTTTGATCTAAAGAATGCCATCCTCAATTTGTATAGTCTCATACTGTTTTTCACAGATGAAACACGATTTTAAATGAGACGAAAAACTAGCATAACACATTTTTTTCTGTCTTCATTGTCAAATAATTTAATTTTAAAGATACAATTATTCAGTTTTTTTTCTTTTAATGATCTTGTACAAAGAAGAAAAATTTTTCCCATTGGCTGTATTTGTCTAGGGAGGAGAGGAGGGTGAGGAATTACCAATAAAATTGAATAAGTGTAACTTTTTAAAAAAACTAAGTGTAATTTTTAATGTGACCTTTCTTCACTTTAATCTTATTTCTTATTTTATTTTAACCACTTTTGCAATTTTCATTGCTTACTTACATCCAATAAGTAAAGTGTGTTTGCATCTTTTTGAGGCAGTCTCTATATCTATTATACATATACATACACACATAGAAACCGAAATATATAATAATTTTGCCTATTTCATGTCATTGAAATTTCAAATCAATCCATGAATTTACTTAATATAACATATGACCACATAAAACATAAAGCAACATAATTTTGACAATTTTTATATTTAAGTTGAAAACATATGTAAAACTTAATGAAATGTGTGCGAACGTCTCTCAAGGATAATATAATGCATAAATTATCACAGAATTCTCTAATTTTAGTTTTCCCTAGATTTTTAAGGTATATTCTGCTATTATTATTGTAGTGCCTTATGTTATATTTAATAATAATTTTTCAAAAATGTGCACGTATCTTACTCACTTTAAATAAATATTAGTTATAAAATTGTAAATTTTTTATTGATAATCAAAATGCTTCTCCATTGAACATCATTTGCGATCTCTATAAAGAAATATGGTACTTTTAGGTTATAGCGGTCCTCACAGTTGCAGTTATGCCAAGACTGCAGGTACGATTTCTTCAAAATTATCGCAAAGTTTACATATGATACAAATGCGCTTTTAGGTGACATATATGCCCTTATATACGTCATAAATACCGTATACATATATTATTATACAGATGATACATAATAGCATACACATACATGTTACCGTTAAAGCTTCATAAAATACCTAGTTATTTCATGAAATAACTAGCTATATCTGTTAAAGTGTGTAAAATTATTGAATTCTATGATTTAACTAGTTTTTTCTAATAGAATAACAACTGCCTAATCGTTAAAGTATAAAATAAACAATTTCATGCTAAAACAAATCCGTTTTTTTAATAAATTAACTGATGATAAATAGTTAGTCATTCAAAAAATATATTTCAAATTATTAATTGACGATTTCATGAATAATATATAGAACTAAATACATAATATAACATTTTATATCAGCTAAACAGTAATACAAAATAACAGAATGCTGTGAGGCTATAAATGATCGTGAAAAGCTTATTTATCCCTATCGGGGACAAAATACTTTAGTTTTTAAAATTTGAAATGATTGAATGAACCTGTGTGGTTTAACGAACAGATTTGTTTTATAATAAATATTTTTTTTTCTTCACATACATTTATTCTATTTAAATTTTCTGCTGCCATTGCTGCATTCGATAATTTAAATTAAAGCAGGATGTATATTTCTCACCAGCCATGAAATTATTAACAAGGATTCCAACCGCTCTTGCATTATTTTTTATTTGCCGACTATCTCTCATTCCCGTAAAACTCGTTTAAAAAGAAAAAAAAAAAAAGGATGAAAAAATATTTGAGAAAAATTTTTAATGAAAAAGTAACATAAAGTACATAGATTACAAATTTGTGCACGTTCAATTCATATATCAACTAAACATGCACTACCAACAACAGTAGTAACGAAGAAAAAGTCTAAGAAATGCAGCATGCACAAAGACTGCATAACATCCATAGAAGATGATTAAAAACCAATTTAAATGGCTATAATCACTTCAAACGGCTTTCGTGTATCGTCTTTAATACTCTAACGGTTACACAATCGTTATTCTATGAAATAACTAGTTAAATAGTAAAATTCAATAATTTTACTCACTTTAACGGGCTTGGTTAGTTATTTCATGAAATAACTAGGTATCTTATGAAATAACAGATTATATACTTTAACGGTAACATATATACGTCATACATGCGTCACGAAATGTTGCATACATCGCACATTAGTATAATGTCATATTTTCTTTATAATTTGGCGATAAATCTTGCTTGTTTGGCGATTCTTCAGGTTTCGCTATAACCCAAAAGTATCCCGAATTTTTTAGTCATTTGCAACGCGTCACGGGATGGGACATGTAAAAGTCGCAGTGATTTAGTTGAGCCATGATAACAATAAGAATGGAATTTCGGTCACGAAAATATTTTGATATTTTCATTGCTATATTATAAAAGTTATAAGTTTTTATGCTTTCTTACATTGTTCTGTGACTCCCCATCCGACGACTTGGGCGGTTGTGTTCTCGTAGACGGAATTGTTGGAAGGCAGGCACACAGTTTGTACTTTGTCGTTCAGCTCGACAGGCTCCCTCAGTGTCATGAGCGCAATATCGTACTCCGTATCATAACCATACTCAGGAGGAGCAACGATCTTCTCGAATTTTATCTTTTGCTCTGGTCCATCCCTGTTGAGTGTGCCCACAAATCCAGTGTAATACTTTGGATCTTCTGGTTCGTCATCACTGTAACGGTAGATAGTTTCGTAATTATGTCATAATAATAGAAAAAAATAATAAAGAAAGAAAGAAAGAAAAACAAAATTGTAATTTAACAAATTACAACGACTATTTGGAATAAAGACTAAAATTAAAAAATATATATAAATAAATTCTACATTTTAAATTAATAATAATATTAAACATCATTTTTAGGATGATTAAAACGAGCCATATATTACGTACGCCGTGCATTAAACATTAATATTCCTTGACCAATGATTTAAAAAAAAATCAGAAGATTAAAGATAGATAACTTTAACTGGTTAAAATGTACATTTTTATTTGACGGAGTTAATCAGATTGACATCTGAACGCCTCGTATTAACTACAGCATGGATTAAACATTAATATTCTTGGATCCATCAGAAACAAATTTTAAATGAAATTTCAGTTTTACAATTTTCGGAGGTGCAAATTTTTAAACTTTTTAACATCACACATTTAAAATTTTTACACCGTTGTGTAGAGAAAAAAATGCACTTTTTAATGAAATTTGTTTGAAATCACTATCACAATTTATTTTAAAATTATTACTATTTTTTAAGTTTTTATTACTTTTTTGTCATTGTGGCAACAGAATTATTCCATTTTTGGACAACAAACTTGGACCAATCAGAAAACGAATAAATAAAAAACAGAAGCATTCCATTTTCCGACATTAAACTTGGACCATTCAGGAAAGGAATAAAAATTAATAAGTGGATAATTATTGCGGAATTCAACCAATAAAAAGATTCAGATATACTTTAGATTTTCTAGTTCTCTACCGAGAACTGCAATTATTTTTTCCAAATAGTTAATAATATATATTCTTCAACAAAAAGGTAAGAACTTATATTATAAATAATTATTTTGCTTATAATATGTCATTTTAATAATAAAACATTTAAAATAAATTAAAAATTGACATGTTTCAATTCATTTTCTTTGAGTCATCTTCAGAATGTAAATAGAAAATTACAAACACAATCAACATGAAAAACTAGAATAAAAAATTATTGAATTTAAATTAAATTAAATATAATGCCCTCTATATTTTCGCCACTATCCGTGTCTCTCTATGTAGTTATCCTGCAAACCGTCCAACCATTCAACCCATTTACTTGGGATATGAAAAAATAGCTTATCGTTTCAAACATCTATTTTTTTAAAATAAACTTCAATGGGTTCTCTTATAAATAATTTTAAATGAAAATTAGAAATATAAGTTAATCTACACTCATTAAAAAGTATGTTAATGTTCTCTTTTTCAATCAGTCTGGATAAAGTAGTGTTTCCTATGTTATATTTTATATCCGTTACATGTTCGTTACATCTGATATTAAATTACCGCGAGATCATACCTATTTAATAATTTTTAATTTCCCCTTCTCTAATAAATGGAATAAACTCATGAGAGGTCGTCTATACTAATGGAAATGTTTTGTATTTTTTTTTTTTTTTTTATAATGCTCACAAAAATATCAAGGAATAAAGAAAGATCAAATCTTTTATAATGCTCACAAAAATATCAAGGAATAAAGAAAGATCAAATCTTCAATGAAATATTATTATTTTATTTATTTTTAGAAAATTTAATTGTTTAATATTATTATTTTCATAATTATAAATATTTTTTTAATTTGTGTATCACTGTTCACACTGTGTATCATGATTCACACTGGATAATCTCATAAAACTAAACATTTAAAATACTTAAAAATTCGTCACAATTTTTTTAATCAAAATCTCAATTTTTAAATTTTTCTTTTCACTTCTCTCGCTAAAATTCCTTATTTGGTAAAATAAAAGTATGGCATTTCTGTGATGCATTGTGATGAGATGAAACGTGGATAAAGTAAGTATAGAGAAATTAAAAGGAAAAAAAAACTGAAAATAAGAATAAAAGAAGTAGTAGAAGTAGAATAAGAAGAAACAGTAACATAAGAAGAAGAATCAAGAGTAACATAAAAATAAACAGGACAAATACTGTCAATTAGAATGTTGGCATTAAAACTAAAATTTTATGGAGGCTGTGATGGGAAAAAATAAGAATAAAAACAAAAAGTAAAATAAGAATAAAGAGTAAAATAAAAATGATAATATAAATGATGGGAAGAACAATAAGAATAAAGAGTAAAATAAGAATGATAATATGAATAATGAGAAGAACAATAATAAGAATAAAGAGTAAAATAAGAATGAGAATAATAATAATAAGAATAAAGAGTAAAATAAGAATGATATTATGAATAATGAGAATAATAATAATAAGAATAAAGAGAATGATAATGATAATATAAATAATAAGAATAAGATGTAAATGAGATGTAATGATAATATAAATAATAAGAATAAGATAATATAAATAATATGAATAAGAATGATAATATAAATAATCAGAAGAACAATAATAAGAATAAAGAGTAAAATAAGAATGATAATATGAATAATGAGAAAATAAGAATAAGAATAAAGAGTAAAAAAGAATGATAATATGAATAATGAGAAGAATAATAATAAGAATAAAGATTAAAATAAGAATGATATTATGAATAATAAGAATAAAGAGTAAAATAAGAATAATAATATGAATAATAAGAAAATAAAAAATAAATAATAATAAATAATAAATAAGAATAAGAATAAAGAGTAAAATAAGAATGATAGTATAGATAATGAGAAGAATAAGAATAAGAATAAAGAGTAAAATAAGAATGATATTATGAATAATGAGAATAATAAGAATAAAGTGTAAAATAAGAATGATAATATGAATGATGAGAAGAACAATAATAAGAATAAAGAGTAAAATAAGAATGATAATATGAATATGAGAAGAATAATAATAAGAATAATAATAAGAATAAAGAGTAAAATAAGAATGATATTATGAATAATGATAATAATAATAATGATAATAAAGAGTAAAATAAGAATGATAATATAAATAATCAGAAGAACAATAATAAGAATAAAGGGTAAAATAAGAATGATAATATGAATAATGAGAAAATAAGAAAAAGAATAAAGAGTAAAAAAATGATAATATGAATAATGAGAAGAATAATAATAAGAATAAAGATTAAAATAAAAATGATATTATGAATAATAAGAATAAAGAGTAAAATAAGAATGATAATATGAATAATGAGAAAATAATAATAAGAATAAAGAGTAAAATAAGAATGATATTATGAATAATGAGAATAATAAGAATAAAGTGTAAAATAAGAATGATAATATGAATGATGAGAAGAAGAAGAAGAAGAATAAAGTGTAAAATAAGTATCGAAAATCAAGAAAATGAATACTGTAAAATAGAACATCGCATTGGAAGAAAAATTTTATGCAAGATGTAGTTTGTAATTTATTACTAAATTTACTGTAAATTAATAAAATGTTAATAGATTTCTGGCTTTCTGAGTTAAAAATAATCAAAATGTTTCTACTTACAACACTACGCAATGTGCAGCAGTCATCAAAATTCTGGGTGTGATCAGGAATGAACTGCAAATGAATCTTTTCTTGTAGTGAAGAGAAACCTATCAAGCAATATACAACAATGAATATTTACTAATTGAATATTTCCAAATGAGCGAAAAAATGCTCAGGCTTGGAATCGAACCCAGATCGTCGGCTTACAGGACCAATCCTTTACTGTTTAAGTTTACGTAACCGATAGCCAGCGAGTATTTTTTGCACAGATAATCTTATTGGTAATAACATTTGGTCTGTCATTTTAGACAACTCAACAGAATAAACCGCAGATAAAGGAACTCCATATAAAAAATGGATACGTAGATATAAACTGTTATTTTAACACAATCAAACTTATTGGTAAAGTTATTATACGAATTGAATATTTCGAACTGAAAAATCCAGCGATCTGGGTTTGATTCGCACCCTGGGCATCTTTTCGCTCAGATGGAAATATTCAACTAGTATGATAACTTTACCGACCGGTTTGATTGTGTTAAAATAACAGTTTATATCTACGTATCCATCGTTTATATGGCGTTGCTTTACCTGCGGTTTATTCTGTTAAGTTTTCTAAAAAATAGACCAGACACTATTACCACTAAGGTTAACTGAGCAAAAAATACTCGCTGGTTGTCTACACTGAGAAAAAAAAAAAATATACCGCCTTCACCTGGAATGAATAATTAGCCACTTTCTGAATACCTAAACTAAAACTATTGATGACCGAACTATGCGAATAAGTTAAACAACTAAACTGAATAGACTAAATGATCTAGTCTCTTGCTTTCTAAATGACCAAACGATATTTAATCGTTTCAATATCAAGAAATTATCGCTTGATTTCGGGAATGGTTTCATGATCTAGAATTACTGTTACTAAATAAAACCTCTTGTATTCGCCTCTATTTGCAGAGTTTTTAAAATAAATTTGTCCACCAGAATATTGGAAAACGTTCTTGAATTCTAACAGGAGACTCTAGAACTCTCCAGCAAAGGGAGTTAGAATTTATAAGGATGACATGGAACTATTTTTTCTAGAGACACAATTTAGATTCTAGATGCCAGAAATATATTTTTTTCTCAGTGTACTCAGTTAGCTTAAACGCTAAAGCATTGGCGCCGTAAGTCAACGACCTGGGCAAATTCCCGGCCTGGGCAATTTTCCACTCAGTTGGAAACATTCAATTTAAATGATAACTTTACCCATCAGTTTGATTGTGTTAAAATAAGAGAATGTTTACTAATTTTAAAACATACATCTGTATAATAAAGATATTTATATTACAAAGAAGAAATATGCCCATAAGTAACGCTGACATCATATCGACGGTGATAATGCTCTAAGCAATACCTTTCGCCCTTTTCAAATTTAATTACTTTTAACTTTTCCTAAAACATTTTTTAAGCTCTTTTCAAGCTTAATTTTTATTTTACGCACTATAAAATAGGGGAAAACATGTACTTTCAAATGTAATTGGTTTGTAAACTACATCTCAATTTGTTCTTTTTTATGGCTTTTAAAATGACTATAAACCACGATTTTATTTAAATTTATATATATCGTGTCCAAGGTTGTAGTCGTAAAAATTACAAAGGATATACACTCTAAGTAGAGGGTATACGCTCAAGGCAGAAGGTATACGCTCAAGGCAGAAGGTATACGCTCAAGGCAGAAGAGGGTATACCCAAGTGCGTGTATACTATAGCGCTCTTGAGAAACAGAGGGTATACGGTATTCCTTTAAAACATCAAGCAGGTATACAGCGTATACCCCGTATACCCTCCACTACATCCCTGATCATGTGCCACTTAATTACGAGAGATTGACTTCAGCTCATATTCCATAAAAGGATTAACGCTTTATCAATAAATAATTAAATAAAATAACAGAAATAAAACAGAAATTTAACAGATATGTAATGAAAATAATTTTTTTTTTCAAATTTATAACATTTTTTCAGATTTTAATTTAAATATATTTAATTTTTATTTAAATTAATATTTTTTAAAATTCTGAATCAAAATGAAAACTTATATATTTTCGTTTATGTAAATTTAAAAAAATGAAATTCTAGGGATAATATTTCGAGTTATAACATTTTTTAAAGTACCCCATTTTTTTTTAATAAGTTTTAATATTTTTTTTTAATTATGAGAAACTTTATCATGGGATTTTGTTTATTAATAATATGGTTAACGGAAAAAAAATCACGTTTTTAAGTCAATGAATAAAAATATTTTAAAATGTGTTCCAGATCCCCTTAAATGAAGCAAACTTCTGAAAGAAAAATAAATAACAAAATTGTAATTTAACAAATTACAACGACTACTTGGAAAATGATGTTTTCAAAGACTAAAATTTTAAAGACTTATAAATAAATTCCATATTTATATTAACAATAATAATAAACATCCTTTTCAGGATGATCATAACGAGTCATATTTTCCTTATGCCGTGCATTAAACATTAACATTCCTAGACCAACGATAAAAAAAAACGGTAGATTAAAGATAGACAACTTTAACTGTTTAAAATATGAATTTTTATTGGATGGAATTAATCAGACTGACTTCTGAAAGCCTCATATTACGTACGACATGGAATTAACATTCATATTCCTGGACCCATCATAAACAAATTTTAAATGAAATTTCAGTTTTACAATTTCCGGAACTGCAAATTTTTCAACTTCAAAATATTGCACATTTTTAATTTTTACAACGTTGTGTAGAGAAAAAAAATGCACTTTTTAATGAAATTTGTTTGAAATCTCTATCATAATTTGTTGTTAAATTATTATTATTTTTTTTTTTTTAATTACTCTTTTTTTCATCGTGTCAGCAGAAGTATTTCATTTTTGGACATTAAACTTAGACCGATCAGGAAACGAATAAAATAAACCAACTTTATTGCGTAATTCAACCAATAAAAAGATTCAGATACACTTTAGATTTCCCAATTCTTTACTGAGAAAAACAACTATTTTTTTCCAAATAATTAATAACCTGATAGATATTTCGAATTTAAAAACAAGTTTTAAATTAGTGTTTATTATACTCGTTGTAGTCACTGGGTCAGCAAAATGTCCGCCCCCCCCCCCTTACTCAGCTACCTTCAGAAAAGTATTTTAAAAATATGCAACCAAATAATTTAATTGCACTTCACAGTACCTTTTTGATTTCGAAAGTTTTTTACATTTTTTATTTATCTAAGGTATCCTGGGGTAATAATGCCAGGCGGGGAAATAACGTCAAGTGCTTATATTTTGCATAATTATGAAATAATCAGGTAAATGACACCCATGTGCTCTGCGCAGAAGGGTTTTGAGTCATATAAATCGCAAAAAACAGCTTCAAGTTAATTTGTTTCATTTTTAGGTCTTATTGTTTTTACAAGCAACTAAAATTAACGCTTGATCTAAAATTTGCGAGATAAAGTTTTTGATCTGAAGACTATATTTTTTATCCAGAAATACTTTGTTTATTACATAAATTTGTAGTGTATTTCATGTACTTTCAAATTGTTGTAGAAGATTTTGGATATCTTCTCGAGATAATTTGTAGTTTAGAATTTACTGCGCAATAAGTATCCCGGGGTAATAACGCCAGGGATTGGCGTTATTACCCCGGTTGATTCCCAACAGTGGCCGAACTATATCCGAAGGGGGTTTATATATTAATATGGGACAGCATTATCATCATTGTTGAAATGGTAAGATTAAGGGGGGGGGGGTGCCCAATACTTAAAAATAATCTCTCTATTTTATTTTTTATTATAATATTATTATTTTTTTTTTTTTTTTACTAATGTAAAAAATAATTTTTAACTCTTGTAAATAAAACTATATCAAAATGTTTTCGAGATTCTAATTCGAACATCTTCAAAATCAGGTTTCTATTAAATTTCCACTGGATTGTTCAATTGAGTTCGAAATTTTAACTGTCCGCTATCTCAGCGTTCGGTTTTTCAAAACTTTATAAATTTAACCTTTAACTGATGTGACAGAAATTCTAACGTATGAATGTGATGCGGTTTATGAGACCACAAAATTGAAAGATGAATAAAAGGCGGGAATAACTCATAGGATTGTGTTTTTGTACTAAACTTTTTATACAAGAGTATTTAATATTCACCTATTTAGTCTCTAGTGATAGTACTAAAATTCCAAATGAAAGAAAATTTCAGTAGTGTTTGCAGTTAAACTGAAAATTACAAGTTAAACTAAAAAATTAAAAGAACAATAGTGGTCTACGAGACCGGTAACATTAGTTAAAGGTTAAAATGCGATCAATGATTAAAAATCATAGAATACTGTTCCTGCGCTAAACTTTTTGTACAGAATTAATTCTAATTAAATTTAATCTATTCAAATATTTCTAACAATATTACGAGAACTCCAAACGAAAGAGGATTTCAGTTGTAACTATAGTTAAACTGGAAAATACAAGTTAAACGCTTTTTTTTTGGGGGGGGGGGGGGTACAGTGTTCAGTCAGATTGCTAACAGCAGTTAAAGGTTAATTTTGTTGCTAATATAGAGATAATGATATATATAATCATATGAATAAAATTGAATAAGAGATCTCTTTGGGATAATATTTTTTAATCAAAAATTTTATTCAATTTATTAAAAATTTATTAATGCATGCTCTTTAAAACGTCGACAATTTAACTGTAGGTTTGGAGAATCCGCATTAGTGTGGAGTTATGGGTTAAAAACTATTTACTAGATTACTATAATAGTATTAACCCTTAACTGCTGTGAGAAAAATTGTCGCATAACTTACTATGAGCGGCCTGTCAGACCGCTTAATCTAACGATGAATAAAATGTTAAATTAACTTTTAGAATATTATTTTTGTATTGAACCTTATATACAGGACTATTATAAATAAAATTTAGCTATTCAAAAGTTTCTAGCGATAGTAATAGGACTTCAAATGAAACAAAAATTTCCCGGTATCTATAGTTAAACTAAAAATTGCAAATTAAACTCTGAAACTTGAAAAACTCAGCGGTATGTGAGACGCTAACAGCAGTTAAGGTTTAACAAAAATATTTATTACATATAACTCTAGTTATTATAAAACCTCACATAATTAAAATATTACATTATGAATGGTTAAAACCATGCAATGTTTCTTATAATCATATTTAAGCGGGACTTTTTAAGCAAAGAGAGACACAGGGTGTTATATTCTGTTGAAGCTCCCCCCTCGCTCCTTTTTCTTTCACTTTCACAAAAAAATCAATATTTTCTATCGCATAGAATGCATACATGGGAATATAAATGCTGATTCAAATAATCCGTGTAATGTTTCTAATAATTCTATTTAAATGGTCATTTTTAAGCAAAACGTAGCTTAGAATCTGATATTATTTTGCCTTCTCATCGCCACCACCACAGCTTTCTTTTTCTTTCAGAGTCACAAAAAAATTGTACATTTTCAATAGCTTAGATTGCAATTTGTCAATTTCTAGAGCTGTAGAGTTAGTATTTTTAAAATTGGGCAATCTACATGCCATTATTCCATCTTATTTTATAGTTTTGTTTGCATGGCGTTATTACCCATATAGGTGGGTATTAACGCCAAATAGCATTGGCCAAGAAAAAACGCCATTACATTTTATGAATATATATCTGTTAAATTATTTTATTTTATATAGATAGTCAATGAGTTGCTGTATCAGATCCTATATTTGTTTGAAAAATGCAATCTAAAACTAAGCCGTGAAAATTGGTAGAACCTTAACGTGGCGTTATTACCCCAGGGTACCTTATTTATTTTTACTTCCCAAATCATAATAAACAAGTAAGAAAAATCATGCGTTAAGCATAGATTATGAAACACTTTCCAACACTTCCTGAAATATTTAACAAAACTTTATTATTTAAGGAAATAAGATGCTAATGTCCATAGCCAAATATGTGTTCCAATACTTTTGAACAGCCCTGTATTTGATCCGTCGGTAGACATATATACATACTATATGATGGGAAAATTTAGTTTAGCGAGAAAATGCCTAACTGATTGAAATTTCTCTTTCAGCACTTTATTCTAATAGAAGGAAAACACTTCAATACTTTTGTTCAGCCCTTTAATTTACCTAATACCTTTATTACACGCCATTATTTTGTTAAAATTTAGTTTAAACAAACACACTCTTAAAACTACTTAAATCATATTTCCAGAAATTATCATCTATGGGTAACCATGTAGCTAATTCTTTGCGTGACCCTGTATATCATTTAATCTATATTCTACAAACATTTCTTAGTAAACTGAAAGCAATTCAACGTAAAAATGAATAACCACCTTTGAGCTAATTACTCTCATATTCAGTAACCCCTATGAGCTCTTTTGTGTAACCCTGTATATCAACTATAACATTTATATACGCCATATATGCAGAAAATTTAGTAAAATTTAAAAGCGCATATCATAATTGAAAAAATGCATTTCAACCATCTATCAGCTATCATCGATAATATACAGTACTTCGGATAAAAATATAAGATTTGAAATATTTTGTATGGCCCTGTATATGTCATGCACTTCATATTATGCGTTAAATAATAATTCTCAACGGCGTATATCAATTTTATGATACTTGAAATCGTTTAACGTTATTAAAATATGTCGCAAACAATTCCCCCCTTTATTATTGTGTAATCTAATTCTTTTGAGTGGCCCTGTAAATGAATGATAACTATTATTTTGACAGCACATTTTAAATAATGCGTATTTTAGTGCACTTTGCGAATGCATGTAAATTTGAATAAGTTTGACAGTTTGCAACACCTTTAAAATTCACTTTAAACGATTTTTTCAAATTCGCCGTATTTTTTCAAATTCGCTTTTGACTACCCCTGTAAATAAACTAATCATACTAGAAACTTCATTTTCAATAGGGTTCGTGCTAGGGTAAACATCAATAACACATAAAAATTTCATAGCAATCTGAGAATATTTACGGGAGTTAGAGTGAGGACAGACGGCCAGACCGACAGACGGACAGATGACCAGACAAACCGAATGCATAAACACTTTTCAACTTTATTGGAAAGTGTTAAAAAGAAAAATGATCAATAAAGACTCACCAGATATGGAAATTCCCCTTCTTCAGCATCTCTGCCACCAATAACTCGGGGATCAAGCTCGTCGTCCTCATAATCTTAAAAAAGAATTTATTTATATAAAAAATAAAGTACTACTTGGTTATCCCGTCGACCAATTTTGCCAAATTACACAATCGCCAAACTAAAAGCCAAATCGTATATTGAAATCTTTTTTATTTTAAATAACGAAAAAAGAAACAAATTAGTAAAACTGATAAAAATACAAATTAAAAATGGAATTAAGAATCACTTGATGACGTTTTAAACACATATATCGTGTTTAAAATGATTGAATGTGACATTCACGATCATCCATTATTGGCACTTAATCTTATAATTTGGCAATATTTGGCAATCGACGAGATAATCTAGTACCAAAAATAGACACTTTTTGTGAAAAATGTCTTAAACTTGAAATTTTTTTTAGGTTCTCGTTAATATGACCAAGTCATTTTAATTTTTCCTGTAAAACATGTGTTAGGATAGGATATGCATTGTTTTTTATCCATAAAAATTTACATCTATTCACTTATGACATTTAACATTTATTCATTTATTCTTGCACAAAAATCTGAATTCTTTTATATGGCTTCCCGTAAAACAATTTAGTTTCATTTCAATATAGTCATGCGATTTTCTGCTAGGACACATCATAACATTGTTTTTAAGTAATACAGTCAATCATATGGTAACTTTGCTTCACCTTTACGAAATTTTGATTTATTCTGCCATGATGAAATCTTGGCGAATTATTTCCAATGAGCTGCCACAGTCACACAAATGCTTCTATCTATGTTTTAACAACAAAACTTTGCCAGTAACTCAAGTGATGTAGCAGATTTAATCTTTTTTATTTCTTGGCCCAAGTTACCCTGATAGGTCAAAGTTACCCTGGTAGGTCAAAGATACCCTAACTGACTGTAAAGATTAATATAGAATTTCTCAGAATTCTAAGTTTTCTGTACAAAATCGTTGCAGCAATAGTTTCTTTTAATGATCGAGTATGCTTTCATTATAAACGATACGATATTCACTTTCTCAAAACCATTTTTAAATCACTAAGTTCGACTAAAAGATACTTTTTTTTTATTTGGAGAGTTATGAAAATTGACGTTCAAAATTGCCTGATGCGCATAGACTGTTTCATTTCTGACGCGTTTTCGCTGCTATATAAGATTTTACATTTGTAAATATTTATATCTATATCTATCTATCTATATATATAGATAGATAGATAGATACATAAATTTACTGTTGATTTCTCAAAATAAAAAATTCCGCATATTTGTAACTTTTGAAGCGTTTTGTTTGCATTTCTAATTATGTGTTTCTTCTGAAACTTGTACTGCATGTATTCTATTCAATACTGAATAAATGTTAGCATAAAAAAGCTGCATTTCAGAAATATTTTAGTGTTGAAATTTATAAGCATATGGAAAAAGGTCGTAGCTACTTTTTTTGAAAGAACACAGCATAGTTATAAAAATATATATGTATTGTATATACAGGGTGTCCCAAAAGGTCGTTTACAAACTTAACATGCTGGTCTGTCATATCATGATGAACAATATTAAATAGGAAACTAAGGGTCCCAAATGTCTTCCAAAGGAGATACGCGCCATTAAAGTTTAGGGTCCAAAAATTCAAATTATTATAAAAAACAGAAAAATTGGTCGATTCGTTTGCGGTTTTCACTAAAACTATTCTTTATGTCAGTATTTTCTTGAAAAAAAAACTATAAAGATAAATTACAAAAAATGTCGATAGAGGGCGCTTTAGACTTTGGAGTAACGATAAACTAGTTTTTACCGTTATTTTTTGCATCTCATTAAACTTTTTTAGAAGCTTAGACATAAACTTAAATTTTGAGCTCAAAAATTAAATCGTTGGAAGTGGTTAAGTAGCTCAAAGTGAATTGCGGGGGGGAGGTTCAAATTTCAAATGATTATAAAAAAAGGAAAAATTGGTCCATTGATTTGCGATTTTCACTAAAATTATTCTTTATGTCAGTATTATCTTGAAAAAAACTTATAAAGATAAAATCCAAAAATGCCGATAGAGGGCGCTTTAGACTTTGGAGTAACGTACAACTATTTATTTCCGTTATTTCTTGCATCTCATAGAATTTTTTTAGAAGCTTAGACATAAACTTAAATTTTGAGATAAAAATCTGATTCGTTGGAAGTGGTTAAGTAGCGCAAACTGAACTGTGTTCAATGGGGGTGGGAGGTTCAAATTTCAAATGATTATAAAAAACGGAAAAATTGGTCGGTTTTCGCTAAAACTATTCTTTATATCAATATTTTCTTGAAAAAAAAATTTACAGATATCTTTCAAAAAATTCCGTCAGAGGGCGCCTTAAACTTTATAGTAACCAACAACTATTTTTAACCGTTAGTTTTTGTATGTAATAAATTGCTTGTAAAAGTTCAAACTTAAATTTTGTGCTCAAAATCTGCATCTTTGTCAGTAATTAAGCGGCCAAAAATTGAACTGCGTTCGAGGGGTGGGGAAGGTAACATTTCAACTCCTGAACACAGTTCAGTTTGCGCTTCTTAACCCCTCCTATCGATTTAGATTTTGAGCACAAAATTTAAGTCTGAACTTTTGAAATTTAATTAGATTTAAAAAAAAAAAAAAAAAAAAAAAAAAGATCTAAAATAATTGTTGGTTATTCTAAAGTTTAAGGCGCCCTCTAACGGATTTTTTTAAATTTATCTTTAAAATTTATTTTCAGGGAAATATTGACATAAAGAATAATATTTGCGAAAACCGAGCAATTTTTCCGTTTTTTATAATCATTTGAAATTTGAACCTCTCCACCCCCATTAAACACAGTTCAGTTTGCGCTACTTTACCACTCCCAACGATTCAGATTTTCATCTCAAAATTTAAGTTTATGTCTAAGCTTCTAAAAAAAATTTATGAGATGCATAAAATAACAGAAAAAAATGGTTGTACGTTACTCCAAAGTTTAAGGCGCCCTCTAACGGTATTTTTTAAAATTAATCTTTAAAATTTATTTTCAAGGAAATATTGACATAAAGAATAGTTTTAGCGAAAACGGCAAACGAATCGAACAATTTTTCCGTTTTTTATAATCATTTGAAATTTGAACCTCCCCCGCAATTCAGTTTGCGCTACTTAACCACTTCCAACGATTTATATTTTGAGCTCAAAATTTAAGTTTATGTCTAAGCTTCTAAAAAAGTTTAATGAGATGCAAAAAATAATGATAAAAACTAGTTTATCGTTACTCTAATGTCTCTATCGACATTTTTTGAAATTTATCTTTATAATTTATTTTCAAGAAAATACTGACATAAAGAATAGTTTTAGTGAAAACCGCAAACGAATCGACCAATTTTTCTGTTTTTTATATTCATTTGAATTTTTGGACCCTAAACTTTAATGGCGCATATCTCATTTGGAAGACGTTTGGGACCCTTAGTTTCCTATTTAAGATTGTTCATCATGATATGACAGACCAGCATGTTATGTTTGTAAACGGCCTTTTGGGACACCCTGTATATGTACATTTTGCTTATACATTTAGCAAACTTTTACAATCCACGTCAATTTCCACTGCAATGCATTAATAATCCTCTCACGAACAAATATTGTCATATTTTCTGTAAAAGAAAGGCAAATGGGACATTTTTGTATGTCAGTGTAACAATATAAAAAATATAAATTATATAAATTGAAATTATAATTATAAAAAAAATTATATGTTTAAAATTATAATTATGTAAAATTCATATTAAAAAATGTATAAATAACACATATTTGTGAAAATTATATATTTTATTCTTATAAAAATAAAAAGTCGGGAATTCGTTATTTTGGATTCGTAAATATTGAATCATTTGCAAACTTTTTAATATTAACACCAAACATTAAATCTGAGTACGCCATTAATAATAACTCTTCCAATTTTCAAATGAATCCATCGAAAATTGAAAGATTTGATTTTTAATGTCAACTTCTTCTTTAATTTGCATAGGTTCCGATTATGGAAAATGCATCACTTTGATTTACGCTTAATAGAAAATTGCAATTAGTGAATTTATTTTTTTTAAATATTAATTTTGTTTTGTTTCTTTATTAAAACATGGAAGCAGAAAATAAAAAATCATTATTTAAGCTATGAATTCATGATTTCGGAGTTTTTCTTTCCACTTCTAATCATATTTTCATTAACATCAAAATAATAAGTAATAAAAGAACGTTCTTTTTTTTAATATAACTTTATTTTTTTTTAAATGTTTTAGCTTTCAACATTTTTATGAAGAAATCTGTTTTGACCCTTTTTGGTTAACAAGTTTTAAATTAGTGACTATTATACTCGTTGTAGTCCCGGGTCAGCAAAATGTTCACCCCCCTCCCTTACCCAACTACCTTCAGAAAAGCATTTTAAAAATCTACAACCAAATAATTTAACCCTCTCGGATCTGGTCTACTATTAATAGCACATGTCTTTTAATGGAATATTATATTGCTTTAAGAAATATTTTTGTTGCTATTTAGATGTAGTAATGTTAGTATATGTTTATACATTTACTATATGACTTTATTTATGTTTAAGCATTTAGTATAAAAACGATTGCCATTATTATTATTTTCTTTACGCCGTTTGCGATTTTTTTATTTTAAACATAGATTTCCTTCGTTAAATTTAAATTAAAAGTTTTTTTTTTCTGAAAGAATAGTATGTAATAAAGCATAAAAAGTATTAGAAAGTTGTAATGTTATTGTAATAGAATAGTTTCTAAACATCTCCAAAACTTTTTTCCTTAGCCTATTGTCATATGAATATTACTTGAATAATACGCAAAACAACAATATTCGTTATATTTCAGACATGAAATATTCTTTAAATATTAATAAATCTATCTGGATAGCTAGTGTTACTTTTATTAATATAAAAGTAATTTTTTTTTCTTAATTAAAAAAAAAATCGGATCCAAAAGTGTTATATTGATTAAAATGGCAATTAGTGAAGAATAAAGCTGACTTACCTGCAGAATCTTCAAGTGATTTAATTAAATCCTAAAAAATAAAACGGCGCATAAGTTAAAATGATAAAACTGGAATTATTACGCTTATTAAAGGCATAAAATTAATATATACCGTATGTTATGAAACATCTCTAAATGTGAGCGCCTTTCGTCACTCGGCACCCATCAAGTCGATATCTCACTTCTTCCCAAGTGTTGATTAGCAAAGAAGTTCTGATCAGATGCTAACCCAATCTGACGCCATGTGACTTCTACCTGTAAAGGGTCATAAAGGATACTGTGTGTGCGCCTCCACTACCAGCTCACCATTGCAGCTGTTGCAACAATGGTCCCATAAACACTAATCAACGCTTGAGAAGAACTGAGCCATCGACTTTGATGTGTGCTGGTGCTTTATGGTGAAAGGTGCTCACATTGAACACTTATAAGCTTGTAGGAAAGAATGTTTGAGTTGCTCTTTCATTTATTGTATTAATTACAATTTTAAGTTTTATGTAATAAATACTACCAAGCATTAAAACACCAATATTCATTTAGTAACACCCCGTATATCAACAGCCGGTCATTTGGCCGGTTGTATCAATTCATCGGAGATAGTATCTTTGAAGTATATCTATCATTTCACTATAGTTGTGATACTTTATAAATACATTGGAGTCTCTATACAACGAAACTCCATCTAGCAAATTTCTCTATTTAACGAATTTTTTGTAGGAACGGTCAATTTTTTTCATAATTACATTAAAAAATATCTCCATATAGCGAAGTATATATCTCCATTTAACGAATTTTTTCAAAAGTGCTCTTTCATATATTCAGAAAACGCTTCGAATTATTTGTGGTATAAGTCTCTTTTCCGAGGTTTTCTGGTTTATATTTTATAGATGCACTCCTCTACCTTATTCCTTATGTTAAAAAAAAGGCATTAACCTCCTCCTCCCCCCCCCCCCCCACAAAGAAAAACATCCTTTTTCGCATATTTATACTTGACTTTGTTTTAGTAAGGCAGAGGTAAAAAGGTAATTTCAGAAAAGGCCGTCTTTTTCAATAGGTTTTCATCTACCTAAACTAACTCTCATTATTTTTAGAGTTTAGAGCAGATGTTTGTCGTTTGTGGCGACGTGGAAAATTTTTTGTTGCAAGGGATCATTTGAATGAAGAATTGTTACTAAATGTCATCTATGCTGATGTGATTTTCTACTGCATTTGCATAAAATCGCTCCTAGGATAAGCATAATTCTCTCTGATAAATTAATAATTTTGAAAATAATCAATAAGACACTAGAAAAAAAAAGGAAGTGGCAAAAATATTTGAGATTCCAGCAAAATTCCGTTAAACATTTCCATTTCAAAAACTTAATTAAACAGCTCAAAAAACAATCCTGTTTCAAAATTTAAACATTAAATGAAAAAATTTTTGCCTTTCTCTATTCAACGAATTTTTCTATACAACGAATTTTTTGACTGAACAATGGATTTCGTTATATAAAGAATCGACTGTATTTCAGAATATAAAAGTACCTTACCTTAAAACTTTTTGACTCCACTGTAGCAGCCCATATTATGAACAGGAGAAGTAATACTCGAAAACCAGACATCTTTGAACTTCTTTACAAATTTTTTTCGATTCCTTTAATTTTTATACTCGCTATCCAGTCGAAAATAAGGTCCCACAGATGATAACAGTATCACGTGATTCATTTAATTTTATTCATTTACACATATAAGAATTTCGTTTGTTCCAGGGACAGAAATTCAGCATACGCGATAAGCAAGAATTTTCGTTTTTGTTCCCTCATAATTGAATTCGCAAATAAGTAAATATTGTATAAATACTAAGATAACATTGGTAACAAAGTGATCTAGTTTTTGAAAACTCTGAATTAATTTATTATGGCAGATAATTGAAACAAAGACGCAAAAATGACCTAAATTTTCAATGTTTTATCACATTTTTTTCTGTACGAAATGATATGGCATTTTACATAATTATGAATAAAGGTTTTATATAAAAAATACTGTATTTTCATTTTCATTTTATATAAGAATTTTTCCAAAGTGTCAAAGTTTTATTTTTTGCATATTAAATATTAAAATATAAATAGAAAAGAATGATACATATATCATAAGAAATATTCAAATCTCAACATCAAAAGTATTAGACAATAAAATAGGATAACTTCAGTATTTAATAATTTCATGTGATTGTTTCTCAAAAACTTCTATAAGCATGTATTCTGAATCACCTTTGTATTTACGAATAACTGTTGCTTAAAATCACAAATGAGTCCACTGAAAACCCAGGTTCTCAAAATTATATGCTTTAGCTGATCAATATTCAAATGTTGTTGCGAATTCTTCCTTATTTAACAGTCTTGGCTTTATTTATTTTCTAAATATTTAAAAGATAAAAATGCTTAGGTATATTATTATTATAGGCACAATAATATTAAGAGGTATACTAATATTCATACTATAATAATTCAGCTTTCGCCTCTTCTAACAAAGAAGGTCTGCATAAGGTAGAAGTTTACACAGACAAGGGTCACCCGGGAGTAACTGTCTGGAATTTGGAACCATTCGGTTCCAAATTTTCTAACCGGCTGAGCCAGCAGAATTAGAATAATTCTTTCAACGGGCAAAAACATTGAAAGGGTCATAGGGGCTGGACCAATAAAAAAATTTAGTGGGCCTACTGGTCCGTTATAAAGGTTTCAGCGAGAACGATAAAATAGGAACTATTTTCAATGAATATGTCCTTAAAGAAAATAAGTATAAATGTGTGTCACGAACCGTTACTAGTTTGACAACATTAATACATCAGAAATATAACTTGTACAGTGTAGAGATTGACATCGGACAATTACATTGTGTCTATCCCGGGCTTAATATTTTTTTAGAAGGCTCGTGCCAGGCCGAGATTAGGCTTGCATTGTTTTTCCACTTATAATCGAGCCGGGACAGAACTACACTTATTTTTTCTTAAAATGAGTCGGGCAGACAATATGATTTGTAAAAGTATTAATAGTGATAAAGAACTTAAGTTAACCTAATTTTTAGAAATATACTTCTTGGTGGTTCCTATAGGTGGTTCTCATAGGTGGTTCTTAAATTCACTATTCAACAACACGAAAGTTTGACACATTTTCTGACAAAGTTTTAACTTTAAAGGTACAACATTGACAATCCTGACTATTGAAGAGATTTGGAATCGAATAGCGTTTTCAATTTTTGGTAAATTAGACACTTGTATATACTTGTTGAGATATAAGTTATTGTTATCACGTGGCTGCAGATTTTACTCCCTTCCCATGCTATCGCTTCCGGAAATTCGATTCAAAACGCTAACTTGACAGTATTTTTTTAAATTACTTCTATAAAAAATGGATAACGCTATTCGATTACATAGTTTCTAAATAAAAACACCTGGTAATCTTATCCTTTTCCTAAAAGAAATGAATTCAGAAATGCATGAGAAAGTATCTTCTTTGGATTTGAGAAAACCTTTAATAAAATGATATAGAAATATTTTCACAAATCTACTTTTTATTATACAGCTTCAAAAGTTATGATGTTTTAAACTTTCTTTTTTCTCTTTTTATCTAAAACAAATTATTTTTTATGAAACTTTATTCGAATGTTAGAAGTTTAAGAATCTAAGTAATCATTAACGTTGCTATTGTATATTTTATGTAAAGTATACTGTAAAACCATCCCATAAATATGTATACAATATTCTCTAAAGGAATCTTAATTATATGATAAAAATATGAAATTTTCGAAATAGTAGTAATTGGTTCGGGCCCGAACAGGCTTGGCCGGGCCTAGAAATGTAAAAATATAAACGGGCAGGACCAGGCTGCAATAACGTTCCTTCGGGTCATTCTGGACCTTGAAATTTTGATCCGTACAGACCTCTAACATGAGGATACACACAGAAAACTCTGAAAAATTACAAAATGTTCTTCTCATGTGGATATATATGTTTATAAAAAGAAATCCGTCGAAACCCCAATGTAGCATCTATAAAAAAATAATAAAAATTTCGTTTGTTTGGCAATTTATCACCGATTGGCTGAGGCATAAATTTTATAAAAAATACTCTTTTGTGTGAAATTCTCTTACATATGACTGCATTCGGAACTCCTTTCTTTTTCATTTACGATATTGAATAAATACACACATTTTTAGTTCAAGTTTAATACAAAAAACATAAAATTCTAATAATATCTTCATTAAAAAAAAAAAAAAAAAAAAAAAAAAAAAAAAAAAAAAAAAGTTTAAGACGAAAGTCACGCAATCGCTACACACATATTCCCTTCCGCGTTTCCCCTTGCAGTCTTTTGAATATTTGTACAGCCAAATACTAGTTATTTGTTTATATTTTTTAAAACTGATTTTTCACACAGTTAGCGGCTACGTATTTCAATGTATTTCCACATATTTCGAGATAAAGATAAAATCATACAAATTTCAAGTTTGTTTAGTATTATTATTAGGACCCGGGTAACGCCGGGCGGGTCAGCTAGTTGTTTCATAAAAACAACGACTTATTCAATATCGAAATATTTAAGGAGACCTGTCTTAATTGGACAATTAGATTTAAAATACATTTAAAACTTATCCAGTCTGTGAAACCATACAAATATAAATAATTTTATAAATAACTATATAAATAACTTTGGCAATACGCAGCACAAGCTAGTGTATATTATGTAAACTGATAAACTGCTTCATTGTGGAAGTTTAAAATCATTAAATGCTGTGTATTTAAAGACACGTTTAGTTAGCATTTTCAAAATGCATTAAAATCGCTTACATTTAGAGAAGGAAAATGCTGCTCGGCAAATTGTGGGGCACTTATTACGTTTTTTCGCGTCAAAAATTCAAAACTGTTTTATTTTTCTAGTGAATTCTGCAGCGAAACTCGACTCCTTTATTACGTACTTAAGTATTTTCATTATCTTTTTTTTTTTTTTCAAAATATTCCGACTATGCGGTTGAAAATCTTTCTTGGAGGGTTTATATAAATTGTCGTATAGTCTTCTCATTACTTAGTGCTTAATTTAATTGCTAAAGATTAAAGAAGCGTAGCAAATTCTTTTAGCTGAAAGTTTTATAATTTATTTTCTAAAGATTTAGGAGATACAAATACATAATTAAGCATTATCATTGGCATATTAATATTAAGAACTATATTAATTTTCATAGTTCAGCTTTCACCTCTTCTTTTGCTAGGTTGCTCAGCCTCCTGCGAGTTACGCTCGCCCACCCCCTTTCAGATTTTGAAACCTCCAAAAACATAATAATGTGTACTGTTTAAAAAATAGTATCAGGTTATGGAAGATTGAAATATATTATCAGTATAATGACGGCTATCTTCTGTAATCGGAAATTCATGTTTTTCTGTTTCAAAGGACATTTTTGGAGTTACCTTGGCTTGATCTATTGCTGTCTTAAAAATTGATTGCTGTTTTCGGAATGAATAAGTAAAGATTAATATCACATTGAATAAGCTTGTATAAAATGATTTGGTTTTAAAAAAATTCCGCTATTTTTTTGCCTTATAACAACACTATGGGCATTATTTTTCCTTTAGGTTCACTACTAAAAATTGTGTCTGCTTGCAAATAGCTTTCAGAACTCCGTTATGCAGTGTTCTCCCTGGCTTTTGGCGAACATTCGCAATTTGGCGGATGCGAAATCAAAAACAATAGCCAAATGATAAAAAAATCTTAGCAAAATAGATTCGGGGTGAAATACTGAAAAATCTACAATCCCTTATTGTATCTTTTTTTTTTTTTTTTTTTCAATAGATTCTAAAATAACATTATTTTTTTTTTGCATTTTTTATAAAATAGAAATTTTATATCCGCTACGGAATCTACTAAAAGTAAGTACATTTTAAATATATCCCAAATGCATAAATGTTTCAAGTATTCTTTTAACAACCTAAATAATAATTCCAAATAGCTATCTTTAATTTACGATTGTGAAAATATATACTAAAAATTGAATGAGACTTCGACTCTAACAGATAGAAAAAAATTAATTGGCCATACTTTGCATATAACTAACAATGGTTAATTTCAGCATCGTATTCAAGGAATATTTTCAATTAATTGGCGCTGGATGCGAATAATTTTGTTTGTGTTTTAACCAGTGCCGCCGAATAGATAATGATTACCTGACAACAGAGAAATAATACCTATCACATAGTAGTTCTTGTATATTTGGCTGATGTTGATGCTAAACGGATTAGTCTTTTGTTAGTATCTCTAAAAATGTATAACTGTAAATGGCGCGGTACGATTTAACATTTGAAATGACATCAATCGTTCAGAAACGCGTATAAGGTTGTATTGATAAACATATACACACATAAAAAGAAAAATTGAGAAGTTGCAATTTGGCGAGTCTGATTGTTCGTTTACTCGTCAAATGAAGCATTTTGTCGCAATGTGGCGCATTGGCAAATGGCAGCGAAAATCCTGCCCTTATACTTACATTTTATGCTGTGATCGAGTTTTAGATATTTTTAGAAATATGTATACCTTATTCATGAATTCTTTTATCTGTTTCAATGCACAATTAACCTTCCGTCTACCAGACGGGTCCATTGGACCCGACAGCAATATTTCTGGTGTCAATGGTAAAATGAGAAATTGTCGATTGACACCGGAATTTATAAAGGACTTGTCTAGATATTACGAATTCCTTAATTTAAGCTTTCATTGTAAAAGCAAAATTATATTAAAATATTACTGGTGCCGTTTGCAAGTTTGGAATTAAAATTAGGTGTTGCCGTAGATAAATGGGTGTTTTGTCTGGTAGACGGAAGGTTAAGCATATTATCAGGATCTTTTTTAGAATGTATATTTCTTATCTTAATTCATGATAATATTACAATATGTACTTGTCGAATACAATGTTGGTTCTACAAATTCCATTTGTATTCATTTTATTTATTTATTTTTCCTCCATGTTTCAATGTTTGTAATTTTCTATTAAATTCAATGGTTCATATATTGTAATACAATTAATGATTATATGTATATTGCAGGTTTATTTTATTTTTATTTTATATTATTTATTTATTTTATTATTATTATTATTGTATGTGTGTGAATGTAGAGTTTTTAGTAAGTGATAGATGAAATATGTTTTATCGCGATTAACTTAGGTTATAATTTGTTGTTTCTCTGAGAACATGCATGAGACTTTATTCCTTGACTCCAAATCATACTTTTGTCGTCCGTTACAGTTTTTGTATTCTTAAAAAGATAAATAAACAGAAATAACTCAATTTGAGTTTGCTTTTTCCGTTCCATCAGAAATACGGTTTTTGTTTTAAAATTCTGGGCTTTGTGTTCGATTTCAGATATTTTCTTCTGTACATCGACTACTTATCATATTTGTTTGATTAACATGGGTTTTTCTTTTTAATCGATGATGTTTGTCATTCACTTTTGTTATTGTATTTTAGGTCGTACCTCATATACTTTTCATCATGAATCTTAAAATCTAATTTCGTAATTTGATGCTAGGAAGCGCTGTCAAGTACCTCGTTATGTACACAGTTAAATTTTGAAACTTTGGCTGCATCATCACTCCACCGCTTTTATAGGACTAGGGGGGCTCCGCCCCCCTGCTCGTTACACTCGCCAACCCCCGCGTAATCACTTCGCGATTCCAAGTTGTAGGCAATCCCTGCTTGCTGCGCTCGCCAATACCCCATGGTATGAATAAGCAGTTGCAGACCTTTCAAATGATGTGTCACACGACTGGTGATGTAAAGAAATTAAAAATGTGGAACCCCTTGGGGGGGCAGATTGAGGGATGACACACAAGACATCCATAATATGAATAAGCAGTTGCATACCTTTCAAATGATGTGTCACACAACTGGTGTTGTAAAGAAATTAAAAATGTGCCCCTCATGGGGGGAGCAGAGTGTGGGGGTGACACACAAGACATCCATAATATGAATAAGTAGTTGCGAGCCTTTTAAATGATATGTCACACGACTGGTGTTGTAAAGAAATTAAAAATGTGACCCCCTGGGGGCAGAGTTGGGGGTGACACACAAGACATTCATAATAAGAATAAACAGTTGCAGACCTCTCAAATGATGTGTCACACGACTTTTGTTGTAAAGAAATTAAAAATGTGCCCCCCTGGGGGCAGAGGGGGGGGGGTGACACACAAGACATCCATAATATGAATAAGCAGTTGCAGATCTTTCAAGTGATGTGTCACACGACTGGTGTTGTAAAGAAATTAGAAATGTGCCCCCCATGGGGGGCAGAGTCGGGGGTGACACAAGACATCCAAAATTTGTATAAGCAGTTGCAGACCTTACAAATGATGAGTCACACGACTGGTGTTGTAAAGAAATTAAAGATGTGCCCCCCTGGGTGGGGCAGAGTGGGGGTGACACACAAGACATGCATAAACTGAAAAAGCAGTTGCAGACTTTTCAAATGACGTGTCACCCGACTAGTGTTGTAAAGAAATTAAAAATATGCCCCCTGGGGGGGCAGAGTGGGGGGGGTGACACACAAGACATCGATGGTATGAATAAGCAGTTGCAGACCTTTCAAATGATGTGTCACACGACTGGTGTCGTAAAGAAATTAAAAATGCCCCCCCCCCCCTGGTGTTCAGAGCGGAGGGGGACACACAAGACATCCATAATAGGAAAAGGCAGTTTCAGACCTTTCTAAAGATATGCAACACGAGTGCTGTGGATAAAAATTTAAAAAATTCCCCTTTGGGGGGGCAAAGTGGGGTGCGGCGCCCCAAACATGCATAATTGGAATGAGTAGTTACAGTTCTTTTAAACTATAGAGGGGCTCCGCCCCCCTGCTCGCTACGCTCGCCAACCCCCCCCCCCCCCCGATTAATCGCTTCGCGATTCCAAGTTGTAGGCTACTCCTGCTTGTGGCGCTCGCCAATACCCCATGGTATTGCTTTGCAATCCAAGGAGTGGTCCACCCGGATGCGTTATTTCCGGAAATCTTACACATCAGCATCATTCCAGGAGTCATTCCTTTTAAGGCTAGTTTTTTTTTTTTTTTTTTTTTTTTTTTTTTTTTACTATAGAAGGATGTCTCTATTCTGACCAATGATAATGCTCCATAATACAATGAAGTGATTGTTTTCTATAAAAGCGATGAAGTGTTGATGCAGCAAAAGTTTCAAATTTTTAACAGTGTAGCTGATAGTTGTTTTACTATATTTAGATATTCCAATCATGGTTGTAGCTAACTTAGTTCACCAATTATTTGATGTGAAATGCACTAAAGAAATAATTTTATATACAACTTTTTTGTATTATGTCGTCATCTTGCTTACTGCATACACTGTGGTATAAGTCGATCACCACTTTCATGAAGAATAATTGGTTTAATACCAGTATTTCTGACAAGTTGTTAAAACGTAGAATTTTCAAAATCTCCCCGTGTTAAAATAAGACAGATAAAACTATTCAGAAATACTGGTATTCAAATTGATGTTTCATTTCAAATTTGGGCGTACTCCTTCTTATATAACGACCTCAGATTTCAGAGGCTAAGGGGTACAAGTGAAAAAAATTCGATTTGGAATCAATTGATAAATAGATTATAATTGACTTTAAATTTGAAAATCCATAATAAGTGACTGAATTGAAATAGGAAACTGCTTCTAATTTCAATTTGATCTTTGAACTCCTATTTAAATAACTGAAAAAAAGTAGAGTGCAATTTATTTTAAATTTATATTTAATCAATACTGATTATTATTCGGCAAAAGTTGTTTATCTGGAAAACATAGCACATAAATAGAAAGACACTTACATTTCGTTACCTGAAATAAAAGCAGCATATTTCCAGATCGTCTGTTCACTTGGTTCATTTTTTTTTTCTTAAATTTTGTCACTTATCTCTTAGCTTCTGGGGTTCTCATATCGGAGCATATACACCCAGAAAAAAGTTTTGTTGAATCAACAAAAATTTGTTTGGTCCAACAAATGTTTTCGTTTAAATATGGGTCGATAGAAATTTTGTTAAAATAAACTTTTTTGTTTTGTTTACAATATTTTGTTTACAATTTTCATTCGAAATGCATAATAACGTAATAGTAACGTCATTAATCAGTCTCGATTTGAAAAAATTTTATTATCCAAAAATTTTGTTAATCCTTTATAGCTATATAAGTCAATGAAACAAAATTACGTGAGATTAATGGCTACTGCAGACCAATTTAAATTTTGCAAGAACAACAAAATTTTGTTGGAATTACAAACTGAAAATACAAGACTTTAGAAACACTAAAACAAAATTGATGAAATTTTGTTAGGATTTTATAAGAGTGTTAACAATATTTTTTTGGCTGAGCAACAAAACCGATTTTTTACTTTAACGAAAAAATTCGCTTAAAACAACCAAAATGTACTGAATAAAACATGTTTTGTAGTTTTAATCAATTCCTTTTTCTGGGCGTACGATATTTGTTTATTAGTTACCCATCATACGTAGTATAGGGTAAGTCTTGCGATCGTTTTGGAAATCGAAAAAAAAAAAAAAAAAATGACGGTTTTACACGTTTCAGATAGTGGAGATTAAGAAAAACATATTTTTAGAAAAAAATTTGCCGTCAGTCTGTCTGTCTGTGTGTCTGTAAACGTTCTATCTCCCGAACAAATTGAGATAGAGACCTGAAATTTTGTATGTACTTAGTATGTAAGAATGGAACGAAGCCTATTTAATATTAGTAACCCTCGATTATCCGGAACTATTTTTTTCGGACTCTCGAAAAATTCGTTCTGATGAAAAAGCAATAAAATAACACAAATTCTGCATAAAGAATGAAATCGATCGGATTATTAGTTACTGAGATATTTGTAATCCTGTTTCCACATTTTTCGATTTTTCATGACTCTGCATTTTATTCAAATTTCAATTCAAAGATATATTTTAATTGGAAATGAGACGCTTAATCCGATTCAGTAAACTGTTAGTTAATAGGATTATTATTTTTAGAGTTACAAGGATGTTTCTTTTACCCAATCCGGTACTATCTGAGTAATTCGGCATTTTATATAATTTGTCGAAATTGGTTCATCAGCAATTCATTAATAGATCGTTATTATGTACAGGGTGATTATTAAAAAACTATCCCGACATTTGGGCCCATAACTATCATACCATTCACAGAAACTGAATGAAATTTTGGCAAAAGGTATTTTGAGGTATGCGCTCAAGAATGATATGGAAAACAACAGTGTCACTTAAACTGCTACGGTTACAGTGAAAACATTTCGAAAAAATAAAATGGCAACACCCAGTTTTTTGCATTGGAATGTGATCTCCATTGTGAAAAACCCTATATAACGTTGGAACGGCAACTGTAGCATGAAAATCACCGGCGGTAGATAGGCTAAAAGTGAGGACAGCCATCAAGGACAGAGAAGCAGCATAAAATAAAGCATTTTATTGTGTTTCACAAAATTTCCACATGACCTCTCACGATGAGACTTTGCATGCGGCAGATGGTGGATATCACTACAGCACGTACCATAGCAACTGGAATCTCCTGAATCGCAGTTCTGATGGCATCTTTTAAATCAGATTCAGTTTCAGGATGAAATTGATACACTTTGGATTTCAGATATCCCCACAGCCAGAAATCCAATGTTGTCAGATCAGGAGACCTTGGTGGCAACGGAAGCGGGAAATGACGGGAGATACCTCTGTCACTGAACTGTTGACTTAAGACCTGACATGTGGAGGAGCGCCATCTTATATCCACACAACTTCAGATATAGCATTTTGCCGTTGCAATGCGGGAATCGCGTAACGAGTTAACATGTCCAGATGGCGAACACTCGTTACTGCACACGTTTGCAGATCACCGGCAGTAACCTCTTCAAAAAAGTAAGTGCCGAGGACGAATGTATTCGTTATACCACACCGCACAGTCACTTTTTCCTCGTGTAATGGACGTGTGAATTATTTGCTGCCCAATGCACACAATTTTTCGAATTCACGTTACCAGTTAACCTTTTCCGGCACACTATGCCCGGTCTGGGATACTTACTTTTAATTCCAAACTTGCAAATGGCACCAATAATATTTTAGTAAAAGTTTGCTTTTACAATGAAAGATTAGATTAAGGAATTCAAAATATCTAAAAAATTCGTTTGTGAATTCCGGTGTCAGTCGATAGTTTCTCATTTTACTACAGATTTTGCCTGTGCCGGAAAGGGTTAACGAGAAATATACCTCATCTGTCTACAGAACGCGGTAAAGGCCAGCTGCTATCTCCATTGTACCGGATAAGGAATTGGTTTGCAAAATCCAGCCGTAATTGATAGTCTTTCGCTGGACACGCTGGAATCGATATAGAAACATGTTCAGAACAGAGCGCAGTTGAATTCGGCAGATTCAGAACGCGTGAAAAACCACGTGCATTTGCAGGACGAACTGTGCTTATCGTTTGATGGAATTCTGCAACAGCTTCCACAGGAACGGAAGGTCGTCCAGACCTAGATCGATCGCATGTGCAACCAGTTTCTTCAAATTTATGAATCAAGTACCGTATAGCTTCGACAGTGCACGTGCCTCACCGTAATCTATGGTTGCGGTGGTAAACACGTAAGGTCTCTGCGGCATTTTGTCCATTCAGGTAATAAATCTTTACGATTTCCCCCAACGTTCTTTCCCTGAAAGCGGCATCTTGTTCGTAATGGCAGACATCAACATACGCGGATCGCATTTCGCAGTACCTTTTCTTTCACCTAGCGTGACGACGTCAGGCATGACTGTGTCTTACGCAGAACCCGAAATTTGCGTTTCTTGGTTTCTTCTCGCTTCTTGGAAAGCTAATCAGGCTGGGATATCAGTCGAAGAAATGGTGTGACGTGTGACATAAATGAAACGAACATTAATGCTCAGGTGCACGACATGTCTTTTTTACTTTTACCTTTCCTAGCTCCGGTGATTTTCATGCTAAAGTTGCCATTCCAACGCTATTTAGGGTTTTTCACAATGGAGATCACATTCCAATACAAAAAAACTGGGTGTTGCCATTTGATTTTTTCGAAATTTTCTCACTGTAACTGTAACTGTTTGAGTGAAACTTTTGTTCTCTATACCATTCTTGAGCGCATATCTCAAAATACCTTTTGCCAAAATTTCATTCAGTTTCTGTGAATGGTATGATAGTTAGGGGCCCAAATCTCGGGATAGTTTTTTATAATCACCCTGTATATTAACAATATTTAGCTATACGTTTAAATTTTCCTTTTGAATTGCAATGTCTTGTATAAATAGTTCTCCACATGGTATATTTTCATATATTATGTTATGCATATCCATGATGGGTAAATATTACGGTTGCCCCCAACGACTAGTTTTAGTCGTAGGCAATTTTCGTGTTGAATAAAACTTAAACACAACAAAAATTAAACAGACAAAATTTTTATTTTATTAATCAGAAAAAAATTACAAAGCGGTCTGTTTCATTTCAAGATTCCAGGGGGTGGGGAGGAGTGCTTCTAAACACTGCAGATGGACGCATCATTTGTAGCTTGCATGATGTAGTCGTAAAAAGAACTAACCCGAGTATAGACGGCTGGAACAATTTTACCGCATCCGACAATTCCGTTGATGTAAGAGGTGATTCCAATCTGGACTGGAGGACTGCTTAGGATAACCAAAGGCCCACCGGAATCTCCCTGCAATATAAACAAGTTGGAAATTGCACGTGAGGCGTAGCAAATGAGGTGCGTTCGTACGATAATAAAGTTTTAAAAATATCACACTCATATATCAATCTCATAAAATTGTAAATAGTTAATTACAATTAAAATGCGCAACAAACAATGTTCTTTCTATACTCATTATGTAATGGAATACTTTCGTGTGGACTTGTAAATCAATAACAAATGTTCTCTGCACAACAGATTATGCAAAATCTATATTATAATATGTACTTTATGATGCATATCAATATTATTATGTTCGAAGGAGTGTAATATTATTAAAATGCATTTGAAACTTTTTTTTTCCATTGACTGTAATGTAACGGAGTACTTTTGATTGTCCCTGTATTTGATCGATGCATCCTATTTTCAAAAAAAATTTTGAAATGACTTGAAAAAATTATGTAATAAGTATGTAATTTAAATTTCAAACGATTAAAATGCATTTGCTACATTTTTCCCCATTGACCGTAATGTAACGAGATACTTTTGATCGTCCCTGTAATTGATCTATTCATCCGATTCTCATAAAATTTGAAATGGCTCGACAAAATTATGTAATAATTATATATTTTAAATTTCAAACGATTCGGTTGGGTAATTTTTGCTTTGTTATATGCGGACAGACAGACGGACGAAAGGACGGACTGAACGACAACTATAGGTGCTACGTATTTACATAATTACGAACGCACCTAAAAACAAGTGGTTTAGGGTTGTTCGCAACTTCTCCGCTCAAGAAGCGAAAAACGTTTTGACACATATACAAATTTATTTTTTAACAGAAAGATATAAAATTGTAATGCCTGACTATGGAAACGATTTCGAATGGAACTTAATTTTCCATTTTTTTTTATAATTAAATTACCTATCGAGTTATAAACTATTTCCACCACGTGATCACCCGTTTTTCTCCTGCTTTTCGACCGGTTTTTCTACTTTCGTCCGGAAATGTGCTCAAAAACGTCATCTTTGAAGGCTTGTTATGAAAAATCTATTGCGTTTTTTAAAAAAACACAAAAATGAGTGCATTTAGACAGTTTCTGAATAAGAAAATCTGCTACTTTCTTGCATTTCCGAGCAAAAATAAATTAAAGTATATGTCACAAAGTTGCTCTTCTTGATTGAATAATACCTTTAAGAGTGACCGCAGATCGCACAGAGGGTTTCGTTTAATATCTCCTTTAAAACATTTTATCATTAAATTAACAAGCGAAAATTGTCAATAGAAAATTAATCATTTCTTACATAAATGGCAACACCATTGTATTTAGGAATGCGCCTCTTGGTAACTATCCATTATCCTATTTCTTTTTTTTTATATTTAATGAATAATATTTATAGTAGAACTTCCTCAAAAACCGCATTTTAAATGATAAAAACAGCTGCAATTTTTTTTTAAATTGCTAATAATTTAAATGAATAGGAATTTAATAAATAAATTTAAAAAATATTTCATTTCACATGCCAAAATAGATGGTAAATATAATGTAATATGATGTAATAAAAACAAATAAGCGCGTTTTTCACGTGATTTATTTAATCCATTAATTTATATTACATACACAAAAATAATTTTTATATCTATTTAAACTTGCGTGCAACAATTAGAAGGCAAAAGAAAAAAAAAACAGCAAAACATGAACTGATGATATTAAAAAATATATTTTAATTAAAATATTAATTTTTTCAAAATTTTATGATTTTTTGTGTGACAAGAGATATTCAGCTATAAGTACACAAAATTTTAACTCTCTGACTTATATAGTTTTTGTGCACGGACTCTGTGACAGACAGACAAAGGATAGAGACGGGTTTCGTCAGATGAACGAACTTATTTTTTTTTGGTAATTTATTCCAGAATAGAATTTTTCCATGGCAGGCCACGTGACATTCGGTTGGTTGAATAGGGTTTTAAGGCGCAGAGTCTATTTTGGGACATGTTGCGCCAAACCACGTGACGGAAAGAAAAATAAATAAATTTTTATACTAAGGTTTGATAATCGCAGTACAATTTTTTAACTATTGATTTCATAAATTTGGTTCTTTCGCACCCAGATGTTATTTCGTACGCTGATTCATAAAATCTAAAAAAAAAAAAAAAACTTACCACAGCTTTCCAATTTATGGAAAAATCATTTTTTAAATTTATTAAAGAGATGCTTTTTCGAACAGACAATTGTGAGGAATTTGTTAAAATTAGGAAAACTGAAATACCGATCGCGTTTAAACTTTAACATAGTTACATTTAAAATGAGCTGAAACATTCATTTAAATCATCATCATTCATCATCAGCACATTTAAAATGAGCTGAATTTTTGTTGGGGGGGGGGAGGAAGGGAGGGATAATTTTCTCTTTTTTCTTCACTTAGTCTAGTTATTGCGTTTTGAATGCATTTTCTCACTGAGCATATATATAAATATTTATTAATATTAAATATTTGAAAGAGTGGAAATTTTTGGGGGAGGGGAAGGTCGTCCGGGAGGGGGGCTATTTTCTAAATTTTGTTAAGTTTGGAAAGACTAAAGATCGATCGCTTTTTTAAATTTGACATAGTGTATAACACATAATCAGAATTTTATAAAATTAAAGCTAATCGATTTTTAGAGGAGGGAAGGGGCAATTTTCTATTTCTTTTCTTCGGATCAGCTATTTATTGCGTTTTGAATGCATGTTTTTTTTTTTTTTTAATAAGTACTCAAATAAATATATTTTTTTAACATTAAATATCTAAAAGAGGGGAAAATTTAGGGGGAGGACCTATTTTCTAAATGCTGAGTATACATTTCATGTAACATACACTGTTGAAAATCTTGTCCTAGTTTGAACCAAATTTTGGTGCTAAATAGCTGCCACTGCAAGGTGGTGAAATATTGAACCAATATTTGGAGCTCCTGTTGAAGCATAGTTCCAATAGTTGGAACGAGGTTGAAATAAGAAGCTCGAAATGTTGTTACGAGATTTCACCATCTTATGGTGGCAGCTACTGAAAACCAAAATTTGGTTCAAGCTAGAGCGAAATTTTTAACAGTGTATTGTTGGAAAGGCTTATGAAAACTTATTCATATTACACACCTCTGATTTGTCTTCCTAGAATAAGGAAGTAGCCTTTTTTTAAGTCTTAAAAAATGAATAACAATACGTACATTACAAACTCCCATGAAGAATCCAGTTGCACAGAGTTTGTCATCGTTCACACCACTGTTGACGTAAGAGCACAAACTATTGGAAACAATGATTTGACCAGTATACTGAAGTTTGTCAGGAATTATAGCAGGAGCTGAAACAAAAATTCCTTTTAATCACACTTTTTAAAATATAACTTAATTATAACAAGGCACACAAAATATTTTACCCGCTCAAAAGCAGGCCACAATCTGACACATTTACAGGATCGTTTTTAAATGTTAAATCATGAAATTGGCAGCCGTTCTATAAATCCACCTGAATTCTATGCCAGCTGGCATATTTATTCGAAAGTTGCAACTCCATTTTATTTATTTATTTATTTATTTTACTAGAGGTTCTACCCCACTTTACGCCGAATAAAAACTCATTTATTTTAAGGATGGACATTTTTCATTGGGTCATTTGGAACGTCCCGTCCGTTCGGGAAAATCAGTTCGTACCGGAAAATTCTTCCCATTAATTACAAAAAATTAAGTATCGGAAACAATATCCAATAATTAAATGATATAAATTTTATGTACGAATTAATTTCCCAAAACGGACACGGCACTCCAAACGATCCAATAACAGAGTAGGATAAATAATAATGTTAATGCGTAAAAATCAATTACCGCATTAATATATTACTGTAAAGTTCCTGTTAACCCTTTATCTAACGAATTATGAATTCATGAAAATTTTACATTATAAAGCATATTACGTAGATTGTTTAAACTAAATTAAAAGATTTACATAATCATTTAATAAATTTTTGAAAAATTTTAGAAGGATTGAAGGATTTAGAAGTATTAATTAAATTTAAATTTACAGACATTTATAACCCCTCTCAAATCTTTTTTTCTAAATTGTTTTCTTAGTATTTTGTAGAATTATAAAATGTACAAATATGATGTTCTTACAATATAAATATAAAAATATTTCCGAATTGGAAATTCCCTATCTCCCTCCCTCAGCGCCAAGAAAGCTGAAAAGATGCAAGGCAAAAAAAAAATCATCCTTTTATTTATTTATTTATTTATTTATTTATTTTTGTGTGTGTGTGTAATTGATAATGCTTTTGGAACAAGATAAAATAATGTTTCTGTGATTCATTCCGCACAGTATTACAACTAATTGACTCATCTAAAGAATTTTATAAATAATTTTAATGGTACTTATAAGTACCGTCGGTAGATAAAGGGTTAATAAATAAATGCTCCTGAAATGATAATTGACGGAAAAGAGCATAAACTACTTCGGGCTGTTATGCCCGGAAAATCAGTTAAAAACCTCAACTTTGTCATAATTTTCTAAAATGTCCTGGTCCTGAATATTTCAGAATTTTCATAATTCCTCCTTAATATTTTCTGAAATATATTTGAAATGGTGTAACATCATTTAAAAATACTCCAAACGTTTTTTTCATCCCCATGACTGTAATGTAACGGATTTTTTCGAGTATCCTTGATGAATTAAATGAATTATAAATATTTATTTCATTTTCAGTTCTAAACATTCCATAATAATCCTCAATGACATATATCTATTGCATGGCAATTCAAGTACATTTATGAAGCATGGACAAACACACAGCAAAAAAAAACAGACAAACCGAACACATACACACTATACATGAGATCCATAGTTGCCAGTCGCCACGTGGCGACTAAATATTTTGATTTGGTGACTAATTTCCGGCGTGTAAGTCGCCATCCTTTGGCGAATTTTGCAGGGTTTTTTACGATCATTTGACGAAAATCGCGTTTCTTCACAATCCTCTAATGAGAACCCCACGTTTTCTCGCAATCCTCTGACGAAAATCGCGTGTGTTTTGGCGATCCTCTAACCAAAATCGTGTATTTTTTTCGCGATCATTTGACAAAAATCGAATTTTTCACCGATTCTTTGGCGCAAGAGTTGGCGTATTTTTAGATCCTTTGGTAAAAGTCGCCTTTCTTTTGCGATCTTTTGACGAAATTCGCGTTGTTTCTAAATTTTTCTTAGAAATTAAGGCGTGGTGGTGTCTGGAATATCTGAGTTTAGTAGAGTCCTTAAAAATTTTTGGAATCTGCACCGTTAAAAAATTACTGATGTATCAAGTTTGATAGAAAACTATAGGTGAAAAGGGCTAATCTAAATCAAAAATATGGACGTCAGTACTATCCCCTTTTGAATTTGTTTATTAAGCGTCCCAAATATGTCTCATTTTTTTGGCGAATACCTTTTTCTTTCTGTCATTGAATTACGTTTTCAAATATTATATTGTAATTCTATTACATTAAAATATGCTATAAAAAGATAAATACAGTAAGAAATATGATTTAAAGATTTGATTACTAAACTGATCGTAATAAATTTTCCTCACAATATATGACGTAACTTAATCATTCTAGAATTAACGACTTAAGAGTATTAACGACTAACTGGCGCAATTTTAGAAATTTGCCAAATTGGCAATATTTTAAAATTATTTATTTGCATTATTTACTTATATTTTTGATTATATTATTTACTACATTATTTATTGTGTTATTTACTTACGAATATTTTATTTACAATTATTTGTTCATTTTGGATCTGAATATTTACGTTGATGAATTGGCGAATTTCTCGCATTGCCGCTAAGGCAGATGCCAAACAATTATTAAATCTGCGTTTTAGCCATAAATTTAAATGTAAAAAACACGGCCTCAGAGGCTATTCTCCCTATAGTGTGATCGGAATCGGCTTGGCATTCTGCCAGCATGAGATCTTACAAATATGATCTATCAGTATACTTACCTCCGTTGATAGGACTTTGATTTCCCCACCCCATGACTGTGGCCTTAGATCTCCTGTATGCATCCTTAGGTGTGTCCCCTCGAGCAAGACAGATGGGTTGGACTTCGGCGCTCAGTGGAATTTCTGAAGTGGTCCTGAAGAGTGCAACGTCATTGTCGATGCTTTGTCCATCGTATTCAGGATGAGCCATAACGCTTGTGAAATTTATTAGGACACTTCCGGCGCTTCTGCTGACATTGGCAACAGCGTAGTAGGCATCAGCAGGTTGCGGCACTCCATCGCTGTAAGTTAACAAAATTTAGAATAAAGTTTAACTCTCTAATTCATTAATTATTGATTTTGAATGATCGATTGGGATATAAACTAAAAATAAAATGCGGATTAAAATTGGGGCTTATTTCCTATTAACCCCCCCCCCCCCAAAAAAAAAAAAATCACACTAACATTTTTTTTTTTTCAACTTAAGCCAAATACTTTAATTATATATAGTTGGCGCTTTGGCTGACATTGGCAACATGCGTAGTAAATATCAGCAGGTTGCGGCACTCCCTCGCTGTAAGTTAACATAATTTAGAATAAAGTTTAACTGTCTAACTCATTGATTATTGATTTTGAATGATCGATTGGGATACTAACTAAAGATAAAGGCGGACTGAAATTTGGGCTTATTTTCTTATTACTCCGAAACAAAAAAGAAGAAAAAGAAAAAAAAATCACTCTAACATAATTTTTTTAACCTAAGCCAAATACATTAATTATTTATAGTTCAACACACTTACCAAATATTACAATAAGTATTTAGGATTATGAGAGACCAATCCCTAAACATTTCACAGTAAAAAACAAACAAACAAAAAAAAAAAAAACCTCTTGTTTAGCATTGTTGAGTAAAAATAGTACTGTTAGCTTAACAAAAAAGAGTTTTTTACACTGATTATTCGGCCATTAGATAAGTCGAAGGAAATTATTATAAAATACTAGTGTCCAGAACATTAAGAGTACCCATTTACGTAGGATAGTAGTGGTCAGTGAGAATCACCTCTAGATTGCAAAGGACTAAAACATGAAAAAAGTTACTTACAATACGACACAATGAGCCGCAGTCATTACAGTCGTTGGGGATATAATCGAACCAGTGCAGATAAATTGATTGTTGTAATACAAGGCAACCTATAAAAAAAAATAATAATAAATGTTAGTCATCATCTGAAATTTCTGTTGATATTATTGGAAATTTCTGGATATTCAAAATCTGTCCCATATTATTTACCAATTTAATTACTTATGATTTATTTACCAATGATTTAAGTTTTATCAGTTGCGATACAAATGAGAAAATTTTGAAGTATACTAATTTCGGCATCATTGAGCGTATTGTCTTCAGTGCTCTCAACGCTTTTGGTACTGAGGACGGAGATAGAGCTATACTATGTAATGTAGTATTTCGTTTGCTAAATGAGTTTAAAAAGGACCCATTTTCTTAAATAGATTATATCTGTATTCTTTCTTAATTGCCATTTAAGCCGAAATTAAATTAGACTTCAATATATTTAGCAAAATTAATGGAGCCATACATTCATTCTAAATTTTAAAAAAAATGTTAAATGTAATAAACGTTACAAAAGTAAAAAAAAAAAAAAAAAAAAAAGTAAAAGAAGTAAAAGAAAGAGAACACCAATCTTATATTTTACAAATTTTTGCGTAACTTTTATTTTTAAAATTCATAATTAATCAAATAGGAAAGATTTGTCGTATTCACAACTACTAGGGTTAAAACGCTTGTTGAGAAGAAATTTTTTGCGACTTCTTCCCTTAAAATGCATGATTTTTGCAAAAATTGTTTAAAATTGCAAAATTTCTCTGAAAAATTCCATATTTTTATAATTATAAGTAGTGTTTTTATTAGTTCAATATTAACTTATTTAGCAAATAAAAATCAACACACTTCGAGTTTAGATTTATTACTAAGAAATGATGCCAATAATATTTAGAAAGATCACATAATCTAAGTAAATACGATTTGCTTTGAATGTCATAAAAATCCGACAATTCTCTGAAATATATGCGATGTTTTTGGGTTAGAGTAAATGTTGAAAGAAAGCAAAAAGATCAGTTCGTATAATCATGAAGTTACGAAATTAACTGTGCTCAACTGTTATTGACGGTTTTACAGCAAAATTAACATATTACATAGGGAGGCGATAGTATATACAATCATTTCATCGAGATCATCGTTGAAATTCCAGAATTAGCAAAAATTCGATTCTCATATTAAAACGCAATCGGTCTGTCAAGTCCTATCTTGGTGGAAAACACTTGAAAACCCAATTTTATCGGCTGACTCATAGGTTTACCACAACGTTTTCTGCACCCAAAGGCATCAATATATGGTAAACTGGGAGCAGACAAACACAATGGTAAACCTACGAGTCAACTACTAAAATCGGATTTTTGTGTGTTTACCACCAAGATAGGACTTGACAGACCGATTGCGTTTTAATATGAGAATCAAGTTTTCTGGAATTTCAACCGTAAACTCCGAGGATGTGATTGTCTGTGCTGACGGTCTCTCGTTCTAAAATGAAGTAGTTAATACGGTTGATAAATGTTATAAAGCATTGTGCATCTAAAATATAATATTGCTGAAATAACTTCGAGTAATAATAGCATGATCTTCTACATGATTTGATTCGTTTGTAAATATACTAATAACTTTTGAATTGCGGTTAAAGCAGGTCCTTTTTATGCAGAGTGTTGCCAAATTTGACACACAAATTTAAAGAGATGATAGTAGGCATCAAGAGGATGAAAATTTTTCTTTGAATATAAGATTGCTAAACACAAATTTAGTCACAAATACAAAATACTTCACCCTGGCTTGACGGTAATAATTTTGCGTAAAGTAAAAATAGTGTGATTAAAAATGTAACGATATATACGTTCTTTTGAATGAAATGTAATAATATCACAATAAGTTCGGGAAAAACAGTGTAATCACGTAATAGATGATACCATATATAAATTGATAATTACAGTCCAAAACGAGCTGCGTCATATGGATATTTTTAGCTCATATAATGGAATCATCTACTTTTTTTTTTTTCGATTTTATCATATTTATAACAAATGTGAATTTATGCATTAAAAATTTCATTATTATAATAGACTTCAGATTCCAATATATTATTAGCGTTAACCAAAATTAGGTTCAGGGCCGAAACTAAGGGGGAGCCGAAGGGGCATGTGTCCTAGGCGCCGAAACAAAGGGGCGGCAAATAACGATTTTTTTTAATCGATTTTTCTCGCGTCTATGTTTAGCATGGTAGTGTTAAAATCATACTGTCTGGAGTATGTGAAAGCATAGAAGTATCTAAGACTGATATGGCATAAGAAGTCTGCACAAAGCAGATTTTTTTCCGATTCCGTTTTTAAGATTTCAATGAATCAATATTTGATGAAGCAAATTACATAGTTCAGTATTATACTTTTTATGATTACATATTTTAAATTTTAAAATAAATTATTTACTAGAATATTCTTTCTATACGGAAGAGGATGGGGGGGTGGGACACCAAAATTCATATTTTCCCCGGGTGCAAAAAAGGCTATTTTCGGCCCTGGTTTGGTTATTGCAAACTCTGTTTTTTTTGGTGGCCCTGTATTAATGGGTAATTTGAGATTCCATGTGTTCTACGAAAACTTTCTATCCTCTTTATGTTTACTACCGTTCCTTTGAACTTGTCGGTCAAATACATCAGCCTCTGTATAAAAATATGTATATATATTGGAATTTGGGGATCATAAACATGTATTTTTTAAAGATAAACATTGAAGAAAGGTCGAGCAGTCGAGAATGTAAAAAAAAATTAAGATTATTAACCTTTTTTCTTCCTCTTTTTGAGCGAGTTTTTCGAGAATTTTGTACTTTTTGCTCTGCGCCGAACGTTCAAGAAACTCTGTATTTATTAAAAAATATACAAAAAAAAAAAAAAAAAAAAAAAAAAAAAAAAAAAAAAATCTGTTAAGTTACTAAAAGTTTTCTATTAAAGTTGGATTCCTAAAACTTTTTATGTAACGATAACAGCAAAAATTCATGTAACAGATACAGATTTACACTGAAATTCAAAAAATCTGCAAAGTTACTAAAAATTTCTTAGGAAACTGAGATTGCAAGAATTTTTCATGTTAGCTGCAACCCAGATTGCAGATAAAATTTTAATAAGAAAACTGTAATTTTAATAGACTCGTTTGTAAAGTTACAGATTTTTGTAACTTTACAAAAATTAGTTTTGTAGATTTACATTTTTTCTTCTACAGTATACATATAAAGCGTTAGTAACCATACAAATTTCAAAAACTTTACATCTGTTCGATTACAGATTTTTTTTTTACAGTGTAAGAGTTTCTTAGAAAGTTAAATATAACATTAAAAGAATGAAAATTCAAATAAGTACTTTCTGCAAAGCTATACAGCAAATTAATCAAAAACTAGAAAGAATATGAAATTTTGGGATACTTACTGCCCAAGGAAATTGGCCTTGACGAGCGGTCATCCCTCCTATAATACGTTCAGTTTCAGCTTCTGCAAAGAGTACTCAAAATTATAAGTACAGTCTTCTCTCTTATGTGAAAAATCAAAAATCTGCATTCAAATTTTAAAAGAGAATTTTATTATTAACCCTTCACTGTACGACTTTTTTAATTTTTATATGAAAAAAATTACTAGAAATCTATAATTATTATCGGCTTATTAAGGGGGAAAATAATAATAAAAAAAACTTAAATTTCAAAATTCCATCTAAAATTTAATATTTTATGAGTGTACCCTATGTACACATTTAGAATTTTTAAATATTATATTGCTATATTTTGTAATTAAATAGGCTTAAATTACTTAATTTTATCTGCTTAAAACTCTGCAAATTTCTTTATATTAATATTTATAACTATTTAGTAAAAATAACAATAGTGAATTTTGCCTTAATAGCTTGATCAAAAATGTTTTTGCTTCCAAAGAACCTAATTTTTGTCAGCTGTCTGATATAGACAAAAAAAAAATGTTATTTCATTCTTTGGGCTTTTCTTGATCAGTTACAGCGATCCTATTGGCCGAATTCATGGCACTTATTGGAAATTATGTGTTTTTAGGTATGTGCCAGATATGGAAAAATGGTGCAGTGTAGGATTAATTATACGGTAATAAACCCGGATAACGCTTAAGGAATTACAGAATATACACTGTAAAAAAATTCAAGAGGTTACAAAAATTTTTTAGTAAATTTGTATTCCGCAGAATATTTTAGTTACCATTACAAACCTTTTTTTGCAAGTGAAACAAACATTTCTTTTGTAAACTGAACAAAAGAATTTTTTGTATAACTAACTTAAAACTTTTTAGTATGAGCCAACTAGCAAATTTTAGTAATAGTTCCAAAATTATTTTTAGTAACCATTACGTGTACCCGAAGAGTAGGAGCCTCCTTCGAGCTGCATCCAGTGGGTAAGAAGACATACTTCTTAAGCGGAAGATTTTCGGCAAAGCCGCAGTAGATGGCAGCACCAAACATTGCTACCTGCTCCGACAGGCTTTTCATAATCCCTTTATTTAACGAGTACTTACACTGCATACATTCGGTGTGTATTTGGTGGTGTCCAGCATTGAACCCGGGACCTTTCAGCCTGGAGTTCATTGCTATGACCACTAGGCAAGTGAGTTTTAGTAATAGCTATTAAAAATATAAAACTATTAACTCTATTCGTTGCTAGCTTTTTTCTAGTAATTGTTACAGATTTTCTTGTAACCGAGTAAGATTACAAAAAAATTTTTAGTAATTGCAAAGATCACTACAATTTTTTTAGTAGATCGACCCCTTTTTCTTTTTTTTACAGTGTAGATGAAAGCATGTTATTTAATTGGTAATATATATTTTTTATATTTAACCTTTTTTTTAAGAATCAAGCACTGACAATCACCAATAATCACATTTATATAGAGAATTGTAACTAATTTAAAGGAACGTGGAATATAAAATAGTTCAAATTTCTGAGTTTTTAATTATTGCCTTAAAAGTAGAGCTAAAAGATTCTTGTGTTAATAGTTATGGACCCAAAAGATTATGGTTCTGGAAGGTTAAAATTAATATGTTTTAAGCCTTGTGGGTGTATATATATATATATATATATATATATATATATGTGTGTGTATGCTTTTTTACAAAATGCGTTCCTTTATGCTTTGGTACACTTTTCTAAAATTCGATTCTAGGTAATCATTTGAAACTTTCCAAAATGGTGTAAAGAACTTGTTTCTTTAAAAATATGTAACATTAAAAACCTGGGTGGTTTTTTTTTTTTTTTTTTTTTTTTTTTTTTTTTTTAAAGAAAAATGTGTTTTTAAAATGTTTAGAATTTTTAAATTTTAGTAAAATATTTTTATTTCTTTAAGCCAAAATGAAAATAGCTTTTTATTATTCTCAAATAGTATGTTTTCTGGCACCACAACAAATTTTAAGAAGGTTAAAAGGGGGTCGAAAATTTTAGAACATTTTTCCACATCTCAGCAGCCGTTTTAACTGGCGCATTAAAGTCCAGAAAATAAATCCGCTAAAAAAGTAATTCAGCACATATTTCAGCGGTTTAAAAAAAATCAATTAGATGAAAAATTTCTATAAATAACTAATAGAAATGAAAAAAAAAATCTTACCTTCAAGTGATACATCTTCAATCTAAAATAGAAAAGAAAAGATTCAGTTAGTGATATTTGTGTAAATAATTATAGAGCTTTTAATTTAAAACATGTTGAATTTCATAATTTTCATTTTAAAATATTACTTTTTGTTATAAAATATCTACGCGAATGTTCAAAAGTAATTTGATCTTTATTTAAGGAAAAACGATCAGTAGTGACTTAGTTATATTTTTGATTTTTAATTCTTTTCTAAGCACTTTTCTAACTTTAGTTATATTCAACCTCGTTTGGACTACAGTTGGACTTTTTGTCTCTTATGCCTCCCTAAATTTTAGAAATACAGCTATTCTTAATCAAGGCGTAAAGTTGGCATCAAATGCAAAGGTTTTGAAATGCCTAACTGTTCAATAATTAAATAAAGCAAATAGTACTGCAAACTATTTCTAGTAGATGTTTGATCTTATACTAATGATGTGTTTTCTCGTCAACGATCAGTAAAAGTTTTAGTTGCAAAAGTAAAAGTAACGTATGTAGCTTACTGACACACTTACAGACGCATTTTTAATCCCTTCAAAGGCGGTGGTTTATTTTTTGGACCCCTTAATTTTAATTCCTACAGGAACATTGAAATGAAAAGTTTTCTTTTATTAAGTATTTGAACAAAAACTTTTGCTTGTTTTGAAATAAATTAGTTTGTAAATTCTGACGCCATTTACTCATTTCAGCCTTTTGCGAACAGAAGTACCTTGCCCTTAAAAGGGTTAAAAGCATTAGAGTGAACACGTGTAAATATGATTATTGAAATGATCTGGAATACTTTTATAGCACTGGCAGTCCTCAAAATTGATTTAAAATAACGACTTTGATAGAATTTTTTTAATTGTCTGGCATTATCACACAAAAGATAATTTTTATATTTATTATTCCAGTTTTAAGTATTCTGTTTGACATTTCATATAAAATTGTACTGTTCCATATTATTATATAGGAATAAGAAACTGAAAGCCTAAAACTAGAACTAAAAAAAACATACAGCAGGTGTCAAATACAATAAAAAAGTACAACTTTGAAAGACTATGTAACAAAGAACTTTTACAGATTGATCTCAACCCTTTCGGGTCATTTTTTTTTCAATGTTTAGAGAAAACCACTTTTAAATTAATAACATTAATACTAGTTATCCAAATAGATTAATTAGAGTTTAACGAATATTTTATTGTCTGAAACATAACGAATGTTGTTGTTTTGCGTACTATTCAATTTATATTCATAACTTAATAGGCTAAAGGAGAATTTTCGGAAATATTTAGAAAATACTGTATTACAATAAGATTTAACTAATATTACAACTTTCTAATACTTTTTGAGCTTCATTACACATGATTCTTTCAGGAAAGTATTTTTTTTTTTAAGAGTAAAATATATGTTTAAAATAAAAGAACAGCAACGGCGCAAACAAAATTAAGAAAGTAATAATGTTAATTATTATTCTTACTAAATGACTAAACATAAATGAAATGATACAGTAAAGGCAAAGACCCATACTAACATGCGAATAGTAGCAAAAGTATTTGTTAAAACAAAATAATACTCCATTAAAAGATACGTACTATTAATAGTACACCAGACCCGAAAGGGTTAAATATAATAGAATAATTTATCCATCAAGAATTTTTCTGCAATCCACTATCCGAGAAATAATAGACATCTTTTTACGCAAAAATATTATACTATATCAGTCTCCTTAGAGTTACCTTAAATTTGGAAAGGGGTGCTCTGTGCAGATTGAAAAGCAATAGTATAAAATAATTCACTTTGACAAACATCAATTTTATTAATCCACTTAATTTCATTCTACATTTTTTGTAATTTTTGTTTACTAGTTTTCAACTTTATTATTTTTTCTTTCTTTATTTTATTTTCCTTATTTTTATGTATTTTATTTTATTTTTTTTCTTTTATTTATATAGTTATTTATTTTACGAAAATATCTGCGTTATTATAAATCTTGAGGTTTTCACCGTCTGATTAACGAAACTAGTCGGTTTGAATAAAGGTATTTATTTGCTTTGCAAGTGTATTTTTATCACCTTTAACAAAATACAGTGAAACCTCCAAATAAGGGACACTCCGAATAAGGGACATCTCTATTTAAGGGACAAAACTTCTGGTCCCACTCCCTTGGTATAGGACGTGTAATGTATTTACCTCTGAATAAGGGACACTCGATTTAAGGGACAACTGAAAATGAGATTAAACTGGTTTGCTTTTGCATTTCAGATAATGAAATAGTCAGTAATAAAAATGAAAATACAGATTTTTGTGAACTTTCAAACAGACAGACAGTCATGTTGATAGAGAGGCATAAGACACAATTTGACGAGCATTTATTTACCCATAATTCCAATTCGACTTCAGTGTGTTTATCCCCATTGAAAGTAATGCTGAAAATTATGTGAGGATGATTCTCAAAATGCAGAATAAAAGAAAACTGTGAAATAAAGAACTTTACTGATGCTTTAAAACTGTTCTCAATTCCAAAAGGGAAACTTTTATTTCAGACATAAGTTTACTTAAGTAGCCATAACAAGTTAAGTTGACATAAGTTTTAATTTACTTTTATTCAGAAAAGCCTGAAACTGACAGGCGTTGTTGTTCAAAAACTATGTAATCAATTTTTTTCTTTTTCTTTCTTTTTCAGAAAATACTGTCAACGTGGGTATTTTGAACCGAATTTCTTCGCGAAGAAGAATAACTACTTAAGAAAGGGTGAAAAAAGTCTTTGTCACGTGATCAAAGTCGCTTATAACTCAATAATCAGACGTTCCAATTTTATAGCTTTCCGTTAAAAAATGAATTTCTAAATGTATCAAAACGCTTTTCGCTTGCTGAACAGAAAATTTGAAAGATTTGTTGCCTTAAAATATGCAAAGCAGTTAAATACTTTTTTTGTAAATACTGCTGATAATGAAGAGCTGAAATTTATAAGTATGGTAAATGACCACTTGGAAAGATTATAGTGAAAAATGGAAATTTGCAAAATAATCACTTTTTATTAATTGCTTAAAGTAAAATTCTTTTAAATGTTTTTAGACTTTTTATATGTACATAGTTTGCATAAAAAATACAAATTAATATTCCTACAAATTATTTAATGATTTAATAATCAATTCAAAATTTTAGTTAATTCTCTATTCCGTTTACGTCTGCTTAACGTAATTTATACACATCGAATAAGTTTTAACTTCACCTTTAATGTTTTGTTGTTTTTATATATTTCTGGATGATTAATTAAAAATATTAATAAAAACTCCGAATAAGGGACACCTCTATTTAAGGGACAAAAGTTCCGGTCCCATAGGTGTCCCTTATTTGGAAGTTTCACTGTATTAACTTAGTTCGACGATTGTAAGCCATTTTTATGCATAATTTTATAAATTTTAACATTTGTTTTAAAAAAAGAATTTCAAGAAAATTATATTTTTAAGAATGAAGGCTTAAACTCGAATTCAAAAAAACTATTATTGTTATAATTTTTTTTCTTAAATGCAGTTTTAGATATCAATCTAGATGTCTGGAGTTCGAATGTTCAAAGCTCAAAATTTAAAAAAGTGTAGCTTTTAAATATAATTAAATACATTCTTACCGATTTGGCCGAAACAACAAACACGACCACACTGAGTATTAAGGCAGGAGAAAACATTTTGCTAGTTGCCCAGAGGTGATACTGAGAGTAATTTTTCTGCCTATTTTGCCTGTTTTTATACTAATCGAAATCTTTAGAAATTGATTTCCACAGGTGGTTTATAATTGGCATCTATTCATCAAAAATACTTTGCAAAAATTACAGCTTTTCCATTCATTTTCCATATGAGTTAATTTGTTGATTTATCTTAACATGTGCAAGTTCCTATTTTGTAATGAAATCTAATTAAGAGTTGGATAAAAACAAAACTCTGCTCACGCACTTAAGTAGCTGCACAATAAAGTTTAATAATTGGATGACATCAGAATTTCTCAAAAAGTAGTTTTTATATGTGGTTTTAAATAAATTAGCAACTCGAATAATTTAAATAAATACAGCAAAGTTACAAATTTAAACTTTTTCCTACCAATCCATTAAATAAATATAAAAGTAGAAATAGGTTTTATTAAGCATAATTTTATAAGTATTCAATTATATCATTAAAATGCCGCCAAATTTCACGGGTTCAATTCCTGGTATTATTGCAAAATAATAATAATAATAATAATAATAATAATAATAATAATAATAATAATAATAATAAATAAATAAACAAATAAATAAATAAATAAATAAATAAAATATGTTAAATTGGTGTAGGTCCCCATTATGGAAATATCCTGCTTTGATTTTGTAGAAAGCCCGAACAAATGAATTTATTTTTTAAACTGTATATTTTTCTTTCGTTTTTAACGTTTAGTAACAGGGAAAAAGAAAAAAAAGCTTTCTTTAAACTATCTATTTCAGATTTCTAAATTGCTTTCACAACGTACAATCATAATTTACTATTAAACTACTTATTGATTAAATCGATATTTCAAACAATATGTATTGATCTTAATTATTTTTTATTTTATACTTTTCAGTGCTTAAATTATTTCATTAATGTAATAGCACAACCAGTTGGCTATTTTGACAAATACTGTTTGGCGCATAATGTACTCCATTGCTTCTGATACTCGCATATAAATGCAATCCTAAAGAACATTTGGCGATTTAAATGCCTTAAAATTCATTTATTAAGTTTATTATAATTAAGTTTTAAAAACTTTGAAGAGACGTAATGCCATCGAAAATATACTGTACGTATTTGTTTTATAGTTCTAACATATCTAGAAGTGAAAAATCGATTAAAAGTTTTTAACTTTATGTTCAATAAATAAAGTTTAAAAGAGTGTAAAAATGCAGTAAAATCAGCCAAGACATAATTACAAGAGAATACAGAAAAGATACACTTTAAATATTTATGAAAGAACGTATTTTAAATGCCACTTTAAAAGTAGCTAGATGTGTCAATCCCAAATTTTCTTCTATCTCATACATTTTAATACTTTAGAATTCGCTATCACAGACCCAAAATTGAATGGCAATCTATGTCCATTAGGAGAATTCTAAAGATATGAAATTTCGTATATTAATTCTTGAGATATGACTATCGCTAATATCGTATAAATCCTGCAAAATGCAGCATAGCAGCATCACCTGCTGTGTGACTTACACCAAAATCTAATGAGCAACAATTTAGGTTAATGTCTAACTGAAAGAGAAGCTTGACGAAAAGCCGTTCATTTATCTTTTGAGATAGAATTATTTCAAAAATCGTAAAAAAAAATCCAGCACAACAGAGCCACCTATTGGACAATAACACCAAAAACTCAGACCAAAAGGGTGCACTAGTCGAATACACCCTTAAGGGTGTATTCGAAAAAACGCTTTTCCACCTTCAACAGCTCGAAATTTTCCGATACAATTTCAGACAAATTTTTAAAAGTAGAAGCATGCAACTTGCTGAGGGGTTTTTTGAAGAGATGTATAAGGTGCCGTGTGATGTCATTTTGTGCTCAATTCATTAGAATTTGATTTATAAACAATTATCTTCTCAGCATGACCCATTTTTTCGTTCACATATCGCCCACTTCGGAAAATCTGTGCAAAATGCCGTTTTTCATTGCCTTTTTTTGCAATATTTTCTACATTTATCAAAGAATCGACAATAACGGCACCTTGTGTATTTTCTAAATAAGACAATTTCCCAGTTGGATGCATATGAGAGCAAAAATGAATTTAAAAATGAATCGGAAAATAAGCAGTTTGAATCGAAATACACCCTTAAGTACTTACTTTGTTGAACAGCTTCTGTATTGGAGTAGCTTATTCGATAAAACATTAGTTCCCAAATCCACAGGCCCCCGGCTGACGCTACGATTTTTTATGAGTTTTGTTTTATAAATATACTCATAATTATAATTTAATAAATTCATTGTTAATTAAAAATTGTGTATCAGTTATAATTTTGATGTATTTATTTTAATAGTAATTAAATAATAACATAAAACATCATAAAATTGTTGTTTTTTATGACTTTTAAAATATATATTTCATATATTCTTTGAATTGTTATTTTTTTTAATTACTTGTAAAATTTAATTTATATATTCTTTATTGATGTAATCATAACAATTGTATCAATTTGTGAACTTAAAGAAACACCATTTATATATTGGCTCAACAAGGGAAGTAGATACGATGATAAAACTGCTCTATTTTCAAATTAAGATGCTTAATTATATTTAAAAATATATAAGAATTAAATTACAATCTCTTTTTTGCATATTAAAGATTTTTAGTTTTGTAACACGTATTTTCTTAGCTTTTAATTATTTTAAGTTTACCTTTATATTCTTTTTACATTTATTTTCATTTTTACCTCAACTAGAGGCCCCCCACAAAAGATTTTAGAATTTTTGCTAATCATAATAGAGCCAATGTTTTTTAATTTCTTTGAATGCTGAGAAAAATTTAATAATGATTAAAAAATCAAAAAGGCTAAATCAAATATATGTATATATATTTAAATTGTGATTAATGTAAGATTTAAAATTTTAAAATTGAGATTATTCAATTATAAGTATATTTATAAAACAATTAAGTAGCAAAAAAATGTAGTGTATTTTCATCTTATTTATTTCCTTTATAAAGGCAATATATGAAGGATGTTTCTTTAAAATCACGATTTGACACAATTATTAAGTATCATTAAACCGGTAAATAATAAATGAAAAAAATTAACCGTTTTATATAACGATTTAGTTACAAACGGATCTTAAAATAATAATAATAATCCTTTACAATTATCATTGATACACATTTTTTAATTGGCATTGTGTTTATTAAATTTCAGTTACAAGTATATTTATAAAACAAAACATAATAATAAAAAAAGAAGACGTAGAGTACTCCGCGATTGAACCTGAGGCCCACGGATCAGGGAGCTAAAGGTCTGCCGAATGAGCTACGACAATAAACGGTATTACAAAATAAGTACTTAAATTGTATTATAATATTAGACCCTGTTTCTCGAGAACTAAGAAGCATTGGATAAAATCCGTTGAACCTGAGACTAAGGGGCCTCTACTCTACAAGATTTATAAAAATAATCAAAATACGTGATTATCAAAATTGATCCTCTCCTTGTTAATCTATTTTTATATGACAATGAACTGAATAGTACGCAAAAAAATGTTAGATTTCAGAACATGAGATATTTTTTAATTTCAATAAATCTACATGGATAGCTAGATAAACGTTATTAGCGTAAAAATAATTTTTCTCTCAAATTCAAAATTAAAGAAAGAAAGAAAAAAAACAAGAAAAGTTTGATTAATAATTGTGCATAATAAAATACCTATAATTAATTAACAATTGTGTATATTACATACCCATCATACGTAGTATAGGGTAAATCTTGCAGCCGTTTTGAAAATCGAACGGATTTGACGGATTTACACGTTTTAGATTTTGGAGATTCCAAAAAACATATATATATATAAAAAAAGAATATGCCGCCGTCTGTCTGTGTGTCTGTAAACGCCCAATCACCCGAAATAATTGAGATAGAGACTTGAAATTTTGTAACTTAGTTATGTAAAAATGGAAAGAAACCTATTTAATATCAGTAACCTCGATTATCCGGAACTATTTTTTCGGACTCTTGAAATATTCGTTTTGACATAGAATATCTAATTTTTTTTTTTTTAAGAAGTGTAAAAAACAATAAAAAAAACATAAATTTTGCATATAGAATGAAATTGGTAGGATAATGAGTTGCCGAGATATTTGTAATCATATTTTCCTCATTCTTCGATTTTTCTTGATCCTGTATTTAATTCAGATTTCAGTTAAAAGATATATTTTAATTAGAAATGAGCCGCTTAATCCAACGCAGTAAACTGTTAGTCAATATAATTATCATTTTTAAAATTATAAATAAGGTTATTTTACGCAATTCGGTAATACTTGATTATCCGGTCGATGAAAAAAACTATCGCGAAATTGTAAGAATAAATGCCAATAATGACTTATCGTTAATGCCACATTCACATGACATTAAACAGGTTACATGAGTTTGTTAAGTCATCAAGTTATTTTTAATTTGACGTTTTATTTGTAATATTATTAATCTTTTACTAATATTTTTTGTTATTACGTTATTTAAAATAAAAATTATGTCAATTTCTATAATTTACAAATAGTTTGGCGATTTATATAATTTTTCAAAATGGGGTCGACGCAATTGTTAAGTAATAACCGCAATTCCAGAATAGAGCATTACTATATATTAAAAATATTCAAATATACATTTAAATTTTGTTTTGGAATTGCAATGCATTAAGGTGACCCTAACGACTAGTTTATGTATATATTAATTACTTGAAAAAAAAAAAAAAAAAAAAAAAAAAGGAGGGGGGGCATTTTTGTCTTTGGTCAAAAATAGAAAGTTCCCCGAAATTCAGTTTCGGTTTCTCTTCGACCATAAAATCCTGTTTTAGATGATCTTTAATTAAAACACAATGAAAAGAGATGTCCTATTAATTTAGACAACAGGCCCAAACGGGTTAAGCTGTATTGCATAACCATCACCACCCTCATTTGTAGTATAGGTGATCATAATTTTCGTTGTCATTGTCAAACGAAATTCGGTCACTCTTTTTATGGCCCGTCTTTCAAAGCTACGAAAGTTGCCCTACAAACGACAATGTTTGCATTTCTTATCTCTCACTTACTTATTCATGACTGAATACGGGTGCAAGCATTGTTTCATTGTTGCACACTTTATAGGTGCGTTCGTAATTATATAAATTAAATACATAGCACCTATAGTCGTCGTTCAGTTCATCCGTTCGTCGATCTGTTCGCATATTACAATGAAAAAACTACCCAACCGAATTATTTGAAATTAAAAATATATAATTGTTGCATAATTTTGTCGATTCATTTCAAGTTTTATGAAAATCGGAAGTATAATTTAATTATAGGGACACTCAAAATATTTCTTTACATTACGGCCAGTGAGAAAAATATAGCTTCAAGTGCATTTTAATGATGTTGCACTCTTTCGAACGTATTAAATTGATATGCATCCATGAAGTATGTACTAAAATATACATTTTGTACAATTTGCGATGCAAAAAATATTTGTTATTGATTTATAGTGCCGCACAAAATTATTCCATTACATAATGGTATAGGGGGAAACATTTTTTGGGACGTATTCTAATTATATTAAACTTTTTCACATTTTATGAAATCAAAATACGTATTTTATCCAAATGTAGTAGTACGTCATATATTGTGCATTCTATATTGACACTAATCAATGAATATATGGATACAACCCTTCTTATTTTTGCTTCATTTTGGGAATAACGGATTTTCAACTTATTCTATTGACGATTATTTTCAGAATTTTTAAACTATGATTTTGAGACTTTCACAAAAGTTGTTCTATATAATTAGCTAAAATAATATTCAAATGAAATTGTGATATCGTTGACACATGCGCAATGAAAAAATATTTAGTAAACCTACTCATTTTTCATACAATGTTTAATATATTTAAATTCTGATTACAGGGTAATGTGTGCAATATTGTTTGTCATATTTTCACAAAAGTATATTATTTTATATTAAGAACTCTGTAAATTGTAAGCAAAAATCTTGGAAAATTTTGGAACTGTTTTTATAAAAACCTTAATTTTTCTACGAGTATACATGCTATCGACATAAAAATGAACACAGTTTATTACAATAAGCCACTTAATTGTACTCTACAGTTTGAGCGCTTTTGCTACATTAGTTTTGATAGGGTTATCCAAAAGATAACCATTCTTTTAGGTAGCTTTCATTACAAAAAGTAAAAAGCTACCTATTGCAGCCGTCCGGAGGAAAGCACTTCCGGAAAATTTTGGTATATTTTCACCGATCATGACCCCCAGACCCCAAAACCACCCTCCGTTCAAATGTTGACATATATATATATATATATATATATATAACCATATATATATATATATATATATATCTGATTTTTGTCATGCGATAACTAACGTATTTATGAACCGATTTGAATGAAACTTGGTATGTACATAGTACATACAAATGTCTCGACCGAGTTCGTTGGTCAGCATCATCCGCCATTTTGTTTCAAAATGGCGGCCATTTTAAAATTTTAAAAAAATTTAAAATTTAAAATTAAATGCGAAAAAATTAAAAGTTGAAAAATATTTTTCTTTTACGTGTTAGAACTTAAAACAAAGATTCCAAAACACTTTTTATTTTGTCTATATCTTAAAAAATGATTGAGTTATAGCACTTTGAATTTTTCTTATGGCTGACATTTTGAAACGATCTGATTTTTGTCACGTGATAACACGCGTATTTATGAACCGATTTCAATGAAACTTGGTATGTACATAGTACATACAAATGTCTCAGCCGAGTTCGTTGGCCAGCATCATCCGCCATTTTGTTTCAAAATGGTGGCCATTTTAAAATTTTTAAAAATTTAAAAATTTAAAATTAAATGCGAAAAAATCAAAATTTGAAAAATATTTTTCTTTTACGCGTTAGAACTTAAAACAACGATTCCAGAACACGTTTTATTTTGTCTATATCTTACAAAATGATTGAATTATAGCACTTTGAATTTTTCTTATGTCTGACATTTTGAAACGATCTGATTTTTGTCACGTGATAACTCGCGTATTTATGAACCGATTTCAATGAAACTTGGTATGTACATAGTACATACAAATGTCTCGACCGAGTTCGTAGGCCAGCATCATCCACCATTTTGTTTCAAAATGGTGCCCATTTTAAATTTTTTAAAAATTTAAAATTAAATGCGAAAAAATTAAAAGTTGAAAAATATTTTTCTTTTACGTGTTAGAACTTAAAACAACGATTCCAGAACACTTTTATTTTGTCTATACCTTAAAAAATGATTGAGTTATAGCACTTTGAATTTTGCTTATGGCTGACATTTTGAAAAGGTCTGATCTGAACGATCCACAATGTTGCTTTAAAATGGCATACACTTTATGATATCGTGGAATTTGGTGACTCTCTAAATCGCTTAAAGTAAAACCAGGTTGAATAAAAGATGACTAATTTCTAAAAATTTCTATTAATATTCAGTCTTGACAAAAACTAGTATTTAATCTTATAAAATCACTAACTTTATAAGATTTTTTCCACTAATTTCAGCTTAGTATTTTTGAACAATGTAACTTACTTTAAAGTAAATAAATATATATATAAGTATATGAAAGCTACCTCTTCCTCCCGGCATTGCCGGAAGGACTTTTTTAATTTGTTGACGGTCCTGGAGTTTCGGGAAAAAATCTTCAATGAAATTTATGGCTTGCACTATTATTTTTATACACATAGAGTTTCGGGATAATTTTTCATGTATTTTTCTAGATATTTAACAAAATAGCTAAAATCGCAAGTGGACGGTCATCTTTGGCTATATAGTGTATAAGTAACCCTCATATATTTTCAAACTGTATAAATCCTGGGAAATTTATAAATTCCAAATATATTCTCCCACCTCCCCTATTTGTCTTTTTCACTAAAGTTCCAATTATAAGCATCGTTTAAAATTATTATATTTTCCTCTCCGCTAAATGGGGTTTTCTTTCGGTACTTTACGGTATATTTTTTTATTTAATTGTTTTTAATTTACTATTTTTATATTTTAAATATCAAATGATAGAGATTTTTAGTTTCAAATTTATAGGTTGTTTGCATTTTCAGAGATAAATTTACATTTGTTTCTTATTAATTTATCAGTGTATTCGCTTTTGCTGTACAAGTTCAATCACTACGATCTAGAATTGCAATTCGAAAATCTAAAAAAATGTCGCGAATTGTTGTCGGAATTATAAGAAATATAGTCTGAAAAAAACTCGAAAAATCAGGAAATATTGATATTTAAATAGAATAGAACCTGGAATTTATGTCATAGCTCGAAAAACTTCGTTTTTCAGGAAATACGAAAAACTGTTTCGGTTTAATAGCCATTTTGCAAATATAACTACTACCTGGTTGTTGGATTTTGATTGCGCTATCTTTTTCTTTAAGTGACTGGTAGAGGAATGTAAATCGCATTGAATGGTAACTATAACTCAAGAAGCCCAATTTTTGAAGAGAAGAAATTTTTAAGGAGAAGTTTCATGACGGCCCCGTATCTAAAGGATAGCCTTAAATCCCCATTTCGGTTGTTGGCCAAAGCTTTCTGGCCAGTTCGCGAATTGGCCGGTCAAAACCCGAAATACGCTATTCAATTTATGTATTTCGGGTTTTGGCTAGGAAACTTCTAGAGTTCGGGTATTGGCCGGCCAATTCTAGAATTGACCAGGCTCCGGGTTTTGGCCGTAACATATACAGGGTGTATCTAAACTAGTGGGCAAAACTTTAAGGGGTGATAGTACACATCAAGACAAATAATATTAAATGGGAAACTAAGGGTCCCAAACGTCTTCCGAAGGAGATAGGCGCCATCAAAGTTTAGGGTCTAAAATTTGAAATGATTATAAAAAACGGAAAAATTGGTCGATTCGTTTGCGGTTATCACGAAAACTATTCTTTATGTCAGTATTGTCTTGAAAATAAAATATAAAGATAAATTTCAAAAAATGCCGATAGAGGGCGCTTTAGACTTTGGAGTAACGAACAACTATTTTTTACCATTATTTTTTGCATCGCATTAATTTTTTTTAGAACTTTAGACATAAACTTAAATTTTGAGCTCAAAATCTGGTGTTAAGTATCGCAAACTGAACTGTGTACAATGGGAGTGGGTAGGTTAAAATTTCAAATGATTATAAAAACAGAAAAATTGATCAATTGATTTGCGGTTTTCACTAAAATTATTGACGTCAGTATTGTCTTGAAAATAAATTATACAGATAAATTTCAAAAAATGTCGATAGAGGGCGCTTTAGACTTTAGAGTAACCAACAACTTTTTTTAACCGTTACTTTTTTAATCTAAATAAATGTTTTAAAAGCTTAGACTTAAATTTTGAACTCAAAATCTGAATCGCTGTGTATAATTAAGTAGCGAAAAATTTAACTGTGTTCGTAGGGTGGGCAGGGTAACATTTCAACTCCTGAACACAGTTCAATTTGCGCTTCTTAACCCCTCCCAACGATTCAGAATTTGAGCTCAAAATTTAAGTCTAAGCTTTTGCAAGCATTTAATTAAATACAAAAAATGACAGTTAAAACTTGTTGTTGGTTACTAAAAAGTTTAAGGCGCCCTCTAACGGAATTTTTTGAAATTTATCTTTAAAATTTATTTTTATAGGGAAAAACTGAGTTTTTAGAAAGAATGGTTTTAGAGCAAATCGCAAACGAATCGACCAATTTTTCCGTTTTGTATAATCATTTGAAATTTGAGCCTTCCCACCACCATTGAATACAGCTCAGTTAGCGCTACTTAGCCACTCTCAACGATTTAGATTTTCAGCACAAAATTTAAGTTTATGTCTAAGCTTCAAAAAAATTTAATGAGATACAAAAAATAACGGTAAAAAATAGATGTACGTTACTCCAAAGTCTAAAGCGCCCTCTATCGACATTTTTTGAAATTTATGTTTATAATTATTTTCAAGACAATACTGACATAAAGAATAGTTTAAGTGAAAACCGCAAATCAATTGACCAATTATTTTGTTTTTTATAATCATTTGAAATTTGAACCTACCCACTCCCATTGAACACAGTTCAGTTTGCGATACTTAACCACAGATTTTGAGCGCAAAATTAAGTTTATGTCTAAAGTTCTAAAAAAAATTAATGAGATGCAAAAAATAACGGTAAAAAATAGTTGTTCGTTACTCTAAAGTCTAAAACGCCCTCTATCGGCATTTTTTAAAATTTATCTTTATAATTTATTTTCAAGACAATACTGACATAAAGAATAGTTTTCGTGAAGACTGCAAACGAATCGACCAATTTTTCCGTTTTTTATAATCATTTTAAATTTTGGACCCTATACTTTAATGGCGCCTATCTCCTTCAGAAGACGTTTGGGACCCTTAGTTTCCATTTAACATAATTTTCTTGATCTGTACTATCTCCCCTTAAAGTTTTGCCCAGTAGTTTAGATACACCCTGTATATATCATCATCATCAACATCAACCGTTTTCGATCCACTGCTGGATGTAGGTCTCCCCCAGATTTTTTCAATGTTTTCTGTCTAGTGCTTTCGTCATCCAATTTATACCAGCCACTTTTCTAATTTCGTCACTCCATCTTACTTGTGGTCGTCTTCTTGGTCGTTTTACATCTCTGGGATACCACTGTAGTATATTTGTGCTCCATCTATTGTCTTGTCTTCTTGCAATGTGTCCAGCCCATTTCCACTTTAGCTGCTTGATTCTTTCAAGGATGTCAAAAACTTTTGTTTGATTTCTTATCCAGGTTATCTTCTTTCTGTCTCTTCTAGTTAAGCCTAGCATACATCTTTCCATGCTTCTCTGTGTTGTTTGTAATCTTTGTATCATCCGTTTTTTTAGTGTCCATGTTTTTGCTCCGTAGGTTAATGCAGGTAAAATACATTGATTAAAAACTTTTCTTTTCAAACAAAGAGGCATATTACTCTTCAGAATAATACTGTTCTTCCCGAAAGCACTCCACCCATTTCTTATTCTTCTATTGATTTCATTCAAGATACTATTATCCGATGATATTTCCTGTCCTAGGTACACATAACTTTGCACTTCTTTAATCTCAGTGTTCTTGTAGACAATTTTCTTTTTTGTTGTAAATGAATTAAACATCACCTTAGTCTTTTCTAAATTTATTTTTAATCCCACATTGATGCTAGCTTCTGCAAGATCTTTTAGCATAATTTCCAATTCTTCAGGACTGTTACTAAAAATTACAATGTCGTCAGCGAACCGGAGATGACTTAAAAATTCTCCATTTATTCTAATCCCTTTGTTTTCCCAATCCAGCTTCTTGAAGATATTTTCTAAGACAGCATTAAAAAGCTTGGGTGAAATGGTGTCTCCTTGTCTTACTCCTCTTCCGAGCTTGATCTTCGCTTTTCCTTTATCTAAATGGATGGTTGCTGTTGCTTTCTTGTAAATCTTCTTTATGATATTGATGTAAGGTTTGTCTATACCAATGTCCTAAAGAGAATCTACTACTGCTGATGTGTAGACGGAATCAAAAGCTTTTGCATAATCAATAAAGGCAAGGCAGAGCGGTAAATTATATTCTTTATGCTTTTCTATGAGTTCCCTTACTGTTTGGATATGATCCATTGTGCTGAATCCACTTCGGAATCCTGTTTGTTCTCTAGGCTGAGCTGAGTCCAGAGCTGATTCAAGTCTTGTTGTTAAAACTTTGGTGAAAATTTTATAAATCACGGACAGTAAGCTGATCGGACGGTAATTTTTAATGTTTCCCTTCTCTCCTTTCTTGTAAAGTAGTACCATCACAACATTATACCAATCTTCTGGTACATCTGATCTTTTGAGACATTTGGAAAACAGTAAGGATAGCCTTTTTGCAAATTCTTCTCCTGCTTCTTTGATAAGGTCAATTGTAATTCCATCTTCTCCAGGGCATTTACCTTTTTTCATAAATCTAATAGCTTGTAAAACTTCATCTGTCATCACTGGGATTATCTCTTCAGTTTCTGTTAAGATTTGTCGCTGATCGTGTACGTTGATTTCCCTCTGATCTTCACATTTATATAGATCATTATAGAACTTTTCAACAATGTGTACTATTTCGTTGATGATTTTGGTGATTGTTCCATCTGCTCTCTTCAGCGCAAAAATACCTTTTCTTCCAACACATAACTTGCGCTTAGCTGATTTTAAACTTTTGTTATCTTCCAGAATTTTTTAACAAGATCACAGTTAAATTTTCTGATATCTTCTGTAACGCATTTTCTTACTGTTTTACATAATTCAGCATATTCAACTCTTGATTTAGGATAATTTTTTTTCATTTTAAATTCTCTGCGTTTTTGCATCAATCTTCTTGTTTCTTCTGTTATTTTCTTTGTCTGTTTTACTTGTGCATCACCGGCTATCTTAGCAATTTCTTGTAGAGTATTGGTTAGCTTCTTGTTCACTATTGTAACATCTTGCTCTTCTTCTAAAGTTGATTGAAGTACTTGGAAACGGTTTTGAAGTTCCAAATAAAATTCTTCTTTGTGTTTCTGGAGGTTTATAATATCGATTGATTTCTTTGAGTGTAGCAAAAGCTTCATTCTTTCCACTTTAGTATTTAACAGCAGTTTGCATCTAACCAATCAGTGATCTCTTCCTGTATTGAAGTTATTGAGAACGCTGCAGTCCTGAATAAGATACTTTTTGTTGGTCAAGATGTAGTCGATTTCACTTATTGAGCCATTTGCACAATGCCATGTCCATTTTCTTTGTGGCTTTTTCTTGAAAAATGAATTCATGATATACATCTGTTCACATTCTGCAAACTCAATCAATCTGTTTCCTCTTTCATCTCGCATACCATATCCATGATTTCCTACAGATAACTCACCTTTCTTCTTCTCTCCAATTCTAGCATTCCAGTCTCCCATTATTAATTTTCTGTAGCAATTTCCCTTATGATGCATTGAAGTTACTTCTTCAAAAAAAATCTTCAATTTCTTCATTAGAATAACTTATTGTTGGTGCATAAACTTGGGTAATTTGCAGCTTGTATCTTTTGGACACTTGCATTACTAATCTTGCAACTCTATCTGATGCACTATCATATTCTACAATGTTATTCTTCCACCTTTTATGAATCAGAATTCCTACACCACTTGTTCTTCCATCTTCTGTACATCTGTAGTATAAAACATGTCCGCTGGCAAGATCAATCTTTTCTTCGCCTTTTCTTCTTACTTCACATAATGCTAAATTTTCCCAGTTGATCTTATCTAACTCTTCTTCAAGTTCCTGTAAACGGTTTTCAGAAGATAGGGATCGTTCATTGTACGTAGCCAAGGTCATGAACTTATGGCAGCCACGCCGAGCCCGGTGATTCTTAGCACCCTCTGTCTTCATGTCTGTCTAATCGCTGCCGTAACCAAGAACATGCAGACTACCGGGAACTCAGGGCCGTGAGGATTTGTTTTGTGAATTCATGGTAAAATAAGGGGGGTTGTGGCCAAATCCCTCCACGCTGGCCAAGCGGGTTGGAGGAAGCCCATCCGCGTTCGTTCCCCTTGCACTAGACAAGAGTACTAACAGGCTGTACCGATGGAAGGTGCGGATTGGACATTAAGTCTCTGCTCCCAGTCGGTTCCTTAAAGTCCTCCTAGAAGGCAATTAAAGGGTCTTCTCCTGGTTGATAAGCAGAGGCTATTAAACAGCCCATATATATATATATATATATACAGGGTGTTTCCAAATTTTTTTTACAAAAAAAGAGGGGTGATAGTACACATCAAGACAAGCAATATTAAATAGGAGACCAAGGTCCAAAAGTTTTCCAAAGCAGATAGCCGCCTTTAAAGTTTAGGGATCAAAATTTCAAATAAACATAAAAAACGGAAAAATCGGTCGATTGATTTGCGCTTTTCACTAAAATTATTCTTTATGTCGGCATTTTCTTGAAATTAAATTATAAAGATAAATTTCAAAAAATGCCCATTGAGGGCGCTTTAGACTTTGGAGTAACGTACAACTATTTTTTGCCGGTATTTTTTGCATCTCATTAAATGTTTTCGTAAGCTTAGACTAAAACTTAAATTTTGAGCTCAAAATCTGAAAGTGGGAGTGGTTAACAAACTGAACTGTGTTCAGAGGGTTCAAATTTCAAATGATTATAAAAAACGGAAAAATTGGTTCATTGATTTGCGGTTTTCACTAAAACTATTCTTTATGTCGGTATTTTCTTAAAAATAAATTATAAAGATAAATTTCAAAAAATGTCGATAGAGTGCGCTTTAGACTTTGAAGTAACGAACAAATCTTTTTGCCGTTTTTTTTTGCATCTCATTAAATGTTTTCGTAAGCTTAGACTCAAACTTAAATTTTGAGCTCAAAATCTGTAGTTGGGAGTGGTTAAGTAAGACAAATTGAGCTGTGTTCAGAGGGTTCAAATTTCAAATGATTAAAAAAAAACGGAAAAATTGGTCGATTGATTTACGGTTTTCACTAAAACTATTCTTTTTTTAGGTATTTTCGTGAAAATAAATTATAAAGATAAATTTCAAAAAATGCCGATAGAGGGCGCTTTAGACTTTGGAGTAACGAACAACTATTTTTTGCCGTTATTGTTTGCATCTCTTTAAATGATTTCGGAAGCTTAGACTTAAACTTAAATTTTGAGCTCGAAATCCGAATAGTAGGGAGTAGTTAAGTAGCACAAACTGAACTGCGTTTAAGATGGGGGGGGGGGGGGGTTCAAATTTAAAATAATTATAGAAAATTGAAAAATTTGTCGATTCGTTTGCGGTTTAAAATAAAACTATTCTTTAAGTCAGTATCCTCTTGAAAATAAATTTTAAAGATAAATTTCAAAAAATTCCATTAGAGTGCGCATTAAACTTCAGAGTAACCAACAATTAATTTTAACCATTATTGTTTTTGTTCTAATTAAATGCTTGCAAAAACTTATTAAATGTTTTCGGAAGCTTAGATTTCAACTTAAATTTTGAGCTCAAAATCTGAATAATTAGGAGTAGTTACGTAGCGCAAATTGAAGTGTCTTCAGGAGTTGAAATTTAACCCTCCCCCTCCTCGAACACAATTCAATTTTTCGATACTTAAACACTCCCAACGATTCAGAATTTGAGCCTAAAATTTAAGTTTATGCTTTTGAAAGCATTTAATGAGATTAAAAAATAACAGTTAAAAATAGTTGTAAGCAACTCCAAAGTCTAAGGCGCCCTCTATCGGCATTTTGTGAAATTTATCTTTAAAATTTATTTTCAAGAAAATGCTCATTTAAAAATTAGTTTTAGCGAAAACCGCAAACATATCGACCAATTTTTCCGTTTTTTATAATCATTTGAAATTTGAACCCTCTGAACACAGTTCAGTTTGTCTATTTAACCACTCCCAACTATTCAGATTTTGAGCTCAAAATTTAAGTTTAAGTCTAAGCTTACGAAAGCATTTAATAAGATGCAAAAAATAACGCTAAAAAAGAGTTGTTAGTTACTCCAAAGGCTAAAGCGCCCTCTATCGGCATTTTTTGAAAATTATCTTTATAATTTATTTTTAAGAAAATACCGACATAAAGAATAGTTTTAGTGAAAACCGCAAATCAATGAACCAATTTTTCCGTGTTTTATAATCATTTGAAATTTGAACCCTCTGAACACAGTTCAGTTTGTGCTACTTAACCACTCCCACTTTCCGATTTTGAGCTCAAATTTTAAGTCTGAGTCTAAACTTACGAAAACATTCAATGAGATGCAAAAAATACCGGCAAAAAATAATTGTTCGTTACTCCAAAGTCTAAAGCACCCTCTATCGGCATTTTTGAAATTTATCTTTATTATTTAATTTCAAGAAAATGCCGACATAAAGAATAATTTTAGTGAAAACCGCAAATCAATCGACCGATTTTTCCGTTTTTTATGTTGGAAATTTTGGTCCCTAAACTTTAATGGCTATATCCTTTGGAAAACGTTTGGGACCCTTGGTCTCCTATTTAATATTGTTTGTCTTGATGTGTACTATCACCCCACTTTTATTGTAAAAAAATTTTAGAATCACCCTGTATATATGTATATATATACAGAGTGAGTCATAAACATCGAAGCAATGGGCTATCTCCTTAAATATTGCGCCTAGACCCATACTTCCAATTGCAAAAAATTCATAAAAAAAAGATGAAATTTTTTATCAGATAAGTTGCAACTCCATGGGGGGTTTATTTGAAAAAATACGAAAATTAACTTTTTATATGACCCCCGTAGAGCAAAATTCCCAATTAGGAAATTATTCCTTATCCATTCCTATATTAAACAAAAAAAAATTTCATCTTCATATCTAAAAACCTCACAGAGATATTAAAATCCAAAATTCTCGAAAATGCCTGACTTACACCACTTTTCCTTGCCTCTAACGGTGATTTCGTGCTTTAATTTCAACGCTAGATAGGGAACATTCACAAACTGCACTTTAATAAAAATCGATTTAAAATAGCGCTTTTTCTTTTGACATAACATAGCAGCGTATAGATTTTACGCTAAATTTACATGAAAATATGCTAGTAACATCTGCACTAGAAGTCTGCACGGGTCGAAATATCTAGGTCCGGTCCCGAACTGATCCATAGGTTAAAGATTTGGTCCGGCCTGGAAAAGTAATAAAATCATAACCCGATCCGGCCTGGAAAAAAGTTTAAATCATAGACCGGCTCGGCCGTGAATTTCTACAGAGATTTTTACTTCGGTGTGGTTCAAAATTGTTTCGTATGAAGGAGTTCTGACCAAAAATACTTATTATTGTTTTCCGTTTTTCGTATTTATATTTTATATTATAAAAAATCGCCAAAGGCTGTGATATATTTATTTTATCAATGAATCTCTATTTATATATTAATGTTTCACTTGTATTTCAATATCTTTAATCCATGTTCGATGTGTTGGAGAATTTGAAAAATGTTATACAGTAAAACATTTTAAGACGGAATCACATAGGAAAGAAAAAATACGTTATGGACAAATGCCCTACTTAGGAGGTATCTAAATGGAGTTTATTTTTTTCTCAAGTATAATTATATTTATTTTGCATGGATCAACAAATTTTCTGTTTAAGACAGGATTACGTCATAGACAGATATTTTTCACTGGATTTATTGTATTTAAATTGCTTTTGAACACGCTATTCTTTTTTTAAAAAATGAATTTTAAAGGGGTTTCTTTGTAAAATAAAAGCGATTTCAAAATCTATGTGTTTTTCGTAAAAATTTTGATTAAGCCAAATTTTACTTATTTTATGTACGTATTAGGTCAGTCAGTTAAAGTGATTATAGTACGAATTGTGTCGAGACCGGGATTGAAATTTTCGTCCACTGCAGACCTAGGAAGAACAAAGCAGTCCCCTCCGGTATGTTAAATACGTAAGACCCGGCGTGGGCCCAGAATACAGATTTTTTTAACAGCCTCTTCAGGACGATAAGAAGCTTGAAGTTGTGAGAGCTAAATTTATAAAAACGATTTAATCCGCATCTTAGAAAAAGCAATGTTTTAAAAAATTGACGGACATTTAAACAGTACAGAAAGGAGATGGAAATGAGAAAAGTTAAACTCGATCGGAAGTTTGAGCTACAGAAATGAATTACTTTAAACTTTCAATTTTTTTAAGCTTTAAATATTTTATTAGGAGCCAAACTTTATTTAAAACTTTAAATTCGTTTTTCTGCACGAAAAGTTGTCCCCCCACTATTTCTCGTCTTTAAATCATTAAAAGTCTAGAAGTGTTGAAGAAAAAAGTGAAAAAGCATGAAACGTGTCATTTTTGATTATTTTACATTAGTTTTGTTTCGACAAATTTGAAAAAATATTTACTTTTGAAAATATGATTTTTTTAATAGTTTTAAAATTAATATTTTAAAAAAACCCTGGAACAAAACTAAAATTAGACTTTCATCTTTAATGAAATGGAAGGAAATTAGAATCCGATAAATTATGTTTCGAGTTATAACGATTTTAAATTATCCCCATTTAAATTATTTTAGAAATTTTTATAAATTTTATGAGAAATTTTAGGATGTGATTTTCTTAACAAATTATATGGCTAACCATCACAAAAAAGAAAAAATAATCGAAACTAACTCAAAATATTTTTTTACATTCTTCCTAGAACTGTTAAATTAACATTGTTTCTTGAATTGCGCGCATTTCAATTTGTGTCTAATCCCTTAAAACCTGATGAATTATTTAAATGGCTATAACCCTGCGAGTTTTAAAGGTATGAAGATGCAATTTTTTTGCATAATTCAGGACTAGATAAGGAAAGTTTTCCTAATTGGAATTTTTATCTACAGGGGCCATATAAAAGTTTAATTTTTGTAATTTTTCAAATAGACCCCCCATGGAGTTTCAACTTATCAAAAATTTTACCTTTTTTATGAATTTTTGCAATTGGAAATATGGGTCTAGGGGCAATATTTAAAGAGATAGCCTATTGTTTCGATATTTATGACTCACCCTGTATAGTCCAAGAGAGGACAGCACAAAAAATTATGTTATCTAGCACAAGAAAAAAAACCTTTATTTTATGGAAGAGTAATAATAAGGTAATCTAATGATCCATGTCTGCCGAAAGTGAAGTGGTACATAAGCCAAAAATTAATACCCCAAATGGCTCAATCGTAGGTTTATCATTGTGTTTTCCAGCTTCCATGTTTTCATACCTTTGATAGTACGACAAATACAATGTTAAACCTACGAGTGAGCCACTAGTGGTATTAATTTTTGGCTTATGTACCACTTCATTTCTGGCAGACACGGATCATTAGATTCCCCTATTGCTACTGACTCTCTCTGGTATCCATGCAGATTTCCATTGGTCCATCGTTATCTATGCAGATCTTCATTGGTCCATTTTTAAACCATTTCTTTTTATATATATATAAGGATTTAATGTCATCTGTTGAACGTTTCAAAATTTTTAAAATAAAATTTTGATGATTTGGCTTGAGTTGCGTGGTTCAGTTTCCTAGCTTGCTCACCACGCACTTCCCATCGGGTTGGATTCCATAGATACTAATGTCTAAAGCTTCAAGTATTTTAAGTTTAGAAAAAAAAAAAAAAAAAAAGAAAAAAAAAGAAAAAGAAAAAGAAAAAAAATCAAGGTGAGAGCCATTTATAAAAGAAGTCTATTTCTGACCTTCTTTTTTCACACTTTGACGTGAAAAAAGGCTTGTGAAGGAACTCATGCTTCGAGAAGAAAATATACTATATATATATATACAGGGTGATTCCAAATTTTTTTTACAATAAAAGAGGGGTGATAGTACACATCAAGACAAACAAGATTAAATAGGAGACCAAGGGTCCAAAACGTTTTCCTAAGGAAATAGCCGCCATTAAAGTTTAGGGACCAAAATTTCAAATAAACATAAAAAACGGAAAAATCGGTCGATTGATTTGCGGTTTTCACTAAAATTATTCTTTATGTCGGCATTTTCTTGAAATTAAATTATAAAGATAAATTTCAAAAAATGCCGATAGAGTGCGCTTTAGACTTTGGAGTAACGAACAATTATTTTTTGCCGGTATGTTTTGCATCTGATTAAATGTTTTCGTAAGTTTACACTCAAACTTAAATTTTGAGCTCAAAATCTGTAGTTGGGAGTGGTTAAGTAAGACAAATTGAGCTGTGTTCAGAGGGTTCAAATTTCAAATGATTAAAAAAAAACGGAAAAATTGGTCGATTGATTGCGGTTTTCACTAAAACTATTCTTTTTTTAGGTATTTTCGTGAAAATAAATTATAAAGATAAATTTCAAAAAATGCCGATAGAGGGCGCTTTAAACTTTGGAGTAACGAACAACAATTTTTTGCCGTTATTGTTTGCATCTCTTTAAATGATTTCGGAAGCTTAGACTTAAACTTAAATTTTGAGCTCGAAATCCGAATAGTAGGGAGTAGTTAAGTAGCACAAACTGAACTGCGTTTAAGATGGGGGGGGGGGGGGGGTTCAAATTTAAAATAATTATAGAAAATTGAAAAATTTGTCGATTCGTTTGCGGTTTAAAATAAAACTATTCTTTAAGTCAGTATCCTCTTGAAAATAAATTTTAAAGATAAATTTCAAAAAATTCCATTAGAGTGCGCATTAAACTTCAGAGTAACCAACAATTAATTTTAACCATTATTGTTTTTGTTCTAATTAAATGCTTGCAAAAACTTATTAAATGTTTTCGGAAGCTTAGATTTCAACTTAAATTTTGAGCTCAAAATCTGAATAATTAGGAGTAGTTACGTAGCGCAAATTGAAGTGTCTTCAGGAGTTGAAATTTAACCCTCCCCCTCCTCGAACACAATTCAATTTTTCGATACTTAAACACTCCCAACGATTCAGAATTTGAGCCTAAAATTTAAGTTTATGCATTTGAAAGCATTTAATGAGATTAAAAAAATAACAGTTAAAAATAGTTGTAAGCAACTCCAAAGTCTAAGGCGCCCTCTATCGGCATTTTGTGAAATTTATCTTTAAAATTTATTTTCAAGAAAATGCTCATTTAAAAATTAGTTTTAGCGAAAACCGCAAACATATCGACCAATTTTTCCGTTTTTTATAATCATTTGAAATTTGAACCCTCTGAACACAGTTCAGTTTGTGCTACTTAACCACTCCCACTTTCCGATTTTGAGCTCAAATTTTAAGTCTGAGTCTAAACTTACGAAAACATTCAATGAGATGCAAAAAATACCGGCAAAAAATAATTGTTCGTTACTCCAAAGTCTAAAGCACCCTCTATCGGCATTTTTGAAATTTATCTTTATTATTTAATTTCAAGAAAATGCCGACATAAAGAATAATTTTAGTGAAAACCGCAAATCAATCGACCGATTTTTCCGTTTTTTATGTTGGAAATTTTGGTCCCTAAACTTTAATGGCTATATCCTTTGGAAAACGTTTGGGACCCTTGGTCTCCTATTTAATATTGTTTGTCTTGATGTGTACTATCACCCCACTTTTATTGTAAAAAAATTTTAGAATCACCCTGTATATATGTATATATATACAGAGTGAGTCATAAACATCGAAGCAATGGGCTATCTCCTTAAATATTGCCCCTAGACCCATACTTCCAATTGCAAAAATTCATAAAAAAAGATGAAATTTTTTATCAGATAAGTTGCAACTCCATGGGGGGTTTATTTGAAAAAATACGAAAATTAAATTTTTATATAACCCCCGTAGAGCAAAATTCCCAATTAGGAAATTATTCCTTATCCATTCCTATATTAAACAAAAAAAATTTTCATCTTCATATCTAAAAACCTCACAGAGATATTAAAATCCAAAATTCTCGAAAACGCCTGACTTACACCACTTTTCCTTGCCTCTAACGGTGATTTCGTGCCTTAATTTCAACGCTAGATAGGGAACATTCACAAACTGCACTTTAATAAAAATCGATTTAAAATAGCGCTTTTTCTTTTGACATAACATAGCAGCGTATAGATTTTACGCTAAATTTACATCAAAATATGCTAGTAACATCTGCACTAGAGGTCTGCACGGGTCGAAATATCTAGGTCCGGTCCCGAACTGATCCATAGGTTAAAGATTTGGTCCGGCCTGGAAAAGTAATAAAATCATAACCCGATCCGGCCTGGAAAAAAGTTTAAATCATAGACCGGCTCGGCCGAGAATTTCTACAGAGATTTTTACTTCAGTGTGGTTCAAAATTGTTTCGTATGGAGGAGTTCTGACCAAAAATACTTATTATTGTTTTCCGTTTTTCGTATTTATATTTTATATTATAAAAAATCGCCAAAGGCTGTGATATATTTATTTTATCAATGAATCTCTATTTATATGTTAATGTTTCACTTGTATTTCAATATCTTTAATCCATGTTCGATGTGTTGGAGAATTTGAAAAATGTTATACAGTAAAACATTTTAAGACGGAATCACATAGGAAAGAAAAAATACGTTATGGACAAATGCCCTACTTAGGAGGTATCTAAATGGAGTATATTTTTTTCTCAAGTATTATTATATTTATTTTGCATGGATCAACAAATTTTCTGTTTAAGACAGGATTACGTCATAGACAGATATTTTTCACTGGATTTATTGTATTTAAATTGTTTTTGAACACGCTATTCTTTTTTTTAAAAATGAATTTTAAAGGGGTTTCTTTGTAAAATAAAAGCGATTTCAAAATCTATGTGTTTTTCGTAAAAATTTTGATTAAGCCAAATTTTACTTATTTTATGTACGTATTAGGTCAGTCAGTTAAAGTGATTATAGTACGAATTGTGTCGAGACCGGGATTGAAATTTTCGTCCACTGCAGACCTAGGAAGAACAAAGCAGTCCCCTCCGGTATGTTAAATACGTAAGACCCGGCGTGGGCCCAGAATACAGATTTTTTTAACAGCCTCTTCAGGACGATAAAAAGCTTGAAGTTGTGAGAGCTAAATTTATAAAAACGATTTAATCCGCATCTTAGAAAAAGCAATGTTTTAAAAAATTGACGGACATTTAAACAGTACAGAAAGGAGATGGAAATGAGAAAAGTTAAACTCGATCGGAAGTTTGAGCTACAGAAATGAATTACTTTAAACTTTCAATTTTTTTAAGCTTTAAATATTTTATTAGGAGCCAAACTTTATTTAAAACTTTAAATTCGTTTTTCTGCACGAAAAGTTGTCCCCCCACTATTTCTCGTCTTTAAATCATTAAAAGTCTAGAAGTGTTGAAGAAAAAAGTGAAAAAGCATGAAACGTGTCATTTTTGATTATTTTACATTAGTTTTGTTTCGACAAATTTGAAAAAATATTTACTTTTGAAAATATGATTTTTTTAATAGTTTTAAAATTAATATTTAAAAAAAAAACCCTGGAACAAAACTAAAATTAGACTTTCATCTTTAATGAAATGGAAGGAAATTAAAATCCGATAAATTATGATTCGAGTTATAACGATTTTAAATTATCCCCATTTAAATTATTTTAGAAATTTTTATAAATTTTATGAGAAATTTTAGGATGTGATTTTCTTAACAAATTATATGGCTAACCATCACAAAAAAGAAAAAATAATCGAAACTAACTCAAAATATTTTTTTACATTCTTCCTAGAACTGTTAAATTAACATTGTTTCTTGAATTGCGCGCATTTCAATTTGTGTCTAATCCCTTAAAACCTGATGAATTATTTAAATGGCTATAACCCTGCGAGTTTTAAAGGTATGAAGATGCAATTTTTTTGCATAATTCAGGACTAGATAAGGAAAGTTTTCCTAATTGGAATTTTTATCTACAGGGGCCATATAAAATTTTAATTTTTGTAATTTTTCAAATAGACCCCCCATGGAGTTTCAACTTATCAAAAATTTTACCTTTTTTATGAATTTTTGCAATTGGAAATATGGGTCTAGGGGCAATATTTAAAGAGATAGCCTATTGTTTCGATATTTATGACTCACCCTGTATAGTCCAAGAGAGGACAGCACAAAAAATTATGTTATCTAGCACAAGAAAAAAAACCTTTATTTTATGGAAGAGTAATAATAAGGAAATCTAATGATCCATGTCTGCCGAAAGTGAAGTGGTACATAAGCCAAAAATTAATACCCCAAATGGCTCAATCGTAGGTTTATCATTGTGTTTTCCAGCTTCCATGTTTTCATACCTTTGATAGTACGACAAATACAATGTTAAACCTATGAGTGAGCCACTAGTGGTATTAATTTTTGGCTTATGTACCACTTCACTTCTGGCAGACACGGATCATTAGATTCCCCTATTGCTACTGACTCTCTCTGGTATCCATGCAGATTTCCATTGGTCCATCGTTATCTATGCAGATCTTCATTGGTCCATTTTTAAACCATTTCTTTTTATATATATATAAGGATTTAATGTCATCTGTTGAACGTTTCAAAATTTTTAAAATAAAATTTTGATGATTTGGCTTGAGTTGCGTGGTTCAGTTTCCTAGCTTGCTCACCACGCACTTCCCATCGGGTTGGATTCCACAGATACAAATGTCTAAAGCTTCAAGTATTTAAGTTAAAAAAAAAAAAAGAAAAAAAGAAAAAGAAAGAAAAAGAAAAAGAAAAAAAATCAAGGTGAGAGCCATTTATAAAAGAAGTCTATTTCTGACCTTCTTTTTTCACACTTTGACGTGAAAAAAGGCTTGTGACGTAACTCATGCTTCGAGAAGAAAATATACTATATATATATATACAGGGTGATTCCAAATTTTTTTTACAATAAAAGAGGGGTGATAGTACACATCAAGACAAACAAGATTAAATAGGAGACCAAGGGTCCAAAACGTTTTCCTAAGGAAATAGCCGCCATTAAAGTTTAGGGACCAAAATTTCAAATAAACATAAAAAACGGAAAAATCGGTCGATTGATTTGCGGTTTTCACTAAAATTATTCTTTATGTCGGCATTTTCTTGAAATTAAATTATAAAGATAAATTTCAAAAAATGCCGATAGAGGGCGCTTTAGACTTTGGAGTAACGAACAATTATTTTTTGCCGGTATGTTTTGCATCTGATTAAATGTTTTCGTAAGTTTACACTCAAACTTAAATTTTGAGCTCAAAATCTGTAGTTGGGAGTGGTTAAGTAAGACAAATTGAGCTGTGTTCAGAGGGTTCAAATTTCAAATGATTAAAAAAAAACGGAAAAATTGGTCGATTGATTTACGGTTTTCACTAAAACTATTCTTTTTTTAGGTATTTTCGTGAAAATAAATTATAAAGATAAATTTCAAAAAATGCCGATAGAGGGCGCTTTAGACTTTGGAGTAACGAACAACTATTTTTTGCCGTTATTGTTTGCATCTCTTTAAATGATTTCGGAAGCTTAGACTTAAACTTAAATTTTGAGCTCGAAATCCGAATAGTAGGGAGTAGTTAAGTAGCACAAACTGAACTGCGTTTAAGATGGGGAGGGGGGGTTGAAATTTAAAATAATTATAGAAAATTGAAAAATTTGTCGATTCGTTTGCGGTTTAAACGAAAACTATTCTTTAAGTCAGTATCCTCTTGAAAATAAATTTTAAAGATAAATTTCAAAAAATTCCATTAGAGTGCGCATTAAACTTCAGAGTAACCAACAATTAATTTTAACCATTATTGTTTTTGTTCTAATTAAATGCTTGCAAAAACTTATTAAATGTTTTCGGAAGCTTAGATTTCAACTTAAATTTTGAGCTCAAAATCTGAATAATTAGGAGTAGTTACGTAGCGCAAATTGAAGTGTCTTCAGGAGTTGAAATTTAACCCTCCCCCTCCTAGAACACAATTCAATTTTTCGATACTTAAACACTCCCAACGATTCAGAATTTGAGCCTAAAATTTAAGTTTATGCATTTGAAAGCATTTAATGAGATTAAAAAAATAACAGTTAAAAATAGTTGTAAGCAACTCCAAAGTCTAAGGCGCCCTCTATTGGCATTTTGTGAAATTTATCTTTAAAATTTATTTTCAAGAAAATGCTCATTTAAAACTTAGTTTTAGCGAAAACCGCAAACATATCGACCAATTTTTCCGTTTTTTATAATCATTTGAAATTTGAACCCTCTGAACACAGTTCAGTTTGTCTATTAAACCACTCCCAACTATTCAGATTTTGAGCTCAAAATTTAAGTTTAAGTCTAAGCTTACGAAAGCATTTAATAAGATGCAAAAAATAACGCTAAAAAAGAGTTGTTAGTTACTCCAAAGGCTAAAGCGCCCTCTATCGGCATTTTTTGAAAATTATCTTTATAATTTATTTTTAAGAAAATACCGACATAAAGAATAGTTTTAGTGAAAACCGCAAATCAATGAACCAATTTTTCCGTGTTTTATAATCATTTGAAATTTGAACCCTCTGAACACAGTTCAGTTTGTGCTACTTAACCACTCCCACTTTCCGATTTTGAGCTCAAATTTTAAGTCTGAGTCTAAACTTACGAAAACATTCAATGAAATGCAAAAAATACCGGCAAAAAATAATTGTTCGTTACTCCAAAGTCTAAAGCACCCTCTATCGGCATTTTTGAAATTTATCTTTATTATTTAATTTCAAGAAAATGCCGACATAAAGAATAATTTTAGTGAAAACCGCAAATCAATCGACCGATTTTTCCGTTTTTTATGTTGGAAATTTTGGTCCCTAAACTTTAATGGCTATATCCTTTGGAAACGTTTGGGACCCTTGGTCTCCTATTTAATATTGTTTGTCTTGATGTGTACTATCACCCCACTTTTATTGTAAAAAAATTTTAGAATCACCCTGTATATATGTATATATATACAGAGTGAGTCATAAACATCGAAGCAATGGGCTATCTCCTTAAATATTGCCCCTAGACCCATACTTCCAATTGCAAAAATTCATAAAAAAAGATGAAATTTTTTATCAGATAAGTTGCAACTCCATGGGGGGTTTATTTGAAAAAATACGAAAATTAAATTTTTATATAACCCCCGTAGAGCAAAATTCCCAATTAGGAAATTATTCCTTATCCATTCCTATATTAAACAAAAAAAATTTTCATCTTCATATCTAAAAACCTCACAGAGATATTAAAATACAAAATTCTCGAAAATGCCTGACTTACACCACTTTTCCTTGCCTCTAACGGTGATTTCGTGCCTTAATTTCAACGCTAGATAGGGAACATTCACAAACTGCACTTTAATAAAAATCGATTTAAAATAGCGCTTTTTCTTTTGACATAACATAGCAGCGTATAGATTTTACGCTAAATTTACATGAAAATATGCTAGTAACATCTGCACTAGAGGTCTGCACGGGTCGAAATATCTAGGTCCGGTCCCGAACTGATCCATAGGTTAAAGATTTGGTCCGGCCTGGAAAAGTAATAAAATCATAACCCGATCCGGCCTGGAAAAAAGTTTAAATCATAGACCGGCTCGGCCGTGAATTTCTACAGAGATTTTTACTTCGGTGTGGTTCAAAATTGTTTCGTATGGAGGAGTTCTGACCAAAAATACTTATTATTGTTTTCCGTTTTTCGTATTTATATTTTATATTATAAAAAATCGCCAAAGGCTGTGATATATTTATTTTATCAATGAATCTCTATTTATATGTTAATGTTTCACTTATATTTCAATATCTTTAATCCATGTTCGATGTGTTGGAGAATTTGAAAAATGTTATACAGTAAAACATTTTAAGACGGAATCACATAGGAAAGAAAAAATACGTTATGGACAAATGCCCTACTTAGGAGGTATCTAAATGGAGTTTATTTTTTTCTCAAGTATAATTATATTTATTTTGCATGGATCAACAAATTTTCTGTTTAAGACAGGATTACGTCATAGACAGATATTTTTCACTGGATTTATTGTATTTAAATTGCTTTTGAACACGCTATTCTTTTTTTAAAAAATGAATTTTAAAGGGGTTTCTTTGTAAAATAAAAGCGATTTCAAAATCTATGTGTTTTTCGTAAAAATTTTGATTAAGCCAAATTTTACTTATTTTATGTACGTATTAGGTCAGTCAGAGAAAGTGATTATAGTACGAATTGTGTCGAGACCGGGATTGAAATTTTCGTCCACTGCAGACCTAGGAAGAACAAAGCAGTCCCCTCCGGTATGTTAAATACGTAAGACCCGGCGTGGGCCCAGAATACAGATTTTTTTAACAGCCTCTTCAGGACGATAAAAAGCTTGAAGTTGTGAGAGCTAAATTTATAAAAACGATTTAATCCGCGTCTTAGAAAAAGCAATGTTTTAAAAAATTGACGGACATTTAAACAGTACAGAAAGGAGATGGAAATGAGAAAAGTTAAACTCGATCGGAAGTTTGAGCTACAGAAATGAATTACTTTAAACTTTCAATTTTTTTAAGCTTTAAATATTTTATTAGGAGCCAAACTTTATTTAAAACTTTAAATTCGTTTTTCTGCACGAAAAGTTGTCCCCCCACTATTTCTCGTCTTTAAATCATTAAAAGTCTAGAAGTGTTGAAGAAAAAAGTGAAAAAGCATGAAACGTGTCATTTTTGATTATTTTACATTAGTTTTGTTTCGACAAATTTGAAAAAATATTTACTTTTGAAAATATGATTTTTTTAATAGTTTTAAAATTAATATTTAAAAAAAACCCTGGAACAAAACTAAAATTAGACTTTCATCTTTAATGAAATGGAAGGAAATTAGAATCCGATAAATTATGTTTCGAGTTATAACGATTTTAAATTATCCCCATTTAAATTATTTTAGAAATTTTTATAAATTTTATGAGAAATTTTAGGATGTGATTTTCTTAACAAATTATATGGCTAACCATCACAAAAAAGAAAAAATAATCGAAACTAACTCAAAATATTTTTTTACATTCTTCCTAGAACTGTTAAATTAACATTGTTTCTTGAATTGCGCGCATTTCAATTTGTGTCTAATCCCTTAAAACCTGATGAATTATTTAAATGGCTATAACTCTGCGAGTTTTAAAGGTATGAAGATGCAATTTTTTTGCATAATTCAGGACTAGATAAGGAAAGTTTTCCTAATTGGAATTTTTATCTACAGGGGCCATATAAAAGTTTAATTTTTGTAATTTTTCTAATAGACCCCCCATGGAGTTTCAACTTATCAAAAATTTTACCTTTTTTATGAATTTTTGCAATTGGAAATATGGGTCTAGGGGCAATATTTAAAGAGATAGCCTATTGTTTCGATATTTATGACTCACCCTGTATAGTCCAAGAGAGGACAGCACAAAAAATTATGTTATCTAGCACAAGAAAAAAAACCTTTATTTTATGGAAGAGTAATAATAAGGAAATCTAATGATCCATGTTTGCCGAAAGTGAAGTGGTACATAAGCCATAAATTAATACCCCAAATGGCTCAATCGTAGGTTTATCATTATGTTTTCCAGCTTCCATGTTTTCATACCTTTGATAGTACGACAAATACAATGTTAAACCTACGAGTGAGCCACTAGTGGTATTAATTTTTGGCTTATGTACCACTTCATTTCTGGCAGACACGGATCATTAGATTCCCCTATTGCTACTGACTCTCTCTGGTATCCATGCAGATTTCCATTGGTCCATCGTTATCTATGCAGATCTTCATTGGTCCATTTTTAAACCATTTCTTTTTATATATATATAAGGATTTAATGTCATCTGTTGAACGTTTCAAAATTTTTAAAATAAAATTTTTATGATTTGGCTTGAGTTGCGTGGTTCAGTTTCCTAGCTTGCTCACCACGCACTTCCCATCGGGTTGGATTCCATAGATACAAATGTCTAAAGCTTCAAGTATTTAAGTTAAAAAAAAAAAAAGAAAAAAAGAAAATGAAAGAAAAAGAAAAAGAAAAAAAATCAAGGTGAGAGCCATTTTTAAAAGAAGTCTATTTCTGACCTTCTTTTTTCACACTTTGACGTGAAAAAAGGCTTGTGACGTAACTCATGCTTCGAGAAGAAAATATACTATATATATATATACAGGGTGATTCCAAATTTTTTTTACAATAAAAGAGGGGTGATAGTACACATCAAGACAAACAAGATTAAATAGGAGACCAAGGGTCCAAAACGTTTTCCTAAGGAAATAGCCGCCATTAAAGTTTAGGGACCAAAATTTCAAATAAACATAAAAAACGGAAAAATCGGTCGATTGATTTGCGGTTTTCACTAAAATTATTCTTTATGTCGGCATTTTCTTGAAATTAAATTATAAAGATAAATTTCAAAAAATGCCGATAGAGGGCGCTTTAGACTTTGGAGTAACGAACAATTATTTTTTGCCGTTATTGTTTGCATCTGATTAAATGTTTTCGTAAGTTTACACTCAAACTTAAATTTTGAGCTCAAAATCTGTAGTTGGGAGTGGTTAAGTAAGACAAATTGAGCTGTGTTCAGAGGGTTCAAATTTCAAATGATTAAAAAAAAACGGAAAAATTGTTCGATTGATTCGCGGTTTTCACTAAAACTATTCTTTATTTAGGTATTTTCGTGAAAATAAGTTATAAAGATAAATTTCAAAAAATGCCGATAGAGGGCGCTTTAGATTTTGGAGTAACGAACAACTATTTTTTGCCGTTATTGTTTGCATCTCTTTAAATGATTTCGGAAGCTTAGACTTAAACTTAAATTTTGAGCTCAAAATCTGAATAGTAGGGTGTGGTACTGTGGTAGTAGCACAAACTGAACTGTGTTCAAGGGGGAGGGGGAGGTTCTAATTTAAAGTAATTATAGAAAATGGAAAATTTGGTCGATTCGTGTGCGGTTTAAAATAAAACTATTCTTTAAGTCAGTATCTTCTTGAAAATAATTTTTAAAGATAAATCTCAAAAAATTCCGTCAGAGGGCGTCTTAAACTTCAGAGTAACCAACAATTCATTTTAACCATTATTTTTTGGTTCTAATTAAATGCTTGCAAAAGCATTTTAAATGTTCTCGGAAGCTTAGATTTAAACTTAAATTTTGAGCTCAAATCCTGAATCGTTATGAGGAGTTAAGAACCGCAAACTGAAGTGTGTTCTGGAGTTGAAATTTAACCCTCTTTCCTCCTCGAACACAATTCAATTTTTCGCTATTTAAACACGCCCAACGATTCAGAATTTCAGCCCAAAATTTAAGTCTATACATTTGAAAGCATTTAATGAGATTAAAAAAATAACAGTTAAAAATAGTTGTACGCTACTCCAAAGTCTAAGGCGCCCTCTATCGGCATTTTGTGATATTTATCTTTAAAAATTATTTTCAAGAAAACACTGATTGATCAAGAAAACTGCTGATTTAAAAATTAGTTTTAGCAAAAACCGCAAACGAATCGACCAATTTTTTCCGTTTTTTACAATTATTTGAAATTTGAACCCTCTGAACACAGCTAAGTTTGTCTACTTAACCACTCCCAGCTATTCAGATTTTGAGCTCAAAATTTAAGTTCAAGTCTAAGCTTACGAAAGCATTTAATAAGATGCAAAAAATAACGTCAAAAAAGAGTGTTTCGTTACTCCAAAGTCTAAAGCGCCCTCTATCGGCATTTTTTGAAATTTATCTTTATAATTTATTTTCACGAAAATACCTAAATAAAGAATAATTTTAGTGAAAACCGCAAATCAATCCACCAATTTTTCCGTTTTTTACAATCATTTGAAATTTGAACCCTCTGAACACAGCTCTGTTTGTGTTACTAAACCACTCCCAACTACAGATTTTGAGTCCACTGGCTCGATTGCACACACACTTTGTGTGGAGCTCCTGGTTGTACTTCTCGTATGTTGTAATATTTCCTTGTGTGCTATCTCGTCCCTGTATATTGACGATGGCTTATAAGCAGGCTTCATGTCGAGCACACAAGTCAGATGTATGTTGTTCAATAAACAAACAAACAAACAAACATATTTTGAGCTCAAAATTTAAGTTTGAGTCTAAGCTTACGAAAACATTTAATGAGATGCAAAAAATACCGGCAAAAAATAGTTGTTCGTTACTCCAAAGTCTAAAGCGCCCTCTTTCGGTATTTTTTGAAATTTATATTTATAATTTAATTTCAAGAAAATGTCGACATAAAGAATAATTTTAGTGAAAACTGCAAATCAATCGATCGATTTTTCCGTTTTATATGTTTATTTGAAATTTTGGTCCCTAAACTTTAATGGCGGCTATTTCCTTAGGAAAACGTTTTGGACCCTTGGTCTCCTATTTAATATTGTTTGTCTTGATGTGTACTATCACCCCTCTTTTATTGTAAAAAAAATTTGGAATCACCCTGTATATATATGGCTGAAAATGACCCCAGGTTTTAATAAATTACATTAGCTTTTACTTAAAAAAGTTATGAAGATCAGTTTAAATGTGTTTTCATTCTAATTTTACCAGTTTGAAAAGAGTCAGTCTGCAGTTATTAAAATACGATTATAGCGTTCCAAAACAGCGTAAAGCCTACTAATGCGTTACGCTAAAGCATTAAATAAGTACGAAAGCACTTTGGATTTGGCTAAATCGTTTTACAATGATTATCTAAAGACTGTGTGAGAAAAGAAAAACGGCTTTTAAAAAAATAGATTTTTAAATTCGAGGAAAAACTAATGCTTCCTTCTGGTGATTCGCAAGCCCAAAACTTTCATCGCTCAACAAGCCTTGGTAGATTTACTGACATATTTACTGGCTCATTTTTTAAAAGTAAAAGTACGAAATTGGCAGAGCTGACTGTTGAAATGATTTGGAATCTAAAGACGATTTCCATTTTTTTCATAAATAAAATATTTATCGAATTATAAGCGATTTTGAGTCATGTAATAGTCGGTTTTTCAACCTTAGGGGCTGTGTAAATATAACATTATCATTTTAAGAGGGAGGAGGGTCTGGTATGCATATATCGTAAGATGTCTCTGGGGGGGAAGGGGTTGTCTTTTGATATCGATATCATTTTTGATTCAATCAAAATTTTCTCTTTTTATTCGTAACATGGTCTTTGGTACTAAATAACATGTTATCTTTTTAGCCTGTTATCTATTTTTATGAAAATACAAAATTATTATTAAAATTGCTAAATAATTATAAAATCATTTAACTCTAAAATATGGAATACCCCAACGTTTGACATCCTTATTCTTCTTTATATGTTTATACATATATAATAACGGATTGATAAACTATATGTGAAGTATATTTGGAATGAAGCTCGTGTTTATTAATAAACTAAACAGAAAGATAAGGGATGTTGTCTACACTTTTTGTTGATAAGGATTTCTATCTGCCTCTCATCCCTTCTCTGTTTGAATCGAATACAACAGGACTTTATTACCATTGAATGCATTATGCAACAAAAATCTACATAAAATACTTTTTAATAGTAATTATTTCTTTTAAGTGTTACTTGATATAATTTTTTTTCATATGCAAAGTGTTATTTTACCGACTTCTCATTAATTAAATCATAAAAGTACGCGAAAATAAAAAGGTAACCAGTTTTGTATATCCTTCGAACAAAAGAAATAATTATAGAAAAAAATTACACTTTGATAACGATATCCTTACTGGGGTAGGTGGAGTCGAGAGATGATAACATATGATATCTGAAGAGGTGGAGGGTGTTCAATATTGCCAAAAAGTTGATAATGCTATATTTGCATAGCCCCTTATCTAACTGGAACTTCTACTTTCATTCGAAAATTCGTTTCAAGAAGTCAAACTTGACAGTATTTTCTGACCGATCTTTTGCATTTACCAAAAAATGGAAAATGCCTTTCGATTACATAGTTTCTGAATAACAACACCTGGTAATTTCATGCATTTCGAAACAAAAATTTATTAAAACTTATGCCGTAAAGTTGCCCTTTTAGATTTGAGAACAACCTTAAGCAATAAATATTTTCTTAAAAAGCAATTTTCATCTCCTTTTTTTTAAAAGTGCTGTTTCTAAATACATATTTATACCTTGCTTTCTATTTACCAATAGTTTTTAAAAGATTTCCTTTAAGAAAAAAGTTCGTAAAATAAATATTTAAAAAATGATGCTATTATCTTTAAATAGACATGATAAAAAAAAATAAAGTGTCATAAAATTTGACGCAATCTCTTAAATTATCTTTAAATGAAGTAAAAAAAATTGGATTTAAGATATTATAATGTTCAAATTTTTTTTGTTTGTTTGTTTTATTTTATTTTATTTTATTTTATTTTATTTTTATTTTTATTTTATTTATTTATTTATTTTGTAAACCTAAAATTGTTTATTTAATTTTTATAAATAAATATTTTATTAAACTGGATTTTTTTCCAGAAACTGTGCATTTTTTTGTGTGTGACGCATGTTTGTACGGGAAAGGTCAAGTAAACATTTTTGTGTAGCCCTACTTATTTGTGCTTTCGACAGAAGAACACGAGCCTATGCAATCATCAACGCATTGAAGACATTAGCAAATGAATGTCGAACAAATTAGACCATTTGTTGGAATTCTGTTTATGTATGGAAAATCTTTGTTTCACATCTGTTTGTAGAAGAGTGATTGAAAGGCATTTAAGTGAGAAAACATGTCAACATCTAAAAGCAACCTGTAAGAATAAATTGATATTGCTTATAAAAATTGAGTGCTTTCAAGATACGTTTTTCAAGTTCTAAACCATCTAATACATCGCTGATTTTCAGAATAGAGAATAAATCTGGAAGAGAGTTGGAGAAATCGCTGCAGAAATTGGTTCAGTTCCATTATCTATTTATACTGTTACGGAATAATTTTCTTGTAACAAAATTTATAAGAAATTTGTTACAAATATATATTTTATATTTTTTATAATAAGCGTTTATTTACGTGCATTTTACTATTTTTTGTTTTCTTTTAGTTTGCTTTATAAAAACCATAAAATGTGCATGCTTTTTGGGCGAAATTTCAATTGCAAATCTGATAATACTCCAGTTTGTGTATAAAAGTTAATAAGAATATTAAAAAAAAAAATAGTTATTCGATTCATATAATGACTCCTATTTTAAGAAATTTAATAAAAAGTAAAAAGTAAAGTAATATGATAAAATAGCAAAAAGAACGACAACTTTGTACAGCTGCCAAAGCTTCCGTTTTTCTTGCAAGCCAAATTAAACACGTTTGATTCAGAAAATAAATAAAATCAAATAAGCATCCCATAGAAACGTGATACATTTTACTAAATATTTTTACGTGTTTCATTATTACAACTATACGCTGTAATTTAGGCATACAAGAAAATCACTATTTTCTAACTTTTTTTTAATTATTTTTTTTATTATTAATTTATTTTTTTAAACAAAAACAAAAAACAACTCTTTCGGATTCAAATTTTTATTCATTTTGAGAATAAAATTAATTTAATTTTAATAATGTTAATCGTAGCTTTCGAAATACACTTACTGAAGTTTAAAGATTATATTATTGTCAGAAATGCAACGAATGTACTCATTTTGTGTTCTATTCAATTCATATTAATATGATAACATGCTAATGAAGAGTTTTTGAAGGCGTTTGGAAAATGAAGTATGTATTAAAACAGGTTATGAGTAGGTATTACAACTTTCTACTTTTTCTGTTTTACTGCACATGGTTGGTTTTAAAAAGCTATTTATATTTGAAATTTAAAAAGTGAGATACATGTATAAAATAAATGAATCGCCAACGGTGCAAAGAAAATTAAGTAAATTCATATTGTTATTGTTATTACCAAATGTCGAAACATAAATGAAGTCATAATAAGAAAGGCATAGTCATATACAGTTGAACCCCGTTGTAGCGAATCTGGTTTATAATAAACTCCCGGATATAAAGAACGAAATTTTTGGTCCCGCCATTTTCCTATTGTATTTAATGCTATTTTATCCTTTTATAGCGAACCTCCGGAATCTTAAGAATCGGCTATAACGAACTTTTTTCTAGTCGACCATGATTTTTTTTCCTCTCTCTTTTTACTTTTACACTGATCTGAGAAAAGTTTTCGACTCTAATTTTATAAGAAAATGCATGCTGGCTAGTAAAATATAATGTAAATTAACGACTTTTTATTAAAGAGTAGTAAGACTTGTATTCTTTCTCTTTTATGGTAGCCATTCTGCAGGTGTGATCACGCCCACCTGTCAATTATTTTCCATTGCTCCAGTCATAGCAATTCAGAAACGCATTTAAGCTAACTTATTTAACTAATGTATTTAAAAATAATTCGAGATATTCGAGATAATTAGAATAGCAGCATTGAAAAGAACGTCTTATTTGAATACGGAATAATCAAAAGGTTTTTTCGTTAAATTATACTCTCTGGAGTTCACAAGAGGATGCAAAAAAGGAAAATTTAAAGGATAAAAAAGTAAACAAACAAAATAAAAATAAAACGATTTTTAACGCGCCAATAACTAGTGCTAGTCATCCTATGCCTGGATAAAGAGTTAAGATTTTAGTACAGTCCAGATCATTCCTAAAATTGTTTGCTCATTTATCCTAACATTTATCCAAACTAGGGTTGGTCTCAAATGTTTAGATAATTGGTGGTTTTTTTTTTTTTTTTTTTTTTTTTTTTTTTTTTTTTTTTTTTGTCTTTTTTTGTGGCTAATTTATTTAGTATTGTGACAGTTTAATGTAATCAATTTTAGTCAATTTAATTCATTAATGATCATATCTAATAGAATTTATATATATTTTTTAATACATCCTTACCGAACATATAGGTATTAAGTAATTATATGCATATTTTGTAAACTCTAACATTTTAACGGTTCGGATATAGCGAACAAAAACTTCGGTCCCTTGAAGTTCGTTATAACGGGGTTCGACTGTACTATCATTTCTATATGTCGAAAATAACTAATTGTTAAGACAAAATATACTCGATGAAAGGATATGTACTAAGGTGGTCTGGTGTAATAACGCCAGGCGGGGTAATAACGCCAAGTGCTAATATTTTGCATACTTATGAAATAATCTGGTAAATGACACCCATGTGCTCAGCGCAGAAGAGTTTTGAGTCATATAAATCGCAAAAAACAGCTTCAATTTAATTTGTTTCGTTTTTAGGCCTTATTGTTTTTACAAGCAACTAAAATTAACGCTTGATCTAAAATTTGCGAGATACGTTTTGTGATGTGAAGGCTATTTTAGGTAGATTTCGTAAGAAATACTACCTAATGCAATCGCACCAGTTTATATATATATATCTATCTATATATCTCACTTTTTTATGGACACGATAACTTCTATAATTCTTCACCAATCTCCACCAAACTGGTACATAAAATCAATAGGGATAAAATCTTGGCTGAGTTCGTTAATGGGCAAAATCGGACCAAGGGGGTCGGAATAGGGGGCGTTTTTGTGATAACCGAAAAAACGCCATAACTTCTTAATTAAAGTAGATATCGAATCGGTTTAAAGTTTATATTACTTCTTAAAAATGGGCCAAAAGTATATACATGACAGATTTTTGATAAATTTAGAAGTGGGCTCAAGGGGCGAAAAAAAACAGGGGTTTTGAGAGAAAAAGAATTCATAACTTCGTCAATTTTCAAGATATTAAGTCCAACTAAATTTTTTATAAATGTTCTTAAAATTATCTAAAACTTTTGTATTTACAAGTTTTTAATAGGACCAACTTTTACCGATAAAAAAAAATTAAAAACGAAAAGAAAAAGGGCGCTGAAAAAAGAGAAAAATCCATAACTCCGTCAATTTTTATGATATCAAATCTGATTAAATTTATTTTACATCTTCTTAAAAATATCTACAACTTTTATATTGACAAGTTTTTCATAGGACCAATTTGTATAGCAAAAAGAAATTAAACAACAATCGGAGTTGGAGAAAAAACCTCAAATCCAAACGGCTTATATTCTGACTCATTTTTAAATTCATTTTTGATTTTAAACGCATCCAAATGGTAGATCCTCTTATTTAGAAACTGTATAAAGTGACGCATTGGTCAATTTTCTGATAAAGGCAGAATATATTTCCAAAAAGGCTATCAAAAAGGGTATTTTGAACAGAATTTCCGAAAGTCATCGGGACTGAAAATTGAAGTTAGTATTCAAATAAGAAATTGCGTTTTTTTCTGACTCGTTTTTAAATCCATTTTTGTTCTCAAACGCATCCAATTTACAGATCCTCTTATTTAGGAACTATATAATGTGATGCACTGGTCAGTTTTTTGATAAAGACGGAATATATTTCAAAAAAAGGCTACCAAAAAGGGTATTTTGAACAGAATTTTCAGAAATCATCGTGACTGAAAATTTAAGGAAGTGTTCAAATAAGAAATTGCGTTTTTTTCTGACTGGTTTTTAAATCCATTTTTGCTCTCAAATGCATCAAATTTACAGATCCTCTTATTTAGGAACTATATAATGTGATGCATTGATCGGTTTTTTGATAAAGACAGAATATATTTTGAAAAAGGCTACCAAAAAGGGTATTTTGAACAGAATTTCCCGAAGTCTTCGTGATTTGAAAATTTAAAGTTTTCACATACCAAATTGCGTTTTTATGACTCGTTTTAAAATCCATTTTCGCTCTCAAATGCATCCAATTTACAGATCCTCTTATTTAGGAACTATATACTGTGACGCATTGGCCAGTTTTTTGATAAAGATAGAATATATTTTTAAAAAGGCTGTCAAAGTGAGTATTTCGCACAAAATTTTCCGAAGCAATCATGATTAAAGAATTAAGGATGTATTCAAACAACAAATCGGTTATTTTATGACTCATTTTTAAATTCAATTTTTTTCTCAAATGCTTTCAACTGACAGTTTTTTGTTATTTAGGAACTGTATAATGTACTGTTTTGGTCGATTTTTTAATAAATTTAGAATCTATTTCAAAATATGTTGTCATAATGGGCATTTGAGCTGTATTTTTCTTAAGATGATTCTGATAAAACCAGTTTTTGCAGAAAAATGAAATTAAAAATTTTTCATAAACGGCCAAATGAAGTTATTAAACTGGGTTTATCTCTAATCATATATATATATATATATATATATATATATATATATATATATATATTTATTTATTTTTTTTTTTTTTTTTTTTTTTTTTTTGAAATGAGCACTTTTCGAAATCTACCTCCGCCTATAGGCCTAGCCGACAGGGATTTTTTTTATCCGGAAATACTTTGTTAATTACATAAATTTGTAGTACATTTCATGGACTTTCAAAATATGGTTGAAGATTTTGGATGTCTTCTCGAGATAATTTGTAATTTAAAATGTACAGCGCAATAGCTATAAACGGGGTAATAACGCCAATCCTTGGCATTAATACCCCGGTTGATTCCCTACAGTGGCCGAGCTACATCCTAAATACTGATTCAAATAAACACAGTTAAAACTGTGCAATGTTTCTAATAATTTTATTTAAGCGGTCCTTTTTAAGCAAAAAGAAGCTCACGGTCTGATATTCTTTTGCCTCATCCTCCCCCCCCCCCCCCACAGCACACCTTTATTTTTCTTACGCTTTCACAAAAAATTGAACATTTTCAATAGCTTAAAATGCAATTTGTCAATTTCAAAGTTTGTAGGGTTTGTATTTTTAGAATTGGGCAATCTACATGCAATTATTCCATCTTATTTCATAGTTTTGTTTGCATGGCGTTATTACCCATATAGGTGGGTAATAACGCCAAATAGCATTGGTCAAGAAATCACGCCATTACATTTTATGAATACATATCTGTTAATTTTTTTTTTTTTTTTATATAGATAGTCAATGAGTTGCTGTATCAGATCATACATTTGTTTGAAAAATACAAACTAAAACTGAGCCGTGAAAATTGGTAGAACCTTAACGTGGCGTTATTACCTCAGGGTACCTTATTTATTAAAAGTACACTTAACACGAAAGGGTTAATAAGATTTTATGCCTCGTGATTATATATTGTAGCAGTTTTAAACATACTTTTAAAAAAAGCTTCGGAGAAATATATAAACTGTTAAAAAGCATTTCTAATAAGTAAATTTTATTTATCTATTTATGAAACATCTTGTATGATACTATACATTGATTTTTAAATAGTTGCATTATAGACTTAATTCATAGCTGGAAAAACACGGTATCAAAATGTCTTGTTGTAGTATTTTTTTTTCTAACCAAGTTCAATGGATTTAAAGATTTTTTGAAGAAAACATTTAAAATAAAGTAAATATAAAAAAAATTGAATATATATACTGATATTATAAAGAAAAATGATATTTGTGCGTTTGTGAGCTTGTTTGTTTATAGAGATAATGCCTATCTATGGATCTACTGAACCGATTTTTAAAGTAATAGAGGGAAAATGTTGGTGAGCATCTCTACTCCAACTTGAGCTATATTTTATCTTAATATAATAACCCCCAAGGAGATGCAATAAGAAAAGAAAAATTTAAAATTGTGATTTTGGAATGTTTTTGGAATTAGAAATTTTTATATAGTGGCTGTTTTTTTTTTTTTTTTTTTTTTTTAAATTCGAAATTTAAAATATCCTTTTCGGGTCTTGTGTACTACTAATAGTACATCATATTTCTACTAACACATTTTTCCAGTTTTCAGTAATAGTTTTCAAAAAGCTCTATATTCTATTTTAAAGAACTCTGTTGAAAATGTGCATTTATATTATTTATTTATTTATTTATTTATTTATTTATTTTTGCTAAAAGATAGCTCTACAAGTCCAGAAACTCTCATTTCAAAGTGGATGAAATTTTGAATGCATGTCGAGCAGGTAGTTCTTTTAAATTTGTTCTCATTATTGATATCATAAATAATTAGGATTATTGTTTGAAATTATTTTCGTAAAATAAATTATAGAAGCTAATGTTTGACGTAATTTTTGTAATCAAAACCATTCAAAAGTTGTGATTTATCAATCTTTGAATATAAGTACTATTAATAGTACAGTGGTCTTTAAAGGAATTATATCACTACAAAGCACATTGTATTTATTAATTTTTAGAAATTAAATTTGTAGTAACTTAGGTTGAATATTTTTTGTTTTATAGTGATATTTCTCATTCTTTTTGTCATATAATATTGTTATGCAATATTTGAAAAAAAATTAATTAATTAGATTTCATTTTATCAGTTGCTGGAGCGCTGGCTTTCAGATACCGAACTACAAACTCCTTGAAACGTGATCGTCCAGTAATTTACCAACCTTTAACCATTCCATCTAAAAAAAAAGTTGAAATCATTACTTCGCCTAATTGAGGATTTAAGATATGATAATACTGGCCATATGACAGAGAGAAGCATGCAATAAAGGTCCAAATTAAGAGGATGTAACTATAGAACAAAATCTTTTTGTGAAAAATGCAACGTCTACTTATACTTCCATGGTGACAGGAATTGCTTCAAAACTTTTCATACCAAATGAGAGAAATCAGCAGAATATTTCAACAAATAACAATTTTATTTTATTTATTTATTTATTTATTTATTTTGAAATTTTTACATGGTTTTTCCTGTTTAGAAGTGTAAATTGAGTATCAACTATTGCGAATCTTATAATGCTAATTGCATATTTTTAAATATATCTTTTACATTTTTTATATATCTTTCAAAATTTCGATTTGAAATCGTACTACATTTATCTTTTTGAATGTATTGTACTAATAATAGAATACCCGTAAATGACAACTTATTCCGTCAAAGAACGCTGTAATATTAATAGTACATGATCTAATTCCTTAAATAATTTTAATACTTTAATAAAACTTAATTTTTCCTTTTCAGGGCGATATTTTTTCAAGTTTAAATCCAAAAAAAAATTTTTGGAACGTAAAAAAAATTTAGACCTGAAAGGATTAAGTGAAATGAGCTGAAAACGTTCTAAATTGCAATTTATTTGAAACCGTTAGGGACAGAAACTTACAATTTTGCATAGCTGTCACTTTAACAAGTGGGTAAGTGTCATCGCAGATCGCACAGAGGGTTTCATTTTATATTTATTTCAAAGCACCTTTTCTTTTAACTGATAAAACATAATTGTTAATTTATAAATATAATATTCTTACATAGATGCTAGCCCCAATAAATTTAATTTTTATAAAATTATAAAAGGGAGTTATTTATTTTAATCAAATTAAGAATATTAAAATCAAATTATTTAAATAAAATCCAAAATTCCAATTTTTTTGAAAATCCGAAATTGAAAAAAATTAAATGGAGATATAAATAAAATTTTAAATTTATAAAAATGAAAAAAAATGTTTAAACGAAATTTAAAATCCTGAATCATTAATAAATTGCAACAGATTTTAAAATAGAAAGAGAAATGAACGCTTAAAAAAATATTATGAATGTCAGACAAACGAAACCCTAATAATATAAACTTTCAAATTAGGATAAAAATACGAAATTTATTTTAATTAAATCCATATAGACCGGGCGGCGGCGACACGAATGACTACGTCATCGAGTTACTGGATGAAATCCTGATATGGGACAAGATTATTAGGTGTAGATTAAGGAATGACTGGTCTGCCTCGGCATTTCTTGGTACAATATGAGTAACAGCGGGCGCTAATTCGCCATTTTGGCGTCACTTTCACGTCATCGAGTTACGGGATGAAATTGGTGCCAAATTAAAGATAAAACAAAGTATTTTAAGAATATTTCGGTCTGCCTGCGCATATCCTGGCACAAACCCTCGGCAGACTGAAATTTATAACAAAAAATGACGTTAGAATGTAAAATTCAAGATGACTACGTCATCGAGTTACGGGATGAAATCAAGATGTAGGACAAGATTATTATTTGTATATTAAGGAATGACTGGTCTGCCTCGTCATTTCTTGGTACGATATGAGTAACAGCGGGCGCCAACTGGCCATTTTGGCGTCACTTTCAGGTCATCGAGTTACGGGATGAAATTGGTGACAAATTAAAGCTGAAATAAAGTATTTTAAGAATATTTCGGTCTGCCTGCGCATATCCTGGCACAAACCCTCTGCAGACTGAAATTTATAACAAAAAATGACGTTATAATGTAAAATTCAAGATGACTACGTCATCGAGTTACGGGATGAAATCAAGATGTAGGACAAGATTATTAGGTGTAGATTAAGGAATGACTGGTCTGCCTCGTCCTTTCTTGGTACGATATGAGTAACAGCGGGCGCCAACTGGCCATTTTGGCGTCACTTTCACGTCATCGAGTTACGGGATGAAATTGGTGCAAAATTAAAGCTAAAATAAAGTATTTTAAGAAAATTTCGGTCTGCTGCGCATATCCTGGTACAAACCCTCGGCAGACTGAAATTTATAACAAAAAATGACGTTATAATGTAAAATTCAAGATGACTACGTCATAGAGTTACCAATATATGCGCATGCAGACCGAAATATTCTTAAAATACTTTATTTTAGCTTTAATTTGGCACCATTTTCATCCGTAACTCGATGATGTGAAAGTGACGCCAAAATGGCGAGTTGACGCCTGCTGTTACTCATATCGTACCAAGAAATGACGAGTCAGACCAGTCGTTCCTTAATCTACACCTAATAATCTTGTCCTACATCATGATTTCATCCCGTAACTCGATGACGTAGTCATCTTGAATTTTACATTATAACGTCATTTTTTGTTATAAATTTCAGTCTGCCGAGGGTTTGTACCAAGATATGTGCAGGCAGACCAAAATATTCTTAAAGTACTTTATTTTAGCTTTAATTTGGCACCAATTTCATCCCGTAACTCGATGACGTGAAAGTGACGCCAAAATGGCGAGATGGCGACCGCTGTTACTCATATCGTACCAAGAAATGACGAAGAAGATCAGTCGTTCCTTAATTTACACCTAATAATCTTGTCCTACATCATGATTTCATCCCGTAACTCGATGACGTAGTCATCTTGAATTTTACATTTTAACGTCATTTTTTGTTATAAATTTCAGTCTGCCGAGGGTTTGTACCAAGATATGTGCAGGCAGACCAAAATATTCTTAAAGTACTTTATTTTAGCTTTAATTTGGCACCAATTTCATCCCGTAACTCGATGATGTGAAAGTGACGCCAAAATGGCGAGTTGGCGCCCGCTGTTACTCACATCGTACCAAGAAATGACGAGGAAGACCAGTCGTTTCTTAATGTACACCTAATAATCTTGTCCTACATCATGATTTCATCCCGTAATTTGATGAAGTAGTCATCTTGAATTTTACATTGTAACGTCATTTTTTGTTACAAATTTCAGTCTGCCTATGGTTTGTACACGGACATGCGCAGGCAGACCGAAATATTCTTAAAATACTTTATTTTAGCTTTAATTTGGCACAAATTTCATCCCATAACTCGATGACGTGAAAGTGACGCTAAAATGGCGAGTTGGCGCCCGCTGTTACTCATATCGTACCAAGAAATGACGAGGCAGACCAGTCGTTCCTTAATCTACACCTAATAATCTTGTCCTACATCATGATTTCATCCCGTAACTCGATGACGTAGTCATCTTGAATTCTACATTGTAACGTCATTTTTTGTTATAAATTTCAGTCTGCCGATGGTTTGTACCAGGACATGCGCAGGCAGACCGAAATATTCTTAAAATACTTTATTTTAGCTTTAATTTGGCACCAATTTCATCCCGTAACTCGATGACGTGAAAGTGACGCCAAAATGACGAGTTGGCGCCCACTGTTACTCATATCGTACCAAGAAATGACGAGGCAGACCAGTCGTTTCTTAATCTACACCTAATAATCTTGTCCTACATCATGATTTCATCCCGTAACTCGATGACGTAGTCATTTGTGTCACCGCCGCCCGCTCTAATATTAATATGAAAATTTCATCTTGCAACACTGGAGAGCGGACTAACAATCCCCTGTTTACTAGCGAGACGCCTTAACTCCAAGCTATGAAATTTACATGCAAAATGTTCAAATTAAGGTTCTCTTTTAAAATGCAAATCGCAAAAATGTACGAATGACATTAATAAATTAATTTAATTAAAAGAATAGACTTTTTCAAAATTTTATGATTTATCGTACACGAGCTATTCAGATGTAAATACGCAAAATTTTAAATCTCTGACTTATACAATTTTTGTGTATGGATTCTGTGACAGACGGACAGAGGACAGTGACGAATAGTGTTTCGTCAGATGAACAAAACCCTGAAAACGTAAATGCTTACGCAGTGCAGCTTTTTAAAAATTCAAATTTTCAAAAGATGCAGGAGAAAAATAGAATTTTTAAGTTAAGAAACATGAAGTTTACTAGTGGTTACTTTTTTAATGCAGGTGTTCACTATATTCAGTTTGTTACAAAATTGAAATTTAAAGGTTTGAAAAGATCAGAAAATGTTCTAAATTAAGATTTATTTAGAACTGTTAGGTATTAAAACTTAAAATTTCACATTCCTGTTATTTTTAAGATATAAATTTCCACAAAGAATAGTTGTTACAAATTCAAAAATTAAAAAAGTGTAGAAACAAAACAGATTATAAAATTGCTATTTTTGTAGTGCTGCTGGGGCTTGAAACTTGTAATTTGGAGGGTGGCTTTTTTTAAATGTAAGTGTTTATAAAAAATGGTTCCTAAATAATTCGAAATTTAAACGGGTGAAATTAGAAAAAAAAAGCTCTAAAAGTATTCTAAACTATGCAATTTATCTGAAATTGTTGAGAATAGAAACTTAAAATTTTACATGCCTGTTACTTTAAATACGTAAAATGTACCCACTAAAACAGTTTTTTTTAATGTGCTGGAGAAAAATCATTCTAAATTAGCATTTATTGCTACTGTTTATTTAGAGTTTTGGAATTTACCATAATGATTACGCTTAGGATGTAAATATTCGCTAAGAACTGTTTCTAGAAAACTCTCAACTTCTAATGGAAAAGGAAATGAATAGAAAACATTAAAAATCATTTGAATCTACTATTTTTTTTTTATTATTTTTAGATCTCATTAAGCCTCACGTTCGTCTAATGTAGTATAATAATCAAATCTATTTGCTCAAAATGTTACTTAATTAGTAGCTTTTGAATTGTTCGTAGCAATAATAGTTCCTTGAATAAAAATAGGCGCACAAATACCACTCGGTATATTTCAACAACTAAAGGGTGCAAATGTCTGACATAATTTTTATGGGCGTTCTATCTCAAGAAAATAAACGCGAAATTTGATAAAAATTTATATTAGGTAGTCCCTGATATAAATTGCTGCTAATTAGTTTTAGAGGGAAATCGCTAAGTAAGATGGAAACCGGTAGCGCTGCTATGCTGCATTTTTTTTTTTTTTTTTTTTTTTTTTTTTTTTTTGCAATTTACGCATAAGCTCCATTTTAATAAATAATGCGCTGATTTCCATCAAACTTCAGACTCCGTTTATCCTTAACATGAATTGATGTTGTTTAGATTTTGGTGTAAATCGCACTACAGGTGGTGCTACTTTTTTTTTTATATTTTTCACGATTTCTGCAAAAACTCTACCTCAAGAATTAATGCAGGGATTTCCATCAAACTTCAGATTCAGGTATAAATCCAAGTAAATCCGTGTATGAATTAATCTTTTTTATGTTTTGGTATCAATCGCTCAACAGGTAACGAATGCTGAGATGAATTTTCCCAATTCCTTCAATATCTGTATCTCACGAACTAAAGTACGATTTTTTTTCATAAAACTTCAGATTCAGGTCTATCTTGATAAACATTATTGCTGTCTATGTTTTGGTATAAATCGCCCAATAAGTGGCGCTTTTATATTGCATTTTTTCCAATATTCGCACCTACTTCAAGAACACACAGAATTTCATGCCATTAGAATCCTCACGATGAGCGTAGATTGTCTTTTAATTTTGACACTATGTTGGAGACTTTTGAAGAACTATCATGCACGAGATAGAAGAAAGTTTTGAAATTGTCACAATCGACTAAAAAAAAAAACTTTATATTAAATATATGCATTTCTGTTTTGTTTGCAAAAACAATCGTAGTAGATTAAAAAAATATTTTACGAAAATTAAATATTCAGAAATTTAAAGCGTTTATTCGTAACTAAAGTGCATTTTAAAAAAATGTATGTTATATTTTTTATTCTTTATTTTAAGTTTACTTTCTGCAATATAGTGCTTAAAATATTGCATTGTTGTTGTTCCACAACAAGTTGGGATGCTTTTGTTAGCAATATTTGACGCATAATTAATTTCATTATTATAACTACTTTATAGCTTTAATCATATTAAAAGAATATTTGGTAATTTATCCCTTTGATCCCAGAAAAATAGGCATTTTTCCGTTAGAAATAGGAAAAATTACTTTCTGTATTTTTTCTTTGGCAAACTACAAGGTAAGAAAGTCTGTCTCATAAACGATACTATATATAAAAAATAAAGTCATATACAAAATTGCAGAGTGTACTTGAGTGAATATAAAATCTTGTTCCACTTGTAAAGAAAAAAAAGTTATTTTTTTTTTTCTTATATGATTTTGATGTTTTAGAGAAAAGGGCGAGGTAAAATTCGACGAGGAAAACATAATTTTGAAAATCACTTTTGTAAGTTTTATTTATATTTAAAAATTTCATCCGATTGTTATATCTTTCTGTAAAATTTTCAATGTATCAAATGCTTAGACAATTAATTTTTGTATACCGTTTAATTTAGTACAAATATTGAGAAGTAATATATTTAATTTAAATGAACTGAGTCATAAAAAATGTACAAAAGAGTTGTCATTTCGCAATTGTATAAAATATTTAGTTTGAAATCGCACTTTTTTTTAGATGAGTTATGCAGAGAACCTACATAAAGAAATACCAGAATAACTTTATTAGAAACTTTGGAGTGTAATTTTTTACATTTAAATCACCAGTTTAAATTCGCCACTAATTGCATGGAAAAGTGATGTATTATTATGCATATTTACTAATAAAATTACGACATTTAAGTAAGCTACGGTATTCATTTTAATAAGAAAACCAATTGAAATTTTTTTCTATTTCTCCATCATCGGCAACAATGATCCATGCACTCTGCATACTCGATGTGGCCAAAGGTGACCGAGCATTTCCGATTTTCAACGTTTTGTTGAATATCTAGAAAAATACACGAGCAATTATCCTGAAACTCCAGGTGTATAAACAAAATAGCACTGGGAATATATTTCCGCGAAGATTTATTTCCTCAAACCCCATACGGGACCGTCAGCAAATTGAAAACAAAAATGAATATCTTTTGTATTTATACCCTCTCAAAACCAATGTACAAAAGCTTTCAAACTGTAGATTATGATTAAATGGCTTATTGTAATAAACTGTGTTCATTCTTATGAGGATAACATGTATACTTCTAGAGAAAATAAGGTTGTCAAAAAAACAGTCCCAAATTTTGCAAAGTTTTTTTGCTTATAGTTTGCAGATTTAACATAAAAAAATGTTCTTTTTAGAAAATATGAAAAACAACATAGTACATAATACCCTGAAATTAGAATTAAAAAAATAATAAAAACTGTATGAATAATGAGCAGGTTTGCAGGTTGAAGGAGGTTGAGCATGAGCATGACTATGGGCATGAGCAGGTTGTGAAACATAGCTTTAAAATTCTGAAAATTATCGTCGAAAGAATAAGATCCAAATCCATTGATCCCAAAAGGAAGCATAAAGATGAAGGACTGTATCCAAATATAGTAAATAGTACGTGCAATATTATGTAATGCAATATTATGTATGCTGTATTGACACTAATTGTTGTAGTGAAAGTAAAATTTTGTGAAATTTTATTTTGTGTAAAAAAAAATGTAACTAATTTTGTTTACAGAGATGTATGATTTTCTGTATAATTAATTGTTGAGCAGTCATGAGGCGCCAAGCTGGGGAGCCCATACAATGGGGCTGACAGTATACGTCGGCTATAGTTTATAGCCAGTCACAAAAATATTTATGACAGTCCGCAGGACTGCGCCTCTGTTCTCACCCCCTTGAAGGGGCCACTTCTGGGAAAATGTTGGAGGCAAGGGACGTCGGGGCAAGGGTCAGCTCAGCCGGACCAGGGGAGGAGCATGTAGGACCCTTGTGCAAATAGTTTTGTTCATGATACTAATCAGATGTGGGGCTAATCACAGATTGGCTAAGGGGCTTTCCGAAGGCCAGAATGATGCCCCAAAAAAATCTGAATATGATAATTAGAAGTCCGCCTCCATTTTTTTTCCCAGAGAAGTTAGTCAGTTTTTCTTGTTGGAAGAAGAATGAGAGTGTTGGTGAGTTCTACACGTAAAAAAATGGTCAGTGATAAAAAAAAAAGTTAGTGTATGTTCCATCTATGCTGATGTAAAAAAAGAGAACAGGTAATGCTTAATATATATTGTTGTTCCCATATTTATATTACATGTTTTTGTGATTAGGGATTTTTGTACCCAGATGAGGACATGGGAAAGTGAATAATGTATAACTTTAATAAATGTAGATTCTGTTTCTAGATTAGTAAATGATGCTTAAAATAAATTATGTAACATTTAAAGGTATTGTAAATTGTATGTAATTAATAGAATTGCAAATAAATTAATTAATTTAAAATTCCCTTTTATCATTCTTCCTAGTAAAATGAGTGTAGTTATTCTTTATATTTTGATGATTGAACCCTAATGATTTTAAGGAAATCCTATAAGCTAGAATGTCTACTAAAAATTCACAACGCTTTGGCGATGATTAAGTAAAAATATCGCCCCTTAAAGTCCAGCATAGGACCTATCATTCTAGCTAGGGATTATATATACGATCACGTAAAGTTACTCAGCTAAGAAAAAAATATATATTTAGAGTTAGAATATGAGTGGTTTGTGGAAAAGCAACTGCTGGTCTATTTCACTCCAACACTAATTTAATATATATATAGATGCACACTCTCATCTTTTTGCTAAAAGTTATAACACTATAAAAACAGCGACAGGACTGGCTGTTTTTACAGTGATTTGTAGGGTTATGCGCTACATTTTGAACAATGTAATGTAGTGAGTAGCGCGCAGTACCAAAAAATCAATAGTTTGTAGCAAGAATCAAAGCTACTTTTAATTTTTCTAGTGAGCGAAAAAATGTGCCACTTTAAAATCACGTGGCTGTAATTTATTTCTTTTGCTCAAAATTTGTTCAGATCAACGATTTGCGAATCTTAACAGTAAACTTCAACTGAAATGTATAAAGAAATGCATCCCATGAAGTCATAGCTTTTTCCCACTAACACTTACTGTTACAATAAAATAGTAACCCTCATAAAGGAATTGATTTTCTTTCTGGCAACACTTATTTTCATATTTTTATGTTTCCATACCGAGTTACTTATTAATTCCACTGTCTTTATTTACTGTTTCATTTGTTGTATCCATTTAGACTTGTTTTTCTCTAATTGTTTGTTTTATTGAACATATACATTACATTGGCGTTGCAATTAGATTTGCGTTGATTAGATTGCCTCAAAGATTGTAAAACGGAGCCAGCGGGATTCGAATCCGATCTCACCTACGCTCAAAAGTTATCATTATCTTTAGGTGACTTGTCCACTCAGCTACGGTTTGTCCGTTTTTCTCCAATTTGCTAAATTATAAAATTATACATTTACTTTGTATAACTGAAAAATTTATTTTTAGGCTAATTGAAGGGTGTGAAGTTAATTTATGCTCTCAGAGTTGTGTACTGTTATTGAAAAAAAAAAGTTTGGATTCGTTTTTATATGTAGATTGATCCCTAAGCAAATTTATATGCATCATTTAAAAGTAGACTTTATTTCCAATACTTGGTACCAGTAACTTTCTTCTACGATATATCTTTTTACTAATCTGTAATAGTAAATGACTTCCAACCAGTCGGGTGCATTGTGGGACGAATAATTATCTTTTATCATGTCCCATAACAAAAACTGGTTGGTTGTTTTTGCTTTTTCATTGAATTATGCACCCCCTGAAGAGTAGTTTAATGAAAAAGCCTTCTAATGTCCATTTATCCTTTATTATTTTGGTAATCTGCCTTCTATTTCACTTTAAACTTCAACTGTTTTCAATAATATGATTGTAAAAATACTGGTTTCATTGGTTTATTGAATGGCATTGTCTGAATTACTTTGCTTGTATATATATATATATATATATATATATATATATATATATATATATACAGGGTGTCCCAAAAGGTTGTTTACAAACTTAACATGCTAGTCTGTCTTATCATGATGAACAATATTAAATATGAAACTAAGGGTCCCGAACGTCTTCCAAAGGAGATATGCGCCATTAAAGTTTAGGGTCCAAAAATTCAAATAATTTTAAAAAACAGAAAAATTGGTCGATTTGTTTGCGGTTTTCACGAAAACTATTCTTTATGTTAGTATTTTCTTGAAAATAAATTATAAAGATAAATTTCAAAAAATGTCGATAGAGGGCACTTTAGACTTTGGAGTAACGATAAACTAGTTTTTACCATTATTTTTTGCATCTCATTAATTTTTTTTAGAAGCTTAGACATAAATTTAAATTTTGAGCTCAAAATCTAAAGCGTTGGAAGTGGTTAAGTAGCGCAAACTGAATTGCGGGAGGAGGTTCAAATTTCAAATGATTATAAAAAACGGAAAAATTGGTCAATTGATTTGCGATTTTCACTAAAATTATTCTTTATGTCAGTATTATCTTGAAAATAATTTATAAAGATAAAATTCAAAAATGCCGATAGAGGGCGCTTTAGACTTTGGAGTAACGTACAACTATTTTTTTCCGTTATTTCTTGCATCTCATAAATTTTTTTTAGAAGCTTAGACATAAACTTAAATTTTGAGATAAAAATCTGAATCGTTGGGAGTGGTTAAGTAACGCAAACTGAACTGTGTTCAATGGGGGTCTGGAGGTTCAAATTTCAAATGATTATAAAAAAAGGGAAAAATTGGTCGGTTTTCGCTAAAACTATTCTTTATATCAATATTTTCTTGAAAATAAATTTTACAGATATCTTTCAAAAAATTCCGCCAGAGGGCGCCTTAAACTTTGTAGTAACCAACAACTATTTTTAACCGTTATTTTTTGTATCTAATAAAATGCTTGTAAAAGTTCAAACTTAAATTTTGTGCTCAAAATCTGCATCGTTGTGAGTAATTAAGCGGCCAAAAATTGAACTGCGTTCGAGGGGTGGGGAAGGTAACATTTCAAATCCTGAACACAGTTCAGTTTGCGCTTCTTAACCCTTCCTATCGATTTAGATTTTGAGCACAAAATTTAAGTCTAAACTTTTGCAAGCATTCACTTAGATTAAAAAAAAAAGGTTAAAAATAATTGTTGGTTATTCTAAAGTTTAAGGCGCCCTCTAACGGATTTTTTTAATTTATCTTTAAAATTTATTTTCAAGGAAATATTGACATAAAGAATAATTTTAGCGAAAACCAAGTAATTTTTCCGTTTTTTATAATCATTTGAAATTTGAACCTCCCCACCCCCATTGAACACAGTTCAGTTTACGCTACTTTACCACTCACAACAATTCAGATTTTCATCTCAAAATTTAAGTTTATGTCTAAGCTTCTAAAAAAAATTTATGAGATGCAAAAAATAACGGAAAAAAATAGTTGTACGTTACTCCAAAGTCTAAAGCGCCCTCTATCGGCATTTTTTGAATTTTATCTTTATAAATTATTTTCAAGATAATACTGACATAAAGAATAATTTTAGTGAAAATCGCAAATCAATTGACCATTTTTTCCGTTTTTTATAATCATTTGAAATTTGAACCTCCCCCCGCAATTTAGTTTGCGCTACTTAACCACTTCCAACGATTTAGATTTTGAGCTCAAAATTTAAGTTTATGTCTAATCTTCTAAAAAAGTTTAATGAGATGCAAAAAATAATGGTAAAAACAAGTTTATCGTTAGTCCAAAGTCTAAAGCGCCCTCTATCGACATTTTTTGAAATTTATCTTTATAATTTATTTTCAAGAAAATACTGACATAAAGAATAGTTTTAGGGAAAACCGGAAACGAATCGACCAATTTTTCTGTTTTTTATAATCATTTGAATTTTTGGACCCTAAACTTTAATGGCGCATATCTCCTTTGGAAGACGTTTAGGACCCTTAGTTTCCTATTTAATATTGTTCATCATGATATGACAGACCAGCATGTTAAGTTTGTAAACGACCTTTTGGGACTCCCTGTATATATATATATATATATATTTCTTTTGCAGAGTTAGTAGGAGGTGTTGACTTTTTTTTCCATGACTATACCTTGTACTACATACGGCACACAATAAATAATAAAAATAATTGTGATTCAAAATAATACTCAATCAAAAAATACGACTTATTAATAGGACAACCGATCCAAACGCGTTAAGTCTTATTACATAACAATCACCACCCAGATTTTTAGCATATGTAATCATAATTTTCGTTGACATTGTCAAGTGAATTTCGGTCACTCGTTTTATGGCCCATCTTTCAAAGCTACGAAACTTGCTCTACAAATGACAAACTTTTGCCTTTCTTATCTCTATTTATCTGAATACGGGTGTAAACATTGCTTTATTACTAGCTGTTACTAGAGCTTCTACAGCAGCCTTAGATGTTACCCATGACATCGTTCACGTAACATTAAAAGAAAGCTAAATGCATTAATTAACCTTCTACTGCACGAATTTTTCTATTTTTCGGAAAAAAAAATTTATATGAAATCTGTAAATCGGCGTTAAAATTTGATGTTTTACGGTGTGTGCCATATGTACACAATTAGGGTTTTTAAATAGTGTTTTGCTATATTTTATAGTTAAATGAAATTAAAATAGTTAATTTTAGTTGCTTAATACTCTTCAACTTTTTTTACATTAATATTTTTAAGTATTTAGTAAAAATAATAAAAGTAAACGTTTGCTAGATCGAAATTTATTTGCTTCTGAAGAACAAATTCTAGGCAGTCATCGGCCATGAACAATATAAGTATTATTCCACTCTTTGGATTATTCCTGATCAAGGATAAAGATCATATTAACCAAATTCATAACGCATAATGGAAAATATCATTTTTTTAGTACGTACCAGATACCGCAAGTGTTGCAATAAAATGTTTAATACCAACTTAAAGGTTTACTATGTCCATGTACAATGAGGACGTGGTAGTCATATATGTTGTAGTAAACTGAAGTCGGTTTCGTCGATGATGTGTAATCAAGGGGTTAAGCGAAACATTTCACAGCCGATAAATAAAAACCTATATAATTAACTAACATTTTATTACATTTTATACCGGGTGTCCCAAAAATGACTAGTGGATTTTAAAATTCAATAACTTGCAAACGGTGACAGCTATTTTTAAAAATTCTTGCAAGAGTATTATGTACGATATCAGGAGTTTTTATGCTGTGATTCCCAGCTTTGATCACAAATAGCAGCGGTAGATGGCGCTGCAAGCTATCTCTGCTAAATCTAGGCAACATTTTTCGGCCTCTCTCTTCTCCTATGTGAAACAAGTTGGAAATTGCACGTGAAACGTAGCAAATGAGGTGCGTTTGTACGATAACGAAGTTTTAAATATATTCAGAACTTGCTGTTATAGTAGACAGCACTTCGGATAAAGTATAGTACCCCAAATCTTTCGTGTGTCCCTCTAAATAATATCTGCTTTTTTATGCAGGAAATAACTTGTATATTCCTCAACAACGTTTATAAATCTCATAAAATGTTAAATAGTTAATTACAATTAAAACGCGCGGCAAACAATAGTCTCCCTATGTAATGAAATACTTTTGTGTGGCCTTGTAAATCAATAACAAATGTTCTTTGCACCACAGATTGTGCAAAATGTATATTATAGTATATATTTTATAAATGCATGTCAATTTTATTATGTTCGAATGAGTGTAACACCATTAAAATGCATTTGAAACTTTTTCCCCATTGACCGTAATGTAACGGAATACTTTTGATTGTCTCTGCATTTGATCTATTCAACCGATTTTCATAAAAACTGAAACGACTCGACAAAATTATGTAATAATTATATATTTTAAATTTCAAACGATTTGGTTGCATAGTTTTTGCGTTGTTATGTGCGGACGGATGGACAGACGGGCGGACTGAACGACTACTATAGATGCAACGTATTTACATAATTACGAACACACCTAAAAAAGGATATTAAAATGGATTGAATAAATCTCGAAGTACCAAAAATTGAATCTGAAGTAAGCGCCATTTATTGTTTGAAAGTCAAGCTAAAATCAGGAATCATAGTAAAAAAAAACGCCTGACATCATTTATAACTCTCCTCCAAGATTTTTTTTTTTTAATGTTTGTCACCGTTTGCAATTGCAAGTTATTGAATTTTAAAATCCATTACTTATCTTTGAGACATCCGATAGAAGACAGTTTGGAATTTCTTATATGCATGGCTCTTGGTAAATGAAATTTTGTGTCAAATAATATAAATAATTACGAAAATAAAATTCTAATAGATGGAAAATAGAGAGCCAAATAAAATCGCATAAACCGACGAATCTCTCTTCATAAAACGGGGGAAAAAAAGACACTGGAAGGATTCTACTACTATCAGGGTGGTGCGTGGTCAGGGGCAGGGCCGTAGCTAAGGGGGCGCTATGGGCGGCTCAGCTCTCCCTAAAATATTTTGATCCCCCCTCCCTGGAAAAAATTCAATGTCACTAAATGGATTTCTATTCCGAAAATTCAAATGAAATTCTATTCAAAAATGTAATTTAGTGTTGAGACCTTTTCACAGTTTTGCCAAATTATTAAATTGTATCCAGAATAAGTGTTTCAGCACTCCCTCATCCTATTTGTACATATGAAGCTAACATGATGTTTAACATTGCACCAGTTATACATTCAAAATTTTCATTTTTCATATTCTTTTCTTAGTATAAAATGAAGTTATTAAAACAGTGTAATTAAAAACATAGTACTTACAATGTGAATATACATTAATTTATCTTTCTGCGTCAAAGAGAGAAAAAACAATTATGAGCCCTCCCCCCCCCCCTCCTACATTTTCTTGAGCCTCCCCTACTGTTCAGTTCTAGCTACTGCCCTGGTCTGGGGAAAATAAATACAGACACAAAGAGTGTTAATTACCAATTGTTAAAGAGAAATTAGCCTTCTTTAATCCCATTATATTATTTCAGATATTTTCTGTAAGAAAACACTAGTAGTTTCCTCTATTTCATATTGTGTTTTTCCCCGACATTGTTTTTTAGGTGATGTACGGCGAGAAAATTGTATGTATATGCATAGTACCTCATTTTTGTAAAATTGGAATCCAAGTTTTTTTGTTTTGTCATTACTTGAACCCACAATATCCTGTAAAGTGTAAGTGTTTCTAAAATTGCACTAGGTGGGGGTTTTTTTAATGCAACAACATTTAAATATTGATAATTCGCTGACAAGTTTGTATTATCCTCCTTAGTCCTCAGACAAATATTACGAGTGACCACAAAAACGTGTTTTAAATTACTATAAAACATCTCTAAAGATGTATTAGCTCATATATACCAATGCTAATGATATGCGGAAATTTATCAAAAAAGTCTAGAAGCATTTAAATTCATTTAAAGGGTGTTCTTTAGTGTCTCGTCCAGGCAGCATCATGACTGAGGAAGTTAAATGCATAAATTAACATTTTAGACACAAACACAAATAATTTTCTTCTATGTTGTTGTTATTTTTTAATGCCTCCGATTATATCGCTCTTCTAAAATTATATATAGATAGATGTGATCATAACGAGTGGTCATTTTAATTCATCCGTATCTTCAATTTTCAGCACAAATTGAATCCTTTGACAAAATCTGAAAGTAGCGAAGCAGAAACTACTTTTAAAAATTATCTTGTAGTCGCTAATTTCACTGATAAACAAATTTTAACGAATTTTCTGTTTCTCTATATACGTTGGGTGTTTGTTATAGATTTCAAGCTGCTGAAAAAGGATATGTTTGTAAAAATTTTCTATCACCCTCCAATTTTGAGAAATTTCATTTATACGCTTTGGAGTATGTAGGCATCGTATAGGCATTATAATTATATTACATTATTCTCATTCATGTATTTGATTCACACAAACATTCTTTTTTCTTATTACAATGATAGAAGATACAGCATGAGAGTAGAAACAGATGTCCTCCTAATAAATTTTTTGTTAGCGACCTTGAACAGACAGCTCTAGCCACCCCCACAGTTTTGACTTTAACGCAAATCCATGACAGTTGAAATTTTCGGGATGAGTGTATTACTATTTCTTTGTTCTGTAAGACTTTTTAATTAAATTTTGATTATAATTATCTTATTTTCCTCTACAATATGTAAAACATGTCTAGAGGATGTGTTAATGAACCCGATTCTTTTTGCTATGTGTGCAGGGAACTAATTTTGAAAAAGCATCGATGCGTTTTCACGCCGTTAATAAAGACTGCCTATCATATGTACTTTGGATATAAAATAGGTGAACAAGATAAGAAATGGGTACATTATTCTTGTTGTACACGATGTGCTACAAACCTCCAGGCGTGGATGAAAGGTACAAAAAGTGTAAGTCCTTTGCTATACCCATGATATGGCGCTTGCCGAAGGATCATTATACTGACAGCTATTAATGTATTACAAAAATTAAAGGATTCTCTGCAAGAAGTAAACATAAAATTAAGTACTCGAACTTAGATTCAGCAATGTGACCAGCATTACATAATGATGATTTACAAATACCGAAGCCTCCAAAGAATTTTACATATGACGATGCAGTAGTAGAAATGGAAATTTATGAAATTGAAACTTCCTCTATATCTTATATGAACTATTCTCCTGGCATAAATGAAGAACATTTAATTATTCAAAAAGAATTAAATGATTTTGTGAGACTTAAATTTATCAAAGAAAAACTCAGAATTACTTGGATCAAGATTGCAAGGTTGGAATCTTCTGAAAAACAATACAAAGATATCTATTTATCGAGATTGACATATTCGACATTTTGTTCAAGAAAAGATGATTTATGCTATTGTTAATGATATAAGTGGCTTAACGTCTGCTTTAAATTGTCAATATAACTCGGAACAATGTCCTATAAGAGAGCAGCCACAGATAAGACATTTACTGCTACATAAAGCATGAAATTTCTTATTAATATCATTTATTTTTACAAAAATTCTTCTATATTTTTCTGAAACTTTATAAACAATGCATACTTTTAGTGTTTTAAATATTAATTTTTATCTTTATAAGTGTTTATTTAAAAGTTTGTCATTACTAATATATCAAATGATAAATTTCATAAGGTATATATGTTGAATAAATACTACAAAATTCAGATTTTTAAGATTTTGAATTTTTTAAAAATCTGTGGGTAATAGAAACTTTTTAATGGCATATTCTTTCACAGCATCACCTAAAATATAAAAGTCACCACATACTTAGAAACAGAAACTTTGTTTATCAGTGAGCTCACAGGCTATCATAGCCTGAGAGCTTATGTGCCCGTCATTCTGCATGTATGTACGTTCGTTCGTTCGTGCGTGCGTACGGGCGTAAGGCGATAACTCATGATAAAAATATCCCATCCACTTGAAATTTTGTATATAGGTATATCCTGATAAGGCGCTTCCCTGATTAGTTTTTGGAGTTCATTCGATATGTATAAGGGGGGAACGGGCGGCTCTTACTCCTCCCCTTAATTAATATAAATGGGTTTTTCACACAGAAATATTAATTTTTGTTCAAAATTTACACATAGGATCATTCTGATGAAGCGTTTCCGCGATTGGTATTTCAATAATATTAAGGAGTTCATTCTATATGTATAAGAGGGGGAACGGGGGGTCATACCCCTCCCCTTAATTGATATAAATGGGTTTTTAATGCAGAAATATTAATTTTTTTTTCATAATTTACACATAGGATCATTCTGATGAAGCTCTTCCGTGATTGGTATTAGGTGCTCATTGGATAAATATAAACAGGGGAAATGGGGGTTCTAATGCCCCTCCCCTTAATTTATATAAATGGGTTTTTCATGCAGAATTGTCAGATTTCGTTCGAATCTCTGAATAGTTTTGGAAGTTTAATGATTAAGTATATAAAAGAGAGGGATAACTCCTCTTAAATCATATAAATGGGTTTTATTAAGAATTTTCCGATTTGCTCTAAATTTTGGATATGGATTTTTTTATATGATGAAGCATGCCCCTGATCAGTTTAGAGGGTTCAATGATTAAGTGTAAAAAGGGGAAAGGAGAGAGCTTTTCCCCCCCTCCTTAATTTTTTTTCGAACGGAATTAACCCTTGAAAATATAAGGCTGTAATGTATAATTAGTATGCGTAGCCTGTGAGCTCAGTGCCATCAGTTTAACTGGCCAATATTCTTTTTATTAAACTAAATAGTTGTAGATAAATATATTTTCGATAAAAGAATGGTAGATGTAGTTTTCTACATAAAAAGAGTAGTTTTTTGGTTCTTGAGTCATAGTCCGTTGTCTAATTATTTTTTATCCCCTTCTTTTTTTTAAATATAGTAGCAAGTTTAACATATACAAAAACACGGATACTGTTCCTTAATATACACTATTTTGTGTGTGCGTGTGCATGTTTGTTTTAATCTGAAATATATATATATATATATATATATATATATATATATATATATATATTATTTGCGAGTGCGGCAATTCAATTTTTAAAAACGTTTGAAAAAATGTATGTATGCAACAGGTCAATCGCTTCTAATCTTTTTCCTTAATGACTTAATTGTAATGGACTGTGGTACAACCCGCACATCTGACGTGATGATTGATTGATCAAGAAGATATCGCATATGTTTAGCACCCCTATCTGTTTAGTTTTTCTCCAAATGAATGTATTTTCTGTATTTCTTCATCTTAATCCTTGGTTTACAGCTTAAAACTTGATTTATGCTATTACAAAAGAAACAATATGTCGGACATATAACAAAAGATTTCTCCTAGATTTACCCGAGAGATCACCCTATGTATTTTAATTATATTTGTATTTTAATTGTCCCATAAAAAGAAGGAGAACGGAAAAAATAATCATTCGACTGAAATAATGTCTTTTTTTTAATTTATGTCAAAAAATTACGATCATGGGGTCGTCTTTATAATGAAATGGTACCAAACCCTGTAATTTTCAACACGCGCACTTTATTTGAACAATATATTTCGGATGTTTTGAGAGTTTTTATCGCAGAGTAATAACGGTAGAATGAAGTAGTTTTGAAATTATCCAGTAATTTTGGATTTACATGTTTAAAAATTCAAAAAAATAAACTGATGTTTAAAAAAAAAAAATGAAAAGGTTTCAATTTATATTTATTAATTTATTTTTGAAAATTTATTTAAAAATAATGTTTGTAACTAATTTTTTGAAAGAAATATTAAATTCAAACAACAATTTTGTTAATAGGAATAAAAATATTTTAAATATGCAAATTTCGTGGAAACTTCAAATACGCGAATTCAAAATTACAGCTCAATTCAACAACTACGACCGGAGAGGATAAAACTTCACTTCTCCTTCCTCACAAACCTCACTTCTAAACTGATTAAATATAACTTCAGAATTTTTTACTCTTTGGCATTTCATATGACATCTCCATTGTTAAAGTATGTAGTTTGGATACAAATTTATTAAATTTGTGTTTTATTTATACTTTATTTATTGATGAAGTGTAGTTTCGTTGTGGAGTATTAGTCAAGAATTAAGGCTGAACCAATTAAGCGTATCTTGAAACTCCTCAAATTTTTTTTAAAAACACCTGCAGCTCTGATATTTACAAATTTGTAATTCCGCTCCTATAAAAGAGTTAGGCTTCGAGCACACGTGTATTTTGCCCTACTTCAAATGAATTCGAGTAAATCCTTTCTTCTCCTCCCTTCTACAGTTCATTGAGAATAGAGAACGGGGATATTACAATGGTGCAGGAGATAACTATCTCAAGCCTACTTAAGCCCCCCCCCCCCCCACACACACACAAGGCACAGAAAAAGACCCGGATGATAATGTAAATTTTATGGGGGCGTTCCTTTCAAATATCTCACACAAATTTCAATATTTTGGCTTTTTTTGCATAGGATAGCTGAAGACGATCCACAATCGGCCTAGTTTTTACTTTTACAGTTTTGGTTTCAGTTTTTTTAAAAAAATCCCCAGCTTTCAGGACCGGTTTGAACCGGTTATGAAACTGAAACTATCCTAATATAAAAAGAATATAACTAAAATCGAAAAAGTAAGAACTAACTCGATTGTGGATCGTCCTTAGCTATCCTATGCAAATGATCCTATGATTTATTTTTAAAAAATACTTTAACTTTCAGAACCGATTTAAACCGTTTCTGAAATTGGAACTATCGTAATATAAAAAATATATAACTAAAATCGAAAAAGTAAAAACTAGGCCGGTTGTGGATCGTCCTCAGCTATCCTATGCAAAAAAAAATCATGTCAAAATATTAAAATTTTGGCGAGATATTTGAAAAGAACGCCCCCATAGACTTTGCATTATCATCCGGGTCTTTTTTTGTGCCTAGTGTGGAGCCTTAAGAAAATGTCCCTGTCCAGCAGTTGGATTGAAGTTTTCCTTCCTTGAACTGAAGAAGTCATAAATAAAGCACCCCGAGTTCTAACCGCAAAAAGCAGCTGTGTGTGTCCACAACTGTAAGGCGGTTCAATTGACCAGAGGAGAGAAGGCAAAAACTGAAGAGAGTGAATTTGAAATGCATTACCAGTTTGGTCTATTTTTTCCATTCTAAAATTTCGCATTCACAGCAGAAATTTTCTACACTATTTTTTTCTGTATTTAATGACATATTTCATGATTTTTTTTTCTATCATGGGGAAATTCGCTGGAGCTTACAGCTCATTTAAACCACTTTTAAATAATAAAACTCCTTCAATACATAATAAATTTATTCATTATAACTCATGCATACTCTACCCATAATTGCCTAAGCCAGTCCGGTCTAGGGTTTCACTATAGATGCAGATTCCCAATATTTTTAAGGAGCAGGTAGCTCGAAAACACAAGTATTCCAGTCGCTACTAGGACTTAATTTCTAAAAAAAAGTAAGAAACAATGAGAATTTCGTTTAAAAAAATCTAATTTCCTCAAAGGATCACAAAAAAAAAAAAAAAAAAAAAAAGTCTCGACTTCCATCAAATAATCACTGAAAAGCAAGAGTTTCGTCAAATGATCTCGGAAAAACGCAATTTTGGTCAGAGGATAGTTAAAAAAACGCGATTTTTGTCAGAAGATCATATAAAAAAATCGTGGGATTCTCGTTAGAGGATTGCGGAAAAAATGTGGGATTCTCGTCAGAGGATGTCAAAAAAACACAATTTTCGTCAAATGATCTCGAGAAAAAACTCAAAATTAGCCAAAGGATGGCGACTTAGACGACGAAAATTAGTTGCCAAGTAAAAAAATTTAATCGCCACGTTGCGACTGCCTATCGTGAATCTGCATTTACAGACTTCACCTGCAAAACTTCTTTCTATACACAACATTAGTCGTTTACGTAATAGGCATCTACGTCCGTGGCGCCTCTCGTTATTTACGCAACTCGATTGTCCGAAGGGCCTTAAAACTATTACTTTATGTAAACGTAACAACGATCTTACTAAAGCCTTTTATAGCAGAATTTTGGACCTCCCTAACGAAATAGTAGCAAAGCTACCCTGATTATGACGAATTCGAGCTTCAGCATCGTAAACGTCCTATATATTCCATTATTATGGACACCTTAGTAAATTCTGTTTTCACCACATTAGATTGCTCTCCGTCTATACTTTTTCATTTTTTTTAACCTTTTTTATATTTTTTTATTTAAAAAAATACACTTTTTATTTCTATACTTATTGAAGAATATACAAAGTGAGTCATAAATATCGAAACAATAGGCTATCTCCTTAAATATTGCCCTTAGATCTATACTTCCAATTGCAAAAATTCATAAAAAATATGTAAAATTTTTGATAAGATAAATTGCGACTCCATGGGGGGGGTCTAGTTGAAAAGTTACGAAAATTAAATTTTTATACGAGCTAAGTAGGACAAAAATTCCAATTAGGAAAACTTTCCTTATTCAGTCCTGAATAAGACACAAAAAGTTGCATCTTCATATCTCCAAAATTCGCAAAGTTATAGCCGTTTAAAAAATTCATCAGGTTTTAAGGGATTAGACACAAATTGAAATGCGCGCAATTCAAAAAATAATGTTACTTTAACAGTTCTAGAAAACGTGTAAGAAATCTATTTCTTGAGTTAGAATTTTGATTTTTTTCTTTTTTTTTTTTTGTGATGGTTAGCCTTAGAATTTGCTAAGAAAAATTACATTCTAAAATTTCTCATACAATTTATAAAAGTTCCATGTGGTTAGTACTGGTTTAAGTAGGACAATTAAAAATCGTTATAACTCGTAACATTATTTATCGGATTTCAATTTCTTTCCATTTAATTAAAGATGAAAATCTGATTTTAGTTTTGTTCCAAGGTTTTTTTTTTATATTAATTTTAAAACTATTAAAAATGTTTATTGAAAAAATAGCATAACTTTTAAAAAAATCATATTTTCAAAAGCAAACATTTTTTCAAAAATGAAAATTTTTTCAAATTTGCATAAACAAAACTAATGTAAAAAATCAAAAATGACGTGTTTCAAGTTCTTTTTTCTTTTAAAAATTCTTAACATTTAATAATTTAAAGACAAGAAACAGAGAATAAAAAATTCATTTTGCAGAAAAACGAAATGTATTGTTTAAATGTCCGTCAGTTATTTTAAAAAATGCTTTTTCTAAGATTCAGATTAAATCTTTTTTTCTTTTTAAATTTACCTCTGATAACTTCAGGCTTTTTATCGTCCTCCAGATGATGTTAAAAAATCTGTATTCTGGGCCCAGGTATGACCAGGATCGAGATGCTACTTTTTTCTGAAGACCCGCCAGGCCGGGCCTAGCGTACTTTTCATAAAGGAGGGGACTACTTCCTTCAACTTAGGTGCAGTCTGGATGAAATTTTCAAACCCGGTCTCGACAAAACCCGTATTAAAATCACTGTCTCTGACTGACTTAATATGTGCATAAAATAAATAAAATTCGGCTCAATCGAATTTTTTACGAAAAACATAAATTTTAAAATCTTTATTTTACAAAAAAAAAAAAAATAAATAAATAAAAAATAAAAAATCTTTAAAATTAATTTTTTTTAAAATAGATTATTCAAAGGCTAAAAAAAATTAATTAAATACAATAAAACCAGTGAAAAATCTGTCTATGACGGAATTCTGTCTTAAACGGAAAATATGTTGATCCATGCAAAACAAATGCAATAGTACCTGAAAAGAAAATAAGCTCCAATTACATCTTCTAGGGAGAGGATCTGTCTATAACTTATTTTTTCTTTCCTATGTGATTCCGTCTTAAAAAGTTTTAGTGTATAACATTTTTCAGAGTCTCCAACGCATGGGATATGGATTAACGATATTAAAATATAAGTGAAACATTTACATATAAATAGAGATTCATTGATAAAATAAATATATTACAGCCTTTGGCGCTTCTTTAATAATAAAAAGTAAAAATATAAAAAACGAAAAGCTATAAAAAGAATTTTTTGTTCAGAACTCCTCCATATGAAACATATTTTCCCACGCCGAATTAAAAAACTATGTAGAAATTTGCGACTGAATCGGGCTATGATTTAAACTATTTCCCAGACCGGTCCGGGTTATGATGTTGGCATTTTTTCAGGCCACGCCGAACTTTTTCCCCTCTGGGTCGGTTTGGGATTTGACCTAGATATTTTGACCCGGGCAGACGTCTGGTATATCAATTTAGCGTAAAAACTATACACTGCTATTTTATGTCCAAAGAAAAGCGCCATCTTAAACCGATTTTTATTAAATTGCAATTTGTGAATGTTCCCTAACAAGCGTTGAAATTGAGGCAAGAAAACACAGTTTAGAGGCAGGGAAAAGTGGTGTAAGTCAGGAATTTTTGAGGATTTTGGGATTTAATATCTCTGTGGGATTTTTAGATACGAAGATGAAATTTGTTTTGTTCAATTTAGAAATGGATAAGGAATAATTTCCTAATGGGGAATTTTACCCTACGGGGGCCGTATAAAAAATTAATTTTCGTATTTTTTTTCAAATAGACCCCCCCATGGAGTTGCAACTTATCTTATCAGAAAATTCACCTTTTATATGAATGTTTGCAATTGGAAGTATGGGTCTAGGGGCAATATTTGAGGAGATAGCCTATTGTTTCGATATTTATGACTCACCCTGTATATACATATTGCCCTGATTACGCCTTTGTTTTTATGTAGCTTTTGCTTCCTTCACAGATTTTCCTGCACTTGATTGGTGATTGTGACTTTTGAAACAACTGCTAATTTTTATTTATTTATCATTTTTTTCTTTTTTTATAGTAGTTTGAATAGCTATAGTTAAACCATTACTCTATTCTTTTTACTAATTTAAAAGTCATAAGTTAAATCTTATTAGTTACTTTAAATTTTTCCATTAATTTTTAATTTATAATTTTCCTCTATTAATCTATTATTTTTACTTTGTTTAAACTACATTTAATCTTTTCCCAAATGGCTCTTAATAACATATCTCTCATTTACATAGACATTCATTTACATAACTATGCATCCATATAGACCCAAAAGGGGGAGGGTGGACTCCGTAGAGGTCTTTCTAAGGGAACCTAACCAGTATTTTCGCAAGGAAATCCAAGGTTTGAAGAAAACCATGGGAAACTCCAAACGACTAGACCAACTGCCACGATTGGGTTCGAACCCAGCACCTGTCATCTACCAGTTTCGAGCTTGGAAAAAGCAGGAAGTGAGTAAGTATTTTCAGAATTTACCACTCACAATCAAAACGTCCTATCTGGCTTTTTTGTTATACGGTCTATCTTTCCGCCACATTCGGCCGAATAGTCGGGAGTTTACAGTATTGTACAGAATCCTTTGCGCAAGTAATACTTGCAGTTGACCATTTATTTTCCTTCTGTTTGCAGTGATATACTGGTATTATATCTCATTATTTTTTGCAAATTTTTCAGTTTCAGATGAAGAGAAGTCAATAAAAACTTTTATATATTAAATAACTTTATATTATATCACATTTAAAAGAATTACTATCTAAAAGTATTTAATAATAGCTTTTTGTTGCACAATGCTTTTACTGTTGCTCATCCAAAAGTATTAATTTCTTGTACGACACAGTTGCACTATTCCTAAAATCCGCACATTCCAAGCAGAGTTCATAAAAAAAATACCCATTTTTTAACTTAAAAATGTGGGAAATTTAAAAATCGTTCGTAAAAAAATTACATTTTTTTTATATAAAGAAGTTAGAGACATGCATAGAGTCTAAGATTGATGAAAACGGATGAAACCAAATTGGAATGAAAGCTGGTTATTTACAGTACATGTTGGCTTAATTTACACAATTCTGTAGTATCATTTTTATTCACTGTTTAACACAAAAATAACTAATTTACGCACACTTAAGAAGTAAAGTCAGTGATTTTTTTTTTCAGGAAGAGAAGTGAATCGATTAAGTAGCTTGTTTTTTCTCATCGTTGACTCAGATTTATGTGTGGAGAAAAAGCGTATTTATTGGTATGATGCTATATTTATAAATTTTATTTGAAGAATATGTTATATATCATTAGCGAATTTTAAGTTATTACAAATAACAAAACCTGTTCATCACGATCCGATCAACGCGGTATACCGCAGATGTCTTCGCACTTTATTTACGCTCTAGCAAATCAATACGTTGACTATTATTAATGAAATCTGCCTTTTCTCAATTCCCACTGAACCGAACAATGTTCAGTTCCAATTAGTTCGGAATAGCCGGACTCTACTGTATTTGCACCCGCACAAAAGTAGAGGGGACAGGCTGAAGATCTTATCAATAAAACAGGTGGTCAAAAATATTTCTGTTTTCCTTCTTTCTTTCTTTACCAGCAAATGAAAAAATTATCATTTCAAACACATTTTGCACCTGGTTCTCAAACAGCGGATTATACATGCATACACATATGGCAGTAGAACAGGAATACCAAACGTTTGGTTATTCCATATTTTAGAATAAAATAATTTTATAATTATTTAAAGATTTAATAATAATTTTATATTTTTATAAAAAAAATAAATAACAGATTAGAAAAAGATAACTGACTATTTTGATGTAAAGATCAGGTTACAAGTAAGAAGAGGAAGTTTTGGTCGGAGAAAAATAACGGTAACTAAAGATAAATCATTCCTCCTCCTACAGATATCTCACACTATCATGGGACAGGCCCCCTCCCTTCCCCCTCTAAAGCGATTACGTTATATTGCACAGCTCTTTACAAATAATTTAGATGAATCACGACTATTCTAAATTTTTGAAAGGTGATATGAAAACATTGATTAAATTTACATAGATATTTTTTTAATATATACGCCGAGTGCTGATGTATTGCTAAACGTTAGACTAATACCGTTTAGAAAATGGCGCAAATTTTATAAAGATCAGATGCTTTCTTTCCTTGTTCTGTTTTCTGAATTTTATGTTAATGCTTATTTTATGTTGCATTATACATAAAAACAATGATTAATTTAAATTAAATCGGAAACTGTACAATGCACAATGAATAATTCAGTATTTTTTATACTTTATTTAAAATTCCATGTATGTTATGATAAGAAGCAAACAGATGTTTTAAACTCTTTTTCTGCTTCAAAAATAAAATCCTTGTAAGAATATATCCTTGCGTACAACGACAATGTTCCACATCCGAACTTGGAATTTATGTAAGAAGCAATGGCTACTTGATAAGGTATTCCTCTTGCATTAAAATCGATTAAGGGTCCACCAGAATCTCCCTAAAAGACAAAAGAAATAATATTTAAACTTTAAAAAATTATATTGTGCAGAGGTTAAAAACTTCAGATTGTTTTATATATTTTTCATATTTGAAAAAAATAAAATAAGAGAAATGAAGTGCAGCAGAACTCGTGTATAACGAAGTGCTCAAATTTGTATTATCGAACAATGCCATTTTCATTGTCTTTTAACTTCCATGAATAGCGTTATAAAAACATAAAGTAAGTTATTACAAAAGTTTCAACGAACGTAGTTTACTATACTGATTTGACTATATCACTCAATCTATTTGATTAGGGGAGACTAGAGATGGTTGACCCACTATTTAAAACGTTAAAAATCATTTAGTAAAACTAAATGAATTTTTAACTTTTTACATATTGAACCTAGAATAAAGTTTTATGTGTCATTTTATTGATTATGTAATCAGCTATTATAATAAAATCACGAAATAAGTGTAATATACAAGAAACGAAAAAAATATTGATTTTAATCGTCAGAAAATAATGAGTCAAGGCTCCCCACACACGGGAGGCTTGATCCACTGTAATTTATACTGAAATATTGGCAATAAAAAACAAATACACATATAAAATAAGTTTTTAAAATGCAAAATACTTTAATTCTATATAGTTTAAAATAAATAAAATAAGTTTCAGAAACCCAGAATACCTTCATGCTACAAGATTTAACCGTTTAAAAAAAAAAAAACAGATTTCCTTTACCTTATGATGGTATTGGCCTCAGAGACAGCAGCTTTTTTCGATTTTTATAGTTGAACTTGTAACACGTGTTTCGACTAGTATTAAGTAACCATACGAAAAGTAATAAAATACATAAATTTTTGTTTTTAATTATTCTTAAATAACTGACTTTATCTTCAATGTTCGTTTTTCAATAGTTAATAACTACCTAACTTATCATCCTTAACTGATGTCAATTTATATTTCTACGTTATTTTAAAATGAATAATTTTAATATGCAATGAAGTTATGGTGTTGCTATGGCACTTTTAAAAGTAATTATTATTAGAATATTAAAAGATTATATTTTAATATTAGTCCAAGAGCCGACAGCATCAAAACCTAAAATATCAAGCACAAAAAAACTTTTTTTAGGAAGAGTAGAAATAGAAGAATCTAATAATTCATCTACCGGAAATGAAGCGGTGCATAAACCAAAAATTAATACCACTAGTGGTCGACTCGTAGGTTTATCACTGTATTTTCCTACTCCTAGTTTCACAATTCCCTCTATATATTTCCATACTCTTGATTGTAGGATAAATACAATGATAAACCTACGAGTCAATCACTGGGTGGCATTAAATCTTGGCTTATGCATCACTTCCCGTCCGCCAGACGTGGATCATTATTTTATGTAAGAGTAGAAATAATAGAATCTAAAGATTTCTTGCTTGATACTTTAAAGGTTTTTGTGCTTTCGGTTCTTGGACCTTTATGACAAAATAAATCGCATACAACTGCAAAAAAAAAATTGATATTAGAATACCTTTTACTCTTGCATTTAACAGTCAGTTTTTCTTTCTTTCTTTCTTTCTTTACACAGAATTTCTGCATAAATGTATAATAAATTGGAAAATGTATACCATTTATGAATGGATATCATATACAGTAACATCTCTAAATAACGGACACCTCGGGAGCGCAGAAATTGTCCGCTATTCGGAGATGTCCGCTATTGGGAAAACCTCAGAGATTCAAAAATCGCTAAGAAATGTTTAATGTTTCATTAATTGACTTTTATATGCCCAAAAACCTCTATTATATAACTTATCGGAAATTAAAATTATTTTTTAACAATAAAATTGAATAAAATTGTGAACAGTTTTATCCACTGTTTATTATATTCTTCTGAAAAAAAAAAATCTGTTACAAAAGTTTACTTTTGCTTGCGATTACATGCAATTTGTTGTTTTGACATTATTGAATATTGTAGGGTTCCGGGCGGGGAGGAAGGAATTGCACTTTTTGACCTTTAAAAGCATAAAATCTCAAAATATTCTTGGGTGACATTTAAATGCACTGGGCAATTCAATTCCTCCCGGGCAACTCAATGAATTTAGCAATGAACATACGGGGGGGGGGGGGGGGGCGGGGATTTTCCCCAGCTCTTTATAAACATTGATCTGTTATCACAAAAATTGTGACACACTGTCCTTTCAATGTCTTTTTTGCTCTTTTGTCATTTTTTTCTTTAAAAAAATATTTTTTCATCCTTTATCGCCGAATAAAGTGTCCGCTATTCGGAATGTCCGTTATTCAGAGGTTAAACAAAAAAAATTTAGGTTTTGTGAGTGGGGATTGGAAAACTGTCCGTTAAATAGAGGTGTCCGCTATTCGGGAGTGTCCGTTATGGAGGTTTTACTGTATTATAGTTTTAACAATAAAAGACTAATGTGCTTTAACGATCACAATGGGTAAAGATAATATACAGGATCTAATAGTGAGAGAGGATTTATTTTATTCGACAATAATTTTGAATTCTGAAAAATTCTAAATTAAACTAACTATTGACATTTAAACAGGGAATGCAATATCGAGTTTCCAGCTCTCGAATTCTAATGATCCCAGTCAAGTTTTCTTTCCAAAAAATGTATAAATTTCTAACTCAAAATCCATGATTTTAGGGATTGTTAAACAGATTACTTCCATAGAAAATATATACCGGATATTTGTAAAAAGTGAAAAAAGAAATTCTGGTATTGTCTTACATAATTAACGTTCTACATAGATCCCTAATCCTTTAATTCATATGATAGAGTACATTCTAGAAATCCCGTAATTTAGAGAATCAGAATTCACACGTTAAAATTTCAATAATAGTTTTTGCCCTGTTTATATGTGATATGTTTGTTGTTAACTAAAGCAAATATTGCTTTTTTTTCAGTTTCTGGTATAAATTAGGAATAATCCTAATCAAAGAACCCACTGAATTCGAAATACTGCTGCATATATGCTATCATAGCATTAGAGATTTAAAACAATGCTGTTTCTTTACCCACATGATGGTAAGATTTGAATTACAGTGAAATCTCCCTTTGAGACCGCCTCTATTAATCGACCACCTCCCCGACTAATCAGTTTTTCATGGAACAAAATTTATTCCCATTGGCTCAATACTAATTTTACTTCCATACAGAGACCATTCCAGTTGTACTCCTTCCATAAGCGACCAATTCTTTTGAAGAAAATTAAACAAATTCAGATTTTTTTTTCCTGGGCGCTTGAAGATTTTTTTAGAAAAATAATTTTGGAGAGCGCATTATTCATCAAATTTTAAACTAAATTTAGATTTTTTTAATCCTAACTTTTAAGTAACTTTTAACTGTTTAAGCTCTTTTGTGCCTTTTTCAGGCGATGAATTTAACTCTGATGACAAATTAAGAATGACGATTTATAAACTCCCCTTTCCTGTTCTGTCAGGAAGCTCTCTAAGAAATTGATATATTAATGAAATCATCATTTTTTGTTCGCATAAAAAAAACATTCATTTATTAAATTTCAAAAAGACTAGGAAATAAAAGTTACAGAACAAGCTGTAAAATCAAAGCAAATGTCAATGTATTCATTTTTAAACTCTGCAGTAATTAACTTATGTAATTAACTTGAGTTTTTATGTTCTTTCTTGATATGAAAAAAAGTAGATTTTAGTAACATTAATTGTTACTTTTTATCCAACAATTAAAATCTAGATTTAAACATGAGCTCCATTAAGAGATCACCTCTTAGTAACCAATTTTTATTGGAACGGAACGTGGTCGCTTTAGGGAGGTTTTACTGTATTTGTATTTCAGTACATCCAATAATATTTGGATTTGGATTTCGAGTTCGTAGTTTAGTAGTTTGTTTATAATCATGTTCTAATTCATTTTTATTCGATGTAGAAGGGTTATTTTCACCATTCGCTTACATTTCAGAATTTTATTTTTATTTTTCAAACTTAATTTTTTTTTTTTTTAATCGAGACAGATGTTAAAGTAAATGTTTAAGATACATGAAAAAAAATTTGTTGTGCACTTTGCCCTATAATATATGTAAATGCTATTTAAAGTTGGTTTGTAAGGTAAATTGTCAAGTCCGTTAACATCCAAAATTACTTAAAATACTCAGCTTTAAATTTATTAAATTTCCTAAAATCAACTTACCTTGAAGGGACTTGTGTCCCTAAATTTCAAAACATGATATTTATCAATAATACTTAAATTAAATTGAAATGAGAGACAGTTTTAGCTACAAGATTTTGATCACATAAAAATTATACAACAACTTTTTATAATAATTACACTATATATTCATTAAAATTATTAAATTTTAAGGAAATTGCATATTTGTTTCTTAGTTGAATAAAAAATAAAAGTAGAATGGTGAAAAAAGGATAATCATTAAAAAACAGTGCGATAACAGATTTGACATTTGGTAACGGACTTGACATTATGTCGAAAATGGCCGAGAAACTTACCTGGCAAATCCCCCTGTTAAAACCTCTCGCGCAAAGGGTGGCGTTTGTAATCGTTCTCTGAATGAATGAACAAATCGTGTTCTTGACTACAATTAGAAACATGAACTGGAGGTTCTCAGTGAATCTGCCATACTGTGCTAGAAATAAAAGAAAAAATTGCCATGAACACTTGATACATTTAATGATTATAAACAATAAAGCTTATTCCACTTGATGTGAAAATCCTGTGGATGACAGAATAAATTGCATTCGAAAACAGAAAAGTGAACTGTTTGGTTTTTCAGATACCTGTGAAATGGTTCCAAAAAAGTAAACTGTATCAGATCGTTTTAACATTTAACTGTTACTGCATTTTATTAAATAGCATCCCCCCCCCCCCCTTCACTGGACTGTGAGTCAAATCTGGCACATACCTAAAAACACTATAATTCTCATTATGCGTCATGAATTTAGCGAGTATGATCGTTGCAACTGATTATGAGCAGTCCAAAGAATGCAAAAACACTTATTTTGTGTTCGTGAAATTGTGATTAAAATGAATTAAAAATGGTTTCTTTCAATATTGCTTACATGAAAATAACAAACTTATAGCTGTTTCTTATAACCATTCTATGGAGGAGACAGAAAAACGTGTTTTTGACCTGTATGAAAACTAATCTACATGTGAACTGGAAGTTCGTCGGATATCTTTCAAATGGGACTAAAAATCGATTTAAACAAGTTGGAAATTCCATGTCAAGCGTAGCAAATGAGGTGCTTTCGTACGATAACGAAGTTTTAAAAATATTCTGATCTTGCTGTTATAGTAGACAGTATTTCGGATATAGTATAGTGGTCGAAATCTTTTGTATTCCTGTAAATACACAGGAAGAAACTTTTATCACACCTCAGCAACGAATATCATATTCATAAAATGTGAAATAGTTTAATATAATTAACACACTCCCCAAACAATATTTCCCCGTATAGCATTATGTAGTGGAATACTTTTGTGTGACCCTGTAATTTAATAATAAATATTTTTTGCATCGCAGATTGTACAGAATGTATATTTCAATCTTTATATACCTCATAGGTTCATGTCAATTCTATTATATTCGAAAGTGTTTAACATCATTAAAATGTACTTGAAACTATTTTATTCTATTGATCGTAATGCAATCGAGTGCTTTTGGTTGTCCTTCTAATTAAACTATACATCCGATTTTCATAAAATTTAAAATGACTGGACAAAATTACGATAAAATAATATATTTTAAATATCATGCGATTTGGTTAGGCAGTCTTTACTTTGTTATATGCGGGCAGATAGACGGACGGACAGATTGACAGACTGAACGACGTGCTAGCTATTTATATAATTACGGATGCACCTAATATTATTCCGTACGTATGATAGTACACGTTACGTGTAATAGTACACATTATTTTGCACAATATAGTAGCCAAAATCTTTTGTGTCTAAATTCTATCTGCTTTCTTTTATACAGGAAGTAACTCGTAGTATTCCTCAGCAACGTATATCAATCTCATAAAATGTTAAATACTACCTCTGGCAATAAAATGCGGTGAATGAATTCAGAACGACCGATCTGTCAACACTGGGGAAACAAAACGCTGCACCTGCATAGAGGCAAGCGTAGACCATCTTCCCCCACCGTTGTTCAGTAGAGCGTAGTTTATGTTCTGTGTAAGACGTACTTTACTAAGTGCTTGTTAAGTGTGTTGGTTCTTAACTGAGAACAGGAAAATGTACGAATAAAAGATCAGTTTAAAGTTTGGTTTTAAGCTTTGCAAGACACCGAAAGAAATTCATGAGGGATAGTGCAAATACCATACTCGCCAGATCTTAGTCCTCTAGACTTCTTCCTATTTTCACGACTCAAACTCTCTTTGAAAGAGATTTGACCATATTGCTGACATCCAACGAAACGTGACGAAGCTTTTGAACTTCATCCCAAAAGAAGATTTTTAGCGAATTTCCCCAGGACATGTATATAGCGAATCTCAGCGGTGTATAGTTATAGGCGATGACTATTTTGAAGGATAGTATGGTAACTTTCCTTAATATATCATCTACAATAATGCTACAGGACTATTCACCGAACTTTATTCTCTAGTTAATTACAATTAAAATGCGCACCAAACAATGTTCTCCATATACCATTATGTAAAGGAATACTTTTGTGTGGCCTTGTAAATCAATAACAAATGCTCTTTGCACCACAGATTATGCAAAATGTAAATTATATGTGCTTCATCGATGCATATCAATTTTGTTATGTTCGAATGAGTGTAACACCATTAAAATGCATTTGAAAATTTTTTTCCTCTTTGATCGTAATGTAACATAATACTTTTGATTGTCCCTGTAATTGATCTATGCATCCGACTTTCATAAAATTTGAAATGACACGACAAAATTAGGCAATAATTATACATTTTAAATTTCAAACGATTCGGTTGGGCAGTTTTTGCGTTGTTATATGCGGACGGGTGGATTGAACGATAACTCTAGGTGCTACGTATTTACATAATTACGAACGCACCTAAAAAAAGAGTTGCATCATCTTTTAATGTTATTTGTTAACAATAAATAAAAAGACACGACTTGTTTCTATAAACATCCCTTAAATGACAAAAAAAAATCTTATTGCGCGATTTAAAAAGAAAACGGGATCCTACAAGTACCTGCCAAATTATGGGGGGGGGGGAGGGGGGGGGGAATGTGTAACTCCACTGCATATCGATTCAATACCATTTGTCATTTAAAAAATAAAATGTAAATCATTTTATGTAACCGCTCTCCGTATGGCTGAACAAAGCTCTTTTTTTTTTTTTTTTTTTTTTTTTTTTTTTACAACAGTTATAAAAGGGAAACGGAATATTGGCCAAATTATGTTAAAAGTGAAATAAAAAAGCATGCATAATCTTTTAATACCATTTGTGATGAAAACAAATAAATAAACTAGGATCATAATTTCTTATAACCATCAACAAAACGACAGACCACACAGTGTTTTTAATCGAAGTTAAAAATTGTACACGGGGTTCTTCAGGTACTTACCAAATTATACTAAGAATGATTATTTCAAACTAAAGGAAGATTTCTTTTAAAATGCACTACGTCATCATTGGATGTCTGATTTTTAATGATAAAAATGATATTTCGATCATGTGGTAGATAATATCAATTAAAATTTTCCATCAGGCTAATATGAGATCTCTATAGTTAAACGGTATACCAAAATTTTGATTAATATTTTTTTGTTTGTTTGTTTGTTTGTTTTTGTTTTTTCCCCCACAGTGACCTTTTTTTCAGTTGTAGCTGGAAACTAAAAGCAATTTGGGAAGGAGGTGCATTCAAAATTTCCCATAAAATTTGATGTGGGAATATTTTCCAAAATGGTTTCTTCAGCCTTAAAACGTTTAAATTCTACCTTGTTTGCGCACAATTCAATAGAGTATTTTGAATCATAGAAGACTATTATATCAAAATAAACATTCGACATCAAAACAAAGAGGAAAGTTGCAATTCCATTGTATAATACACAACATAGTACAAAACAACAAAATCTTTCACAATTTTTAAGAGTTTTTTTACATTTCCTCTGCGGTTTTTGTACATCACTGTGCTTAGGATACTGAATGTATTGCAGAAACATTTACTCAAATATATCTCTATTTATATCCACAATTCAGAAGCTCTTAACAGACTTGCCAAACTGTTGATTGTGTAAGACCACTATCGACTCCACTCTTTGTTCTTCTTTGTCGAACTTATGTGATCTACACAACGTAGTTATGCAATTAGCGGTGCTATTCCCTAAGTACTTAACCACTTTCAATGTCATTTTCCTATTTCTACGGAGCCCACACAAGTTCATCACTTAGTAAGTAGGTTAACCACAAATATGAGCAGCTTGAGTCGATATTCGCGAATTCAATATTAGTGTGATATGTGCAAGATTTTCATATAAACTGGGAGGCAACAGAGCAAACAATCACCTCATCGAGTTCACGGATTAATGTCAAGGATTAGTTAAATCTCGATTCGCATATTAAAACTCAATCGGTCTGCCAAGTTGGTGGAAATCACCTGAAAGCACGATTTTGCCCACCAAGATATGACTGGCAGGCCAGTTAAGTTTCAATATGTGAATCGAGATTTAACTAACTAAAATTTCATTCATGAGCTCGATGAGGCGATTCTTTGTGCTGTCGCTTCCCGATCTAATAGTTTTCTTTATACGATTAAGGTAGTTCTAAGGACTTCCCTTTCAAAGCTATTCCTCGATGGCAGCCCTCTTATAGAAATATGGCAGAAACTGACAACTGCGTTACTAAATCCATTATTGTACAAGTTGGTGCAAGAAGACAAAAAAAGCGAGACTCTGACAGATCGCACACTAACAGATAAGTAACAAAAACTATGTTTCAGGATGCAAATTCTAGTGTTCAAAAAGATTATTTCTTCGTTAACATTGTGAAACATCTCTTAAGCCATGCTTTTTTGTCTGTTATCTCCCTGCTCTGCGACTTGTCTAAGGCTTTTAAATCGGGACATAAAAATATTCCTACGCATAAATCCTTACATATTTCCTACATAAAATCTTACAATAAAAAAAACCTATTAAGACAAAACGTAACTTTAACAGAATTATGTCTTAAACGTTGAAAGTTGCTTGCTAAGACATAAAACCTGTATGAAATGAAATGTTTCTCTGGTCACTTGAAATGATCTTGCTAGTTTTTGCTGTACTAAATATAAATAATTTTAAAACCAGTTCCGTTTTCACGGATTTTATTAAATAAAGTGTAATAATCGAGAAGCGCTTAGAAAGTAGATTTGTACGGTATTCTTTTCGGCGTAATAAAATATTTTCGTTACAGGCAGGTTCCATTTTTAGAGTTACTACTGTGTTAAAAGGTTTAATTCCATGCAGACTAACAAACTGCATGCTACGGAAAGAGATTTTTTTAAAAGTGTACATTTTGGAAAGTTACAACATTTTTCAACCCTACGTTTAATGGCTACACAGGACGATTCTTGATCTCCTAAAAAGCAATACACTTGGCAACACCATTTCTCCATGACAGAATACCCCCCCCCCCCCTTCTCATAGTATCTATGACTATTTTTTTAAACCGTCGTATGTAAAGTACTTGAATGTTTTCAAAATTTATGCGTAAAATGACTTACCACTGGTACTCCCCCATCCTAGTGCCAGAAATTCGCGACTTTTCTCTTTAATCTCCTCGTAAAGACAGAGACGTTTGACCGTTGGCCATTCATCGAAATCAATTTTTTCCTTTGTGACCATGATAGCAATGTCGGCAGTTAAGTCACTGGCATTGTAACTGGGATGAATCCGCAAGTTCTTGAATTCAAGCTTATGTGCCGGAGAGCTTCTGTTCACATTTCCTGCGTGACCAACGAAGTCTTCAGCTTTTTGCGATATATTGCCGCTGAAAGTCAAAATAAGATAATGGAGAAAATTACCCTAAATAAATTTATTTTATACACAACAAAGTGGCGAAATGGCGGGTAACCCTCTAGATTTTTTTTTTTTTTTAAATCAAAATAAGTGCAAAATTTTTGTTTTTATTTTATTACTTGTACAATGTACAGCCGTACATATTTCAAACTACAATTATTTAAGAGTTAAAATGTGTAATCTGTTTTTCAAAAGACTTCTTTTGATATAGAATTAGATTATTAAAAGAAGGATCGCAGAAATTGTGTGTTGTGCAAATTTTACTACTTTTACTTTGCCTGTAGAAATCTCAGAATGTGCAACTAGAGGGTTAAAATTTGATTGATCGTGACGATCGATCGTGCGAAAATTTGCTTACCCTTTCATTTACTGCCAAGGCATGTTTATTGTCTTACTCATGTAATCAAAATAGTCCAACAGGAAATCGCCAGTTTTTGGAATATGAAATCCTATACTTTCAACAAAAACTTCAATCTAAGCATGAGCTTTATGAATAAGCCGCCAAACTTATGTATAAAAGCATTCTGCTGGAAAGTGGCGACCTACATTCGAAAAACTTTATGAGAAATACATTAACAAAATACAGAATATAAAATTAACGTAGAAAGCATCAAAGGGACTGTCCATAAATTAAATTGCACATTTTTACAATATTTTTGACCCCAGCGCTGTGTGAAAGGGGGAGCGAAAGGGGAGGTCGCCCCGGACGCGAAGGTTTAGGGGGCGCGAAATTTATACTACCAACGTCATTTTTGGCCTGTTACAGAAAACAGTTTGAGGAGGTGGACGCCAAACTAACTTTGCAATTTTCTCTGCGCACGCCCCTGTTTGACTTCTCTCTCCCCCTTGTCACATGTCACGCTTTATTACACATAGATATATTTGTAGTTCAGAAACAAACCACTATAGATCATATAGATCATATTTCAAACTTTAACTGTATATTTTAATGACTTTTGTGAGAATAACAAGAAAAATTATTTTTGTACTTATTTTGTATGAAAAAATATTCAGGTTTACAGCAAAAATTATAATTAATATACAATAGTAATACAGTATTAATATGAAACAGCAGTGGAAAACAGTAGTATTTTGGAATTTAAAACTGAATTTTATGGTATACATGGCTTTAAATTTTATCTTCACTTTATGAACTCAAAAATACTTTAATATTAAAATTTAATCTGCAGATTGTTAATGTTTTTATTTTAACCAAAATTTGTGATATTACATTTCTTCTTACCCCCTTCCACCTCCCACCCCCTGTCACAATCTCATGAACTTCCCTCTCCCCTCCAAGCGTGACATCATTTATGGACGGCCCGAAAGGGCGACAGAATTCATTGAAACAAATAAATATTGAAAAAGAACGTGTTCTCTTAAACATGCTTTTTTCCTGTTCACTACCAGCGCATGATGATGAATCTTCCAAAAATGCTGCTAAATTTCGAAAACAAAATTGCTATGTGGTTTTTAAAAAACGTTTAATTATATATCTATGTCCATAAAATATATTTAGCACGCTTTTATTGTGTAAAGAAAATACATATACAATTTTTTAATTAATTTTCCCAATTAATTTTCAGCAGTGTAATTACGCTTGAAATTATTGAATATTTAAGTCGATTTATCACTTGCTAACCAAGCATATAACCAACATTTTGAAAAATGTCCAAACCGGAGATCAAACCTGGAACACTTGGAATAGCACTTCCAAGTGCTTTACGATTTAAGCTACGAGGACGATGCCTAGCTTGGCATTTCTCACTCCCATATGTTGATAAGGCTGCAACTGCAGCACATGATGAGATAGTCTTTATGAGCACACAATCTTGAGGTATAACAACTCATATTATTCATGAGAGGTACATGTACATGGCCAAATTCATGTCACATAATGAGAATTATAGCGTTTTTAGATATGTGTCAGATATGGTACACGATGCAGTGAAGGCTTTAAGGTTTATTAGTAAAATACTATCATTTTACATTCTTACTAAAAATACTCACTGAACGACGCAGTGCGCGGCAGTCAACACCAATCGGTCCGATACTATAGATGCTGAGCAGATGAACATTCTTTGAAAATACAGAGCTACCTAAAAAATACAGATTTTTTTTTTTTTTTAATTTGCTCTAGTATAATATTTTTAAAAAGTAATGCAACAGATCATATCTTTAACCATGCACTGCATGACTTTTTCTAAATCTTAGGGGAAAAGATATCTGAAATCTACGTATCGATTTAATTATGGGAAAAAAAAGTTAAAATTTAATTTCAAATTTGCAGCTAAAATTTCATATTTTATGGCGTGTACCTTACATTCAAAGTTAGGATTTTTAAATTCTGTATTGCTGTATTTTGCAATTAAGCGAACTTAAATTACAATAAAAACTTCCTAAAGCGACCACGTTACGTTCCAATGAAAATTCGTCGCTCTAGGAGGAGGTCTCTTACTGGAGGTCATGTTTAAATTTAGATTTTAATTGCTGAAAAAAGGTAACAAAATTACTAAAGATTATTTTTCACTTTAGGAAAAAATATATAAATTTAAATATCAAAATAAAAGTTAAATGAGTTTATTACAGCAGAATTTAAAAAATGAATACATTGACATTTGCTTTGATTTTAAGATTTTATAACTTCTCTTTCCAAGTACTTTTGACGTTTAGTAAATATATGCAAATTTTTATGATGGGAACAAATAATGACGATTTCATTACTTTATCTATTTCTTTGAGAATTTTCTGACAGAATTTGGCAAGAAAATTTATTGGCCGCTATTTATAATTTGTCAATAGAGTTAAATTCATTGACTTAAGGAAACGATGGACGTTAAAAGTTCATTTTATTCATTTTTATCATAGCAATATGAAATTTTGTGCTGATACATTTCACCAAAAGCATATAGAATACCTTCAAAAAATTTCCAACCTTATTAAAATTTGTAATTTTTTTACAAAAATTTAAATTTTTAAACGAAATTTTAAAATGTTCTTTGTGTCTTAATTTTTGAAATATTTTCTTGTTTTTGCATTTTTATCACTTAAAACTATATTATAAACAAATTTGTGTAAGATTTTTTAAATCTCTTGAATAGTTAATATTTTACAGATTTTTTTCTAAATTCCTTATCGATTTTCATTAAAATTTTGCCTTTTAATAAGTAAAAAATAAAATTTGACTATCTTAATGAAGACGAATTTTAAAAAGCTTACACAATTTCTTTTTAAATAATATCAGGATACTTCCTTATCAATTTTATAAATATTGATCAAAAAATAAGACGCAAGAAGCAATTCAAAAATCTGAAAACACTGAAAAATTAGTTTTGAGAAAAACAGATTTAAAGTATATAAATAAATTTATCTTTATTATTTATTCCTTAAAACCTTCATAAATGATATTTTAATAAGAAAAAACTGTTTAGGTACTATTATACCCCAGAAATAGACCTTTTTTCTGACGATTTTGCTATAGATGATTTTGCTTAAATAAAGGTCCACTGTCTCCTTAAAAGGTAAAAAAAAGGGTTTAAACACTTAAAGGTTACCGGAATAAAAAAAAAAAATCTAAACTTGGTTTAGAAGTTTGATGAATAATGCGCTCTCCGAAATCATTTTTTAAATTAAACCTTCTTCAGGCGACCAACAGCGGAATTTGTTACATTTTCTTCAATGAAGTTGGTCGCTCATAAAGGGAATTCAACTGTGATGGTCTCTGAAATGAGGTAAAATTAGTACTGAGCCTGAGAATAAATTTGTTTCCATGAAAAAATAGTCGTTCAGGGAGGTGATCGCACTGAGAAGTTTTCCTGTAAATCATTTTATCTGATTAACACTCGTCAACTTTCTTTATATTAATATTTTTAAGTATTCGGTACAAACAAAAGTTAATTTCGCCTTAGCCCTTTGCGGCGCAGAGCAAATTCATTGCTTAAGCGTTGAAATTAATAACTGACACCGGAATTTGAAAACAACTTTATTTCTAAATAAGAAAAAGCTACATTTCACTCATTCAATAAAACGAATTTTTTTAACCCGAATTCCGTTGCTAGTGTGGCGTTTAGGAAGTAAAGTGATTTCATATAGGTATACCACAGAACAGCGAAGGGTCAAGAGTGTTCTTAAATCAAAAAGGACAACTTTGCAACATAAGTTTTGAGTTATTTCTGTTGGGAAATGCAGGAAACTAGCAGGTGCTGTTATTCAGAAACTGACTAATTGCACTCAAATTTCTGTTTTTTAAAAAAACGCAATGTATCTTTCATACAAGCCTTCAAAGTTGACATTTTTGAACACATTTCCCGACGAAAGCAGAAAAACCGGTCGTAAAACAGGAGAAAAACGGGTGATCAAAACACCTTATAATTAGATATACAGGGGCAAAAAACTTCGTAAAAAAGGGCGGCTTTTGTGTTACTGAAGGACCTAGAAATATCAAATTTGTGATGATAGTTACTTTTAAGATATATAAATTCTCTCTGGGAACAATTCTTGAAAAATTCGCAATTTAAAAAGGGTAAAAGAATTGCTCTAACGAAGGCTATTATATACAGGCTACATTTTATGCCGGTGGTATCACTACCATTTCCCGTTAGCAAAAACAAATGTTCCGAAAAACCGCAGGCAAAGGAACGCCATATAACGATGGATACGTAGATATGCTATTATTTTACCACAATCAAACTGATTGGTAAATTTATCATACGAATCGTATGATTAATTCATATGGTAAATTTACCAATAAGTTTGTGTTAAAATAATAGTACATCTGCATACCCATTGTTATATGGAGTTCTTTTACCTGCGGTATTTTCTGTCGAGCTGTCGAAATGACAGGCCAGATGTTATGACCAATAAGGTTATCTGAGCGAAAAATCCCAACTGGCTATCGTATATAGTTAGCTTAAATGGTAAAGCATTGGCCTTGTAAGCTAAGGATCTGGGTTCGATTTCCAGCCTGGGCAATTTTTCTCTCAGTTCGAAATATTCAATTTGCATGATAAATTTACCAATCAGTTTGATTGTGTTAAAATAATAGAAGTTCTAAAAAATCTTTAAAAACTTCCTAAATTATGTTTCTGTGGAATATTGGGAAATACCAAACCGATTTCAAAATTAAATTTGATAAATTAATGTTAACAATCCCTTTTTCAACATGTGCATTTTATGTTGTTGCCATTACCATTATAAAGATGTTAGACAAGAAGCTTGGAATTCGAAATGATGGTTAATTTTAAGATGTAAATACTTTATTATATTAAGAAAAGGATTTCCAAAACAGAAATTAAAAATTTTAAATGAATACTAAAATGAACGTATTAATTGAGTATAAAAGTTCAAAATATATTCTAAATTATCATTTATTTAAAATTAGTTCTTATTAATTTAAGCTTCATTTTTGCCTAATTAAGTGTAATAATGGAGTTTAGTCAAACCTTGGCTTAAATACTGATTTTTGAATTATTTCTAAAAGTATAATTTCTGCTAATAAATATCACTTGGCATATTTCAACAACTACGGGAACAAAGTTGCGGGATTTCCTACTTTATACCTATATTATAAAGAGCTAAAGTTTGTTTCTTTGTATGGGGTAATCTCTGGAACTACTAAACCGATTACAAAACTAATGGTATTAAAATGGTGCTGTTCACCCCTGTTCAAAGGTAGGCTATAACTTTTGTCGATGCCACTAACTATAAACGAGTGCAGGAGCAAAGAACGTTCTAAAACTGCGACTTTTTTGTTATTGAAGGGTCTAGAAACATGAAATTTGGCATGTTAATTACTTATAAGATACCAATGATCTCTAAAAAAAATTCCTACAAAATACGAACTTTAAAAATGTTGAAAATGCACGAAAAGCGTTTAAAAAAAAGCAATCTCGGGAAGTAACAAACCGATTTAAAAAATAATGCCAAAATGATGGTGACAGTCCTTCTCTAACATAGGCTGTATCTCATGTTGGTGTCACTTTCCTAAAGGAGGTGCAGGAGTAAAAAACTTTCTAAAAGTGGTACTTTTGTGTTACTGAAGGGCCTAAAAACATGACATTTGGCATATTAATTACTCTTAAGATATAAATGATCTCTAAGAATATTTCCTTAAAAGTACGAAATTTGATTATGACCCATTATATACATTAACCTACAAGATCAAATACAAAGCTGTTCAAACGTATAGGAATACGTATTTGGCTAAGGGCAGTAACACCTTATATCCCTAAATAACGAAGTTTTTTAAAAAACTTCAAGAAGTGCTGAAATGTGTTTTCATAATCCATGTTTAACACACGATTTTTCTTACTTGTTTATTATAAGTAAGTACTTTTCTTAAATTGCATGCGTACGGAAAGTAAAAATGAGACTGAACAAAAACTAAAGGTGAAGAAGCACGAAATTTATTCGTATAGCAGGGCTTCTACAGGCGATATTTTTATATTATATTAGCACCACTATTTTTAAAAGAATACATTTTGAAGTATATTTCTCTTGCGAATTTTGGCAAAGCATATGTAAAAGATTGTTTTGAAAAAGTGATGCGAATAGAACAAAAAAGACCAAGAATCTGAAAATCGCCCTATTATTTATTACTTCTGTCTCCAGCGCGGTGCTATGTGGAGTCAAATGTTCTATTTTAACATTATTTTTAGATTCTAACAGGGGTTTAGTGGAGGGTATATGGAAATATACGCCGTATACCTTCTGGATTATTTTGAGAAGTTCCATATACCCCAGGCGCGGATCCAGCGGGGGGGAGGGGCGATGGGGCTATCACACCCCCCCCCCCCCAAAAAAAAAAAAAAATTAAAAATTCCGAGTTTTATTTGAAAAGTTCTCGAAATGAAAGGGAAAATGAGATTTTTTTTTTTTTAATAGGTTTTATTTTTTTTTTGAATAATTTCTTTGAAGTTCAATTCACTTTATTCAACAATGTTGTAAAGTCATTCGCCATCACGAAAGTTCTATTTTTCAAGTCCTCCAAAATAGTCGTCGACAGCTAATTTCACTTCTACATTGTTTAGAATATCGTAAAATATTACCTCTATTTTTAAAGGCTACCTATTTTCTGGTCAATGAGGACGATCTTAAAACAATGTGGAACATTCACATTGGTCATAAAATAGATAATCTTTCTACCTGCAATGATCGCTATGACAGAAATGTAATGGTAGATTGAATGACAGAAATGTTTGATTGTAAACTTTCTTTACTGCTACCACTCTAGCAGCGAACATTGCATTTTTCAGATGGAAAAATTATCTTAATCTTACCCAGGAGAAAATTGAGCACTTTTTCTGGAAATATCATTTGAAATATCTGTTGAAATTGTAATATTTTTTAAAACTGATGAATTGTAATATTTTTTTAACAGATGAAACAAAAAATATATTCTTGCCACATGATATAGTATTCGCATTGTTTATCCATATCCATTTAATAATTAACTGCAAATAATGACGTAACTAATAGAAATTATGAATGTATTGGTGACATGTCACTTGAGATCGCCCCCCCCCCCCAAAAAAAAAAAAAAAAAAAAAAACTAGTCTCTGGATCCGCCACTGATATACCCTCTGTTTCTTATATAAAGCATTCGCCTGGCCTATACAGTATCCATGAATGTTCATAACTCTAGCTTATACCCTCTGTCTTGCGTATACCATCTGATTTTTTTACGACTAAAACATTGGATTCCAGTAATTATTTATCAACAGTATATGTCCAATGCATTTTGCACTGCCAGCTTTGAGTCCAATAAATAATTTTGTAAAATATTGATTCAGCCATTATTACAGTAATAATGAAATTTATTTAAATGAATTAAAAAAAATTCAAAAGTAATAGAAAGTTATAAAAAATGTTCTTTTTAGTGGAATGAAAAAAAATTCATAAAATGCTTTCACATTAATTGTTTGAAAAACAATGATGAAAACAACAAATCGTATATGAAGTCCTTATAATATTATATTCGATTATTCTGTTTTCTAATATTATTTTATCCACGAATGTGAGTAGTGCTGCCATCTATGAAAAATATTTAGAAATAGTTTGATAATCGCATTAAAATATACAAGAAAAGATTATTTTTAAATTACCAGAAGGTCAGTTCTTTTTAAAGTCTTTCGCTAAAAATGAGACAATATTCTTACTCAAATAAAAAATCATTTTCATTTCAACGCAATATTAATATGTCCTCTTTTACCTGAACAAGTCCTCTTTTTACTTTCTTTTATCTTTACAAAAAGATAGTATTGGATTCTTAAAATTTTCAAATCCTGGTTTTTGTCTAATTCACACGTTTTAGGGGTCAGAGATTCAAAAAAAAAAACCATGTTTTTATTAAGTATCTGTCTACGAGTCAGTAGTCAATCACTGACTTTCGGTCAGTGACAAAAATTTTGTGGGCGCTTTATCTCATACCGAATGTAATAAAATTTTTATTCATGTAGTCTTTGATATAGATTGATGCTGATTACTTTTTGATGTTAATCACTCAACAGGTACCGCCCATGTGCGGCATTTTTCAGGGCTACCGCAATAACTTTATCTCAAAAATTAATGCATAGATTTTCATCAAACTTTTGGTTCAGTGATTCCGCAATAAGTACAAGTTCTGTTTATGTGTTGGTGTCTAACGCCCAACAGGTGGTGCTGCTAAGCTGAATTTTCCCATGCACGATTTTTTTCCCTTTAAATTTCAGATTCATGCATAGTATAATAAACATTGGTATAAATCGACTAAAAAGTGGCGCTTTTATGTTGCATTTTCTCGGATATCCGCAAAAATCCTATTTCAAGAAATAATGTACGGAATTTCATGACCTTTAAAATCCTCACAATGAGCATAGATTGTCATTTAATTCTGGTACTGTAGCAGCGAGTTTTGAAGTATTAACATGCATGAGATAAGAGAAAACTTTGTGATTGCCACATCCTCCTTTCGCCTAGTTAGTTTTTCATCAATTTGACAAAAATGGAAAAATTGATTACATTTTCAACATTTGTTCTATTTTTTGTGGCAAATACTTTTATTAAATACGAAATGTAAAATAGTCAAACATAATTCGGGAGGTTCTAGCTCATTAAAATTTATTTATTTTAGCTCGTTAAAATTGTGCAGCATTGTACATCTATTAATACCATTTCATATCATCAGCATTGTTAAAGAATGCATAGTTTTCGGGGGGGGGGAAGTAAACACCCCCTATATACACGTCAACGAGTTATTGTAGAAGAATGTTACTGAATGATTGTCCAAATGATTGGATATAAAGTCTACATAAGATTTGGTTAATGGGAGGGGGAGGTGATCTACATAATAAAACGAACCCAAACTTCACTTTTTCTCCCCCCCCCCCCCCCGAATGGCAATATCCAATTTTAACATGCTTCAAAATACGATTGAGTACAAAATAAATCTGCAAATGTTTATTATGACATAGCCCATAAGTATGTACAGGACGTTTCAAAGTCTGTAGTAAAGAAACTAGCAATTTTATTAAATATCATTGAAAATGAACGTAGGTACATTGCAGCTTCCATAATCCACTTTTCAATAAAAATCTTTTAGATTCCCAGAATTAACCCAACATGGGTGTTTTAAGCTTCTCAACACTGTTCTGGAAAATTTGCATCTCTCCAAATTTAAAATTCTGTTATTCAGTAGAGAATAAAGGTTTTGAACTGATTAAAAGATAATGATATAAGGTTGCATCGCTACTGGAGTGAACTAGAAACATGCCAGTCTTAGACCGGGAGGCGGCAGAACAAAGAATCATCTCATCGAGTTCATGGATCAAATCCTAAGATAGTTAAGTTTCGATTCGCATATTAAAACTCAATCGGTCTACCAAGTTATATCTTGGTGGAAAACATATGAAAATCCAATTTTAGCAGTTGTCTCGTTCATTTACCATTATGTTTTCCAGTTCCAAATCTTCCATATTTTTATATCTTTCGGTGCAGGAAAGCAATGGTATTCCTGTGCATATATCCTGCATATATTATCATTATGTTTTTCTACTCCCAATCTTCCATGTTTTCATATCTTTTGGTTTTGGAAAAAACAGTGGTAAACTTACGCGAGTCAACCGCTATAATCGGGTTTTAAGGAGGTTTCCCCCAAGATATGACTTTGCAGACCGATTGAGTTTTACTATGCAAATTGAAATTTAATTCTGAAATTTCACCCATGAACTCGATGAGGTGATTATCTGTGCTTCCGCCCAAGGTCCATCTCAAAACAGATTCAAAAGTTTACGAACAAGTTACTTAAAGGTGTTTTTTATTGTCACTTTCTCTTTTTGTCGTCTCATTTTCACTTTCTTTTTTTGTCACTCTCTCACTGACAAAAGAAAAAAAGGGTTTTATTTTTTACTAATTATTATTTATCCACTTTGCTACCTGGCTCCACATATGTGAATTTCTGTGCTTCATCTCATACAAACAATACTGTTTTATTTCTTTTCCGCCTTCATTTCTTAATAGCTGATTTTTTTTTTTTTTTTTTTTTTTTTTTTTTTTTTTTTTTTTTTTTTGGGGGGGGGGGGGGGCTGCTTTAAATGCAAACCAATAAAATGCTACATCTATGCCTATTTCCTCATAAAATAAATGTTATTTTCATCTGAGTTTGCAAAACGCCTTCCAGACAGTTTTATAAAAACTGAGAAAATTTTTATATTTATTTAATTTAAATCCTTTACAATAAAATGTTTTAAGGATTAGTATAATATTCAACTTACAATACAATTTTGATTATGCAATTGTATATTATACAATTATATATTTACATTGTAGTACAATTATTATTATTAATATTATACATAAGTAATATGATGCATTATAGTATATTATATAATTTAGTACACGTAGTGCATGATATGTTGTACATGTATAATATTATATTATTGTACAATATTAATGTAGTACAGTTATTATACAATTGTACAAAATATTGTAAATCCAAAAGGATTCGTGATTTTAGATTTTTATTTTTGAAAAATCAATAAATGAAAAACTATTACATTTGAAATTTCTCGAAATTTCATGCTTTTAAATATATAAATGAGATCGTGTTAGCGTCAGAAAGTTAAGCAGGGAAATAAGATTTTTTCCCAACAAGCCTTAAGATCCATTATTTTGAAAATCAGACAAAGTGTGATAGTTGTATTTTTTGATTTGCTTGATTTTTTTATATGTTGAAATAGATCTTATTTAATGAATAATGTACAATTTTGAAGCCCTGAAAAAATTTCCTCTTTCCTATAGAAAATATCAAAGCTCAAGGTTGTGAATGCCATTTTTCATGAAGAATGAAATGCTTATATGTTCGGAGCACTATATCTCTCGCAAGCAAATCCCAAAATTTTTTTGCTTAAGCTAATTGTATAACACAGCCTGCTTATTAAAATGTATTTGTTTCCATGTAGCATTGTTATGTTACCACAAAATACAATCAAAATAACATTTTTGTCCGTTTTCCGCACATATCTTATTTAAGTAATAGTTCCCCGAATTTTTTCTTGTGGAATATGAAAGTGTACTACTAGGACAAGTTGAATAATATACTACTCTACCGGGATATTGCTTCTTTTAACAAAAATAGTCTGGTAAATATTCGAAATTTTCAAAATCTTCAACATTTTATTTACTCATATCTCAAATAAAGTCACAGTTGAATGAAACAAAATATACCATGTAGTCGGTGAACATATGTACAAAAATATGGAAAAGAAAAAGAAGTGGGGTCTTTTGATATTTTTGTTTTAAAAAATGACAAAATTTTCAAGTAAACAAGATCGACGATCACATTCCTTCCCTATCCGAAAAGGAAAAATCCTATTTCTCTTTCCTTTTTCTATGTTTTTTCCCAATGATAAAATTAAATATCCTTTGTTGTTGCCCCTTTCTATGAGGAAATGTAATGTTTCATTTTCTCTTAGGAGGAAAATGTGATCATGGATATTGCTTTTCATATAACATTTGTCATTTTTTTTTGCCTAAAAATATTACAAGACCCCATTTTTTTTTCTTTCCCATGCTTTTGCACATATATTTAACTACTGCATGATATATTTTGTTTCATTCAACTTTAGCGCTTCTTTGTGTTAATGCTACTTTAAATGTTGAAGATTTTGAAAAATTTGAATATTTAACTGGTTATATCTACTAACAGCAACAATATCTCCGTGCAGTAGTATATTATTTAGCTTGTCCTAGTAATGCACTTTCATATTTTATAAGAAAAAGCTTGCGGTACTACTGCTTAAATAAGGTATTAAGTGCGAAAAATGGACAAACACGTCATTTTGACTACACTTTGTGGCAACATAACAACGTAAAGTCACAATGCCCCATGGAAACAAATTTTAGTAAGTAGGTGGTGTTATACTAATAGTTTATGCCAAAAGAATTTTGAAATATTGTTGCTTTCCTGAGATATAGCACTCCAATCATACTGAGATTTCATTTTTCATAAAAATGTCACTCACAACCTTGAACTTTGACATTTTCTATAGGGAAGACGAAATTTTTTCAGGGCTTCAAAATTGCAGATTATTCATTAAGTATGTTTCACTTCAACATAAAAAAAAAAAAAAAAAACCAAGCCATTTAAAAAGTACAACTATCAAATTGTAAATTTCTTGTCTGAGTTTCAAAATAGTGACTCTTAACTGCTGTTAATGGACCCATCTATCTTTTTTTTTTTTTTTTTTCAATTTTTACTTCTTAACTTGTAATTTTTGTCTTATAACTAAACATTTGTGAATAGATAAATTTTATTTATGTCTTGTGCATTTAAAGTTTATTATAGAAACAGCATCCTTAAGTCAATTCAGCATTTTATTCGTCCTTCGTACACACTGTCTCAGACGTCGATTCTAGAATCTATGTGACAATTTTTGCACAGCAGTTAAGGATTAATAAAATCTTAAACTTGTAAATGTATACTTACCATGTAACTAAATACACCTTCTGGCGCAGAACCACCTCCAATGATCTTAGGATGCCTTTTTCGATCTTTATTTTAAAGAAAAGAAAAAAAAACACAACTGCTCATTATTCTAGATATAGTAACTGCTTTATTATTGACAGCGGATTATATACATATATTATATGTAATAAAACTTTTTCGCTATTTTACCTTAATTATTCGAAATTCTTATAATATCTATCTTTTAAACCCAGTATTTTAATAATCTTAACAGATCAATTACCTTTTAATTGAATACCTTTAATCAAGGCATTCTTTTATTTCTTATTTAAAATAATAATCTGTTAAAAGCAGCACTCTTTTTAAAAAACACTAAATTATTTTATTCTTTCATAATTTGAGGCATTTGTTTCTTAATATTTTTTTATTAAAAAAAAAAAAAAAAAAAAAAAAAAAAATTATACAGACCAGCATTTATTGCATTTTCCTGGCGTAGCCTTTTAACATCGAAATAACTCCGTCAGCCGATTGTTAAAACTCTTTCCTGCCATTTCTCACTTTCCATTAGTAAAGAAGCTCGCACTGTCCTGAGTGTAAATCAATTCTGCATCGTGTTGGTTCATCTGAATTTTATTGTGGGATCCGAGTTCCTACACATGTCTAGTATATAAAACCATATCACGCTGCCTTGGTTTGGTTTGGTTTAATTTGTGTCGGCCGATTATCTACTCTAGGGATATAGGGTTTTTTTTTTTTTTTTTTTTTTTTTTTTTGGGGGGGGGGGGGGGGTTTAAGGGAACCTAACCCGTATTTAAGCAAAGTTCAAAGAAAACCACGAAAACTCCAAACGGTTAGGCCGACGGCCACGGTTGGGTTCGAACCCAGCACCTGCCGTCTACCATTTGAGAGGCACGCTACCTTGGAGCGGAGATTTTGTACGTTTATTGACGTGCTTAAAGAATTTACGTCTACATTTTAATTATGTTGTTTAAGACATAAGAAGGCTCATATGAGTCCTAACTTTCAGGGCCCGCGTTAGACAGTGGGGGCCCTGGGGCAAACATTATTAGGGGGGAGCCCTTCTATCTTAAATTTTTTGCACATTATATTGAAGTGACTAAAACTAAAATTCATACTATTGTATGTGCACATAAATTTCGTACTGAGTACTATTCACATCTATATGCATAATAACAGAAGAAAGAAAACTTTAAGAAACTATAGAATTCAATTTTTTTTTCGGTTACAGAAATGTAAGGATAAATGTAAGGTCTTAAGGGGGCATGGGGTACTGAAACGAGGGTAGGAGAAGAGAGCCCTTAAGACTTTATAAAAAGAATCTTAGTCACTTTTGGTCATTTTATATCATTTGACACTTCTTTAACAAAAAAAATTATATCTGTCCTTGGGGGACCCCTGAAACCGGGGGGCCGGGGCTATTGCCCCGCATGCCCCTGATTTAGTCAGATACTGCTAACTTTACAACTAAGAAGAATTGTTATCTCCTATTTCACTTCAAATAAACTCATGCATTCAAAACTGATTGTTTATTTTTACGAGAAAACTTCCAAATGGATTTCTAACATTATTTACACTACGACCTACTGTTCTCGACTGCAAATTGATGGTATTGCGCGCTACAAACTGACTTAAATAAATGTAGAATTATTCTTATCTGAGATTGTTCTATAGATTCATTGCTTGGCAGTAAATGATATTCCACTTGTTATCGACATTACACATGTTTGGGAAAAAACATTTCTTATACATATAATTAACTAGCATCCGTCAATCCGAAATGTCGGAGCACCTTTATATAGCAGTATATGGGCGATTCTACGATAAGAGGTTTCAAATCCAAGAAAATACGACCAAGGAGAAAAGTTGGAGTTTTTCCATGAAACTTCATATTATGATTTTTGCCCCGTTTATATACCTTTTCATGTAAGGGCAAGTCACTTTATACATATTTTATTACTTTTTCGAAGACCAGGGTAAATACATTGGGCAGGGGAGAGACATCAGAACCAGGGTAGATACTTATTTTACCAGGGGAGAGAGTTTTTTACAATAATATACTTAATAAAATCAATGAAATATATAAAATCAACTTTGATTATATGTTAAGAACAATTTTTAATAAGACTATCATATTAATCATTAATGAGACGATCATATTACAGGATTTTTTTTAACAAGAGCGTTTCACTTGCAAAAATACACATATGTAAATTATCTTGTCATTGTACCTTCAACAAATAACAAAATAATATTTTATTAATACATATTAAGTAGACTAGCTCTTCTTAAGTGTTAATCACACTTGGATAGTCAGGATAATTTTCATATTGCCTATACCTATGCGCTTCGGTCATATTTTGTATACAGTTCAATAAATGAACATGCGTTAATCATTAGAAAATGAAATGTAACAAATAATTAAAAGCACTCTCTTGCCTACATAAACAAAAAATTAAATTAAAATTAAAAATTAAAGGCACTCCTTTGCCTACATGAACTAAGATTAAATTAAAAATTAAAGGCAATATGTTGCCTACATGAACAAAAATTTAAATTAAAAATGAAAGGCATTTTCTTACCTACATGAACAAAAATTTAAATTAAAATGCTTAAGCTTTCTCAAACACATTCACTGACTTCTTAAAGGAGTAAAACATCCTCTGCTTTTTTCAAAATAATATTTGGCATAGGGAATGTCTCTGGACAGTCTGATCTTCTGAAATCAATGATATATCTTGTTCATCAACTTTAAATAATTTTCCGGTTTCGTCCCCTATTTTACAGAAAAATACCTGTATCTCGCCATCCTCTTCCAAACCTGTACACATAGCCACGTAACAGTACTCTGTTGTTTTTGATGATAGTTTGACAAGAATAAATTCGCTGTTCTTGAATTTTTTTTCGATGTCGACGGTTGTTCTTCATCCTCTGTCTGGTGTTTGCCACCTTTTGGTATATTAATTTGTTCTTTATCAGATGAATTCTCGTTATCGGACTCTGAATCCGGTCCGTAAACATCCTCGACCCGAAGACGGGATTTTTTATTCGACGAGTATGCTATGACACCAATTTGGAAATGATCACAATTTATACTTCCATTGCAAAAGCAGCTTAAACTCTTCATTTTCATTTGTTTTTTATCTCCAGTGTTCCATGAAACCTGATGGACACGCAAAGTACCAGGAAAAGTCTTTATGTATTCTTTAGCACTAGCAAGCAAAGCTTCTTTTTCTAGGATATTTTTGTTGTCAATAACGAAAACATTGATGCTGGGACAGTTTTTCTGAATAGCATCTGACAAATCGCTCAGAGATGCTATATCCTTGCCACTAGCCACCAATCGGTCAGCTGTTCTCTTGCAAACAGCACCGACACCATCAGGAGCCCCCTTACCGTGTCCTGCCTCATGGTAATTCCAAGTGTTTAAGGTTTGGGTAGAATTCTGTTAAGTGATTGACAAGAAAGTAAAACATGTATTTGTTGCGATATTGTGTTACGGGCAGAGCCCGATCAAGCTGAAGTTGCGCCTAGGGCCTGTTAAAAAATTGGGCCCCACTACCTACCTATTTTTGGCGACACTTTCACAAAAATAAGGTTTATTTGACGAGTTGACAAAGTTGTTTGGGTGAAAAGTGCCTAGGCTAAAAGCTTCTAAAAATTGTATTGAGTCTTTCAGAATATTTGAATTTTACATTTCATATTTTATAAAACAATATTATTTGAAAAGTATTTGATTGAGGGGGAAAAATCAGCCACATAATTTGTGGGCCCCTGAAATGGGTGGGCCCAGGGGCAAGGCCCCGGAGGCCCGCGCATTAATCAGGCCCTGGTTACGGGTCCATCGCTCCAAAAATGCAGAATATCTACTTCGGGTGGTAAACGGTTTAAAATTGGCTGTAAGTGTGCCCATATAGCTGGAGGCGAATGTGACAAATTGTCTTACAACGAACAATAGCATGTAGTCTTTACTTCGCCAGATGCTTCTTCTTTCGTGTAAGTTACAACTGTGTGCAGACTTATCTGTTGACGCGAACCTCCAAAATGAAATGCCTGAATCTCTTCTGCGCATTTAGTTAAGTAATTTTCACTGAAATCCATATATATAACAGCTTTATTTTCTGTTAAATTTGTCTTCTTAATTTTAAAAGCAGAATGCTGGTGGACTATGTTCAGTTCATGGTGGAGAAAATTTTTCAAATTACAATCTAATTGCTTAATCAAATCACGAGGATAAATTTGAATTGATTTTTTGGCGGCTTTTCGAAAAATTCGCCAATTTTAACAATAACAATTTGTTGATAGAAGTTAGCTAAATCTGCGTATAACCTCTTATGATGAATTTTATCTCCCCTGGTCAGTGAGTCTCTCCCCTGGCAGTTATCTTGACAGGGGAAATACGGCAGGGGAGAGACGTTCTGATGACAAATTCAATTGTTTTAACTGACTGAATTATTTTTTGGGTTAATTGTATATCTCACTTTAATTATTACTGTATTGTTTAATTAGGGCAGTACGTACAAATAAATTAAATGAATATTATAAGTTTTATGACTTACCAGGGGAGATACACGATCACCTTACGAAATCACTATACTGCACAGTCGCGTGGGAACAACTAAAAAACAACAGCACTTAAACGGTTGCGCGTTTAGTAATGCTAACTTCACGGCTATAGATGTCCTTGAACGTTACTTCCAATACAGCCGTCCTTGAATTTTTGTTTGTATTAGCGGAACGAAATTTGGCAGGGTAGATACAGAAAAAAAGCGGGACAAAAGTTAATTTTAAAAATTATTTGAAATTAACAAAATTATTTCATTTTTTATTTAATAATACTTAAGTATAATTACTTAAATTCCGATTAAACATACTTTAGTTAATCATCTGATGCAAAAAATATATGTATTGTTTGAAAGTTAAATTTAAACCGGCAAGGGGACATGCCAGGGTAGAGACTTTTTTAGACTTTGTAAGAAATTTCAGAAAAATGTATTTTAATTAGGCATTCAATCGTGATGTTATTTAATAAAGTATGTTAAGATGATGTGATTCATTGCAAAAAATTGCAACATATAGAATAAAAAATCTGTTTTAAACGGATTGCCGCACAAGTTACCTCTTATCGTAGAATCACCCATATATACCTTTAATAAATAATTAATTATATTCAGGTGTTAATTTCTATGTTCTTTAATATAAATATTTTTTTAACGTCAGCACAAGATATTGGCCTTATGATTTAGAAACAGTTTTATTAAAAAGCAATGATTTAATGAAATGTACACTCACCTCTTTCATGTTCGTTGGCAATGGTTCCGATAAAAACCTATGAAATAAGTTGGAAAAAAATTACTTTTAAAAATTAATAATGAAGACCTATTTTGAAATAACTTACAAATAAATAATTGTTAAATAATTTTAAAAACTAAAACACACGCTTTTATATCAGGTCGGATTAGAAAGTTTAAAATGTTTTTTCGGTTGCATAGTTATGGTTTCCGTATATGTTTCAGTGATTGTCATGTGTCTAGGGTGTTAGGTGACTTAATTTTTCAAATTGCTTTTGATCCGTTTATCCGGCGTTTATTATTTTTATCCTTTTAAGCGGCGACATTTTAAATTGTCGGTTTTTAATAAGTGTGTAAAGTTTCAATTTAATCAGATGCCTGAAAGTGGGTGAAAATAACATTCAAAGATTCCGTTACATACATACAGGTGAAGCTAATAAAAGCATGCTAAATTGGTAAAATTTATAAATTTTATATCACCATATTTGTTTTAAAAAGAACTGACACATCAGTCAACGTAACAATAGACAATTATCGATTGTAGTAGAGAAAGAGGCCTCAGACACTGAATAAAAGAAATATACTACATGGGGCTTTGAGGGGGAGAGGTAAACTGTTTAATTTTTATTATTATTTTGTGGCCGCTATGAAAGATTTGACCTATTAATTAAAATTTAATAGACAGACTACTTTTAAATGGCTGTCAGTCAATATACATAATCATATATTGGACAGATTTCAAAAGGGACCGAAAGACTACCATGACGCTGAGAATTTAAAGACGAAAAGTAATTGGCTAATAATCAATACTGTAATAAAGGTCTCGCTAGGGTGTAGAAAAAATTCATTTTATAGATGTTTCTGTTACAGAAAGCAGATTTGCGTTGTACTCCTATAGAAGGAACATGTAATTTTTATGTTAAATTTTAACTGGCTTTACCGACCTCACAGACTACTTCTCTTTATAGTTTAACTTGTAACTATCAGTTTAACTACAAACAGGGTCGAAATTTTGCTTAATTTGGAACTCCTATACTGTCGCGACAGACTTTTAAATAGACGAATTTAATTATAACAGTTCTGTACAAAAAAGTTTTGTACAAAAACACTATCCTATGAGTTAATCGCGTTATTTATTCCTCTTTCGAAAGGTGGAGCGGTCTGTCAGACTCACTTCACAGTAGTTATGTGACAATTTCTGTCACATCAGTTTAAGGTTAAAAACACTATTCAAGATTTTTTTTTTAACAGGTCTCATAAGATTTTTATTTGTAGCTACCTTGGTTGGATCTTTAAAAAATAAATAAATAAATAAATAAATAAATAAAAAGTCTTTATATGTGAGGATGTGGATATGAAAATTCGCCTTAACCAAAAATAAAATTCTGGGAAATCTCAAAAAAATCTATCTTCATCTATCGGTTTTTATTCTAAAACCAGGATTTTGCAACGCTATAAATACAATATAAAACTAATTTTTTATATTTCAGATTGTAATTTTTTTTTTTCGTTACAGGTTAACCAGTTGAAAAAATTAAGATTTTTTTTTGATAAGGTTAGTTTTGAAACTTATTCATAGGGTGGATGCTCCAGTTTCAGCCACTGTACCAGTTTTGGCCAAACTGGACTGGTTTGCCCCTATTTAGGCTTTAAATTTATTTTAACAAACTACATACACTCTTATCCCTTAATCAAACACTCTTATTTCCAATCCGATTTGTTTACTTCTTAATAAAATGTGATTTGCAAAAAAAAAAAAAAAAAAAAATTGTGTGAAACTATGTGTGTGCTGACATTAATTAACTTATTTTGCTTAGCTAACAAGTTTTCATAATCTTTCAATAGTATGCATCTATCGGAATTCATTTGTTCTGAAACAAATTGATAAGAGGTTTTATAAGGTAAGCTTTCTCTCTATTGCAATTTCATTAATTAATTATTTTTACAGCTTTAACCTCTTCGCTACTGAGTATTAATGCAGTATTATTAATTATTACTGAATTATTTCTTATTCCATTTAACTTCGGAGCAAGATTTTTATGTTATTTGCATTAGTTCGAATCTTAGACTTCGAAACATATCATTAAGATATCAAAATTGTAATTATGTTTGTGTATCATTAATAAAATGGGACAAAACGGAGATCCACATATGTGGACCCAGGGAGCGAAGAGGTTAAAAGGGGTGTCCAAAACTGGTGCTTTAAAATTTGCTATGTGTACCAGTTATGGCCATCGAGTGGCCAAAAGGAGTACAACATTATATTCCACTTTTGGTCACAAGACTAATTATAGTGAACATTTTAGCAATATATTTTGAAATATTTTATGACTTATAAATTTAAAAGTTCAATAAAATTACAGCATGGTTTAGTGGTTTCTTGTATTTTTTCAAAAGACTTGAAGATGTTGCATAATTTTTGCAAGATTTCAAGCATACGAATTTAGAAATAACAAATAATGTGAAAATCTTTACACTACAAGCAGGATTCATTTTACCAAGTTTAAAAAAGACAACTCTGTACTCTTAAAAAATGGTCTAGATTGAACACTGTTCTAAGATAGGAAGTAAAATTAAGGCCCTCAAAATGTATTGTTAGCGCTACAAGATAGCTAAATTTTTAAGTACCACATTCTACCTTGCATCACAAGTTTACAGAATGGACACCGCTTTTTTTAAAATCTCAAATAGTAGGTCTGAGTAATAGATTTGTGCTGTTTATGTCGGCCAATTATCAACGTGGGGGATATGGGTCCGAAAAGAAAAGGGATGATCTCTATGATGGCGTTTCTTATTCCCTGCCCTCTATTTACACAAGAAAATCTAAAGTTAGAAGAAAACCTTTAAAAACTCAGAAATTAAGCCAGCGGGCAGCTAAGTACTAGGAAGTAAAGTTAAAAATCAATTGAAAAAGTGGATTTTAAATATTGTCAGAATACTATTTTCTATAAAAATGGAACAATTTTAAGATTCTAACCATATAATTGTAAATATTGATATGATATAATACATGATACATATAATTGCAAATATGCAAAACGTTAAAATAAGCTTTTTATGTCCTATAGGCTCTCTTGTCTCTTTTATGAATCAAATGTATATTTTTTGTTTTTAAATTTAAATTTTCAGTTAAAATCAGCTTAATTGTATTTCATTTGATGTTTTTATGATTTCATTTTTAAAAAATGCAAAATTCTTTTATACAGCAAACAAATATATGTGTGGTAAAATAGATGTTGCATAAAAATGCTTTACTTTCACTTATTATCAATTAAAATATTTTTTAAAGTACATGATATTGAGGTGGCCCAGACTGGTGCAGGGGTGGCTAAAACTGGTACAAATTGAAAGAAATTTACTTAACGAGTTATTACTCACAATCTAAAATATTCTATAGAAAATTATTATAATTAATAGAAAGACAATTAAATTTACTAAAGAATACTGTTATTATGATTTAATATGCTTCATTCAGTCAAAAACTATAAAATTTCTAGTTCAACTTTTCTCTAAATTTAGCCAAAACTGGAGCATCCACTTTACATAACGCACCTTTGGTACAAAAGTGTCATGATCAAAATTTGAACTTTTTGAGTTATGGCTGCCATTCTACGTGGTTCACATTTCTCTATCAATCGCCTAAAGTAAATGAAAGTGCAGTTAAAATCCAGCAACCACATAGCAGTTGTATTTGCAAAATGGCTTACAACAGCCTATAAAGCAGCAAGCAGCATTTTAAAGACCTGTGTTACTGATATTTATTGTTATTATATATCCGATTTCTAATTTTTTAGAAGTTTGCATATTAAAATTCATATTTTGAATAGTAAAATATGCATACACGTCACAATGTGTTTGATGTTGGCAATTTTCTCTCTAATTCCATTCAATTATATAACCTATGGTTGACGACATTAAAATAAGCAATAATAATTTAAAAAATGTTCAATATAAATTAAAGTTTAAGTAAGTGATCAATTTATACACAGCATTAGAGTCAAGTGAAAGCATTATACTACAAATATTTTCTTAAGAAAAGTTATTCGTTATGTATTAAGAAATTATTTATATGGAATAAGTACTATTATACAGTTTCTATTTAAAGTTTTGTTTCTTCAGAGTTTTCATCGAAAATTCATAATACAAAATATCAAAACTCTGTAAATTTTTATCCTAAGATGTTACTTTTTGAGGGGGGAGGGGGTGGCGGAGAGAGATTTACTAATTTTGTTTAAACCACAAAGCCCGAGAATTACGTTCTATAATTAAAATGCTTTGAAATAATATTATTATGGTTATGTGTATAAATTATTTAAAGATACCATGTCCATCAATAAAAAGATTATGTAGAAAGAAAAAAAACTTACCATGATGTTTAAGAACAAAAATAATAATTTTCTCATTTCGATTGAGCAAAGTAGGTTTGTGAGAAATTACTTAATTCAAGTGACTTTACTCTTAACGAAAGATGCTGTGCTTCTACTGATCAAAATAATTCATTTCATACAAAAAACTGTTTCTTTTTATTATACCTTCAATTTATAGTTATATAATGTCTCTTAATAGCAATAAATTCAAAATATTGGTCTTTGAAATAACACAAACAAGCCGGTTGACCCCATTTTATTGAATTCATACATTTAAACAAATTTCTAGAAATTAATAAATATTTACAAATTTTTCTGGTGCCTAGATATGAGAGAAAAACATACGGGATATAAAATTTGATTGGTTGAAACGATTCTGGACAAACGCGAATTGCCAAGCATCTTTTCGAATCTGCCATTATCTCCAAGCTAATGCTTCTTACATTGTTAAAAATTTGAAACTTTTGCTGCATCGTCAATCCACCACTTTTATAGAATGTCTCTATTTTAACCAATGAGAATGCTCCATAATACAGTGATGCGATCGATTTTTATAAAAGCGGTGGAGTGATAATGTAACAAAAGCTCCAAGTTTTTGACAGTGTAATGTATCTCACTCGAATAATCAAACTCTTCTATGCGAATATCGCCAAGTCTGGAATGTAGATTTGAAGCAATTTGTATAAAAACATCTGTCTAAGGACTCGCACATATAAGTGCACTCTCTTCACTGATGGTATGATTTTGATATCGTTAAAGTGCTGTTATTCTAAACGTCAAAATTGCCGCTACTTTCGGGCGACACAATGTTAAACTGTGGCTTTTAATGTTGCTAAAAAAAAAAAAAAAAAAAAAAAACCCAAGATTTTTTTTTTTTGTTTTTTTTTTTTTTTTTTTTTTTTTTTTTTTGTCGGGGCAATTTTGTTGTTTACAAAGGGCGTGTTCAGCACAACTTACTGGTCACTTACCGGTGACTTACCGATTGCAGACAAGTACGAAATGAAAACCAAGGCGAAGTGTGACGTCAGCTACAATTCAACAGGATATTCCAAATCTGCGTTCGAGGCTATAAAAGGGCACGTGATACTGGTAATTTACCCAATGAACTTCTAACTGATAAGCAGGGAGGCTGCTACTGCTTTCTCTATGAACTGTTTCATTGGCTGGTGGGGATCATTGACTTTCTCATATACGTAGACGCCAAATCCCATTGTTATCTCGGCATGATAATACCCTGTTCGCACTCAGGGCTGTCATCCCTTTGAGGCGATCTATGCCGCCTTGTGACTAGCTTTCCTCCCGACCGGAAACTGTGACGTCACTGTTTTCACGCTGGTCATAGGGCTACTAGATTTACGAGCTGAAGCATCCGCCATTGATATGCCTTTGGGTTTGCCATATGTACCCAGCGCCCATTCGCTTCTATGTAAACAGAGAGCAACGGTGCTGCATTTTGACAGTTATTTTCTATTAAATACACGTTATAATTAAATACGAAATTTATGGTAAGATGTTGCTCTGCTATGAATTGTTCAAACCATTTTAGAAAAGGACATAAGGCGTTCCAATTTCTGGAAGAAAACACAAAACAAACAAAGTAAATAACCAACTGTCGTAGAAATGATTGGCGCGGTTTTTGAAAGCGCCAAATTTAAAAGTCGGTCAAAACTTGTAAAAATAAATGATGATTACGATTCTTTTAGATTTAATTTTTTATATCTGTATTTATATAATTCTCGTATGATAGAGGTTCCCAATCAAGGGTATGCATGCTCTTGGGGATACGTTACGGGTTTTCTGAGGGCATGTCTTAAATAAGTAATGTTTTAAATCACAAAAATGTTAGAAATGATAATGTAATTTTTATCGATTTATTATATGATTGAGAAAAGATAATAACAAATAAGAAAAATTGCACAAATAATTATTATTATTATAATTTATTTATTATTATTATATAGTATTAGATATTTTTATTAATTATTTTATTATATTAATGTATTATATTTTATAATGTATTATATTATATTATAATTATATAATTTTTTGTAGATATAAATATAATATATAAGGTAATAACATATTAATACATAACTTTATAATTAAAAAAAATAATATATAAATTGTTATATATAATTAAAATTATAAATAATTTTAAAATATAAATATATAAATAATGTAAATATAATTACATTATATTATAAATATTATCCCAATATATATATATATATTATGTTATTTTGTATAATTATATTGCACTATACAATATAATAAATAATAGATATATATATATATATATATATATATATATATATATATATATATATATATATATATATATATATGTATATATATATAATAAAATAATATAAAACTATATAAATATAATAAATTATTCATATTTAATTTAATAATTGTAATTTAACAATAACAATAGTAATAATAATAGTTTAATAAATGACTAATTTTTAATTTAATAATAAAATATATATCAACTATAATTATAATAAATGCATTATGTAAACAATATATTTAAATAATATATATAAAGTATTATGTATAATTATTATGCATTACATTAATGTATTAATTATTACATTATTTATTTATTTATTTGTTTATTATTTATTATTTAATTATATATTTATCTTTTTGATTTACTATGAGTTGATAGAATATCGTTTTTAAATATACATTTGTTAATGAGTAGATTTTTTAATATTTGAATTTAATTAGTTATACATTTAATTTTTTATTGATTTACTATGAGTTAATAAAATATTATCATTTTTTAAATTAATTCTTGCCAGTGAAATTAATTTTTTAATATGTAATTTTATTTATTTATACAATTATTAATTTACTATCAAATTATTATTTAATATTAATTTACTATCAAATATAATTTTTTTATGAATTCTTGTTAGTGGAACTAATTTTAATTTAATTTTTTTTATTTATTTATACAATTATTTTTATTAATTTGCTATTAGTTAATAAAATATTATCATTTTTGAAATCAATTCTTGTAATTGAAACTAATTTTTAATATTTAATTTTATTTATTTTTACAATTATTTTTATTAATTTACTATCAGTTAATAAAACATATAATATTTTTTTATTTTTTTATTAATTTATTAGAACAGAAAAAATACATTCTTCATTACTATTTTATTTTTAGCACATATTTATTAAGTTTAATATCTATCAGTTCCTTGTCACTTTTTTGCTGCGTCACATTTTTTCAGCATTTGTTTTTTCTGTCACTTTCTTCCAGTCACTTTTTTTCCGTTTATCACATTGATGATGCATTACAAAATGATGCATTACTTGTAGTTCAAGTAATATATGATAAACAAATTTCTTGAGATCGCCAATAAGGCGCTAAAGACGCCTCTGTGGTCGCCAAGAAGCAGGGATGTACCCACAGTGTACCTAAATATGGCGGTGATGCTCCGGCCCATAATTCTAGAGGCTCTAGCTGGTCATTGAGTTATACTTTGTTTTTCAAGAAAGCACATAGTATATTGAGTTTATTTTGTCTTTAACTGATATATTTTAATTTTTTATACTAAGCAAACATTATCATTTTTTACATATGCATCTTATGCAGTCGTTACATGCCAAAATATGCATCGTAATTAGAAAAAAAAAAAGTGTAATCGTACCACGATTGTATCGTAACACAAAAGAAAATTTTCTCCAGTTTGCACAGAAAAATGTATAGTTATAGAAAAAATTTATACAAAGATGCAACAAAAAAGACATAATTACCCCTCCCCATTTTCAAAGAAAAAAAAAAAAAACGCAATGTTATGCTGTGATAATTTTTATCAAGCGATTTACAAAGAAAGTTTGAAACAATTATTGAGAATAACTGAAAAGAAAAATTAAAAGTTTTTTCTTCTGAGTTTCTTTCTCGCTCTTTTCCATAATATATTTATAAATCGAAGTTTTCGATTCATGTATTTTTTTACAATCTTTTATTTATTCAACTTGTTTTTTGTACGTAAAGATGGAATTTTGTTATCGATTGTTAATCAACAAGATAAACTAGAATTATACAAATTACGCTCACAGTTTTATTTCTGATGACTGTACAACATTTTAATATTTTCAAAATTTTTTTATAAATTAATATATTAATTTTAAGGCACTTTCCTGTTAGCTTGCCAGAGGTTATCAACCGCCATTATTCTCTGTAACCTGTACAATTATACGAGAGCTGAAACAAAAGTGAATTTCATGATGTGCCAATAAATGATCGCAAAAATAGGCTACATTATTGTGAAACTGCATGAAAGAAAATGAATCAATGAAGCATTTTAATAGCTAAAATGTAGAAAAATATAAATTAAAAATGTAGAATGCAGTATTTAAAAATTTATATTCTTTTATCAACTAATATTTTAATATTAATTAATTTACGATTATACATTGATAAATCAATTTACAAATTTTAAAATATAGCTAAAAAATGCTTTTTTTTTTTAACTTTCAAGTTTTCCTATCTTAAAAAACAAACAGAACAAACATTACGTATCTTTTAATAAATCCGCTTGTTTGCGTTTTGTGCAAAATGCAAAATAAAATCACAAATTTTTTATAATGGAGTTAATTCGGTGCTCATGCCAAGTGAATATATTATAGAAAAAAAAAAAAAAAAAAAAAAAGCAATAGTTTAATAGAGAGGGAAAATGTGTGAAATGCAAGCATTTAAATATTCCTCTAATTTTAATAAGTATGACATACAAAAAGTGTTATTGCATATTTAAGAACAATATTTCTCCTTATTTAAAAAAACTTTGTTAAATTATTTAATAGTAATATTGACCAAGAGAGTTAATAAATAGTATCGTAATAACTTAATGGAAATTTAAATACTATATAATACCCTATTTAAATACTGTGTATAAATTTAAATACTGAAATCCAAGCATTTAAATATCTATATATTATAAAGGCCAAACGTATCTGTGCATAACGCATACGTCATTTTGCGAATGGCAACACTTTTCCCCTGCAATTTCGCTTTTGCAATTTTTGGCTACTCTAAATTTTATGCTTCTAAACACCGTACCTTTCAAAGTTTTACACCGTAGTATAGAGAAAAAAAATGCACTTTCAAATGCAATTTGTTTGAAAGCTATATCTCAATTTATTTTTGAGATATTAATTTTTTTTTTATAGTTTTTAGTACCAATTTTGTAGTTGTGGCAACAAAATCACTCCATTTTCTCTTAAAACTGAAAAAAAAAAAAAAAAAAAATAGACATTAAAATGGCTTTAATTAACCATTGGTTAATTATGGCCAAATTAACAATTATAATTTAACAATTACCAAATTAACAATTATAATTAATGGCCAAATTAACAATTATAATTTGGATAATTAAGTTTTATAGTAATTTGTTAGTTTTAGCTTAAAATAATATTTGTTTAAGAATTAGATTGACCAATATAAGATGTATTTTTTACTGTAACTAATTTTGTAGATTTATTATAAATCAATAAATTAGTTCTTTCTAAAAGATTTTCTTTCGTCGAATTTCGGCGGGTTCCGCCTCGTTTCTTTTAATTTTAAAAAGTGTGAAATACCAAAAAAGTTGTTACGTATTTATGAAAAATAATTCTCATTATTATATAATTTTTTCCTTTAAATCATTCAAGAGTAACATTGATCATGAAAGTCAATAGTCATCATAATAACCCAACGCCCGAAATAGTGACAAACATAAATATTTCAAATATCATTTTAATATTTTTATGCAAAATAAACTCAAATACGTTTAAATCCCATTTCTTTGTGCTGGCTCCATCAGCCAGCGTGAAAATGACTACGTCATCACGGGCAACTTCCTGTTTCACTCTCTGAGGCTCGATGACTTAGCCCTTCTTTTCTCTAGCCCTGGTTCGCACTGGGATAGTTGAGTCACTTAACTTTAAGTCACTTAAATTTTTTGAAGCGGGATACCCGGAATTAGGCTTCACCTGTTCGCACTTGCTAAATATTTTAAGTGACTTAACTTGGCCAAAATCGCATCTGGGCATGCGCATAAGTTTTGAAATTTGTAACTGCAACTCTTAACTGCTTTTTTGTTTACATAGCAATTACCCTGCCATATTTCAATTAAAAATTAATTTTGTCATCCTCCCAATTTATTTTGCTGGAGGAAATAACAGGTTCAATATTTTACATTTTTGAACTTTGATTACAAAAAAAAAAAAAAAAAAAAAAAAAAAATTACAAACGCACGTGTTAAGCAATTGGGGTAAACAAATAACAGTTTGAAATAATTTATAATTGTTTTTAGGACTCAACTCCAGTAATTTAATAATCAGAATTAAATATTCTAAAATTCAGAAATAATAATTAAATATTCAGAAGGCACATTTCCACTCAACTCATAGTTAAGCGAGTAGTGCTCACTTAAGTGAGTTGCAGAAACTTGCTTAAGCAAGAATCTTGATTTAAGGTACGACCGCTTCAAAAAACTTCAAGTTAAGTGACTTAACTTTCTCAGTGCGAACAGGGTATTACATTGCATCTAACGAAGCTTTCTCTTCTTTACGCTAGAAGCTTTTCCCTTGACTACGTGATCAAAACGTAAATGGAATATCCTCCATAGTTTTCATTGGTGCCACAATTCACTTTCGTACTGCCCTACAATCAATCGGTAACATAGTTACTTTGGTAAGTTGCGCTGAACACACCCCAAATTTAATTAAGTAATGGTGAGCATTGTCGTACCTAACAGTCAATAAAATGCTTGAAAAACGGATGAGGGAAAAGGTTTGCCAGGAACAGTCAACGAAATTCTTCGAAAACCACCAAGTCGCGGCAATTTTTGGATTTTTTTTTTTTTTTTTTTTTTTTTTTTGAATTATTTTGAAATTTTTAAATGTTTTTCAGAAAAACGACCCTTTTTGATTTTTTTTCAAAGGGTTATCTGCAACATATTTTCGAATTGATAGTAGCATTTGAAACTTACGAACTTTCGAAACATGTCTTTCTAGTTTAACTGAGCCGAGCTCAGTTGGGTTTAACCTTGGGTTTAAACAAATCCAAAAATATTCAGAAATAGAAATAAACTCCGAAAAATATTTTTTCCCTCTTTTCGGTATGTAAATATGTTTGTACGCATGTGCACTAGTTTTCGTTCCCCGCACATCAAAGAATTGATTTTTTGAGGGGGTGAGTGGCACTTCATAATTAATATCTCAGAAACTAATAAAAGAATTAAAATTCTGAGCTGCAAGTACATCAGGAGAGACCTTTGACTAACTTCACAAAAAATGAGTCTCGTACGTGACGTAGATTTTGCTAACCATTGCACACACACAAACAGAGCAATTTTTTATTTCACTAATATAGATACAGAAGATGAGTTTTGTGAGGAACTACAGCATCGCAGACCGCGCAAAACATTAATAGTGTATTTGGTTCTAGTGTTACTATGTAGCAGAGGAACATCAAATTGGTTCTTCAAATTTCGTTCGGGTAATTTTGACTTTACAAAACGGGTGACGCATTTGCCCAGAATCAAGGATCAATAATGACAAACTAAAAAAATACACTGAAAAAAAAAAAAAAAAGGAAGGAAACAACGAATAGATACTGCGTTATCTGCCGCAAATTTATTTTGAATGTTTACAAAACTGATATGTTGTTGCAAAGAAAAAAAAAAAAAAAAAAAAAAAAAACTCAACGAAAAAATCCTGGCTCTTTTGTGATACTTGTATCGCGCGGCTGTAATGCAACTTGATTGATTCTTGTCATCAAAGTTAAAAATTATTATATTTTGATCCAACTTTAAAATAGCTTTATATTACCAAATTTTATACGAACTTTATAAGAGAAAGTTGCCGCTTCTTATAATGGAGTTTTCCATTGTTTTATTTCCCAAAATGGAAAATCTACTCTCTCGGAACAGAAAATGTCCGGCAACTTTGCTGCAGTAGTTTTACCGTGAATTCATATATTTATTTTTAACAATGATGTATTTCTTGAGTCTGGCCTTCTCTAAATTGTCTTAACATATTACTATTTTAACTTTTTGAGAACTAAGAAAATTTATCATCATTAAGTATTATTTAAGTTAGAAATATGATTATTCCAACTTCTGGTTATGTATATGTTCATAGGTTTATCTTAAATATTTATATTGTACATATAATTTTGTATTTATCACTGTAAAGAATTCTTCAGTTATGTTTACCTTTTGAGAATGCCCTGAATAGATAAGGCTATGCGTTGTCATTGTGTTTAAATTCTTTGATATTCTTTCATTTGTTATCTAATATATTTTTGAAGGCGGTTTGGAGACCATTTATGTAGTGCCTCTGGTCTCTCCTGGTTCCGTATCCTCTACGGAGGTTCTCCTTTCCCTTTGGCAGTGCTGTCTTAGTCCATGGTTGGGGCTTTTAGCATAGTTGTTACACCCTACTAAGGTGGGGCTTGTTGTGCTTAAGCCATTTGGTAGGCCTCCCCGCCTAGCTGAAACTGAAACTGTCTATGAATTGTCGTTGAAGTTTGGATAAAATAATTCTACTAATTTTGCTTTTCTTTCTACAAATTTCATCCTTGGTGATTTGATACGTTAGAAACAAATAAAGCAAAAACATTTTTTCACGATACGCATCTATATTTTCTATTTAACTCTTTCACGACTGGCGCACTATTAATAAAACATGTTTTTTAATTGAGCGTTATTTTGTTTTAACAGATACTTTTGTTACTGTTTACCTGTAGCAATGTAGTAACTTCATTAACGTCATCATTATTCATCTTCATTAACTTCATCATTTAACCTGTAGTAACTTCATTAACGTCATCATTATTCATCTTCATTAACTTCATCATTTAACCTGTAGTAACTTCATTAACGTCATCATTATTCGTCTGCATTAACTTCATCATTTAACCTGTAGTAACTTCATTAACGTTTAGGCAATTAATAATAATAATAATATTTAAATATTTTCTTAATTCTCTTTGCATCGTTTGCGATTCTTTTATTTTTAACATATATTTTACTTTATAAATTTAAATAATGGTTACTTCCCTGAAAGAATAGTGTGTAATAAAGCACAAAAAGTATTAGAAAGTTGTGATATTAGCTAAATTTTGTAATATGATATTTTCTAAACAGCTCCAGAAACTCTTCCTTAGCCTACTGTGATATGAATATGAATTGAATAGTACGCAAACAGCAACATTCGTTATCTTTCAGAAAATGAAATATTCGTTAAACTTGAAATCTATTTGGATAGCTAGTGTTAATGTTATTAACAAAAAAATGATTTTTTTCCAAACCTTAAAAAAAAAATTGCACTCGAATGGATTAATGTCTGAGAGCCTATTTTCATGGTTTATCTTTCCTAAAATTTTAGATAGCTGTGCTCTTTTAATTGCTTTATCTTTACTAGAATTCTTTAAGTACATTTTAAGTTTAATTATCACTGCTGACATTTAGCACATTTTTAATTCATACTGTTATTTTTATGCTAAAATTGTCTAAAGATACCCTAATATAGACTTGTTGCAATAAGACCAAAGTAAAATGTCAGTTAATCAGCATTTAACAAAAACAAATGACTAAAAAAAAAAAAGTTAAAAGTTAAAAGTTAAAATGAAAGATAAATTTTTACTCGTACAAATTTTAATTCGTATTAAATGCTCGATAATGATAATAAATATTTTTCAAGTTACATTTAATTATCATAGGTTTTTGTATTCAAATTATTTTTTAAAGCAAAAATTTGTTATTAAGTCACAATGCAATCGAGATAGTTTTGAAATTTTTCATTTCTTCTGAAAAATACGGAGAGTTGTTCGCTTATTCTTGTAACGATTTTAGTAAAAGAAATGCGTAAACAAAGACAAAAACATTCTTCAAGTTTGTAGTAGCACAGTTGACAGGGAAGTGCGAAGAGAAAATTGCGCCCGGGGCAAAGTTAGAATTTGGCGCTCCCAGGACAAAAATGGCATAGGTAATATAAAGTTGGCGCCCCCTAAAGTTCAGCGCCCGGGGCGACCACCTCTTTCGCCCCCCCCCCCTCCCTTTTCACACGGCGAAACAGGTGAAGTGGTTCTACATAAACCGTCGATCAATTTCGCCAAATTGTATAAATCGCCAAATTACTCTATAAATTATATAATTTGACATACGTCTTGTTTTAAAAAATGAAAGAATAAAGAAAACTGTAAAATATTAATAAAAATGCAAATAAAACATCGATTAAAAAAATCCCTTGATGACGTAACAAACTCGCGAAACGTGTTTAATGTAAAGTGAATGTGACACTTGCGATCAACCATCAATGACATTTAATCTTCTAACTTATCGATATTTTTTTGGTCAATCGGATAATCAAGTAATACCGTTGAGGTTTATGCCAACAGAGCGTACATCTCCAGATTATACATCGCTTTGAATAAGCGTCAACTGTGCTACTCAAACATGAAAATGATTTATATAAATAAATAAAGCTAGAGATCAACCGAAAATTCGATTTAGTTTTCGTTTTTGGAGAATATGCTGCCGAAAATTTGGCCGCAACGAAACTCGACCGAAACTATTTTACCGAAAATTTCATTTCTTCCTTTTGAAATTTTAAACATTGTTCATCGATTTTAGCTCTATCGGCTCAAATGAGACAATTTACTGCTATGAATGAAGTTCGTTGTTTATAATTATCAGTTATGACTGACTTCAGACGTAAGTGCAAATTATAATGAAGCAAGTAATGCATATATGACTGAACTTTTTCACGTGCTCATTAAAAGATGCAGACTTAACAATAATAGGAAATTTTCAGTTTGAAATCTCAGAAGTGTTTCGAATACCCCTTGAGAAAGTTCTAGTATAACAGATGATCATTTACAAAAGTCATTATATAAGATAAATCTAGATGTGAATACAAAAAACTAAAATATTTTATAATTAAAAGAAATTCGTATAATTCGAAAATCTTTCTGTGTCGTTGATGAATTACAAGGGGTGATCAAATGAAAAAGTACGAAACGACGTAAAAAACGTAACAGTTAAATATTTGCATACTCCGCCATGGGAAAACATAGCGAGACATCTCAGGATGCGATTGGAGTCTCTGACTGGGATCGGAGCATGCTCTGGCGCCCGCATGCGCAGTAGAGAGCAAAGGCTCTTATCAAAAGCGGCGTCCAAATGATGCGACAGTCCGTATGAGGACAGGATGGCATTCGCGTTGCAAAATTCGTTGATTGAGGAACAGCAAGGTGTTAAGGTCTAGACGAACAGCACTAGTTTTTATTACACTAAAAGAGCAATCAATCAATCATTGTTTTCGAACTGAACAAGGGTGAAACCTCGTTAAATGGTTTTTGTGGGACTGACCCTACCTATTTGACAAAGGAAGGGGAACTTTTATCGACTCCATCTTCGGTCGTAAACCTGTCAACTGATATTCCTCTCTTGAAGTTCAGATTCAGTACACTAGAAGTGCAATTTATACATCAAAGCGCCGAAACGAAAGATCAAAGATAGCGCAAGAAGTTAGTGCGAAAAACTGTGTGTGTGCCCGCAGCCTTATCCGATTTCTGACAGCGGAATGTCTTAAACCGGCAGCTATTCATCGCCGGACGATGACAGTTTACGGGGAGAAATTTGTCAGACAAAATCATTTGACATTTCTTCTCGTAAACTGTCACCATCCAACGATGATTAGCTGCCGGTTTCTCACCTTCCGCTGTCAAAAATCGCATAACACCTCGCTGCTTCTCAATCGTCGAATTTTGGAATGCGAACGAAATCCTGTCCTCATAGGGTCTGACGACGCATCATTTGGATGCCACTTTTGATAAGAGCCTCTGCTCTCTACTGCGTATGTGGGCGCCCGCGCATGCTCCGATCCCAGTCAGAGACTCCAATCGCATCCTGAGATGTCTCGCTATGTTTTCCCATGGCGGAGTATGCAAATATTTAACTGTTACGTTTTTACGTCGTTTCGTACCTTTTCATTTAATCACCCCTCGTAATTACGTTATATTTTATATGAAAATAAAAAGTTGTGGTTCTAAGGAAAAGGCAGCCAACTTGGGACACACATATAATTAATTAATAGTTACGTATATTTAATAAATACATATAATTAATTAATAATTATGCATTTTTTTCTTACTAGGGGACTCTGCCCTTACGAGCTACGCTCACCAATCGCCGTTTAAACAACCCAGATTCTATAAGCACGCTAATTTGATCGGCTTTTAAAAGTTTGTATTATAATTTAAAAGAACAATTGCGATCTCTTTGTAAACGGGTTCCCATTCATTTTCCTTTGATTCAAAATTTTTAAAGCCAAATCCGCCGCTGTTAAGAGGAAATGGATTAAAATGGAATATAGTCTCGAATCATGTAAAATTTCTCATTATTTCTAGAAATATAGGAGTAGATTTAGAAAAAAGTCAGTAGATGGTGAACGTGTTTATTAGCTTTAAAGTAGATTATAAATTTTTTTAAAGTTTCATGAAAAATATTTAATGATTTTGCAATAATTATTTTAAAACTTGATTTTATTATTATTATTATTATTATTATTAACTTGAGATGCGATTTTAGACATAATAAGCGATAAACATGCCTTTATCCGTTTTTTACCTTTTTTCGCAGTAAAAAAGTAAATGTTAGAGTTTCTTTCATTTTTTTTTTTTTTTATTAATTATGTTACTTTTATTACGTGTAGAAATATTGCAATAATGCTTTTCATACCTTTATCAGTAATCTAATAAGAGCATTTTTCTTCGTAAATCGCAAATCATTGTTTATTTTCCACCTACATTTTAAAACATAGCTTGTTTTTATGATGCAGACGATAATTAAATCCTATTTCAAATCGATGCCATATTTAGCTTTTATTTATTTAAATTTAAATCATCCATGAATTCAAAGTCGTTGCAAAAATTTGCAAATATTCTGTATTTCAGGAATAATTCACAGTTGTATTTGTTTTATGTATGTAAAAAATCACTTCCTTCTGAAAACTCTTCCTTTCGAGGATTAAATTTATTTTATTTATTTATTTATTTATTTTAGAATCCTTGTATACAAACTAATTTTTAAATGTATAATTGATATTTCTTAATCAATCACATAAACAGCTCTCAGCTTTCGCGACAACGGTGGATGTGGTCTTTTACATAGAAAAATGTCTCGGTCAAAAGAAAAGGAATAGCAACCAGATTACAGAAGATTGCCACTGGTTCGTAATAATATCATTCAATCTTCCACAGTCGGGTAATCTTTTTAGAAAAGAGTCAAATATGGGGGTTTTAGGTTTGTGTTGCCTGAGTAGAGAACAGCAAAACATGTAGGGGCAGTGCTCCGTAGTTATAAAAAGGAAGACAAATTAAATTAGTCGTAATGCCCACATAAATTATACTTTCACATAGATATCACATGATGAAAACTTCTGGATAAAAGGCATTTTAATCTAGCATCAAACAATTCTCGCTAAAACAGACGAAAAACAATTGTATACGCATTGAAGCTTAATGATGTAAAATATTTTTCGAAATATAATATAGCAAATTAACATGTATCAATGTTTATATGAACGTAGATGTTGAGAAAAAAAAAAGCTTTAGAAGCAATTACAAAAATATGCTTGATTTTCTTCTTGAACGCACCGTTAACTTGATGATGTTGTTAGATTTTCTATTAGGTTATTTGATATCGATTTGAAGGTTAATATGTGATATTTTTCTTTTTAACGAAATACACTCAAAAAAAAAATCTACGACAACTTTTCAAAAAATTTTCAGAAGAAACCGTGAGAAATATTCGTCCCGACCATAATGCCAAATTAAGCTCTGAAAACCGAGACTGTCCTGATCATATAGTGAACAGAGTGATAAATGAAGTTTTAGGAATGAGTTTTACGCAAATGTATTTTATTACATTTTAGTTACCTTGACAAGGTGACAAAAAATCTGTCGGGATCGGGCCCCAAAAATCGAGCCCGAATTCATCTCTAATGTAGACTCAAACATCTTATAGACGGTACGTTTCCAGTTAAGCGTTAAACTTGGCGTAATTGTCATAATTTTTAGGTGCAATCGCAATTATGTAAATCCGCAGCACCTATAATCGTTGTTCAATCCGTCCGTCTGTCCGCATATAAGAACGCAAAACACTACCCAACCGAATCATTTGAAATTTAAAATGTATAATTATTACATAACTTTTGTCGAGTCATTTCAAATTTTATGGAAATCAGATGTATAGTTCTATTACAGGGACAGTCAAAAGTTATTCTGTTATATTACGGTCAATTGGAAAAAAAATTTTAAGTGAATTTTAATGATGTTACACTCTTTCAAACATAATACAATTCAAATGTATCTGTGAAATATATACTAAAATATACATTTTGTACAATCTGTGGTGCAAAGAATATTTTTTTATTAATATATATTCCCATGCAAAAATATTCTATTACATAATGGTTTAGGGGGAGAACATTGTTTGAGGTGAGTTTTAATTATGTTTAACTATTTCACATTTTATGAAATTGATATACGTTACTGGGTTTACTACAAGATACTTCTTATATAATAAAAAACATTTAATATTAAAAGGGACGCACAAAAGATGTCGGATACTGTATTGTATCCAAAGTTGTGTATATTTTAAAATTTTCGTTATAGTACGAACGCACCTCATTTGCTAAGTAAATGCAATTTCCGACTTGTTTCGATGGTATTTCTATTTCAGTTGCAATTATAACTTCTTAAAATTTTCTCCATACGAATGCTTGCGCCGAGAGAGAATTAACTGCATAGTTTTTATGCAAACGCTTAGGCGATTTTCAAGTAATTTGAATTTTTGCGATAAAAGGCACGAGCTGGGTGCAATTTAGAGCAACAGTCGCCAACTTTTCAAATATCATAGACAACCATATCCATAATTTTAATTCCCATGGACCACTAATGTGACTTTTGTAAAAACGTAAATACAGGGTGATTCAGCTCGTCGGTGACAAACTTTAAGGATCGATAGAGCACACCTAGACGAACATTTTTGAATAGGGAATGTAGGGTCCCTGACGCGATGGTAAGGCGCTAGGCGCTTTCGAAAATTTGGGTGCCGAAATTCGAAACGTCATAAAAACTAGGGAAATGGTTAGATTTTCTTGCTTGTTGCGTCGAAATGATTCTGTTTGTTTAGACTTTCTTCAGTACCAATTTGATAAGCGTATCTCTTAAAACATGGATAGGGGGCGCTGCAGACTTTGGAGAGCTAGACAACAACTTTAAGCCCGTTATTTTGATAATTTAACACATGCTCGCCAAAGTTTATACTCTAACTTAAAGTTTGAACCCAAAAGTAGAGCCCTGCAAAAAGCGTAAGAGCCGGAGTAAAATGTCAAAGTACAGGGTGGTCGAAACTCGAAGGCTCCTAAGAGATAAACAAACAGATTTCTTGACTTATGGCATGCATTTTCATGATTCTGTTTGCTGGGGCTCTCTGAAACTCAGTTGAACGGTACAAAAAGAAACATCGATAGGGGGCGCTTTGGGCAAAAAACATAATTCGTTGACATTTCGGACGCTAACTGGAAACGGGGCGCTACGATCAGTTAGAAACAAAACAAGAGAGTAATTTACTTATCATAAGAAGCTATTAAAACTGCAGTTTGTTTGTTTTTTTTAACAAACATAGCTGGTTTCAATCATGCACAATGCGCGCAATAAAATTTACATAAGGTGCTTTTTGCTGATTTATGCAAAAGATATCGTACCATATCGATATGCAAAAGATACGTAATGCGTAGCCGACAACGCGAGATGACGTAGTTGTATGCGCAGACACGTCTTTTGAACGTGCGGTACCTACTTAAGCTTCGGGTTACTTGTCTGCAGATCGGTAGTAGGATGGAACGGTACACAAACTCTGAATTGGCTGACATGCATTTGGCGTATGGCGCTGCTGGTTGTAATGGACGAGCCGCTCAGCGGTTGTACGCCGAGCGTTACCCCAACAGGCAAATCCCCTGCCATGCCTTCTTCGCTCGAGTACACCAGAGGTTGTCCACAACGGGATCTTTCGACGGAGGCAGGCCTGAACGGGAGCGATCAGTGAGCACCCCCGACAACGAAGAGGCTGTGCTTAACCTGGTTGAGGACAACCCAGGTCTTATCACGAGAGATATCGCCAGACATGTTGGCATTTCGCAAGCAACTGCGTGGCGCATCTTACGTTCCCGGAATCTGCACCCCTACCACATCCAGCGGGTGCAGTTGCTCAGAGAGCAGGATTTTGGCCCTCGAGTGGAATTCTCAAGATGGTACTTGGCGATGAGATCCAGGGATCCCCGTTTTGTAAACAGCATTTTGTTTACGGACGAGTCCACCTTCAGCCGGGAGGGAATGTGGAACGCCCACAACAGTCATGTGTGGTGTGATGAAAATCCACATGAAACCAGAAGCCGAGCAGCCCAGGAGCGTTTCTCAGTAAATGTGTGGGCCGGCATTCTGGGGGATTGCCTCATTGGCCCTTATTTGTTACCTGAACGGCTGACAGGTGGAAATTACCTGATTTTCCTGGATCAAGTGCTGCCGCAGCTTCTGGAGGAGGCGCACGTACCCGAAGGTTCGCGTCGCCAGATGTGGTTCCAGCACGATGGAGCTCCGGCCCATTACACGAACGACGTGCGTCTCCATCTAAACGCAAGGTATGGCCAGCGGTGGATCGGGCGTGGGTGTCCAGTTCACTGGCCTGCCCGATCACCAGACCTCACCTGCTTGGATTTCTTCCTTTGGGGTTACCTGAAGGCCGAGGTATACCATACACCTGTCAGCAGTGCTGAAGAACTTGTGGCGCGCATTGTGGCAGCTGCAGGGCAGATCAGAGATACTCCTGGCATTGTTGGAAACACACACTCCTCAATGCGACGGAGGTGCGAAGCCTGCATCATGGCCCAAGGTCGAAATTTCGAGCATCTTCTGTAGTGTTATTTTTTGTAAATAAATTTCCAGTATCATTGATGTTTTTGGTCTAAATTTATTCAGAAGTGTTGAGCAGAGGTAGAAAATGTGTTTTCATTATTACTAACTGATCGTTGCGCCCCGTTTCCAGTTAGCGTCCGAAATGTCAACTAATTATGTTTTTTGCCCAAAGCGCCCCCTATCGATGTTTCTTTTTGTACCGTTCAACTGAGTTTCAGAGAGCCCCAGCAAACAGAATCATGAAAATGCATGCCATAAGTCAAGAAATCTGTTTGTTTATCTCTTAGGAGCCTTCGAGTTTCGACCACCCTGTACTTTGACATTTTATTCCGGCTCTTACGCTTTTTGCAGGGCTCTACTTTTGGGTTCAAACTTTAAGTTAGAGTATAAACTTTGGCGAGCATGTGTTAAATTATCAAAATAACGGGCTTAAAGTTGTTGTCTAGCTCTCCAAAGTCTGCAGCGCCCCCTATCCATGTTTTAAGAGATACGCTTATCAAATTGGTACTGAAGAAAGTCTAAACAAACAGAATCATTTCGACGCAACAAGCAAGAAAATCTAACCATTTCCCTAGTTTTTATGACGTTTCGAATTTCGGCACCCAAATTTTCGAAAGCGCCTAGCGCCTTACCATCGCGTCAGGGACCCTACATTCCCTATTCAAAAATGTTCGTCTAGGTGTGCTCTATCGATCCTTAAAGTTTGTCACCGACGAGCTGAATCACCCTGTATATTAGTACATTAAAAGTAAGACAGAATTTCTATATATTGAATAGAAATATATAGAAAATATATTGACAGAATTGAAGGGCAAACATGTCTATGCGTAACGCTGACGTTATTTGACGGTGCCAACAGCAGACGATTAAATGTAACTTTTATTAACATATCTTACATTTAAAAAAATAAGAACCACACATTTTTAATTTTTTTGCCGTCGAATAGAGATAAGAATGTACTTTCAAATGCAATTTGTGTGAAAACTATATTGTAATCTATTTCACAACTATATCGTATATTACACAATTTCAGAGCTGCCAACTTCTACGCCTATTTAAATCGTATAAACATGTTTGGAACCACAAAAATGTTTTAGTAAAATGCGTGCCAAATATATTCAATGTTATGCATTACACCATATATTCCTAATCCTTCACAAAAATTTCTGTTTTTAACATGTTTATTTGACTCTAAAACAGCGTAGTAGTTGGCAGCCATGCAATTTTTATTGTATTTAAAATAATTTTGAAGTTTAATTTGAAAGAGGCAGACGAATACAAAAAATTAAACGGTTTGCAATTTATTGAATTTAAAAATTTTATTTCGGTGCATAGTTGTTATTTTTCACATAAAAATTTTGGTGTCTTTAGTGAAAAATTTAAAAAATACACATTAAATGATAAAAAATCTATGTTTTCTATTAAAAAATAATCTATAGTTCTAGCCTATATTATATAAATCTTGAATTCGGGTTATATCCCCTTCTTTAATTAATATGAAATGCGTTTTTAGGCGCAGCCCCTTCTCACCTTCCAGATTTGTTTTTAGGTGCGTTCGTAATTATATAAATACGTAGCACCTATAGTTGTCGTTCAGTCCGTCCGTCTGTCTGTCTGCAAATAACAACGCAAAAACTACCCAACCGAATCGCTTGAAATTTAAAATACATAATTATTGCGTAATTTTGTCGAGTCATTTCAAATTTTATTAAAATACGGATGCATAGATCAATTACAGGGACAATCAGTGTTTTCCGCTACATTACGGTCAATGAGGAAAAAAATTTCGAATGCCTTTTAATGGTGTTACACTCATACATACACTCGAACATAATAAAATTGACATGAACCTATGAAGTATATATATATATACTAAAATATACATTATTTACAATCTGTGATGCAAAGAATATTTATTATTAAATTACAGGGCCACACAAAAGTATTCCACTAGATAATACTATACGGGGAAACACTGTTTGGGGCGTGTTTTAATTATATTAAGCTATTTCCCATTTTATGAATATGACATACGTTGCTGAGGTGTAATAAAAATTGCTTCCGTATATTTACAAAAACACAAAAAAGATTTCGACCACTATACTGTATCCGAAGTACTGTCTTCTATAACAGCAAGATCTGAATATTTTTAAAACTTTGTTATGCTACGAACGCACCTCATTTGCCACGTTTCATGTGCAATTTCCAACTAGTTTTAATATAACAAAATCATAAACGATATTTATTTATTGATAAGAAAATTTAAAATACTTCTTAAACTAACAAACAGCAGCACAGACAGTTACCTCGTCGAGTCATGGCTGAAATTCCAGAATTCGTTAAAATTTGTTTCGCATATTACAATGCAATCGGTGTACCAAGTCATATCTTTGTGGAAAACACCTTTTATCGGTTTACTTGTAGATTTATCATAATGTTTTCCTGCTCCCAGTCCTCCATGTTTTTATGCTTTTAAGTGCAGGAAAACACAGTGATAAATCCACCAGACAACTGCTAAAATCAGATTTCCAGGTGTTTTCCATAAAGTTATGATTTAACCACACCGATTACGTTTTGATATATGAATCGAGTTTTAACGAATTCTGAAATTTCAGTGTTGAACTCGATGTGGTGATTATCTATACTGCCATTTACCGGTTCATATTTAAACATTAAAAAAAAATGGAAATTGCACGTTAAGTGTTGCTAATGAGGTGCGTTCGTACGCTAACGAAGTTTTTAAAATATCACTCTCATATATCAATCTCAGAAAATTATAAATAGTTAATAACAATTAAAATGAGCACCAAACAATGTTCTTTCTATACCATTATGTAATGGAATACTTTTGTGTGGCCTTGTAAATCAATAACAAATGTTCTTTGCACCACAGATTATGCAAAATGTATATTTTAATATGTACTTTATAGATGCATATCAATTTTATTATGTTAGAATGAGTGTAACACCATTAAAATGCATTTGAAACATTTTTCCCCATTGACCGTAATTTAACGGTATAGTTTTGATTGTCCCTGTAATGGATCTATGCATCCGATTTTCATAAAATTTGAAATGACTCGACAAGATTATGAAAAAATTATGTATTTCAAATTTCAAACATTTAAAATGCATTTGAAGCTTTTTTTCCCCATTGACCGTAATGTAACGAAATACTTTTGATTGTCCCTGTAATTGATCTGTGCATCCGATTTTCATAAAATTTGAAATGACTCGATAAAATTATGTAAAAATTATATATTTTAAATTTCAAACGACTTGGTTGGGTAGTTTTTGCGTTGTTATATATGTTGAGAAAAGACGGTGATATGACTTTTTGCCGGTAGATGGCAGCAGCAAAGATTTAAAGAACGGATATTTATCTAATATTAACATTATGTATAAATGTATCTTAATATGTAAACTGTGTCTATTTATATATTTTTTGGTAATTTTTGATATTTTTTGTGTGATTTATATTGGTGTTTTTATTTTCTGTTTAAATTTATGAATAATCAAAATAATTATGGTAATTTGTAAAAAGAGTATTTGAATATGTACCTGTAATTTTCATTCACCAGATGGCACTGTGTGTCCAGTATTGTATGTATATGTAATGTTTCTGAATACAAAGCTTTTTTGTTGTGTCAGCGATTTCCAGATGTTATTATGTTGGTAAGTTTTCTCGCTGAAAAGAGATGTAAAAGTTCTTGTTTTGGGGTGTATTGTGAAAACCCCTTATTGTGTATTATCAGCCAACATTGAATCTTAAATATGATACCGTTTTGTCAGCGGGATGTCATCTGAGCACCAAACGTTGGAAATAAACGTAGATGCAGACGAAAATGAACCATGTAAGTTTTCTCTTTTTTTTCCATTGTCTCTTTTTGTTACTCTGATTATTTCTGTTTTGAGCAAGTGATGGAAGTGTTAAAATTATTTAAGTGTATAATACAGAGAGTTTTCCCACTCCGCCCCTTAAAAACGGTTAGTTTTCATCGATCTAAAAAGTGTTAAATTAAATACAAAACTGATAGTTTTAGTTTCGTTTTTTCAAGGTTTTGGTATTGTTTAACATTAAGTGGCGCCCGGGTAAACAGGGACTTGGAGAGTGGGATGTTTTTTGGTTGTATGATAGTTATAACTCTCTGTTTTATGATTTTGTAAGAGTAATATATATATTTGAGTTAGAATATTAGTTATTAGTGTATTTATTGAAATTTGTAATTTTGTGAATATATTAATTTTAATGTTGTTTTGGAACATAGTTGTACATAATATTTTTGGGAAATAGTAATCATAGTGTTTTAGATAAAATGGAGGCACTTAAGCTTAAAAGGACAGGCGTCAGGTCATCATTCACCCGTACTGCTAATATTTTAAAAACAGAACTTGCAAAGGAAGATAGTGATATAAGTATTGTTAGAGATAAGTATACAAAATTACAAAATATTCAGACAGAGTTAAATGATTTAGATAATAAAATCTTAGATTTAATAACCGAGGACGGCAGTGCGGCGGAACAGCTTGTTTCGAGTGAAATAGAAAATAGGGAAGCATATTCAGATGATTTTATTACGTTGTCTCGCCTGTTTAATGAGAAATGTAAAATTCCGGAGGGATTTCAGATAGATACGAGGCCAGACGATGTGTTTAGTACTACAGGTAATAAAATGAAGTCTTATAAATTACCGAAAATAGAATTAAAGAAATTCGATGGGGAACTAATTAATTGGTTTCCCTTTTGGAGCCAATTTCAGAAAATTCATGAGGATGGGGATTTACACGATAGTGATAAATTTTCTTATTTAGTTCAGAGTATGAAACAAGGGTCACGCGCGAAGGAATTTATTGACAGTTACCCGGTTACTTCGGATAATTATAAAAGTGCAGTTATGGCACTTACAGAACGTTTTGGAAAACCGGAGTTATTGATTGAGGTTTATGTAAGGGAATTGATTAAATTAATTATTTCTAATGTAAAAGCAGATAATAGAAATAAATTACCCCTTGATAAACTTTATGACAAAATTGAAGCTCAGTTAAGGGCGTTAGAATCATTAGGGCTAAAGTCAAGCGAGAATACATCGTGGCTTTACCCGATGGTGGAATCGAGTCTTACGGAAGACGTCCTGAAAGCGTGGCAAAGAAGTGCATTCTTTAATCAACCCGAAGGGTCAGATCTTTCTCGTCTAACGAATTTGATGAAATTCCTGAAAGCTGAAGTGGAAGGCGAGGAGAGGTTAAAATTAGCACGAAGTGGTTTCGAAAATAACCATCGCAGGGAAGGGTATCATGACAGAGATAGAAATAAATTTAAAAAACCCAATATCCCTACTGCATCAAATTTTCTTACGATTAAAGAGCGTTCGTGTATTTTTTGTGACAAAAGTCACGAGAGTAAAAATTGTTACGAAGCCCGTTTATTAACATTAGAAGAAAAAATTGCGAAGATTAAAAATAAAAGGTGTTGCCTTAAGTGTTTAGAGCCTAATCATGTTGCCAAATTTTGCAAGCAATTTATACGGTGCTATTGTTGTGGCAAACCCCATTTTATTTCACTTTGTCCAGAAATGCATAAAAAAGGGGAACCGCCGAAGGACAAGGGGGTAACGGAAACTGTACAAATGACTGCTGCTAAACAAACATGCACCGCGGAAGTAGCATTAATGACTTTACGTGTAAAAGTCGCGGGTAAGAATATAGTGAAAAAGGTCAGAGTACTTCTGGATTGCGGTTCGCAAAAGTCATATATTTTACAGTCTCTGGCAGCCGAATTAGGTCTGCCAATTATTTCTAAAGAAAACATAGCTCATACTTTATTCGGGGGTGCTAGAACGGCTCCGAAATTGCATAACAAATATCGAGTAAAATTGTGTTCGCTAAATCAACGGAATTTTCCAGATTTAGAATTTGATTTTTTGAGCCAAGACGTAATCTGTGGTGAAATCTCGAGTTTACCTAGAGGGCCAATTTTGAGAGAATTGAAAAATAATAAAATTTGGTTATCTGACATAGGTGCGAATCCTCCTAAAATTGAGATGCTTATAGGGAGTGACATATATGGTAAAATTCTCACGGGTCAAGTCAAGCAATTAAAAGGGAGATTGACAGCAGTTTGCACGAAGTTGGGTTGGGCCGTTTGCGGCGCATTGGATGAATTTTCGCCTCTGAAAGAGCAAGGAGCAACAACTTTGTGTACAAATTTGGCCATTAGAGATTTCAAAATTTCCGATCTTTGAAATTTAGAAGCAATCGGAATATCAGATGGGCCACAAAATTTGACTAAAGCAGCGGAGGGAGAAATGGCCCGGGAACAGTTCTTAGATTCCCTTACTCGAAATGAAGAGGGTCGTTATTGCGTGGGCTTACCCTGGTTAGGAACCAACGCTGAGTTGCCATCGAATCGTCATATTGCAGAAAAGAGGCTTTTTAGTGTTTCTCGAAAACTTAAATCTTTGAATAAATTTGAGGAATATAATAGGGTTTTCGATGAATGGATGGAAGAGGGCATAATTGAAATAGTTCCAGATGTAGAAATAGAGAGTAAGGGACATTATCTCCCCCATCACCCAGTGTTTTAGCCCGATAGTGCAACTACTAAGATAAGACCGGTTTTCGATGCGTCGTGCAAAGTAGGTAGAGCTCCTTCTCTCAATGACTGCTTATTTAAAGGGCCAAATTTAATCGAAGAAATTCCTTCGATTTTGTTAAGATTTCGGGAAAAGAGCATTGGGGTGACTTCCGATGTGAAGCGTGCATTTTTGCAAATAGAACTGAAAAAAGAAGATAGGGATTTTTTGAGATTTTTATGGTGGGAGAAAGATAATGTTATAAAAGTTCTCCGCCATACCAGAGTAGTTTTCGGAGTCACTTCCAGTCCATTCTTATTGGGAGCTGTCATAAGGTACCATTTGTCACAGGTACCAGAAGAAAAGAGGTTTTTAGCTCAGAAAATAGACAAATCTTTATATATAGATAATTGCGTAACATCCGTTGACAATGTGCAAGAACTTGAAGAGTTCATAAAATATGCTACAGAAGTTCTCGCCGAAGCAAAGATGGAGTTGCGCATGTGGACCTGTAATTACATTGAGACAGATACAGGTGCCATATCGCAGGTTTTGGGGACCGAATCTGAGTTAGAGGATCCAGTATCGGTTTTGGGGATTATGTGGGACAGGAATGAAAATAACCTACATATTAGCATTAAAAATTTGCCGATTTCAGAAAATTTGTCAAAAAGAGAGGTTTTGTCTCTAACACAGACTATTTTTGACCCATTAGGTTTCCTGACACCTGTTTTATTGACTGCCAAGTTATTGCTTCAAGAAATTTGGACAGTAAAAGTTGATTGGGATACCCCATTACCCGAAGAGATCAAAATTAAATTCTTAAAATGGTATCACAATTTGGGAATACTTAAAGATTTGAAATTGCCCCGGCGCATAGGATTTGGAGATAGAAATTCCTGGTCACTCCATGTTTTTTGTGACGCAAGCCAACATGCCTATGCAACCGTTATTTTTTTGAGATGCGAACACGACGGGGAAATTTATGTGAATTTAGTTATGGCTAAAACGAGAGTAGCCCCATTAAAAAAATGACAATTCCGAGACTTGAACTGATGTCGTGTGTTTTAGGGGCGCGTCTCTCTAAATATGTTACAGAAGCGCTCTCGCTACAGGACTGCCCAAAATATTTTTGGACCGATTCCACCACCGCGTTATCATGGATTAAAAGAAACGAAAGTTGGGGAACTTTCGTGGGTAATCGGGTGAAGGAAATTTGTGCAGCTACAGAAGTAAGTCAGTGGTCTTACGTTCCGAGCCAATTGAATCCGGCAGATCTGCCGTCTCGCGGTTGCTCCCCTCTTCGGTTTATGGAATATAAGTGGTGGTATGGGCCTAGTTGGCTAAAAGAACATAGAGATAACTGGCCAAAGTTAGAAATAGAGCCAGATGAAACTTTAATTTTTTCTGAACTCAGGAAAGGAGTAAATGTAAATGTAAATATTAATATTGTAAAGGATCCTCAAGAAATTAAATGGTATGAGAGATTCTCTAAATTCTCGAAGATGATAAGGGTTTTAAGTTGGGTGAAAAGGTTTAGCAATAATTGTTTGAAACGTAACGTTAATAAAGAACCCTTTCTATCTGCTTATGAAATTGAGGAATCTAAAATCACACTTCTTTCACTTGTTCAGGCAGAAAGTTTCTCAGAGACAGGAGACTCAGTTCATGGTCTAATGACTGAAAGAGATCAGAGGGGCCTTATAAGAGTAAAGACTAAAATAGTTGAACGGGATGACCACTACGCATTTAGGTATCCCATTTTGCTGCCTTCGAAACATTACGTCGTTCATTGTCTCATTAGAGACTTTCATCTAAAAAATTCGCATGCAGGCATCCAGACTCTCATGGTTATTTTACGTGAGAATTTCTGGATTATTGCGGCAAGACGTACAATTAGAACGGTAGTAAAGAACTGCCTACCCTGCAAGAGGTTTACCTCAAAGCCGCCAACTACTGCACCCATCCAATTGCCTTTGGACAGAGTTCGAGATGCATTTAGCTTTGAAATTACAGGAGTGGATCTCTGTGGCCCCCTGATCCTCAGAAATAAAATAAAAGCATGGGTTGTTTTATTTACATGTGCTGTGTATAGATGTGTGCATTTAGAACTCGTTACTTCTATAAGCACAGAATACTTTATACAAGCACTGCGCCGATTCATTTCACGCAGAGGCCGTCCATCGATTATATATACGGACAACGGCACCAATTTTATTGGAACGTCAGCCGCATTGAAGAAAATTGATTGGGAGAAAGTAGTCTCCCATGAGACCTTAAATCCCATTCAGTGGAAATTTATTCCACCAACTGCTGCATGGTGGGGTGGATGGTGGGAGCGATTGGTTCGCAGCACCAAAAATCTGCTTGGGAGAGTGCTAGGGCAAGCATCAGTGAATTATGAGGAGCTTCTTACAATCATATGTGACGTCGAAGATGTCATTAATTGCCGCCCCCTCACGTACGTGTCCAATGATGCGGAAGATCTCCAACCTCTGACTCCGTCGATGTTTTTGCGCGACCTTAGATCATCAGGCGTTGTAGATCTCGATATCATAGACAAAAATAAACTGCTTGTTCGACAGCGAAGGTGTCAAGATCTTCGTGAACAATTTCGCACAAGATTTCGAAAGGAATATCTTAGCCAACTGGCGCTAAAACATGGCCAAACGGACGGTGTGTGTATTCAGAAAGGAGACATCGTACTTATTGGTGCGGACAACATCAAACGTGTCAACTGGCCAATAACTCGCGTGCAAGAGCTTTGTACCGGTAGAGACGGTCGTGTAAGAGTTGTCAAACTCAAAACTGCAAATGGTATACTGCTTCGACCCGTCCGTAAAATTTATCCTTTAGAAGTGTGCGCCTGCACCAGTGACAAAGTGTAGTTTTTGATTTGGCTCTCACCTAATCAAAAAGGTGGGAGTGTTGAGAAAAGACGGTGATATGACTTTTTGCCGGTAGATGGCAGCAGCAAAGATTTAAAGAACGGATATTTATCTAATATTAACATTATGTATAAATGTATCTTAATATGTAAACTGTGTCTATTTATATATTTTTTGGTAAATTTTGATATTTTTTGTGTGATTTATATTGGTGTTTTTATTTTCTGTTTAAATTTATGAATAATCAAAATAATTATGGTAATTTGTAAAAAGAGTATTTGAATATGTACCTGTAATTTTCATTCACCAGATGACACTGCGTGTCCAGTATTGTATGTATATGTAATGTTTCTGAATACAAAGCTTTTTTGTTGTGTCAGCGATTTCCAGATGTTATTATGTTGGTAAGTTTTCTCGCTGAAAAGAGATGTAAAAGTTCTTGTTTTGGGGTGTATTGTGAAAACCCCTTATTGTGTATTATCAGCCAACATTGAATCTTAAATATGATACCGTTTTGTCAGCGGGATGTCATCTGAGCACCAAACGTTGGAAATAAACGTAGATGCAGACGAAAATGAACCATGTAAGTTTTCTCTTTTTTTTCCATTGTCTCTTTTTGTTACTCTGATTATTTCTGTTTTGAGCAAGTGATGGAAGTGTTAAAATTATTTAAGTGTATAATACAGAGAGTTTTCCCACTCCGCCCCTTAAAAACGGTTAGTTTTCATCGATCTAAAAAGTGTTAAATTAAATACAAAACTGATAGTTTTAGTTTCGTTTTTTCAAGGTTTTGGTATTGTTTAACAATATACGATCGGACGGATTGAACGAAAACTATAGGTGCTACGTATTTACATAATTACAAACGCACCTAAAAAAAATATATAAATAAATAAACTAACTTTAATGAAGTTACTTTAATTATCACCTGTAATTATTGTGACATTTCTTCCTGCTTGTTCGAAATAATATGTTCATGTACTTTTTACTTCAATGACCTTATTGCGCGAAGGAGAGCACTTTTTAAGTCGAGACCGGAACTGAATTTTAATTGCCATGATAGATGAAAATAGCTTTTCTCAGAAACGCGTCTTCTTTAATATGAATCAAAATTATCAATAATTTTCATTCTGCTGTCGGTACTCGCACTTTATTGGAGAGCCGAAAATAAGGTCTTAATATGAAGATAAAAAAATTATAAATTAACTCTTTGAAAATAAGCAAAAAATAACGAATTAATTACTAAAGATCGACTGAAACAAAAATAGATACCGAATTTCGGTAATCTTTCTATTTTCGGCCGAAAACAAAAACGAACCAAAAAATCGTTTAAGTAATTCTTATATCTGTTATGATGTGCACTAGATGGCGCCATCAGCGCCAGCCAAAAATGCAGTTTAGCCGCGAACGATGTTCGGCGGGCGTTCGTTGTCAGCCACGATGTAAGACGGTCGGATCTTGGATCCAGGAATAAATTCATATCTTAATGCATCCAGCCCTAGTGATTATTTAGTATTTCCATACACCTTTAGAAATGTTTTAGTAATCAATACATACATAAATATACATAATTATAAATTAATTGTAAATGTTTATTAAACACTAGAAGACAGCCCGTCAAAATGACGTGTTTGCATTTTTAAAAGGATGATAAAAAATTACAACTGTGGTCAATCAGCCACTTTAGGCTTAAACAATTTTTAAAAATACAGCGATTAAACATGGAGAAAAAAATCTATTTAAAAAAAAAAGAAAATTTTAACAGAAATTTGCATTTAAAACTATAACAAAACTGTCTGGTGGATGATGGGGTTTGTAATGAACAAATCGTAAATACATAAATTTTAAAAGAATAAAGTAAGGCAAAAAAATCAATTATAAAAGATTATGTTCTGAAACTGCAGCCAAAAAATATCGAGAAATACTGAGAGAAAATAATAAAAATATCTAAAATGTATAAAAAAATTTCTATTGTGGCCCATTTTTTAGTTAATACTTAAAAGAAAACACTCTATAAGATCGAAAGCAAATGTCAATAATAAAGAGTAAGCAATGAACGTGTTCAGGAGATACACGCGCTTCGCGCGCAAGTTCAGGAGTTTTTACCGAGTACTATTCCGCTGTAATACCCTGTTCGCACTGAGAAAGTTAAGTCACTTAACTTGAAGTTTTTTGAAGCGGTCGTACCCGGAATCAAGATTCTTGCTTAAGCAAGTTTCTGCAACTCACTAAAGCACTACTTGCTTAACTATGAGTTGAGTGGAAATGTGCCTTCTGAATATTTAATTATTATTTCTGAATTTTAAAATATTTAATTCTGATTATTAAATTATTGGAGTTGAGTCCTAAAAACAATTATAAATTTTTTCAAACTATTATTTGTTTACCCCAATTGCTTAACACGTGCATTTGTGGGTTTTTTTTTTTTTGTAATCAAAGGTCAAAAATGGAAAATGTTGAACCGGTTCAACAGGTACCTGTTATTTCCTCCAGCAAAATAAACTGGGAGGATGACAAAATTAATTTTTAATTGAAATATGGCAGGGTAATTGCTATGTAAACAAAAAAGCAGTTAGGAGTTGCAGTTACAAATTTCAGAACTTATGCGCATGCCCAGATGCCATTTTGGCCAAGTTAAGTCACTTAAAATATTTAGCAAGTGCGAACCAATGACCTTAAGATACTTAGACTCCAAAATAGCAACCTTTTCGTAGGCCGACATGTGTGCCTTCCGTCACGTGACGGAGGGCAGATTTAGCACGCCAAACCGGTTTTTCTCCCGCCGAAACTCATATTGCTATGTTTGTCTTGAATTGGACCGCACTTCTTCTTTTCTCTTTGTGAAATCTGAAAGTTGCCAATATAGCGATCACCGCCAAAAAACAGCATCTTTTCGCCAAAGATGTTGGATTCGAAACCATGCCGAGATAACAATGGGATTTGGCGTCTACGTATATGAGAAAAGCAATGGTGCGAACAGGTGAAGCCTAATTCCGGGTATCCCGCTTCAAAAAATTTAAGTGACTTAAAGTTAAGTGACTCAACTATCCCAGTGCGAACAGGGTATAAGGTCCACTCCACGTACCTGACTCCTGAGCGTGCGCACTCAGCGCGCATAGATCCCGAACGCGCCCGATCATTCCTGAGTGGTGATGTTACAAAGGAGTCATTCTAAAGATTCAATCACGGAATTTGTCATTCTTGAATGGCAACAGTATTGATTTGCTTACATTGTTTGTTTGGTTTGTTTTTTCCGTAATTGCTGGTTGTTTTATTTAGAACTTAAACATTATAATTAAAAAGTTTTTGTAGGTTTTAAAGAAAGTGAGTAATGAATAAATCTTTCACATGTATATTTTCATAAGTTGAACAATTAGAATATTTGTGAACAGCTCGGAATAGTTAAGCCTAACGTGGACGCAGTTGCAATAAGTTTCTTTTTCTCGTGGATGGGTTGTCCTCGGAATCGTCGTACACGGAGGGGTTTTATATATATAATGCATAGTTATTAATTAATTATAGTTGTAGCGCAAGTTTGCACTTTGTGCCTCTAACCAAATCTTTTTATTTTCACATAAAATAAAATGTACTTAATGCATCAAATGGTACAGACTACTTTTCTAATTGTACGAATTTCATCCAATTAAAGAATGTTTTAGGTACACATGTCTAGATTTATCTTTTTATAGTCATTTTTGTAAAGGATCATCTTTACACTAATGTTGAGGCCTATATACCATTTGCCTTTCATTAAAATTAATTTTTCCAAATTAGAATTACCTCTCTATTTTTTCTAAATGAAAACATATGTCCCCACATTATTTTTTTTTTCTTCTCTTTTCCATGTATTTGCCCAGCCTCTGTTTTCGACTCTGAGGGTAATAAAAAACATTCCCCGAAGTGTTCCCACACTTTAGTAAAAAAGAGGACAAACCCCTGTCACAATAAATAAATAAATGAATGCATGATGCTTGCATGTGACATTGTAAAAATGCAACTAATGGCCACCTCATGAAAGACCACCCTATTGAGAGTTGCAATCCTGCCTTGTTAAATTTATTAGGGCAATTTTACTACCCGAAAAAAATGTTAACAATACTGTTTTTAAGAAAAGAGTGCAGCAATTGTTGAAATACCCCTGAATATATGTTTTACTTAAGGACCACCAGCGGTAGTGAAAATTTTATTACCGTCAAGTTTTATTACCGTCAATAAAAATACGAAAGCGAAAATATTTCTCTCCCCTTGTTTTCCGTGGGAACCGTAAGCTGAGCAAGTCCTGACACCTGCTCCCGTCAGGGAGGGGATTTACGTCACGTGGGTAATGTTGCCCTGCTATGCCCTTATTTGGTAATAGGAAAGTGTGAAGTAACTATTAACCAATGATAGCCCACCCCAGTATGCACGAGGGGAGGCAGGAAGCCTTGCTGCTAGTTAGGAGACCCCGAGTTTGATTTTATTCCAGTGAAGTGGGATAAATTTGGTAGTTTCAGGAGAGACCGGTCTAGAGTGAACATGTAAAAATTCGGTGGCTGTGTGCCCCCCCCTTTTTCCTGGGGAGAGGGGGAGAATTTTGAATTTAGGTCCTTAGATAAACTTTTCTTTTTGGAGATCATTCTGTTTTTGGTCATGCAGTTGTGAAGAGAGCCAAGACCTCGCCTGCCGCTTTTTCAAAACTTCGGTGTTCCAGTAACAGTTGTTCATAGCGGAATGATATAGCTATATGGGAATGTAGAGCTGCTCATCGGGTTAATATTTTGGTCAGTACAACAATAGCATTTGTTTAATGTTTGTTGAAATCGGATGTACCTAAAAGACCCCTAGTTAAGAGAAAAGGAAAAGGGGATGGTTGCCCCTGTAGACTGACATTTGCTAAAAAAAAAAGTTTGAAAAGCGAGGGCTGAAGTGACGGAGATCCTGAAATACTACCCCCGTTGACTAGATAAGGCAGTCATGTCCTCCTTTCGGACAAGTGTAGTTCTTGGATGATGTCGAGAAAATAGTCTTCGCTGATTTCCTTCCTGCAAGTGTAGTTCTTGGATGATGTCGAGAAAATAGCCTTCACTGATTCCCTTCCTGCAAGTGTAACTCTTGGATGATGGCCAAAAAATAGCGATCGGACTAGAAACCTCCGTTGAATTTGACTCCATAGTGAACAGAAACTAACGCAGAGTGTCTTAAATAAGAGACCCAAAAGGGGTTAGTGTGCGCCTTTCCGGCATGTGTGAATTTGGAGAAATAGCAAGTGAATATCAGTGTAGGTAGAAACTTTGGTTGACTCTAGCATCATAGTTTATAAAGGTTCGAACAGTTGTAAGACAAGAATATTCCATGTCATCCAGTGGTAAGCTTGTTTTGTATTATAGATTGATTTATTGCCTATTTGAATATTGATGTTAGCATGTAAAAGTATAATTCACCTTTATATATGTGATTAGTTTATTACAAATCAAAGAAAATAGAGGAAGTGTCATTTGTTGTTTCTATTATATTTATAATAAATTAAGTATGTGAATAAAATGTATATGTATTTACTAAAATTTTACTCTAATTTTTCTTCATCCAAATAATTAAGGAAGATTAATTAACTTCAGCTCAGAGGAAGAAATTTTTCTTATTTTGGTTAGTGAGCAGAATTTATCTTAATATAACTCTAACTTATTCTAAGATGAAAAATGAAATAATTTTATTCCAATAATGTAATTGAAATTTAGTACTTAAATGATATAATTCCCTAACCTTCTTAGAAATTTTTAATGAGTTTAGATGAGCTTATTTAATGTTCACTTCACAAAATTCTTTTCTTAGTTCTAATTAAAAATGAAAATATTTAATTGATTTTCCTCAGAAGTACTGTATTTAATTCTCATACTAATGCATTTTAAGAATTTCAAAAGAAATAAAATGAGTTAATGATTCACAACGCTATGATAGGAATAAATAAAAAAGAAGTATAAATGTACTATTACTATCGTATCAAGGTCATATACCATTACTTGTGTTGCAGGATGAATGTTCTAATATTGATATTTTAATCTATTTTAAGAAAATTGTCTTTCTTTGCTCTCTGAATATCTGAGAGATTTCAGCCCTACTTTCTCTATTTCTTAAAGTTAATTGATCTGTAATTGTGATTCTTTATTAAGCGTTGATATGTATTTTTCATCCTACAAAACAGTAATGGTAAAGTTGGGATCATTGCTACTAACTTACAGTGAGTTAGAGATCTGAATGGGTTGAGAATTTTGTTGCATTTATGTTAAGTGTTTTCTTAAATATTTTTATTCGTGTAATAAGTTGGAATGTTTTCATTAATTAATAAATTAACTATTTTGGTCGTGTAACTTTAAGTTACTTTTCTAATCCCCTTTTTCCTTCTCCAAAACAATTATGAGGTTTAATTTGAATTTAATTATTTTATAGCAACAAGATTCAGATAGATGGAAACTTAATTCAGATCTCAATTGATTTAATAGTCTAATAGAAGAAATGACTTATCTGTTGAATCCATAATACTTGTAGATGATTATTATTTAATAGATACTCATGCTAATTATTAAGAAGTGAATTTATGAATAAAATTTCAAAGCATATTTACTAAAAAGTTGTAGCAAGGTCCCAACACTAAATTTTCTCAAAAAGTATTAGAAACATTTCTCCTGTTACAAACTAAAAGTTTTCTATTGCTTCTAAGTCTGCAGTTTCTAATAAGCATACAATAAGCGTCTCCGAAGTCTAGTCTTATATTTGTTACGATGAAACACCGAAATCTGAAGAATGTCGAGGTCAACTTTCACCGGTGAATGTCAACATTCACATAGTCGCTTGGTGTATATCCGAAATATTTGCTAAATACCCTTATTTCTAACTTACACCGGTAAATGTCGACATTCACCATGCACTAATGATGAATTTTGAACATGTCCGAGATTTATATGTATATTTTTTCCTCCGTAATTCAGTCGGGATATTTTTTTCGCTTCTCTTTCTGAGAGGAATGACTAGGAACTTAAAACACACAGTACATTCAAAACGAGAAAGGAAAATAATAGAAGTAAAAAACTTACTTAATTATACAGTACATTCAAAATCAATAAAGAAAATAATTGAAGTTAAAAACTTACTTAATTATACAGTAACGTTCTAAAGGAGAAAATAAAATAATAGTAATAAAAAACTTACTAAATTATGTGGATTCAAATCGGAGAAAGAGATTCAAACGCCTCTCTTTTCGACCTCCACCACCACCAGAGCACATCTGTGATTGTCGACATACACCGGTGAGGGTCTGAATGTACAAGAATGTAATGAAATATTCGATCTTTCACCGACGTATTTGGTGTTTGTTGACATTCACCGGTGAAAGTCGACATTCTCCAATTTCGGTCTTTCACGGTAACATATTCATTCCTTGCTTCATAATTTGCATTCATGTCTTGGGGCAGGCATGATTAATAATTATATACTGTGAACTACTTAGCTATGAATAAAAAGTTTTTCATATGATTCGATACAGATCCAAAACAATGAGTAATGTTGAAAATTTACGAAACAAGATTTTTCAAGAAATGAGAAGAAACGAGATTTTTGAAATACAGACTGTTTCGGTCGTATTTCGTTCGGCGTGGCGGATTTTCAGCAGTATTTTCGACACAAAATTCACAAGGGAGGTCTCCATACTGGACATACTCAGAATATTTTGAAAAAAAAAATACTGATTGAATTATTCATGCATACAATAAAGGATAGGTCAAATTTAGCAGCGGAATTACAGTCGTATTGAAAAAAGAATATTTATATCATTTAAGCTTATTCAAGATTAAAGTCGTTCACATAGCAATAAAATTGAATCAATAATTCTCACTTGGACTTAATTTCGAGCAGTTAATTTAACTTTTGAATTTCATTTTAAATCGTGATTTTGATAATTCAATATAAATGCATATAAATATTGATATGACAAAATTATAGATAAAACTAGCTAAAATTATTTAAATTAAATTTATTTAAACTGGTTCAACACGAAACATAATTTTCTTTAAAGCCTATTTGACACACACACACACACACACACACAAAAAAAAAAAAAAAAAAAAAAAAAAAACATTTGTTTAAATTGTATTCTATCGCCAACCGATGGAAAATCGCCAAATAACGAAAACTGCATTATTATTATTATTATTATTATTTTATTTATTTATTTATTTATTTATTTTATGGACGTTCTATCGTCCCTAAAAATCCCCACTCTAATCGTCCGTTACTGATGTTCTAAAATTTCTCTGCAGAAATTTATTTAATAAACGTATATATCCTCGTGAGAAAAATATTCTATAATTTTTTCAGATTTTTCGTAGTATGCCCGTATGGAGATCTTCCTTAAGATTTCAAGTAGAAAACTAATTTTCGATCCATCTCTGACAATTATCAGTGCCTAAACTAATTTAAATTTTCAAAACTAAGCATGTGAAACATCATTAGTATAGCAGCAATTTCTTGGATTTTTGTTTCTCTTTTATTATCTGGATTATTTTTGTTTTATTATTAATAAAAATCTATAGTATAAAACATAAGCAATTTCTTAAATAAAGCTGGTATCATATGAACGGTGGCAAAGATCTGGCCAGTCTATTTCAAATTCTTTGAATTTTTATTATTTCTACTCCAGGTACAATTTGTTTAACGCCATATAATAAAAAGGGAGTATACTTTAAAATGCAATTCGAAAGTTGCATCTCTAGTTTACCAAGTTTTTAAATAATTTTCGAGAATGATTTTTTTTCTTTTAATCTACCTTCATCGAGTGCAGTCCAATTACAGAAGGTTAACAATTTAAGTAATTAGAATTAGTTTCTAGTTAATTGTCTATATATTTCTATTTGGAAGCGGCTGTTATAGAAATTTTACTATTTGTGCATACATAGTTGTAATTTGTAAGAAATCGTAATTTAAGAACTGTAATATTGAAATTCTACATAAAGATTTCCATTTGATTTTTTCAGGTGCGTTAGTAATTATATAAATATGTAGCACAAATAATCGTCTCTAGACCATCCATCTGTCCTCATATAACAGCACAAAAAACTATCTAATCGAATGTTACGAAATTATTTATACATAATCGGTTCACAATTTTGTCGAGTCAATTAAAATTTTATTAAAATCTAATCAAAACTTAATAAGATATTACTTTTCTCCCTTCTATTAAATCGTATCATACATAATTAATTTAACGATATTCGATGATAGATAATGATTCTATGTTGTCATGAAGATTACGTCCTATAATTTCCGTATCACTGAATTTAAAAATTCTGAATTAAATGTAATAAGTTTTGTATTCCTGCTTTTTTGCATAATGGTGCAACAGTTATTGCACCAAGATCTGAATATTTATTAAACTAGTTTTAGTGCACCTCATTTACTCCTATTGATGTACACTTGTGGAAAAAAAAAAAAAAAGTAAACACTCTCTATAGATTCTGCTGATTCTCTAATTCTGCAAAATATTATCGTAGAAGAAAGTTACTGGTAAAAAACGATTGGAAATAAAGTCTAATTTTAAATGATGTATATAAAATTTGCTTAAGGGTCCATATTAAAACGAACCCTAATTTTGTCATTTTCAATAGCAGTACCCGATTCTGACAGCATAAATGAACTCTACACCCTTCAATTAACTTAAAAACAAATTTTCATGCAAGTCGTACCATAAGTTTCCGAAAAATTAATTAATTTTAAAACGACCATATTTTAGGGGCTGTACTCAAAATGAAATTCAGTACTCGATTGTTGACCAGAGAATCTCCTTCTTGATTAAACACCTTAGACGCCACCCAAGCAGCCGTTGAAGACATGATAGCATAAAATGTTTCAAAATATCTAGTTAAGTTACTTCTATCGTAGAGGGCATAACAACCTTAAACAATCATTTCTCCTCTTTTAACCCTCTCACTGACAAGCCCGTCTATAGACGTTCCCTAAGCTCCAGGTTTCACTGCAATGCAAGCAATAATCAAAATGATATAACTCAGTTGATTTAATAGATTATTAATACATTGTGCAATGATTAACACACACAAGGATAACATTCATATTCCTAAATAAGATTTTTCTATAATTTTGAAAGAATCATATTTTTTTAGCAAATACAACAAAATGCTGAGAAAACAACATTACAATTTTCCCCTTTTGCAAGACTGTCAGAGGGAAAGCATAATTTAAATATTACTTAGAAGAAAAATTTGAAATTTTGGATTTCCATAAAACAGGACTTAATATATCTATCCATCAAAAAAATTGTTGGTTGCAATTCATATATATATACACTATATTGCCATTGATTATGGGACACTTGCGATTTTAGATATTTTACTAAATATCTAGAAAAATACATGAGGAATCATCTCGAAACTCTTAGTGTATAAATATAATAGTATACGTCATACATCTCCGTGAAGACTTTTTACCGAAACGCCATAGGGGACCGTCAACAAATTAAAAAAGAATGAATATCTTTTGAATAACCCTGTCAAAACTAATGTAGCAAAAGCGCTCAAACTCTAGATTATGATTGAATGTCTTATTGTAATACACTGTGTTCATTTTTATGCAAATAGCATGCACACTCGCAGAGTAATTAAGGTTTTTATAAAAATGGTCCCAAATTTTTCCATTATAATTTTCAGAGTTCTTAATATAAAATAATATTTTTTCAGAAAATATGACAAACAACATTGCACACAGTACCCTGTAATCAGAATTAAAAAATAATAAAAATTGTATGAAAAATGAGTAGGTTTACTATATAATTTTTTACTGCGCATGCGTCAAAGATATCAAAATTTCATTTGCATATTATGTTAGCTAAATATATAGAGAAACTTTTGTAAAAGTCTCAAAATCATAGCTTGAAAATTCTGAAAGTAATCGTCTATAGAAAAAGGACAAAATCCGTTGTTTCCAAAATGAAGCAAAAAAATGAGGGATTTTATCCAAATGCAGTAGTACATCCCATATTGTGTATTCTATATTGACACTAATCAATGAATATATGGATACAACCCCTCTTGTTTTTGCTTCATTTTGAGAATAACGGATGTCGGACGCTCCTCTCAGTCCACCAAACTTAGAAGAATGTCCTAGGTAGTTTAAGCTGCCACCACCGATATTAATGGGTGATATCGGTCACCTGCTGTGAGGATTGGTTAAAATAACACTGACGCTGTTAATGAACTGAACTAACAGTTTATTTAAGATATAGATATGTACACAAGAAACAATATTTACAACTATTTACAATTACAACTCGGATATAGGTGATCCGGTTCAACATTAAATTAACTACAATAAACGTTGGTTGTGTACCGTTCAACTTACACTTTCTTCCTCACCCTCAACGCACGTTGGATACGCTTTATCAGAGATTACTGCAGAATCTCAATACACAAGGGTACTAGGCCTCACTTCTCGGCCTATAACACTATCCACCGGGACGCCTTGTCCCACGATCAAAATATACACTATCCAACAGGACCACAAATCCTGAGCGACCTATCGGTCTCAACGCCAAGCGAGAACTGTCCAACCTCTCCGTCCAGAGTTGACCTTGTCAGAGATCTTCCTTCCCCCAGCAGGGCCTCTTAGAGTTCCTCCATTGGTTCAATTCCGCATACCAACCTTGAGTCATGACATCTACTGTTTACACATCACTTAAATACTAAATGACAGCTGAGCCATGCCCCGTGGTCATCACTTTCATTCAGCAACGAGTGCGTCATCCGCACACCTGCGCCTGGATAACCACCTGTCATTTGTCATTATAAGAAAAGAAAGAAAGGTATTTCGAAAGCTTCACGGATACACAACCCACAATACATAAAATATTCAGATAAGGAAATGTTATTCCTTTCTAATTCAGGGCAGATGTCTTCTAGGAACCTGACACCCCCCACCTTAGCGGAAAATATGCCTCTTAGGGGCTAATTTTCCCCAAACATATAATAATATTACGGAAGAGTTCAATAGTCTCTTTGCAGATTTCTTCATTCTAAATATTACATAGGCATTTTCAGGTGTCTGAACATTCTCTACTGACATCTCTACTGAACCTTATACTAATACTACTATTGCATAAACAATACACATGCTAATTTACTATTATAAACACAAAACTAAAAAAAATATTTACACACACACAAAAAAAAATTAGACATGTGATGACATCCTTTAAGGTTGTCTACTATTTTGACATTGATACTGATGGGCTAGTAACTGGTTGTTCTTCCCAGCTCTTTCTCTGTAGCCTCGAAATTGCATCAGCATTCAAATGTTGAACTCCGGGACGATGAGAAATGCTCAGGTTCCAGCGTTGCAAGGCTAGAGCCCACCTAGTGAGTTTGGGCGACCTTGGGGTTGTTTCCGTGAGAAATTTTAATGGATTATGATCGGTAATGACCTCAATTTGAGATCCATAAGTCCACTTTTCAAACTTCCAAAACCCGAAGAGAACACTCCAAGCCTCTTTCTCTATACTCGGCCAAGCACGCTGAGCCCCTGACAATTTCTGACTGGCAAAAGCTATAGGTTTAAACTGACCTTTTTCATCTTTTTGAGTAAGACAACATCCTACTGCAAGGTCGGAAGCATCGGCGTGAAGCTGATATTCCCGGCCTACGATAGGTGTAGCCAAACTCGTCACTTTACACAACTCATCTTTAAGAGTATTAAATGCTTTTTCTGCCCTTTCATCCCATGGTACAGTATTTTTGACATTTCCTTTGGTTAATTCGGTTAAAGGTATAGCTATCTCAGCATAATTTGGAATATAAGATCGGTAGAATCCCATTAATCCCAAAACTGATCTAACTTCCTTTTTAGTCTTTGGTCTCTTTAAGTCCCTTATTGCTCCGATTTTCTCCTCATCAGGTGCATGAGTTCCACCCCCAATAACATGACCTAAAAACTTAGTCAATTTCTCTCCAAATTTACATTTGTCTAGTCTAATCGTAAAATTTCTATTTTTCAACTCTTCAATGACAGCCCTGACATGCTCACAATGCTCTTCCCAGGTATCGGAGAAAATGATGACATCATCAATATATGCTTCTGCATACCTCCGATGACCTTGGAGAACCTCATTCATGTCTTTTTGAAACGTAGCAGCAGCCCCTGATAATCCAAAAGGCATTGTACGCCACTGATAAGTTCCGTTATGCGTCGTAAAAGCTGTCAGAGGTTTACAATCCTCAGCCATTTTAATTTGTCAATAACCCCTCAATAAATCTATTGAAGATAAATATTTAGCCGCCCCTGCGGTATACATAATTTCTTGGGAATCTTTCATCGGGAAGGTGGGAACCTGCGTTACAGAATTTAAAGCTCTGTAATCAATACACATTCTGACAGTTGCATCTTTTTTCGCAACGCAAACAATTGGATGGCTAATTTCAGCATTCGACGGTTCGATTAGATTTAATTCTAATAACTCCTGAATCTGCCTATCCACTTCCTCTTTATAAGCTACCGGCACGCTATATAACTTTGGTTTTTTCCTTTCTACACCCGGTTTCAGATCAATACGATGTTCCCCTACTTCCGCTGGTCGTACAGGACCCATAAACACTTCTTTATTTTCCCTCAAAATGGACTTTAAATCTTTGACTTGACTATTAGATAGCCCTTTTATTTCAAACCCCTCAATATCCCGTTCTATCTCTTGATCCCGGTTCAAAATAGGAATTTCCCCAACTTCTCCAAATTCCTCATCACCTTCGAAAACAATATTAACTATATTACATTTAGCGATAAATTCTCTTATCTTATTTTGGTGCACATGCTTCCTACTCCCGTCGGCTAACTCAACAATAAACGATTGCTGGTTTCGTTTTTCTACAATAGTTGCCGGCCCTTGCCACCTAGAATATAACTTATTAGTCGAATCGGGGATTAACAGTATAACTTTATCGCCTACCTCAAACGTTTTTTCTTTTGACCTTAAATTATAATGATACGCCATTCTATTTTGTTGAACCTCAGACGACAATTTTGCCTCATTTGCGGCTCTTTCTAAGCGGTTCTTAAGTTTATCCAAGTACTCATGAATCGGCGTAGTATCTAACTGCGCTCCCTTATTTTCTCCTGCCCATGACGACTTAAGAATCGATAACGGACCCTCCGGCGCTCTACCATATAATAACTGGAAAGGTGCGATTCCCGTCGTAGAATTTGGGACTTCCCTATACGCCCATAATATAAATGGTATTTGTTCATGCCATTTTTTTCCTTCTTCCCTAATCGTATAATGTAGCATACGTTTAAGAGTCTGATTAAATCGTTCCACAAGTCCGTTGGACTGTGGATACTGTGGAGTCGAAAATCTTGGACTAGCAACTAACCTTTTCTCAAATTCTTTCGTTAAGTCGGCAGTAAAATTGGTTCCATTGTCGCAGGCAATTACATTAGGAATTCCTGTTCTCATAAATATTTGAAGTAACGCCTCACACGCGGTTTTAGCAGTTAAACTTTTTAGAGGGATCGCATCCGCCCATCTGGTATGCTGATCAATTAAAGTCAGTATATACCGATGCCCTTGTGAACTTTTAGGATCAATAGGCCCAATTAAATCAACATTAACAACCTGAAATGGAAGTTCCGGCCGCGACACTGGGGAAATAGGAGCTCTATCATTTACTTTAACCCCTCTAGTCAATTGGCACTCTAAACATGATTCACAAAACTGTTTAGCTTCTTTTGCCATTCCCTCCCAATAAAAAGAATACCTTATTCTCTGCAACGTTTTCTTGGCTGCATGATGCCCTCCAAATATCGATGAATGCGCTAATTTTAAGATTTCTTCCCTTCTTACCTTGGGTACTACTAATTGCGCTATAGTTTCGCCAACCAATTTCTCTTTATGATACAATAATCCGTTTACAATATAATAATCCCCTTTTTCCTTTTTAGCTAATTCCCAAGCTTTCTCTAATTCTTTACATTCCAACTGGGATTTCTTAAACATATCTGAGTTACTAACAATAGATTCATTATTTTCCTCCGTTTCAGTTTTTTCTGGATCCTGACTTTGTACATTTTGTGATCTCGCGTCTATTACGTAAACATTACAGCTATCGTTACTTACATCTTCCTTTTCATTCGAGTTATCAATAATGATTTCGGAACTTTTTAATTCTTCGGACTCTATCAATGGCTCCTCAAGATTGACACCTGACAACTCATTAATCACCTCGGGATGTAAAATTACTTGCTCATTAATATTATCAGTTACTGCGCAAAGTACTTCCTGATGAATAATATTAGTTTGCCCGAATTGCGGAATAGCTAGCGGTAGTTTAACTAACGGTGATTTAACGGCTTCACCAAATAACCCTTGTAAATAAATACTACCCGCTACCTTTAATTTCTCTTCCGGGACTAAATCTTTATGAACAACACTAATCTCACATCCAGAATCAACCAATCCCTTTGCTTTTTGCCCATTAACACTAACTTCAATTTTCTCAAGTTTATTTAATTTCTCACCAATAACATTAGTTTTCTGCTCGGCCTTTGCCGATATTCTAGCCACAATAGCCCCATTAGGTAACTCTTGATTTTCTTTCACCATAATCTTATGAACACCTGCTTTCTGGTCTCGCCCTTTATTGCCATTATTAGTTCCCTCATTACCCACTTTATTACAAAAACGTTGGTAATGACCTCTCAAACCACACTTAAAACATTTAGGCCCTGAAGCATTATTCGTCTTCTTAAACTCTGTTTTCCTATCCGGAAAAGAATTACACTCATTACTACCATTTTGCCTCCAACTACCCCTAAATTTATTATCCTCCCTCGGTCTCATTTTTTCATTGTTTACGTACTTATCTTTACCTTTAAAGCTTTTATGCATAACCGCATAAGACTTATGTTTAGCATCAAAATAATTATCACACTCTTTAGCAATTTTAGGAGCTTCTAACCATTTACCCTGGTGAGTTAAACTAATATATGCTGCAGTATCCTCATCTAGCGTACTCATTAGCTTATCAGTAACTATTAACTGGTTGACCTTTTCATAAGTGTCCGCACCTCTAATTTTACAATAATTTTCCCACGTAGCTATTAAACGCGATACAAATAATACATGGGTTTCGTTCGGATTTCTCCTAGCTTTCCGGAAATTTTCTAAACATACCTTCGGGGTTGGCTCATGTTCCCTTAGGACTAACTCCTTTAATTCCTCATAATTCTCCATTTGTTCCTTAGTGGTATAAATTAACAAATTATCCGCCTTATCTCCTAACATATTTAGTAGAATTTCGGCCTGCTGGTTTTCCGGTACATCTTTAGTTTGGAATGCCCTTTCTAAACTGTTGAAAAATAAATTCCATCCCTCAGTCCCTTCTGGTACTTTGATAGATAGAGTTTTAACACTTTTGATCAATTTTTCAATGTTACTTTCATTACTAGATTCCCTAGATCCATTAGAGTTATTTGCTGAACCTTGAACTCTGAACCTTTCCATTTCTAATTCATGTCCCATCCTCAATTTCTCCATTTCTAACTTTTCCTGTTTTTCTAACTTTTCGAGTTCTAACTTTTCGCGTTCTAATTTTTCCTGTTTTTCTAACTTTTCGCGTTCTAATTTTTCCTGTTTTTCTAACTTTTCGCGCTCTAATTTTTCCTGTTTTTCTTCACGCTGTAACCTTTCCTGTTTTTCTAACTTTTCGCGTTCTAATTTTTCTTGTTCTAATCGTTCTGCAACAATAGCGTCAGATAATTCCTTAATAACCCCCTCGTCATACTCATCACTGTCCATTATCTTTTTCTTAAGCTGAATTCTGGTATCATCTTCCGTGAATTCAACACCCAATTCTTCGGCTAACCCTTGAAGATCAACCTTTTTTAGTTTTAATAAGAAAGCCATACCTTCACCGATTGTTATAACCACCCCACAAGAATAGTTAAACCTACCAACTTAATATTTCCGAAATTTCTAACTTAGTACAGATATTCCTCCACTTATTAAACTAATTAATACCCTTCAGATAATCAATGCATTTCATTTCTAATTAACCTACTGAATACTCTAATTTTTCTCAACCATTGATGTCACACGACTTACTTCCAATAAAACAAAAAAGTAAAACAATAATTCGATTTGACTGCTATGCAATATAGATTCCAATATATACACTTAGATAACAACATACAATTTATATAATAATACTGATACGTTGAAATTGAATAGAAATATTGATGTCAATCAAGAAATCCACATAAAGAAAAATTGAAACACATGCACACATAAATTTCTACAATTATCCTCACTAAAATATTTCCGAATTCAATATTGGTTCTCACACTTAAAACAAATATACCGAAAATCTTCACTTTTATTTTTACTCACTATGGCTCTCTTTTGAGCCTTTTTTTTTTTCACTATGGCTCTCTTTTGGCCCTTTTTTTTTCCACTATGGCTCTCTTTTGAGCCTTTTTTTTTTTTTTTCTCACTAGTATTGGCCAATTAAAATTTTCATTTGCTTAGAATTTTGATAATGTAACTCTTAAAATTTAAACAGTATTGCTTCATTTAACAATTACTTTAACAATAATTTAGATTTAACGCATTAATTTAGTTCACTAATATCATTATAAATAGCATATCATTATCATCTCAAATTATTATGACCTTTCTTTAAAACAATAGCAATATGGTTACTAATTCTTTACACCTATCTGAACACAATTATTTCATTGCACATAAATTACATAGACAATTTACTTAAATTACTATTAATTATACAACAATACAATTTGGTTCGAGATGTCAGAAGAAATGAATGTTCAAAACACCTTACCTTATACTTTATTTGGTGGGGTACTCTTCTATTCACAGATAGCTCCACGATGTAGCGATAATCAGGCACAACACAGTTCAGTTTAGTTCTTTCTAATAAAGATACGCACAACACTTTAGTCCACACTAGACGGTATGGCACGATACTTTATCACACACTCGACGATCCGGCACGATACTTTAGCACATACTCGACGATACGGCACAACACTTTACACACATTCGACGCTACGGCACGACACTTTACACACATTCGACGATACGGCACGACACTTTAGCATACAATCGACGATCCGGCACGATGCTTTAGCACATACTCGACGATATGGCACGACCACACAAGAATTCCACTGGATACTCTGGCATTAACAGACTGCAACACGGCTCGCTGGTCACTGGTTTCAGGCGATTCTATCCCACCGCTGCCACCAATTTGTCGGACGCTCCTCTCAGTCCACCAAACTTAGAAGAATGTCCTAGGCAGTTTAAGCTGCCACCACCGATATTAATGGGTGATATCGGTCACCTGCTGTGAGGATTGGTTAAAATAACACTGACGCTGTTAATGAACTGAACTAACAGTTTATTTAAGATATAGATATGTACACAAGAAACAATATTTACAACTATTTACAATTACAACTCGGATATAGGTGATCCGGTTCAACATTAAATTAACTACAATAAACGTTGGTTGTGTACCGTTCAACTTACACTTTCTTCCTCACCCTCAACGCACGTTGGATACGCTTTATCAGAGATTACTGCAGAATCTCAATACACAAGGGTACTAGGCCTCACTTCTCGGCCTATAACACTATCCACCGGGACGCCTTGTCCCACGATCAAAATATACACTGGTAAAATATATCACTGGTAAAATATATCACTGATCAAAATATACACTATCCAACAGGACCACAAATCCTGAGCGACCTATCGGTCTCAACGCCAAGCGAGAACTGTCCAGCCTCTCTGTCCAGAGTTGACCTTGTCAGAGATCTTCCTTCCCCCAGCAGGGCCTCTTAGAGTTCCTCCATTGGTTCAATTCCGCATACCAACCTTGAGTCATGACATCTACTGTTTACACATCACTTAAATACTAAATGACAGCTGAGCCATGCCCCGTGGTCATCACTTTCATTCAGCAACGAGTGCGTCATCCGCACACCTGCGCCTGGATAACCACCTGTCATTTGTCATTATAAGAAAAGAAAGAAAGGTATTTCGAAAGCTTCACGGATACACAACCCACAATACATAAAATATTCAGATAAGGAAATGTTATTCCTTTCTAATTCAGGGCAGATGTCTTCTAGGAACCTGACAACGGATTTTCGACTTATTCAATTGACGATTATTGTCAGAATTTTCAAGTTATGATTTTGTGACTTTCACAAAAATTGCTCTATACATTTAGCTAACATAATATGCAAATGAAATTTTGATATCGTTGACGCATGCGCAGTAAAAAATTATTTAGTAAACCAACTCATTTTTTATACAATTTTCATTATTTTTTAATTCTGATTACAGGGTACTGTGTGCAATGTTGTTTGTCATATTTTCTGAAAAAAATAATATTTTATATTAAGAACTCTGAAAATTATAAGGAAAAAACTTGAAAAAATTTGGGACCATTTTTATAAAAACCCTAATTACTCTGCAAGTATGCATGCTATTTGCATAAAAATGAACAAGGCTTATTACAATAAGGCATTCAATTACAATCTAGAGTTTGAGCTCTTTTGCTACATTAGTTTTGACAGGGTTATTCAAAAGATATTCATTTTTTTTAATTTGTTGACGGCCCCCTTTGGAGTTTCGGGAAAAAAATCTTCACGGAGATATATAACTTATACTATTATATTTATACACTAAGAGTTTCGAGATGATTCCTCATGTATTTTTCTAGATATTTAGTAAAATGTCTAAAATCGCAAGTGTCCCATAATCAATGGCAATATAGTGTATATATATATTTAATATTAATTTAATAATTTATAAATGATATTGTAAAATTATAAAAATAGCAAATTCAGCTAATTTATGTTTAGGTACTTTAGTATTATTGCTACATAAAAAAATAGCACATTAGGAGCATGATTTCAGGAAATATTACTAAAATATAAAAATGTAATTTAGCATTAGAAGCACTAAATTTTGAATGTTTATAAATCAAAAACTTATGGTTCAAATGACTTGAAATTTGCTGTCTAAGCATAGTTTGAACCAAAGATTGGAAATATCTTGTTAAAATTAGGTATTGCCATTGAAAACAAAAAAAAATGAAGTTTGGGTTCATTTTAATATGTGGATGGCTCCCTAAGCAAATTTTATATATATCATTTAAAAAAAAAATATTTTCCAATCGTGCGGTACCAGTAACTTTCATTTAAGGCAATTTGTTGATGAATTGGCTGGAAATATTTATTTATTTATTTTTCCCCCCACGACTGTACAATTCCCGACTTGTGTTATATTAATATTCTTCAAGAGAAGCTGAATGACCAGAAGTAAGATTGTAAATTAAATAAGAATCATAAGAATACATTGTAGAGTGAAATGTTTCAAGGTGCTTTCCCTTCTTTAAATCCTTGATATTAACAATTAATAACAGCGGTCCGACTGGTCAGCCTTGGTTTATTTCTTGAATACTAATTAAATGTTGTTTCCGTGTCTCAACAACAAGTTAACAAGCGAGACATGAATGTGATACGTACTCGCTCACTCGTTTCTTGCTTAAGGCAAATAGTGATCTTGAATAAATCGAACTATTCATTGGGAGATTTCAGGAATAGAATAAGGATGGATATCACACAATGTCGAAATTTGATCATCTGAGATATTGAAAGTATAAATGTAATAAAAATGCTTTAAAAAAATACTAACCGACTTCAAAAAAAGAATCAAACTTGGCGACAATTTGGCGTTGACGCATATGAATGCATAGTTTTAAAATGCTTATGCTTTGAAAACGGTTGCAACAATGAAAGGTGATTTGTGACAAATCATTATTATTATTATTATTATTATTATTATTATTATTATTATTATTATTATTTAATCAAATCTACATTTTTTTTAATTTAAAAAATTCTAATCATCAGAATTTAATGAAATCAAAATGGAACCACATGGGTATCTTATACTTTCAAGCAAAAAAAGAATTATCAAAATCGGTTCATGTTTAAGGAATTTATGAGTGAACAAGAAATACATACAGATCGAAATCATAACCTCCTCCTTGAAGTAAATTAATAAAATGGGACCACATGGGTATCTTATATTTTCAAACAAAAAAAGAATTATCAAAATCGATTCATATTTAAAGAATTTATGAGTGAACAAGAAATACACACAGGTCGAAATTATAACCTCCTCCTTGAAGTCCGCTAAAAACAATTCGAAATTACAAGAGGTAATTTTATTTTCTATTTGAGAGTAAAAGATTTTTTATGTAAAACTGCTAAATTTTTAAGAACTTAAATAATAAGTTAATTTTTATGCATTTATATGTCATTCTTGGCATATATATTCCAGGATAATGACAATTTTATTATACAACATTTTTACATTTTTTACTTACCCATCATACGTAGTATAGGGTAAGTCTTGCAATCGTTTTGAAAATCGAAAAATTTTTTTTGACGGATTCACACGTTTTAGATAGTGGAGATTCCGAAAAACATATTTTTAGAAAAAAAAAAAATTGCCGTCCGTCTGTCTGTCTGTCAGTCTGTCTGTCTGTAAACGCTCTATCTCCCGAACAAATTGAGATAGAGACTTGAAATTTTGTATGTAGTTAGTATGTAAGAATGGGACGAACCCTATTTAATATCAGCAACCTCGATTATCCGGAACTATTTTTTTCGGACTCTCGAAAAATTCGCTCTGATGAAAGCTATATAAAAATTTTCGAATTTTTTTGTTCTAAGGAATGGACGTAAAAGGCAATAAAATAACACACATTTTGCATATAGAACAAAGTCGATCGGATTATTAGTTGCCGAGATATTTGTAATCTTGTTTTCTACATTCTTCGATTTTTCATGACCCTGTATTTCATTCAAATTTCAATTCAGAAGTATATTTTAATTGGAAATGAGACGCTTAATCCGACGCAGTTAATTTTTAGTTAATAGACTTATTATTTTTGGAGTTATAAGGATGTTTCTTTTACGCAGTTCGGTACTACTTGAGTAGTTTGGCGTTTATATAATTTGTCGAAATTGGTACATCAGCAGTTCTTTAATATAGCATTACTATGTATATTGACAATATTTAAAATTTGTTTATGAATTTCAATGCATTGTATAAGTAGTTTCACATGTTTTATTTTCATATACATATCCATGATGGGTAAGTATTACGGTGGCCCCCAACGACTAGTTTTTGTTTAAAGGAACATTTTTTCTAATATAGTGGCTCAGATTCCAGGTAATGTTCAATTTTATTTGTTAATTTATAAAAGTCCGAAAAACGATATATTAAAAGTCTACTCAATTTTTACAAAAACTTCAATCACATTATTTTCAAAGAAATACCTAAAAGATCTTGTTGGTAGCTATGACTTTACTGCTTCTGACTTGAACTTATACCAAAAATATAACGAATTACTCTGCAGCGCTATATATTCATACCTGTAAAGAAACGAAAATTCAAACCAGGAAAATGGCTTTCATTTTTAGAGACAACCACATATTAATTTTGAAAAATTATTTGTATAATACAGAATTTGTTACCTTCCTCATATATTTGTTTTATAAGGTACAAATATTAATTAGAAATTAAAACAAGTTGGAAATTGCACATGGAGCGTAGCAAATGAAGTGCGTTCCTACTATAAGCATGTTTTAAAAATATTCAGATCTTGTTGTTATAGTATACAGTACTTCGAATACAATATAAAGATTCAAAATGGATTAAGAAAAAAAAAACCAAAGTTTTTTATCTATAAAATTTCTTTAATACCTGTATTAACAACTTTATATCCGCATATTTACCAATTATATCAGGTATTATCGTAAGTTCAAAATGGGGGAGTTTTCCACGTCCAACTACTAAAAAATTCAAAATTCTTTTTCAAAAAATAGTATATAAATGTATATACACATATAAGCACATGCTTTATGTATATTTCAACATGTTTATTTATATTATATCAGTTATTAATGAAAAAGAATTTTGAATTTTTTAGTAGTTGGACGTGGAAAACTCCCCCATTTTGAACTTACGATAATACCTGATATAATTGGTAAATATGCGGATACAAAGTTGTACAATATCAAGGTCGAAATCTTTTTTGTGTTCCTATAAATCTACAGGAAGTAACCAGTATTAAACTTTAGAAACTTATATCAATTTCATAAAATGTCAAATAATATAATATAATTAAAGCACGCCAAAAAAAAAAAAAAAAAAAAAAAAAAAAAAAAAAAAAAAAAATGTTTGCACCGTATATTTTATAGTGGAATATTTTTGTGTGGCCCCGTAAATTAATAATAAATATTCTTTTGCATCACAGACTGTACAGAAATTGTATTTTAATATATACTTCGTAGAATCGTCAATACTGTTATATTCGAAAGAGTGTTACATTTTAAAAATGAACTTAAAACTATTTTTTCCTATTCACCGTAATGTAACGAAATACTTTTAATTGTCCCTGTAATTAAACTATTCATCCGATTTTCATAAAATTTAAAATGACTCAAGAAAATTATGCAAAAATTACATAATTTAAACCTCAAATAATTTGGTTGGGTAGTTTTGGGGGGGGGGGGTCGGGCAGACTGAACGACGACTGTAGGTGCAACGTATTTATATAATTATAAATAAAAATATAGAGATCTTGAATCAAAGTATACAGAATTTTGGAAACAGTACAGTAACCGAAATATTTTTTGTGTCCCAGTAAATAATATCAGCTTCCTATTATACAGGAAATAACTTGTAGTATCTCTTAGTAACATATATCAATTTCATAAAACGTTAAATAGTTTCATATAATTAATACGCGCTCCAAACAATCTTCTCCCTGTAATGAACTAATTTTGAGTGGCCTTGTAGATGAAAAGAAAAGTTATTTGCACCATAAATTGTATAGAATGTATATTATAGTATATACTTCATAGATCCATATCAATTTTATTAGGTTCAAAAGAGGGTAACATTATTAAAATGCATTTTTTTTTTTTTTTCTCCATTGACTGTAAGGTAATGGAATACTTTTGATTGTCCGTGTAATTGTACTATGTATTCGATTTTCATAAAATTTAAAACGACTCGACAAAATTGCATAATAATTATATATATTAATTTTTAAAGATTCGGTGGGGTAGTTTTGCGTTGTTATATGCGGACAACGGAAATTTGCATACATCACAGTATGAATGCCAGGAAAATGACAATCTGGAAAAGAGGTATATATATATATATATATATATGTAAACACTGTTCGAGAAACTATAAGTGAAGTATTTTTGAAATGAAACTTGTGTAAGAGAAAGGATGTCGTCCACTTGTTTCATTGAGAAGAACTTTAAAAATTTCTTGATGTGCACCATCCCGTTCGGGGCAAGTGCAGCAAGACAGACTTTATTACTGTTGAATGCATTATCGAAAAGAAATGAAATCACTTTTTTTATATCACTCCAAACAAAAAAAATGAATTCTAAAAATAATCCTTTTCTAATAAAATTGAATCTATTTCCCAAAATTTAATTACAGTTCCCAGAAATGATAAAAATTTAACAATTTGCAATAAGTGGGTGAAAAAAAAATAAGGAAATTTGAATAACATAAAATGGAATTAAATATCATCAAAAACTTGGGGACAAAGATTAGTCTGGACATAAATATAATTTTATAAAGATCATTTACAGCAAACTTTATAATATTTTTTCTATTGTAAATTCTTTCTTTCTGTGTTCATAATCTATGGAAATGATTTTTAGTGAAATTGTTCCGGCATCTATCCATATAAATGTTGAACATAAATTTATATGTGTGTTTTAATTTTTAAAATCTTTAATTTGATTCGTTTGGCACTGAGCCAACCGATAAAATTTCATAAAAAAATGTGTAAAATTCAAATAATAATTTTTTTATATATCTTAATTTCTTTTCTTTTCTTTTTTTTTTTTTTTTTATTGTGCACCGATTAAAATTTTAACTTTAAGTAATTCGTTTATTAATATTTTCTAACTCAATTACTTTTTTTGCAGAATTCTGGATTAATTAGGAATTTGATAAGAGTTAGATTAAAATTCTGAATGTTAAATCTTGTTTCATATATGTGCAAAAATAACACTAATGATAATTACATAAATGGAACATTATTTCACTACTGCCGTCATTAGATATTCCAATATTCAAAAACCTTAAACATCAGAAAGGACGTAACAGAAACTTACCTATATCAGGATCCCGAGAACATCTATGTGATCTCTAATCGAGTAAACAGAGTTTATATGCGAACCGGACATTTTTCACCCACTTAGAAATTTACAGCCGTCATGATTTGTTTAACAATTGAATAATTGTGTGTTAACAATTAATCTAATAAATAGTTTCCTTGCTATTTTCAAAATTACTTCAATGTTAAATAAAAGTTATGGTACATATTCATCTTCTCAAATTGTCTTGAAGAGAATATTGTATATCATATTTAATAGGGTGGGCCGAAAAAAACTTTTTTTCGATTTTCGATGATGGCGGGTGCGGAAAAGTGGCCACTAGTGGCACTCAGTTCACACAAAAAATTTTAAATTTTTTGGACAATTCCTTACCCTGCCGCAAATGGCTTAAAGTTTTGCCAAAATGCTGATTTTTGAATTTTTTTAGCAAAAAAATTTTAAATATTAAATTAAGTTTTTTTTTTGTTGTATTTAGTTGAAAAGTTGTATTTAATGTGCCAAATATTTAAATAACCTCTAATTATGCATTAGTTTAGTGCTATGTTCTTTAAAAATGTACTTGATTTTAACTTGTTTCGCGCTCCGTACCAACGCGAAACAACCGAGAACTCCTCACGTGGATGCAGCTGCACGCCGAATTTAACTCGCCTATAAAAATCGGCTAATTTAAAATGCACATAGCAATTAAATAATACATTATCAGAACTTATTTAAACATTAGATACGTTAAATATGTCTTTCCAAGTATATACAGCCAAAATAAATTTAATTTAATATTTTAAAAGTTTTTACTAAAAAAGCATTTTACTAAATCAGCATTTTGGCAAAACTTCAAGCCATTTGCGGCAGGGTAAGGAATTGGCCAAAAAATCTCAAATTTTTTGTATGAACTGAGTGCCACCAGTGGTCACTTTTCCGCACCCGCCATTATTGAAAATCGAAAAAAAGTTTTTTTCGGCCCACCCTAATATTTAACATTTAGGCTATTCTCAAATTCAGTGTTCAACAAGCGTGAAACACTTTGTCTCAATTTTGATGGGCTCATTTTTAAACATAAAAGTATAAAATTGGCAGAGCTGACCACGGAAGCCATTTTAGATCGATTTCTATATGAAGTACCTATCGAGTTTTAAGCGATTTTGATCCGGTGACAAGGCATTTTTCTCACTTGTGTAACTAGTTTTCCGCTTTCGTCTGAAAATTCAGTTCAAAACTTCCTTTTCAGCAGTATTTTCGGAAAGAGATATTGCGTTTACGAACAAATGGTAAATGTCTTTCGATTACATACTAGTTTTTGAATAAGCACACCTGTCAGTTTCTTGCGTTTCCGAATAAAAATGAATTAGAATATGTCATAAAATTTCTTTTTTGGATTTGAGGCCAGCCTTAATATTCATAACATTGATAAAATTTAAAATTCATTTTTATAGTGATTTTTATAGTGTTTTCGGTGGAAAAGTATTAAATTTGGATACTTCTTTGGGCAATACTTTTTTTTTTTCTTTTATTACACAAGAAGCATTTCGAAATTATTATTTTTATCCATTTTAAGAAATATTATTTCCTACCACAAAACATTTTTTATGGTTTCCTTTCCTAATATCATTATATTTTGCCACGTATTACCTGGTTTTAGATTGGTTGGTTGTGTTTATGGCATCCAATTAACAACACGATTGATATGGACACTAGGGGACATGTACCCTCCGTGGAGGTCTTTATAAAGTTTGCATTATCCGCATTTACGCAAGGAGATCCAAGGGTCTAAGAAAACCAGGGGAAACTATTAAGCCGACGGACGCGATTGGATTCGAACACAGAACCTCCCGTCTACCAGTTTCTTGGGCACAGCCTCTTGGCTTCTGGTGGGGCCCTGATTTTAGAATTTAAAATGTGTATGCCACATGATGTATTTTCATTTACTTTTTAAGACGCGTGCATTAGAGCCATAGATACTTACTATCTACTCTTTCCTTTTTCTAATTCTACTTAAGATTTATAAATTTTATAAACTTGGTAATACTTTGTTTAGATATTACAAACATTTTCAATTATTTATTAACTTGTTTAATAATCTTTTAATTATTGTATCATTTATTTAATTTTATAATATATTTTAGGTTAAATATGATCAAGGCATACTTTTAAGTAGTTTCACATGTAAAAAAATCTTCTTGTGACATATAGCAGAGCGAATAGAAATAGAAGGTTCATTCAAAATAGATTCAATAAGAAATTATAAAATACAAAAATAAACAAAAAAAAAAAATAGAGATTTGTTATTGTTGATAATATCAATGAAAAAAAAATGTCAATATACTTTAAAATATTTGTTTTTTAACATTTTGAGTGCCATGTCAATCACCGGTGACTGATAAATATCATAAAAAGCTAAAATATTAATATCATTATAAGTAATTAATGAAAACGTATTTGAAATTTATATAATGCCGTATTTTACACTGTCAGTCACCGGTGACTGACGCGGAATAAACGGAAAGTTCAGTATCAGTCACGGTGGTACTCAACGTGTTTCTTTTACTTATATCCTACTAGCAGTTACTCCTGACTTCGTTCACATAACATTTAAAGAAGAAATAATTGATCAATAAAGCAAAAAATTTCGATGATCAAAAGCATGTGTAATTAACTTTTTATCGCGAATTTATGGTAAAAAAACTTCTGATAATCCCTAGTTGCTAATTTGTTTGCTGGTTAAAATTTTCCTTTCAGCGATTAATACTAATGATAGAAACATTCTTGAATTCTTTTGTTCAGCCCTGTAGTTTTCCAAGTGCCTTTAATACACGAAAATATCTTTCTAAAATTTAGTTCAAACAAAAATATTTCTTATTACTACCTAAATTACAATTTCAGAAATTATCATCCGAAGACCACCTTGTATCCAGTTCTTTGCGGGACCCTGTATATCATTTTATATATATACTACAAACATTTCTTAGTTTACTAAATGCAGTTCAAAATAAAAATGCATATTTTATTTAAAAACCACCTTTAAGTAAATTACGCTCATATTCAGTAACCTTTTCTAGATCTTTTGTGTAACCCTGTATATCTAAATTTAACTATTTATACTATTACCATTTATGCTATCCATTTAATATGCATACATTTAGCGAAACTTAAAAGCACATATCAAAATGCATTTCATCCATGCAACAGTCATCATCCATCATATACAGTACTTCGAATAGAATATATAATATTTGAAATCTTTTGTGTGTCCCTGTAAATGCTATGCACTTCGTATTATGTATGAAATAACTCACATTAAGCCTCAGTAACGTATATCAATTTAATAATACATGAAATCGTTTACCATAATTAAAATATGTCGGAAACTGTTCCTCCCTTTATTCTTATGCAATAGAATTCTTCTGTGTAACCCTGTAAATGAATAATAAGTGTCCTTTTCACTACATACTTTACAAAATGCATATTTTAGTGCACTTTGTAAATGCATATAAATTTGAATATGTTTCACAGGGTGTAACATCGTTAAATTTAATTAAAACGATTTTCCCCATAATGCCGTAATGTAAGGAAATTTTTTGACAATCCTTGTAAATAAACTAATCATGGTAGAAACTTTATTTTCAATAGGTATTCGTGCTAGATAAACGTTAAGAACGTCCAAAAATTTCATGGAAATCGGAGTAGATTTACGAAAGTTAGAAAGTGATCAGACAGACAGACAAACCAAAAGCATAACTTTTCAACTCTGTTCGAAAGTGTTAAAAAATCGAGCCAAAAATATATTAATCAGTAGTTTTATTTTCCGACTTTTCCCCACAAAAAATTTCTTGCATTGATAACTATGATTTTTGAATAAAAATATTCATTTGTATGTAACTTATAACTTATTAATTAATATAAGTAAAAAATATTTCTGATTCATTTTAAATATGACGTCATTATTTATCGCGCTCCATTAGCTATTGATATTCATACCCCTTGTATTTTTAACGACTGCTATAAAGTACCTGTTTTATTTCAACTATGACGTCACATTTTGATAAGTGAACCATTTTATTAAAAATATAATTCTTTTTCATTCTTTTTACTTTTAATTTATGTCGCCATATTTTACACAAAAATTCCCATTAACTAAACAAATATCCTTGTTAAATATATTATAAAAAATACACCTTTTATTTTTATTTCAAACATGACATCATATTTATTTTCTTTTAAATTATTTTATTATAGTTTTTCGCGTGGAATTTTTTATTAAAAATTCATTGCCGCTAAAAAATTATTATTCCAATTTTTTATTTTCTTGGCAACAGGAAAGGAAAATGGTTAAATTTTATCTGAAAAATGCCTATTGATTTTGTATGAAAAATAATTAAATTTTGAATTATTAAGGAAAATATTTCAATAAAATAAATAAAAATTAGCCTATGTTCATTCCACTCCTATAATCTATCCATATGCAAAGATTCAAAGATATTAATCCATCCGTTTTGAAGCCAAGTTCATTCCAAATTTTCGGACACACTTTCACATTTATAATATATACTAGCAGTTACCCGTGACTTCGTTCACATAAAATTTAAAGAACAAATAATTGATCAATCAAGCAAAAAATTTCGATGATGAAAAACGTGTGTAATTAAGTTTTTATCGCGAATTTATTGTAAAAAACTTCTGATAATCCCTCTTTGCTAATTTTTTTGCAGGTTAAAATTTTCCTTTCAGCGATTAATACTAATAGATAGAAACATTCTTAAATTCTTTTGTTCAGCCCTGTAGTTTTTCAAGTGCCTTTAATACACGAAAGTATCTTTCTAAAATTTAGTTCAAACAAAAATATTTCTTATTACTACATAAATTACATTTTCAGAAATTATCATCCGAAGACAACCTTGTATCCAGTTCTTTGCGGGACCCGGTATATCATTTTATATATATACTACAAACATTTCTTAATTTACTAAATGCAGTTCAAAATAAAAATGCATGTTTTATTTAAAAACCACCTTTAAGTAAATTACGCTCATATTCAGTAACCTTTCCGAGATCTTTTGTGTAACCCTGTATATCTAAATTTAACTATTTATACTATTACCATTTATACTCTCCATTTAATATACTTACATTTAGCGAAACTTAAAAGCACATATCATAATTCAAAATGCATTTCATCCATGCAACAGTGATCATCCATCATATACAGTACTTCGAATAAAATATATAATATTTGAAATCTTTTGTGTGTCCCTGCAAATGTTATGCACTTCGTATTATGCATGAAATAACTCACATTAAGCCTCAGCAACGTATATCAAATTAATTATACATGAAATCGTTTACCATAATTAAAATATGTCGGAAACTGTTTCTTTTTTTATTCTTATGCAATTGAATTCTTCTGTGTAACCCTGTACATGAATAATAAGTCTCCTTCTCACTACATACTTTACAAAAGCATATTTTAGTGCACTTTGTAAATGCATGTAAATTTGAATATGTTTCACAGGGTGTAACATCGTTAAATTTAATTAAAACGATTTTCCCCATAATGCCGTAATGTAAGGAAATTTTTTGACAATCCTTGTAAATAAACTAATCATGGCAGAAACTTTATTTTCGATAGGTATTCGTGCTAGGTAAACGTTAAGAACGTCCAAAAATTTCATGGAAATCGGAGTATACTTACGAAAGTTAGAAACAGACAGACAAACCGAAATCATAATAACTTTTCAACTTTGTTCGAAAGTGTTAAAAAATCGAGCCAAAAATATATTAATCAGTAGTTTTATTTTCCGCCTTTTCCCCACAAAAAATTTCTTCCATTGATAATTAAGAGTTTTGAATAAAAATATTCATTTGTATGTAACTTATTAATTAATATAAGTAAAAAATATTTCTGATTCATTTTAAATATGACGTCATTATTTATCTCGCTCCATTAGCTATTGATATTCATACCCCTTGTATTTTTAACGACTGCTATAAAGTACCTGTTTTATTTCAACTATGACGTCACATTTTGATAAGTGAACCATTTTATTAAAAATATAATTCTTTTTCATTCTTTTTACTTTTAATTTATGTCGCCATATTTTACACAAAAATTCCCATTAACTAAACAAATATCCTTGTTAAATATATTATAAAAAATACACCTTTTATTTTTATTTCAAACATGACGTCATATTTATTTTCTTTTAAATTACTTTATTATAGTTTTTCGCGTGGAAGTTTTTTATTAAAAATTCATTGCCGCTGAAAAATTATTATTCCAATTTTTTATTTTCTTGGCAACATGAAAGGAAAATGGTTAAATTTTATCTGAAAAATGCCTATTGATTTTGTATGAAAAATAATTAAATTTTGAATTATTAAGGAAAATATTTGAATAAAATAAACAAAAATTAGCCAATGTTCATTCCACTCCTATAATCTATACATATGCAAAGATTCAAAGACATTAATCCATCCGTTTTGGAAGCCAAGTTCATTCCAATTTTTCGGACACACTTTCACATTTATAATATACTAGCTGTTACCCGTGACTTCGTTCACATAACATTTAAAAAAGTTCAAATCCATCAATTAAGAAAACAATTTCGATTTTTTAAAGCATGAGTGATTAACCTTTTATCATATTTTATAGCAGAAAGACTTCTGATTGTAACAATTTGCTTATTTTTGTTTATATACATTGGATCATTTAGAATTTCTGTCGTGAGCATGAAATTTCGTACTTGTTTTCTGTGATTAAATAAGAAATAAATTTACATCTGTGTTATTCTATTTTGTTATTTATATTCAGTGTTGAATTCAGGGGGTACCCGCCCCCGGAGAAAAGTGTCTGAATTCAACGCTGTTTACATTTATTCTCTTTTTTTAATTTATTCCGTTCATAGATATTGATTTATGTTTTCGTGACAAAGAATAAATATTATTTAAAGAAATGCAAAACATAATTTCTGAAATGTATTTTGTTGTTTTTGGATTTCGTTTTTAAATTTGAAGCTACTGAGATGAAAATGGCATCATTTTTACGAAATTAAAATATTTATCTATCTGTATTACGTTAATGTATGTGGCACAAAAATCATGATTAAATGTTTAATGGCAACGTCCAAATGAAACACATCTTATTGGTTACTGTGCAAAAGTCCTTTGGTAAGATTTAGGCTGTGTTAAATTGGGTTTATTTATGTTTTGTTCTTTCGTGCAATTATGGAGCTTTAAAATATCATTATTTTTATTTCTTCTGTTATTTTTACTTTTAAAAAAATAAATAAAATTCACGAATTTTTAATTTTTCAGTTTCAAATTAAAGTAGTGTAATATAAATGAAATGAGTGAAAGGATTATACTAATATATTTTAAAAATTTAGTGAAATACGAAAAAATGCCACGGGTACAATATTTGACGATTTATTATCTGCGCCATGCTATCATAAAAATACCGAATTGTTAATTCATCAGTACAGATTCATTTGCACTACATTGGTGCGTTATTTTTCTGACGCACATTTGGCGAAAACTTCGTTTTCAGATACCAGTTACATATAATTTTTTTAATTAATTTCTATTATTTTAAAAGGAAATAATAATAAATAAAAAAAGGGATACTTAGTTACCTCATCGACTAAAAAACCATCGCCAAACTATAAGATTAAGTGCCAATAATGGATGAAAATGAATGTCGTATTCAATGCCATTAAATTCGATACATGTGTTTCAAACGCCATGAAGTGATTTTTATTTCGACTTCTTATTTGTATTTTTATTAATATTCTACTAATTATTTGTTTTTTCATTATTTAAAATAGAAAGTATGTCAATGTGTATATTTTCGTTATCAATTTGCGATTTGTATAATTTGGCGAAATTGGTCGACGGGATAACCAAGTAGTACTAAAAAAAGTTTAGTTAATAATCATAGAAAAACAATATACATAATTTAAAAAAAGAAAATAAAAGTAAACAAACAATTTATTAATAAATAAATAACAATAGCCAGGTTACCATCTGAGGCACATATAATTGCCAGTTTGTTGCAATCGCGCCAATGTGGTGCGTATATAACATCTGTGTTGTATCTATCTTAAGCAGAATCTTGCAATTAGGCAAAAAACTGAGCAATTAAAATAAATTATGAATAAAAGCAATATGATTTAATGCTTAGGGATTGCTTATAATTTATGCATTCAAGGGAGACCAAACTGGTCGTCAAAGGCGGCTAGTATATTTTTGTTTTTCTAATTAAAATGATTGCTTTACATGAAAAAAAATATTACATCATTTTTACTCGATAAAACTTTTTAATGAAAATGCCTTTGCGACATGTTCTAACTTGCCATATTTTAAAAATAATTAATTAAAATAGTATATTATTTTTAAAAATTCAATTCGTATGAATTAGTAGCAATAACAGTCCACTTAAATGTATGGGATCTTAAACTACATCCTTGGTTTTAAATGTCAATATGTTGCAGACGATTTTCGCTTCTGTGAAGTAAATTCAAACATGAAACTCCAACGTGTGAACCATGGAGGAAGAAGATAGGTGGAGGTGAACTAAGCCTTAAAAAAGGTTTGTAATGTGAATCCATTTATCGCTCAAATTTTAGTGTACCAAACAAAAGCACGTGGAAAATTGGAAAGCTTCCAAAAAAGGAAGGGATTTTGTATTAATAAGACGAATTGAAAGAAATGAATTACAGCTGGAGCATTTTTTAAGAAGAAATAGGAAATTTTTAAAATGGTCTTTGTTCTATTATTATTTATTAAAAGAAATGTTTACTTTTAAAATAATTGAAATTGGGAAATTATTATTATTAAATGTCATTATTATTATTAAATTTCAAATTAAAATTTAATAAGAAATTGAAAACGTTTGATACGAACTAAAAATTGTATTATTAAAAGTTTTCTTTTTACAGTAATTTTTTTTAACACTTTTCAACAAAATTGAAAAAAGTTTATGCATTAGGTTTGTCTGTCCGTCTGTCCGCGCTCTAACTCTCGTAAATATACTCGGAATGCAAAGAAATTTTACCATGTTATTGAAGTTTACACAAGCACAAACCCTATTAAAAATGAAGTTTCTACCACGATTAGTTTATTTACAGGGACAGTCAAAAGTTTTCGATTATATTAGGGCCAATGGGGAAAAATCTTTTCAAATTAATTTTAAAGATGCTGCGGCCGGACAAACGTATTCACATTTTTTGCATCTACGAAAAGCACACTAAAATATGCAGCTAAAAGAATAGTTATTCATTTACAGGGCCACACAAAATAATTCTAATACATAATAATAAAGGAGGAAATTGTTTGCGACATATTTTAACGATGGTAAACGGTATCATGTGTAATCAAATTGATATACGTCGCTGAGACTTAATATGAATTATTTCACGCATAATACAAAGTGCATAGCATTTATAGGGACACACAAAAGACTTCAAAAAGCATATTCTATTCGAAGTACTGTGTGTTACGCATGGTAACTGTTCCATGGATGAAATGCATTTTTAATTATGATATACGCTTTTAAGTGTCACTAAATGTATTCACATTATATGGTGTGCATAAATGCTATAATAGTTACACAATTAAGATATACAGGGTTACTCAAAAGAACTCGGAAAGGTTACTGAATGTGAGTGTAATTTACTTAAAGGTTTGTTTTAAAAAAAAATTTGCATTTTTACGTCGAATCGCATTTAGTTTATCGTGAAATGTTTGTAGAATATAGATTAAATGATATACATGGTCACGCAAAGAACTGGATACAGGTTTGTTTAAGGATGATAATTTCTGGAAATATGATTTAAATAGTTTAAAGAGTATTGTTGTTTGATTAACATTATTTATTTATTTTTTTTATATAATTAATTTTAGCAAAATACTTTCGTGTAATAAAGGTACTAGGTAAACTGCAGGGCTGAACAAAAGTATTGAAGCATGTTTTACATCTATTCGTATAAACTGCCAAAAGAAAAATTTCATCCAGCTAGGCATTTTTTTGCTAAACTAAATCTCTCCATGATATAGTATATATATCAACCGACAAATCAAATACAGAGCTGTTTAAAAGTATTGGAATACATATTTGGTTATGGGCAGTAACACCTTTTTCCCTGAATAACGAAGTTTTGTTAAAGAATTAAGGACATTTGGATAGCGTTTTATAATGTATGCTTATCGCAGGATTTTTTTTTACTGGTTAATACTTTATAACGTAGATGAAAAATGTTTATGACTCCGGTTTGTGTGGCCGAGTTCTAACTCTTGTAAATAAACTCTGATGCTCGCAGTATTTTTTATATGTTATTGACGTGTACTACACCGTGATCGCTATTGAAAAGCAAATGTGTAGAATTTATAGTTCATTTGCATAGACAGTCTAAAGTATTCTGTTACATTATGGTCAATGGGAAAAATCGTTTCAAGTTCATTTCAATGATGTTAGACCATTTAAAACATAAAGAAATTGATATGCATTTATAAACGGCAGTATAACAAGCATTTTGTAGAATATGGGGTTTGCTAAACATTTATTTATTTAAAGAGCCACACAAAAGAATTCCGTTTATGGGGATAATGATATATGGTTGGGAGCTTTTAGCGGCCAAAATATGTTACTAAATTATAGTGAAATAGACATAAATTATTCACTGATTCTCTCAACGCTATATTTCCGCACCCACATTCCTTTACAAATCTGCTCATTAATGTTCCCGCTAATTGCCTTTACATTTCTGATGCATAACTTTGAAACACCCTGTATAGGCATATTCAAAATGTGAAGAGTGTAGCTCAATATAGTTTAAAACCGGGCTTTTTCAATACTTTTCGTGATGATATAAAATTTCACGCAAATGAAAGTAAGAGTCTTTAAAATGATATAATGTTTGCTTAAATTGTAATGTTAAAAAATTATAATAATGCAACATGATAAAAAAATGATATTATAATTTTGTTTATTTGCTCAACGCTTAAAGCTGCACAAATAAAAATGTATGTTAAATTTGTAGCGAGACTAGATCCTTGAATGGGTCGGGTTGTATTTTACCTGAACGCGAAAATTCTATTCAAATCGGAATCCAACATAAATGTTTTTATCGATTTGAACCGCTAATATTTGAATTCGAATCCGACACATAAACAGTATTCCGCCTGAAACAGAGCTAATTTTAATACTTACAACGTTATTAAAAAATTCCAAAACATGTTTTAAAACAAATATTGTTAGCATATAGTCATGCCTTACATTAATAAGAACAATTTTTGACAAATATAAAAATTTTACTTCTTCAAAATAACAGCATTATCAATAAAAAATTTTGCGAAACAATTAATAAACAAGTTGGAAATTACACGTGAAGCGTAACAAATGAGGTGCGTTCGTACGATAACGAAGTTTTTAAAATATTCAGATCTTGCTGATATAGTAGACAGTAACTTCGGTTACATTATAGTAGTAGAAATCTTTGTGTTCCTGTAAATATACAGGAAGTAATTTTTATTACACCTCAGCAACGTATATCATATTCATAAAATGCTAAATAGTTTAATGTAATTAAAACACGCCCCACAAACAATTTTTCTCCGTATAGCTTTATGTAATGGAATACTTTTGTGTGCTCCTGTAATTTAAAAACAAATATTCTTTGCATCACAGATTGTACAGAATGTATATTTTAGTATATATATACTTCGTAGGTTCATGTCAGTTTTATTATGTTTGAATTAGTTTAACACCATTAAAATGTATTTGAAACTTTTTTAACCATTGAACGTAATGTCATGGAATATTTTTTATTGTTTCCTGTAATTGATTTATGCATCCAATTTCTATAAAATTTAAAATGACACGACAAAATTATGTAATAATTATTTGTTTTAAACTTCAAATGATTAAAATGCATTTGAAACTCCCCCCCCCCCTTGACCGTAATGTAACGGGATACTTTTGATTGTCCCTGTAATTCATCTATGCATAATTGATCTATCTTAAATTTGAAAAAACTTGACAAAATTATGTATCAATTATGTATTTTAAACTTCAAACGATTCGGTTGGGTAGTTTTTGCGTTGTTATATGCGAATGGACAGACAGACGGATGGACTGAACGACAACTATAGGTGCTACGTATTTACATAATTACGAAAGCACCTAAAAACAACAGATATAAAGCATGATAAAATTTGAGAGCTGTGAAATAAATGAGCTGATTTTCACGCAATAAAAATTTCGATTCTTATCATGTTTTTAAAATTATTAGAAAATAAATTACACATATTTTAAGATTAATCGCATTTAAATGCGAAAAATGAAGCATAAATACAGGGTTTCGATATTACAAATAGATTTATTCTAAATAAATAATTCAGGGATAAAAAAAAATCAAGATGAATATATAATTTGTTTATAATAAGTATATAAGTATATAATTGAATGAAATTTGTTTGGTTACATATTAATAATTGCATTTAAATAATATTTAAAATATAATAATGAAAACATTCTTTTAAAATCATGTATGAAAACATAAGTAATAAATATTAATCTAAAATACAGATTTCTGATTGCAAACGATTTTCAGATATTAGGAAAATAATATGTTATCTTTTTAAGAAAAATGTTAAAATATTTTCTATTTTGATATTTAAAACACATATAATTAAATAATCAAAGAAATTTTTACCTGTGAAGCGCTGTCTAATAAAAAATTCGACGATAAAAAACAAGAGCAATCAAATACGGGTTTTAACCGGTTTGAATTGATAGGCGAATCAAAGCACGTGGTTTTGTTTGGACTTAATGTGACTTAATGTAGGGTTACATTTTTGGCATCACCCAAATCATTATAGTTCACCTCCAGTATATTCTTCCTCCATGGTGTGAACACATATTTTCAGTTTTTGGAAATTTACTTTAATCATTTTTTTTGTGTGTGCCATCGCTACAAATTCAAATTATTTTTTATTATTTTAGCGAGAAACAAAAAACTGAGAATCAGAACATTAACTTTGATTGAAATCTTTCATTTGTATGTAAATCATATTAAACTTGTTAATCAGTATTAATAAAATAAAAAAAAAAAATTCTTTTTTTTTTTAAGTGACGTCATTATTTACCGATTTTTATTAGTTACACATATCCTTGCTTCCTTACTTTTAACAATTACTTCAAAATTCCTATGTTATTTAAAGTATGATGTCACATTTTTCCAAATGAAATTTTTTATTAATAATATAATTCTTTTTTATTCACTTTACTATTTATGTCGCCATTTTTCACAGAAAAACTTTTATTAACGTAGCAGATATTCATGCTTTTTATATAAAGATTTCATTTTTTCAAGTGTGACGTCATACTTTTTTTTTCCTTTGAATTCTTTTTATTTTAATTTTTCACGTGGAAATTGTTCAACTAAAAATTAATTGCCGTGAAAAAATTATTCCAGGATTTGATTTTCTTGGCAACAGGAAATAAAAATAGTTATTTTTTTATCGGAAAAATGATACTTGATTCTGTATGAAAAATAATGAAATTTTGAATTATTAAGGAAAATATTTGAATAAATCAATTAAAAATGTTCATTTGCTTTTTTATTGCTTTTAATTTTTTATTTTCTTGGCAACAGGAAAGGAAAATGGTTAAATTTTATCTGAAAAATGCCTATTGATTTTGTATGAAAAATAATTAAATTTTGAATTATTAAGGAAAATATTTGAATAAAATAAATAAAAATTAGCCTTTGTTCATTCTGCTTTATACTTGTTATTATAATTATATTTTAGTGTTGTAGCGTATCGTTGAAGGCTTCCAAGATGGATACAGCGAAATAACTTGCATGTAGTTTATTCACACATATATTATTCTAGACAGGTTACACATAACCAAGACGCGACACAACATTTATAATAAAGAATACTGCCCAGCTAAACTGATGGCATTGAGCTCACAGGCTACAAATACTAATTGTACATTAAAGCCTTATATTTTCAAGGGTTAATTCCGTTCGAAAAAAAAATTAAGAAGGGGAAACAGCTCTCCCCTTTCCTCTTTTTTTATACTTAATCATTGAACCTCCTATACTATCAAAGACATGCTTTATCCTTCTATAGTAAAAAAAAACTAGCCTTAAAAGGAATGACTCCTGGAATGATGCTGATGTGGAAGATTTCCGGAACTAACGAATCCGGGTTGTCCACTCCTTCCATGAGTCTAATAGACCAATCAGGAAAGGGCCCCGTCTATGCATCGCCGTATGGGTTACCATATAGAGAGGAAAGGTTACCATCGCCAACAATCGCCAAGTTTGTCGCCAACTTGGCGATATATCGCCAAATTTGGCGACCAAAATTAGTTGTCAAACGTGACGCCAACTTGGCGATAACTGTAATATTTCACCAAATTTTTAATTTCTTTACAACACCAGTCGTTTAATACATCATTTGATAGGTTTGCAACTGCTTATTCATATAATGGATGTCTTGTGTGTTATCCCCCATTCTGCTCCCCAGGGGGGACGCATTTTTAATTTCTTTGCAACACCAGTCGTATTACACAAGATTTGAAAGGTCTGCAACTGCTTATTCATATTATGGATGTCTTTTGTGTCACCCCCACACTCTGCTCTCCCCAGGGGTGTCACATTTTTAATTTCTTTACAACACAAGTTGTGTGACACATCATTTGAAAGGTCTGCAACTGCTTATTCATATTATGGATGTGTTGTGTGTCATACCCCACTCTGCCCCCCAGGGGGGCACATTTTTATTTCTTTACAACACCAATTGTGTGACACATCATTTGAGAGGTCTGCAACTGCTTATTTATATTATGGATATCTTGTGTGTAACCCCCCTCTGCCCTCAGAGGGGGCGCATTTTGTAATTTCTTTACAACACCAATTGTGTGACACATCCTTTGAAAGATCTGCATCTGTTTGTTCATTTTATGGATGTCTTGTGTGTCACCCCCCACTCTGCCCCCCAGGGGGGCACATTTTTAATTTCTTTACAAACACCAGTCGTGTGACATATCATTTGAGAGGTCTGCAGCTGCTTATTCATATTATGGATGTCTTTTGTGTCGCCTCCCACTCTGCCCCCCAGGGGGGCACATTTTTAATTTCTTTACAACACCAGTCGTGTGACATATCATTTGAGAGGTCTGCAGCTGCTTATTCATATTATGGATGTCTTTTGTATCGCCTCCCACTCTGCCCCCCAGGGGGGCACATTTTTAATTTATTTACAACACCAGTCGTGTGACACATCATTTGAAAGGTCTGCAACTGCTTATTCATACCATGGGCAATTGGCGAGCGCAGCAAGCAGGGGTAGCCAATAATTTGGAATCGCGAGGCGATTACGCGGGGGGTTGGCGAGCATAGCGAGCAGGGGGGCGGGGCCCCCCTAGTCATATAAAAAATCTATATCCAAAATTCAGAGCAAGTTAGATAATTCTTAATAAAAACCCATTTAGCATTTATATAATTTAAAAGGAGTTATCCCCCTCTTTTATACTTAACCATTAAACTTCCAAAACTATTCAGAGATTTGAACGAAATCTGAAAATTCTGCTTGAAAAACCCATTTATATAAATTAAGGGGGGGGCATTAGAACCCCTGTTCCCCCTATTTATACTTATTCAATGAACACCTAATAACAGTCACGGAATCGCCTCATCAGAATGATCCTAATCTAAATTTTGAACGAAAAATTAATTCTGCATGAAAATCCCATTTATATCAACTAACGGGGGAGGGGCATTAGAACCCCTGTTCCCCCTATTTATACTTATTCAATTAACACCTAATAACAGTCACGGAATCGCCTCATTAGAATGATCCTAATCTAAATTTTGAACGAAAACTTAATTCTGCATGAAAATCCCATTTATATCAACTAACGGGGGGGAGGCATTAGAACCTCTGTTCCCCCTATTTATACTTATTCAATGAACACCTAATAACAATCACGGAATCGCCTCATCAGAATGATCCTAATCTAAATTTTGAACGAAAACTTAATTCTGCATGAAAATCCCATTTATATCAACTAACGGGGGGGGGGCATTAGAGCCCCTGTTCCCCCTATTTATACTTATTCAATGAACACCTAATAAGTCACGGAATTGCCTCATCAGAATGATCCTAATCTAAATTTTGAACAAAAACTTAATTCTGCATGAAAATCCCATTTACATCAACTAACGGGGGGCATGAGCCCCCCGTTCCCCCTCTTATACATATCGAATGAACTCCAAAAACTAATCAGGGAAGCGCCTTGTCAGGATATACCTATATACAAAATTTCAAGTGGATCGGATATTTTTATCATGAGTTATCGCGTTACGCACATACATACAGAACGGACGGGCACATAAGCTCTCAGGCTATGATAGCCTGTGAGCTAAAAACTAGTTTGAGCCCCTGTTCTAGGTTAATTTTGGTTACCGTTAAAGTTCTTGACCAGGTCAGGTTACAGTTAATGTCATTATACCACATCTCCCTTTCTTTAAAGATTCATTTTCTGCGGAGGACGAACGACTCGTCCACTTCTGGTGGTATATAGATTCTGGTTCTTTTTTGGAGACATAGAATTACTTTTACCATTGTTACAGGATGGATGCGGATTCTGACAGCTTGGCTTAATTGGGCTAGGAACACTCTGTGATGTTGGTAACTCATTACGGGAATCGTCTGGTTCAAGGTCATCCACATCATCAGCCTCTGGTTGGAAGTTAGTTGATGGGACAAGATGCATTCTGTTTCGTCGATATAGCTTTTTCCCAGATTTGACAATATACGATCGTGGAGGATCTAATCTCTTCTGAACTGTACCAGTAGCTCTCTTGTCCGTGATCCACACTCCATCTCCAACATCGAGATTTTTGAGGTCTCGTACTCCGTGACTTTTGTTATAGTTGTCTCTTTGCCGTTCTATTCTCTTCTCTTCCTTTCTTTGAAGTTCATCCCTGTTTTCAATTTTTGGCTCTAGTTGAAATCTTGCAATTGGCAGAGTTGTCCTAATACGACGATTCATAAGAAGTTCTGCGGGACTGAAACCATTTTCTAATGGTGTTGCTCTATATACCATTAAAGAAAGGTAAGGATCTTCAGCTTTTTTGAGTCGCAATTTGATAGTTTTTACAGAAGATTCAATGAAACCATTGCTTTGTGGGCACCTAGGACTTGATGTGATATGATGAAATCCGTAAGACTTTGAGAATTTTGAAAATTCAGATGAGTTAATTGGCTCAAATTGAGGACCATTATCAGATCTGACGACATTAGGAATCCCATGTCTGGCAAAGATTGATTTGCAGTAGAGAATTACTTCCTCAGAAGTTAATCTTTCCAGTTTTGCGATTTCTGGATATCGTGAGAAATAATCGGTCACGATCAAGTACCAAAATCCATTAAGTTTAAAAAGATCCATTCCTACTGTTTCCCATGGTCTTTCAGGAAATTCGGTAGGGATAAGAGATTCATGGCGATTAGTGGTCTCTTTGATGCATGATGTGCAATTCTTTATCATTTCTTCAATTTCTTTATTAATTCCAGGCCAATATACCGACGATCTTGCTCTCGCACGACATTTCGTAATTCCCAAATATCCCTCATAAATTTGTTGAAGAACCTTTCTTCGACCATTTGCAGGAATGATGATTCGACAGCCCTTCATTATGAGTCCATCTTGGATCGATATTTCATACCGATGATTCCAATATGGTAGACAACTTGGCTCTAAATGTTTTCTTGATGGCCAACCGTTGAGGATTAAATTTTTTAACTCTTTGCATGTTGCATCAGACTTTTGTGATTGGCGCAATTCTTCTAATCTGTTGCATGAAGCGGGTAATGTGGATATTATCATACGAATATATGCATCAATTTCTTCTTCCAACTCTTTATCCTTTTCTCTTGTTTCTTGAGGTTGTCTTGATAAGGCATCAGCTGCATAGTTTCTTTCCTGGTATGTGGAATATGGAATAAGAATATCGCATCATCCTCATCTTCAACCTTTGTAACCGTGGAGATAAGTCTTCGAGGTTTTTCTTTGAGAATATTGGAATTAGAGGTTTATGGTCTGTTTCTAATCTAAAGTGAGTTCCAGTGAGATTTTTCTCGCAACTCCATGCTAGAGCAAGTGCCTCTTTTTCTATTTGAGCATACCTCTTTTCAGTAGGAGTAAGAGTTCTGGATGCATATGCAACGACAGAGATTTCCCCGTTCTCTTGTTCTTGCCTCAAGGTGGCTCCAATTCCATAAGAAAAAGCGTCTGTAGTGACAATTGAAGTTTTCTGTGGATTATAAACTTTTATAACTGGTTGAGATGTTAAGACATTCTTCCACTTTTCAAAAGCTTGTTTTTGAGGTTCGTCCCAGACAAACTCATTCTTTTGACTTAACATAGATGTTAACGGTGCAAAAATTTCTGCAAAATTTGGAACAAATCTGGCGAGAAAATTTGCCATGCCTAGCATCTGTTTTAATTTCTTTTTATTCTTTGGTGGTGGATATTCTTTTACTGCTCTAACTTTATCTTCGTCAGGATGAATCCCCTTGTCATCAATAATATGCCCCAAGAATTTTATTCTCTTGACTGAAAACTTACATTTCTTGTCATTTAGAGTAATGCCAGCTTCTTTAAGTTTATTTAGAACAATTTTCAATGTTTGGTCATATTCAGATTGATCTTTTCCCCACACTAAGATGTCGTCCATATGACAAATAGTACCTGGAATATTTTCTAGCAGCTGTGACATTCTGCGTTGAAAATGTTCTGGAGCAGATGAGATTCCAAAAGGCAATCTTAAAAATCGGTATCTTCCAAAGGGAGTGATGAAGGTCGTGAGATATGACGAAGATTCATCAAGCGGAATTTGCCAAAAGCCTGAATTAGCATCTAACTTTGAAAAAATTGTAGCACCTGTTAGAAGATTTAATGAATATTCCACTGAAGGCAATGGATGAAATTCCCTTTCCACACATTTGTTTAGTTGGACAAGATCAACACATAAGCGAACAGTTCCGTCACTTTTAGGAACGATAACGACTGGTGAACACCATTCCGTTGGTTTGGTCACAGGAACTATAACATTTTGGGCAATCATCTTCTTAATTTCCATTTCAGTTTTCTTCAGCATCGGAATAGGTATCTTTCGTGGAGTTGAAATAGCAAACGGGACAGAATTCGGCTTAAGCTTAATAGTATAACAACCTTTCAGTAGCCCCAGGCCATTGAATAATTCAGGGTAATCTTGCTTTGGATTTATTGCGTTAATTTCTAAAATGTTTGGTCCTAAACCAAAAGCTAGTATTGCAGGTTTTCCCAACAAACAACTCTGTAATCCTTCAATTACATGGATTTCTTCAGTTATTTTCTTTTCCTTGTATTGGATTTCTTCAAGAAGTTTTCCCTTGTGTTTTAGTATTTTCCCATCCGGACCGCAAAGCTTTTTGTCTGGTTTTAAAATTTTTGAACCCTTTAAGATTGGTGATGTAGCTGGAATAACAGTGTGATCTGCTCCACTATCTATTTTGAAACGAATGGTTTTACCTCTTATTTGAATAGGAACTGACCATAATGAATCATTACTACTATTGGAGCGGGTTTCCCTAATTGTTCCTAAGAAAGAAATTTCAGATTTACTTTCATTTTTCCCACAAACACGAGCAAAATGCCCCAATTTGGAACATTTTAAACATTTGGCGTCTTTTGCTGGACACACTTTTCTATTATGCATAGACTTACCGCACCATTTGCAAAGGTCAAAAGATTTTGTATATTCTTTTTTCCCATTATTCCTTTTATCAGTTTCTTTAAACTGTGGATTTTGACTGGTAATCCCTTTCTTAAAATTTACCTTTGTTTTGCTTATACTCGAAACTCTATGTACAGAAGCATTATTAGAAGTAAGAATCTCTTTTTGCTTTTTAAATGATTCCGATAACCTAACTTTATCTATAGCTTTGCTCAAAGAAAGATCTGGATCCAATTGTAACTTCTCACTTAAAGATTTATCTCTAATACCAACAACTATTCTATCGCGTATTAGTTCAACATGAAGAACTCCGTAATCGCAACGCTCAGCCAACGAATAAAGTGAAGTTATAAAATCATTTACACTTTCCCCTTCGTTTTGAATGCGTTGATTAAACTGTGCGCGCTCAAAAATTGTGTTTTTCTTTACGATAAAATGGTCGTCAAAATGCTTCATAACAATATCAAATTTCTGTTGGTCGTCTTCTGACAAATTAAAAGACATAAAAATATCTTCTGCTTTATCACCCATGAGATAAATAAGAGAATTTATTTGTTCTATCTCTGATTGATTTTTTAAACCTGAAGCGAATCGATATCTTTCAAAACGTTGCTTCCATTTTAGCCAAAGTGCCGGCCGTGAAAAACTAAATGATTCTGGCGGTGTAACCTGATAAAAATTTCTAAATTCTTTCTCTTTAGACATTTTAAATAATATTAAAATGAATAAAAATGTGTCGTATAACTATGCAAGAAAAAGGAAACTTCTTACTTTAAGCTTGGATCCGTTTTCAAAATATCACTGTATTAAACATCTTTTTTTTCCAGCTGCCACCATGCTTTATACTTGTTATTATAATTATATGTTAGTGTTGTAGCGTACCGTTGAAGGCTTCCAAGATGGATACAGCGAAATAACTTGCATGTAGTTTATTCACACATATATTATTCTAGACAGGTTACACATAACCAAGACGCGACACAACATTTATAAAAACTAGTTTGAGCCCCTGTTCCAGAGCTGCTAGAGCGTACCAACTTAATGCTGGAATCTGTCGTAAGCAAAAGGCGGGGTCAAGACATATGCCATCTAGCGGCAGGGGTGCATAACTAGAGGATGACGTGGGTTTGACGTCATATATGCGCAGATGTTTATTATCTCCATATCTTTTGCGCATATTTTCTGAATTTTCTCTCAGTCATGACAAATTAATCAAGTCTACGAGGTTTATTGCAAAACATTTTTGTTATAGTTTGTTTCGATAAAGTCATGTACATTTAAAAAAATAGTCACAATATCATTTTAATTTTATTTTGGGAGAAAAAGTACTAATTAGTACTCATAAGTACCATATCATGCTACGAAAAATATTGACTTTTACCCTAAAATTAAAATAATAATGAGACTTTTTTAAATACACATATTTTTAATTAAAAAGATCTGTGTTTTTAAAAAAAGTCTCATTGTCATTTTAATTTTAGGGTAAAAGTCAATATTTTTCGTAGCATGATATGGTATTTATGAGTACTAAGTTAGTACTTTTTCTCCCAAAATTAAAATGATATTGTGACTATTTTTTTAAATGTACATGACTTTACCGAAACAAACTATAGCAAAAATATTTTGCAATAAACCTCGTAGACTTGATTAATCTGTCATGATTGAGAGAATAGCTTGAAAATTTATGAATGAATTTTTAATATGAACTCTCAAAATGGCTTTGTCTGTTTAAAAAAAAAAAAAAAAAAAAAAAAAAATGTCTCAGCAACGATTTTAGGAAAATTATTGTCTAGAACGTTAAATATTTAAACAAATAAATTAACAATATTTCTTTGTTTAACAAAACAACATTTAATACATACATTTAAAATTAAAGTTATTCCGAATATACGTATAATAAAATAGGTTTTTAAATTAAAAGAATGAAAAGTTTGCAAGTTAAATAATAAAAGTCGATACGACCAAGAAAACATTGGATTTTTATCGTCTGAAATTGGTAAATAAAAAATGCAGCTTGTTGTAAATAAAAGTTGAATATTTTATTTAGTATTAAATTCTATACATTTCTAAATATTGATAAATATTATATTATCATATGAAATACTACGGTGTATATCATTTTGTATAATTTAGCTCATCAAAAAATTACTAAAATGTGACACTATTTCAAAATTCTGCATTTATATAATAAGTACTTACAAAATTTAATAAGTCATCTTTCATTACATTAAAAGCGTAATTAAAATCGAACATATTTTAATCAGCGATATTTGTATCGCATAGTTAAATGATATTTCATCTTAGTATATTTTATGTTAATATTTAGTCGTACTACACTTATTTATTCTATATTTATTTACAATATTTCAAACCTAAAACTTATTCTACGAAATATTTTGAAGTAACATTTTATAGAAACAAGAAAGTTTTGTTGCCATTCACACAAAAGAAACTGCCATAATCCTCTACTTAATAATCCTCTAGTTATGCACCCCTGCCGCTAGATGGCATATGCCTTGACCCCGCCTTTAATCTTGCGGACAGCTCTTCCATAGAAGTTGGAACGCTTGAAATATATGCAGTTTTGCCCTGTTCTAGGTTTATTTTGGTTACCGTTAAAGTTCTTGACCAGGTCACGTTACAGTTAATGTCATTATACCACACATTCCACTCCTATAATCTATGCATATGCAAAGATTGAAAAACATTAATCCATCCGTTTTGAAGCCAAGTTCATTCCAATTTTTCGGGCACACTTTCACATTTATAATATATATAAGGACTAGCTGTTACCCGTGACATCGTTCACGCAGCATTAAAAAAAGATAAACGCTTTAACTAAACAAAACATTTCATTAACAATAATTTATAAAGTATATAACACATATCTTATACCAGGCTATGCAATAGTTTTTTTTTATATATAGGGGACTTAAAGAACTCAGTCAAATAAATGGAAAATGTGTTAGATAATATGAACAATCGCGAAAATGAAATTGCAACCATTTATACTGTTGAACAACTGTAACGCACCCCAATGGTACCGAAATCATGTTGTAGTGCATTTCAGAATTCCATATCAAAAAAAGAAAAATCATGTGTTAAACCTAGGTAATAAAAAAAATATCCAACACTTCCATAATACATAACTTCGCCGGCCCATTCTTTTCTGAAGCTGTATATATGATCTATGTGTTTGTAAATATTCAAAATACAATGTTAAAATTTTGCTCAGTTAGAAAAAGTATAACGAAGATTAAAATTCACCTTTAGCAATGTCTAGTAATAGACAGAAACGTACTTTAATTCTTTTGTACAGTCCTGTATATTACGTGCAAATATTTATACGACCGCATATTTAACTTAAATTATTCAAGCAATAAACCCGATCCAAATTATTGAATTCATATTTCCGGGAATCGCTATTGCACAGGTGACCATATATCCAGTTTATTGTATAGTCCGATACATGATTTATTTAAATTCTACAAACATCTCTTATTATACCAAATGTAGCTGAACTTCAGGATGCATTAGTTTTCCTTAAAGTACATACGATAATTGAAAAAGCTCGTCAGCAATCTTTTCTAATAGACCATACTTTGGATACAATATCTGAGATCTGGAGACAGGTCCAAATTCTTTTATGCGTCTCTGTAAATGAACAACGAATGTGATGCAAATCATACTTAACTGTAAGCATATTGTAGTAAATTTCAATATTTATCATTGTATTGATTATCTCAGTATATTAATTTCATCATGTTTGAAATAGTGCAACGCAATTAATATATTTTTTTCCCGTAGACTATTATATTACCGAACATTTTTCTGTGATCTTGTAAATGAATGTTAAACCTTTTCACTCCGTTTTCTACAGAAATCCTGTTTTAGTGCACTTCAGAAACTGATATCAATTTCAATATTATTAAAATAACTTTAATAAAATAACATTATTAAAATACGCTGCAAATGGTTTTTCTTCACAGACTATGATATATTGAAATACTTTTGAGCTCCCTGTACGCACACTATAAGTACTATACTTAACATATTCGATAGTAACCATGTTCTTGTGAACCTTAAAAATGCATGTAAATTTCATTACATTTAAAATTATGTAACATTATCAAAATACACCACAAATGATTTTTTCGCCGTAGACCATAATTTAAAATAATCTAAATCTCTTTTTGAGTGCTCCTGTGATTATTGCTATAATTGCTACCTGGTTCATTTTCAATGCCGCAGATGCTATGGCAAATCTCAATAACGTATGTTATTTTCGTATGAATCCCTCTATATTTACTCAAGTTGAAACACCGACAAACAGACGGCAGGCTACAGGCACTCGGCATCCGTTATACAGACAGGTTGAAGTCGTAAACACTTTTAGACCATGTTAGAAAGTGTCAAAAAGGGGGTAGTTTCCGTAAAACGAAAAAAAAAAAAAGAATTTTTTTAAATTTGAAAACTTATACATTGTTTCAGATATGACGTTACATAGATATTTTTAAAATTGTTAATGGAAAGTATTCCTGTGACGTCACAATTGGTAAAAAGTTGAATTTTATAGCCTCGAACCGAAAAAAAGAAAAAGGTTCATTTTTATTACGGATTAATATCTGGAAAGACTACTAAAATATTAATATTCTTGTAAAGTGTGAAGCTATATTCTTGTGAAGTCTTCTAAGTGTAAAAGAAATTTTATATAATCGTCTGCATGATATAAGAAGAAAAACAGCATTCCTCTGACGTCACAATTGGTAAAATCGCGGTTTTTAACCTCGAACCGAAAAACAGAATAGGTTCCATTTATTTATTTCATTTTGCTTTATCACGTGAAAATCTTTCAGTTGAAAATTAATTACAGAAGAGAAATAATTATTCTGGTTTTTTTTTTTTTTTTTTTTTTTTTTTGGCAACGTAAAAATAAAGATGATTAAATATTATGGAAAATTTTTCAATTTATCCTGTATGAAAAATAGTGAAATGTTGAATTATTAAGAAAAATATTTGAATAAAATAAATAAAAATTAGCCTATGTTCATCTCAGACCAATAATCTATCTATATACAAAAATTCAAAGACATTAATACATCCGTTTTGAAGCCAAGTTCATTCCAATTTTTCGGACACACTTTCGCATTTATAATATACTAGCTGTTACCCGTGACGTCGTTCACGTAGCATTAAAAAAAAAGATAAACGCTTTAATTAAACAAAACATTTCATTAACAATAATTTATAAAGTATATAACACATATCTTATACCAGGCTATGCAATAGTTTTTTTTTATATATAGGGGACTTAAAGAACTCAGTCAAATAAAAGCAAAATGTATTAGATAATATGAACAATCACGAAAATGAAATTGTAACCACTTATACTGTTGAACAACTGTAACGCACCCCAATGGTACCGAAATCATGTTGTAGTGCATTTCAGAATTCCATATCAAAAAAAGAAAAATCATGTGTTAAACCTAGGTAATAAAAAAAATATCCAACACTTCCATAATACATAACTTCGCCGGCCCATTCTTTTCTGAAGCTGTATATATGATCTATGTGTTTGTAAATATTCAAAATACAATGTTAAAATTTTGCTCAGTTAGAAAAAGTATAACGAAGATTAAAATTCACCTTTAGCAATGTCTAGTAATAGACAGAAACGTACTTTAATTCTTTTGTACAGTCCTGTATATTACGTGCAAATATTTATACGACCGCATATTTAACTTAAATTATTCAAGCAATAAACCCGATCCAAATTATTGAATTCATATTTCCGGGAATCGCTATTGCACAGGTGACCATATATCCAGTTTATTGTATAGTCCGATACATGATTTATTTAAATTCTACAAACATCTCTTATTATACCAAATGTAGCTGAACTTCAGGATGCATTAGTTTTCCTTAAAGTACATACGATAATTGAAAAAGCTCGTCAGCAATCTTTTCTAATAGACCATACTTTGGATACAATATCTGAGATCTGGAGACAGGTCCAAATTCTTTTATGCGTCTCTGTAAATGAACAACGAATGTGATGCAAATCATACTTAACTGTAAGCATATTGTAGTAAATTTCAATATTTATCATTGTATTGATTATCTCAGTATATTAATTTCATCATGTTTGAAATAGTGCAACGCAATTAATATATTTTTTTCCCGTAGACAATTATATTACCGAACATTTTTCTGTGATCTTGTAAATGAATGTTAAACCTTTTCACCCCGTTTTCTACAGAAATCCTGTTTTAGTGCACTTCAGAAACTGATATCAATTTCAATATTATTAAAATAACCTTAATAAAATAACATTATTAAAATACGCTGCAAATGGTTTTTCTTCACAGACTATGATATATTGAAATACTTTTGAGCTCCCTGTACGCACACTATAAGTACTATACTTAACATGTTCGATAGTAACCATGTTCTTGTGAACCTTAAAAATGCATGTAAATTTCATTACATTTAAAATTATGTAACATTATCAAAATACACCACAAATGATTTTTTCGCCGTAGACCATAATTTAAAATAATCTAAATCTCTTTTTGAGTGCTCCTGTGATTATTGCTATAATTGCTACCTGGTTCATTTTCAATGCCGCAGATGCTATGGCAAATCTCAATAACGTATGTTATTTTCGTATGAATCCCTCTATATTTACTCAAGTTGAAACACCGACAAACAGACGGCAGGCTACAGGCACTCGGCATCCGTTATACAGACAGGTTGAAGTCGTAAACACTTTTAGACCATGTTAGAAAGTGTCAAAAAGGGGGTAGTTTCCGTAAAACGAAAAAAAAAAAAAAAAAAAGAATTTTTTTAAATTTGAAAACTTATACATTGTTTCAGATATGACGTTACATAGATATTTTTAAAATTGTTAATGGAAAGTATTCCTGTGACGTCACAATTGGTAAAAAGTTGAATTTTATAGCCTCGAACCGAAAAAAAGAAAAAGGTTCATTTTTATTACGGATTAATATCTGGAAAGACTACTAAAATATTAATATTCTTGTAAAGTGTGAAGCTATATTCTTGTGAAGTCTTCTAAGTGTAAAAGAAATTTTATATAATCGTCTGCATGATATAAGAAGAAAAACAGCATTCCTCTGACGTCACAATTGGTAAAATCGCGGTTTTTAACCTCGAACCGAAAAACAGAATAGGTTCCATTTATTTATTTCATTTTGCTTTATCACGTGAAAATCTTTCAGTTGAAAATTAATTACAGAAGAGAAATAATTATTCTGGTTTTTTTTTTTTTTTTTTTTTTTTTTTTTTTTTTTGGCAACGTAAAAATAAAGATGATTAAATATTATGGAAAATTTTTCAATTTATCCTGTATGAAAAATAGTGAAATGTTGAATTATTAAGAAAAATATTTGAATAAAATAAATAAAAATTAGCCTATGTTCATCTCAGACCAATAATCTATCTATATACAAAAATTCAAAGACATTAATACATCCGTTTTGAAGCCAAGTTCATTCCAATTTTTCGGACACACTTTCGCATTTATAATATACTAGCTGTTACCCGTGACGTCGTTCACGTAGCATTAAAAAAAAAGATAAACGCTTTAATTAAACAAAACATTTCATTAACAATAATTTATAAAGTATATAACACATATCTTATACCAGGCTATGCAATAGTTTTTTTTTATATATAGGGGACTTAAAGAACTCAGTCAAATAAAAGCAAAATGTATTAGATAATATGAACAATCACGAAAATGAAATTGTAACCACTTATACTGTAGAACAACTGTAACGCACCCCAATTGTACAGAAATCATGTTGTAGTGCATTTCAGAATTCCATATCAAAGAAAGAAAAATCATGTGTTAAACCTAGGTAATAAAAAAATATCCAACATTTCCATAATGCATAATTTCCCGGGACATTCTTTTCTGCAGCTGTGTATATGATCTATGTGTTTGTAAATATTCTAAATACAATGTTAAAATTTTGCTTAGTGAGAAAATGTATAACGAATATTAAAATTCACCTTTTGCAATTTCTAATTATAGACAGAAACTTACTTGAATTATTTTTTACAGTCCTGTATATTACGTGCAAATATGTATACGATCGCATATTGAGCTTAAATTATTCAAGCAAAAAAACCGATTCAAATTATTGAATTCATATTTCCGGGAATCGCTATTGCACTGGTGACCAATACAGTTTATTGTATAGTCCGATACATGATTTATTTAAATTCTACAAACATCTCTTATTATAGCAAATGTAGCTGATCTTCAAGATGCATTAGTTTTCCAAATACATACGATAATTGAAAAAGCTCTTCAGCAATCTTTTCTAATAGACCATACTTTGGATACAATATCTGAGATCTGGACACAGGTCCAAAATCTTTTATGCGTCTCTGTAAATGAACAACAAATGTGATGCAAATGGTACTTAACTTCAAGCTTATTGTAGTAAATTTCAGTATTTATCATTGTATTAATTATCTCAGTATATTAATTTCATCATGTTTGAAATAGCGCAACGCAATTAAAATACGTTGGGAATATTTTTTTTTCTCCGTAGACTATTATATTACCGAACATTTTTCTGCAATCTTGTAAGTGAATGTTAAATCTTTTCACCCCATTTTCTATAGAAATCCTATTTTAGTGCACTTCAGAACCTGATATCAATTTCAATATTATTAAAATAACCTTAATAAAATAACATTATTAAAATACGTTGCAAATGGTTTTTCTTCACAGACCATAATATATTGAAATACTTTTGAGCTCCCTGTACGCACACTATAAGTACTACATTTAACATATTCGATAGTAACCATGTTTTTCTGAATCTTAAAAATGCATGTAAATTTCATTACATTTAAAATTATGTAACATTATCAAAATACACCACAAATGATTTTTTTCGCCTTAGACCATAATGTAAAGACTCCTTTTGAGTGCTCCCGTGATTCAGCTATAATTGCTACCTGGTTCATTTTCAATGTCGCACATGCTATGGCAAATCTCAATAACGTATGTTATTTTCGTATGAATTCCACCATATTTATCCAAGTTGAAAAACGGACAGACAGACGGCAGACCCCAGGCACTCGGCATCCGGTATACAGACAGGTTGAAGTCGTAAACACTTTTAGACCATGTTAGAAAGTGTCAAAAAGCGGGTAGTTTCCGTAAAACGAAAAAAAAAAAAAAAAAAAACAGCGTTAGGAAAAATATACTACAAAACTGTGTTTTAGGTGGCATTTTTGTATAATTTGTACATATATGCTCTGCATACCATAAAAATTTATGGAAATTTATTATAAAAAACATTCTTAAAAGTGACAACATATTTTTACTTTTTAAGAGCTAAAAAAATGTGCAATTAATATCCATTTACAAACCTGTTTCCAGTACACTTTGAGCACATTATGCCAAATTGAGATATTGACTGAGGGAATGTATTTTCTCACAATTACATTAAATCTTTGGTTTTTAAGCCCGAAAGTGCATTTTTAAAGTGATATTTATTTATAGTTTCAGAATTGAACAATTTTCAGAATTGAACAGTTTTCAGAATTAACACACAAAAATATTTTTTTTGATTAGTTGAGCTTTTCTTACTTTCTAAAAATGATAAAAAGTTTTTCATTGATCATTACGTCATTTACGATATGTATAAATTATTAATATTTTCTAGTCGTTTAATATTTAACCTTTAAAAAAACTTATTTCATTTTAAAATTAAATATTAACCACGCTCAGACGATAAACTTAATTTTCTTTAAATAATAACTTTTGATATCATAATTCAATCACATTTCATTGCAACATCAGAGATATTTATTTTATTTTCAATATGTGACGTCACAGTCGTCTCTTTTTAGCACTTACTCAAAATTACATTGTGTTATTAAAAATGAAAACTTGAAAACTTATACTTTGTTTCATATATGACGTTACATTGATATTTTTAAAATTCTTAATGGAAAGTATTCCTCTGACGTCACAATTGGTAAAAAGTTGAATTTTATAGTCTCGAACCGAAAGAAAGAAAAAGGTTCATTTTGATTATGGATTAATATCTGGAAAAACTACTGAAATATTTATATTCTTGTAAAGTGTGAAGTTATATTCTTGTAGTCTTCTAAATGTAAAAGAAATTTTATCTAATCGTTTGCGTGATATAAGAAGAAAAACAGTATTCCTCTGACGTCACAATTGGTGAAATTGCGGTTTTTAATCTCGAACCGAAAAACAGAATAGGGTCCATTTATTTATTTCATTTTATTTTATCACGTGAAAATCTTTCAGTTGAAAATTAATTACAGAAGAGAAATAATTATTCCGGTTTTTTTATTTTTTGGCTACAAAAAAAGGAAGATAATTAAATATTATGGAAAATTTTTCAATTTATTCTGTATGAAAAATAGTGAAATATTGAATTATTAAGAAAAATATTTGAATAAAATAAATAAAAATTAGCCTATGTTCATTTCAGGCCAATAATTTACATATATACAAAAATTCAAAGACATTAATTCATCCGTTTTGAAGCCAAGTTCATTCCAATTTTCGGACACACTTTCACATTTATAATATATATAAGGATATAAGGACTAGCTGTGACCCGTGACGTCGTTCACGTAGCATTAAAAAAAAAGATAAACGCTTTAGTTAAACAAAACGTTTCATTAATAATAATTTAAAATATATATAACACATATCTTATGACTATGCAGTAGTTTTTTTATGAGGGACTTAAAGAACTCGGTCAAATAAAATGGAAATGTGTTAGATAATATGAGCAATCGCGAAAATGAAATTGCAACCACTTATACTGTAGAACAACTGTAACGCACCCCAATTGTACACAAATCATGTTGTAGTGTATTTCAGAATTCCATATCAAAGAAACAAAAATCATATGTTAAACCTAGATGATAAAAAAAAATCCAACATTTCCATAATACATAACTTCGCCGGCCCATTCTTTTCTTCAGCTATGTATATGATCTATGTGTTTGTAAATATTCTAAATACAATGTTAAAATTTTGCTTAGTAAGAAAAAGTGTAACGAAGATTAAAATTCACCTTTAGCAATTTCTAATAATAGACAGAAACTTACTTGGATTCTTTTTTACAGTCCTGTATACTACGTGCAAATATTTATACGACCGCATATTTAGCTTAAATTATTCAAGCAAAAAACCCGATTAAAATTATTGAATTCATATTTCCGGGAATCGCTATTGCACAGGTGACCATATATCCAGTTTATTGTGTAGTCCGATACATGATTTATTCAAATTCTACAAACATCTCTTATTATACTAAATGTAGCTGAACTTCAGGATGCATTACTTTTCCTTAAAATACATCGATAATTGTAAAAGCTCTTCAGCATTCTTTTCCAATAGACCATACTTTGGATACAATATCTGAGATCTGGACACAGGTCCAAAATCTTTTATGCGTCTGTGTAAATGAACAAAAAATGTGATGCAAATCATACTTAACTGCAAGCATATTGTAGTAAATTTCAGTATTTATCATTGTATTGATTAATCTCAGTATATTAATTTCATCATGTTTGAAATAGTGCAACGCAATAAAAATACGCTGAGAATATTTTTCCCCGTGGATTATTATATTACCGAACATTTTTCTGTGATCTTGTAAATGAATGTTAAACCTTTTCACCCCATTTTCTACAGAAATCCTGTTTTAGTGCACTTCAGAAACTGATATCAATTTCAATATTATTAAAATAACCTTAATAAAATAACAATATTAAAATGCGCTGCAAATGGTTCTTCTTCACAGACCATTATATATTGAAATACTTTTGAGCTCCCTGTACGCACACTATAAGTACTACACTTAACATATTCAATGGTAACCATGTTCTTGTGAACCTTAAAAATGCATGTAAATTTCATTACATTTAAAATTATGTAACATTATCAAAATACACCAGAAATGATTTTTCCTCCTTAAACCATAACGTAATGTCTCCTTATGAGTGCTCCTGTGATTCAGCTATAATTGCTACCTGGCGCATTTTCAATGCCGCACATGCTATGGCAAAACTCAATAACGTAAGTTATTTTCGTATGAATCCTACTATATTTACTCAAGTTGAAACACGGACAAACAGACGGCAGACCCCAGGCACTCGGCATCCGGTATACAGACAGGCTGAAGTCGTAAACACTTTTAGACCATGTTAGAAAGTGTCAAAATGAAGGTAGTTTCCGTAAAACGAAAAAAAAAAACAGTGTTAGGAAAAATCTACTTCAAAACTGTTTTAGGTGGCATTTTTGTATAATTTGTACATATATGTTTTGCATACCATAAAAATTTATAGAAATTTATTGTAAAAAAATATTCTTAAAAGTGACAACATATTTTTACTTTTTAAGAGCTAAAAAAAAAGTGGAATTAATATCCATTTACAAACCTGTTTCCAGCACACTTCGAGCGCATTATGCGAAATTGAGATATTGACTGAGGGAATGTATTTTCTCACAATTACATTAAATCTTTAGATTTTAAGCCCGATAGTACATTTTTAAAGTGATTTTTATTTATATTTGAAGAATTGAACAATTTTAAGAATTAACACACAAAAAAATATTTTTTTAGTTATTAGTTGAGTTTTTCTTACTTTCTAAGAATGGTAAAAAGTATTTTTCATTGATCATTACGTTATTTAGGATATGTATAAATTATTAACATTTTCTAATAATTTAATACTTAATCTTTAAAAAACTTATTTCATTTTAAAATTAAACCTTTTAAACACCGCACTATGATTGAAAGGTAACACAAATTATGTATTGGTAAAAATCCCATTAATACTCAAACATAAGCACTATGGGTAATTTTTTTTCTCGAAAAAAAATTTTTGTGTATGATTTATAGCATGTTCCACAAATGGAACATTGGCGGGAAACACTTAGTTTTTTCACATGTTTTTATAAAGTATGATTAACAACATTTAAACTAAAATCTCTATTTCTGTGCACATTTTTTTCATGATTATAGATAATGTATAGGCATTTTTTTGTAATAACACAATTTAAGCAGGTAAATAGCCGGGCTTCGCCCATCGAGCCTTCATTTTACTTGCGATTTCAGCAACTATTCCAGCAAAAATGCTCAAGACCCCACAAAGCTTTTAGAAAATAACTTTCCCACTTGCTTAAATAATATATTATATAGATGAAGGGCAGTACTCACTGTAGGAAAGCATCTTTACAATTATTTATGAAAATTAAAAAAAGAAATATATACAAAAAATGTAATGGAAAATAATAATAATAATAATGTCTGTACTACAATTTACAGCAAAATAATCAAATAAATCAAAATCTAAAAAAAACACAAAAGAGAAAAAAAATTACCAAAAATTAAATATATATATAGAGATAGATAGATAGATAGATAGATAGATAGATAGATGGTCCTTAATTTTTGTGTCCTACATTTGATCTATTATCCATGATAGTTAGATAAGCATTTCCATGTAGTCTTTTTTTCACATTCAAAACATTTTTTTTGTGTTCTTCTAGCATACAACACATTTTCTTTGTGTTGATGGTACAGATAATGTAATTAACAAATGTCAATGAATTCCTCTTCAGAATCATCTGCTAATTCATAAAAATATTCTAGTGCCTCTTCTATTGTTCGAAATGGATTGAAAGAGACATCTGGTCTGTATGAGGTATTCTAAATGAAGGAAATCGCAGAGTAAAGTAAAATCATATGAATTACTTCTCACGCTTTTTTCCAAAGTCACTTCTTACATTATAGCTTATTTGAGTCATAAACAATGTCTAACTATCAACAAACAAACATGTTTTCCCTGTCAGTTATGAGTAATCCTCTTCAGATGGGAGAACGAGTGTGGAAGAGAGAGAAGGGGGAGGGGGAGGGTAAGGGACAGGGTATGGAGGGGGGGAATAAAGTATATCAATGTCATAACCATCTTTTGCCGACACTTACTAAACCACCTCGTATCCAGAAACTTTTTATCAAAACTTATATGCATTGCAACCAAAAGACTTTATCATGTTAAAAAATATATCTTTAAACGCCAATGTTCCATTTATGGAACATGCACATTTCTTATCTAAAATAAACAATAAAAATCATTCTTTTTTTTAATAACTTGTGTTCTACTAATAAAATGATTACTTTTACTTGATCTCACTTAGTTATAAAAATATTTGTTAAATTTTGAATTTTCTATGAATTTTTGAATTTTGCCCAACAAAAAGTCTAAAAAAAGTCCTAATTTACGATTTTTTCCCTAAGACATGATTTATTTTATCAACGTAAAATCAACGCCAAAAAATCAAGTCATACTTTCTTTTCAAATACTAATTTTTACAGGGCAATAGGAATAAAAATGAATTTTTTGCAGAATTTTGAAGTTGATGTTCCACTTATGGAACATTGGCGTGTAAAAGGTAAATATTTATACTAACCACGCTCAGACGATAAACTTAATTTTCTTTAAATAATAACTTTTGATATCATAATTCAATCTCATTTCATTACAACATCAGAGTATATTTATTTTATTTTTAATATGTGACGTCACAGTCGTCTCTTTTTAGCATTTATTCTAAATTACATTGTGTTATTAAAATGAAAACTTGAAAACTTATACTTTGTTTCAGATATGACGTTATATTGATAAGTTTAAAATTCGTAATGGAAAGTAGTCCTGTGACGTCACAATTGGTAAAAAATTAAATTGTATAGCCTCGAACAGAAAGAAAAAAAAAGGTTCATTTTGATTACGGATTAATATCTGGAAAAACTACTAAAATATTTATCTTCTTGTAAAGTGTGAAGTTATATTCTTGTGAAGTCTTCTAAGTGTAAAAGAAATTTTACATAATCGTCTGCCTGATATAAGAAGAAAAACAGTATTCCTCTGACGTCACAGTTGGTAAAATTGCGGTTTTTAACCTCGAACCGAAAAACAGAATAGGGTCCATTTATTTAATTCATTTTGTTTTATCACGTGAAAATCTTCCAGTTGAAAATTAATTACAGAAGATAAATAATTATTCCGGTTTTTTTATTTTTTGGCAACGAAAAAAGAAAGATGATTAAATATTATGGAAAATTTTTCAATTTATTCTGTATGAAAAATAGTGAAATTTTGAATTATTAAGAAAAATATTTGAATAAAATAAATAAAAATTAGCCTATGTTCATTTCAAGCCAATAATCTATCTATATACAAAAATTCAAAGACATTAAACCATCCGTTTTGAGGCCAAGTTCATTCCAATTTTCGGACACACTTTCACATTTATAATATATATAAGGATATAAGGATAAGGCTTTATCTTTACATCTTATCTCCACAAAATTACATCTCATAGTTTTTTTTTTTTTTTTTTTTTTTTTTTTTTTTTAAAGAAATTGGTAGTGAATTGTTGAGTAAAAAATTTGGAAGTTCCTCCTGGTGAGTCGTGTGCCCCACGTTGGGAATTACTATTCTACAGGGGCTGTGCAAATATAACGTTATCAACTTTTTGATAATTTTGGACCTACTCGACCCCTCCCCCTTTCTACATCATACGTTATCATCCATCGAATTCCCCCCCCCCCCTCTCAGTAATGATATCCTTATCCAGTGTAAAATTTTTTTGATTTTCAAAATTTATTTCTTTTATTTGAAGTAATATACAAAATAGTTACTTTTTTTTTTTTTTTTTTTTTTTTTTGCATATTTTATTCTTTCAGATGAAGCGCAGTCAATAAAACATTATCTTTGTATCAAATAACACTTAAAAGAAATAGTAACTGTAAGAATTCGCCTTACAAATGTACAAGAGAAGAAAGAAAGAAGTGATAACTTATCTTAATAAATATCTCGGGGCTGCATTCTTCTTTATAAACTTTTTATTACTTGAAAAGACGACACTTACAAATATAACACTAACGCACACACATTATATACAAATAAAGCTTTTACATAATTCTGGCGCACGCCACCATCACAAGATATAAACCACAGTTTTTCAACCAACATTCGAATATCACTAAGAAAAGAACATTTTTAATAGAACTAGTGTTGCCAGATTTCTTTTAAACGAGAAATATTACAACTACATTTTTTTAATTTAGCAAAACTCAGGTCACGTGACGCGTGAGTCTATTTTTTTTTATTATTATTCCTTTGGAAAGCGCGTGTTACATCCTCCCCCTCTGTTTCCGATCTACGTCTCGGAGAGGAAACAGGATGCTTTTTTGGTCTTCCTCTTTTTCTCAAGGGTGCAACTGGAATAGTTTCAGATTCTTGGAAAGGCAACAAGGCAGAAACGTGGTAAGATCCAATTCGTTCAGTAGGATTTTCTAGACTAGCAATGTCATATGTCACTAGTGACTTTTGAGTCAAAATTATGTATGGGCCATCTCTCTTAGGCATTAATTTTGATGTTTTATTTCTACTTGCATTGCTAACTGGGTGTAGGTTAATCCATACCTTTTCACCAGGCTGGAAATATACTCGTCTATGATTTTTATTGTAATATCTCTTCCGCTGTTTCATTTCATCAGGCTCTTTCACATTTTTCGAAATATTTGTAAAAGGTTTAAGATATGGGGTCTTCGCTCCCCCTGGTTGAAAACATTTTTCATACTTTTTCGGAATATCTTTAAGTTTCTTCCTTTCATTGGAATTTAAATTTTTGCCTAAATCTTTACGTAAGGCATACGGACAGACTTCGACCGCTTCGGTACACGTACTATTTTGTACTTCATGTTCTTCTACAAAATAAAACTTTTTATGAGGTTTGTCCCTAAAATGCCATCTTTTGTTAGCTATGTCTAACACTATGTTAGCTTTGCACAGGAAGTCCATTCCTAAAAGAGTTCTATTACCTTTGGCATTTGGGAATACAATAAGCTCTGTTTTGAAAACTCGGCCTTCAATCTTTACACGCACAGTGGCAGAAAGAGTTTTTCTAGCCATCGTAGTTCCATCAGCTAATGTTACTTCATGAGTATGAGGTTTCATTGCAACACCAGCTTTCAAAAATAATTTATACATACGTTCTCCTGCAATAGAACGATTCGCTCCTGTATCTGCACAGACCAATACCTTCTTATTGCAGATCGTAATAGGTACATTTAGAGCTGAAACTGTTGAGGTATTTAAACTATACAGCTTAAGACGTTGAGCTTGCACTGTTTGCTTCTTAACCATAGGGGAACAATCTGGGCATTTCTTCTTTATAAATCCCACTTTGCCACAACCATAGCAGAATATCTCGGATTCTGAGCGACGATTATCAAACGTGGGGGAAGATCTGTCTTCTTTTGGAGGCTTACTCTGCTTCCAAGTATTTTCTCGGCGAAAATACGCTTTTTTCTCCTGGGGTACAACCGAATCTTTTTTAGAAAACGTAGACCTGATAGTATCATACGCATCTAATTTTCCGGCAAGGTCGACTGGTGAATTTAAATTTTCCCAATCATCTAACATATGTTGTTTGCATTCGACAGGCACGCGCCTTTTCATCTGATCCGCTATGATCAGATCTTGAAGAGCTTCAAAAGACGTTACATTTAACTCTTTAAGCCAGTTTTCAAAGTAAGCACGTAACTCGAAGTAATAATCTCTCCAAGTAATTTCTTTATCTTTGCAATGCGTGAAAAACAGCTGCCTAAACCTTTCAGCGCTAATTTTAAACCTTTTTAGAAGTAGACCTTTAACATGTGAAAAAGCTGAAGCGTTATCTTCTTTTTCACGAGCAATAAGCGTAGATATAGAAGAGGGTACAACACTGAGTAAATAAGAAACCCAGAGGTGTTCTGGTACCTTCGAAAGCTTTAACTGTCGTTCCAGGAGCACCAGAAACAATGTTACATCATCTGTCTCTGGTTTAAATGTAGGCAACAGCTTCTGGATATCTATTTTACTCTCTGGATGAGACATTATCCCTGCCGCATTACCACCTACCGCTCCACTGGAAACACTGTGGCTCTGAGCCTGTAACTTAAGCTTCTCAAGCTCAAAATTCATCTCAAACTTTTTTAATTCCAGTTCTTCCGAACGACGTTTTTCTTCTACTTCTAATTTACGCGGTTCTAATTCAGCTGCTTTTTCCTTTTCCTCTAAGTCTCGTTTACGCTGTTCTTCCTCGCGAGTCGCAATTTGGTTTCTGACTAACGAATTTACGAAATCAACTTCATACGAGGGAGAGGATTTAATCTTATCACGCAATGTGACAACAGTCATAGAGGGTTGTACATCTAAATTCATTTCTAAAGCGATCTGAAATAGGTCTTCTTTTCGTGCTTTGTTGAGGTCGGACATTCTTACCTTCAGCAAAACAACAAAATATATACCCCACAAATGCTAAAAATTCGATTTAAATAAATTGTTCCCCGGACGTGAGCTTTGCTTTACAACTCATATAAACAAGACATTAATAAAACAAAACAGTGAACTTTAACGTTAGCAAAATATACTTTTAAAATAATTAAACTTCATAAAACTTCATAAAAGTATCTTTAAAATTTAAACTTTATTATTTTTTTTAAGAAAATATACTTTAAATTACGTGTCATTTAATCAAAACATTATTTTAACTGATATAAAACTAGTACTGAATTGTTGGCAACATTCATAAACAATGTTCTAAATAAGTCAAAACATATCTGAATAATTAAAATGTCAAGCAATATTATTATCATATTATCAAGACAAGACTACGTAATATAGTTTTTTTCAATATAACTTTAAAAGAAAAGAAAGTCTTATTTCATAAAAATAAATAAATAAATAAATGCAAAAACTTACTCAATCTGTTTTAAAAATCGTATTCAATGCTATTTCACAATATATCAGGAACTCTAAATTAAATGCTTAAAAATAACAACAGAACACTCAAATAGAATTTCTAATTAAATTCTGTTATCTTGCGAAACCAACAACAAAACAAACAAAAAATAATAAACGCATACCATATGACACTTGAAATACAAAGTATAAATACCTTTTAATATATTTTTCCCTTTTTTTCACTCAATTTATTTCCCTATTTGTAAAAAAAAAAAGAAAAATAACATCAACGTAAATAAATGCTTATTTTATTATTTATCAACCCTTTTTTTTTTTTTCTTTTTTATTCGAAGTAAGGAAAGTTGTTATTTAATCAAGATAAAAATTAAACATGCATGCAGAGAATGAAAATAAACAAAAGAATAAAAAATATAAGCATGGGGAGGGAAGGGGAATTACACAATACATAAATAAATTGTAAAGTAATCAATAAATTAAAACTAATATGTGGTATGCAAAATGTTACAGACAGGTAAAATGTGGTAACTTGCGAAAAGAATTATAGATACTTTAAAACTTGGCTTACTTATTGAAAATATATGACAAAAGTATCGAACTTTAAAATGTTCCAAAATAAACACATATAAGATGAAACGACGATGACTGAAGCAGAAAATTAAAAAAATTCAGTCCGTAGAACATATATCACAAACAAATGAAAATGGCGCTTGGCATAAGATTATTCCGTAAAAATTTTTTCACAAACGAAGAACGAGAACTTTAAAGGCACAGAACATGCAAGCTTTGAAGAACACATTTCACAAACAAACGAGCAACGACTGCTCGTGCCATTTTCTTGCATTAAACATGCATGCATTTTTATTTCGTGCGTATTTCACAATCGAATGATTTCACATCAACGAAACAAACTTGCTATGTTAATCATTTAAAATATACTTCACAAACAGACGAGCACGACCGTTCGAGCCATTTTTTTTTTTTTCATTCTTATTAATCATATTTCATTATCAAAGAACTTTTCTGGAACTAAGATTGCTGAATACTTTGGAATTGATTCGTAGCCCGAAGTTGGGTAGCCATTTTGTAAGAATTCGCCTTACAAATGTACAAGAGAAGAAAGAAAGAAGTGATAACTTATCTTAATAAATATCTCGGGGCTGCATTCTTCTTTATAAACTTTTTATTACTTGAAAAGACGACACTTACAAATATAACACTAACGCACACACATTATATACAAATAAAGCTTTTACATAATTCTGGCGCACGCCACCATCACAAGATATAAACCACAGTTTTTCAACCAACATTCGAATATCACTAAGAAAAGAACATTTTTAATAGAACTAGTGTTGCCAGATTTCTTTTAAACGAGAAATATTACAACTACATTTTTTTAATTTAGCAAAACTCAGGTCACGTGACGCGTGAGTCTATTTTTTTTTTATTATTCCTTTGGAAAGCGCGTGTTACATAACTATTTAAAGATATTTTATTTTAGTTTTTTGTTATATAATGCATTTAACAGTACTAAAGTCTTGTTGCACATGCATCGAACGGAAGTGTGGTGGGGGAGTAGATCGATATTCTCATCAACAAAACAAGTGGATAACATTCTGTCCCTTTTTCTTTTATTTATTAGCAAAGACAAGCTTCATTTCAAATGTACTTCACATATGGTTTTTGGAACTATGATTGTATATGCATACATATGTGAAGAAGTATAAGAATGTCAAATGTTAGGCTATTCCATATTTTTTAATTAAATAATTTTATAATAATTTATTGATTTTGACAATAGCTTTGTATTTTTATAAAAATAGACAACCGACTTAAAAAAAAAGATAACATACTATTTTAAACCAAAGATCATGTCACAAATAAAAAGAGAAAATTTTGATTGGATCAAAAAAAATATCGATGTCAAAAGACACCTCCCTCCTTCCCTCAGAGATATCTTATGATATTATGCGCCAGATCTTTCCTACCCCCCCTAAAATGTTAACGTTATATTTGCATAGTCCCACAGTCATCACTACTGCAATATATACCATTATATGAATAAGTTATATGTGTTTAAAATAAATAATGGAGAGGCAAAAAATTCTACATTTAATGAAATTTTCATTATATTGCACCAGTTTTTTCTTAGATTTCATCAAAAGATTTTAAAAAATATTATGCACTCATACTTATATTCCGAATGCAATGTAGTCAAGATATAATATATTTTTGTGTCATAAAGGTATTACAATTTGCTTCGATTAAAGTACCTTGAACAAAATAATCGTGTGTCAAAACTGTCATAAAATAAATTCATTCAGAAAATAAACACATCAATTTTTGCAATATTTTTTATTACATGAGAGATTTTTATTACATGTTTTACAAAATTATCATACATGCATTGAATACATCGTATTACATGTACTGAAGTACAATTGTTTATGTATGGCTGAATGACTAAATTACCTTTTCGTATTGTATGGCACGATTGTTCTACAATCCTGTTGCGAAATGATAGACTTTTTCTGCAATCAAAAAAAAAAAAAAAAAAAAAAAAAAAAAATGAAAATCTGCGGCATTTTACTGAACTCGGCTGCATTTCAGCCTACCTTGATACCATGTCAGACAGACAAGTGGTGGAAACCAGCCTGTCTTCATGTGATAACGTGAAAATTTTAGAAAATTCAAAGTTAATATAGATTAATATCTAAATGAATAATACCGTAGCAGTTTTATAAACTACTTTGCCAATTAGCTAAAAATACTAATTGTTTTAATTATTTAAAAACAAAAGCATCTGTAAATATTCATAAATTTTAAATACAGACAGTCAAATATATCTTAAATTACTATTGAAAATCATTTCGTTAAGATATTGTAAAAGCTCTTCAAAATTATCTTTCTAAATCTTGTTTTGATTTAGTTACAATGGCACCACGTGCAATAATGTCAAAATGGCTGATTATTAAAAATAAATTATTCTTTTAACGAGCATCACATTGCCATTACAAATGTAACACTTTACAATTCAGACATTTAACAATCACATTTTTAATAACTTACACAAAATAATGATTCACATTTAATGACTAACATAGACCATCAAACAAAAAATAGTAATAACAGATATGCAGACATTCCAAGGTTAAGACAAACAAGTGGAAACTTTGTGAAGGAACAATGGCACTAAGGTCTCCTCTTGAGCCTCTGTATGAGCACCAGTCTATACATGTGATAACATACATGAAAAAACAATAGCAGGAAATAAATATAGTTGGATCTCCTAAAGAAAGCATTGTATACAGGAACGCCATTTTAAAATCTTTTTGGGGAGGGGAACTTTTTCTTTTTTTATCTTAACAGGCTACTTCAATCAAATGAAAAGACCCTTTCATTAATGCTAATCCAATGGAAGAAATTTATGAAGTAATCTTGGTCGTATTTCAATATTTTTAAATGTTTTTTTTTTCTTCAACAGATAGTTAAGATCTATCTGTATGCATGCCCTTTTTTTTTTTTTTTTTTTTTTTTTCTTTTTTCTCTAACTTTCTCGATTTTGATCACACATCTTTTTAATGAAGGCATTTTCAATCCCGGAACCGATAATCAAAATCGAGAAATTAAAAACGGCTTGCATGCAAATCAATCTCAGCTATCTAATGCAATAAAAAATGAAATGAAATGAAATGCTACCGAAATATCTTTATAAATGTCGTTCATAGGATTAGCGTTAGAGAACGGGCCTTTTCATTTGCCTGAAATAGCTGCTTAATGAGCAGAGCTGAGAAGCAATTGATACAATTGTATTCTCACTCATTATATATACAAGAGTATATATTTGGGCTTCTCGGAGTACAGAAAAAAACATTTTTTTTTAATTGATAACTATAATCGATTTTTTACATTTAATATATATTTTAGAATGCGAGCTTACAATATCAAAAATTATATTTATTTGAAAAATAGCATTTATGCATTTAAAGGGTCTCAGGATTACTAAAGTTTCAAAAACTTTTAAATAATAATTTTTTTTAGGTATTAAACTACTAGGGCCATTTTTACCATTCGCTTACATTTCATGGTAACAAACTTGACAATAACGGATTTGACATTTCAAATAAAACTAAAAAAAACTATTAAAATGAACTAGCTTGTATATTTTCTAACTTAGATAATAATTTACACACCTTCTAAAACTATTTAGTAAACTTACTTAGCAGCTTACATTTCATCGCTTACATTTCATGGTAACGGACTCGACAAGTAACGGACTTGACATTTCAAATAAAATTATTAGAAATTAACTAGCTTGTATAATTTCTAACTTAGATAATACATACCTTCTGAAACTATTTAGTAAACAATATATAATTACAAAAGTGCAAAAATCATTACTTTAATATTAAAATTAACGGTAACAGACTGGACAGTGAAAAAAATACCAACCTTGATAAGAGCTTATTCTTGCCACTATTACATTGCTTCACAATTGAAGAGTGAAAAATGGCAAGTAGTTGTTGCGTGAATAGTTTAACTATACCCCCGAATATTTGCTGCTAACTTTAGGCAGAATTCGAAACCTATTTTGACTAAAATAATCACAAGGTAACGGACTTGACAAAAAGTGAGGGAGTGAGTGAGGATTTTCTGTAAGAAATTAACAGAAATCTTTTGATTTCTGTTAATTTCTTACAGAAAATGTCTTTTGTAATATTTTTTCATTAATATAGAACACTAACAAAACATATTTAAAATAATTAAACCTTTTTATTTAAAAAAGTTAGCTCAAATTAAAAAAAACACAGTTAAAAACATAAAACTTGGAATGGGACAGGCATAACTGCACCCGCCCAATAACTGAAGTTGCATTTTCAAAACTTTGATGTAATTTTTGTCCAAATGAAATTTTTGGGCATAACGCACATGATATTTCAAAAACTTTTCAATATTTTTCCATCAGATTTTCAACACATATGTTTTATTTTAGTCAGCATAAACTGAACCTAAAGTTTTATTTTTATTGCTCAAAAAAAAAAATTTTTTTAGGCGTTTATATTGTTGAAATTTTGAAAATTTTGCATTAGTTAAATACAATCTTCTATTAAAACTATAAAAAGGCTTTAAATACAAATTTATTTATTTCAAGGTAATTATTATAATCTGAATATAAGTAGGCATCAAAAATTACCTTCTAGTTGCAAAATTAATTTTCTAAACCTGCGCGTAAACTGTTATACCAATTTTCTGCTTGTCAAATATCTGACAGTTTGGAGCACTCTGCAAATGCTAATTCTGCATCTTGCAGTTTTTTAAATACGTGATATAAAAGAACATATTTATATCTTTTATCCCAGTAAGACTTTTGTTTTAAAATTATATACATTTAAGATATTAAAATTATCTAAAATTGGTCTTTTTTAATATTTTTCCAATTTTAAGAATCCTGGAACCCCTTAAATAAACGTTTGAAATTTTATTAAAAACTATTGTTTTGTATCGGCGTCGCTCCAAGAATTAGCCGAAGAAATCGTCAAAGATCGTAATTTAGTATCAGTCTTATATTCTGATCATTTCATTGTCTTAAGAGTGCATAGTTTAAATAGGTGTCTTAAATTTATGTTTTACATATAATACAATATTTTATTTATTTATTGGAGATTGCTTTAATTTTGTTATGAATTATAAGCTGGAAACGTATGCTGAGCTATTTTATCAATTTAAATGCAAACGGACTAATTTTTCGTAATTGTATGCACGCAATAAAAATAGATTTTCAAGAAATTCATGCTTGAAAATTATTTTAAAAACACAAAAATAACCGAGTCAATTTCGAAGCATTTTTCTAAAAAAATGCGACCCAGTTTTCAAACAAATTTAATTTCAAACTACTTGTTTTCCCTATTAGAAGATGTAAAATTTTAAAATATACAATGTTTTACAAGTTTAAAAAAATAAAAAATGTCTGGTGTTGCCACTGTCAAAATGGCGTCAGCGTTGAGAACAGACACGTTTGTCATTTACAATACATAAGATAGCCACTTTAAAATAAGTCAAAGTATTCGTTGATGATAAATGCATCTCACTTTTAAAAATGTACACACATTTATTGATAAATTATTCATTTATTTGTTTATCAATATAAATTATCATGCCAGATTTGATTAAAATTTAATCTTAATGTTTCAATTATAATCAAGTCTGACAAGATAATATATCTTTTATGTATTTTCTGATTTTTATTTTATCTTCTGACCTGTGATTATTTCTGGAGTTTGAAATATCAAATACATTGGATGGAAGGGGAAAGGCGGAAGAATAGAAATACTGTCCAATCCAACCTTCCCTAAATGGCGCCCCTTATTGTATTTTTTTATACCAATTGCTTTCTTGACATCTGTATAGGTTACATAATAGCTTGTCCGAATGAAGACAACAGTGTTTTTCATCTATTAATCAGTCAGTCCAGAAGCATTTGTAAAAATCTCAGGAAACAGTGTTCTTATGGTGGAGGAATCAAAACCATCCTTTCGACGTTTCTTCCACAATTTTCGAGTCATACTGATCTGTGCACTGCAAAATAAAATAGAAAAACAATGTATGAAAAAAAAAACTGCGAATGATTGGGTTGGTAATTGTATATTTGATTGATAGCACCCTATGTTAATAAAAACGTTCAAAAAAGTCATTTTAACATCCGAGCTTTTGGATTATAACGCAGACGCCAGTTATCACTTTAGAATGTACAAAAAGAAGTCAATTAACATCTTAGGAAAAAAAAAACACCGAAAACACTAGTGATAGTTAAAAATTAAAATAATACACTTTGTAAAAATCACCATAAAATGAAAAACAAAGTAGGACGCGTTTTCAGCTAAAATAATTACAGCTCGTCATAAGCGGAAGCATACACGTGTCCGTAAGGGGACAATGTCAGAGATAAACTCATCACCCAGTTCATAACTGACACTGCCCCCTTACGGACATGTGCTTCAGCTGATGACGAGCTGTTATTGTTTTAGCTCGAAACTCGTCCTATTTTGTTTTTCATTTTATGGTGATTTGTACAAAGTGTATTATTTTAATTAATTAATCTCTTATACACCAATAAATTATTTAATTGTAAAGCTATTTGCCCTTTTCCATAAAATATATTGAAAAATTAAACAGAATTGAAGAATTTTAACCTTTGTGTTCGAAAGAAGGCGAAATTTTCTGTAAAGGGGGGCAAGATTTAGTTGGGTATTTTGTGTTTGTTGTTTTTTACATAACGGAATTAGGTCGAAACATGGAAGATTCTCACCCCTATATTTTCGCGGGTGTCTAATGGTCCCTTAAAATATGGGAAATGTGGAATAATCTCAACATGATACATTATTTTTTTCTTCAATTTTTTTTTCTTGTAATTTGTTCTTTTTTTAATCGCCGAATTTGACCTCTGTTTAACACCTGTTTGCTGATGGAACAATGTTCGTTTTACCTCCAAGGTTAACAGTTTTGCAAGCTTTGTTTCTTACTCATTGATCGAAAAAAAAATTCTAGAAAGTGTTCCATCATATTTTCAGAATGAAAGAAAAACCTTGAAAGGGCAAAAGTTGCCTGCAATACAATATTAGAGTCACACTTGTTGCATAATATTAAGAATACATTTCATAATAACAAGGATAAATAAATAACAAATGTAATTTTCATCTGTAAAAGTTTCAGGGCTAAAAAAAAATTTCTTGTGTCTTTTTTTATTTCTTTTTATAGCATAAGGAACTGATTCAATTTTTACTTTCTTTTATCTATAATTAAAGTAAGTATTGCAATAGAATTTTCTTTCGACAGATTTACACGTCTTAGGCGTTAGAGATGCCGAAAAATTCGTTTTTAGAAATTGCCTGTCTATGCATGTGTGTATCACTACGTATCATCAAAAAATGTATGAAATTAGGATTAGAACTGAACCAAAATTCATATGTATGTTTTTGACAATGGCCAGCAAGTCCTAGTTGAAAATCGAATATTCCTCCAAAAGGGGTTGCTGTGATAGCAATTTTGGTACAATTTTCATTAATGTACCACTGAAAAATTTATGAAAATAGGCATGGAAATGAATTAAATTTCATATATATCGCACCCTTGTTACAAGAGTGCCACAACTCAAAAATAAGGCTATTTGAGTTACGACTGTTATTCTATGTGGTTTATTCCTCTAACAAACATATAAAGCAGACGATACTTAAAATCCAGCTATTGGGCAGCAGTTGAGATTGCAACATGCCCATTGAGCTTACTATAACCAAGAAACAGTTTTTCTTATTTCCTAAACAACGAATTTGAGTTATGACACTTCTATAGCAAGGTTGCGATATGTGCAATGGCCAGCAAATCCTAGTGTAAACGGAGATCTTTTGGATAACCCTGTCAATACTAATGCAGAAAAAACGTTCAAACTGAAGACTATGATTAAGCGGCTTATTCTAATAAAAGATGTTCATTTTTATGAGAATAGCATGTATACTCGTACAGAAATTAACGTTTTTATGAAAGCAGTCCCAAATTTTGCCAAGTTTTTCTTATAATTTACAGTGTTCTTAATGTAAAAAAATGCTAGTTTCAGAAAACATGACAGACAACATTGTACATAATACCTTGTAATCAGAATAAAAAATAATAATAATTGTATTAAAATGAACAGGTTTACAAAATAATGTGTTAACTAAATGTATAGTGCAACTTTTGCGAAAATCTCAAAAACATAGCTTCAAAATTTTGAAAATTATCGTTGATAGAATAAGCTCAAAATCCGTTATTCCCAAAATGAAAAAATATTATGAGGGGCTGTATCCATATATCCATTGATTTGTGTCAACATAGCATGAACAATATTGCACGTACTACTGTATTTCGATACAGCCCTTCATCTTTTTGCTTCGTTTTGGGACCAACGGATTTTGAGCATGTTCTATAGATGATACTTTTCTGAATTTTCAAGCTACGTTTTTAGATTTTTACGAAAGTTGTTCTATACATTTAACTAAACCATTATGCAAATTATATTTTGATAGCGTTCCCGCATGCGCAGTGAAACATTATTTAGTAAACCTGCTCATTTCTCATAAAATTTTATTATTTTTTTAATTTTGATTACGGGGTATTATTTACAATGTTATTTGTCATATTTTTCGGGTTTTTTTTTTTTTTTTTTTTTTTTTTTTTTTTTTTTTTTTTACATTAAGAACTCTGAAAATTATAAGCAAAAAAACTCAGCAAATCTGGGATTGTTTTTCTAAAAATCTTAATTTCTCTACGAATATACACACTATCCTCATAAAAAGGAACACAATTTATTACAATAAGCCACTTAATCACAGTCTGCAGATTGAACGCTTTAGCTACATTAGTTTTGATAGTGTTATCCAAAAGATCTTCGTTCTTTTTCAATTTGTTGATGGTCTCCTGTGGGATTTCTCAAAAAAAAATGCGCTGAAATATATGACCTGTTCTATTCTATTTAGACACCTGGGACACCTAGAATAGACACCTAGAATAATTCCTCATGTATTTTTCTAGATATTTAACAAAACGTATGAAAAAGTAAGTATTCGATCATTAATGGCCATATAGTCATAATGTATACAATAGCAGATAATATCTAAAATTAAATCTCGAGAAACATTGTTCAAATTACGTTAACATTGTTCAATAAACATTGTTTAATAAACATTGTTCAAATTACATTAAAGTTTAAAAGTAGATTTTATGCATATTTCTTACCGTTCCTCCCATGCAAACAGGAAGTTGATCTTTGTCAATATGTTCGGTTATTGAGTTTTTGTCGACGAACACTACTCTACTTAAATGTTTTTCCGGGATCCAGTTCTTGATTATTTTCCATATGGCTGCGAAAGAATAACAAAATAATAATTATATAAAATAAACTTTTTCAAAAAAAATATAACCGACTTCAATCAACGCTCTAAAAAGAGTTAAATAATTCTTTAAAATACCCTAATGATGAATTGTTATCTAATAATCACACATCAGATATCATGTACCGACAAAAAAATGGTTATAAGTTTAATACATAGAACTTAATATCCAGCAAATATGGTTTTTCGACAGAATATTTTTTACAAGAGATTAATTTACATATTTTTGATTTAATTTACGAATAGATACATATAAAAAGTAATGAATTACTTTTTGAAGTTGGTGCCAAACAATCACAATCAATAATGATTTTTACCATTTTATTTATGGTATTAGGCATAATATAACCACAATTCTTACTATACTTACAATAGTTTGGCACCAACTTCAAAAAGTAATTCATTACTTTTTATATGTATCTATTCGTAAATTAAATCAAAAATATGTAAATTAATCTCTTGTAAAAAATATTCTGTCGAAAAACCATATTTGCTGGATATTAAGTTCTATGTATTAAACTTATAACCATTTTTTTGTCGGTACATGATATCTGATGTGTGATTATTAGATAACAATTCATCATTAGGGTATTTTAAAGAATTATTTAACTCTTTTTAGAGCGTTGATTGAAGTCGGTTATATTTTTTTTGAAAAAGTTTATTTTATTTCTTACTTTTTAGTTATTTATACCGTAATACTTAGTTTAATCGGTTGGATAGTTGCGGTGTAATCGGTGAACATATATATAAAAAAAAAGTACATACGCGGTCGAATTGATGATAACCTTCTCTCCCTTTTTAAGTCAGTTAAAGAAATTATAATACGGAAAAAATAATGTATGTTATACATGGATGTTAGGAATGGGGTTCGAACCCACGATCCCTTTCGAGAACCAAAGCTTAAATCGGGCGCCTTCGACCGCTCGGCTATCCTGACTGCAATTTAAACAGTGAACAACGCCATATTACTTTTCGCAAGTCTATTATTTTAGCACATTTTCACTGATAAAGTACTGAGTTGGTAAAAGATCTCTGATACTCTGTGCTAACGGTTAAAAACAAAATATTCTTAATAGCATAATTAGTATTTAATTTGTAAAATATATCTGTAAAAAGAATAATACGGAAAAGGCTTTTGTATATATGTATGTCAGGAGTGGGGTTCGAACCCACGTTCTCTTTCGAGAACCAGAGCTTAAATCAAGCGCATTAGACCGCTCGGCTATCCTGATTGCAATCAAGTCAGGAAACTTATTCAAGGTCATGTTATTTTTCGCAAGACTTAATTTAGCACTCTTTCACTGATAAAGTATTGAGGAGATAAAAGATCTCTGATTCTCTGTGCTAACGGTTAAATACAAAATATTCTTAATAACATAATTAGTATTTAATTTGTAAAATATATGCGTAAAAATTATAATGTGGAGAAAGGTTATTGTATGCATGCAAGTCAGGAGTGGGGTTCGAACCCCCGCTCTCTTTCGAGAAACAAAACTTAAATCAGGCGCCTTAGACCGCTCGGCTATCTTGACTACAATCTATTCGGTGAACTTATTCAACGTCATATTACTTTTCGCAAGTCTATTATTTTAGCACTCTCTCACTGATAAAGTATTGAGTTGGTAAATTATCTCTGATACTCTGTGCTAACGGTTAAATACAAAATATTCTTAATAGCATAATTAGTATTTAATTTGCAAAATATATGTGTAAAAATTATAATACGGAATAGGTTGTTGTATACATGTATGTCGGAAGTGGGGTTCGAACACACGCTCTCTTTCGAGAACCAGAACTTAAATCAGGCGCCTTAGACCGCTCGGCCATCCTGACTTCACTCCATGGTGGAAACTCATTCAACAGTTTTAATTAGCGAAAAATTACTAATTTTAATAGTTTTTGCCCGTTTACTAAAAAATTACTGAACCAATTTCTATGAAATGGAAGTGGTACCAATCCGAGAGTAAATTCTTTAATTTAACACCAAAACCAAATTAATCAGTTGGATAGTTTCGGCGTAATCGGTGAACATACATTAAAAAAATACTAGCAGGGGTGACCGAGCTCAGCTCGGTCAAAATTAACTTTGTGTTCAACTCGATATAGTATTATTACTGTAAAACATGTTATTAATAATAGTATTATTTATAAAAACAATCAACTATGTTTGTATGCACATGTTCATAAATTTTACTTTATTTTAAAATTTACAAAGAAAGGACATCAATCCAAATCACTTCTATAGCTCGACTCTGATTAGTTTAACTATGCATTTCGAAGACTATTAAGAATGTATAAGAAATTTCTTCACATTCTGAAAGACAATATTTTTTGCCAGATATAACCAAATTTGGACACATTCTTTCATTTGGCGCCAAATATGTGTTTTGGTTTCGTAACCTTAATAGTCGATTTTTCGGCCAAATTTCGTCAGTATTTTGTCAAATATCGCCAACTTATTGGCTTTTGCCATAGTCTCGTGATCCTGACCCTTTTTTACCCAAATGATCCACTAATCACATATGATCAAACATGTGACTTAGCTCAATGGTCTTCAGGTAATCAAAAACAGTAGAGTATAAAATGTCGTTTAAGCCATTTCTTAAGTAAAATTAGCATGACAGCATTCAGCAATGAAGCGATATGACCCACTAATATAATTTTGTTTAATATGCAACTCAGCTCAATAGTCTTCTCGTGACAAAAGACGTTCCATTGCAAAATTTAGGTAAAATTGACTGAGTCGTTGTTATATATAATTAGAATGACCCGAACCCATTAAGACCTAAAACGACCCACTAATTGAATTGTTACGTGCATGTGTCCTATCTCAATGGTTTTCTTTTGCCCGAAAACGATATAATAGAAAATATACTGAAAATGGTGAGAACAATTTTCTAGATAAAATTAGAATGACCCACAAATGACCCTTATATCGAAATCTCTCGAAAATGTGACTTAGTTCATTAATTTTTGCGTGCCGAAAAACGTTAAATACAAAATTTAGATAAAATCGATTGAGCCAATTTTTAGGTATAAATAGTTTGACCTTGACCCATTATGACCCAAAATGACTCATTAATTGAGTTTTCTGAAACATCTGACCTAACCGAATGATTTTCTTGTGTCCGAAAACGATAGAATATAAAATTCAGTCAAATTTGCGCGAGACATTGTCTAGAAAAAATTAGAATAACCCAAAAGTGACCCATTGATCGAAATTTCTCGAACATGTGACATAGCCCAATGATTTTCTCGTGCCAAAAATATGCTGTATACAAAATTTCGTTAAAATCGATTCACCCATTCTTTAGATATAGCTTGACCATGACCCATCATGACCCACAAATGACCCTTATAATCGAAATCTCTCGAACATGTGACTTAGCCTATTAGTTTTCTCGTGTATAAATATTGTTACACTCAAAATTTCGTTAAACTTGATCCTGCCGTTCTTTAAATATAAATAACTTGACCCAGACCCTTTATGACCCATTAATCGAAATTTCTCGATCATGTGACCTAGCTCAATGATTTTCTCGTGCCAAAAAATGTTGTATACAAAATTTCGTTAAAACTGATCCACGTGTTCTTTAGATATAGCTTGACATGACCCGTTATGACCCATCATGACTCATAATATAATGACCCATAACCTCTTATAATCGAAATCTTTCAAACATGTGAGATAGCCCATTAATTTTCTCGTGTCAAAAAACTTACATACAAAATTTCATTAAATTTGATACTGTCGTAGTTTACATATAAATAGCTTGACCCAGACCTTTTATGACCCAAAATGACCCAGTAATCGAAATTTCTCGAACTGAGACCTAGCCCAATAGTTTTCTCGTGGTAAAAAAATGTTGTATACAAAATTTCGTTAAAATCGATCCACCTGTTCTTTAGCTATAGCTTGACTATGACCCATTATGACCCATCATGACCCACAAATGACTCTTATAATCGAAATCTCTCGATCGTGTGAGCCCATTAGCTTTCTCGTGTCAAAAAACTATTACAGGCAAAATTTCGATGAAATTGATTCTGCGGTTCTTTAAATATAAATAGCTTGACCCAGACTCTTAATGACCCAATATGACCCATTAAATTTTTTTCTCGAGCATGTAACCTAGCCCAATGTTTTTCTCGTGCCCGAAAACCATAGAATGCAATTTTTAGTCAAAATTGCGTGAGAAAATCTCTAGATAAAAATAGCATGACCCACAATGACCCCAAAAATGACCCACTAACCGAATTTTCTCGAACATGTTACCTAACCCAATGGTCTTCTGGTAATCCAAAACGATAAAATGTAAAATTTGGTCGAAATCGTTAGAGCCGTTTTTTAGATAAAAATGGCTTGACCCATAATGACCCCAAAATGACCCAATAATCGAAATTTTTCGAACATGTGACCCAGCCCAATAGTTTTCTCGTGCCAAAAAACGATTGGTTACAAAATTTCCTTAAAATCGATCCAGCCGTTCTCTAGATATAAATAGCTTGATCTTGACCCATTATGACCCAAAACGACCCAATAATCGAATTTTCTCGAACATGTGACCTAGCCCAATGGTCTTCTCGTGCCCGAAAATGGTAAAATCCAAATTTTTGCGAAAATCGTTAGAGCCGTTTTTGAGATAAAATTTACCCACACACACACAATTTTTGCTCGCATTATCTTATACTATAATGCGAGTAAAAATTGTGTGTGTGTGTGTGTGTGTGTGTGTGTGTCTGTGTGTGTAAATTTTATCTCAAAAACGGCTCTAACGATTTTCGCAAAAATTTGGATTTTACCATTTTCGGGCACGAGAAGGCCATTGGGCTAGGTTACATGTTCGAGAAAATTCGATTTTTGGGTCATAATGGGTCATAATGGGTCAGGATCAAGCTAGTTATATCTAGAGAACGGCTGGATCGATTTTAAGGAAATTTTGTATCCAATCGTCTTTTGGCACGAGAAAACTATTGGGATGAGTCACATGTTCGAAAAATTTTGATTAGTGGGTCATTTTGGGGTCATTATGGGTCAAGCCATTTTTATCTAAAAAACGGCTCTAACGATTTTGACCAAATTTTATATTGTATCGTTTTGGATTACAAGAAGACCATTGGGTTAGGTAACATGTTCGAGAAAATTCGGTTAGTGGGTCATTTTTGGGGTCATTGTGGGTCATGTTATTTTTATCTAGAGATTTTCTCACGCAATTTTGACTAAAAATTGCATTCTATGGTTTTCGGGCACGAGAAAAACATTGGGCTAGGTTACATGTTCGAGAAAAAATTTTAATGGGTCATATTGGGTCATTAAGAGTCTGGGTCAAGCTATTTATATTTAAAGAACGGCGTGATGGATTATAACAAAATTTTGTATGTAACAGTTTTTTGACATGAGAAAACTAATGGGTAAATCACATGTTTGAGAGATTTCGACTATGAGGGTCATTTGTGGGTCATGGTGGGTCATAATGGGTCATGGTCAAGCTATATCTAAAGAACAGGTGGATCGATTTTAACGAAATTTTATATGCAACATTTTTTTTGGTACGATAAAATCATTGGACTAGGTTACATGTTCGAAAAATTTCGATTAATGGGTCATTTTGGGTCATTAAGAGTCTGTGTCAAGCTATTTACATTTAAAGAACGGCGTGATGGATTATAACGAAATTTTGTATGTAACAGTTTTTTGACATGAGAAAACTAATGGGCTAAATCACATGTTTGAGAGATTTCGACTATGAGGGTCATTTGTGGGTCATGATGGGTCATAATGGGTCATGGTCAAGCTATATCTAAAGAACAGGTGGATCGATTTTAACGAAATTTTGTATGCAACATTTTTTTGGTACGATAAAATCATTAAACTAGGTTACATGTTCGAAAAATTTCGATTAATGGGTCATTTTGGGTCATTAAGAGTCTCGGTCAAGCTATTTATATTTAAAGAACGGCGTGATGGATTATAGCGAAATTTTGTATGTAACAATTTTTTGACATGAGAAAACTAATGGGCTAAATCACATGTTTGAGAGATTTTGACTGAGGGTCATTTGTGGGTCATGATGGGTCATAATGGGTCATGGTCAAGCTATATCTAAAGAACAGGTGGATCGATTTTAATGAAATTTTGTATGCAACATTTTTTAGGCACGATAAAATCATTGGGCTAGGTTACATGTTCGAAAAATTTAGATTAATGGGTCATTTTGGATCATAAAGGGTCTGGGTCAAGCTGTATATAACTAAAGAACGGCAGGATCAAGTTTAACGAAATTCTGTGTGTAACAATTTTTAGAAATGAGAAAGCTAATGGACTTAGTCATATATTCGAGAGCTTTCGATTATAAGGGTCATTTGTGGGTCATATGGGTCAATGTCAAGCTATATCTAAAGAATGGGTGGGTCGATTTTAACGAAATTTTGTATACAACATATTTTTGGCATGAGAAAAGCATTGGGGTAGGTCACATGTTCGAGAAATTTCGATTTGTGGGCGACTTTTGTGTCATTCTAATGTTATCTAGAAAACGTTTCGCACAATTTTGACTAAATTTTGTATTTTATCGTTTTCGGGCACAAGAAAATCATTGGGTTATGACAGATTTTTGAGGAAATTTGATCAATGGGTCATTTTGGATCATAAGGGGTCAGGGTCAAACTAACTATATCTAAAAAATGGCTCAATCGATTTTATCTAAATTTTGTATCTCATGTTTTTCGGCATGTTAAAACTAATAAGCTAGGCCACACGTTCGAGAGATTTCGATTATAAGGGTCATTTTTTGGTCATGATGGGTCATGCTAATTTTATATAGAAAATGGTACCCACCATTCTGACTATGTTTTGTATTATATCGTTTTGAGCAAGAGAAAACCTTTTGGCTTGGACACATGCTCGTGAAAATTTGATTAGTGGGTCATAATGAGCTAGGGTCATTCTAATTATATATAACAACGACTCAATCAATTTTACCTAAATTTTGAAACAAAACGTTTTTTGTCACGAGAAGACTGTTGGGCTGAGTCGCATGTTAAACAAAATTATATTAGTGGATCATTGTGCTTCATTGCTGAATACTGCCAAGCTAATTTTACCTAAAAAATGGCTTAAACAATTTTGATTCAATTTTATATTCTACTGTTTTTGATTACCTGAAAACGATTGAGCTATGCTTGATCAAATTTGATTAGTGGCTCATTTTGGGTAATACGGGTCAGGGTCACGAGAATATGGCAAAAGCCAATAACTTGGTGATATTTGACAAAATATTGGCGACATATGGCCAAAAAATTGACTATAAAAATTACGAAAACCAAAACACGTATATGGAGCCAAATAAAAGAATGCCTCCAAATTTGGCTATATCTAGCAAAAAATATTGTCTTTCAGAAAGTAAAGAATTTTTTTATACATTCTTAAGAGGATTCGATATGCATGGTTAAACCAATCAGAGTCGAGCTAAAAAAGTGATTTAGATCAATGTCCTTTCGTTGTAAATTTTAAAATAAAGTAAAATTTATAAACATGCGCATAAAAACATAGTTTTCTTATTGATTGTTTTTCTAAATAATACTATTATAAACATGTTTTACAGTAATAATACAGAGGTAATGATACAGTGAAAATACTATATCGAGTTGAACACAAAGTTAATTTTGACCGAGCTAAGCTCGGTCTCCCCTGCTAGTAGTATAAGATATACGCGATGAATTTATAACCTCCTCTCCTTCTTGACGTCGGTTAAAAAAATTCTTAATAGCATAATAAGTATTTAATTTGTAAAATATATACGTAAAAACTATAATACGGAATAGCTTCGGAAACTTATTCAATGTCATGTTATTTTTTGTAAATCAATTTTTTTAGCATTCTTTCACTGATAAAGTATTGAGTTGATAAAAGATCTCTGATACGCTGTGCTAACGGTTAAATACAAAATATTCTTAATAGCATAATTAGTATTTAATTTGTAAAATATATACGTAAAAATTATAATACGGAAAATTATTGTACACACGTATGTCAGGAGCGGGGTTCGAACCCATTGTCACTTTCGAGAACCAGAGCTTAAATCAGGCGCTTTAAACCGCTCGGCCATCCTGACTTCGCTCTATTGTAGGAACTAATTCAACAGTTTTGATTACCGAAAAAGCACTAATTTTAATAGTTTTTGCTTAATTACTAAAAAACTACTGAACCAATTTGTATGAAATGGATGTGGTACCAATCCGAGAGTAAGCTCTTTAATTTAACACCAAAACCAAATTAATCGGCTCCATAGTTTCGGAGTAATCGGTGTACATACATAAAAAAAAAAAATACATACGCGTCGAATTGATAACCTCCTCTCCTTTTTGAAGTCGGTTAAAAACTATTAATAGTAATTCAAAATTGCAGAAAAAAGCATAAATAAAAAAAAACCTCTCAAAATAATGTATTGACTCTTGACGATTTCCGGCATAGGCAAATTGTGTTTGTAAAATGAGAAATTATTAATTGACAACGGAATTTACAAGTGACATTTTTAGAACTTAAGAACTCCTTAATTTAAGCTTTCATTGTAAAAACAAAATTTTATGAAGATATTCTTGGTGCCGTTTGCAAATTTGAAATCAAAATTAGGAGTGCCCGATGTGGAACTCGTGTGGGGGAAGGTTTAACTGCTTTTAGTAGTCTCGCAGACCACTTTTAGGTAGATTTTTTACGAGACATTACCTATCACATTGTCCCTTATGTTAGAATTTATGAAAAAAATTGCAGATCTACGCCAATCATGACCCCTAGAACACAAAATCATCTCCTGCTCAAAACTTTATGCATAAACTTTTTAATGGACACGAAAATTTCCATAATTCTGCACATTTTTCTACCAAACTGATATGTAATATCAAAGGGCAGAAAATCTTGGTTAAGTTCTTTAATGGGAATAATCTGACCAAGGGGGTGGAAATGGGGAGGGGTTTTGTAAAAACCAATAAAATCGCATAACTTCTTAAGTTCTATGACGCATGACCTCTTATTGCTATGAAGCATATTGAATGATCTTAAAGTTATTACAACTAAGGAAAGGGCGAAAAATTTATGTAAAACAGATTTTTGCTATCATTAAAAGAAGCCTTCAGGGTCGAAAAAATAGGGTTTTAAGAAGAAAAATATTCATAACTTCGTCAGTTCTCAAGATATAAAATCCACTTAAATTTACTATAAACTTCTTGTTATTATCTAGAACTTTTTTTATTGACAAGTCTGAAAAAAACCAACTCTTACAAATAAATAAATAAAGAAATAAATAAAGAAATATATAAATGAAAACGAAAAAAAGGTGGCAGGGAAGTTGAAGAAGAAAAAATTTACATCATTAATTCTCAAGACATCAAATCCACTTAAATTTATTTATAAATTTTCTTAATATTAGCTACAAATTTTATGTTGACAGTTTTTCGATAGGGCCAAGTCTTTGATAGGATAAAATTAATAAATAAAAATAAAAACAAAAAATAAAGAGGGGGGGGGGGGTTGTAGAAACAAAAAATTACATTAACATAATTCTGATTAAAACAAATTTACAGAAAAATGAAATTTTAAACTCGTCAAAAGCGGATAGTTAAATTATTAAACAAGGATTATCTCTAATCTTGATTTAGTTTGTCTGGGTATATTATGTCTTAACTTCGAAATAATCTACCTGTGCCTGTAAACCAAACCAGCAAGTTTTTTTTTACTTGAAATTTTTAGTAAGGCTGTTGTTATCAAATGCAAAGCAACTACATTTTACCGTATTTTTTTTTAATTCATTTTTGTTCGGAAACGCATAAACCGAGCAGGTGTTGTTATGCAGATGCTATGTAATTGAACGAAGTTTTCTGTTTGTTTTGCGCAAAAGATCTTTCAGAAAATGCAGTCAAAGTTGAGATCTTAAGATTTTGAGATCAAAAATGCTTATAATTCGGTAAATTCTTTGTTTATCAAAAATGGGAATCTGGTGTTCTTTCCTTCCCTTTTTCTTGACGTATATAAAACTTTTGCAGGCTTTATATTACTTTTAGAAGAATTTAGATCTTATTGAAGACTTTTATAAGCATGGGGAGATGGTGCAAAAACTATTGCATCCCAACCTTATTATTTCAGATCTTAACAAAATCTTGTTTATTTATTGATTTATTTGTTAGAGGACGTTTGCTTTTTTTTTTTATTTAACTTATTATTTTTCGGGGGGAATGGGGGGGGGGGGTGTATTAGGGTAATTGGTACACGGTTCGGATGCATTCCACCCATCGCACAGTGGGGCAAAACCCCAAAAAGCTGGCCAAAAGTCGAAAAATGAAGTTACGATTTAGGGAATTTCGATTGTACAGTTGGCTAGAATAATGTTCGGAGAGTCGGAATCTGTATTTAAAAAAAGATTTTTGCTTTGCCCTTACAAGCAGCATCATTTCAAAAATGATGCTTGAAGGAGTATCATTTAGAGCAAACAAAAACAGCAAAACAACGGTTCCTTTAAACGCGTGCTATTTTTTAAAATATTATCCGATTTTAGTGATTTGAAATGGATTCACACTATGATATTATGTACTTTATTTGCATGTATTACAAAATTTATATTAAGCACGTAAAATTTAATAAATTCTTTGTCATTTTTGATGAAAAATTTTAGATTTTTTTTTATTTTTTTGCTTTTAAACATCAAAAAGTTTAAATGTTCCACAGTGTTCCGCAACGAAATTTAATGGAAACAATAACTTGGGCTATTGTCTAGTGATTCATAAAAAACCAGCTGCCTAAAACTGCCTTTCTGCATTTCACACATATTTTAGTAACCGCAAGTAAAAATGCCACTTTTTCGGCCGCCTCAAAAATTTTGAAATTGACTACTTTTCACATAATTTAGCTGATAAATATTTTTCAAATTTTTGAATTATTCAATTTTATAATTGTTTATTTCTTGTTATATTGTAAATAAGTACTATAATCATAAGATTACATTAATTTGATAAGTAAGCTTAGAAATGAAAAAATGAAAATAATTCTCTATTACTGATCCAGTAGAATAACATTTTCTTATCTTTATAGGTACGAATTTTGTTTGTTCTATTATAATTAGAAGAAATATTTTGTCAATGGCTATATTTGCTAGATCAAACTACTGAGCGTATTTCATTAATGCGAGTAAAAATCATTATGAATATCACTTTCCTTATATTAGTAATTTGGATTTGATTTGAAAGTGAGGATGCGATGGCACATCTATTCTGAGTACATTTAAACAAATATTTAGCTATGAAGATGGAATTATGTCTAATATATTTTTCTTTTCTTCCGTGCTACTAGAATACATAAATATTGCGAATAATTCATGAATCGTCAGTTTGAAAATATCGAGATATTCATTTCATTAATTTTATCGGGCCAATTAAGATCCATTTTTCTTTTTCAAGAAATACGGAAACAACTGTCAATGGATGGGATTGCATTAAATACTAGCAGAATCAACTTATTTCGTTTAATACAATCATTGATACAGAAAAAAAAGTCGTTAAAAACGAATTAGTGTAATACTCAACGTTGCTACCTATGTTAGACAGCATCAAAACGGCATCTTACCGATCTGACATTTTTTATTAAAAGTGGATTGAGATAATGTAGAATTTAGAATGTCTAAGTTACATGCAAAGATGTTTAGAGAGGCCTTACACCTGGCAGACAACTGGATAGAAAAAATGAAAAGCTCGTACTCTGCATTAAAAGAATAACACTGAAATTGCAAAATAAAATGTGCGAAAAATATTTCATTTACAATCAAGACTTCTCGTCGAGAAACTAAATCCTAGATTTGAAAGCACAAATGATGGAAATACAATTCAACGATTCTTTGAAAACGCCAACTATTTGTGTTTCTAAACGAGCATATACGAAAATTTGATTAAACGTTTCTATGCCATAAGTAATTTCTCGTAGCCATGTTATTTATTTGACAAACTTCGAAAATTTTCCCTTACAAATAGCTCGTAGATTTGAGCAGCACCCCTGGTTCTATATGCTTACTTCAATACATAAACTACTTATTAATGACAAAGAAATAACATTATCTTCATTATTGCCAATTTGTCAAATGCAGTAAGATACTCAAGAATCATGCAACAAACTGCTCAAAAGGCATCGAGAAGATTTATCGCAAAGATGCAGTAGCGAGGAAAAAAAGATATTTTTACGTCTTTTAATGCCATCAGATTCTTTCCTTTCCAGTTTATGTAAATTATCGAAAAGAAATTAAAATAATTGATCCTAAGAGTAACAGGATCTTCCAATACCTCCAACAAGTTCCGCGAACTATTTTAACACCTTGACCTCTGAAGAATCTTTTTATTATACTACAGTTGATTCTAAAGGTTAATTTATGAATATATTTTAATTTTTATTTTAATAATATAAAAATTAAATAGTCTAATGTTTTACTTTCCATTAACGTACTTAAATTTCGTTTAAATATGTCTTGTTTTTTTTTAAATTCCCTTTTAAGTTTACCTCGAGATTTTAAATTTTATTTAAATTTTATTGTTTATACTCTTAATCTGTAATTTTATTTATTTATTTATTTTTAAAATTTAACTTTTAAATCCTAATTAGCATCCTGAAAAGTTTGCGAAATTGCATAAAAATTGAATAACTTTCGAGACATTTTAAATTTTGTTCCGCCATATTGTATCCGCCATTTTTTTTTTCAATTTTAATTTTGTATTCTTACTTAGCATCCTCAAAAACACCTGTATACGAATTTTCGTACAATTTGAATAACATTTTCATATTTTGGCCAGCTTTTCGGGATTTTGCCCCACTGTGCATCGCACCGTAATGCCTTTTATGACCGACCTTGTCTATAGTGCCAATGACCAGTTTGAGATAAACCCCAGATACTCCCATATGATTATTCTAACTGGATTTGTACAAAATAGAATTAAATTATTTTAAATTTGATCGACAACCTTTCATTAATTTTTGTAATTATTATGGCATTGCTCCACGTTCCTGTCTGCACTAAACATTCCACCATTTTTTTTTTTTTCTCACATCATCTACTGAGGTGATTTCTTGTCAAGGGCAACTTCTTTTTGGACGGATGTAAAACAAAATCAGCCTTGTGACTCCAAGCGTTTGACGTGTAATGACCCTGCTTTCTCGAAGGAATGTTCTAAGGTCAATCGCTAGATTTAGCGTTTTAAAAACTTTTTTTTTAATCATACCTCGGGCGTTTAGAATGACATTTTTATAGTACTTCAACATAAAGGAGGATTTGTTTTCTGCAAAACATGAAAATAACACAACAATTTATATCTATGCAGTATTTTTCTACGTCAGTTAAAACATTAGATTCATGACCGATAAGCGAAACTAAAAGGTAGCCCACTCAAAGCGTTTAGTTAAACCAGAAATATTATGTCATGTCTGTGGAACATGTGTTACATAATACACAATAATTGCTAATTTTATAAAATCAGAAAGCTTTCTCGAAGGAATGTTTTAAGCTCAATCGTTAAATTTATCTTTTTAAAAACTTTTCTTTTTTTAATCATGCCTCGGGATATTGAAATGATATTTCATAGTACTTCAATATGAAAGCAAGAATTGTTTTCTGCAAGACGTGAAGATAACATAACAATTTATATTTTCATAGCATTTCTCTACGTCAATTAAAACACCAGATTCATGACCGATAAGCGAAACTAAAAGGTAATAGCCCGTTCCAGTGTTGAATTCAAAAAAAAAAAAAAATTCTGGGAAGGACTTTTGTAGATTTCGGAGGGGGGGACATCATAGAGTTACGGGGGGGGGGGGGATTGGACTTTTTAATTGTTGAATACACAAAATTTTACGTTTGCCAGGAAGGATATTTTATTGCTCCGGGGGGGGGGGGTGTCCTCCCGGCCACTCCCTGAATTCAACACTGGCCCGCTCAAATCGTCCAGCTAAATAGCAAAGATTATGTCATCTGTAAAACATGTATTACACAATGCACAATCACTAATTACATAATTGGTAATTTTACATTAATTTGCGTTACTATAATTATAATTAATTAGTACGTTACGTTAATTTATTTACATTAATTACGTTAATTTTTGCTAATATTACATAATTGCTAATTTTATAAAATCAAAAAGTTTGTATCAAGTCTGGCGACTTACCTGACATGTACCAAGGCATATTGTAGACTATGAAAATATCTGAAAAATAAAAGGGATTCAGTTAGGAGGAGACGAAAACGTAGAAAAATACAGTCGTGTATAAAAGTTTAAGACCACCCATTAAAATATTAGGATAAGAAATCAAAATCTTTGGTCAAACGTTTTGAAACAGTACTCAAATTGACGTCGGTGCCCTTTGCATCAAACGTATGTTTAATCTTCTTGCAGGAGGCTGTTGGAGATCGCATTACCACCCTTCGGATCACATGATCATAAGGATCAATAATGTTTTTTCTTGGCCGACCGCTTCTCTCCAGGTCAATGTACTTTCCCAAAATGTTAAATTTACCGACAGCTTGATAAAAAGTGGTCTTGCGCACATGTATCCTCTTAGCTGTTTCACGTTCAGAAAAGTCGACATTATAGAGGGCAAATACTTCTGCCCTTTTTGCTAATGAAAGTGACGGTTTTCACCCATTATAAATATTAAAAAACAACACCTTCTATGATTAAATTCTCGAAACAGCTGGCGAAGAATTATACGGGAATAGTTATTCATACCAGGAAAACGGATGTGATGCAATGGACAAATAAGATGGCGCAATATTTGGCACTAATGGTAGTTTGTGTTAAAATATCAAAATTCTGATGCTGGTCTTAAACTTTTGCACACGACTGTAGTACTGCCGAAATATCAACTTTTGGAATTATTTACATAAAAATTTTAAAACAATATTTCTAGACTACAGGATATCAGTCTTTGCAATATTATGAATGAGTGCACTTAAATTATCTTAAATCGCACTTGAGATATCTTCCCTTAGGTGCAAATTTATAGAAATATATTGGGAATTGTTAGATGTACACATTGTTTAGACAACAGTGGGTGATCAGTTAACGGATGCTTCATGAAACAAAGTAGACCGGGAGGCGGCAGCAAAGGCAATCAGCTCATCAAGTTCACGGTTGAAATTCTGGAATTAGTTACATTTCGATTCATATATTAAAACACTAACGGTCTGCCATTTCTTATCTTGGTGGAAAAAACCTGATAAGTCGATTTTAGCGGTTGACTCATAGGTTTATCATTGTGTTTTCCTGCACCCAAAAGTATGGAAACATGAATAACTAGGATTCCAACACTGACGCTTATTACACTCTTAAGGATGACAGTGTATTTCCTACGCTGCGACAGTTCTAAGGGTTGTACCCATGTTATTTTAAGGAAATCAACGCCAACTGCCATGATGCTAGGTCCATCATTTTTGGATTGGTGTGATGACAATAAAGTTCATCGACTGGGCTGACTTGCCCAAAGCCCAGATCCGAACTCAACTGAAAACCTCTGGGACGATGCCGCTGCAGTGAAACTCCCCGATCGCAAAATCCTGCATTAACCTTTAGAAAATTCTGGAAGTGCAATGACTCATTACCAAATATAATTTTTAAAATACCGTTTCCTCCATCAGAAAGGAGATGCCAAGTGTCGATGATGTGCGTTTAAAAAAAATTGTCTACGGAAATTTTAAGAATTTTTAAGATGATAAAATTTAATCAAATGGGAATTTCAAAGTTTACAGCGATTTTTATCTATTCAAAATTTATGTAAACAGTTTTTAATAATGTATATCATCCGTATCTGACGTCTTCTAAAAATAATAAAAACGGTAGATAGTAAAAACGGTATTTTAATAATTATATTAGGTAATGAGCAATCACGCTTCAAAATTTTCCCATAGGCTACCATGGGATTTCGCGATCGGCAAAATTCACTGCAGCGGAGCCTTAAGGCCCCAAATTAGGCACAGAAAAAAGAACCGGATGATAATGTGAAGTCTATGGGAACGTTCTTTGCAAATATCTCGCTCAAATTTTAATATTTTTTTCATAGGATAGCAGAAGACGATCCACAACCGGCCTAGTTTTTACTTTTTTGATTTTGGTTTCAGATTTTTTTTTTTTTAATTACTTTAAATTTCAAAACCGGTTTAAACCGGTTCTGAAATTGAAACTATCATGATATGAAAAATATACAAGCAAAATCGAAAAAGTAAAAACTAGGCCGGTTGTTGACCGTTTTTCAGCTAAAAAGCATGTAAAAATATTAAAATTTGAGCGAGATATTTGAAAAGAACGCTTCCATAGACTTAACATTATCATCCGGGTCTTTTTCTGTGCCTAGTGTGGGGCCTTAAGGGTGTATTTCGATTCAAACTGCTTATTTTTAGATTTATTTTTAAATTCATTTTTGCTCTCAAATGTATCAAACTGTTTAATTGTCTTATTTAGAGAGCATAAAAGGTGCCGTGATTGTCAATTCTTTGATAAATGCAGAAAATATTGCAAAAAAAGCAATCAAAAACGACATTTTGAACAGATTTTTCTGAAGCGGGAGATTTGGGAACGAAAAAAAGAATCATACTGAGAAGATAATTGTTTATAAATCAAATTCTAATGAATTGAGCGTAAAAATACATTACACGGCACCTTATAAGTCTCTCCGAAAATCCCCTCACCAAGTTTCATCTTTCTACTTTTAAAAATGTGTCTGAAATTGTATCGGAAAATTTCGAGCTGTTAAAGATGGAAAAGCGTTTTTTTTTAATGCACCCTTAAGGGCTGTGGCAATCGTCCATAATCAATGAAGGAACTTACCTGTCTTCTCCAAGCCGAAGGGAAAAACATACTACTACCTGTCATGCAAGGACTTGTTGAAAGCATGCCCAGGAGAGATGCGTCTGCAATTACTTCTCGTGGAGGTTTTACTAACTATTGAATGTGAATAAATGTTGTTTTTCTGTTTGATCACAGATGATCAAATTCGTATTGGTGTATAACACAGTCAGGGATGCAAGTGCTGCACCACAAATGGCTGATTTTCACCAGTAATTTTTAATGGTAGACATTGAATTATTAACTTTTAGAAATTATGTCATTGAATTAGGCGAGGAAACAATAAAAATTTCCTGTTAGCAATAAGCCATTCCTGGCGCAGCGCTTGCATCCAGTCAGTAAGTTGTTCGTCTCTAACCCAGAGGGCTGGGGATCAAATCCTGGGCCAGCTTGAAAAAAAATATCTTGCAAGAATTAAATAATACAGCAGTTTATATTGAAGTACAACAGTTCACAGATCAAAAATACTAACTTATCGAAGTTCAAAATTCACTCATTTATAAAATGAAATTACATTATAAAAATAAATAAATTTACAGAGCTTATTGAACAAATTTCTCTGTAATTTAAAATAATCTCCGCCTTTCTTATCTCTAATTTTACATAAAACTTAAGGGTGTATTCGAAAAAACGCTTTTCCACCTTCAGCAGCTCGAAATTTTCTGATACAATTTCAGACACATTTTTAAAAGTAGAAACATGAAACTTGCTGCGGGGAATTTTGAAGAGACGCATGATATGCCCAGTGATGTTATTTTACGCTTCATTCATTAGAATTTGATTTATAAACAATTACCTCTTCAGCATGAGCCTTTTTTCATTCCCAGATCTTCTGAATCGGAAAAATCGGTTCAAAATGTTGTTTTTGATTACTTTTTTGCAATTTTTTCTGCATTTATTAAAGAATCGACAATCACGGCACCTTGTATACTTTCTAAATAAGACAATTTGCCAGTTGGATGCATTTGAGAGCAAAAATGAATTTAAAAAAAAATCGGAAAATAAGCAGTTTGAATCGAAATACACCCTTAACATAATGTATTATGAGTAGATTCTCTTTAATGTCACAGAATTTTTTTTAACACTGAGCATCAGAAATTAGCTTTCTCCTGCTTTCAAAGTGATAACTTTGCGTTTGATCAAGAAAGACAAAAATCTTTTGAAAAGTCTTGAGCATATCTTATTGTAATGGAGGAACCCAATTTACGCACACGGGGAGAAAAGTTGATTCTCCGCGGGCGAACGATTCTTCTCCACTAGAGTGGCAAATGGCCGGCGATCCAGTGGTCAATGTATGAAAATCTGCATTCTTAAAATGCATTTATGTCTATATACATATACATATTTTAAGCCTTCATGAATATTTCAAAGTTTATATCTGATTTTTAATCACCAATTAGCATTTTTTATCGCGAAGTTAATTTTTATGAATAAAATAAATAAGAATAATGGAATTTTTTAAACAACTATCTTTAAATACCTTTTAACCTGGAAGATAAACAAAACAGTATGCGCATCAAAATCAGTAATTGGCATCTTTTTAGGTGCGTTCGTAAGTATGTAAATACGTAGCACCTATAGCATCTGGCGTTCAGTCTGTCCGTCCGTCCGCATATAACATCGCAAAAACTACTTAACCGAATAATTTAAAATTTAAAATCTATAATTATTACTTAATTTTGTCGAGTAATTTCAAATTTTATGAAAATCAGATGCATAGATCAATTACAGGGACAATCAAAAGTATTCCGTTACATTACAGTCAATGGGGGGGGGGGATTACAAATGCATTTTAATCGTTTGAAATTTAAATTATATAATTATTACATAATTATTGTCGAGTCGTTTCAAATTTTATGAAAATCGGATGTATAGTTTAATTAGATGAACAATCAAATGTATTCCATTACATTACGATATAAAAAAATAGTTTCAAGTACATTTTAATGATGTTAAACTCTTTCGAATATAATAGAATTGACATGAACCTATGAAGTATATATATACTAAAATATACATTCTGTACAATCTGTGATGCAAAGAATATTTATTATTAAATTACAAGGCCACACAAAAATATTCCACCACATAATGCTATACGGGAAAACATTGTTTGGAGCGTGTTTTAATTATATTAAACTATTTCACATTTTATGAATATGATATACGTTGCTGAGGTGTAATAAAAGTAACTTCCTGTAAATACAGTAACACAGAATGATTTCGACCACTATACTGTATCCGAAGTACTGATCACTATAACAGCAAAATCTGAATATTTTTAAAACTTTGTTATCGTAAGAACGAATTCCATTTGCTACGCTTTACATGCAATTTCCAACTTGATTTTATTTTATTTCTCTCAGCAAAATAGAATTTTTAAAAATGGATGTACAATTTTAAATGATTTTTTTTTTCTCTAGGAAGTTTATAATAACGTTTAAAGCAAAATTCTTCCTCAGTTTGCAACTTTTAACCTCCCCCTTTACATTCAATGAATTCTGTTTTGTTCTTCACACACAGTATTTAAAAATTTCCAGACCATTAAAATATTTTTTCTCCTTCCTTTCTGTCCATGTTTCCTTGCAACGACAATAAATTATTGTGTCAAATTTTCCTTACCCACTAAACTTAAAACATTTCCTTCCCAGTCATAGTTGTTAATCGTTCATCTCGCCCCCCCCCCCTCCAAAAAAAGTGTAATAGGGTAAATACAAAAAAAAAAAAAAAATACTTATTTTACCTGTGTTTTCTTTTTATTTGTGGGTGTGTGTCAAAATAAATAAATAAAGCATTAATAATGCATATTTTTTAGATTATTTTTTTAGCCAAACATTGCTCAACAAAGGTAGACAAAGCATGAAATATTTTACCAAGATCAATATTCTTAATAAATCTTTGGTGTTTTTAGAATACAATATGAATGAAGTGATAAGTAAATCTGTTCATTTACATTTTATAAAAAGTGTGAATGAGTTAATTAGATAAAATTATAATTTTTGTCCATTTCAATTTTAAGATATAACAAGAACGAAAAATAAAATACAATTCTTTGTATTAATAACGCATCAAAGAAAATTCCGCATATCTGCTATGCATTACTACGGTAGAATCGCAAGTTCTACTTGCTTTTTGCCACTCTAAAGGATGTTGCCACCGAGCCGCAACAGAATCAAAAGGTATTGGGAGAAAAACATTGAATGCGTTATCTAGTTATTCCTATATCTATGCAATTTATTTAACTCTTTTATGCAAAAGTTAATCATTGCGTGCCTAATAAAGCATAGTAATTTTAAAGAAATACAGTCCGAAATTTTCTATAATAATTTTTAAAACTTTGATTCGAATATTTTATAAGTACCTTTAACTAAAATTAGCAGAAAAATATTCGTATGATACATATACATAATGGTCCGAAAAACTTTGTTAATTTGTAACGAAAAATAAGACAATAGTGAGAACATAGATTAATTTTCTTTTATGTGTTATTTTAGGAAGAGCAATGGACGAAAAAAAATCATAAAATTTTTAATACTAAAATCTATATATTTAAAACACCTGGCTGTTTTTTTGGTCATCAGCCCTGAGCTTTCTACTGGCCCGATTTTGATAATTATTTTTTTAAATGAAAGCTGTTTACGTGTAGATGTGCCCATTCTGGCTAATTTTCAATTTATTTCAATTTTTATTTTTAATTTTTAATTTTAAAAGCTTTTTCATGACATTTCTTCAAAACAGTGGCAACAGGTTAAGCTTTTCTCAAAATTTATTTTGTTTCATTATTTTCCACCAATCAGGAGCTTGATCTCATCGGTGAATGTATAATCGCATTTCAAACAAACAAACAAACAAACAAAAATAATAATAAAAATAAAAGTAAAGGTTTTCGTTAAATTTAATCATAATAAAATGATTGCACATACCTGAAATACACAGATTATTTACTGAGTAATGTTATTAAGTATTATGTAAGTAAAATAACAGAAGATAAACTTTAATAAAATATAATATCTAAAGTGAAATTTTGTCGATTTAGAAAATGTCGTCGTAAAGAAACCAGATAAATTTATTCCATGAATATAATATACATTGTTATTGCTGTGTCAGTAATGATGTCATATTCACTGACTTTAATTCCTGCGTCTAAATAAAGTGAACTTCTATTAATTTAAAGGTCCGTGGTGTGCACAAATGAAAATATTTCTATAAACTGCGCCATTTCTATTTAATTATAATGAATATTTTATGAAACTAAAGAATTCTTGAATAACTGCATAAATCACGCTTTTATTTAAGAAAAGATGAGTATTTCTGAAGGTGTAAATGATGTCATGTTAGAAAAAAAAGAATAAAACCTGTGATATGCCGGTATTACTATATTTCTATCTTACATAATATCAAAAAATAATTAAAATCATTTCATTGTATTAAGTTATTGTTTAAAATAAAAAAAAAATCTGCATTTACGCAACAAATACAAAAATTTTATTCTTTTTAATAACAGAGATATCTTTTTTTTTTTTTTTTTCGTTGCCATAGCAATAAAATTAATTTTTACAAGTTCATGGAGAATACAAACCAATAAATAAATTAAATTTATTGCAAGTGCTATAAATGTGTAGTGGGTTGGTTAGGCAGTTTAGTAAGTCCCTGTTTCTATTGTAATTAAATTAAAATGTTTCATTGATATTATAATTATTGTATAGTTATCAAGCGATATAGTTATCAGTGATATTTAAACAAAGAAAAAATAAACTATGCAGATATTTTTGAATTCGTCTTCCGGGGTATAATATTAACTTCCTAAATAATTTGGCATTTAAATAATATTTAAGGTTTAGAAACCGCATTAAAAAAAGATTTGTAGCTGATGTTAAGTCCAACATAATAATTTATGAGTTGTTTTCCTTATTTTTGTTATTTTCTGAAGTTTGTGTATCTTCATCATGAAAAGTATGTTATCCCTATTTTAAGAGGTGGCAATTGTTTATTTCACTCAGTATTTTACTGTCTATATAAGATTGATACATATCACACCTAATATATATTCTTTTCCGTCGAGTTTCGACGGGTGCAGCTAGTATCATTAATAAATAAATTTATAACTGAATCAAATTACTTACTCAGGGCCCAAGGATAATGCTGTTGAAATGTAGTCAAAATAAATTTTGTCATTTCTAAATCCTGTAAAAAAACATAGATTTATAAATTAAATAATGCTGTATCATAATAATTATAATAATAATTGTAACAGATAATTGAAATAGCGTTTTGATAATTGCAATTTGCAACATTTACAACTTTCATAAATTTCCCATAACTTTTTGATCAAAATAGTACTGGGTGAGCGTTAAGAAATATGTACAGATTCATAGTCTAATAAATTTAACTTTTTCAAAAAAATGTATAACCGACTCCAAAAAAAGCGCTAAAAAGAATTAAATAATTCTATAAAATTCTCTAATGACAAATCGTTATCCAATAACCACACATTGACTATCATATACCGGTATAAAACGGTTAAATTTAATATATAGAATTTAATATCCACCAAACATAGGCTTTCCAGAGAATATTTTTTACAAGAGATTAATTTACATATTTTTGATTTAATTTTTGAATATATACATATAAAAAGTAAGGAATTACTTTTTGAAGTTGGTGCCAAACAATCATAATCGATAATGATTTCCCCATTTTATTTATGGTACTAAACATAATATATCCACAATTCTTACTATACTTAAGATAGTTTGGCACCAACTTCAAAAAGTAATTCCTTACTTTTTGTATGTATATATTCAAAAATTAAATCAAAAATATGTAAATTAATCTCTTGTAAAAAATATTCTCTGGAAAGCCTATGTTTGGTGGATATTAAATTCTATATATTAAATTTAACCGTTTTATACCGGTATATGATAGTCAATGTGTGGTTATTGGATAACGATTTGTCATTAGAGAATTTTATAGAATTATTTAATTCTTTTTAGCGCTTTTTTTGGAGTCGGTTATACATTTTTTTGAAAAAGTTAAATTTATTTCCTACTTTTTAGTTATTTATACCGTAATACATAATTATGTGTACTGACATATGATGGCTCTTTGAAACGCTTTACTAATGAACGCACTTTGCTGAGTTCTGATGTATTCCCAGGTCGAAATTCATGCTGGTATTTGTTTGCTAGACAAGCACCAAGTGCTATAACCCAACAAGTAAAATAGCATAAACTAGCATTACATATTTACTGCTTCCAGCAGACTTTCCAGCAATTCATGGTGTGTATTGGCCCGCTTTGCTGGAAATAAGCATGAAATGCTTGCATATAGCTTGCCATGCTTTTGTTGTGCAAGCTAGTGATATAGCATGTGATGCTAGCTAGCATATAATAGCATGAAAATCTAGCAGACATAGCAATACCTAGCATTAACTAGCATATTTTTGTTGCTGGTACAAGCATGAATTTTGACCTGGGTTCGCTTTACTTGTCACTGTTTGATTGTCAATTTTTCAAAAGACACTTACAATATCGGTTAGTATCATTGTTAATCATTAGGTTTTCTGGATGTAGTAACTTCTTCAGATCTGGCACGACGAAAAGCTACCGCATTCATGAAATCTTAAAGTCAACATCTAATCGTACGGACATCGGAAGTGGTTATCGAAAGGTGACAATGCTTCAAGTAAAGTGTCCTTACACATAAGCGCGCGGCAAAGCGCTTCCATATATGAGTAAACAGCAAAATGACTCCATGTATCAATGAATAGTAAAATGCTTTTCTAGTGTAGTCAAAAGTACTCCCCCTTTAGTCAGAAAAAGCAAAAAAGAAAGATTTTAACAAAAATCGCTCTATGATTCAATAGATAAACAACAACAATCTAATTCCTATAAATGCAGTAAAGGAATCGGAAATTATTCGACGAGGAATCCGAAAATCATAACCTGTACTTGGCTGCATCTATAAAAGAGTGACAGCATTTGATGCCCAAATACTTTTTTCACGGACGCTTTTTGTCCCAACTAAACTGTAAAAAATTTGAAACTCACTCCACCGCTTTTATGGAAAACGATTATTTCAGCCTATTATGGAGCATTCTCATGGGTCAAAAGACAAATATTTTATAAAAGCGGGGGAGTGACGATGCAGCAAAAGGGTAACATTTTTTACAGTGTATGTATGAGATATTCCATAAAAGGGATGGAGTGACGATGCAGCAAAAGTTAAATTTTTAACAATGTAACGCAATGCTAGGCATTTTCTATTATAAAATTTGATGATGATTTCCTGGTAGAATTCGATTGTACGCCGAATGATCCTTTATTTCTACACAGACATAAATACATAATCCATATTATTTTACAAATTCGTGGACATACAAGGACAAGATAGCACAAAGAAATATTACGACACAAGAAATGTACAACCGGGAGCTACACATAAAGAGTGTGTGTAACGGAGCCAGTGGGATTCGAACCCACAATCTCCGACGCTCTCAAGAGATTGGCAGCGTTTCGTCTTAACCACTAGGCCACAAGGACCCCCTTGATGACTCATTTTTGTCCAGAATCTTTTCAATCAATCGTATGCTGTGCTCCATGTCTCGTCATATTCACATCGAGAAATTCTACATGAACAAAATCTGAAATCATTCTGGTGTCTAATCCGGTAACCAAATCTGAATCTAAAGATAATTTTGCTACACATATCTATGCATTTTATTTTGCATTGATATGTAAAGATAATTTTTTCCTCCGGAGCAAAATATATACTAAAGGTTTTTCATCTTTTCAACAACTTAAGGATGTCGATTGGTATCGACCGCTTTAGTGGATGCGAGAACTTGTTCATTTAAGCTTTAACATTTCGGAAATTTATCGCATCCAACAAACTTTAAGGCCGCACAATGACACAGAAAAAGACCGGATGATAATGTGAAGTCTATGGGGGCGTTCTTTTCAAATATCTCACTGAAATTTTTAAATTTTTACGTGTTTTTTTTTTTTTTTTTAGCCGAGGATATTCCACAACCGACCTAGTTTTTACTTTTTCAATTTTGGTTTCAGATTTTTTTTAGAAAATTATTTTAAATTTCAAAACCGGTTTAAACGGTTCTGAAATTGAAACTATCATTATATAAAACATACGTAAACAAAATCGAAGAAGTAAAAACTAGGCCGGTTGTAGATCATCCTCGGCTATCCTATGCAAAAAAAAATCATGTAAATATATTAAAATTTGAGCGAGATATTTGAAAAGAACACACCCATAGTCTTTACACTAACATCCGGGTCTTTTTCTGAGACTAGTGTAGTGCCTTAAGGTCCACATTAAAATCTACAGACTTCGTAAATGGGCATTTAAAAGCTGACAATCCATCAGTATACGTTAAAATTATTGTGAAAAATTACCTTTGTTTTTAAAGACTAACTATTTTCTGACTAATGAGAGCGATCTAAAACCGTCTATGGAGCGTTTAAATTGTCAGAAAATAGATAGTCTTTAAAAACAGAGGTAATTTTTCAAGATATTTTAAACAGGGTTCACTGTAAAAAAATTGACCCTTTTGCTGCATCATCCCTCCACCGCTAATATAGAAACGATTACTTCAGCCTATTATGGAGCATTCTCATGGATCAAAAGTGAGATATTCTATAAAAGCGGGATAGTGACGATGCAGCAAAAGGGTCAGAATTTTTACAGTTTAAAGTACGCGTACACAATCAGAGCGCGTCAAGTTGCTTCTATAATTCAATGCATAGCAAAGTAATTCTAAATGTTCGTATATATTAGAATAGCCTTTTCAGTCATAAAAACTAAAAAGGAAGATATTATCAAAATCACACCATGATTCAACATGCGTCTATATGAAAGTAGTAATATTTGAAGTTAAGAATGCTCTTTGATAAACGGAATTTTCCAAAGTGCAGAAAATTTAAGAATTTTTATTCCAGAACTTGGCGATAGTCACCTGAACGAGCTTTTATGGCTGAAAGAAGTTAACTAGCTTAACTTTAATGGTAAGCTTATCAAAAATTTTCGTCATTTTTATATGTCCAAATCTAAATCTAGCACATAGCAATGTACTTTAATCACTTTGTGAATCCGGCATAACAAGCACCCTTATACACAGACACTCTTGCTTTAACGTGTAAGGCTCTTTAGAGATGAATTTTCAGCTTTTCGATATCGAATTCTCATGTCTGGGTTGATGTGGATCTTTCACTTTGGTGGATACGAGAATTGTTCCAGCTAAGATTTCGTACTTTGAAAAAAAAAAAAAAACTAGCATCTCCTCAACAGTTGTTAGGATCCAGAAGGATTATTCGCTATTAAGCAAAACAAGATTGACCAATCATAAGCCTTCATTTTTGAGAACTTTTCATTATTCGAAGGAGAGAGTCTGGAATACATGGAGTGAAAATCTGCTTTCGACACTGTAAAAAATTTGACCCTTTTGCTGCATCGTTACTCCATCGCTTTTATATAATTTCTTTATTTTGACCAATGAGAATGCTCCATAATAGAACGAAGTAATCGTTTCCTATAAAAGCGACGGAGTGACGATGCAGCAAAAGGGTTAATTTTTTTACAATGCAAGCAGTGCTAAAAATTTGTATCCTTTAAATGTGCAACGATGCTACTGAATTCCAAAGTGTCGATCACAGCGACATCTGCGGCATTTTCGTGATACATTATCTAGACTAGCAATAATTCTTGCATTTTTAGAAAATGTCCTACAGATGTGGCTTCTATCTTTAAATTTCATTAGCATTGTTGCACATTTAAAGAATAGAACATTTTAGCGCTTTTTTTAAGTGTTACAGAGGGCGTGTTCAGCACAACTTACCGGTTAGTTACCGACCACTTACCGATTGTAGACAAGTACGAAATGAAAATCAAAGCGAAGTGTGACGTCAGCTACAATTCAACAGAATAGTTTTCATTGATGCCACAATTTGCTTTCGTACTGCCCTACAATCGGTCGGTAACATTGGTTACTTTTGTAAGTTGCTCTGAACACGCCCTGAGATAGCCGATTTCCACACTATATCTCCTAGATGCTATATTTCCGGTTTCTTGCATAAGAGAACTTGTCCGGAATCCAGGTAGAATTCGCGCTGTTAGCGAAACCACATTAAAGAATCAGAAGCCTGAATTTTAGCAAATTTTTCAATGTTTTAAATAAATTTTCTTGTTACTAAATCTCGTTTCTCAAACAGCGCAAAATTTATGTGAATCCTGGCCCTCGTCCAGGTAGGATTTTGCATTTTGAACACTGTTAAAAACTTGAAACTTTTACTTTATCGTCTAATCCATCGCTTTTATAGAAAATGATTACTTCATTGTATTATGGTGAATTCTCATTGGTCAAAATATAGATATTCCATAAAAGCGGTGGAGTGACGATGCAGCAAAAATTTCAAACTTTTAACAGTGAAAAGATCGTGTGTCTATGTAAGTGTAACATAAAAGCATGCAAAAGGAACACTTCTAATTGGTTGATTGCTTCAAAATGAATTTGAAATTTAAAGTTTTTATTTTTAAAAAAGTTCTAATTATCAGATTTTTATGAAATTTGAATGGGACCACATGGGCCTCATACGCTTTCAAACAAAAAAAGAATTATCAAAATCGGTTCATATTTGCAAAAGTTATGCGTGAACAACAAATACATACAGGTCGAAATCATAACCTCCTCTTTGAAGTCGGTTAAAAACAGGGTTTTTTTAAATTACCATTAAAATATATAAAAAAAACTATAAGTCCGTTGAAAACATTGCCAATACAAATGTTGTAGAGCTAAAAATTTTGAATAAAATGAGTACCCACACTTAAGATTTTTGTTGAACACTAAACTTGCATAACATTACTTCAAAATTTAACCTAAATCACTAATCAATCAGAACAGATGAAGTTATGACTGCACCCGGCCTCCATTTTTTATATACAAGTATTTAAAAAAAAAAAAAAAACACTCGAAAGCTTCGGTATTATTTCAGGGAGAGAAAACAACAACATTTCTGTTAAGCATTTAATATTTAACATAATATCTGAAACAATACTATATTCAATAAAATCTTTATATAGTTTCAGGAGGGGTATAATTACGACCAACCTTTTACATTTTCAACATATTTTATTTTATTTTATTTTTACTTGTTTGTATTTGGAAAAGTTGTGTTTTTAGTATATTGAAAGTAATTTTGACCTTTTAAGAACCCTTTTTAAAAGTTTTAATCCTCATAGATCCTTTTCTTTTTTAAGTTAAAATGATGGCTAAGTAACTAATCAAAAACTCTTAATCACAAAAGTTTGGGGGTAATTAAGACCCTTATATTTCCTTTTAAAACTTGCCTACACACATTTGTTTGGGATAATTAAAACCATTGGAACTTCAAACTGATAAATCCGTTTATTAAAAATTTTGATAATTTTGCTTCATAATATTATTTGGATATCAAAAATGCTTCAGACTAGTGATAAAGATTGTCGAAAATGAAAAATGCATTATGAGGTTAATAACTAACAAGGAAGGTCTCCATACTGGGCATACTCAGAATTTTATGAAAAAAAAATATTAATTAAGGTACTTATGTATGTAATAAAGGATTAGTCAAAATTAGCGGTGGAATCACATTAGATATTGTGTAAAAAAATGAAATATTTTCAAATATTTGGTGTGAAAAGACTAAAGAGTCACTCGATTTGGCGAGCAGCCCTTTTCCTCGCCAAAAGCAAACGATTACAATGAAACTCAAAACTGTTGGATATTTAGTTTGCGTGTAAATGGTGTTTAATGAATTTAAACATAAACAATGAGAGACTTTAATATATTATATACATCTATATACATATTGTATTACATATATATATATTACTAGTTGAAGTAGTAATTTAATTAATCGCTGGAAAAAATGTTTTCATAGCTAAAAAAAAATCATATTGAGAAAAATTATCTTCATACATTTAAGCGTATTCAAAAATAAACGCCCTATGTTTCCATAGAAACAAAATCTAATCGACAATTCTCAATTGGACTTTGAGCTTTAAACAAATTAATTAAATTTAAATTATGAATTTTGTTTTAAAGCTCAAATTTTGATGATTAAATTTGAATATAAATACATATAAATTTCGATATAACAAAATTATACTTAAAACAAATTAAAACTTACAAAACTAAAGTTATTTAAATTAAACTTATCAAAACAAGTTCATCATGAAACTTTTTTTTTCTTGAAGTGTATTTGACATAAAGTTTTTTTTTTTTTTTTTTTTTTTTTTTTAATTACATTTCACTGTCAACGGGCGATAAATCGCCAAATAACGAAATTTTCATTATTTTTTAACGGTTACTGAATGGAGGTTCCGCTGAAATTTTTTTATAAACGTGTATATCCACACGAGAAGAACATTCTGTGATTTTTTTTCAGATTTTTCGGGGTATACCCGTATGGAGACCTTAATTGTATAAGAGTGAAATAAAATTTTACCATACACAGTTTTCTCCATTATAGGGATGGTCATAATTACCGCCACTTGACCCTAAATTTAATATTTTTAGACGTTGAAAGTGGGTCGTAATCACCAATGTCAATTTTTTTGTCGCTTTCCGCGTCTTGCACCAGTTTCCACTTTATCTTCAATAAGTCAACTTCTTCTGAAATTACCACTTCTATCATGATATTGATTTCCAACTCATAGTTTACTGAGTACGTTAGTAGTCACGAAATTACTGTCCACAAGCAGTACTGTAACTCAATTCTTTTATGACTTCTTGTAAATGAACGATAAGCGCTATGAACGCCCTGTTTTATAGCAACCATCTTGTAGTAAAATTCAGTGATTTACATCAATTTCGATGCATTTGATGTAGCGTAATTTCATTAAAATACACTGCAAACAATGTTTCCCCATCGAACATAATGTAACGGAATTCTTTTGACCGCTCCTGTAAATGAACTATCAATGCAACACACTTCATTTTCAGTAACAAACATGGCAAGGTAAACTGTGTGAAAATATTATCAACATATGTCAAAGGCCAGAAAAGACAAAATTATCAGTGCACCTGTCCTCCAATTTATATTATTCGAGGGCTTTATTTAGGTTATTTTGGCAGTTACGATTTAATCTCTTGATTACGGGCTATAGGACTGGTAATTTTTTTTTAATACCTATGCGTATATATTCATTCGTACCACAATAGAAATCCGACTATATTTACGGGCAATAGTGGCAACTTTTCAAAAATATTGGCTAGGTTTAAAAATAATAATAAAATAAATAAATAAAAATGAGTAAAATTATACAAAATTAAATTATGTTTTTTCGAAGCAAATTTTTAATTATTATAATTTAATTATAATCAGGATTTTCATTGGCGAATAAGAAATAACAAGTAAGAAAAATCATGCGTTAAGCATAGATTATAAAACATTTTCCAACACTTCCGGAAATTTTTAACACAATTTCGTTACCCGGGTAAATAAGGTATTACTGTCCATAGCCAAATATGTATTCCAATACTTTTGAACAGCCCTGTATTTGATCAATCGTTTGATATATATACTATACAATGGGGAAATTTAATTTAGCAAGAAAACGCCTAACTGGTTGGAATTTTCCTTTGAGCAATTTATACTAATAGATGGAAACATACTTGAACACTTTTGTTCAGCCCTGTAGTTTACCTAGTGTCTTTAATACAGGAAAGTATTTTGCTAAAATTTAGTTTTAACGAAAATTTAAACTACTCAAATCACATTTCCAGAAATTATCATCCAAAGGCAACATGTATCGCGTTCATTGCGTGATCCTATGTATCTTTTTATCTATGTTCTACTAGCATTTCTTACTAAACTGAATGCAATTCAACGTAAAAATATATAACTTAATTAAAAAACCCCTTTAAGTAAATTACGCTCATATTCAATAACCTTTAGTAAATCTTTTGTGTGACCCAGTATATCTAATTGGTCTATTAGTATTTATACTCGCCATATAATATGCATACATTTCGTGAAACTTAAAAGCGCATATTATAAGTGCATTCCAGCCATCTTTAAAACTTTACATGGAAAGCTTTAAATTATTATGTAGCCAGAGCATTTGGACCCCCTTCCTGGCTATGCCACTGAAAGTCAGTCAGACGGACAGACAAACTGAATTCATAAACACTTTTCGACAATATTGGAAAGAGTTATAAAGTTGAGAAATACTGGAATAGGACATTATTTTGGATTGGTCGCTCTAGGAGACAGCCTTTGTGTTGAGCATCTGTGGTACTTACCACGTTTTTATAGCTGGCGTCCGTGCAATCAAAAAGAACGGCGACTGCGCCCCAATCATTCATCATGACCGCTTTCTCTACCCAGTAAAGCATGTACTGCTGGTGCAGTCGAGTCTCTTCTGAATTTTTCTTGTGAGCTTTGGCCCGGATAACCACTAAAATCAAAGAAAGAAAATTTCCAACTTAATAAATTACAACGAATATTTGGGAAATGGTTTTTTTAACTAAGCATAAGATTAACTGAGAGTTTAAACTTATGTCCGCGAAAAAAACAAAAATCTAAGTTGCTATTAATATTATATCTGTAACTTGGAACAAAAAGGGCCAATGTCTATTTTTCTCAAATGGCAGGAAACCCAGTTTAAAGTTGAGGAATTTTAAGAATCTTGCTACAATTTCAACATTGGCCTTGACAAAATATTTTGTTTTCAATGATCTAATATTGGGAGGACTTTAGCCCTTTTAACAATTACTTTATATCGCATCCGTTATTCATTCGTGCATTTAACTCAAATTTCAGAATTTTGGACATTTGCCTTATTTATTCCAAGGTACAAATATAACATTATTAGCAATTTAGATTTTTTTTCGCGGACATAAGTTATATATATTAAGTTATATATATCGCGAAATTTACCTTTGTTTTTAAGGACTGTCTATTTTCTGATCAATCGGAACGCTGCATGGGCATTTGTGTGGCGTTCTTATTTGTCAAAAAATTGTTAGCCTTTAAAATCACACCTATTTTTTCACGATATTATCAACAATGTACTAATTTTTATATACGAAAGGAAACCAATTTTTAATCACATGTATTTCCCCCCTCAGTAAAATAAATTAGTTCAATTATTCGGTTACATTCAGTCTAGAAAAAAAAATCTATAAAAAATAAAATAAAATAAAATGCGGACTTCTACAGCTCATATTCAAAATATTAGAATAATTGAGAAAAAGTAATAAGAAAAAAATATTTGTCATTTATTTATTTTTTATACTAAGTAAATGCAATTAAATTTCTTATAAATTAAATCTGGAATGTTTAGATAAGATTTTAACATTTATAAAATATAAAATACAGCACAATAAATTAGGTATACAGCTTCCTTAAACACACCAGAATATTAGAATAAAATTTAGATTGGTTCAAAATATTAGAATATTTTATTTTACGCAACAATATTACCTTATGAATATGAAGTAAATGGTAGTTTATATTTTGTAGCATCCCCTTTAGCTTTCATAACAGCGTACAATCGATCTTGCATACTATATACAAGGTGTTTACAAACATTTCTATCAATATTAGCCCAAATAGACTTTATACGTGCCACTAACTCAGTTTTACTTGAATGAGGATTTTCTTGAAGTTTTTTCTTCATTATACACCATAAGTTTTCGATGGGATTAAGATCTGGTGAATTTGGTGGCCAAGGAAGTACCTTAATGTTGCGTTGGCGGAACCAATTCTTAGTTGACACCGAGGTATGCGGGGACGCTAAATCTTGTTGAAAGATGAAATCATCTTCAAATAAATCTTCTGATGATGGAATAATGTAATATTCTAAAATTTCTTGATATATCAGAGAGTTAACCTTTTCGTAGACGATGCATAACTTTCCAGGTCCTTCTGCACTCATACAACCCCAAACCATGACACTAGCAGCAAATTTTACGGAATGTTTAAGGCATTCTTTATCAAATGCTTCTTGCTTCATTCTCCAAACTCGAATACCTTGATTACCATATAAAACACAAAACATACTTCCATCACTAAATAATATATTTTTCCAATCTTCATTGCTCCATAAACGTCTTGATTTACATCAATTCAATCTTATACGCTTTTGTCTTGCAGTCATGAGAGGTTTTGTTTTCGGTACACGATATTCAAATTTAAATTTATGGAGACGTCTTAATGTTGTCGATGTAGAAACTTCAACTCCTTCTTCTTTCCATTTTCGGTGCAAGAATCGCACACTTTTAAAACGGTTTTTCTTAACTATACGCTTCAGTTTCCTGTCATCTCTAGCAGATGTTTTTGGTTTTCGGCCACCATTTCGGCGATTATTTTGAAATTTTCCAATTTTTGAATATTGTGTTAGTATTTTACTAACGCTCGATTGCGAACAATGTAAATAATTCGCTATAAAACATTGATTTTTACCGTGCCGATACAAATCAACCATACGAAGTTTAGTAGATTCAGGAATATCACTCACACGGCCTATTTTAAGACGAAAAAGAAACAAACTGCAAAAAAGAATACTGATTTTAAATAAAATAGTCTGAATTTAATCAATGATGCCACCAGTTAAGAATTGGTAATAATTAAAGGAGAATTAATGTGAAATATTCTAATATTTTGAACCACTTGAATAAATATTCTAATATTTTGACTTTTCAAAATAATTTTTTTTGCAATTAATCTTTTCAAAAATGATATTAAATTTAAAATAACAAGTAAGTTTAATCAACAATAAGTTCTTAATAAAAATATCGTTTGCATATTTTCATTAAAAGACATTAAATTACCAAACGATATTTTCAATTTCTAAAAAAAGGTAATTATTCTAATATTTTGAATATGAGCTGTATTGCCAAATGCACCCAAAGCAAAATGTTTGAGTGTTACTCATTGTACTAATAAAAATCAAAACGTGGCTTACGTAATAACAGAGTTATATGTTACATAGTTCAGGAATTAAACATTAATATTCTTGAAACAATCAGAAAACGAATAAAATTCGGACATTAAAAAATGAGAGCATCACAAGAATTCAGAGCAGTGGCGCCAACTTATATGGTACCGTGGGGCCCGAGCCCACCCAATAATTTTGAATCATAACATACTCAATTTTCACTGTTCTAGTTATTTATTTCATTATTATTTTATTTTTCATTTTTCTCCTTAGAATAAAATTTATTTTGCCCCAATGGTCATAAGTTTTAATTCTCTGACTGACACCCATATATAACACTCATACACAAATGACTGAAATGTTTTGCTCCATGTTAAACTTTGCTAATTTAATTTATAGTCATGTTCATGATATCATGTCATTATAATAAATATCAGTGTCTGTATAATAAAAAACGCATTAGAATGTAATTTAATAAAACTGCAAATTAATTAAAACGTGATAGCTTGACTTGAAATTTTCATTTTTCACCAACTGTCAACCCTTCAAAAAAAAAAAAAAAAAACAAGCTAGTCGAACTTTTTTACAAAAATATTTTTGAGCCCACCTAATATTTTTGAGCCAACCCAATATTTTTCAAAAGTTGGCGCCATTGCAGATATGCCTCGGATATTCGCGACCGAGAGAAACAATCATTTTCCAAATGATTAAAAATAAAAGCTGTATGAGCAATAAAAGGAAATGCAACAGTTGTTCAAATTTTAACCTTACTAATAAAGAAGTGTAAAGAAGAACGACGACGAATCGTGCAACACACGGCACAGATTATGAAACGCTTTCTAATACTATCTCAATGCTTCTACGGTCTGACAGTCTTGCAAAAGTGCAAATTTGTAATGTTGTTTCCCCTGCATTTCTTTTAAATGCAAATAAAGCATGATTCCTTCAACATTCAGGGGTTTGTCCAGACTTTTCTCACAGGGTCTTGTTTTTGTGAAGTTTTTCTTACATTTGTGAAAATTCTACTCATAATTTTGTGAATTTTAAATAATCGATGTATTCTGGTTCCTACCCTTCACATATAAAAGAGCTAACTAATATGTTTTGTGGTGAGTTCGACTGTTTAATTACAGGTCAGATTTTATTCTTAATGATTAAACTTGTGAAAAATTCAATTTGAAGGTTAAAAAAAAATTATAAAATCTCTATTTAAGGGACAAATAATTTTGTGAAGGGTCCTCTTTTGGAATAAAATATTTTGTGAAAAGTCCTGTTTGGAGATAAAGAATTTTGTGAAGGGTCCTTTTTTAAGGTAAATTATTTTGTGAAGGGTCCTTTAAAGGACCTAAAAATTTCCTACACATATCCCTGACATTATATAAAAAAAGGTTACAAATATGAACTTGAGTCGTAGGAGTATAAATCACTGTACAATGCTTTAAAAATCAATTAAATCATTAGATTTATATTATTTTAAATATGGCTCATATTGCAGGGAAACCTGGAGCTTAGTGAACGTATTAAACGGACGTGTCAGTGAGAGGGTTTTAAGAAATAAAGTTTCATTTCTGATCACACAGTAAATAAGAAAAATAATAATACTCAAAATTATTTTTCAACAATTTGTGTCTATAGTCAGTAATGTGTGCGAATTGTTTTGTGCAGCCTATACAGGTTTAACACACTTCGCAATGTACTAAACATTAGTTAAACCTTTCAAGGGCAAAGGACTTCTATTCGTAAAATACAGAAATATATTTGAATGACACCGGAATGTATAAATAAAATTATTTGAAAATAATTGAAAGCTTCGACGTATATATATATATATGTATATATATATTCTTCACGCATATATTTTAAATTAAATGTCTGATATACATCACCGAACCCTAACGAATGTTGTTGCCTGGCAGCGGTTTTTCAGGGTTTCGTTACCCTGGCAAAGCCTTATTTGCCTCAGTCTTCACTCTGTCGGTCCGTCACAGAGTCCGTATACAAACGCTGTATAGGTCTAAGAATGCGAGCGAAGAGCACTAGTTTTTATTACACTAAAATAACAATAAATCTATCTTTGTTTTCGTACAGAACAAAGGTGAAACCTCTTTAAATGATTTTTGAGGGACTGACCCTACCGAATTGACAAAGGAAGGGAAAGTTTATCTCGCTCCCATCTTCAGTCGTAAAGCTGTCAACTGATTTCGAGTTCGATTTCTCTCTTGAAGTTCAAAAAAGTTCACTGAAAAAGCACTTTATACATCAAAGTGCCGACACGAAAGATCAAAAATAGCGACACCTGACCGCAAGAAGTTAGTGCTATTTGTCTGGTCCTTAACACTTTTAATTTTATGTATATACAGCTGAATGCCTCATGTCATAAGACAAATCATAAAATTTTGAAAAGGTCTATTATTTTGATTAAATATTTTTTTTCAGTGTCATCCATTCATTTTTGCGATTAAAATTTTGAAACAATCTTAATTTCAACATATTTCGTCTAGACATCATAGTTTGTAGCTAAAGCATCTCGCTCATAAACAGGAAATTCTCAGCTCGAACCCCGGTTCTGAAAGTTGAAACTTTCATATTCCGATGGATTTAATTAAAAGAAATTTTGTATATTTTGCCAATCTAAGGGTTTATTATGCTGTGATAAACAATCACTGACTTTCATAATATTATTTTGGAATTCAATTTTCTTTCTATTTAAAAAACAATTGAGATTTATTAATGATCCGACATTTCAAATTTTGTTTAAACTTTTTTTTTTATTTAAAATTTTATTATATTTTCGTGGGTTTTTTTTTTTTTCAGATTTCTAAAACTATTGGAATTTTGGATTTTATTTTAATAATTTGATTAGAAAAATTTTAATTTAATTAAAATAAATAAGTTTTTTTATATTAATCTTAAAACTAAATTTATTGGTTCTATCATCGATGTAAGAATTTAATAATTATAAGTTAATAATTTGGATTTATAAGTAGTTTTGAAAGAAATATAAAACGAAACTCTCTGTGCGATTTACCCACTTGTTTTTCTCTTTGTTACGTCCAGAAAATATGTTGAAAACGCCATTTTTTGATAGCACTATCTAATAAATTCTCTGCAATTACAGAAAAAAAATCTTTAACAACATAGTTTCTTAATAATTTTCTCAATTCATGTTTTACAAACGAAAATAAATTCAAATATTTGTCAGGAAGTAGACAATTTGAAAAAAATGGGAGGCTGTCTTAAAGATGTCTACTTACAGACTGGAAGATTTAGCTTGCTGACGTTGTATATCTGCATGGTTCGAACTTCAAAGTAGTACTCTGGTAGATCCTCTTTCTTCAATGCTGAAACAAAAAGAGAGATAAAGTCATGGCTAAATACAATTTTAACATACTTTGTTAAATTCATTTTTGGTTGAGATAAAACAATTCAAAATTATTAAAAATAAAAAGCTTGTGGAAAATGAAATTTGTACTTACCTGTCCTCCAACGAACATGCAAACAAAATCAAAGTTAAATGCATTGCAGCAATATTCGGCCAAAAATTTAAACCACATTACATTTCCTAATTTCGAAAAATAGCCGCATGATTCGAAATATCGCGAAATTTAAAAAAAGTTACTGGGGTGGAAATTCTGTAATGGGGTAAAACATTATAATCATAAATCTTTCATGAAAGACAAAAATTTGATAAGGAGCGCAAAAAATGCCCCCTCCCCCTAAAAAACACTAAAAAACACATTGACTATTCCTTTAAAAATTTCTAAAAATAAAATGTAGTCGACGACAAATTTACTAAATTAAATTAAATGTTTGAAACCGAATACTTTTCACAAATGTCAAATGACAAAATTTAATTTTTTTTCCCCCTCACCTACTTCAAAAATTTTGAAGTAAAACTTCGTTAGGTGCGATAGGGTAATTTCGTTTGGATGTCACGGATGTTAACTGTTAATTGAACATTTCCTGACCCTGAAAGAATATAATTGCCAACAAATTAAAATAGAGTGATGCTAAAATTCAACTGTTTCTAGCATAGAATTAAACGCGCGAGAATCTCACGCATGTTTGCTTTCCCTGAAAATCCCTCTTTATCTTGAGATTATCTGAAAAGAGTCGAAAAATTGCTTCTTTTGCTTCTAGGTGTCGTGGGAAAGAGAGACCCTCATATAGTCCAAGAGCCGACAGCACAAAAACCTATGTTATATAACACAAGAAAAAAACTTTATTTTATCGAAGAGTAGTAATAAGGGAAACAAATGATACATGTCTAGCGGAAATGAAGTGGTACATAAACCCAAAATTAATACCACCTGTAGTCAGGGGTGCCCAGAAAGGGGTTTGGTGACGCAAGATGCGTCATACAATTTAGTTTTTTTTTGGAGGGGGGGGGGGGAATTTGAGAAAAGGTATAATTTCGGGGGGGGGGGATTTTTAACCGACTTCAAGGAGGAGGTTATGATTTCGACCTGTATGTATTTGTTGTTCACGCATAACTTTCGTAAATATGAACCGATTTTGATAATTCTTTTTTTGTTTGAAAGCGTATGGGGCCCATGTGGTCCCATTCAAATTTCATAAAAATCTGTTGATTAGAACTTTTTAAAAAATTAAAACATTAAAATTCAATATCTTTTCGAAGCAATCGACCAATTAGAAACGTTCATTTTTCATGTTTTTAAGTTACACTTACATAGACACACGATCTTTTCAAAGTGTGAAATCCTAACTGGACAAAGTTCACATTTATTAACAGTGTACACTATAAAAAATTTGACCCTTTTGCTGCATAATCACTCCCCCGTTTTTATAGAATATCTCTCTCTTGACCCATGAGAATTCTCCACGATAGGCTGAAGTAATCGTTTTCTATAAAAGCGGTGGATTGACGATGCAGCAAAAGGGCCAAATTTTTTACAGTGTACACTGTAAAAATTTTGATCCTTTTGTTGTATCGTCACTCCCCCGCTTTTATAGAATATCTCTCCTTTGACCCATGAGAATGCTCCATGATACATTGCTAAAAATTTTACCCATTTGCTGCAACGTCACACCACAGCTTTTATAGAATATGTCTTTTATGACCAATGAGACTGCCCCATAACACAGTAAAGTAATCGTTATTTATAAAAGCGGTGGACTGATGATGCAGCAAAAGGCTCAAAGTTTTTGTAGTGTAATTGGGACAAAAGCGTCTGTCAAAGAAATATTTGGGAATCAAATGCTGTCACTCTCATATAGAGGCAGCCAGGTATAGGTAATGAGTTTCAGATTCCTCATCGAATACGCCAACGCTCATTTCCGATTACAGTATCACTGTAAAAAATGTGACCCTTTTGCTGCATCGTCACACCCCTGCGTTTGTAGAATACCCCTCTTTTGACCCATGAGAATGCTTCGTAATTGGGTGAAGTAATCGTTTTCTATAAAAGCAATAGAGTGATGATACAGCAAAAGTGTCAAATTTTTTACAGTGTAGGATTCCTCGATATGAATATGATGACACATGTAGCACAGTACACTGTTAAAAATCTGCTGCATTTTGCTGCAACGCCCTCCACCACTTGTATATAATATCTCTATTCCAACCAATGAGAAAGCGCCATTTCACGGCCAAGTAACCGTTTTCTATACAAGCAGGGGAGTGCGTTGCAGCAAAATGCAGCAGATTTTTAACAGTGTATATAATTGGTTGAAACGATTCTGGACAGAAACGAGTCACCAAGCATCTTGTTGAGCGGGCAATTTTCGTCAATCTTGTTAACTTCTCATACGAGTACAATCGAATTCTTCCAGGAAATCATCATCAAATTCCATAATAAAAAATGCCTGGCAATGCAATGCACTGTTAAAAATTTGCAACTTTTGCTGTATCGTCACTCCATCGCTTTTATAGAATATCTTTATTTTTATCAATGAGAATCCTTCATAATGCATTTAACTAATCATTTTCTATATAAGCGGTGAAGTGATGATACACTGTTAAATATCTGCTGCATTTTGTTGCAACGCACTCCGCCGCTTGTTTATAATGTCTCTACTGCGACCTATGAGAATGCTCCTTAATACAGTCAAGTAACCGTTTTCTATACAAGCGCTGGAGTGCGTAGCAAAAAAATGCAGCAGATTTTTAACAGTGTACAGCAAAATTTTCAAATTTTTAACAGTGCAGTTGGGACAAAAGCGTCAGTAAAAGAAATATTTGGGAATCAAATGCTGTCACTCTCTTATAAAGGCAGCCAGGTATTGGTTATGAGTTTCAGTTTCCTCGTCGAATCGCCACTGCTCATTTCCGATGCCATTACTGCCTGTATAGATATTAGATTGTTGCTGTTTATCGATTGAAGCATAGTGCAATTTTTGCTAAAATCTTTCTTTTTCCTTTTTCTGAGTGAAGGGGGAGTACTTTTGACTGACTACACTAGAAAAGCATTTTACTATACATTAATATATAAAGTCATTTTGCTGCGTGCTCATATATAGAAGCACTATGTCGCGCTCTTATGTGTAAGGACACTTTACTTGATGGATTATCACCTTTTGATACCCACTTTCGATGACCGTAGGATTCGATGCAGACTAAGATTTCATAAATGCGGTAGCTTTTCGAAGTGGCAGATCTTGTCTGAAGAAGTTACCATACAAAGAAATTCTTAAGATTCACAACGATACTAATCGATATTGTAAGTGGTTTCAGAAAAGTTGACAATCAAACAGTGACAAGTAAACTGAATACATGAGAACTTAGCAAAGTGCGTACGTTAGTAATGCATTGCAAAGAGCTATCGTCTGCCAGTACACATAATTATGTATTACGGTATACATAACTAAAAAGTAGGAAATAAAATAAGCTTTTTAAGAAAAAAATATCAACCGACTTCAAAAAAGCGCTAAAAAGAATTAAATAATTCTTTAAAATTCTCTAATGACAAAACGTTATCCAATAAGCACACATCGGATATCAGGTACCGACATAAAAACGGTTAAATTTAATATGTATAATTTAATATCCACCAAACATAGATTTTAGAGATAATATTATTTTACAAGAGATGAATTGACATATTTATGATTTATTTTATGAATATATACATATAAAAAGTAATGAATTACTTTTTGAAGTTGGTGCCAAACTATTTGATGTATATTAAGAATTGTAGCTAAATTATGCCTAGTACCATAATTAAAATGGGGATAATCATTATCGATTGTGATTGTTTGGCACCAACTTCAAAAAGTAATTCATTACTTTTTATATGTATATATTCATAAAATAAATCATAAATATGTCAATTCATCTCTTGTAAAATAATATTATCTCTAAAATCTATGTTTGGTGGATATTAAATTATACATATTAAATTTAACCGTTTTTATGTCGGTACCTGATATCCGATGTGTGCTTATTGGATAACGTTTTGTCATTAGAGAATTTTAAAGAATTATTTAATTCTTTTTAGCGCTTTTTTGAAGTCGGTTGATATTTTTTTCTTAAAAAGCTTATTTTATTAAATTCTTAATATTTCCTTTTTTCTTATTGTTAAAAAAATCTTGATTTTTTTTAAATATCACTTTTAAATTTTTTCAACATTTAATTTTTAGAAATGTTCTTTTGTATTCTTTCTTTAAATTCTAGATAAGGGCAATAAGAACTCATTCCGCTGTGCTCAACTCGCTATCTTTTGAATGAGCAGTAGATTATAAGTAGAATATATTTTACAATTGATATTTTGTTTACGGGGGGGGGGGGGGTGTCAATGTTATTTTGGGGGGGGGAGGAGAGGGCTTTGCGTCATTGGGTTTTGGGGGGATGGTCACCACTGACTGTAGTCAGTGTTCTCGCTGTCCCTCGCGATTGCGCCAAATTGCGACTAAATTCTTCATTTGCCAAATTGCTTGTTCTCAGTTTTTAACCGACTTCAAGGAGGAGGTTATGATTTCGACCTGTATGTATTTGTTGTTCACGCATAACTTTCGTAAATATGAACCGATTTTGATAATTCTTTTTTTGTTTGAAAGCGTATGGGGCCCATGTGGTCCCATTCAAATTTCATAAAAATCTGTTGATTAGAACTTTTTAAAAAATTAAAACATTAAAATTCAATATCTTTTCGAAGCAATCGACCAATTAGAAACGTTCATTTTTCATGTTTTTAAGTTACACTTACATAGACACACGATCTTTTCAAAGTGTGAAATCCTAACTGGACAAAGTTCACATTTATTAACAGTGTACACTATAAAAAATTTGACCCTTTTGCTGCATAATCACTCCCCCGTTTTTATAGAATATCTCTCTCTTGACCCATGAGAATTCTCCACGATAGGCTGAAGTAATCGTTTTCTATAAAAGCGGTGGATTGACGATGCAGCAAAAGGGCCAAATTTTTTACAGTGTACACTGTAAAAATTTTGATCCTTTTGTTGTATCGTCACTCCCCCGCTTTTATAGAATATCTCTCCTTTGACCCATGAGAATGCTCCATGATACATTGCTAAAAATTTTACCCATTTGCTGCAACGTCACACCACAGCTTTTATAGAATATGTCTTTTATGACCAATGAGACTGCCCCATAACACAGTAAAGTAATCGTTATTTATAAAAGCGGTGGACTGATGATGCAGCAAAAGGCTCAAAGTTTTTGTAGTGTAATTGGGACAAAAGCGTCTGTCAAAGAAATATTTGGGAATCAAATGCTGTCACTCTCATATAGAGGCAGCCAGGTATAGGTAATGAGTTTCAGATTCCTCATCGAATACGCCAACGCTCATTTCCGATTACAGTATCACTGTAAAAAATGTGACCCTTTTGCTGCATCGTCACACCCCTGCGTTTGTAGAATACCCCTCTTTTGACCCATGAGAATGCTTCGTAATTGGGTGAAGTAATCGTTTTCTATAAAAGCAATAGAGTGATGATACAGCAAAAGTGTCAAATTTTTTACAGTGTAGGATTCCTCGATATGAATATGATGACACATGTAGCACAGTACACTGTTAAAAATCTGCTGCATTTTGCTGCAACGCCCTCCACCACTTGTATATAATATCTCTATTCCAACCAATGAGAAAGCGCCATTTCACGGCCAAGTAACCGTTTTCTATACAAGCAGGGGAGTGCGTTGCAGCAAAATGCAGCAGATTTTTAACAGTGTATATAATTGGTTGAAACGATTCTGGACAGAAACGAGTCACCAAGCATCTTGTTGAGCGGGCAATTTTCGTCAATCTTGTTAACTTCTCATACGAGTACAATCGAATTCTTCCAGGAAATCATCATCAAATTCCATAATAAAAAATGCCTGGCAATGCAATGCACTGTTAAAAATTTGCAACTTTTGCTGTATCGTCACTCCATCGCTTTTATAGAATATCTTTATTTTTATCAATGAGAATCCTTCATAATGCATTTAACTAATCATTTTCTATATAAGCGGTGAAGTGATGATACACTGTTAAATATCTGCTGCATTTTGTTGCAACGCACTCCGCCGCTTGTTTATAATGTCTCTACTGCGACCTATGAGAATGCTCCTTAATACAGTCAAGTAACCGTTTTCTATACAAGCGCTGGAGTGCGTAGCAAAAAAATGCAGCAGATTTTTAACAGTGTACAGCAAAATTTTCAAATTTTTAACAGTGCAGTTGGGACAAAAGCGTCAGTAAAAGAAATATTTGGGAATCAAATGCTGTCACTCTCTTATAAAGGCAGCCAGGTATTGGTTATGAGTTTCAGTTTCCTCGTCGAATCGCCACTGCTCATTTCCGATGCCATTACTGCCTGTATAGATATTAGATTGTTGCTGTTTATCGATTGAAGCATAGTGCAATTTTTGCTAAAATCTTTCTTTTTCCTTTTTCTGAGTGAAGGGGGAGTACTTTTGACTGACTACACTAGAAAAGCATTTTACTATACATTAATATATAAAGTCATTTTGCTGCGTGCTCATATATAGAAGCACTATGTCGCGCTCTTATGTGTAAGGACACTTTACTTGATGGATTATCACCTTTTGATACCCACTTTCGATGACCGTAGGATTCGATGCAGACTAAGATTTCATAAATGCGGTAGCTTTTCGAAGTGGCAGATCTTGTCTGAAGAAGTTACCATACAAAGAAATTCTTAAGATTCACAACGATACTAATCGATATTGTAAGTGGTTTCAGAAAAGTTGACAATCAAACAGTGACAAGTAAACTGAATACATGAGAACTTAGCAAAGTGCGTACGTTAGTAATGCATTGCAAAGAGCTATCGTCTGCCAGTACACATAATTATGTATTACGGTATACATAACTAAAAAGTAGGAAATAAAATAAGCTTTTTAAGAAAAAAATATCAACCGACTTCAAAAAAGCGCTAAAAAGAATTAAATAATTCTTTAAAATTCTCTAATGACAAAACGTTATCCAATAAGCACACATCGGATATCAGGTACCGACATAAAAACGGTTAAATTTAATATGTATAATTTAATATCCACCAAACATAGATTTTAGAGATAATATTATTTTACAAGAGATGAATTGACATATTTATGATTTATTTTATGAATATATACATATAAAAAGTAATGAATTACTTTTTGAAGTTGGTGCCAAACTATTTGATGTATATTAAGAATTGTAGCTAAATTATGCCTAGTACCATAATTAAAATGGGGATAATCATTATCGATTGTGATTGTTTGGCACCAACTTCAAAAAGTAATTCATTACTTTTTATATGTATATATTCATAAAATAAATCATAAATATGTCAATTCATCTCTTGTAAAATAATATTATCTCTAAAATCTATGTTTGGTGGATATTAAATTATACATATTAAATTTAACCGTTTTTATGTCGGTACCTGATATCCGATGTGTGCTTATTGGATAACGTTTTGTCATTAGAGAATTTTAAAGAATTATTTAATTCTTTTTAGCGCTTTTTTGAAGTCGGTTGATATTTTTTTCTTAAAAAGCTTATTTTATTGCTTTTTCTTTTTCGTATGTGTGTTTAATGCTTTTATTCTTTAATATATTTGTATAATAACATAATTTTAATATACTTGTAGCGGATAGTTGAATTTAGTTTAATAACAATCGTTGTCGCAATTATAAAAACTTGGGTTATTTTAGAATATCTTTAGAAAAAGAAAGGAGGGGAGGAGTAGATTAAAGGATTAAAGATAATTTTTTTTTAGTGCTATAGCGACGAATCTATTTGGCTAATACTTTTTTCATTTGGCGAATGTTTTTTATTTTTAATTAGCCAAATTACTAACGTTGATCAAATGTCAGCGAGAACACTGCCTGTAGTTGACTCGTAGTCTTATTCAATGGCTCTGCTCGTAGTATTATCATTGTGTTTTCTTGCTCGCATCCCTTCATGTTTTCATGCCTTTGATTGTAGGTCACTACTTTTACTGTCTTTCTACTTTTCCATAATACAGTCTCAGCAAATAAAATCTTGACACTTGCTATTTAAGACATTTTGTTAAATATCTAGAAATATACATAAGGAATTATTCTGAAACTCCAGGTGTGTAAACAAAATAGTACACGTCACAGCCCCTCATCTTTTTGCTTCATTTTGGGAATAACGGATTTTGATCATATTCTATAGACAATAATTTTCAGAATTTCAAGCTATGATTTTGAGACTTTCAAAAAAGTTGCTCTATACATTTAACTAACATAATATGCAAATGAAATTTTAATAGGGTTGACGCATGCGCAGTAAAAAAATATTTAGTAAATCTGCTCATTTGTCATACAATTTTTACTATTTTTTTATTTCAATTACAGGGTGTTATGTACATTGTTGATTGTCATATTTTCTGAAAAGAACATTGTGATTTATGAAGAACTCTGCAAATTATAAGCAAAAAAACTTGGAAAAAATTGGGACCGTTTTTATAAAAACCTTAATTTCTCTGTGAGTTTATATGCTATATTCATAAAAATGAACAGTTTATTGCAATAAGCCATTTAATTATAATTTGCAATTTGAACGCTTTTGCTACATTAACTTTGACAGGGTTATCCAACAGATCTTCATTCTTTTTCAATTGGTTGACGGTCCCCTATAAGATTTCAGTAAAAAATCTTTGCGAAAACATATGACTTGTACTATTTTGTTTATACTTCTGGAGTTTCGGAGTTATTCCTCGTGTATATTTTTAGATATTTAACAAAACGTCTGAAATCGCAAGCGTCAAGATTTTTTTTTTTTTTTTACCACGCTTTTATTAGCTTCACCTGTATGTTTGTGAGTTTGTGAGTTTCTAACTCTCCTTATTTTATGTATGTTCACCGATTACTCCGAAACCATGCAACCGATTAACTTGGTTTTGGTGTTAAATGAAAGACGATGCTCTCGAATTGGTACCACTTCAGTTTCATCGAAATTGGTTCAGTACTTTTTTAATAATTAGGCAAATATTAATAAAATTAGTGATTTTTCGCTAATTAAAAGTGTTGAATACGTTCACTAAATGGAGTGTAAATAGCATGGCCGAGCGGTCTAAGACGCCGGATTGAAGCTCTGTTTTTCGAAAGAGATTGTGGGTTCGAACCCCACTCCTGACATTACATCTATGTAAAATTAAAAAAAAAAATTCCGCATTACAATTTTTATTTTTAACCGGCTTCAGAAAAGGGAGAAGAAGTTATCAATTCGACGCGTATGTATTTTTTTTCTATGTATGTTCACCAATTACTCTGAAACTATCCAACCGATTAATTTGGTTTTTGTATTAAATATAAATATAAATTTAAAAAAAACTAAAAACCACGCTTTTAAAGTAATCAAACTAAAAAGTGAAAAATAAATATAGTTTAAAAAAACTAAAAAACACGCTTTTTAAGTATATCAAACTAAAAAGTGAAAAAAATAATTCGTACTATAAGTTAAAAACGAAAATAGATGAAAAATACTATATTACTATAAATCATTATTATTAGAGAAATCAATTAAGAGGCAATAAATAAAATTATCGTGGAAAAAAAGTGTGAGGTGCTTCTTAAGAACTGATAGATGGAACATGGTAGATGGAGCACCCCACGCTTTTTTTCCACGATAATTTTATTTATTGCTTATTAATTGATTTCTATAATAACAATGATTTTATAGTAATATAGTATTTTTCATCTATTTTCGTTTTCAGCTTATAGTACGAATTATTTTTTTTTATTTTTTAGTTCGATATACTTAAAAAGTATGTTTTTTAGTTTTTTTAAACTATATTTATTTTTGCTGTGATTGTATAAAGATTTTTGTTTGTGTGCGTGTGCTTGATAACATAGGATTTTGTGCTATCGGCTTTTGGACTAATACAACTGCTGAGAAAATGACGTCTCTATGAAGCAGAAGACTATCAATAATTTATTTTCCCCATCACAATGATTTTTTTAATATATTCACTGTACAGTGAATGTATACATACATGTAATAATTTTATGTACATTTCTCTGTATGACATTGTACCAATTTTGTAGAAAATAAAATTTTAAACACGTTAAATAATTTTTAAAAACCCTTTTTGTAATATGCTAAAATGTGTACAACTACAATTACCACTTTTAAACCTGGAAAAACGTGAAGTAAAGCTACCAAAATAATATTGCTAAAGCAGTTTTTTAAAATCGTCCAATATTCGGATTTTCCATTAATCGAATCGGTCTTTGTCCCGACAGGTCCGGATAATCGACGCTCTAATGTAATGCATATTGTTTCACAGTTTGCAAAAAGTGAAACTGAGTTTCCCATAAAACTATACAGAGAAAACGAGGGAGGAAATGAATTCTAATTCACTCACTATTTACATCCATTGCATGTCTGAACTGCAGGGACTGTTTCAACATCTTTAGTGCTTTATCGAAATTCATATCGTGATGTAGTAGGTACCGAGCAATGAACCAGTCATTCTCTTTCACACGTTTAACATCGTCCGGGTGGTACTTGGCAGCAGCTAAAAAAAAAAATTAAGATGTAATCAAATGTTTCAAAATAAATAAAAGCTTTGTAATTTTCATACATAACATTAAAATATCATAATTAGATTGTACAATTTAGAGAGTAAATACATATTTACATTCTAAAAAATCTTTAAATGTAAAAAGATTTTTATTTTCAATCATGTGAATTCGATGGCTCAATTTTCCAGGCTCGACCGAAATTTCCATGTCCGGACCGAACAAAAATTATCTTGAAGCGGCTTGACCTAGACAAGCCCGAATCAATTACTATAAAAAAAAAATCGATTTTTCTTAACATCAGAGTTGTTTGATTTAAATCAGCTTGATTTAAATTGTGATTTAAATCAAATTATTTTTTTAAAAAGTCATTGATTTAAATCTTTTTTAAACATTGATATTTATAGGCTAAATAAGAATCAAATTATTTATGTTATAAGAAAAGTCACCACTCATGTCAGATTAAACTGTACTTTTTAATAATGTTAAATAAAACTTTTTATGAACTCAAAATACTATTTTATGAAAGTAATTGCAACCAGGGTTCTCGCTGTCGCTCGTCATTGCGCCCAATTGCGACTAAATTCATTATTTGGCGAGTAAACAAGCGATTGGATTCGCCAAATTGCTAGTGCTCAATTTTTGCTTTTTCTTTCTTTTCTTTTTTCATACATAGCATATATACATATTTTTAATATGATTGTAGCAGATAGTTAAAATTAGATTAATAACAATCGTTTTCGCAGTTATAAAAACTTGAATGTAATCAAATAATATAATACAGAAGTGCAACATTAATGATCACTTAAACTCTTAGACTATCACATTGAAATAAAAACTCATTTAAAAAATATTGCAACATAGGAGGGGGGGGGGGATTTATTGAGTTTTCAGCAACAGTGAATTTATTTTAATGAAATATATTGGAATAAATATTTTCTCACTTATTATTCCTAGTGCTCACTTGCATCCATTATGCCAATTAGCTTGCCAAAATCATAATACTACTTTAGAAAAAATATTGAAATGTTTTTTTCGCCAGAACCAGGGCCGTAGCTAATGGGGCGGTATGGGCGGCTCACCCCCCCCCCCCCCCACACACACACACACACACACACACCTCCTGGAAAAGATTCCAACGTCACTCAATGAATTTCTGTTCCGAAAATTCAAATGAAATTCTGTTCAAAAATCTCATTTAGTTTTGAGACCCTTTCATAGTCTTGCATAATTACTAAATTGTATCTAAAATAAGTGTTTCAACACTCCCTGATCCTATATGTAGATATGAAGCTAACATGATGTTTAATTTTGCACCAATTATACACTCAAAATTTTCTTAGCATAAAATGAAGTTATTACAACAGTTTAATAAGAAACTTAGTACCTACAATGTGAGTGCGCACTAATTTATCTTTCTGCGTCAGAGAGAAGGAAAAAAATTATGAGCCCTCCCTATATTCTCTTAAGCCCCCCCTCCCCTATTGTTCACTTCTAGCTACGGCCCTGGTCAGAAATGTGCCACCAATGGTAAGTACCAACTACTTTTCAATCCCGCAACCCACAAAGAAAATCCTGCTTATAACCATAGCAAAATTGTCAAACTCCAAAGCTAAAAGAGGTCAAATAAATAAAATTTTTATCGAATGCAAGAAAAAAAAAAAAAAAAAAAAAAAAAAAAAAAGCTTTGAGGAATTAGATTTGATTTGAATAGAACCATAGAAATGTTTTGAAAAGCATAACATGAAAAAGATATTAGAGTGGTTAATACAAAAATAAAAGTTATCTGAGAAAAGAGTTTCTAGGATCGTTCTTTGGTATTCAAAATAAAATTCTGTTTACAGTAAGTGCTTGCAAAATTAATTCATTCTATACATCTGAGTTTTACAGAAAATTTATTACTTACAGTTATATTGATAAAATAAAGTGTGAAAGCATCAGGGCCGTAGCTAGAAGTGAACAACGGGGGGGGGGGGGGGAAGCTCATATTTTTTTTCTCCCTCTCTGACACAGAACGATAAATTTGTGCATATTCACCAGGGTTATTATGATTTTGCCCAGCCCAAAAAACCCGGGTGGGTTTTTTCTAAAAAAACCCATTTGAAAAAACCCAGGAAAAAACCCAAGTGGGTTTTTTCAAAATTTCAACTTTAAATTCAGCTTTAAATTACATATATAATGTATTTATATTACACATATAATATATTGTAATATATTTCTTAATATCAATACAGTTGAACCTCGAAAATCCGGACCTCCAAATTCCGGAAATCTCTAAAATCCGGACATTTTTCCGATTTTAGTTTTGTTAATTTTAAAAAAAGGACATAGCTGTAATTTTCATCAACTGCAGTTAAATTCTGATAACTATACTAAAATATATATATAGATATATAGTCTGGTTAATATTGTAATGACTTGCCGTTAATTAAAGACTTTATTATTACAAAAATTAAAAAGTTAAAAAGCGTTCAACAAAATTTACAGTAATGAATCATTGAACTAATCATGAATTTTGATACTTGAAAAAATTTGGGTTTAAAAAAAAACGTAAATTCTGTCGAAAAAATGCAGAAAAAACGGAGAAATTAGTAAAAAAAAAGAAAGCCAAAACAAGCATGAAATCAATTTAAAAAAATCTTGAAAAAACGCACATTTCATCAAAGATTCATGATTCATTCATTTCATAATGATTCGTCTCACTCTCAATCGCCTTTGAGAATCGGGAGAGAGGGCGCTTTCTCGGGATTTTTTGAAAATTTCAAATTCTTTATAAAGTGGGGGAGGGGGCGTTTGATCGGGAAGAGCAGATTAACGGGTTTTTACGGTATTATATAGCCATAAAAAAAGATTTTTTAATAAACCTCCAAAATCGAAAATCCGGAATCGCCGCGGTCCCGACGGTTCCGGATTTTCGAGGTTCAACTGTACACCACTCATAAAGTTTATAACCATCAACCCCCCACCCCAAAGAAAAGAAATGTCCTAACTATGTAATTACAATTTTTAAAAGAAATAATTGTTAGTTAATCTCCGTAGCATGTGTAAGTAACACAAACAATTTTTTTCCCATTAAAAAAATACTTTGGTGTGTAATCTGTTCCATGTTATACAATAGAAACTCATAACAAAATACCATATATGCTTAGAATCCTAATTTAATTATGTAGACATGTAGAATTACTTGGATTATTCTATTATTTAGTAATAATAAAAAATACTTTATAAATTATAACTAATAATCAATTTATCTAAAAACAAAGCATAATTTTGATTACTGTTATTGATTTATATATTTGTAATCAATTAGCTACTTTAAATTTAGTAATAAGTACATTTTTTTTTTCAAGCATTCTGAACCACCTCCCATAACCCCCCCCCCCCAACCCTGAAAAAACCCGAAAAACCCTGATAAAACCCCAAAAACCCTGAAAAAACCCAGTGGGTTGGGTTTTTTCTGAAAAAACCCGGGTATTTAACAACCCTGATATTCACATTGTAGGTACTATGTTTCGTATTAAACAGTTGTAATAACTTCCTTTTATGCTAAAAAAAAAGTACATAATGATGAAAATTTTGAGTGTATAACTGGCTTACAATCAAACATCATGTTAACTTCCTATGTACAAATACGATTAGAGAGTGTTGAAACACTTATTTTAGATACAATTTAGTGATTCTGCAAAACTGTGAAAGGGTTTCCAAACTAAATTAGATTTTTGAATAGAATTTCATTTAAATTTCCGGAACGTAAATTCATTTACCGGTCAAGTCAAGGCCAACCTTTAACTAGCGTTTCAACTCTCAGTTGAGAAACTCTAGGTTGACAAATCTAACCGCCAGTTAATTTTTCGAATTCATCAATAACTTTGGAGTCGCGATTATTCAACCTTGGGTTACTCGACCTGGGTTAAAAACTGTAGTTGCCGTTATGAGTTCTGTTCTAACCCAGTCAGTGTTCTCGCTGACATTTGACCAACGTTAGTAATTTGGCTAATTAAAAATAAAAAACACTCGCCGAATGAGAAAAGTATTAACAAAGTAGATTCGCCGTGTAACAGAAAAAAAAATTAAAATTTTTAATGTATTCTTTTTTTTTCAATATGTTCTAAAATAACCCACGTTTTTATAACTGTTACAGCGATTGTAATTAATCTAATTTCAACTATCCGCTACAAGTATAAAAAAAATGTATATATTAAATATATATGTATGAAAAACGAAAAAGAAAAAAAGAAAAGGCAAAAATTGAGCACTAGCAATTTGGCGAATCTAATCTCTTTTTTACTCGCCAAATGAAGAATTTAGTCGCAATTTGGCGCATTGGCGAGCGACAGCGAGAACACTGAACCCAGTACCATCTTTATCTGTTTTTTTTTTTTTTTTTTTTTTTTTTCCCAAGAACAAGATTAAAGGAACTATTGAAAATGCATACTTATGTTTAATTTTTAAGCAAAAATTTTTTATAAATAAATTTCGAAAAAAAAAATTATTTCATTAAATATACATAGATGTATATATATTTCTTTAATATAAATTTAATAGAAAGTTATCTGATCAAACTAATAAATTTATTTATTTATTATAAGCAAAAGTAATTACTTCAAACTTACCAAACATATAATTAACAAAAAAATACATTTATCTATTAGTAATAACTGATCACATGTACGCAATTTGGTAGAAATTTCATACTTTAAACAAATATAAAAAGTACTGCGGTACAACAGAAATTAAACTTCGTTTTTTCCTTATTATTATTATTATTATTATTATTTAAAGAGAGATAGAGAATTTTGATTCATATAATTATAATTGATGTTAACATATTTCTTTTTGGATTTTTTAGAGGGCGCCACCAAACAAAATCCGTAAAATTGCAAGCTTCGTTTTCGACACACAAATTTATGTAATTTTGCGTTCGTAGAGCAAAAATATATAAGAAAAAGGGGGGAAATTAGGAGACACATTCTGTTATAATAGCAACTTTCATAATAAACGCTTCGCCTTATTAATAAATCATAAACAGCATTGTTTTAGAAAAAGACGCATCAACGCTCTGTTTAAAACGACGGCCATCTTTCTTTCTAGTAGGCATGCGCGGTTCACTAACCTAGGATTTTAGCTTGGTTGAGTTCGTCAACTCCAGGTTGGGAAACGCCTCGAATCTCGGCAGGTTTAGTTAACGGCGAATTGGATTTCGCTTTCAACCGAGAGTTCAGCTCGAAATGCGAGGTTGAGGTTGATGGAGAATTACCGGGTTAGTGACCTTTGAATCTTTCCCAGGGGGACTCAAAGTATTTCAGGGGGAGCTGAGCCGCCCATATCGCCCCTTTTGCTACGGTCTTGGAAGTGTGTGTGAATGTTTGCGTCTAGCCAACAAGCCAACATCAAACCAGATGATATAATGACTTTGCACTTTTACATATAGATGCATTATAACCCAGGAATTAACCAAGGCTATACTTCATTTATTTTGTCAGACATTTTTCTTATTAATTCAAAATTTTCTTATTTTTATAGAGAATCAATTGATATTTTCTCAATAAAATTTAACAATTTTTTTTATCTCGTTAACAAAAAATAAAAACCCGAAATAATAATTTCTCCCCAATTAATTTCTAATTAAAAGATTTTCACGTAAAAAAAAAAAAAAAAGAACATAAAAAAAATGAACATAAAAAAAATATGACGTCATATTGGAAATAAACATAAAACCTAAATTTTGTCTTAATTATACGAGTTGGTACGAAAAGTAGGCGATTATGACGTTATATATGAAAAATAAAACGGATATGATTTGATATTCAAATAAAAAGGGCTTTGATTATGGCAACATTTCTTATTATTTTTTTCTTTCTTTTCTTTCTGCCATCGTTTTGTATTTAACATGAAATGAGGTGTGTTTTAAATATATGTAATCTATGTACTTTTAATTTATGTAATATATGTAATTTAAATGTATATGTTTAAAGTTCTGTATTTCAAATGAAATAAGTAAAAGAATACAAATAATTGTGATAAGAACAATACTTGGTGGTTTATTGTCTGTGAATGGCTAATATGAAGACAGCGTATTTTAGATTTAAATGAAAAAAAAAAATTGCAAGCTTATAAAATATCTACATACCCTATTTCGTTCTGCCAGAGGGCAAGTAAAATTTATTCCTTATCAAATTTCTTAAAATTCATATGTGTTTAATAATGTAGAATTTTATCAAGGAAAACTATTTTTTTCAATTGTGAGCAAACTGTTTCTTAGCATTAAATCATACTTAAAACAAAATGTTTTTTTAAATATTTTCCCCATAATTTATTTTTAAGAAATGAAAGCCGAAAAATATTTTAAAATTGATTTGACAAAATTTAGGAATTTATGAGTTAAAATGCCTGTCTAAAAATTATAAAAGTTTTCAAAATTTTATGTTATTCCTTACCGTTTGATTTAAGCATAATTGAGAATTACATTTGTAAGACACTGACACGATAACTTGTAGAAATGTTTTTACCAATAAAACATGCGCTTTTTTTTTCTTTTTTTTTTTCTAAGTATTAGCAACAACAAAATAAAACTGAAAAAAAAAAAAAAAAAAAAAAAAAAAAGATCTGAGATGATTTGAAACCAAATTTGATTTGAAAACCGAAAAGTGATAATAAAACAATATGAAAGAAATTATTTTAAATAATTAATTATAGAATAAATTGAAAATCACGATACATTTATTTTTCGCGTATTTAAGGATACAGTGGATTTTCAAAATCGCAAAAAAAACATCAAATTGTCGAATTTCCATTTTTAGCATGATAATAATATATGAAGTCCCTGCTATTGAACGCAAAAAGAATTTTTCAATTTTGACTATTTACAAGCATTTTTGTCCACTCAGCTGATTCTGCAGCGCCACTTTGTTTACCTTTTCGCAGCCGTATAATTTAGCCTAGTTTTTCGTTTTGCATCACTCAATGTTATTATTTTGCACTGACTACTTATTAATTTTGTGATTTCGCAAAACAATACTTTAACTGTAACTTTTAACTGTTTCTTTTAGTGTTTGTTTACAGTGTATTTTGAAGAATTGCTTTTTGCCCCCAATCTTTTTAGCGCAAAATAAAAAAAATTCTATCTCTCAACAACTATTTAATTTATCTAACAAAAATTTGTACAATAAGAGCTATTTATACCATGAATATTTCCAGATGAATTTTTAAATATTCATCAGAAAAAAAAAAAGTTAGTTTTGAGAAGATTTTTTTAAATTCAGATGCTTTACGTCCTTTGCATGAATTACTGTCGAAGCCACACATTTTATGTGAATTTACTATAAAAACATAAAACACTTACATATAAGCTAGAAATGTTATTATATACCTTATATATAACTGAGACTGTGTCAGTAAGAAAATATTAAGCAATTATAACCATTGTAGTTACTATAATCTGTTTTTCTCAGATTGAATATTTTCGTCGTTTTCATGATTTCAAAATGTTCCATGCGAAATTCCTAACGTCCAATCTTTCTGATTTTTTTTAAATGATTTTTATATATGTGTTAACAAATGTTACTAGAAATAAACTTGTTTAGAAGCATTTAAATTTTTAAAATTTCAGTTATATAAAATTTTTAATGATTTTTTAACGAAAAATACAAAAAAATTAAGGTAAAATCATTTTTTTTATGTTTTACAAGTAATATGCTAAAAATGCTTAGTAACATTTATTTGTATGTATGAAAGGACTACTCCGAAAAAATTTTGAACAAATATGTGAAAACTGGTTTCGCATGGAACATTTTGAAATATTGTCACTTTTCCTTAATTTAAAGAAAAAAAACCTGTATCTCAAAAACTATTGAATATATTTAAAAAAAAAAAAAATGTGAGATAACAGATATATATACTATGACTATTTTCAGAAATTTAAAAAAAAATTCATTGAAAATTTTAAAAAGTAGTTTTGAAAGTCGACTGTACCCTTAAAAGCGAACCAAACGAATTCTTAATGCAAAAAAGATTGGAAGCAAATACAGTAAAATCTGGTAAGAGAAAATCCCCAAAGGTCGGGGAAAACTGCCAATTCAGAAAGCATTCATTGTATCACTATCTTGTTTGGGACCATAGAAATGTTTGCACAATAGACAGATTTTGGTTTTACTTGATTTTGTTTTACTTCAAAAAATTGAATATTTTTGTTAATAAATACGTTTATATATATGTATATATGTATATAAAAAGAGAGAGAGAGAGAAAGAGAGAGAAGTACACCTTTTTTCTAATTCATTTAAAATATGATATTTTTCGTGAGTCTTTTACTTCTATCAAAGAGAAATTCATGTATGTGGTGTGTACATTTTGCGATATTTTTGACACAACTTGCCAACACGAGGTTCAATTATTCTTCAAAGTTTGCCCATCTCTTAAGAGAGAAAAAAAAAGCGAACAACCAAATTAAAAATCCCGAGTTACTAAACTGACAGTTTGCGAAATCCCAAGGTGAGTGGCCGAAGAGATCGCTCACGTGATTCGGTTCACGGCTTAACCTTCCGCAAACCAAGGTCTTCCTTTGATAAAATCCCATTTGTTTTCTTCTCCCCTATTATCCTTCTATTGTATAACATCATTTTGAGCTTGGGATTGACATTCTTACTGTAAATGATTCGCCAATTTATTTAAATGTACAGAGGGTTTCTCAAAACAAATGAAACTCATTTTAATTTTTTACCTGTCGGAGATACGTCGGCAGAGTAAACGAAAAAAGGTTCAAAGTAAGACACGAATTACGATTAAAATTATGAACTATAAGCTCTGACTTTAATATTCAAAAAGTTACAAAATATTGTACGTTTCTAAGCCCAAAGTTATATTTAGAAAGAGAGAGAAACTTTCATTGCAAATACAGTTGTGAAGGCTACATTGTCCTACGACTAAAATTCACCAAGTTATGATACTTTTAATTTTATAAAATTTCTGATATTTCCGGTCCTAAAAAACGCGTTTTTCTTTTTTTAATGACGGAAATCTCCAAAATTTCAATACTAGCAGAACTATTTCCTTGACGTAATCTCACTTTATTTGAACATTTTTGCAATTAACATCACCTTCACAGAGGGATCGTTATATCCTACTTATTATTTTATATATTTATTACCATTTTAATTAAATTGTCATCTTCGTGGTATTTTTCTCTAACATGAGCAAAAGAAATCTATCATGAGAATTATAGTTTGAAAATGGTACTAGCAAAATATACTTTGTTATTTGTTATTAAGTACTTAATTAGAAATAAAACTTTTTTCATTGTTATTATCCTAGAACAATATAATTTTATGAATTTTAATAGTATTCTACTGCTTAGTATTTATAATGAATAATAATGCAAAATGTGCTTCAGATTAGCATCGAAAAGAGAGTCAGATTAACAGTAATCGTTATACAAAATGAGATAATCGAAACATATCCTGAGGTCAGTAGTGAATTCAGGGGGGTAGCCCTGGGGGAGGGATATTGTTCCCCCCAGAGCAATGAAATGTCCCCCCTAGAAAATTTGAGATTTCGTATTTTCAATGGTCAAAAATTACAATTCCTTTCCCCGCCCCAGAATTTTTAAAAATCGCACATTTTAAATTTTTACATCGTTGCGTAGAGAGAAAAAAATGAACTTTTAAATGAAATTAGTTTGAAATCTTTATAACAGTTTGTTTTCCAATTATTATTTTTTTTTAAGTTTTTATTACTTTTTTTGTTATTGTGACAAATGAAGTATTCCACTTTTGGATATTAAACATGGACCAATCAGAAAACGAATAAAATAAAAAAGTAGCGAAATTCAACCGATAAAGAGATTCAGATATACTTCAGTTTTCCTTAGATAAAGCACTTAAGTAAAAAGAATGTATGCTTTTCTTGACATTCAGCTTTTTTTTTTACTTTTTTTTTTTTTTTTTTTTTTGCACTTTCAATAGTTAGTAAATTTATTGTAATTTAAAATAACCATTAACGTATTTAAAAGAAAGATCTAAGAATGCAATTTTATAAAATCATTTAATTAATTGTAAATAAATTATAATTTAAAAATTTGCTTAGATAAAAAATAATTTGATTTCGATTTATCTTTAGTTATTCGACCCCCCCCCCCCACACACTCTACCCCCTTTCTCTCTCTCTCTTCAGCACATACACACTAGGGGGGGGGGGGGTGATTAGTATGTATGTTATTTTATTCAAAAAATTTTAAGCCCACCCAATATTTTTGAGAAGTTGGTGCTACTGCACCTAATTAAATTTTCTCAAGGATTCAACCCACCCTTCTCGGGGTGAACAGTGGTGCGTTCGCCAAATAAAAGACGGATGTAGTTAGAACACTTTATCTCTTTAACAGTGCATATGAATCACATATTGCCTATGCTAATACGTAATTTTATTTCGGCTCAAGGTTATCTGCTCTTAATGAACAAAGGCATCATAACAGGTGAGAGAAAGTTCGCTTGATTACCTGATTCATTCTGCTGCACAAACGAGAAACCAAATTGTAAAATATGATGTGTTTGTATAACCTTGTCAAACGATGAAATGAAGTCGTTAAATGGAGGATACGAGAAAAAAGGATAAGTGACAACCTGCAATTATCCCTAAACTTTTCTTTCTATATCTGTCAAAAAATAAATGTGCCGGTCATTTTTGACAAGAAATAAGAATGAAAAGTTGGGCATGAAGCATAGATTATGAAAATCTTTCCAACACTAACAGAATGACATTAAAAAATTGATTTTTTCTTTTTATAAAACAGATTTTCTATAAATAACTAAGTTAACCCTTAAGAGCGGTGTGATATAATTTATTACACTTAATTTTAATTACCAAATGTCAGATTGATACCAGAAATTCAAAGCAAAATTTTTTATTTAAACTGTACGTGAAGAAAAACTTTTATTTATTTTCAAATAATTTTGTTTCTAAATACTGGTGTGAATCAGTCACTTCAACGCTTTGACAACGGAAGTACTTTGAACCCGAAAGCGTTAAATAAATATTTTGCAAACGATTTCATCTCCATAGCATAGGCCTTAATGCAATAGATTATTTTTTATATCACTGTAAATTGTCTTCATATGCTACACACTTCATTTACAATAATGAACATTCTATCGTGACAGTCATTAACATAAATATAAAATTTGCATTTCGTCCGCATATACAGGCTCTCTATAAATGATTGCCGATAATTCTTTAGTTCATAACTTTTGATTTAAGAACATGACGAAAAATATTAATGCATATTTGCATGAAATACAAAGTTGCATATGCATAAAATTGCACAAAACGTTAATAATCAAATAAAGACTATAGTAAAGGTCATTTTCAAAATTCGCTTATATATGCTAACCCAAAAGAAAAACAAGATGATTTATTATTATCTATAACCGGACTAGTTTTTACTTTTTCGATTTTGGTTGTATCTTTTTTTTTATAGTATGACAGTTATATATATATATATATATATATATATATATATATATATATATATAATAATTTGAGAACCGGTTCCAAAAGTTAAAATATTTATTTATTTATTTTATTATTTTTTTTTTTAATCTAAAACCAAACTCGAAAAAGTAAAAACTAGACCGGTTGTAGATCGTTTTCAGCTATCCTAAGCAAAATCATGTAAAAATATTAAAATTTGAACGAAATCTTTGAAAATAACGCCCCTATAGACTTAACATTATCATCAGGGTCTTTTTCTGTGACTAGTGTAGGCTCTTAAACAAACATTTTGCGTTTTACATTACGAATATTTAATAATATTTTTTATCAGTTTTTGTAATTAAATCAAAAGTTATGCGATAAAGAACATAAAGAACCCAGAAAATTTATGAGCATCCTATATTTACATATGAGTTAGAGCAGAGACACACAAAGAAAACAATATAGCAAAAATGGATTTAGGGAACCTCAAAATGTAATGATTTACCAATATTTCCATAATCTTGTTTACATAAACATGACTCAGACAGAATAAATATTCTGCCATGCTCCAGCATTATAACTTTCTTAATTTGAATTTAAATGGCGCATTCTACAAAAAAGAGTTATGTAAATGTACTTTATATTTAAGTTTAAAATTAAACATTGCAATGTCATTCTAATATTATAAAGATAATATAACACTGCATGTTAAGTTTATACTACATAGATTTATGCATGAAAGAAAAAAAAAGAAAGAAAGAAAATTAAGATTATTAAAACACTGACACATAAATTTCCTAAAATCCAAAAGGGAAACTTTATGACATAAGTTTTGCTTTATTTTTATTCGGAAATGCATGAAACTAGCAGATATTGTTCAGAAACTATCTAATCAAACTGTCCCCCTCCTTTTTTTTTTTTTTTTTTTTTTTTTCCTTTTGGCAAATGCATTACATCTTTCAGAAAATGTTATCAATGTCCACGTTTTGAACTGAATTTATGGGCGAAAGAAGATTAACCACTCAAGCAAGAATGAAAAACGAGTTTTTCACGTGATCAAAACAGCTTACAACTTAATTTATTTAGCAAAAAAATGGAAAACACAATTCGATTCCAAATCGCGTTCATAGTCAGGCCTACCAATTTTATATCTTTCCGTTAAAAAATGAATTTGTTAATATGTCAGAACGTTTACGCTGGTTGAGCTGGGCAGTTGGGAACAGCCTTAAACATCGGTTCATTTTGTACTTTTAACTTCAGATAAAGTAATTAGGACATCCGATGTACTCTATAAAAGCAATGTTTTTTTTTTTTTTTTCTGATACAGTCATTTACTGTTCTCGTCTCGTGATTTTCACGGAAATAACAAACCCAAACTGTATTAAGAAATCAAATTTTTAGACAGCTGACTTTCTTCAATAAATCCTTTTATTAATATGCATGTGAATGCATTCAGCTTTTAAAAAATTAGATTTAATCAAAGACATTTTAAAAAGGGGCGAAGCATTTTTAAATCTATATCCTAATAACAATTTGAATAAAAACTATTTCAATCTCTTTTTAATTTCGATTATTTCCATATCAATATTCCAAATTCCATATCAAATATCAATATTTCCATAATCTGGTTTTGACGATGTAATTTCCAGATAGAACGAATATTTTTCAATGCTCTAGAATTACTGAATCATTATATTATGTATGAAATATTTCTCAACTGGAATTTCAAATTAACCATTCCACAACAGAGAATTGTGTAAATGCACTTTGTAGTTAAGTTTTAAATTTAATTTTGCATTTTCATTCTAGTATTATAAAGATAATGTAACATTAAAAGACTTTTAGGTGTATTAGTTTGTAAATGAGTTTCTGCATGGAAATATTTGATGAAAATCGTAAAAAGAAATGTAAACATATTCCATAAAAATCTCATAATGCTGATGCTGAATAATTAAAAATAAATAACACACAGACGTACAAAAGCAAGATTATTAAAACACCTACGCATAGAATTTCTTAAACATCTTTTAATTCATTACTTTTAACTTCAGATAAAGTAATTAGAACATCCCATATACTCTGTGAACGTAATGGTTTTTTCTCAGCTACAGTCATTTACTGTTCTCTTCTCGTGATTTTTACGGAAATAACAACCCTAAACTGTATTAAGAAATCATGCCTTTAGACAGCTGTCTTTCACCAGTAAATCCTTTTATTAATATGCATGTGAATGCATTCAACTTTTAAAAATTAGATTTAATCAAAGACATTTAAAAAAAAAAGGGCGAAGCATTTTCAAATCTATATCCGAGCAACAACTTATATAAAAACTATTACAATCTCTTTTTTTAATTTCGATTATTTTAAGGAGAACCGACACTGATTTACTGACACTATGCTCCCGGAAAAAAAGTGACAGGTGTCAGGTGGAAGTGTGTCAAATTGAGCAGTAAAGAACCTACTTTATTTAACATCTCCTCCATCAGTTCCGTATTCTGAAACACACTTTCATACGGCATCTGCGAGTATTAAATGGGATGAGCGAAAACGTTGAATATTATTAGTAGATTTTGTTGTTGTTGTTGTCTTAAATTGTATTGTTTTTTCTGTTGTTGTTGTCGTCGATTAATGAATCATTTTAAATTCTGTTGTTTTATATTAACGCATTAACCCTTTCAGGGGTAAGGTACTACTTGTATTTGGAAAATGTTGCAATAGTCAAATCACGGTAGTATTTACAAGAAAATTTAGTTGTAAACAGATGAAAGCATTTGCAATACATACATACTTAACGTCTGAATCTAAAAAGTTCAGTTTGGTCTTTTTTTTTTTTTTTTTTTCTTCAAATTTGAGAAGCGATTGGCTAATTTCCAAAACATTAACTTGTTTCATCGTCGTATTCTAAATTTTAAAAAAAAAAAAAAAAAAATCTGAAATCTTTTCGGAAGAATTAAGCAAATTAAACATTTTTACTCTCTAAATATTCAATAAGTTTAACTTAAAGGTGATTTTAAAGTATGTCTTATTTTATTTAATTTTTTTTCTAATTCTCTGGATAATCTGGCTTTTCGATAATCCGGATCAGGTCCGGTCCCAATTAATCCGAATTATCGAGGTTTTACTGTATATTTAAAATACAATTGAAATTTCAGCGTTTCATTTGTTTCTACGAACGTCATCAGGATACAATATAAAGATGTTAAATGTATTTCAAAGTTTCAAAATGTAAACACATACGTCCACGAGCATAGTTGAGTTGAGATGAAAGTTTTGAAACTTTGAAGTACATTTAACATCTTTATATAGTATCCTGACGACGTTCGTAGAAACAAATGAAACGTTGGAATTTTAATTGTATTTTAAATATATTCTTTTTATAAGTGCACCATTTAGTAATTGTATTTATTTTAGTATATATTTTTAATATTTTCACGTACTAAATAAAAGTAAAAGTTTCATTAAAAATTCGGCTGCTAATATGGCAATTAGGGATTAAAATTATGCGATGCCATAATTGCGTCACCACCCTTTAAAGGGTTAAAAAGGGTCTTCAATTTCTATTGTTTCAGTGTAGACATTCTGATTTTTTAATCGAAAACTAGGGTGTGATTAATGATTTTAAACATTGGTATAATTAATACCTACAATATTTTTAACCCTTTCGGGTCTGGTGTACATGTCTTTTAACTGATTATTATTTCGTTTTAAAAAACACTTTTGTTACTGTTTACATGTAATCATGTTAAGGAGGCTCAAGGGTTGAAAACTGTTCAAAAAATCGATTTTTTTTATAATCTAGTTTGATTATTCAATTAATTCTTAACTCAATGCAAAAAACCGCATAAAAATATTAGCATTTTTAACGGAGTTATAAGCATTTATGTATCAATACTTACACAGCCGCATCCATATAATTTCAACTTTAAGTTACGTTTTCTCAAAACTTGATTTTTGACGACTAACACCAAGATTTAAAAAAAACTATTTGATGGAATGGCTTAATTTTTTTTTTTTTTTTTTTTTTTTTTTTTTTTTTTTTTTTTTGCGTGCATATAACGTCATAATCTAGATTATGAATTAAGAATATAACTATCACTTAATAAAAACAGTATTAAAAAATCTCTCAAAGTTGAAAATTTAAAAAAACCCTAAAAAATACAACTTTTTTCTATTAAAAATACTCAAAATATTAAACTATCTAAAATATATTAATTCATTCTCTAGATAACGATGTTATATGCATGAAAAAAAAATTAAGCCATTCCATCAAATAGTTTTTTTTTTTTTTTAATCTTGGTGTTAGTCATCAAAAATCAAGTTTTGAGAAAACGCGACTTAAAGTTGAAATTGTATGGATGCGGCTATGAAAGTGTTGATACATAAATGCTTATAACTCCGTTAAAAATGCAAATATTTTTATGCGGTTTTTTGCATTAAGTTAAGAATTAATTGAATAATCAAACTAGATCATAAAAAAAATCGATTTTTTGAAAAGTTTTCAACCTCTGAGCCCACTTAATATGTCTCTATGCATTTACTATGTGACTTCATTAACGTTTAAGCAATTAACAATAATAATAAATATTTGTATAATTCCTTTTGCACCGTTTTCGATTCCTTTATTTTAAACATAATATTTCGCTTTTTAAATTTAAAATAAAGGTTACTTTTCAAAAAGAACCATGCGTAATAAAACGTACAAAAGGCTAGAAAGTTGTAATATCAGTTAAATCTCGTTGTAATACAATATTGTTTAAACAAATCAAAAAATTCTTCCTTAGCCTATTGTCATATAAATAATAGTATGCAAAACAACAACATTCATTAAGTTTCAGACAATGAAATATTAGTTAAACTCTAATTAATTTATTTGGGTAGCTAGTGTTAATGTCATTAACGTAAAAGTTATTTTTTCTAAAAATTGAAAAAAAAAAAAAAAAAGAATCGAACTCGAAAGAGTTAAATGAAATTTAGATTTCTCGGATATAAGTCGTCGTTTAAAATATTATAAATTATTATCAAAAAAACATTGGTTGGGGAGACTCATATTTTCCCTCTCTTTCTGACGCAGAAAGATAAATTAGGACGGATTCACATTGTACGTACTATGTTTCTTATTAAACTGTTATAATAACTGCATTTTGTGCTAAGAAAAGAATATGACGATGAAAATTTTGAGAATATAACTAATTAATGCAGTATTAAACATCATGTTAGCTTCAGATATGCAAATAGGATGAGCGAGTGTTGAAACACTTATTTTACTTACCCATCATACGTAGTATAGGGGTAAATCTTGCAATCGTTTTGAAAATCGAAAAAAAAATTTGACGGATTTACACGTTTCAGATACTGGAGATTCCGAAAAACATATTTTTAGAAAAAAAAATTTGCCGTCCGTCCGTCTGTAAACGCCCTATCTCCCGAACAAATTGAGATAGAAACTTAAAATTTTGTATGTAGTTTGTATGAAGTATGTAAGAATGGGACAAAGCCTATTTAATATCAACAACCTCGATTATCCGGAACTATTTTTTTCGGACTCTCGAAAATTTCGTTCTGATGAAAGGTATATAAAAAGTTTCGAATTTTTTTGTTCTATGGAATGGGCGTAAAAGGCAATAAAATAACACACATTTTACATATAGAATAAAGTCGATCGGATTATTAGTTGCCGAGATATTTGTAATCCTGTTTTCCACATTCTTCGGTTTTTCATGACCCTGTATTTCATTCAAATTTCAATTCAGAGGTATATTTTAATTGGAAATGAGACGCTTAACCCGACGCAGTTAATTGTTAGTTAATAGAATTATTATTTTTGGAGTTATAAGGATGTTTCTTTTACGCAGTTCGGTACTACTTGAGTAGTTTGGCGTTTTATATAATTTGTCGAAATTGGTACATCAACAGTTCTTTAATATAGCATTACTATGTATATTAACAATATTTAAATTTTGTTTATGAATTGCAGTGCATTTTATAAATAGTTTTCACATGTTTTATTTTCGTATACATATCCATGTTGGGTAAGCATTACGGTGGCCCCCAGCGACTAGTTTTAGTTTCATTTAGTATTTCTGCAAAACTGTGAAAGGGCCTCAAAACTAAATTAAATTTTTGAACAGAATTTCATTTGGATTTTCGGAACAAAAATTCATTACTGATCTTGGAATCTTTTCCAAGGGAAGGCTCAAAATGTTTTAGAAGCGGGATATTCCCCCAGCACCCATTTGGCCCAATAAGACGGAATAGAAATTTACATTTCACAAATAAATTAAAAAATAAAAATTTTCACGTAAATGGAGTTTCATATCATGAAATTACAACTACACCACTAAAACTTATGGTATAGGAAACAGCTACATGCCAAATATAGGAAAAGACTAATAGCGATTTTTAAGCCATACTTGAAATTCCGAAAGAAATTTTACTTTATGTAATCGCGAAATGTCTGTCTATAAACAAAGCAAACATTACAGTTTAGACCTTCTAATATGAATTCGGAAATTCTCAACAACAAGAAAAAAGGAAAACTTGAAATTCATACATATATTCGCTAATGATGTAAATGGCTTAGTAAAAAGGGGAAAAACAAATACAATACCTGTCCTTCAAAACCAGTCGATGCTTACGGCAGGTTTTTGTAATGAGTCTGTGAGAATTGCCGCTTCTCTATCATTCACAACACAAGGCTTCGCTCTGCTGATCAAGTTTACTACTAAATCTACTCACGTTGTTTATTTACAAATTACAGTTATTCAACAATAATCACAGCGTGTTGTGGATTACTGGATTTCTACAATTATAGTTTTCTGCGCTAATGAAGCTAAGAAAAAATATTTCAGACACGTAAACAATGTTTCCGAGTGTTTGTAAAAATAGCCGTTGAATGAAAACAAACTGTGTTGTTTCGAAAACAGAAATTTACTAATACAGTTTCCGAGGCAAATTTCATATTATAAATCAGGGCGTGCAGGACTGCTCAAGTCCGTAGCTAAAAGTGAATAATAGGGGGGGGGGGGGGCTCATATTCTCTCTCTCTTTGACTCAGAAAGATAGATTAGTGCCTATTCACACTTTAGGTACTATTATCAAAGTTCTATCATTAATATCTTAATTTAATAAAAACATCCTTACTTTCAATAATAATTTTTTCACTTAGCATACAATTATTTGAAACTATTTAAAATAAAAACTTCACTAGTCAGTTAAATGCATGGTATTGTTATTATTATTATTATTATTCAGAAATTTCCCCATGTCTCACATGTATACCTTCATATTATAAATCATGACGAGGCTTATGCAGAGGCATGCAGGATTGCTCAGGTCCTTAGCTAAAAGTGAATAATAAGAAGAAAGGGGGGCTCATATTCTCTTTCTCTCTCTTTGACCCAGAAAGATAAATTAGTGCATATTCACACTTTAAGTACTATTATTAAGGTACTGTTATTAGGTACTATTACATAATATCAAACTGTTGCAATAACTTCATTTTATGCTAAGAAAAGAATATAATGATGAAAAATTCTAATGTATAACTAGTGCAATATTAAACAGCATGTTAGCTTCATATGTGCACATAGGATGAGCGAGTGTTGAAACCTTTATTTTAGTTAGTTGCAATTTAGTATTGCTGCAAAACTGTGAAAAGGCCACAAAACTAAATTAGATTTTTGAACAGAATTTTTTTCGAGAATTTCACCCGAGCAAAATCTTTGATTCAATTGTTATTGTTCGAAATGTTGAATCTGGACATTTTTTCGCTTTGTTAGAAAAATTCAATGCGTGTATTCGTATATATCTTTACCAAACACTATTATTGAGTTAAGAACAAAAAGTTAAGAATAGTAATGTATTTACGTACCCATATATAATGGAATTCCAGTATCTGCAGACCCTTATTACCGCATGGGCCAATCGGGACTTTGCCCGTGGGCCCTGGACCTCTAGGGGCCTCCCAAATCCATACATTAAATAATAAAATATTTACTGTGTTTTTCCAATATCAACTCTTCCATATATTGAAGTTACTAAATTCATCTTAAAATAATATAACAAATTGCTCAAGTTACTAAAAGAGTTTTGTTCTGTACTAAGGGAAAAACATAAAGTGTGTATTTTTATTAATTAAGGTATTTAATTTAGAATTGACGGAGCTAAGAATTTTCTTCTATTTATATGTAAGGTGCAAAAATATGTTTATGCATTGCACATGCACATGAGTGACCATCATTCTATTTGAATAATATTGCAATGATTCGAACGCCCCCCCCCCCTAATTTATCTTTGCGCAGCGCCCCAATTAATCGTAATCGGAGCCTGATTATATGCGCTACATTCTATTGAGCTGTCGACATTTTAAACCAGATGCTATTGCCAAAAAGGTTGTCTGAGTGATAGAAAAATGCGTGCTGCTTGTCGGCTCATGTAGTTCCAATCGTTCAGCATTGGCAATTTAAGCCCTTCGAATCTGGTGTACTATTAATAGCACATCTCTTTTCATCGAGTATTTTTTGTCTTAACAATTATTTATTTACTCTCTACGTATAGAAATGACAGTATATGGCTATGTCTTTCTTATTATGACTTCATTTATATTTTGACATTTGGTAATAAAATAATAATAATGATGAAAGGTTACTTAATTCTCTTTGCAACCGTTTCCCTACTTCTTTTTTTGTATGTATACGACGAAAAGTCCTCCCCTTTCATCTGGTCAAATATTTTAATTATTTAAAATATATAATCGTTGCAAAATTTTGTCGAGTTATTTCAAATCAGTCATTTTAAATTCCACGAAAATTGAATCAAAACCGAAAAGTATATGAATAAAAGATAGTAATAATCCTATCATATGTAATTAATTCAATGATATCCCATGGCAGAAAATGATTCTGTGTTGCCATGGTGATTACGTCCTATTTCAGATGAGGTCATATTATTTCCCTATTACTGAATTTAATATACATACAATCGTAATAATATTTGTATTTGCGTGTTTTCATAAGAGTGCAACAGCTATTGCAGCAAGATGTGAATAATTGTAAAACTGATTATAATATGAACACACCACATTTTTTAAAAAATTACCCTTATTTTCCTATTAAAATAATCATAATGGATATTGATTAATTCCTTTTTAATATTCAATCAGATACAGAATAGAAAGTGGGAGTCAGGGGGTTACAAAAATATTGTTCCTAGGACCTGATAGGATACATAACATACCTTAAAATTTAATTTAAAAACTTATACACAAACTCACCTTCTGGGCCAGAATTTACTTCTTCTAAAAACTTGGACCTTAAGTCATTCAGCAGTTCATCGGAAATATCATATTTATCCCTCAGCAAAACCATTTCTTTCTTCAATTTAAAAACAAAGTCTAATCCACTAAACAGCTAAAGTGATCTCAGGTAACTAAGCAACTGCTCTGAACATCAATTCCCTTCCGAAGTGATTCGAGGAATGGGTATTGCCTCGCGGTTTGTCAAGACCTTCAAAAACTGAAACTTCACTTCGGAAACCCGTTTCTCTACTTCTTTCTATGTATATATACGACGGAACATCCCCCCTTCATCTGGTTAAATATTTTACTTTCATTCTCGACTGTTCGTTGGAGACTTTCGCCCGTGACGTCAAGAAGGCTCTTTAAAAAAGTTCACGCATAATATTGATAATCTTGACGGTTGATCAAGATAAATAACTGTAACCAAGGGCGGAAAAATGGGAAAATTGTTAGAAAATTATGACTATTGCTTGTTTTGCTTGCTGTGTTTTTATGGGATAATGTATGGAAACCGCTGCAATTTTTTAAACATGTCAACGGGGCATTTGCATGTAAAATGTCTTAGCGTATGATTGAACATTGAATTTATAATGCTTTTCGACACTTTGTTGGTTGTGTTGACAAGTTTGAAAAACACTAAAACAAAACATGTGGGATGTTAAGAAAAGTCCTGAAAGAAAAAATAAAATCATGCGTTTAATTTAACTAGTAAAAATTACATCTACCATATATATATATATATATATATATATATATATATATATATATATATATATATATATATATATATATATATATATATATATATATATATATATATATATATGTATACATATATATATATATGTATATATATATATATATACATTATGAAACGAAGTTATTTATGAAACGATTTTATGAAACGACTGATTAAATGACTGATTTTGTTTTATATAAATTTTTTCCTAAAATATGTAATATTATGCGGTGAAATTAACACCAAAAATTCATGTTGATATGCAGATCTCAAAACTTTTGATAGAATTTTAAAATTTGAATTAGTTTTCGAGGTATTAACTTTTTTCAAATTTGAATTAAATTTCTCTAATGATGGCAACCAAATTTCTCCATTTTTGTGGAAAATGGATAGATATAGGAATTATTAGATTTCTTTTTCTTCTTGTCATTTATAAATTGAATCTTTAAAATGTTTTATTTAATTAAAATCTTTTATTTCAATCAATAATGAAGGCGATAATCTGATTAAATTAGATTTTTAAAAATATATGACAAAATAAAATCCTTTTTTACTTATTCGATCTCCAGCTATCAATTTATGTCAGAAAAGAAAAAATCGTCTGTCATTTAAATTTTTGACATATATTCCATTCATTTAGAAATCATGGAACAAAGATATAGCTGAGGATGCAGTATGTCATAGAAGTGGTTTACAATATGATGCACGTTATCATTCACATTTAAATGAGGGACGTGGAACAATTGACGTGGGACGTGGAATTCATTTTCTGACCTCATCCGTGGATTTTTTTCCCCTAAATAAAAATTTTCTGCTTATATTTAAGCATTCTAAAATAGCATTTTATTGTATTAGAATTTAAAAATGGTATTCTTAAAAGATTTCTTCTTTTTCCTGAAAGCACGGGTTTGTGTTTCGTCCGAATGCAACGAATTTTAGGGTTATGTTTTTGGCGTTATCTTCAGCCACCACATTTCTTTTCTTTTCTTTCTCTAAGATTAAAAATAATAATTCCACCGTAGCTTTTTTTTTTTTTTTTTTTTTTCATTTGACAGAGCATAAACCGGAATGGTTTAGAGAGAAAATATAGAATTCTCTAAGCTATATTTTTAATTCCTATACTGGAAATATTTTGAATATCTTCTAAGGGATGTTTTTAATATAAAAGTTAAAGAAAATGTAAAAAGAAAACTAATAGGGATTACTACTTATTGATATGATTTTATTATTTTAAAAAATTACTTACACCTGCATTCCCGCAAGATAAGAAAGCAATTTGCGGTGGATTGTGACGTCACGTGAAATCATTCCACAGCCGATCTTCATACCTTATGAAGATCGGCTGTGATTTTATTCTTTCGTATTTTATGCATTTCGCATCTAGCGAAAAGTGCTATTCTGACTAAACGAATTTATAAAAGCAATAATTCGGATATTATATGCGAATTCAGTTATTTCATACAAATGTAGGAAATAACTGAGTGTAAGAAGTATAAAATTACCTGCTTGGTTTTCTTTTTAAATTTAAAGAGAAAATAACATTAATAATGAGAAGATGACATCATTACCAATATATATATACTTTTTCATTTTGAGTTATAAGAGAATGGTATTAAAATTTGAATAATTGTAGTATTTCTCTAATTTATTCTCGCGCGCGTGTTTCGTTTCTAATTATCACTCCATTGATGAAGGAAACGCTATTTTGAAAGAAAAGAATTTATACCAGCCGCATGGCAACAACAACTGCATAGCAACAAACGATGTTATCTTTACCTTTTCATTATTCTTTTTCTTGAGGCATTATTTTTTGTGAGTGTTGTGAAATGTATTATTAAATGTTTATGTGGTTGTTTTAAACGCGTTAATTATTCAATAATACGCAAACATCCACTAAAATGGTGACCTATGGACTAACGCAAATTAAAAGAATCCCGTAATGAGTGAGTAATATTTCGTTTTATTTTTTAAAAAAAATGTCAGATGTTAACGCAGTTCGTATACCACCATATAACTTTAACGATGTTAGTTTGTGGTTCGCCATGTGTGAACATTCATTTGAATTAGCGAATCCTAAGCCAATAACAGAAAGTCGCACAAAATTTAATTATATTTCGGCTAATTTACCTCCAGATGCCGCATCTATTGTACGAGATTTAATTATCAAACCATCAGATACTACACCATATGAGGATTTAAAAACTGAATTAATTAAACGAACAAGCGATTCTTCACAATCTGAAATACGAAAATTATTGTTGGGGGAACAACTTGGTGATCATAAACCTAGTGATCTTTTAAGAGTTATGCAAAGAAGAGCAGAATCCCACAATGTATCTGACGAATTGATGTTGGAATTATTTCTTTCGCATTTACCGTCATATGTACAAAGCATTTTAGCCGCTATTTCGCCATTGACACTTGATAAAGCATCCGAAGTTGCGGATCGAATATTAGAATATAATCCCACTGCAGTAAATGCTGTTTCAATAGAACCAAATATTAATTCTAAAATTTTAAATGAAATTAAAAAGCTTAATGATCGAATTAATCAGCTAGAGTTACTAAGGTCACGCAGCCCTTTTCGTCGACGTTCATTTGGAAGAAAACGTAGCGTTTCAAAAGATTCCAAAGGACAATGTTGGTACCACGAAAAATTTGGCGAAAATGCCAAGAAATGCTCTGAACATTGTTCATTTTCAAAAAACACAGAAGGCGAGGTGTAACGGCGACAACCACCTTGCATAAAATATCTCGTCGCCTCTTTTTAAAAGATAAAAAGACAAACATAAATTATTTATGCGACACAGGTTCGGACATAAGCATTATTCCAGCATCATTTGCCCAGAAGAAAAAAACCCCTTTTATGACTCTTTCTGCAGCGAATACTTCAAAAATCAATGTATATGGAGAAAAGCTTCTGACGCTTGATTTTAATCTACGAAAAACTTTTCGCTTCCCTTTTTTAATAGGTGACGTCAGCACTCCAATTATTGGTGCAGATTTCCTATATCATTTTAATCTAATTCCAGATCTTCGAAATAAAAAGCTGGTGGATAATGTTACAAATTTAGCCACTCCAGGTCATCTATATACAGCATCTGTTCATTCCATCAAAACGGTTTCGGGAAACAGTATTTATCATAAATTACTACTTCAATTCCCTGATATAACCAAACCTCCTCGTGCTGATCAACCAATAAAGCATTCTGTATACCACCACATAGAAACTACCGGATCTCCTGTACATGCCAAACCAAGAAGATTAGCTCCAGATAGATTAAAAATAGCCAAATCTGAATTTCAACAAATGCTTGATCTTGGTCACATACGGCCATCGAAAAGTAATTACGTCTCACCACTTCATATGGTTCAAAAAAAAGATACTACTGATTGGAGACCTGTCGGTGATTACAGAGCACTTAATGCACAAACAATAAAAGATAATTATACTATTCCAAATATTTTGGATTTTACTTCAAATCTTCACGGTACCAAAATATATTCCCATCTTGATCTCATAAAGGCTTATCATCAAATACCAATTCATCCAGATGATGTACATAAAAGTGCCATTATCACACCCTTCGGTTTATTTGAAAGTACCAGAATGCAATTTGGACTTTGCAATGCAGCTGCTACATTTCAACGATTCATGGATCAAATTACACGAGATCTTCCATTTGTTTATGTATTTGTTGATGACATCCTGATAGCATCTCGTACAGAAAAAGAACATCTTGAGCATCTAAGAATAATATTTCAACGTTTACAAGAATACGGATTAAGCTTAAAACCTTCAAAATGCACATTCGGCGTATCATCAATAGAATTTCTAGGTTTTAAGGTATCTGAATTTGGCATTGAGCCCCTACCAGATCGTGTAGATTGCATTTTAAAATTTCCCCAACCTACTACCCTTACACAATTAAGACGTTTCTTAGGGTTATTTAATTATTACCGTCGATGTATCCCAAAAGCTGCTCACATATTGGCTCCATTAAATAAATTTTTGGAAGGAATAAAAAATTCTAAAAAGTCTAAAAGACGCTCTGAAAACAATTCACATGACTCAATTCAATGGACAGAGGAGGCTGAACATGCTTTTAATGACGCCAAACAAGCTTTAGCTAATTCAACTCTCCTACGACATCCTATTGCTGGAGCAAAGTTAAGTCTTTGGGTTGATGCAAGCGACAAAGCCGTTGGCGGTTCTCTTATGCAGCTTAATGAAAAGCATTGGGAACCCATTGCCTTTTTATCAGTCAAGCTTTCAAAAAGTCAGCAAAAATGGTCTACATATGACAGAGAACTACTGGCAATATATACATCAGTAAAGCGCTTTCGACACATGCTCGAAGGAAGATGCTTTATCATATACACAGATCAAAAGCCTCTCATATACGCCTTCAAGCAAAATCCAGATAAATGTAGTCCTCGCCAATGGCGACATTTAGATTACATTTCTCAGTTTAGTACAGATATACGTCACGTAAGCGGCAACGACAACACGGTTGCTGATGCACTATCTCGAATTGAAGTAGATCAAATCTCCAGCTCATTTTTAGACTTTGAAAAGTTTGCAAAAGCTCAAGAAGATGATATAGATCTACGCAACTTGCAAAATGATAGCAAATCTTCTCTTGTATTTAAAAGCATGCCATCTCCAATGTCTGCCACAGAATTGATTTGTGATGTATCAACAGGTTCACCGAGGCCATTCGTACCAGCTACTTTTCGAAGAACGGTATTTGAACATTTCCATAATTTAGCTCATCCAGGAGTTACAGCATCCTTAAATCTTATTGCATCATGATATGTATGGCCCAATATGCAGCAAAATGTAAAAGAATGGGTCAAAAGTTGTAGTGCCTGCCAACGATCAAAAATACACAGACACACCAAAACGCCTCTAGGTACTTTCGCATTACCCGACGCTAGATTTTCACACATTCACATAGATTTGATAGGTCCATTACCTCCATCAGATGGAAATGTATACTGTTTAACAATGATAGATCGATTTACAAGATGGCCAGAAGTGGTACCTTTAAAAGATATTACTGCAGAATCAGTTTGTCGTGCCATTTTTGATGGATGGATATCTAGATTCGGTTGTCCACTCATAATTACAACCGACCAAGGTAGACAATTTGAATCAAATCTGTTCAAAGAAATGACAAAATTTTTGGGTACAAATCGCATACGAACGACATCATTTCATCCTCAAGCAAATGGTTTAGTTGAGCGGTTTCACAGAGTATTAAAGAGCGCCTTAAAAGCTCACGAACATAATAAGTGGACCGAGAGTTTGCCTGCAGTTCTACTTGGGATAAGAGCTGCTGTAAAACCTGATATAAAAGTTTCAAGTGCTGAATTAGTTTATGGAATTCCACTCACACTACCGGCTGAAATGTGCTCAGAAATCCCATCTTTGGTATCCTGTGACAATAATTTCATTCAACAATTGAAAGAAAGAATGAATAGTTTAAAACCTACATTTACATCTACTCACGGGCATTCAAAAATTTTTGTTCATCCTAAATTGAAGGATTGCACGCATGTGTTTCTCCGATTAGATAAGATCCTTCCATCTTTATCTCAACCTTATTCTGGCCCTCATGAAGTTATATCAAGAAATGATAAGAACATAACCATCATTGTAAATGGAAAGAAAAGTTGTGTCTCACTTGACAGAGTTAAACCTGCATTTTTGTTCAATGATTTACCAAATAACGCAGATAATTTTGAAACTAAAAGTGTTCCAGCAGATAGCCAGCCAATAAAATCAGGACCACTAACTACCAGATCAGGTAGACAAGTAAGATTTCCTAAAAGACTAATAACCGAAATAAACTATATTTCATATAATTGACTTTCCTTCATAAATATATTGTATTATTTATATATGTATTATACTTCACATTGTTTTTTGTTGTATCGTTTCTTCGTCACTGGGGGGATACTCATGTAGTATTTCTCTAATTTATTCTCGCGCGCGTGTTTCGTTTCTAATTATCACTCCATTGATGAAGGAAACGCTATTTTGAAAGAAAAGAATTTATACCAGCCGCATGGCAACAACAACTGCATAGCAACAAACGATGTTATCTTTACCTTTTCATTATTCTTTTTCTTGAGGCATTATTTTTTGTGAGTGTTGTGAAATGTATTATTAAATGTTTATGTGGTTGTTTTAAACGCGTTAATTATTCAATAATACGCAAACATCCACTAAATAATATTACTTTTTTTATATTTTGCATTTTGAAAATTTTTAAAGTTATTAATTTTTTTTTAAACTATTCTGATATCTAAAACAATATATGAATCCGACATATGAAATAATAATCGCAAAAATGACTACAAAGAGATAAAAACTTCGTCTTTGGTTTTATTTTCTATTTAATAAGAAAATTACATCAATAATGCAGAAATGACATCATTTTTGCTTTTTTCTTAAGCATAAGCAGGAATGCTACTAACATTTAAAACAAATTAATATTTTAGTAACAGGATTAAATTATATATTTACACGTAAATCTTAAAAAAAGAAAAAAATAATAATTAAATTATTTCACGCAAATCAAATTAGAGATAAAAATTAGACCATAATTTAAACCTAGGCATTTAAAACGATTTATTCATGGACAATGTTAATTTGACGTCACTATTTCTGCCTACGTAAAAAAATTAAGGACATCAAAATAAAAATAATACGGTAATAAAGAAACAAATTCTTAATAGTATATTATGTATCCATCACTGCGTTTAGTGATTACAAATATTCTACCGTTCATGGACATTATTATTTTTTGGCACAATTTGGGATTGATTTTGTATCATTCATCGTCGAGTTCTGATTCTGAAAAAAAAAAAAAAAAAAAGTCTTCCATTTTTATAAACACGACTTCATAGATATTTCCACAAGTTCTCTTTAGCGTTCAAATCAGGTGGCTATTACAAAACTTCAGTATTTTTCTTCAGTAACTAGAATTTTGTCTCACTTTTTGCGTAGACAGTTGCCAGATAAATCTTCCTGACAAATTCATCTTTCCCCCACTAAAAGTGTTGCAACAGTTGAAAGATGGTCTGAAAGAGTTTTTAGATATACTTTACAATAAAATTTTCCAAAACAAAATACAAGAGACCTCACGGAATCGAACGAAAAGCAGATATATCTGTATCATAATGTAATTCCCCTTTTAACTGACGTTTTAAGAATTTTTCTTTTTCTGCCCAAGTCATAAACACAATATTTCCAATCACCAGGATCATCTAAGTTCTATTTCTTTTCGTAGGAGAAAGAAACCTATTGTCCCAAGTCATCACTTGCCTTGCAAACTGTAAATGCTAGGTTTTTTGTCTATAGACAGTACAATTCATTTATGACAATTCAATAGATTCAACAAGATCTTTTTCATATTCCGTCAGTTTACTTGCTTTTGGCATTATTATGAAATTAACAAAACTCTTTATAGAAAATGTCAGAAAAATCGCTAATACAGGAGAGTTTTTAATACAAATGAATTAACAGTTCTATTTAAAACATATATATATATATATATAGTGGTGTCTCTAAAGTTTTTTACACACACTGTTTAAAAAAAAATCGCTAAATTTACAGCAAAAACAACAGTTACCAGCAGTTTTTGCCGTAAAAATTGCAGTAAAATTAATTGCAGTACTGCAATTTCTACAGCAAAAACTGCTAGTAACATTGCTGAGCCGTAAATTTAATGATTTTTTTTTTTTTTTTTTTTTTTTTTTTACATTGCAGACAAAAATAGCGTTTGTTTGTACAATTACTATTTTTTCGTAATAAAAATCTCACAGATGCATTGACTTTTACATCAGTATTTTCACTTTATGATCAACATTAAATTACTGTTTCAATTGTCGCATTTTACATTTATCAATTTTTTTACTGACTTTAAAGTATATAAATATTTTTTATTATTTTTTTTTCAATTAATTTACAGCAGTGAAATTACACTTGTAATTATTCATGCATTTAATGACCTTAAAGTTTTTACAAGCATTTTATCTTAGCGAGTGGCCGAATGAAATCGGAGTAATCTATATATATAAAAGAAAGTCTGGATTTCGTATTAATCACAGCACAAAAAAATCTGCCGAACCTAAAATCTTGAAAATTGGGGTAAAAATACTTCTGATAACATCGAGTGCCGCTAAGAAGGGATTTTCGAAAATTCCACCCCTAAGGGGGTTAAAAAAAGGAAACGAACTTTTAAAAAATTCCTAAAAAATCGACTTTTGTAGTTATTTTTCAAGTGATAACATATTGTAGTGTTGTTTTTCATGCTGAATCGAATAGTACGAAGCAAATTCTTTTAAGTTCAGTAGTTCGCGAGATACTTCACATTTTTCTGATTTGGCGGTATCTTCGGCGCAAAAACCTGAAATTTTCATTCCTTATCTATATATGGGCATTTCCATGAGCATTTGTCGTGTAAGTCACATTATTAGTAACTTATAAATTGTTGGCCACCGTTATTTTCGAAAGGTTTGCATGGCCTTATTCAATTAATGAAATAACTCTGGTAAATTAAATCACATTTTTTCGTTCTAAAATACTGGTTTCCAAAATCATAGTATGTGACTCACACGACATGTACTCATGGAAATACCCATATATAAAAGAAAGTCTAGATTTCGCATTAATCACAGCACAAAAACATCTGCCGAACCTAAAATCTTGAAAATTGGGGTAAAAATACTTCTGATAACATCGAGTGATGCTAAGAAGGGATTTTCGAAAATTCCACCCCTAACGGGGTTTAAAAAAGGAACGAACTTTTAAAAAATTCCTAAAAAATCGGCTTTTGTAGTTATTTTTCAACTGATAACATATTTTAGTGTATTTTTTCATGCTGAATCGAATGGTATCAAGCAAATTCTTTTAAGTTTAGTAGTTCGCGAGATACTTGACATTTTTCTGATTTGGCATTGTCTTAGGCGCAAAAACCTGAAATTTTCAACCCTTATCTATATATATATAAGAAAGTCTGGATTTCGTATTAATCACAGCACAAAAAAATCTACCGAACCAACAATCTTGAAAATTGGGATAAAAATACTTCTTATAACGTCGAGTGCCGCTAAGAAGGGATTTTTGAAAATTCCACCACTAAGGGGGTTAAAAAAAAGAACGAACTTTTTTTTAATAACAATTTCAATTTTTCTTAAGAAAAGTGTTATAGTAAAAATAAAATACATTGACATGTTTCGGAACCGTCAAATAAGTTCCATAGTCATAATATAAAAACCTAAAATCTTGAAAATTGGGTTAAAAATACTTCTGATAACATCGAGTGCCGCTAAGAAGGGATTTTCGAAAATTCCACACCAGGGGGGTTAAAAAAAAACGAACTTTTAAAAAATTCTTAAAAAGTCGGCTTTTGTAGCTATTTTTCAACTGTTAACATATTTTAGTGTATTTTTTCATGCTGAATCGAATGGTACTAAGCAAATTATTTTAAACCCAGTAGTTCGTGCGATACTTCAAATTTTCCTAATTTGGCGAAGTCTTCGGCGCAAAAACCTGAAATTTTCAATCCTTATCTATATATATAAAAGAAAGTCTGGATTTCGTAGTAATCACAGCAAAAAACTAGTTGGATGTGCCAATCCCAAAACTTTCTTCTATCTCATACGTGCATTTTAATATTTAAAAAAAAATAGTTATTCATTTTAATGTTTTAATAATTTTAATTCAATACCATACGAACTTTGGTTTTCATCTTAAATTTCTGCTTCAACCAATTATTCGGAGTAAAAACGAATTTCCGTCTCTACACGAGCCGATGGACAATAGAATGATAGGCAGATTTTTTTTTTTTTCAAATTTAAGGAGGACCTACTTGCCTTACCAAAAAATAATCATATACAAAAAATTTAGTTCGGTTCTAGGACTAACTTTATACACTTTTAGGTGGTGCAGTATTGAAAATGGCACAAAATTGACTGTTGCAGCGCCTCCTTCCGGTGGATGTTTTTCAAATTCAGGGAGGACCAACTAGCCATAGCCATACACTTACACAAAAAATTTGGTTCAGTTCGATGCATAACTTCATGCACTTTTGGCCGGTACAATACTGGAAATGGCACAAAATCGCGATTGCAGCGCCCCCTTCCGGCTGATTTTTTTCAATTTCAGGGGGGACCAACTAGCCGTAGTCATACACATACACAAAAAATTTGGTTCAATTCGATGCATAACTTCATACACTTTTGGTCGGTATAATATTGAAAATAGAACAAAAATCGCGACTGCAGCGCCCCCTTCCGGCGGAATGTTTCAAAACTGGAGGAGGACCTGCTTGCCACAGCCAAAAATATTCACAAAAAATTTGGTTCAATTCTACGCATAATTTCATATACTTTTGGTCGGTACAATATTGAAAATGGCACAAAAATCGCGATTGCAGCGCCCCCTTCCGGCGGATTTTTTCCAAATTCAGGGAGGACCAACTAGCCGTAGTCATACACATACACAAAAAATTTGGTTCAATTCTATGCATAACTTCATATACTTTTGGTCGGTACAATATTGAAAATGGCACAAAAATCGCGATTGCAGCGCCCCCTTCCGGCGGATTATTTTCAAATTCAGGGGGGACCAACTATCCATAGTCATACCCTTACACAAAAAATTTAGTTAAATTCGATGCATAACTTCATATACTTTAGGTCGGTACAATATTGAAAATGGCACAAAAATCGCGATTGCAGCGACCCCTTAAGGCGGAATATTTCAAAACTGGAGGAAGACCTGCTTGCCATAGCCAAAAATATTCGCAAAAAATTTGGTTCAATTCTATGCATAACTTCATACACTTTTTGATGGTAGAATGGCGACATACAGACACACAGACACACAGACACACACACGGACAGACAGACATTTTGTAAAAACATGTTTTTTGGAATCTCTGACCCCTAAAACGTGTAAATCCGTCGAAAACCGGAAGTCGAAAAAATTTCGATTACAATACTTTCTTCTATTGAGGATAGAAGAAAGTAAAAATCTACCGAACCAACAATCTTGAAAATTGGGGTAAAAATACTTCTTATAACGTCGAGTGCCGCTAAGAAGGGATTTTTGAAAATTTCACCCCTAAGGGGGTTAAAAAAAGAACGAACTATTAGAAAATTCCTTAAAAAATGGATTTTGTAGTTATTTTTCAACTGATAACATATTTTAGTTTAATTTTTCATGCTGAATCGAATGGTACTAAGCAAATTATTTTAAACCCAGTAGTTCGTGAGATACTTCAAATTTTCCTAATTTGGCGATGTCTTCAGCGCAAAAACCTGAAATTTTCAATCCTTATCTATATATATAAAAGAAAGTCTGGATTTCGTATTAATCACAGCACAAAAAATCTACCAAGCCAACAATCTTGAAAACTGGGGTAAAAATACTTATTATAACGTCGAGTGCCGCTAAGAAGGGATTTTCGAAAATTCCACCACTAAGGGGGTTAAAAAAAAGAACGAACTTTAAAAAAATTCCTTAAAAATCTGCTTTTGTAGTTATTTTTCAACTGATAATATATTTTAGTGTATTTTTCCATGCTGAATCGAATGGTACCAAGCAAATTCTTTTAAATCCAGTAGTTCCTGAGATACTTCACATTTTCCTAATTTGGCGATGTCCGGCGCAAAAACCTGAAATTTTCTATCCTTATCTATATAGATCAGATTTTGTAGTGAATTCAATTAATACCGTTTTGTAGACGATTCTATTGGTACCATATTTTAGTATATTTTTCCACGCTGAATCGTATGGTATCAAGCAAATTCTTTAAAACCAGTGGTTCGTGAGATACTTCACGTTTTCCTAATTTGGCGAAGTCTTCGGTGCAAAAATCTGAAATTTTCTATCCTTATCTATATATATAAAAGAAAGTCTGGATTTCGTATTAATCACAGCAGAAAAAAATCTACCGAACCGATAATCTTGAAAATTGGGGTAAAAATACTTCTTATAACACCGAGTGCCGCTAAGAAGGCATTTTGGAAAATTCCACCCCTAAGAGGGGTAAAAAAAAAGAACGATCTTTAAAAAAATTCCTTAAAAATCTGCTTTTGTAGTTATTTTTCAACTGGAAACATATTTTAGTGTATTTTTCCACGCTGAATCGATTGGTACCAAGCAAATTCTTTTAAATCCTTTAGTTCGTGAGATACTTTACATTTTCCTAATTTGGCGATGTCTTCGGCGCAAAAATCTGAAATTTTCAATCCTTATTTATATAGATCAGATTTTGTAGTCAATTCAATTGATACCATTTTGTAGACGATTCAATTGGTACCATATTTTAGTGTATTTTTCCATGCTGAATCAAATAGTACCAAGCAAATTCTTTTAAATCCAGTAGTTCGTGAGATACTTCACATTTTTCTAATTTGGCGATGTCTTCGGCGCAAAAAGCTGAAATTTTCAATCTTTATATATAAAAGAAAGTCTGGGTTTTGTATTAATAATCGTACAAAAAAATTTATTGAACCTACAATTTGGAAGTGAGTTCTATAATCAGGTTAACATGATTATGTAAGCTATATTTAATTATCTCAATATATATAAAATGCAAAGTGAAATTTCATTCCGGCCTCTTATAAATTAAGTTCTACTAGATAGATTTTAATAGAACATACATTGTTAGTTGGATAATTTTTCAGAAATTTTGTAACAATTGAAACATAGCATTCTACGTTGCTTAATTGAATACTTATGGAGATATTTTAAATCAGATGAACCCAATTACAAAAGGTTGGCTTTATTTTAAAGGTTCCGCTGAATGAAATTTTATGTGATTAAAACTGTTAACATGTTGAGCGCTACGTCATTCGTTGGTGACTAACTTTGAACTTTCTGTTTAGATGACTGCCTTTTCTCCGATGACGTACAGTCTAAAATACAATATAAAACTAAAAATTACTATGATATAAAAATTTCGTTTGATTTAAAGTTTCTTAAAAAAAAAAAAAAAAAAAAAAAAAAAAAAAAAAAAAAAAAAAAAAACTGACCAGCGTAGCGGGCGTAGGCTGCTAGTGTTTATATAAATCAGCGTCTATTATCACAAGTTTAACTATTACAATAAGGTGCAGGTTTAGGCGCGACCCAAGTCTGATGAAATAAAACGTAGTAACACCAGTAGATTTCTATTTCTGGTGTTTCCATTTATGATTTAGAAACGAAACGAAATTTTAATTGTGATTCAAGTTTTTGTACGTATTTACTAAATTATAATTTCGTGGGATTATTTTCCTTTCTTTTATAGTTTCCACAATATATTTACAATTATAAAAATACTGTTTATTTTGAGGTTAATTAATTCAAATTTTTCAGTCAATGATTTTATACATTGATAATTATTCTTGTAGGAATACAAGGTAAACCAATATTTGTAAAAGGAAAATTAAAATCTTGTTGGCACATAACAAAGTTAATAGCTTTATTACCAAGCACAAAGTGCGTCATTACAGCTCAGTTCAAAATTAACACTAAACGTCGCATTCTGATCGCTATGATGTCATATATCTTCGTTTCTAAAAATAGCATAATGTTAATAACTGCACCATGAAATAAATCATAATTGTACTTTTAAACAAAATTTATTTCGTAATTATAACTTAACAGATGTTTTCTCATTTTTATAATAGTAATTTTCAGACAGACAAACTTTTAATCTATCAACAGGTGAAGTAGCAATAAACATTTATTTTCTAGAGTGATATAAATTAACGTAAATATAATGCAATATCAATAGAGTTTTAATAAAATGTGAAAAACTGAAGAGAAATCGAAAGAGATGCCTATTAAAAAAAGCATTTTTTAGCGCTAATGTCATTACTTATTTGTAACTATTTTTTTCCAATAGGATATGAATGTATATATTTATAGATTGAATATGTACTTCTTATGTTTTATTACAAAAAAAGTCAATAATTTTTTTTATTTCGATTGCCATAGGCTTCAGGTGTGCTATATGACTCAACTAAATCGGGAAAATTTTTAATTATTATATAGCATCAGTTAAGCGTCAAATATCATCATTGCTATTTTAAGTGAAAGTCGCTAACAATAATGGATTGTCACAAAGTTAACTCAGTTTACGTGCAACCATTCTTGTTAAAATGACGACGCGCAATTAGTAAATAATAATTGAAAAAACTAGTCGTTGGGGACCACCGTAATACTTACCCATCATGGATATGTACATGAAAATAAAACATGTGAAACTATTTATACAATGCATTGCAATTCATAAACAAAACTTAAATATTGTTAATATACATAGTAATGCTATATTAAAGAACTGCTGATGTACCAATGTCGACAAATTATATAAAACGCCAAACTACTGAAATAGTACCGAAATGCGTAAAAGAAACATCCTTATAACTCCAAAAATAATAATTCTATTAACTAACAATTAACTGCGTCGGATTAAGCGTCTCATTTCCAATTAAAATATACTTTTGAATTGAAATTTGAATGAAGTACAGGGTCATGAAAAATCGAAGAATGTGGAAAACAAGATTACAAATATCTCGACAACTAATAATCCGATCAACTTCGTTCTATATGCAAAATGTGTGTTATTTTATTGCCTTTTACATCCATTCCTTAGAACAAAAAAATTCGAAAAATTTTATATACCTTTCATCAGAACGAATTTTTCGAGAGTCCGAAAAAAATAGTTCCGGATAATCGAGGTTGCTGATATTAAATAGGGTTCGTCCCATTCTTACATACTAACTACATACAAAATTTCAAGTCTCTATCTCAATTTGTTCGGGAGATAGAGCGTTTACAGACAGACAGACTGACAGACAGACAGACAGACGGACAGACAGACAGACAGACAGACAGACGGACGGCAAAAATTTTTTTCTAAAAATATGTTTTTTGGAATCTCCACTATCTAAAACGTGTAAATCCGTCAAAAAAAATTTTTCGATTTTCAAAACGATTGCAAGACTTACCCTATACTACGTATGATGGGTAAGTAATAAGCAGTAGAAGCCAGTTATCGGACTGTCCACCCACCCATCGGCTCGATTATCGGTGCACCTTTGTCCAGGGAAAATTTTGCGCCCTTAAGTGCTTACGCCATGGCTTCATTTTTAATCTCGTTCTGCACATGTATTCTGACTTTAAATTTCCAGAATTAGTTTAGGGAATATAATGAATTAAAAGAGAAACAGCATAAAGGAACATTTGTTTATTTTCACAAAGAAATTAAAGATACATCGAAACCTATTGCAGGATCGGGAACCCAAGTGGACCTCATATTAACAAACTAACTTTCTTGTATCTGAGAAGTGGGCATTGTGACTGAAAGAGAAAACGTGCACCTCACATACATGCAAGGAAAGCTCTAAAAACCAGGGCGCCCTGTGCTAGATTTTTTTTTTTTTCACTGCTCCTCTGCATGACATATTTTAGATTTTAATGAAGTATTTTGCATTGATCTCAGTTCTTTAATACCTTGCTTCTTCATCATCGCTTTTAAGCCGACCTTGAATGCACCTATAAATGAAACTGTACTTTTTGAAAACAATTTGAGAAAAAAAGATGTAAATATCAGGAAGGTAAAAATCTTTTTTGTGATGATTTCACTATATATTGAAAAACATGATTATATGTTAAACCTTGTCAAGCCAGATATAAGAAATAAATAATATGGGCGTGAGTTTCTATATGTTTTGCGCACTCTGAATATCCCAGGCCTGCACTTTTTCCCGTATCAATCCTGATAAAAACCCACATTTTCCCCACCGTGGTTTATTTTTCCATAAGTGAAATTTTTATCTCTTTTATACCTTGCTTTCAGTAATCTGTGTTACATTAGCTTCAGTAGTACTTTATTTCGCATGACTGGAGCCAACAAAAAAAGAATTAAATATCCGAAAGCGCGGTGTAACAAGTGCTACCAAGTTTACTGTCACAAAAAGCGGTAAATTGAGATAAAAGTAAAAAAAAAAAATGGCGCTGTGGTTTGAAAATCGGGACATAAAATATAATTTTATAAAAAACGTAATCTGTTTATCAAGGGGTCGTAGTCGCTACGGAAGAAATCACACAAAGTTGTACCTGATAAGAATACCTGACCCGTCTAAATCGGAAATATTATCCAGCATTAGACTATGTCTTAATGGATTTTATTGTTTTAAAAATACATAATAATTTTATACAGGGGAAGATCGGGTAGCATGAACGGCGGAAAGCGGATCAAAGTATAATAGGTGGTGGAGAACATAGGATTATCAAGATAGTAATAAAGCTTTATAATGATGCTTTTTGCTACATTTAGGTACAAATGAACATAATAAATAATACCGAAAGTACCTCAATGATTTTTACAAACAATATCATGTTTTTTGGTTTCAAATAGGAATTTAGAAATATGCTGTGGATAACTAAACGTTAAAAAAAAAAAAAAAAAAAAAAAAGAGAGAGAGAGAGAAAACTTAACAGACATTAATTTTATTATATGTCTAATTTTTACTTATATCCAAATTATTTTTGTGAAATACTCAATATTTATTTAACTTTTAATAGACAATCAATGTAATATTTACATAAATCTTTAATGTTATACAAAATTACAACATTTTACTATAACGTACGCTAACTTATTTCAAAGGATATTTATTATAGATGAGATTTAGTTCTTTAAACTTATCTTTAATTATTACTTTCTTCTATCTTCTATCTTCAATAAAAGAAAGTATTGCAATCAAAATTGTTTTCGACGGATTTAAACGTTTTAGGGATCAGATATTCCAAAAAATATGTTTATACAAAATGTCTGTGTGTCGTATATTAGCATTGTACCCTCGAACAGTGTATGAAGATATGCGTAGAATTGAACCAAATTGGTTGTGTATGTTTTTGGTTGTGTCAAGTAGGTCCTCCATTAATTTTGAAATATTCCGCCGGAAGGTAGATTCTGGACTTCTTTACGTTCTTAAGTTCAAAATTGTTAAAAACATGCCCCCTTTTCATCCGACCTCTTCGTTTTTGGCTCCCATTTAGTTGTTCCTCTATTTGTACATTCCAATTAAGATCCTGCCCCCGTAGGACCTGGTGCAAAGCCCTTCAAGATTTTTGCACCCTAAATGGTTAAAAGAACGCTCCTTTTTAATCCGATCTTAGTTTTCAATTTAGTTTTTCATCCGTCTGTACATTTCAGTTAAGACCCTAGGGAAGGTCTAAGGCGCTTCAAAATTTTATGCGTCATGCATTTTTTAAACATTTATTTTGTAACCCTCTGAATGCATAACTTTAAAAGTTAAGTCTTAGTTGATAGCAATGTCCTAACATGAAAACATATTAAAAAATCTTATAAAAGCGCTTGAAATCTTTAAATAGTCGAAATCAAGCATCGGTTATAAATCAAACATTAAAACTTTTTTTTTTTTTTTTTTTTTTTTTGCAAGAAATGGAAGGAAAGTTTAAAAAAAGATCCCAATAACAGGATTCTAATGAAAATATGAGGTATTGGACTGGGAGAGGGATCCAAGATTTCAAAAGAGTCAGTTGACTCCTTTTGAGGCCCCTATTATAAATCCCTTAAAAATGGTTCAATTCACTTGCATATAGCGCCCGCAAAATTTGTGTCATGTACATACAAACAGACATTTTGCAAAAAAGATGTTTTTCGGATTCTCTGATCCCTAAAATACTAAAGTTTCGAATCTCTTTTACATTTAAATAAATCAGCATTAAAATATTTTTTATAAACTGAAACTACTAAAAATATATGGAATCACATGATTTTATGCGAAGTTTTGACCGTCATTCAAGCTGCCCGCTATTACGTATAATAATCCTAAACAAGCAAAAAAAAAAAAAAAAAAAAAAAAAAAAAAAAAAAAAAAAAAAATTGAAATATTCTTCTATTATTTTCAGATTTATTGAATTTTTCTGTTCACGTATTTAATAGAAAGCAAAATCGTCTAACAGAGTTCTTTGAAGGATGCATTTTCCATATTGCTGACTGTGACACCAAATCACGTGGTAATTCCTGACGATTTCAATTATAATAATAATAACAAATTCTGAAGCTCTTACTAGCATTTAAGTATTTAGAAATCAACTCGTGATTTAGCAATTTATATTTCCATCAAGCTTCTTCTTTTTTTTTCCTTTTGGCGAAAGGTTTTTCTAACTTCAGTAATGGAATGAACCAGTTTATAATGCATACTAATTAATATTTCAATGCCAAAAAGCTTGCATAGCTGCAACGAAATTTATTCATATTTTCCCAATTATCTAAAGAAAGTCAAACTATTTTTTCACTACTTTTATATTTAAAATTTGTGCCTACTTCAGGGCACTCTCTCTCTTTTTTTTAATGAAGTTTTTATCAAACATGTGGGCCATTTTCAACATTCGCTTGTATTTCATGGTAACGGACTTGTCAAGTAACCGACTTTATATTTCAAATAAAACTATTAGAAATGAACTAACTTGTATATATTTCTATCTTAGATAATAATTTACACACTTTCTAAAATTATTTAGTAAACTTACTTAGCAGCTTACATTTCATCGCTTACAAATATGGTAACAGAGTCGACAAGTAACGGACTTGACATTTCAAATAAAACTATTAGAATTGAACTAACTTGTCAAATTTCTAACTTAGATAATAATACGCATACCTTCTGAAACTATTTAGTAAACAATATTTAATTACAAAAGTGCAAAAATCATTATTTTAATATTAAAATTTACGATAATAGACTTGACAGTAAAAAAAAAAAAAATACCAACTTTGATGAAAGCTTATTCTTGCCACTATTACAATGCTTCACAATTGAGGAGTAAAAAAAGGGCAAGTAGTAGTTGCGTGAATAGTTTAACCATATCGCCGAATATTTGCTGCTAACTTTAGGCAGAATGAGAGACCTATTTTGACTAAAATAATCACAAGGTAACGGACTTGATGCAAAGTGAGGGACAAAAAATTTCTGTTAATTTCTTCAAGAAAATGTCTCTTGTAAACAAATTTTTCATTATTATAAAACACTAATAGATCATATTTAAAATAATAAAATATCTTTGTTTAAAAAAGTTAAATTAGGTTTAAAAATAGCAGTTAATTACATAAAATTTGGAATGGGACAGGCATTTTTGCTTAGAATCGCAAATTTAAAGATTTATTTCTCCAAAATTTGTATTGATTTTTAAAAATTTTCGTGTTAGAAATGTTCAATATAATCTCCTTTAGCTTTCTGATGCATAGTTGAAATCAAACTTTAAATATTAATTTATGGTTGAATTTTCTTTTAATTACTCTTGGACAACATTAAGCGAAATTTGAAAATGGCCCATATGTATTTTTAATTAAAACAGGGAATAAAACTGCGAATTCATATAAATTTTTAATGGAATTTTAATTAACTTTTCAAATTTTGGCAATATTTAGTCAAATTTTAGCAAAGATTTGCGTTTACGAGTCGTTAATTACCCAAACTGGCTCAGTCCAAACTTTTATGTATTACATAGAAAAATGGGCAAATCTGTAATTTTTAATATTCAAATATAGTTAAACCTCTGAATACTATAAACCTCATTGAACAGAATCCTGCATCGGGTCCAGTTGTTCTGAATTTTTTTAGCACCGGTTGGAATCTACATCACTTCCTCCAGTATTAGCCAATCAGATTGCTGAGCTCGGCTGAGCCAATTTGGAAATTAAAGGCTCATATTGCGCTTATGCCAAATTGATTTGCGCTTATGCCAAATGGATTTCTTCGATTCTTGGATTTTCTTGCACAGAAAAATCCCCAGGAAGGGCATCCCCTCTTTTGGGTCTATATCAGCAGTTCCCAATCTATGGGTCTCGACCCACTGGTAGGCCGCGGAACAATCGAGGTTTGTCATCAGAATATCTTTTATCTGTTTAAAAAGATATATAACAATTTAAACAGGAAATGATATTTCAAGGGAAAATCCTTAATTTCCCTCTAGATATTAATATACGAACATAATATCCAGAAACATTTAAATCAGCTTTGGGGGTCCTTGATGAAATTCAACAATTGTGCTTATTTTCTACTTAGCTGTTTTTAAATGACAAGTACTGGGACAAATTGCGTGTTAATATATGTTCCCACATTGGTAAACACCAGTACCAGAAATCTCATTTATTATAAAGTTATGTTTTCATAATAATTATTAACTATCTTTGTAGTTTGTGCATGTTTTAATTACTATTCACTTAAGCACATTGAGATTACCGATTCTTGTTTTTGTTGATAATGTATCTTCCGTACGAAAATTTGCGTTTTCCGTAGGATAGGATAGCCGAGCGTATAAAGATCGCCCAAAAATTGCTATACTGATATACAACTTCATCTTGGGTAGGTCGCGTAACAAGAAAGTTTGGGAATCGCTGGTCTATATCCCTCGTGTTGATCACTCGGCCGTCATAAACAAAACAAAACCAAATCCTTTTTTTTTTTTTTTTTTTTTTTTTTTTTTTTTTTTTATCAACAATATTCTAGCAAATCATTTTGCACGTGTAATGAAGCAAAAGATTTGCCAATGCGTATAATATGTGCTAACATATACCCAATTTTGTATACAAAACATGCTTTTTTATTTAAAAAAAAGTATTTATTTATTATTTTTTTATATAAAAATAGCTCTTAATATATATAAACTCGTAAACTATATATTGCTAAGAGATGAGCAAAACCTGTTGCAATATTTTATTTCAATATCTTAAGAAAATTTTAAGAAATGATATTTCTCGTAATTGTACATATTAAAAAACACAATTTTTCAGAAAATGCAAACTATGCATTAAGTTTATAACTTTTAGATCCATCATACTTGCACGTATTTATATATTTTTGTGTATATTATATATTATATATGTGTGAATTAAACAGTATTGTTTACCTTTCTGTGGTCCTTCCGCGCTTCCAGTTTCAAAATGTTCATTTCCGGTTAATATTTTAAGCTATAATTTTCCTTCTAATTATTGCTGAACCAAAAGTAATGCATTTTTGGAATCCTGAATGTCTGAACTTTAAGAACAGAATAAATTCGAAAATTTTCGTCGCAAAAATAACGATTTGAGAGTAGGCACATAGATTAACTGGCCTTGGGGTTTTGTGAGTAAAGATAGAATTTTGCAATGGATTTTTCACTCACTGTCTTGTCTAGTACAGTCTTAAGCGGAAAGACTTGAATCGGAAAGCCATCTTCAATTAAAACTATTATTTTTAGAGAAAAATTAATGTTCTAGAAATAATACAGTTTGATACAGTGCGGTTTCAGAGCTATGTGTCAAAAATGTAAAGGCAAGTACACTGTAAAAAAAAATTCAAGAGGTTACTAAAAATTTTTTAGTAAATTTGTATTTCACAGAATTTTTTAGTAACCATTACAAGCATTTTTTTTTTTTTTTTTTTTTTGCAAGTGAAACAAACATTTCTTTTGTAAACTCAACAAAAGAATTTTTTGTATAACTAACTTAAAATTTTTTAGTATGAGCCACCAAGCAAATTTTAGTAATAGCTCCAAAATTATTTTTAGTTAATTAAAAATTATATTTAGTCTTCTGAAGCGGAAGATTTTCGGCAAAACCACAATAGATGGAGCATCAAACATTGCTACCTGCTCTATTATGACATGTTTCTAAAGGGGAGGGAAAGTCCAGAGATCATTACCCATGGTAACTGCTACGACAGGATTTTCTAACCCCTTTATTTAGCGAGTACTTACATTGCATACATTCGGTGCATATTTGGTGGCATCCAGCCCGGATACTTTCAGTCTGGAGTTCGGTGCTATGACCACTAGGCTATCAGGGCCACACCAAGTGAGTGTTAGTAATAGCTATTAAAAATGTAAAACTATTAACGTAATTCGTTGCTAGCTTTTATCTAGTAATTCTTACAGATTCCTTGTAACCGAGTAAGATTACTAAAAATTTTTTAGTAATTACAAGGATCACTAAAATTTTTTTAGTAGATCGACCCTTGTTTTTTACAGTGTAGAAGGGATTTAAATAAGCAGATTTCGAACAGGAATGTGGCTGCGGAAATGCAGCATTGAGGTAATAGAGGGTAAGGTGGATAAAAGCGCTTAAAAAGTAGAAAATATAAAGAAAAAATAAAGAAACTAATATTAAAAAAAGCGTAATCAATTCTTATCTAATGATTTAACATAAACTAAATTAGATTGCAGGTTAAGAAAACAGTTTAGAAATACAGAATAAATAGTTTAAATTATAACTTTCTGAAAATTTCATATTGCCATAGATTGAAAAAGAAATCGGACACAAATTATCTATATTATAAAGTAGAAACATGTCCGTGTCTAACGCTGGCGTAATTTTGACGGTGGCAACAGCAGATGATTGAATTTAACTTTTAGAGCAATTTTTAAACTTTTGAGTGTCGCATATTTTCAACGTTTACTCAGCCGACTAGGGAAAAATGTACTTTCGAGTGCATTTTGTTTGAAAACGGTATCACAATTTGCTTGAAAACCGCATCGCTATTTAGCCAGTTTTTATTTTTTAAATAATTTTCAAACATGATTTTTTTAAATCTATCTGTATCGCGTACAGACGATTGCGAAAGATAAGTTCGGTTTTACTGAATAAAAATAGCTCAGCATTTGTTTCTAGATTATATTCCATAACGCAATTAAAACATTCGTCAATCACTAAATAAACAATAAAATATAAATTTAAGACATGAAATGAAACTACGAGCTTAAATCACTGTGATGAAAAAAGGCAATCAAAGTGGCTGATTGTAAATAGTAATCTTCAGTGATTTCATTAGGCTGTTAACTAACCGGCGCCAGCCTAATATGTACGTACCCCCTTTTAAAAAGTTCATATTTTTCAAACGCAATGCCACTATTTTTCGAATAAAATGATTTGGTATTTTTAGTGGACATTAGAAAAAATGTATATTGAATGTGAAAAATCTAATAAAGTTTAATACAGTTCTATTTTAAAGAAATAGAAAAAATATGGATACAGAATATAATGTAGAATAATATAGATCAGCGGTTGCCAAACTTTATTAGTACGAGACCCACCTTTAAGTAGCTTTTTCGCGACCCATTTAATTCCTGATAAAGAGTGTATATGAGTATGGAGATTGTTGTGTGACCTATATAAACTACCGGCTATCCTATCTTACGAAATAGGCAAATTTTCATTGGAAGGATACACTATCAATGAAAACAACTCGTAATTCCAATGTGAGTAAATTAAATAATAATTAGCAGCACATAAACTAGAAAGATAATTAAAAATATATTTAATTGTTACCAAAACATAATTTTAGAACCAGGGCATTTTTTGGCACTGCGGTTTACCGATGAAAGCATCTATATCAGGGTTAAAACTTGTTAATTTCAACATTAATTCACTTTCAACACAGTTTTTTCTGTACTTGTTCTTCAAAAACAGCCAAGTACAAAAAATCATGTTAAAACGAGTCTATTGTGTAGAACTCCATCAAGAAATTCAAAGCTCATTTAGATGTTTCTGGATATTCTGCTCGTATATATTTCTTCATATTGAAATCCAAGGAATCCCTTGAAATATTATTTGCTGTTGAAATTGTTATATTTTTTAACAGGCAAAATACAAAATATATTTTTGTGACAAACCTCGATTTTTTCCGCGACCCGCTAAATTAGCCGCCTCGACCCATAGTTTGAGAACTGCTAATATAGATAAATACAAATAATATAACATAGAATTATAGAAAATTTCACGTACATTCTATTAGCCGGGAAAAATATACGTTATTATATTAGTTTCCTATATATTTAAATCTTCTATTAGAACCAACAATGAAAAATCAGTCAATTCAACAAAGAAGATCAGTTAACATGATGGAATTTAGATAACGCCAACAGATAAATCTTCGTAGCTAACAGCATTGCATTCATTTAACATGTACTAGCAAGGAAGACCGAGCTTAGCTCGGTCAAAATTAACTTTGTGTTCAACTCGATATAGTATCTTCACTGTGTCATTCACTCGGTGTTATTACTGTAAAACATGTTGTTTATTTAGAAAAACAACCAATAAGAAAACTATGTTTTTATGCGCATGTTTATAAATTTTACTTTATTTTAAAATTTACAACGAAAGGACATCGATCTAAATCACTTTTTTAGCTCGACTCTGATTGGTTTAACCATGCATCTCGAATCCTCGTAAGAATGTATAAAAAAATTCTTTACATTCTGAAAGACAATATTTTCTGCTAGATATAGCCAAATTTGGAGGCATTCTTTCATTTGGCTCCAAATACGTGTTTTGGTTTTCGTAATTTTTGTAGTCGATTTTTTAGCCATATGTCGCCGATATTTTGTCAAATATCACCAAGTTATTGGCTTTTGCCATATTCTCGTGACCCTGACCCGTATTACCCAAAATGAGCCACTAATCAAATTTGATCAAGCATGTGACATAGCTCAATCGTCTTCAGGTAATCAAAAACAGTAGAAGATAAAATTGAATCAAAATCGTTTAAGCCATTTTTTTAGGTAAAATTAGCTTGGCAGCATTCAGCAATGAAGCGAAATGACCCACTAATATAATTTTCTTTAACAAACGACTCAGCCCAATAGTCTTCTCATGACAAAAAACGTTTTGTTTCAAAATTTAGGTAAAATTGATTGAGTCGTTGTTATATATAATTAGAATGACCCTAGCTCATTAAGACCCAAAATGACCCACTAATCGAATTTTCGCGAGCATGTATCCTTCCAAATGGTTTTCTCTTGCTCAAAAACGATATAATACAAAGTATAGTCAAAATGGTGAGTACCATTTTCTATATAAAATTAGCATGAACCATCATGACCAACAAATGACCCTTATAATCGAAATCTCTCGAACGTGTGGCCTAGCTCATTAGTATTAGCATGCCGAAAAACATTAGATACAAAATTTAGATAAAATCGATTGAGCCGTTTTTTAGATATAGTTAGTTTGACCCTGACCCCTTATGATCCAAAATGACCCATTTATCGAATTTTCTCAAAAATCTGTCATAACCCAATGATTTTCTTGTGCCCGAAAACGATAAAATACAAAATTTAGTCAAAATTACGCGAAACTTTGTCTAGATAAAATTAGAATGACCCAAAAGTGGCCCACTAATCGAAATTTCTCGAACATGTGACCTACCCCAATGATTTTCTCATGCCAACAATATGTTGTATACAAAATTTCGTTAAAATCGACCCACCCATTCTTTAGATATAACTTGACATTGACCCATTAAGACCCACAAATGACCCTTATAATCGAAAGCTCTCGAATATGTGACTTAGTCCATTAGTTTTCTCGTTTCTAAAAATTGTTACATACAGAATTTCGTTAAAATTGATCCTGCCGTTCTTTAATTATATATAGCTTAACCCAGGCCCTTTATGATCCAAAATGACCCATTAATCGAAATTTTTCGAACATGTAACCTATTCCAATGATTTTATCGTGACAAAAAAATGTTGCATACAAAATATTATTAAAATCGATCCACCTGCTCTTTAGATATAGCTTGACCATGACCCATTATGACCCATCATGACCCACAAATGACCCTCATAGTCGAAATCTCTCAAACATGTGATTTAGCCCATTAGTTTTCTCATGTCAAAAAACTGTTACATACAAAATTTCGTTATAATCCATCACGCCGTTCTTTAAATATAAATAGCTTGACCCAGACTCTTAATGACCCAATATGACCCACTAAAATTTTTTCTCGAACATGTAACCTAGCCCAGTGTTTTTCTCGTGCCCGAAAACCATAGAATGCAATTTTTAGTCAAAATTGCGTGAGAAAATCTCTAGATAAAAATAGCATGACCCACAATGACCCCAAAAATGACCCACTAACCGAATTTTCTCGAACATGTTACCTAACCCAATGGTCTTCTTGTAATCTAAAATGATACAATATAAAATTTGGTCAAAATCGTTAGAGCCGTTTTTTAGATAAAAATGGCTTGACCCATAATGACCCAAAAATGACCCACTAATCGAAATTTTTCGAACATGTGACCCAGCCCAATAGTTTTGTTGTGCCAAAAAACGATTGGATAGAAAATTTCCTTAAAATCGATCGAGCCGTTCTCTAGATATAAATAGCTTGGTCTTGACCCATTATGACCCAAAATGACCCAATAATCGAATTTTCTCGAACATGTGACCTAGCCCAATGGTCTTCTCGTGCCCGAAAATGGTAAAATCCAAATTTTTGCGAAAATCGTTAGAGCCGTTTTTGAGATAAAATTTACCCACACACACACACACACACACACAATTTTTGCTCGCATTATAGTATAAGATTTGACATTTAATCTACAATGTTTTCAAATTGTTTACTATTTTCTGCTATGGTGAAATAAAATTTATTTCGCAAATCTGCCAATGCTCAATGAAGCACATCGGAATGAAATGCATTTTCTGTTTCAATGGCTGATTTTTTCTGTCCTGCTTCAAAACATGCGCAATTATTTTAGTAAGTTTATTATAACCAGAAATTCTGTGTATGCAGTTAATAAATGCCAAATTCATGAGAGCATTGTTTGATGTTCTTACTCATAAATAAGCTATGTCATTAAAGGAGAGTAATCATCAATTGATATTTTAATGCAGTTAAATGTTTATAGCGTTTGAAAAAAAAAAAATTATTGAATTGTAAAACTTTTAAAAGAAAAAATCTTAGAATTTCTGTTAAAAAATTTAAAAACAAAGACCAGTTAATTAACAAATTTAAAAACAAGATTTTTAAAAACTCACCTGTGTAACATGTTATTACTAGAACTATCGGAAATTTAAGAGAAGTTTTATAAAAATAATTCACACCAGAATTTTGATTTAAAGCAGTTATTTTTCAACTTTATTCAACTTTATTATTTAACGTTTTACTTTTTTGTATCTTTTAAACTTATTTCCTAATCAAATTTTTGGTTTAAACCGAAACATATTCATATAGTAGACAGGATTTGATTAATGCACGGGCCTCCGGGACCTTGGCTCTGGGCCTACCAATTTCAGGGGCGCACAAATTATGTGGCTGATTCTTTTCCCTTAATCAAATGCTTTTCAAATAATATTGTTTTATAAAATATGAAAAGTAAAACTTTATTATTCTGAATGACTCAATAAAATTTTTAGAAGCTTTTAATCTAGGTGTTTTACTGTAAAAGTCGTTTTTCATTTTGAGATTACCTATAATTTTCAAAATTTGCCATATCCAGAAAATCAAATTTGGGGAAAAAGCCAAAAATTGCATACTGTCATACTGTGTCTAATGAATTCAATAGAAACGAGGATTTTACAATGTCAGAATTATAGTTTAAAATGATTACTAGACTATTAAAGAAAACACAATATTTCTGATTTTGGATAAGGCAAGTTTTGAAAAAGACGCCCTCATTTTTTCTGCAACATAAACTGTGGATCATAGATGTTTGTGAAAAATACAAATGCTAATTTGAGAAAGTGGACGGTAATTCATTTTCTTGATTATTCTTGTAAGTTAATTTTTTTTTGTAAAATTGAAACTTTCACCCAAACAACTTTGTCAACTCATCAAATAAACCTCTTTTTTTCTGAAAGTGTCGCCGGAAATGGGTAGGTAGGGGGGGGGCAACTTTTTAACAGCCCTTGGGCCCAGCTTCAGCTTGATCGGGCTCTGATGGTAACCCGATGCCATTATTTTGACGGCTCATGGTAGTTCTAGCGTTAAACAACATTTAACATCATAAAACAGTTGAACTGATTTTTCATTAATATGAGCCACCTTTCAAACTATTTCAAAGAAATCTAACACCTATCCAAGAAAAAAATCAAACAAAATCCTAGTATTTTTTTTCATTAAAAATCTTAGCTGAATAATATAAAAGCTTTAGAATGAAAATTTCCCTCGAAATATATCACCAAGACATATGACTACAACCCGTAAGGCATGGTGACGTCACTGCAACGTCGTTGTGAAGTCACACTGTGACTTTGTGACCATCGATCGTCGATGTGGCGTCGATGTGAAGTCACAGTGACTAAAATGTGAAGTCGTTATGGCCGTTTTATAGCTCGTTTGTGACGTCACAATGTGACCACTTTGTGAAGTCACGGTTGGACAAATTTGTGAAAAATGTGTCATTTGTGACTACTTTGACATTAACATCGTGACGAAGCTGTGACAAAAGCAACGTTGTGACAAAGGTGTTTTTTAAAGTAAATAACATGTTTTGAAGAATTTTTGTAATTTTCTAAAGATTTTTAAGAAAGTCACATCTCTGTCACAATGTGACGTCACTGAGTAGTGGCATTTCGGTCACAGATGTGATGTGACCACTGTGACCATGCATGCTATGAGGGAACGGACAAAAAGCGATGTGAAAAATTTTACTACTTTAGTAATTAAGATAAAAAAGAAATGAAATCTTTTGCCTCTATAATAGTGTTTCCCAATCTCTTTTTAACCACACCCACTAGTATATAAGTTTTTTCTTCTATTTTTGTAAATCACACCGTTATTGCACGTGGACTCCATTCCAAATGTATCTTTGACTATCAGAAACAAACTCCTTGCATTAGATTGAGACATTCTGACCCATCCTTCTTACTCTCTGGATATTGCTCCGTCCGACTACTGTTTATTTCTTTCTCTAAAAAATTTTGTTAACAAATGTCCACAAAGAAAAAAAATAGTTTTTGAATGACATAACAAATTACCTCGGAAAGTATTTTTCCACCAAATCAAAAAACTTTTGGAAAGAAGGACTACCGAAAAGATCCAAAAATATAGAAGATATTAAAATTTCCATGGTTTATTAAAAAAAAAAAAAAAAAAAAAAAAAAAAAGGAAGAAACTTTTGGGCCAACCTAATACTTCTTGTCTCGTTTATTTTTAACCTACAACATTACATTAACAATAAATAAATAAATAAATATCTAAAAAGAAAGGGCGTTTAGAATATGGGAACTACCCCCACATTGGAAATAGCTGCTCTACGTGTACGTACACAACGTTCTTACAATTTCAGGGAAATACCAATATTTTCTCATGGAAAACACTCGACTTATGAAATCGCGAGGGTTGCATAAGAAGAGTTTTTCTCTCAGTAAATGCTGGTATTATTCTGATTTAAAGTCAGGGAAATTTCCTGAATTCTACGATTACAGGGTAAAAAATACGAATACCCTGCCTACGAATATAGGTATGGCAACGACTCATAGGTAAAAAATGAATGTAAACGGGTTTAAACAGAACCTTTCGATACCTCGAGCGTTACGACTCAAACGTTTACATACATAGAATACTACTTTTGTATAGTAACAGAGTTTTCAAATGTTTTACTTAACTTTCTTAACTTCGGACTTTCTATTTGAGGTGCCTCTTCGATCCAGAACATTTAAAAACTGTCAACAGATGGCGCCACATGCGCATCGGACAAGGACTCTAGGCAGGTTGTAAGAGACTGTTGGTTCGGTGAGTCAGTTACTGTACTGCCGCCGCTTATGTAGCACGCAAGGAAAATCACCTTGTTCCGAGAGACAAAACGTGTCTCAAGTTATTTAGAAATGTATTCTATTTCTTTATAAGTTTAATTAAATTTATGTTTGTTTAAGTACGTGCTATTAATATTTATCCATATACACCGTACTTTTGTAAAAAACATCGACAAGATGAAAGATTAATTCAGATTGAGCAGCCGTGATATCCCATAACCACATGGTTGCTTCAAGTGTTGACCGGACAATTTTGAAAGACGCCTTCTGATATATCGTTCCTGGACAACTACAGCGATGAAAAAAAAAACGGTATGTGCCATTTTCTATGTTTCTTTGTGGTATTCTCTGGCCCAATTGTTATATTTACCAGTTATTTTAATTAAAAAATTTTCGAGCCCAAGCGTTCTTATTCAAAATTTTACTAAATTGTATATTTATTTATTTATTGCTCTATCAATATATGTATTTTTAATTCTGCGCTCACAATGCCTGATGATATTCCTGCCGATAATCCGACAGAAACGCTTGCTAGGGTAGCTGTTAAAATTCCTCCCTTATGGAAAAGTAATATTTCTGTTTGGTTTGTACAAGTTGAGGCAAATTTTGCCGTGGCGCAAGTAACGAACGACACTACTAAGTACAATTATTTATTATCTGCTATAGACACAGATACATTAAGTGCGGTATCTGATGTAATTCTTACGCCGCCTCCAAATGACAAATATAATGCTTTGAAACAGAGACTAATTCAGGAGTTTTCAGATTCGCAATCGCAGCAGATACGTAAATTACTCTCTGAACTTGTGCTAGGTGATAAAAAACCTTCCGTTTTACTGCGGCAAATGAAAGAATTAGCGCAAAGTTCCGTTACCGAAGAATTTTTGAAAGCTATTTGGTTAGAACGTTTGCCGACGCATACGCAAGCAATTTTGTCGGTTTCAAGCTCCGGATTACAGGAATTAGCAACCCTAGCTGACAAAATTAATGAAATTAAATCTGAATCGGCAGTGTATGCAGTTTCCAAACCCACCGAATCGCCTCGGAACGACCATAACGCGATCTTAAATCTTCAAACACAAATTGAGCAATTGACACTGCAGGTTTCAGAGTTATCCAAAAATGTGTTTAGGCGATCGATGTCTCGCGGACGATCGCATTACAGGGAAAGGCGATACAGTAAAAATAGAGATTCCCAAAAACCGAGTCGTAAACAAAACGAATCAGACTTATGTTATTACCATCAGAAATTTGGTAGTGATGCTCGAAAGTGCCGCGAACCTTGTTCTTTTGATGAAATTAAAAAAAACTAGTGGCTGCTGCTAGGTCAACAAGCGAAAATACAGTTGGCGTAGCAGCATTAGAACAATGTAGGTTGCATGTGTTTGATAAAAATTCAGGGTTCAAATTTTTAATAGATAGTGGTAGTGATATTTCTTGTATCCCTGTACCAAAACAAGTAAACAAAAAGAGTCCTTCTAATTATCTTTATGCTGCAAATAATTCCAAAATTCCTGTTTATGGTAACAAACTGCTTGACCTAAATATCGGCTTGAGAAGGAGTTTTCGTTGGTCATTTGTTGTTGCAAATGTCTCTTGCCCTATAATTGGAGCAGACTTTTTAAGAAATTTTGCTTTGCTTGTAGATTTGCACAAATTTCGATTAATTGACTCTGTAACTGGATTGTCCACTAAGGGTGAGCTTACTTGCTCAAAACAGTCCCAAATTAAACTAATTTCTGAAGACATGTCTTTTAAAACTATATTTGAGGAATTCCCAGAGCTCTTAAATCCCATACCAAATTTTAAAAAACCAACTTGCCATGATACAGTTCATCATATCGAAACTACAGGACCACCACTTTATTCCAAACCTCGCCGATTACATCCAAAAATTTTAAAGGAAGTTCAAAAAGAATTCCAATATCTTATGGATGAAGGTATATGTCGTCCTTCCAAATCCCCTTGGGCATCCCCTATTCACGTTGTACCAAAACCGGATGGTTCTTACAGAGTTTGCGGTGATTATCGACGTCTAAATTCAGTAACTCTTCCTGACCGTTATCCAATACCCCACATCCATGATCTTACCAATATTCTACATGGAAAGAAAATTTTTACAAAATTAGATATAGTCCGCGCTTATTTTCATATTCCAGTGCATGAAAAAGATATTCCTAAAACAGCGGTAATAACCCCTTTTGGAAGCTTCGAATTTCTATATTTAAATTTTGGACTTAAATGTGCAGCAAACACTTTCCAAAGATTTATTAATGAGGTTCTCTATGGTCTTCCATTTGCTATAGCTTATTTGGATGACATTCTAATTTTTTCCGAAACGGAATCGGAACATATAGACCATGTACGAGCTGTTCTAAGCAGACTCTCTAAATACGGACTTAACATAAATATATCCAAAAGTGTTTTTAAACAAGACAGCGTATCATTTTTAGGACACGAAATTTCTCTTGCTGGAATTCGACCATTACAAACTAAAGTTGAAATTATTAAGCAATATCCACGACCAAAAACTCTTTCTGAACTTCGTACATATATTGGCTTATTCAATTATTTTCGACGTTTTTGTCGCAATGCTGCAACTATCCTTGCACCCTTAACAGATTTGTTGCGTGGAGCTAAAAAGAAAGATTCAACTCCTATCGATTGGTCTGAAAATGCAATAAATTCTTTTGAAGCTTCAAGAAAGGCATTAACGGATGCAACTCTTGCATTTCCTAGCCATGACGGTCAATTAGCACTTCATTCTGATGCTAGTGATTTTGCTATTGGTGCTACACTAAGCTTAGAAACAGAGGAGGGTCTCAAACCACTCTCATTTTTTTCCAAACGTCTAAATGAAACACAATTAAAGTATTCTACCTTTGACAGAGAATTATTAGCAATTTATGAGTCCGTTAAGCATTTTAGACACTTTTTGGAAGCCCGTCAATGTACAATCTTTACCGATCACAAGCCAATTGTTTTTGCCTTTAAAAAAAGAACAGATAATTACACTAACAGACAAAGTCGGTGGTTATCTTTTATATCTGAATTCACCACTGATATGGTATTTTTAAAAGGAAACCAAAATGATGCAGCCGATGCACTTTCCCGAATTAACGTAATACAAATGCCTACTCCATTAGATTACGATAAATTAAGTATGGAGCAAAAAGAGGATTCAGAACTTAGAGAAATTATGCAAAGCGGTCAATCCAGCTTAGAACTCAAATTAATTACCCTTCCAAATTCCACAACAGAAATTTATTGTGACATTTCTAGTGGCAAAGCACGTCCATATTTAACTCCAACTTTTAGAAAACAGGCATTTTGGAATTTACATGCACTTGCTCATCCTGGAACTAAAGGTAGTGTGAATTTATTGCGACAACGATTTATCTGGCCTTCCCTAGCTAAAGATTGTCGAACTTGGGCTCGTGAGTGTTTGGATTGTCAGCGTTCCAAAATTGTTAGACACACAAAAACAGAGTTAGGAAAATTTGATCTTCCAACAGATAGATTTGCACACATACATTTAGATTTAATTGGACCTTTACCGGAATCAAATGGTAAAAGGTATTGTTTAACTGTAATTGATAGAGCAACGCGTTGGCCAGAGGCATACCCACTTAGTGACATCACAGCAGAATCAGTGGCACGTGCACTACTTTCCGAATGGATTGCAAGATTTGGGTGTCCTGAGAAAATCACCACGGACCAAGGACGCCAGTTTGAATCTGAACTTTTCCAGCAGTTAGCCAGATTGTTAGGCGCTAGAAAGTACCGATCGTCTCCGTACCACCCTCAGAGTAATGGGATTATCGAGAATTGGCACAGACCTCTAAAATGTGCACTAAAAGCCAGACGAACTGGAAAATGGACTGAAATACTTCCAACAGTGTTATTAGGGTTTCGTGCTGCACTAAAAACCGATATAAATGTTTCGCCAGCTGAACTTGTTTTTGGGTCTACTCTCAGACTTCCAGGTGATTTCTTCGATGACAAATCCACCATTAAAAGTCCTGAAGAATTAGTGCAGCGATTAAGAAATACCTTCAACGAATTCAAACCACAACCAACTAAGTCCCATAATAGCACAAAAACATTTGTGTCTCAGGAGTTTAAAACATGTACGCATGTATTTGTGCGTCAAGAAGGTATTCGGCAAGCTTTACAACCGCCATATGATGGACCTTTTGAAGTTGTTGAGCGCAACGATAAACTTTTTAAAGTGGCCATAAAAGGCAAAATAGTAAATATATCGCTGGACAGACTGAAGCCAGCCTTTTTGGTGAATGATTCACTATCTTCGACTCCTGAAACAACCTCAACCCTGGAAACAACTGCTTCGACTCCCGGGACTGCCTCGAATTCTGGAAAAACAAAACCACCTCACATCACACGATCCGGCAGAACTGTCAGATTTCCAGAACGTTTAGTGGAAACTTAAGAGTATCGTTTGCACTAGGAAGGGGGTACTGAGGTGCCTCTTCGATCCAGAACATTTAAAAACTGTCAACAGATGGCGCCACATGCGCATCGGACAAGGACTCTAGGCAGGTTGTAAGAGACTGTTGGTTCGGTGAGTCAGTTACTGTACTGCCGCCGCTTATGTAGCACGCAAGGAAAATCACCTTGTTCCGAGAGACAAAACGTGTCTCAAGTTATTTAGAAATGTATTCTATTTCTTTATAAGTTTAATTAAATTTATGTTTGTTTAAGTACGTGCTATTAATATTTATCCATATACACCGTACTTTTGTAAAAAACATCGACAAGATGAAAGATTAATTCAGATTGAGCAGCCGTGATATCCCATAACCACATGGTTGCTTCACTATTCATTATTTTATGCATAATGTGGGATGCTTGAACCTAAACTGCAATCTCTGAAATTCATCTAAACAAGCCGGAATTTACACGTCAAATGTAGCAAATGTGGTGCGTTTGTGCTGCAACAAAGTTTTAAAAATATTCAGATCTCGGTGTAATAGTAAACAGTACTTCGGATACAGTATGGCAGTCGAAATCTTTTGTATGTCCCTGTAAATACTATCTGTTTTTCTATTATACAGAAAGTAACTTGTAGTAAATCTCAGCAAAGTATTCTTAATTTCTTAAATGTATTCTTGAACGTATTTCTTAAAAGGTGAATCAGTTTAATATAGTTAAAACGCGCCGGAAGCAATTTTTCCCTCTAGAACATTATGTAATGGAATACTTTAGTATGGCTCTGTAAATTAATGACAAATGTTCTTTGCACCACAGATTGAACTGAATGTATATTTTAGCATATATTTCATCGATGCATATCAATTTCATTGTGTTTGAAAGAGTGTAACATCAATAAAATGTACTTGAAACAATTTTTCCCCATTGGCCTTAATATAACAGAATAATTTAGATTGTCCCTGTAATTAAACTATGATTCCAATTAGATTGATTTTAAACACGATTATTCAATCGGTAAATTAATCATAACAGATGTAAATTTCCATTTTGGGTGAAAAAAGTCCGGACCAGGATTCGAACCAGGGATGTATTGGCTGAAGCCGCCAATGTTCTTCCAACTGAGCCATCACGGACACGAACACTGGAGGACTATTTCACCCAATTAACCTCAAAGATCACTTAATCTGGTCTGATACTCTGGATCAGCTCCACAGAATAAATCGAAGGTCAATACATGGAACTGCAGAATATCGCTGCATACGAAATTACATTAGATTAATTTTAAACACTCGGTCGGTATTCAATCGGTAAATTAATTATAACTTCTGTTATAATTAGGTTCAGTTGGAAGAGCATTGGCGGCTTCAGCCAATACATCCCTGGTTCGAATCTTGGCCCGGACTTTTTTCACCCAAAATGGAAATTTACATCTGTTATGATTCCAATTTTTATAAAATTTGAAACGATTCGACAAAATTGTGCAATAATTTTGTATTTTAAATTTCAAACGATTCGGTTGGGTAGTTTTTGCTCTGTTATATGCGGACAGACTGGCGAACATAACGATGACTATATAACAGTTACATATTTACATAATTAAGAACGCACCTAATAAGTATATATACTTCTAATTAAACAAACATTTTAAAGTGCGTTCTTAATTATATAAATATGAAGCACCTAGTCGTCGTCTGGTCCGTCCGTCTGTCTGTCCGCATATAACAACGAAAAAACTACACAACCGAACGCGGGTATAAATTTTATATAAACAATCATTGCAGAATTATTTCGAGTCATTCCAAATTTTATGAAAATTGAAACCAGGGCACGAAAAGTATTCCGTTACATTAAGGCCAAAAATTGGAAATAATAATTTCAAGTTAATTTAAATCATGTTACACCCTTTCGAACATAATGAAATCAGTATGCAAGTGCACTAAAATGTACATTCTGTAGAACATGCAGTGCAAAAAATATTAATTAGTCATTTACAGAGACACACAAAAGTATGAAATTACATAATTGTATAGATGAAACATTGTTTATGGTGATTTTACTATAAGTGCATCCTTAATAGACAATTCATAGTTTGACAGGGATAGGCAAAATATTTCGAGGTATTGTACATTAGCGACGACTGTTGGAGTGTATTTTTAGTTGTGATATAATTTTTTAAGTTTAACTAAATTTTTGCATACTACATTGTGTGTATAAAAGCTGTCGATCGTATACAGGGCTATACAAATAGATTATTAAAGGTTACTTAGTTTGAACGAAAATAGCTTAAAAGTAGGGTTTTTTAGGTGAGTTATGCATTTTTAATCTGCATTATATTTCCTATACTAAGATAGAATCTAGTAATATAGATAAAGTGTAGAATATAATAGATAATGAAATACAGGGCCACACAAATAATTGGATACATATTCTTCTATGAATGATAATCTCTGGGAGTGTGAATTCCGTAAATTTAAGCTTGTTTTAATTTTAATTAAATTTTAGCGAAATAGCAACGTTTGTATAAAGATAAGTGAAATACAGGGCTGTACAAAAGTATTTAAGTATGCTTCCGCCTGTCTGTATAAATTGCTGAAAGTGATCTTGCAATTCTGTTATGCATTTCAATTTGTTATGCATTTTTTACACTTTCTAACACAATGAAAAAGTGTTTATGATTTCAGTTTGTTTTTCCGCCTGTTCAAACTCAAATTTACGTAAATATAGTTGGATTGTGCTACAATTGATATATGCTATTGATATTTACTATACCATATTTCGGTATTGGAAAATAACGTATGTAGCGTTGATAATTTATTTACAGAACTACTCAAAAGTATTCCAGTGTGGTCCGAGGAAATGTCGTAATTATATAAAGACGTAACACCTACAATCGTCACTGGGTCTGCCCTTTTATCCGCATAAAACAGCGAAAAAAGACCTAATCGAATAATTTGAAAGTCAATATATAAAATCGTTGTAATGTTTTCTCGAGTAATTCCAAATTTTATAAAAATCGAATCGAAACTTAAAAGTATATTAACAAAAGTTTTCTTCCTTCTATTAAATTCTATCATATATAGTTAATTCAATGCTATCACATGATGTGTAATGATTCTATGTTGCCATGTTGATTAAGTTCTATTTAAGATGAAGTTATATTATTTCCCTGTCATTGAATTTAATATAAATATAATCAAAATAAATTTTGTATTCATGCATTTCTGCATAAGAGTGAAAGTTATTGCATTAAGATCTGAATATTTATAAAACTAGCACGAGCGCACGTCATTTACCACCATTGACGTACAATTTCCGGCTTGTTTCTTACGTAGAGGTATCATGAAGCAACACCGACGCTATGACATAGCGTGCATATGTAATAGCGTCGGTGTTGCATGAAGGCGGTGAAAAGCGGACGAATTCCACCTCAAGCCTGAAAAGCTGAAGCAAGAAGTATAGAAGAAAAAGGTTTGGAGAGTATAATTTTGTAGAGTCATTTCAAATTTTATGAAAATCGGATATATAGCTTAATTACAGGGACAATCAAAAGTATTCCGTACATTACGGTCAGTAGTTTCAAGTGCATGTTAATGATGTTATACTCATTCGACATAATAGAATTGATTTGCAACTATGAAGTAATCATGAATTGAATATTTCCAACTGAGCGAAAAATTGTCCAGGCCGGGGATGAAGCCGAGATCCTTGGATTACAAGACCAATGCTTTACCGTTTAAGCTAACACGACAGCCGGCCAGAACTTCTCACACAGATAACCTCAATGGTCCCAACATCTGGTCTGTCATTTAGACAGCTCAACAGATTAAACCGCAGATAAAGGAACTTCATAGAAGGATGGGTACGTAGATATACTATTATTTTAACGCAATCAAACTGATTTGTAAAGTTATCATACGATTTATAAGCCAAGCATCTGGGTTCGATTGTCGGCCTGGAATATTTTTCGCTCAGTTGGAAATTTTCGATTCGTATAACTTTAACAATCAGTTTGATTATGTTAAAATAATAGTATATGAAGTACATACTAAAATATACGTTCTTCACAATCTATGGTGAAAGGAATATTTCTTATTAATTTACAGGGCCACACAAAAGTATTCCGCTACACAATGGTAAGGCGGAAACACTGTTTGGTGCGCGTTTTAACACTGTTAAACTGTTTCACATTTTGAAAAATTGATATATGTCGCTGAGTTTTACTACAAGTTACTTCCTGTATAAGAGAAACCAGATAGTATTTACAGGGGCACACAAAAGTTTTTGGCCACTATACTGTATCCGATGTACTGTGTACAGTTACACCAAAAAATCTGAATATTTTTAAAACTTTGTTATAGTACGAACGCACCTCATTTGCTACGTTTGATGTTCAATTTTGCAACTTGTGATAGTTACATTAGATAGGAGAAGAAAATAAACCACAATAAAAAAAATGTCGCTATTAAAATGGCAAGGATTCAACTATAGACTAAGCGTAGGCTATGAATAGTTAAAAGTCAAAATTTCAAGTTTATAACTACTATAGTGATTTGATTTCAGTGCTTTTCAAACAAAGTTCACCAAGTAAATTTTGCAATTGCTATACCGAGAGATAAAAAATAAAAAGTGTTATACATATATATATATATATAAACCGAAATGTAATGTGGTATTGAGAACTTTATACATATAACCCAATGAGAAAAAAAAAATATATTACACAATAGTTGAGTTATGACAGTACTTTCCAGTTATTCCTTTTTAGGACATTTGAAGAAGGGGGAATACCTCATACATTCTGTGTTTAAGATTGAAAATAAACAAAGAAAGAAAACAAGAATATAATACATAGATGCAATAAATTATAAGCTTTGGCTATTCAAATTTGATTAGTCTTTATTAAATAGTCCTGATATTTTGAAATTTTAAAATCAAATCGCTTAATTCATTTGCTTTGCTCAACAGGAAGCATAACACGCGTCCAATGTTTTTATGTTATGTGAATTTAACAAAGCCGTAAAATATTGAACAGCCACTGAATTATGAATATATTTTCCATTTATTTTTTCCTTAGAGCAACTGAGAAAGAACCCTTGTTACGTTAAATATACCGGGTGATCCAGAAGTTCCAGGAGTTTTGAAATGTTAATAATTAGAAAACTATATACAATAAGAAGATGCGGTTTTGAGATGTATGCTCAGAAAAACGTGGGATATTCATTTATAATGAATTTTTTTTAAATAAATAGTTAAAATTGTTAGCAACAGGAGGCGCTAGTATACAGCATCGAAAGTTTCATTACCACGTGTTATTTAAGCAGATGAATTCATTGCGCAATATCTTTTCTGAGATTATTGATCAGATTTCTCTTTAAGGGTCCTTAATGTTCAAACTATTTTACGAAAGCTAAGGAAATTGCATTTAAAAGAAATTTCGATACAAAATTTGATGTGCAACTGCTAAGTTACAAAAATGCTTTCTTTGCATGACAAAGCTTTGTTAGTTATGTAGTTTTACAAAAAGGATGAACCGGCAAGTTTAGCATTGCGTTCTTATCGTACAATGCGTGGAATCAAAGCTGGAAAAAGACCGATGACATTACAAACCCTAAGACTACCATAAAAAGGTTTGAGGAAACAAGCTCATTGGAAGATCCTCCAAACATCGCTTCTTCTGTTACAACGATCCTGAGGAATACGTTTGGAAATACCCGTGTCCTGAGTCGCAATTTTCAGCACGAATGGCCTCCAAGATCTCCAGATCTTACCCCTTATGACTTTTGGTTGGGGGGGCTACTTGAAGTCTCATGTGTACAGAGATTGGCTTATGCCATTGACCCAGCTGAAAGATGCTACATCAGAGAGTTTCAAAGATATCACCTAAATTGATTTTTAATGCTGTGCAGGCTGTTTTACATCGTCTCATGGCGGTACTTATAAGTTATGGGAGTCTACAGGAAAGTTGTAACCCTTTGACACTGATTCTTTATTTTTAATGAACTGCATCATATCATAGCAATATTATACTATCCAGTTCAGCGCCACCTCTTGGCAAAAAAGGTAACTAAAACATATCTTTATGTTATTAAAAAAAATAATACAAAAAGTTTTTAACAATTTCTTTGAAAACCGCATCTTTCTATTGTTTATACTTTACTAATTATTCGCGTTTCAAAACTCCCGGATCTTCTGGATCACCCGGTATATATAATATAAATAACCACGTGCATGCATATATGTATGTAGGGGCCAAAATCAAGTCCAAAATCTATATATACAAATTTTGTCAGTTTTATTAAACGGGACTGATACATCTACATTTTAAAACACATACATTAATCCAACACGTTAATACCACACGTTAATCCATCACATTAATACCACTAATCTCCAGATACTTCCAATTTTAGAATTTTGTCCAATATTTAAAGATATATATGTCGGATTTTTCTAGAACTTCAAAGATTATGAAGAATAAGTTCGACTTCATATTTATCAAGGGCGATTTGATCAGAAAAACTATTAGAAAGCGAAAAAAAATCCTTATCGGCTTGGCTTATAGGGATGTGGATTTCGAAGTGTGCTCATTTCAACAACAAAAAATAAAATATTATTAGAGATAAACCCAGTTTAACAACTTTATTTGGCCGCTTTTGAAAATTTTTTAATTTCATTTTTCTGTAAGAGCTGTTTTTATCAGAATCATCTTAAACGAAATTCAGCTCGAAATGCCCAATTAGACAACATTTTTTTAAAAATATATTCTGACTTTATGAATAAATCGACCAATATGGCACATTGTATAGTTCTTAAAAAAAGAAACTATCAATTTTATGCGTTTCAGAGCAAAATTGAATTTAAAAATGAGTCAGAAAATAAGTACTTTGTTATTTGAATAAATCCCCAATTCTTCAATCATGATCGCTTCGGGAAATTTTGTGCGAAGTGCCCACTTTGGTAGCCTTTTTTGAAATATATTCTGCCATTATAAAAAAAAAAAAAAAAAAAAAAAAAAAAAAAAAAAACTGGCCAATACCTCAGATTAAATACTACCTAAATAACAGGACCTTTAAATTGGATGCGTTTGAGAGCAAATATGAATTTAAAAATGAGTCAGAAAAAACGCAGTTTGTTACTTGAATACTTCCTCAATTTTTCAATCATGATCACTTCGGGAAATTCTTTTCAAAATACCCTTTTTGGCAGCCTTTTTAGAAATATTTTTTGCCCTTATTAAAAAACTGGGCAATACGTCACATTAAATAGTTCCTAAATAAGAGAATCTGCAATTTGGATGCATTTAAAATCAAAAATGAATTTAAAAATGGTCAAAATGTAAGCAGTTTGGATTTGAGGTCTTTTTTTTCAACTGCTACTTTTGTTTAATTTATTTTTGCTATAAGAATTGGTCCTATAAAAAATTTGTCAATATAAAAATTGTGGATATTACTGAGAAGATGTAAAATAAATTTAATTATATTTGATAGTTTAAGAATTGAAGAAGTGGTCCGATTTTGCCCATTAACGAGCTCGACCGAGATTTTATACTCCTTGATTTTATATCAGTTTGGATTGGAGCAGAATTATAGGAGTTATCGTGACCAGAAGAAAGGGATACACACACACAAACATATATAGATAGATAATTTTTTTTACTGGTCTGTAGGTCATGATCGGCCTAGATTTGCAAAAATATTTCAGAAATTCCAACATAGAAGCGACCGCAATAGGTAGTATTTCATACGAAATCTACCTAATAATAATAATATTTGGAATCACCCTGAAGAAATAAAGTACACAAAATGATCTACCGCCATAGCGGTAAGATTACTAGAAAGCTACATCTTACAAATATGTGAATATTGTACAATATGTGTATTCTTTTGTGCAAAATTAGCCCGTATATTCATAGAGATATATCGATTTAAGTTTTAAAAAATCTTGCATGCTTTTTGTTTATATGATGCAAGATTTTATTCCAAATTTAACATCACTTTCATAAAATTTATCAAAAGGTAGAAGAAAGTCTTATTTCAGTAGTAGTCTCATAACCATATGGAAATGTATAGCGCATTTCAAAACCGAATTTCAGCTGTTCCCGTCTACAATCAGAAAATTCACCAAATTTTTAGCAGACCTGATGTATATGATATAGCGACTTGTATCTATTAACAACATGCATTCTAAAATTTAGTTTATTTAAGAGATACATAAATTTCAGAAAATTCCCCCTGAGCATTTCCCTCTAATAAGGAGAATGATATGCGAATACTTTTGTGCAGCTGTGTATATGAAGTATAGTATTTATATATAAAGAGTAATACGCAAAAAATAATTAAATTTAAGAGCGCATACCTATTTTTAAAACGTACTTTCCAGCAATTATTGCTCAAAGACAGTACTGAAACTGATTTTCTTTGTGTTTCTGTAAATTAATAAAAATGCTATGACTGCTCTGTTTTAACGTGATCATAGTGAAATTCAGTTTTTTTTATATCAGTTTCAAAACATTTGATATAGCGTAATGCTACTAAAATACTCTCCAAACGATTGTTTTCCATATACCAAATTGTAATCGAATCATTTTGAATGTCCCTGTAAAAAAAAACGATTAATCGTATATACTTAGAGTTGCAAAAAGTCGGTTTATTCCCGGGTTTATTTCCAATAGACCAGGTTTATTCCCAGGTTTATTCCCAAAAAACCGAATTATTCCAAAAAATCCCGGGTTTTTTCCAGGTTTATTCCTAAAAACCCGTTTTTTTCCCGGGTTTAAACCGGGTTTTTTCTAACCTTTGCAACGCTATATATACTTCATATACAATACCAAACATGCATTGGTACCCTAAATGAGCTTTATCAATTGCATAAAAATCCGGGTATATTTATGGGAGTTAGAGCATGGACAGACGGAAAGACGGACAGAACACCAAACGGATAGACTAACAGACAAACCGAATGCATAAGCATTCTTCAGATTTGTTGGAAAGTGCTAAAAATTAAAAAAATAAATTAATAAACTGACAATTTGTGGAAAATCCCTTATATCATTCAGCTGCTTTTAGAAAGCAAGTAAAAATCCGATCACTGTATCTTCGATACCTTTCTTAATTTTCACGATATTTGACCAGATTTTTTTATGAGTTGCTTCTTAGAGTTCATTATTAAATTATGATTAAAATTCTTATTTTTAACATCGTTTAAAAATTTTTATTTTTCGCGTATGCGTAGATAAAAAATTTTTTCATACAACTGCTCATATATCATAAAATGTATAATATCTTTATACAGGGTGTCCCAGAATTATTGGAACAAACTTTAAGGGGGTGTAGAGGACATCACAAGGATTCAGATTTGAACAGCAGCCCATGGTCGGAAACGTTTTCCTCGTGCGGTCTTGGCGACACAAAACAGAAAAATGACAGGAGTCGAATAAGAGGAAAAAACATGTTTACTCCCCTTAGTACAGCAAATAATACTAATACTAATAATAATAATAACTAAGAAAAAATAACATTAAAGAAACAACGATAGTCATCAATGTAGGTGTTCGAAATTACGGGCGTGATGCATGGAAACGCATCTCTGGCCTTGGAAGATCTAATGTTCTCGCAAATACCACGAGTGTCCCAGACTTACCCAGCAGCTGCCACAATGCGGGCAACTAATTCCTCAGAACTTTCTTGGATTGTCTCGGTATTTTTGCAGCGCTAAGAACAATAAGCACGATTTCTTTCCCTGTTCGTGTCCTTTCTTTCTTGTATTTTCTGTCGTCACTACCGCGACAAGAAAGCACTACGACCATGGTTTGCTAAGCAAATCTGAATCCTTGTGATGTCCCTACATTCCCTTAAAGTTTGTCCTAATAATCCTGGGACACCCTGTATTTCAATTACATTACATTATATTTCTAATACATTTTGTCAAATTTTACGAGAATGGCATAGAAATTGAGAGGAAAACCTGCATAATATAAACAAAAATATGCAAGACTGTTTTGAAAAAAAAAATTAATAATAAAAAATACGTGAATATAAGATTTTTTTCTTACAAAAATGAATACACGTGATACATATTGTACAGTATCCTCATATTCGTAAGCTATAGCGATAGCCCATTGCGTGTACTCTCTTTACAGGATTATCCTAAATATTAATTTTTTCCTTTAGTTTTTGTGGTCCCGCTAATGGTCCATCTGATGAAATCACCGTTGATAAATATGAAGATAACCACATTTTTCATTAATTCTGAAGAACTAAAAAATTCTGAAAAGTATTTCTTTAAATATTCGACAAGATGTCAAAAATTAAAAAGGATCCGTGATTAATGGCTATATAAGTGCATAACTCTTAATTTTCCCACTTTCACAACATAAAACTGAAAACTAAACGTGTGCCTTGCAAAGTACGGCAAAGAAAAAACAATCATAATTTCTATACTGACATTTATTTATCTTACATAGATTCGACTGGTAGACTTGATAGTTATTTTCATCTAAAATGACTTCCATGATATATTTAGTGTTTTAATGCTACAAACTGACGATAAGTGTGATACGACAGTTATCCCTTGAATGCATTCTCCTTATCTTTGAAGCATCAATGTATATCCCGAAGTACATTAATAAATAGACTCTATCTCCTTAACCGTTCTCAAATCAACTCTTATTTGTACATTTTCTAGGAATTTTACTTCGACAGCAAAACTAAATTTAATATTTGTTATGTAAATTCACGTAAATTCCGAAAATAGTACACATATTACCATACTAACGATATAATATAGATAATAAAACAGAATCCATGATTTTGTATTTCATCGGTTTTAATTTTAATAATAATCGGTTATAATAGTTGCATTTACATTCATCTTACTGTAAACTCGTTGGTTCTCTTTTTATAATTTTCTTCTAGAATAACTGCCAGGTTATATTGATTACGCTGGAAGATTACAAACTAGCGGGAATTCGACAATTATCCTTGTGAACGCGTTTTCCTTATCATTGCAGCATTCGTGAATAACTCGAAGGTCGGGCATCATGTAGGCGCATTTATTTAGAAACACGATCTGTTGCCTGATAGTTGTTTTATTTGTCTGTTTGTGTTTATCTCTTATGTTTATGTTTCAATGTTTATAGCATAGTTATGTCGTGGAGGCTAAAGTTTGTTTGTAACACTCAAAGTTAATAAAATGCTGGAAAAGTAGCGACAGGTAGCTAAAATTAATCAATATGCTGTTTCACGGGAAAATAAAACATAATTTTCTAGAAAATTCAAAGATTGTCATTAGAAAAGAATTCATTTAGATTCTATGACGACCTAAAAGTTCAAATTTTAATGGTCCTTGTTAAATAATATCAGATGAAAAACACAATTTTTTTGAGAAAATATGCTGAAAGTAAAATAAATGAAAATCGTTACAGCTATTTTCATTTTTCGGCAAAGCTTTTGTTTAAAAAAAAAAAGAGAGAGAGAGAGAGAACAAAGAAGATACATGCGAATGACAATGGATAGCTTTACCTATAAGAAATAAAGATTCTTAAATATAATTTCTGATATTCTTTTGAAAAACCTAGATGGCATACGGCGGTATGCGTTATACGCACTCTACTACATGCCTCATTTGTAAACCAAAAAATTAATATTCTTCTATTTTTTAGTTTTAAAAGACTTTTTTAATAGTATACGCTCATCTCAAATAAATTACATGCACCCAGAAAAAAAATGAGCCACAATCATGAAACTTTGCTTAGACGAGCAAATAATTAGACATTCAGAACAAAAAAAGAAAAAAAAGTATTTTATTGACTAATAGCAGCAAAAAGAATGACGATTTCATTGGGTTATAAAACCACATTTGACTGATAATCCATAAAAGCTGATACTCGGTGAGGTGTGCAATTTATTAAGTTAGCAATAACTTTCTGCTGTGAATTTCGCCATAAGTATAACAATTGACGAGTGGTATTCTTAGGTGGCTGAAGTCGCCTTTCCAATGTGTCCTTATACAGGGGTTGGACAAAAATATGGAAACACCTCTTGAAATGCATGTTTGAAAAGAAAGATTGATTTTAATGCACTATGTAGATGGGGTTGGAGTTTTCGCTTACTGATGCCACCTATACAACTTCGTAAAATCGCTGCACCGTTCAGTCATTGTTGGAGCACTGTTATGTAAGGTTGTCATTGCATTATGTCAGAGTTAACAGACTTCGAACATGGCCAAATTGCTGGGGCGCGTATGGTGGGTGCTTCTGTAAGCATGGTAGCCAAGGTTTTTAGTGTTTCAAGAGGTATTGAGTCGAAGATTTATTCCGCATATTTGAAATGCGGAAAAACATCATCTGCTAAATCACAGTACGGACAAAAGTGTGTGCTGAGTGATCGTGACAGACGATCATTAAGGAGGATTATCACGAAAAATTAGAAGACCACAGCTGCAAAAGTTACTGCTGAAATGAATCTCGTGTTACCGAACCCTGTGAGTACCAAAGCAATTAAAAGAAAGCTTTATAAACAGGCAATTACTGGCCGTGCTGCAATTGAAAAGCTATTCATCAGTGATGCTAATGCCCGTAACAGGAAAAAGTGGTGTTTAAGTCATAAAGCCTGGACTATAGGGCGGTGGAAGCGAGTAAACTGGTCTGATGAGTCTTCTTTCATATTGTTTCCCACTTCTGGCCGAGTTTACGTCTGGAGAACGCCATCTCGAGCCTATAATACAGACTGCTTGTTGCCAAAAGTGAAACATGGCGGGGGTTTGGGGATGGTTTGGGCAGCCATATCGTAGTTCTCTTCTAGTCCCATGATAACTCTGTCAGGGCGTATTACTGCTCAGACTTATGTGAACATTTTGGCCGATCAAGTCCATCCAATGGTACAAATTTTGTTCCCCAATGGTGATGGTCTCTTTCAAGACGACAACGCCAACGTTCACACGGCTCACATTGACCAGGACTGGTTTTCTGAGCACGAGGATGAATTGTCGCATCTCCCCTGACCACCACAGTCACCAGACCTGAATATTATCGAACCTTTGTTGTCTAAATTTTAGCGGAAAATGCGTTCTCGCTATCCACCGCCAGCATCGTTATCTGAACTTGCCACCATTTTGCAAGAAGAATGGTACAATATTCCCTTGGCAAACATACAAAAACTGTATTTATCCATTCCGAGAAGACTGCAAGCTGTTTTGAATAACAACAAGTACCCTACACCATATTAGGCAAAGAAACGTGTTTTTTTTTAAGGTGTTTCCATATTTTTGTCCAACCCCTGTATGTGCTTAACGTTCTATATTGGAACAAGACTTGGTTACCTGGCAGGTCATGGAAGAACATTTTATTCTTGTAGGCATTGTTATGAGAATCGTTCAGTATGTGGCCGAACGTTATGTTGCTGATGAATGACACTTAGGCGACTTGATAACATAGGCGGTACCAGCAGCTGCAAAATGTCGTCTACGTATCTGTGAGCCATTAGAGTACCTTGCAACACTAGTAAAAGTGATTAGCTGTCTCAGTAGGTCATTTGCCAGAATATCACTCCATGGTTATGGCAGCGTGCCGCTAAGTGACAAATGCAGGATTGTGCCGCTGACCTCTTTGCCTATACACATACAACAGTCACCAGCACTTAGACAAAAGCCGAATCCGTCGCTGAATACTACATTTCTCCAATCAAACACTGTCCAGCTTGTTCGAGGTCGATAACAAACAAAACGATACCGCCTATGTTGAAGATTTAGGAGCAACTGCCTAAATGGACATCGACAGCTGAGCCCAGAGTCGGCTATTATCTAAGGATGGTATGCTTTGATACCACTGCAACCATATCAACTGGGAAATGGCGTTGAATAGATGATAATAACATTGTTGATGCAAGTGCAGCTGCTCTTCAGATTGTTGGATCTTGTCATGCATTTGTGACTCAGGAGTGTCCTGAAACACTGCAACGATTGGCCTTCTGTGATTCATTGATGTCAAAACCATGGAACTATAACATGTCTTCGAAATAAATTCTGGCTAATACGATTGTTGGACCAATTCGCTTTTCTGAAGCCTACAGTTCGATCCCTTTCTTTTCAATATTGGTCAAATATGATCATTATATCGTCTATTACATCTTAAAGGTACCCTTTTTTCAAATCTCGCATGCATCAAAAATGATAACGTGCAATTCTAATAATACGGGAATTTGAGTATGCTTTCAAATACTACCTGCTGCGCAATTTAAATGCGCATTGCACGAGTCCCCTTTGGTTAGTGTTGCTAAAATGTTAATCATTTACGTAATTGATCAAATCACATCAACAAGTCAAGCTCAGTAGCTCTGCTTAATTCTTTCTGGCTGCATTTATTATTTAGGAATAGAATGTGTATATTTATATGAAAAGCACACACACACAAAAGAAAAAAAAATAAAATAAAATACAAAAAAAAATAAATATTTTCGTGTCGGGTCCCTTTAAAATTTTGTTCTTACTTTTTGCCCCCTGAAACTTTCTTGGCAATTTACTGGCGCATTTTTAAACATACAAACAATGCGCGTATTATACCAAAAAAACATTTGAAGACATGACAGAGTGATGGGTTTGGAAATCGAATGGCTTTTTCATTTTTGTATACGAATGTGATGATACGACAAAATAATTAAATTTTCTTATTTATAGTGTGTTGTAGCATAGTGAAATTGTTGTCCAGTTCGTGTCAAAAAATTCGGTTAAAACTATCAACTTTTACAGCATTTTCTGAAAATGTCTCTGGCTTTAAACTGGAAAGAGGGAAAAACATTTCGATTTCTTAGTTTCTGTTAATCTCGTGCCTTTACGAAGAAAAATGAATTCAGAAATGAGTTAGGAAGCATAGCCAATTGGGAATTGAAAGCAAATTTAATAGTCCTGTAACCGGTGACATAAAAATTCCCGGGATCGCGGAATTGAAAATTTTTTAAATAAATCCTTAGTAAAAAGTCACGCTAATAGAATGAGCTAGGTATGACAAGATTTGACTAGCCGAGAGTGTCTTAATTAAATTAATTATTACCAAAAAGAAAAGATGTTTTATCATTATCACGGATTTTAATCACACTTAAAGCATTTTCTAGAAAATTTTGTGCTCTTTCAGAAGAAAATTGGCATGACAAAGCTTATTCTTCTAAAAAACGTTGTCATACTTACTTCAAGGAAACGGACAGTGATAAAATTACAAATTTATTTTGCTTTAAAATTTTCAGGTGGCTGCTTTATTTTGTGCTGAACGTTGGCCAAATGTTGTTTTTTCTTCGAAAACGATAATTCATTACAGATTTTTAAAAGTATATAATTTAATTAAACTTATTTTCGGCTTGTGAAACCTAGTTATACACAGCTCAATTTATTCGTATGACTTTTTACTGTCGATTTACATAACTCTTTCCGATTCTGCGATGACTTTTGATTCATCGGCTGCCGGATTATAACGACACAATTTTGCGACTTACTGAATACGGTAATTGATCGGCGTATTTGCAGCTTGTCCGTATTGTTTAATACTAGTATACTTATGCAACTTCATTGTTCGTGTAACTTCAAATAAAACGTGACTGAGAGTTATAAGAAATAACTGTTTAGACCGTTTTGTTATCGACACTTTACTCAGCTGCGAAATTATCATGCAAAGAATCACGAAGAATTGATAAATCCTTTCTCATAGTCACAGGATTTGTCGATGTTGCTTATGAAAATAACGGGTGTTGAAGTATAAACTAATTTTAATAACATTCTATGTTACAGCAAGGACAAATAACATAGGAGTGTGTCGAACCCGTGTTTAAATGCTGATCGGTGAAGTTATGGTTCTTTTAACCGTTGCTCAGAGACATCTTAAAATTTATACAATTTTTTTTAGTAATCTATTATTACAATTTATTATAGTAATTATAATTAGTAATTTGTTAATATTCTATAATTAAAAATTATAGAAGTTTTATGTTAGTCGTTGGTCGGCTTAACTTCTAATCTTCGTAAAAATAGTCTGAAAAATCACGAAATTTGATTAGGTTATTAACGAAGATTACAGCTTAACTATTACTTTCAATTTTTTCACTGTTTAAATAAATATATTAAAAAAACTTTATACCTCGCAAATGAAAATCAGCAATTGTTTCTTACAAAACCAATACACATTTTATTTAAAAAAAAAAAAAAATTATTTGCCTTGGAGAAAAAAGACTCCACAATAGTTGGCACTTAGGATTATACACTGATGTTTGTGAAAATTCCAAAGACGTGAAAGAATGACGCGATTGAATTAAATATTTCAGAACATTCAAGGTATAATGTGTTATGCAAATAATTCCAATTTCAAAGTCACCACGCATGCGTGAGCTGAGCAGTGCCCTCTGGACTGCTGCTGAAACTGTATAAATAGAGGCAGTACTGTAGTTGGAAAAAAATATTTGTGGGAACTCACCTTTTCATAAAGTAGATGTTGACGCTACTGGATTTTTCCTAAGCAAAAAGCCAATTTAAAACATCCAGCCAAAAGCAGACTTTTTAAAAATTAACAGTTATAATTATTGTATTCTTGTTTCTATAGTGTTGTATTTGTACACAATTCGTCTAAAAGCAATATTTAACCAATCTCACTGTAAAAATTTCTATCATAAATCGGAATTTAATTGAATTGAATCCATATATGATATTATTTATTGGCGCATCCATCCCAGAAGTTTCCGATACGGAACAATAATGAGAGGTGTTTTCTGTACTCTTTGATTTACGACAAGCTGTCTTGTCTGCTTATGTTCTTCCTAATCACAACCAAGACTTCACATATGGTTCATAAAATAATATTTTAAGGCTGGTCCTATACGGCTCATGAATATAAGATAATTGGCTTTTTCAATAAGGAGTAAATTTCTGGAGAAGAAGATTTAACTCTCTAGGCGTCTAGGCTTATCACCAGTATCAATAAATTTGATAATTATTCTTATAATAAATAACAATAATTATCGTTTCGCTTGAAAAAAAAAATGTGCTCGTGTGTGATGGTTTTTTGTTAATAGTAATAAGCCAAATATTTCTGGGAACGGCGTTCCTATCTGTTCCCGCCTAATTACAACACTGCATAGAGGGATGTAGCGAGACGTTGAGAATTGTCCATAGTTATTTGCTAATAGGTAAACGTTAATGGAGACGTAATTATTCCTCTTCGAAGAAAAAGGGCGGTTTTCATGAACTGAAAGAGTTTGAATGAGGGAAAATCATCAGCCTTTGAGAAGACGGATTTTCCTATCGTGTAATAGCGATGTCAATGTAGCAAAGTGCAGCGCAACAGCAGCAAAGGTATATGAATTTGGAAGCAGTGAACCGACGAGGATAAGGAAACTCGAAAATCTGAGGGTAGACTCCGAACGCTAGCATCAACGGACAATGATAGACACATTGTCCGCATGACATGATCAACGAATATCATATTATTATTTTGTCATAATAATGCATGGCAGTGCAATGCGCCATTTTCTGTCTGCATTGTCATGACGTTATCATGACCGACTAGAATAGGACAGCTCGGAAATCGGAGGGTGGACTGCGAACATTGACGTCAACGTGCGATGATAGTCACATTGTCCGCATGGCATGATCAACGAAGATGACATCATTATTCTGTCATGACAATGCATGACAGATCAATTCGCCATGTTCTGTCTGCATTGTCATGGCGTAACAAAAATAATTTGATGCAAATTACAGCATCATCATAATGTTTTGAATCAAATTTAAAAATATCGATTCCGATGATTTTCTTTCAAATGGCTAGGATTTAGATTTCCTGTATATACTGGCTTCATTAATATTTCTGAAAAAAATCTAAGATATGATTGCTTAAAGTTTTCTGCATTCATTTTAGCTTTAATCTTCACTTCTTTCGTTGAAGCCATTGTTATACAATAAACTCTATCTAAGGCGAACAAATTAAAACCGAGAAAAATTTCTTTAGTAGACAATATTCCGCCTAGACAAATTTTATTGTATGTCTATGAATTCGCAGGGACTTGAAAACCCTTAGGCAGATTTTTGTCTAACACAGAATTCCCCATACAGAAAATTTACTGTATTATCCATGTTCGCTAAATCTCCTGTTCCTGATCTTCATGAATGGGGAATTTATAATGTTCCTTAATGGCTGCAATTAATCTTATATTGGTCAAACTAATAGAAATCTTGAAATCCGCTTCTCATTATGCCATTTATCATAAAATTTCTAAATTGTCTGTTGCCAAGCACTATTGGGATGTGATTTTGACCAAAGGTTTAATTTTCAAAATGCCAAAATTATCTTTAATACAAATGGTATTTTTGAATTAGATTTTCTTGAAGATTTAGCATTTTATCTTAATCGTTAAGTTATTGTTAATGATGAATCTCATTTTAAAATGCTCTCTGCTGCTTGGTAAAACCTTTTCAACACTGCCATGTCAGTTATTTTTTCTATTAATTATTATTAGGCTTACATATATATATTCTATTTAATTTGCTTCTATACATTATTTTGTTTACATGTTATTATAATTCACTTTTAATGTTATTTTTTCTCATTTTTTTTCTAATTTGTTTTTTTTTCCCTTCTACTCTGTGTTCTTTTATTTTGTTTATACTCTTCTGTCATAGGCTGTCGCTTTCTGCTTTCCTTTTAGCAGATTCTTCAGCTTGTTCTCTTTCCCTTTATTTTTTATTCCAGTCTTGCAGCTGCTTTCATCGTAGAAGCACGGCTTCTTTGCGCCTGACAAGGAAAGACTGAAATCTTTCGAAAATGCCAAGCTCATTCAAAATTTTTGATAGTGTTTTAAGAAATTTTTTTATATATTGGTTCACATCAGTTTCAACTTATTTTCTTTATTGTATTCATTTTTTAAAAATCTGATAATACAGAATTTATATATGTTTATTATAATCATGTGTACACTACTCTCCGTTTAATGTCCATTTCGATGGGTTTCGGGGGGGGGGGGGAAGGGAGGGGAAGGGATTGTCTGACATTTGATATCCAGTGTCCGTCATTGCATATCTTGACTCTAGAGAATTGATACGATACTCATTCCAATGATACCACACCTGTAGAAATCGGCTAAACCACTATATCTCTAAAGCACAATACCTATATTTCTGTGCATTTATACACTCATAAACACAAGGCTGCCACGAAGTGTATAAAGAGGTTATACACTGTATACTTTGTGCATTACTTTATGAAAACTGTATAGCTCCTGCTTTCAAGAATAAGTCTATAGCGTATACTCTAGACCTGATGTTCATGAATTTAGCTTATACTCACTGCCTCTAAAATTCATCTTTTTCTTTTTTAAGGGTACAGCATTGCATTAAACATGTAACATTAGTTTTATGCCTCTTCTACGTGTCAAGAAGTTAGAAAAAACATTGAATATATTTTTACTGCGAATTTCAGAATAATTTCTTTAAAATTTCCATTTATTTCACTCTTTCGAGATCCTTACAAAAGATAAAGTGAGATTAAGAAAAAATTCCCTAGAACTGCAACAAAATTAAAACATATGACGTCAAGCTTATGCAAATAATGTTTAACCAGAAACATTTTTTCCCCTTCAACTAGAAAATCCTCTAAAATCTCGATCAAAGTACAGAAAGCATTCTTCTAACTTTCGTGTCTAATGGATTAGCAACCGTTGCCCTCATTTGTTCCAGACTAAAGTGTTGCTCACGTCACGATTAGATTGGACATGTAAATCTGGATCATAAAGAGTTGATAAAGTGTTTTAATAAAAATTTTATTTTACTTAAGAAAGGGGTTATAATAATTAAAAATAAATGACATTGACATGTTTCGGATCCGTCTGATAAGATCCATAATCATAATAAAAATAAAAATAAAATTTCAAAACATTTCACGGTCAATACAAATGACACGCGACAATCAGATATAAACAACAATAGCTTAATAAATGAATAAATTATTGTAGAAAAGGGAAGCCTAAACAACAAAATCCAGAGTTAATTGAAAGATTCATGAAAGAGGGAGATCCTACAAAATATAAAAGAGTTTCTTTTCCATATCTGAAAGGCAGTTTTGAAAAGTTAAAATTTAAATTTAAAAAGTTTAATATTGAATTTATTTCAACGCCTCCACCAAAATTAAGGTGTTTACTTAATAAGCAAGTGGATCCTATAGAACAATAATGATCTTGCTGGAGTTTATCAAATACCTTATATTACAGAAAATGGGGACTTGAATTATTACATAGGCATGACTGGGAGAAAGTTTGGTATTAGAAAAGGGGAGCATGAATCTGATACTAAATTTGGACGTACGAACACTGCCTTATCTAGAACATATTTAAATGAAGGGATAAAAATATTGTTTAGTGAAAGCAAATTATGTTTCATATCAAATTGTTGTCGTAAGTCTATTATAAGAGAGTCCATTGAAATTTATGCGCGCAAAAAATTTTTTTTTTGCAATGATACCGTTTCTTTTATTATTCCTGAGTTATAGTTAGAACTAATGAATAAATTCCTCGTCAGAGCTTGAATGGGATGAACCATGTTGGAAATTCTTTTAGATCATGGTCTATTTTAATTTCATTTTTTACAAAAGATCGCGTGATTTTTGTTTTTGTTGTTTATATCTCATTGTCGCGTGTCATTTGTATTGACCGTGAAATGTTTTGAATTTTTTTTTTTTTTTTTTTTTTATTATGATTATGGATCTTATTAGACGGATCCGAAACATGTCAATGTCATTTATTTTTAATTATTATAACACCTTTCTTAAGTAAAATAAAATTTTTATTAAAATGTTTATATAAAAGGTGAATCTTTTAAAATATGGTGATTTAAAAAATCTATTGGATTTAATAAACTTTTTATCATGATTGTTTGAAGTGTTGTTTTATGTATGGTATTGAGGCACAACTTGTAGTCGTATTGCTGCCTTTGCCGCACTAAGCATGTGAAAAGATTTAACATAACATTTTCCCTGATGTGACGCCACTACACTGAGAAAAATTTCTATATAAAAAAAAAGTTAGATTCTCTGTAAATTTACACTAGTTCTCGGTTTAATGCATTCGATAGAGCTTTTCGGTCATCTTTTTACCGACATTTCGCTTATATTACACCTAAATCCCTCTAGGAATTTCATCTTTATTCAAAGATATTTTAATTTTTGTTAAAAATTATAATTTAAAAAAAAAAAACACTTGTAAAATTATTTTGCAATTTTATTAGAAATATTTAATAAATAAATAAATAAATAATAATAATAATAATAATAAAAGTTTTTTTTTTTTTTTTTTTTTTTTTTTTTTTAGTTAGAATAATTTAGAAAGGAAAAATCATGTCCTGATGTTAGTGGAGAATTTTTATCTTTTATCGGCTTTTCTCCGCCGAATCATAAAAGACATATTTTGAGCAAAACAACAACAGCTCATATAACTCAGGAATTAGTGTTCTTTCACTGTCAAGAGATCTCGTTTTGAAGCCCTAGGAGAGGTAGAAACAAATTGTGCAAAAAATAAATGATACAGCAGTTCAAAATTATCCCACCAGGCTCTCTGAAGATTGAGTGATTTGCTAATTTTGAAAATTAAATTAAGTTATTACCATAATAAATAAATTTACAGAATCTTGTGTATTTTTAACAATGTTAATTTAGAGAGTGTATTGTAAATTTGCAGAATAACTTCTCTGTTATTTAACAGAATCTCTGTTTTTCTAATCTGTAATTTTACATAAGACATTACACGTGGATTCTCGTGTCGTACTACACATAGAAGATAAACTGAATGATCTGAGGCTAAAAGTTACGAGTGGTAATCTTTCTTATAAATTGCCGTTACACACGAAGATTGGAAATGTTAGCATTTTAAGTTGTAGCTAATATTAATATCTATCTATATATATATATATATATATATATATATATATATATATATATATATATATATATATCAGAGATGGTCTCAGTCTTTATGACACCCTTTATTGCTTTCTAGGGGTGGAGGGGGGAGATAAAGTAGGCAATTCGCCTCCTTGCATTTTCAAAATTAACTGCTTAAGGAGTCTCAGGAACCTTACTTGTTGATGCAATTTAGAAACATGTCACTATTAATTTTTTTCTCAGCCCCTATGAAAAATAAGTGCATAGTTTTTTTAATATAGACAACTTAATATATCTTCTATTTAAAATAATTTTTACAGTACTCTACATTGAAATTTTTTATGTTTAGTTGTGATTAAAAAATTAAAATTAATTTTTGACTTGCATCGACTGCACGCAACATTTCTCAAAAACAAATAAAGCAATGTGCATGAAACTTGGTAACTATCTCCATTTTAAGTTAAAGAATAACATATACTTCAAATTTTAATATTATATTTGAATTAATTATATAAAAATGGCAATTTTTCAATAAAAAATGATTTTTTTTTTCGAAATTTAATGAATTAAATATAAAATTAAAAAAATAAATAAATAAATAAATTGCTTTCAAATGAAGTTCAAGAATAAGTTCAAGATACATTAGTTTTACATGATTACCAATGTTTTGGGGAGTTCTTAAACTAATAGTTTTATTACAATCTGACGCGCAATGGATGCAAATAAAAAAACAATTTTAGAAATTTTGTCAAAATTAAATATTAAAAATAAAATAAAATAAAATTTCAATACAGAATATTAAAAAATTTATTTTAAATAGAAGAAATATTATATTGTCTATATTAGAAATTTTATGGCTCTACGTTTAATAGGGACTGAGGAAAAATAAATAAAATGTGACATGTTGCTAAATTGCCAAACTACTAGGTAAAAAGTAAGACTCCTAAGACCCCTTAAATTATGTTTCTCTCTCGTGATTTTCAAAAATATAATAAATTTTATCACAAATGATTTAAAATAATTAAACATTAAGGAAAAAGGAAAATATGAATTTTTCGTCAAACACTGTAAAAAAAAAAATTCGAGAGGTTACTAAAAATTTTTTAGTAAATTTGTATTCCATAGAATTTTTTAGTAACCATTACAAACTTTTTTTTTTGCAAGTGAAATAAGCATTTCTTTTGTAAACTGAACAAAAGAATTTTTTGCATAACTAACTTAAAAATTTTTAGTATGAGCCACCAAGCAAATTTTAGTAATAGCTCAAAAATTATTTTTAATAATCATTACGTGCGCCCGAAGGGCAGGAGGTTCCTTCGAGCTGCATCCAGACTTCTGAAAGCGGAAGATTTTCGGCAAAACTGCAATAAATGGCAGCACCAAACATTGCCAACTGCTCCGACAGGATTTTCATAATCCCTTTACTAACGAGTACTTACACTACATACATTCGGGGCGTATTTGGCGGTGGCCAGTATCGAACCCGGGACCTTTTAGTCTGGAGTCCGTTACTATAACCACTATGCTATCAAGGTCACACCAAGTGAGTTTTAGTAATAGTTATTAAAAATATAAAACTATTAACTCTCTTCGTTGCTAACTTTTTTCTAGTAATTCTTACAGATTTTCTTGTTACCGATTAAGATTACTAAAACTTTTTTAGTAATTACAAGGATCACTAAAGTTCTTTTAGTAGATCGACCCTTTTTTTTTTACAGTGAAGAGTGGGGATTGTAACTGTCCCTCCCCCCTAACTTCCGTGGAAGCTCTTTTAGCTACTGTTTTTCTTTTATACTTATTATGTTAATTCATTCAGGAGCAAGTAATTGTGTTTCTGTAATGTGGAATTCGCACCGGAATTTACGAAAGAATTTAGTTATAAAAAATAATCCCTGCCGGCTCAGCTTACGGCGTAAGTAGATTTTGAAGATTAAGCACTAATTTCACCAAGAAAAAGTAAATTATGAATAAAGATAAATCCAGTTTAACAATTTTCTTCAGCCACTTTTGAAGAGTTTTTAATTTCATTTTTCTGTAAGAGCTGGTTTTATCAGAATCATGTTACGGCAATATTAATATACATATATATATATGTATATATATATATATATATATATATATATATATATATATATATATATATATATATATATATATATATATATATATATATATATATATATATATATATATATAATACCATTAAAAGTAGACAAGATTCACCAACGGATTTTATCAATAAAACAATAAACCAAAACGAAGAATTATATATATATATATATATATATATATATATTTCCGAGTTCAACAACTTAAAATTTTTAACACTATTTCAGAATAATTTTTAAAAGGGAAGATGACGTGATTTTTGAAGCTATTTATAAGTGACTTCATGTTTTTATTTTTCGTTCTATAAATTAGAACTTGATTTATAAACAATTATTTTCTCGACCACATTTTTCATTTCCAGCACTACCGCTTCGGGAAATTCAGTTCAAAATATCCACTTTGACAATATTTTTGAAACGTATTCTGTCTTCATCAAAAAATCAACCATTACGGCACAATATATATTTTTTAAATAAAAGAATCTGGCAACTGGATGCGTTTGAGAGCAAAACATGAATTTAAAAATGGATCAGAAAATAAGAAGCTTGGATTTGAGTACACTCTTTATTCCTCCAGACGACCGCTTTGGAAAATTCGGTTCAAAATGCCCCCTTTGACAGCATTTTTAAAAATATATTCTGCCTTTATTCAAAAATCGACCAATGTGATGCATTATATATTTACTAAATAAAGAGTCTGCCAATTGCATGCGTTTGAGAAGAAAAATGTATTTAAAAATGAGTCAGAAAATAAGCAAATTCTTTTTGAGTACACTCTTAATTTTTAAAGCAGGATCATTTCGATTGAAATATATTCTGTTTTCATCAAAAAATCGAACAATAAGACACACATTATGTGTAGTTTGTAAATAAGAGCATCTGCCGATTGGATGCGTTTAAAACCAAAAACGAACTTAAAAACGTGTCGGTAAATAAGCGGTTTAGATTCGAATACACCCTTAATGCGATAATTTTTTCTTCAACTCTTTTTTTTTTTTTTTTTTAACTATAGTAATTGGTTTTGTCAAAAATTTGTCAGTATAAAACTTGTAGATATTATTGACATGTTATATAGTAAACTTAAACAGATTTGATATCTTGTGAAATTGACGAAGTTATTAATTTTTTTCTTTTGAAACCTCGGCGTTTTGTTTTCGTTTGTAATTTATTTTTATTTTACTAAGAATTAGTTTTTTCACAAACTTTTCACTATAAAAGTTGTAAAAAATATTAGAAAAATTTATAATAAATTTAATCGGATTTGATATTTTGAGAGTTAACGAAGTTATTTATTTATTTATTTATTTATTTTTTTCCTAAAACCTTTTTTTTTCGACCCTTTTACCCACTTTTAATTTTATCAAAAATCTGTCATGCCTAAAATTTTGGCCCTTATTTTAAAAGTAATAAAACATTAAACTGATTTGATTTCTTTTTTTGGGGGGGAGGGGGTATAAAAACCTTTTCCATCCCCCCCCCCCCCTGGTCGAATTTTCCCCATTAACGAACTTGACCGAGATTTTATTCCCCTTGATTTCATGTATAAGTTTGGAAGAGATTTAAACAAAATTACGGAAGTTATCCTGTTTATAAAAAAGCGATATATATGTAGAAAGAGATTGATATATTTATAAAGTTTTTATTTTAGGGTGGTTTTGGGTTCTAAGTGTCATGACCGGTGTAGATCTGAAAAAGTTTTACAGAAATTCGAACATAGGGGAGAGCGCAATAGGCAGTATTTCATACGAAATCTACCTAATAATTCAAAGCAATTTCTCAAGTTTTCCCCTCCTCAAATTTAAAATGTAAAATTACAGGTGACTAGTGCGAATATTTAAAATGTAAAATTACAGGTGACTAGTGCGAATTATGATTAAAATTAAGTGGGATATAATGCATCCTACCACCTCTCAAGGGGTTAAAAAATTAAGTTAACCGAAGTTTCAAATGGAAAGGTAAAAATCAAGCTAAAAAAAAAGTTAATAATGTGAAAAGTAGCAATAATTATCGTACTCATAAGATTTCCACAAGAAATCCTTAATACAATTCATACTTATATTCTTCATTATTTCTTAAAAAAAAAAAGGTTAAACGGAGGCTAAAACTAAAAAAAAAAGCTGTAATATTGTTAACAATGGGGAATATAGTAATAATTATCTTGCTATACATTTACATTCTATATTTATATTCCCTATTAGCCCCTTTCCCATCCTCCTTTAAGCAGATGGCAGCGGTTTGCAGACACGTCATTTATAATTATATTAAGACTTGGAGAAGAATAAAATTTACTTTCTTTTTCTCAAAATCATTCGAGATAAAAAAAAAAAAAAAAAAAAAAAAAATACATACTGTTGAAGATTTAGGGAGAAACATTATCTTTTCCATGTTTCGATATCTTGGTGCTGTCCTTTCAAATACGCATTTTTAGTTAAAGAAAAGCAACAATTTCACAACAATAATCCTGTTTCATAATTGTCCAAGTTTGGTATGTTTCAAAATTCACACCCGAAAAAAGAAAAAAAAAAACATTTTTTTCCAAGGATTGATACGTACAACAATAACGATATTACACGAACAACACTATCACTTGAAGGGCGAATCTAGCCCTCTATTTAGAAGTGGGTGTTATGGTTCTTTTTTAGGTGCATTCGTAATTATGCTAATACGTAGCACCTATAGTTCTCGTTCAGACCGTCCGCCCGCATATAACAACTCAAAAACTACCCAACCGAATCCTTTGAAATTTAAAATATATAATTATTAAATAATTTTGTTGGGTCATTTCAAATTTTATGAAAATCGGATGCATAGATCACAGGGGCAATCAAAAGTATTCCATTACATTACGGTCAATAGGGGGGGGGGGGAGTTTCAAATGCATTTTACACGTTTGAAATTAAAATTCATAATTATTACATACTTTTATCGAATTATTTCAAATTTTACGAAAATCGAATAAATCGAATGCATAGATAAATTACAGGGACAATCAAAAGTATTCTGTTACATTACGGTCAATGGGGAAAAATGTTTCAAATGCATTTTAATGGTGTTACACTCATTCGAAATTAATAAAATTGATATGCATCTACAAAGTGCATATTATATTATGCATTTTGCATAATGTGTGGTCAAAGAACATTTGTTATTGATTTCCAAGGCCAAAAGTATTTCATTACATAATGGTATAAGGAGAACATTGTTTGGGGCGCATTTTAATTGTAATTAACTATTTACAATTCTATGAGATTGATATATGAGAGTGATATTTTTAAAACTTCGTTATCGTACCTCATTTGCTACACTTCACGTGCAATTTCCAACTTGGGTTTTTTTTTTTTTTTTCGGAGGGGAGTGAAGCAGAGTCACATCACTTCATAATGAATTCTTATATTGAAGATTATTCCCAACAAATTACAAATTAAAATTGACGATTTCTCTGATACTTTCGGGAACTAACTTTCATCTTTAAATACAAAAAATTTGCACATTAGTATTCATAGAAAATATATAATTTACAAATTTCATTTAGATGCCAAGAAATTAAAGCTTAACCCATATTCGTATAAAGGCAAAAAAGTATTCAGAAATGTTTTCAAATCGGCATTCTAAGTCAATTTTTAGGACTTGATACTAATAGAAATGCCAATAGTTTGCCAATAGATCTTTATTTTTATTGAAAATGGAATATACTCACATATAGTTTCTGAATCACTTGCAAATTTCTTGAGATAAAAATAATATTTCGGATGTGTCAAAAATTATCTAATTTTGATTTGAATAGAGTTTTAAAGAATCAGAAAGATACGCTTTATTGAGCAGGAGCGGGGTTGAGGGGAATTGAAAAGATTTAATATATATTTCATTTTTTAGAAGAGCTTTAGCTTTTGTTGTTCACAGGGCCCGATTATAACTAATTGGGGCCCCGGGCAGAGATAAATTAGAAGTCCTCTCTCGAAACATTGCAACATTATTCAAATAGAACTGATGGTCACTTATATATGTATCTGTAAAGTATAAACATATTTTTGCACCTTGGATTATAAATAGAAGAAAATTTTAGTTCCATCAATTCTAAATTAAATACCTTAATACACTGATTTTCTTCACTTAGTGCAAAACAAAACTCTTTTATGTAACTTTAGCAATTTTTCATATCACTTTAAGATACATTTAATAACTTCAACATATATGGAAGACTTCGAATTGGAAAAAAGAAAGTTAATATTTTATAATTTAATGTGTGTATTTGGGGGGCAATTAAGGTCCGGGGCCCATGGGCAAAGTCCCGATTTATGGTAAAAAGGGCCTGGTTGTTCAAGGGGGAGAGGAGGTCATAACCCTCATGACCACCCCCCTTGATCAGACATTGTATCACTTGCCCCACCAATGGCTGAGAGATTCTGACCTCTAAACTGGTAGACGGTAGATGCTGGGTTCGAACACAATCGCGACCGTCGGCCTAACTGTTTCGGAGTTTTCCGGGGTTTTCTTCGAATTTTGGATTTCCTTGCTTAAATACAGGTTAGGCTTCCTTATAAAGACCGCCACGGAGGGCACCCCTTCCCTTAGGGCCTATATCCCATGTGTAGATAATTGACCGTCATAAAAGCAAAACAAAACAAAACAAACATTATATCACTTATTCTGGAAATTCTATCCCTTACTTCTAGCAAAAAAGAAAGTATAAGACGCTTAAACGCTTGCTTTCGTCACGTGTATTATATTTACTCTGTTTAATTCGGATACGGAATCATCGAAACCTCGTTAAGTTGTCGGCCTTCTTGTGTCATTGATTAGGGATGCTGTGAGACGAAGAGCCAGAATCTAAATGAAGTTCGGAATATTTTATACGTGTAGAAGGGTAGTTGTCCTTCAAAAATGCCAGTCTCGCTTTGTTTACCTCGGCGAATAGCAAAAAGTTCATAACAAGGTTCATTTTTTATTTGTCTTTGGCGGGAGAAGAAACATTCAACGGTACTGATTTCAAAATTTTCCAGAATGAAGTTATTAATAGTCTGTAATAATTGCAGTATCTTATGCCATTTGAAAGCATAACCGAAAAGAAAATTACGATTAAGGTTGTTTTCATGTTTTTACAGCATTTTGAACGGATATTTTTTTATTTGGGTTTGGCGAAGGAAGATAAATTCAACGGCGCTGATTTCAAAAATTTCTAGAATGAATTCATTAATAATCTGTAATAGTTGCAGTATCTTATATCATTTGAAAGAATTACCAAAAAGAAAATTACAATTACCGTTGTTTTCATATTTTTCAGCATTTTGAACGGATATTTTTTTGCATTCAGCGGCACTGATTTCAAAATTCTCTAGAATGAAATTATTAGTGATTTGTAATAATTGCAGTATTTTATGAAATTTGAAAGCGTAACCAAAAAGAAAATTACGATACCGGTTGTTTTCATATTTTTTTCAGAATTTTGTACTTATTAGCAAAAGCTATGTTTTGTTCAGATTCGCGAAGCAATATTTCATAAAATAAATATTTGAAAGTAACAATATATTTTTTTAATTATTTTTATATCTCTATTAACCAAAAATGTTTATATTATGCTTTGGCGCATTTTAATTTTAGAAATATATACTCAGCCAAATAACTAAGAATTTCCTCGGAATTTTTTTTTTTATGATATAAGACTGGCATAAATAAAAATATTTTCGAAGCAAAATTTTACAAAATATTAATTAATTTTATTTGTTTACAATTCTTTTGTTGCCATTTTACAATATATATGTATATATCTATATTATAACGGCTAAACCTATCTGTGCGTAACACATACGTCATTTTGAGAATGCCAACACTTTCCCATGTAAATTCAATTTTGCAATTTTCGCTACTGTAAATTTTACACTTCAAAACATCGCACATTTTAAATTTTTACATCGTCGTATAGAGATTAAAATGTACTTATTAAATGCAATATCTTTAAAAGCTGTATCTCAATTTGTTTTTGAGACATTAATTTTTTGTTGTGGTTTTTAGTACCATTTTTGTAGTTGTGGCAACAGAATCACTCCATTTTCTCTTAAAATTGAAAAAAAAATTAAAAGAAAGAAATTAAAATGCGTATATTTTGTCGAAAACATCGTCTGTTATAAAATTCGTCAATTTCGGTTTTATTTCGTTTCTATTCATCAATTAAATATCTTCGAATTTTTAGTTAAAGAGATTTTAAAATGATCAAATTAAAGTACCATTTTTTAAGCATGGTGAATACGGATATGAGAAGTGCGTGTGTAATGAAAATGATGACGGGTTTTATATTCTGCGTGAAATTCTATGATCGTGTAAATTTGGAATAAATTTTGTTTTTATCATTCGCATTTCTACCAAACAAAAGAGCCTTAATTGATAACTTCACCATAATAACTGATCTATTTATATTTTATTGAATACATATGCGATTAAAGTTTAATTTTAAAAAATTGGACTGACTTTTATGGTATTTTGTTAATTTTAGCTCAAAATAATATTTGTTGAGAGTTAGCCTCATCAATATAAGATGCATTTTATACTATAACTGATTTTGTAGATTTATTATTGATCAATTTATTATTGATCCTTCTTAAGCGTTTTCTTTCGTTAAATTTCGACGGGTTCCATCTCGTATGTAATAAATGCGTAAATATCGTCTGCGTAAATATAATAAGAATAAATTGTGTAGATGAATTCTTAACACTGAAAAATATTTTTATAATTTAATGTAAAGAATTGAATTTTCAAAAATTTAAATTCATGAAAAACATGATATAATTTTCCTAAAAAAAGTATTTAAAATTTTCATAAAAGAAATCTTGAATTTATTATAGGACTAACCACCTCGTGCGACCAGTTTGGTCTCCCTGAAATATATATGCTAAACATTGAAAGAATAAACTTAATAGATTCCTTAACACTAGAACGCCGGGAAATTTTATGCAAAGGTCATGAAATTTATTTTACACCAGAAAAATAATTTGAAATTATTTAGTTTATTTGTTTAGCTTATATTATTGCAATTGATATATAACTTACTTCTTGAAGATTTTTCTGGTTCGAATCAACAATTAGTCTAGTGATCGGTGTCGAATTGACACCTTCCCGGCGTTCTAGTGTTAATGAACGTGTTGCAACTGATAAGCAAAAGGACATGAAGAAAAAAGTCCCAATAGAAGTGAGAAAAACCACTCACTTCTATTAGGGTTTTTTTCTTAATGTCCTTTTGCTTATCAGTTGCAACACGTTCATCAAGGAATCTATTAAGTTTTTTAAGTAATTGGATCCAGCGCCAAATAGTGTATCTGAGTTAATAGGATTTGATCAGTGACTTTATTTGTAAAAAGCCTTTAATAATGTCCACACTTACGTTAAACCAAAATATCGTTGCTAATATCCAGAGTTTCAAGTGCTATGTATATTTGCGTAGAAACACAATTGCTGCCCATTTCTGCGTCAAAATAGCATTTTTCTTTAAATTTGTGCCAAAACGTACTTAGTAATCAAAATGAAATTTGGCGCGATTTCGTCGATCCAAGAAACAAAGAAAAATTCTATTTTTAATTTTTCCAGACCGTGATTTCGTCGAAAAATAAAAAAACCGCGATCGTGAAGAACACGAATTTTGTCAAAAAATCGCGGAAAATACGCGAATTTCATCAAAAGATCCCGAAAAACGCGGGTATTTTATCTTAAGATCACGAAAAACACGCTATGTTCGTTAAAAGATAGCGAGAAAAAAACTGAATGTTGTACAAAAACAAACAAAACATTGTTAAAAAAAAGTAAAACAACGCAAATTTCATTAAAAGTTAGCGAAATAACTGCAAATTTTGTCAAAATATCACAAAAATCAGCAAATTCTGACGAAAGACTACAAAACAACACGCGAATTTCGTCAAAAAACTGCGAAACAAAACATGAATTTTATCAAAAAAGTGCTAGTTTTTTTTTAATGTCATTTGGATCAGTGGTTCTTTCGTTGTAAAATTTTATTTTCACAACTTAAAAAAAAAAAAAAGAACCATATTATTCTTAGCTTTTTCTATACTTTGGAATACTCCAGATAAGACGATTTTAACAATACCGTGCTAAATAGTGACGTGAGAAAAAGCGATAACTAAAATCTTCATTAGACGATACTTCGTTCTGGCGCCCGGAGCACATGTCCCCTCTTCCCCTCCCCCAGCTTGTTTTGGCCCTGAGGAAGGGAAAAAACTGCCAAAAAGTATTGTGTAAATAAAATTTCCCCCTTTTTTAGCGAAAAAACCGACAACCCCATTCTCTACATTTCTAATTCTATTATTATATTGTATTGCGCTGGACAGTACTTTTAAACTCTCAAAAATAAAAATCTTGAATTATTTAGTAAGGAGACCAGCATCCGAGCAAACTGGATACAAAGCAAGTTCAGACACATAGTTTATCATAACTTAGTCAGTTGTCCTTCGTAATCGTATACGTACGAACCCGTTTCTTACCCTTACACGTAGCATAAAAATATAGCAAGACGCTTCATTGTTTATCTGAGTTTGGCGGGGGAAATCAAAAACCAATGGGCTACAAAAAATTGTCTAGAAAGATTCTGAAGGCTGACTACTAGTAAAACGTGTGGGTCGGGTCGTATGTAATGAATATTGCACTGTCTTATGCCATTTCAATGAAAAATCATGCTGTAATGATTAACTGCAAAATATTTCTGACATATTTTTCAGATCAAATGTCATTTTTTGTAATAATAATTACAAGTGTAATTAATTTCCGTTTATATACGTTCATGTCAGTTTTATAGTCTCATTTTATAGCATCATTTTAACTTTATTGCCCTGGACACGTAGTAGAGGTATATAGGAAGGAACTTCATTGTTTATTTGTGTTTGGCTGGTATGGAAATAAAGGTGACGATTTCAAATTTATCTTGAGGTATGCTGAAGGCCGGTAGTGAATTTATTGCATGAATTGTATGTAACGGAATATAAAGTATCTTATGTTATTCTAAGGTATAATTAAAGTTAAAATTTTGATGTATTGATTAATTAGCAAAATATTACAGCGAATGCGACCATATCGGAAGATCTCTCTTTTTAGGATATTAGCCAATTACTAATTTGCACAAACAGGAATATCTTTAGCCATCCATATACAGACGAACATTGCTAAGCTTTTCATGACGAGCCTTTTTTATAGAATTTTTAATCGTTTATCTCCGGTTTTATAAAGAAAGTTTAGACACACAGTTTATCATAGCTTAGACACTTGTCCTTAGTTTACGAACCCGTTTTTTACACATTTTGTTGTTCGCGACACGTAGTATAAAGATTATAGCAAGACGTTTCATTGTTTATTATGAGTTTGGCGGGAGAAATCAACAACCGATGGCTACAAAAAATTCTCTAGAAAGATTCTGAAGGTCGACTGGGGTGTGTAAAACATGTGGGTCGGGTCGTATGTAACGAATAATGGACTATCTTATGCCATTTCAATGAAAAATCATGCTGTAATGATTAACTGCAAAATATTTCTAATATATTGGGTCGGTAACTAAGTTCTAACCGTTTTAAATAATCTTTTTCTACCGGTTGGTTGGTTGTGTTTATCACGGCCAATTATCATCAAGAGGGATATAGGCCCTAAGAGTTGGATGTCCTGCGTGGGGCATTTAGTAAGGCAACCTAACCCGTACTTACGCAAGGAAATCCATAGGCCAAAGAAAACCATGAAAAACTCTGAACGGTTAGACCGACGGTCGCGATTGGGTTCGAACCCAGCACCTACCGTCTACCAATTTCTAGGGCAGAACTTCTCGGCCAATGGTGGGGCCATTTTCTATCGGAATCTATTTTCTGTTTTTTTAATCAAGTTGATTTATTAAGTAAATTGATCAATATATATATATATATATATATATATATATATATATATATATATATATATATATATATATATTCCGGTGTAAAAAAAAAATAATTAAACCGGCGGGAATTTAGTTGCTGATCCAGTATTTTCAAATCGAATGCACATTTTTGTAATAGTAATTACAGTTATGTGACTTTTTTTCGCCTGTACTTCTATGCCAGTTTTATAGTCGCATTTTACAGCTTCATTCTCACTTATTGCCCTGGACAAGTTAGTAGAGTTATATAGTAAGAAACTTCATTGTTTACTTGTGTTTGGCTGGTATGGAGATAAAGGTGGCGATTTCAAATTTATCTTAAGCTATGCGGAAGGCCGGTAATGAATTTATTGCATAAATTGTATGTAACGGAACATAAAGTACCTTATGTTATTCTAAGGTATAATTAAAGTTAAAATTGTGATGTAATGATTAATTAGCAAAATTTTATAGCAAATGCGACAATTTTCGGAAGATCTCTCCTTTTAGGATATTAGCCAATTAATAATTTGCACAAACAGGAATATCATAACCAGTGTTCTCGCTGTCGCTCGTCATTGCGCAAAATTGCGACTAAATTCTTCATTTGGCGAGTAAACAAGCGATTAGATTCGCCAAATTGCTAATGCTCAGTTTTTGCTTTTTACTTCTTTTCTTTTTCGTTTTTTCGTGCTTGTGTTTAATATTTTTATTTTTTTTTTTAAATATATTTGTATAATAACATATTTTTAATATATAATGGATAGTTGAATTTAGATTAATAACAATCGCTGTCGCAGTTATAAAAGCTTAAGTTATTTTAGAAAATCTTGAGAAAAAAAAGGAGTACATTAAAAGTTTAAAGATAATTTTTTTAGTGCTACACGGCGAATCTATATAACTAATATTTTTTTTTTTCATTTGGTGAATGCTTTTTATTTTAAATTAGCCAAATTACTAAGTTAATGGTCAAATGTCAGTGAGAACACTGATAGTTACCCATCTATATACAGACGAACAGGGCTAACCCTTTCGGGACGAGCCTCTTCCTCTTCCATAGAATTTATAATCGTTTATCGCCGGTTTTACAAAGCAAGTTACAAACACATAGTTTATCATAGCTTATACAGTTGTCCTTCGCACGAACCCGTTTCTTACACATTTTGTTGTACACGACACATAGCATAAAAATGTAGCAAGACGCTTCATTGTTTATCTGAGTTTGGCGAGAGAAATCAACAACCGATGGCTACAAAAAATTCTCTAGAAAAATTCTAAAGGTCGACTATTAATAAAATGTGTAGGTCGGGTCGTATGTAACTAATAATGGACTATCTTATGACATTTCAATGAAAAATCGTGCTGTAATGATTAATTGGAAAATATTTCTTACATATTTTTAGTTCGAATGTAATTTTTTGTAATAGTGATTTCAGTTACAAGTTTGATTAATTTTCGTCTATACGTTCATGTCAGTTTTATAGTCTCGTTTTACAGCTTCATTCTTATTTTATTGCCCTGGACACGTAGCAGAGGTTAATTAATATAGAGGTTTAATACAGCAAGGAATTTCATTGTTTATTTTTGTTTTGCCGGTGTAGAAATAAAGGTATAGAGATTTCAAATTTCTCTTGCGATGTTCTAAAGGCCGGCTATGAATCTATCACATGAATTGTATGCAACGGATTCTTAATTATCTTTTATTATTCTAAGGAGTAATTAAAATTAAAATTGTAATATGATTAATTAGCAAAATTTTATAATAAATGTGACGATATCGGAAAATATCTCCTCTAAGGATACCAATTAATAATTTGCACAAACAGAGATATCATTCCCCTTACATAAAAATCTTTTAGGGATAGTTTTATTGTTAATTATTATTACCGTAAGATAATTTGATACATTGTAGTTACTTTTGAATTTTTCCACTATGAACCCATTTCGGCATAGACTTAATTTTATAATTCCCCATTTATATTTTGAAACTTAATATTTTCATTTATAAACGCATGTTTAAATTACTTAATAAATAAATAAATGGTCAAGTGCGAATATTACTCGCGCTCAAAGGGTTTCGTACAATAAATACTATGAATTTTTGACTCCTTGTGAACGATGCTATACCTCTCACTTAAGCTTGTCAGAATCCTTCATTATTCTCACGTGACGGGATGGTGAGACGGGATGGAGCACTCTTGACCTCTTGCTATATGATAGAAAGATAGTCAGCTAAGTGGTTAGAATGGAAACAAACATTGAATAATTAAATATGCTCCGTTAGTTTAGCCAGCAACATTGAACAAGATAACACCTCTTGTAGCCAGGATTTAAGGAGAGAAGGGTGATATCTGAGATGCCAGGTATCAGTCAGGTTAGAGTGATAGTAAGTATGATCTGAGGTTCCCACTTCGTTACATTCACGGAGTTGTAAAGAGAAGCATTGGAATTTCCTTAGATATTGTTTAAAGGGTTCATGGCCAGTGAGGAATGCTGTGGTGGGTGGTGAAAGGAAATAAACTTCTCTAGATACTTTTGGTGTGATGTTGTAGGGATGGCGTCAATTGTCAGACTCACGCCACCTAGCCTGCCAGCAGGTACGATTCTTTCTTTTAACATGGGAGAAAGGCACTGAGAGTTCAATTTCTATTGTTGGATTTTCTATTGCTGCCTTGGCCAGAGCATCGGCCCGTTTATTGCCCTCCATAACAAAGTGGGCCAAGACGTGACCAAGGGAAGTTTTATTGACTAAGATCATTAATTCCTGTTTGATTTATAGGACTAACTATCACTGGATAAACTATCACTGTAAACTTTGGTGAAGAGGTAAGATTGCTCAGAAATGCATTTCAGTGCCATCAAGATTGGAAGTAGCTCCACTTAACATACGGAACTAAAGTCGCCAATTATGCAGGCCTATTGGTGGGTCACCTCGCCGCCACTCATGACACGGAACGCTGATGTCACGCCTGATTCAGATCGGGATCCATTTATATATATATATTTGGATCTCTGGTTGGTTTGTAAGAATGCTTTTCCGAGTTTACTTGCAAATGTGACGTCTCCTTCACAAAATGCAGGATCCAGTTGCTGACTTTCTGTGCTTGGGAAATGAGCTTGTTGTGTTGCGTCGCGTTGCAAATGCAAGGTCTTGCTTCTTAGATATTTAAATTCGAGTGTAATTGTAATGGGAGGAATCCCTCTTATAATTGCAAGAGCCTCCGAGGGAATCGTTTTGCATCCTATACTCTTCTGGAGTAGGAACATCCTTTGAATAGAGGTTATTTTATCCTTCACTTGTTTGGTAAAGCAGCCTTCCCAGATAACCACGAAGTTAAAGATGATTTATTCCACTATTGAATGGCACCAAACTTTGAGCATTTGGGGTTTAATGCCCCAAGTTTTAGCTGTTAATTTGCATGAGTTGTTATGGAATTTTGAGAGTTTCTCTCTAATGTTATTAATATATTCCGTCCAGCTCTTGTTTTTATCTAATGTGAGGCCTAGTAGTGTGAGTTTCTGCACATGTTTAACCGATTCTCATCGTGGAGTTTTAATAATTTATGTGATTTGCTCGGGGAGAGCTGGATTTGTAGGCTAGTTAGTAGCTGGAGAAAGAGGGGAAAAGCCCGAGCTGCTTCTCTTTCAATATCAACACGAAGACAGCCCGAGAAGACAAAGCTGAAATCCTCAGCAAAGGCATATAGGAGGAACCCATGTTTTTCTAGCTCTTTTAGAATTACATTAGCTAATAGTAGCCAAAGAATAGGATCTAAACGGGATGCCTGCGGACAGCCCTTTTGAAGATTCTGGTACGACGAACCAGAACTCCAGTTAACAATTATTCTTCGTTCTAATAAATATAAGCTGATGGTTAAAACTATGTTTCCCGGACAGCCAATTTCAATTAGTTGGAGATGCATATTTCACCATCTTACATTGTCGAAAGCACATTTTATGTCTAAGGAGACCAGGGAAGTGTTGTTTCTAGCATCTATGCTGAAGGTGCAGGAGGATAGAATATCATTCATAGCTTTTTCGCAAGCTCTGTCTTCTCTGAACCCATATTGCCTGTGATGGAGGATGTTATTTTTTTTTTTTTTTTTTCTAGAAAACGAACCAGTCTCTTGATTAAAAGTTTCTCTAGTAATTTGCCTAAAGTTGGTAAGAAGCAGATTGGTCTATAGGAGATGGGTTCAGAGGGATCCTTCTTTTGCTTCTGGAAGTATACTACTTTCCCTTGCCTCAAAGTGAGCGAGGAGTAATTAAAAGTTAAACAAAGATTTGTAAGCGGGAAGTAATTAAAAGTCAAACAAAGATTTACCCAGCGAGTGAAAATCTTAGAGATAATTTTAAAAATTAGTTTTAAGAATCTAAAATCTATACAGTCCGGATCCAGTGCTTTTGAATCGTCCAGACTGTGCAGTGCTAAAGACAGTTCTGTTTTGGTGAAGGGGAGGTCAGAGGAGCATTGGAGAGAAGGTCTGAATTAGAGGTCTGCACGGGCCGAAATTTCCAGGCCCGAGCCCGGCCCGAAAGTTAAAATTTCGGCCCGGGCCCGGCCCGGCCCGAACGAAAGAAATATTGGCCCGACCCGGCCCGGCCCGAAAGTTAAAATTTCGGCCCGAGTCCGGCCCGGTCCAGAAAAAAGTTTAAAATTCGGCCCGAACCCGGCCCGGCTCAAGTGGATTTCTACAGAACATTGATCTTTAATCTTATGGAAGAGTTCTGACCAAAAAAAATTATATTAGTCTTTTTTTTTCATGTTTATAATCTCCATTTATGCAGAAATCCGTAGGCTGCGATATTTACGCTTTTAAATGAATCTTTGTTTGTTGTATGTGAATGTTTCAGTTATCACTAGTATTATTAATCCATATTCCCTGTAATGGAGACAAAAAGTCGAAAAAGCGGTATATGGTAAAATTTCCAAAGACGAAATCGCTTTGGAACGAAAAAAAAAAAAAAAAAAAAAAAAAAAAAAAAAAAAAAAAAAAAATTCCCTTCTTAACAGATGTAAATGTTTAATATATTTTTTTCTCCCGTATTGTTGTATTCATTTTGCAAGAATGAACATTTTAAAAGAAACTTTCAGTTTTCAGTTTAAAAAAAAAATCCGTCATAGTCATGTTTTTTTTTTTTTTTTTTTTGTGTGTGTGTGTGTGTGTGTGTGTGTTTAATTCTATTTTAAAACGCCTAGTAATCTACGATTCTTTAAAAGGAATAAATTCCAATGTTTAATTGTAGAATAATGACGGCTTAAAAGTATATGCCTTTTTTGCAAACATTTTTGGACAAAGCCAAATATTACTGATTTATAAAAAGTCGAGAAAAGGATTTTCATTTAGGAAGATTCAATAGGAACTGATTATTTTGGTCCATGAAAACTAGGAAGAATGGAATCAGTCTCGGCTTCGTACGGAAAAAAAAGTTAGGGCCGGCCCGACCAGCAAAAAAATTAAGGCCCGAGCCCGGCCCGAAAGATTAGTGACTAGGCCCGGCCCGGCCCGGCCCGAGTCTTCAGAAGTAAGGCCCGACCCCGGCCCGGCCCGAATGCCATTATTGGAAATCGGCCCGAACCCGGCCCGTGCAGACCTCTAGTCTGAATTATCTGTGCTGGGGTATGCTGAGGGGCAAAAAGTTCCTTGGTCAGGTGTTCAATATTGGATTGTTTGAATGACTTATATGAGGGCAGCTCAAAACTGATCACATCGGGTTTTAAAAACTTACCCTTGAAAAATTTCTAAGCAGTGCCATGAGGATGGGCCTGATTGCTGCAGAACTTTCGCCATGCCGCATTCCTGGCGTCCAGAAAACTGCTCTTATTTTTTACTGTCAATATTTTATAATTTGCTGCCAAGGTACTAAAGTACTCTGTGTCTTCATCGTTTTTATTATTATTTTTTTTTTTTTTCGCATTACGGTGAGTTGATTACGTTTTGCCCTGAGATCTGCCATCCAGTAGCAGAAAGTAGCTAATCTCTGTGTGTTTTTATTTCTGAAAGATGCTTTTGCTGCTTTTTGTATTGTTTCACTGAGGACTTTAGTTAAAGTGTTTAAGGATTATTGCATACTTCAGGTGTTGATTGAGGAAAGGTTTGCGTGTTTTAATAATTTGTGTGAATTTGCGCAAATTCCCCCGAGGGTTATTGAATAGGCGTCTTTCAGTGTATTCTTGTGTAATTTCAAAGCCGAAAGAAATATATTTGTAGTCTGAGTCGCTGTGAACATCTGATATGAGCCAATTCCTGATTTTGCAATGGGCAAGTGGATTTACCAAGGTATGATCCGGAAATTCCTTACCTAACACTATGCCCTTGCTATTGGTTTTAAAGAACGTGTGAACAGTTTTATCTACACTGCTCAAAACAATTAAAGGATATTGCAGTTTTAGGTGGATTTTGTATCTGGGGAACTTTTTAGCTGATTGATACATAGCCGACAGACATAGTAGGTTATATGAGAATAAATTACACATGTTTGGCAGAAAAAATGCATTTTATTGCGCATTTGTGTACAAAAGGAAAAAAACACAATTTGTGCATATGAGAAAAAAGAATAAGAAAAGGTGTTTTCAAAGAAAATCATTTTCAATAGGGGGTATGATTTCCACGGGCGGCCAGCAACGTTGAACACCTTTGAGGCATGGACTCAATGAGGCTATTAAGGATGAGTTGGGGTATTCTGCCCCACTCTTCCAGAAGAGCTCTTTCCAGTTCTTGGAGAGTTTGTGTGGGTTGTTGGCGGCCAGAAACTCGTCTTCCTAGAGCGTCCCAAACGTGCTCGATTGGATTCATGTCTGGAGAACACGCTGGCCATTCCATTCGAATGATTCCTTCCTCGAAAAAGAAATCCTCCACCAGGTTTGCACGATGTGGCCTGCAGTTATCGTCCATTAAAATGAAGTTATCTCCGATTGTTGCAACGTAACGGACTGCAATAGGTCTGAGGATCTCATCCCTGTATCGGCGACCAGTCAGAGCTCCATCTCGAATGATGTAGAGTTCAGTGCGCCCGTCAATGGAGATGCCACCATACACCAACACTCCTCCACCGCCAAATCTGACACTTTCGTGCACGAACGCAGGATTATTCCTACTGCCACGGTCCCTCCAGATGAAAATGCGCCTATTATCCGGATTCACAGAAAAACGGGACTCGTCAGAAAACAGAATATTGCTCCATTCATTTCTTCTCCAGTTGACATGCTCGGTTGCCCACTCCCTTCGGTCGCGACGATGCCTTGATGTTAATCTAACACATACCATCGGTCGGCGAGCATACAGACCTACAGCATGGAGCCGGTTTCGGACAGTCTGAGTTGAAATCGTGGTGCCTGTAACCGAGCGAAGGTGTTGTTGGAGAAGAGTAGCGTTCATGTTTCGGTGTCTCCGAGCTGTTATCGCTAAATACCGATCTTCATTGGGCGTTGTTGGCCGTCTACGACCTTTCCCTGGTCTTTCGCTTGCACATCCACCCTCCACAAAACGGTTCCAGATCCTGGAAATGACACTTTGTGACACTCCAATGGCTTGCGCTACTTCGGCTTGAGTTTGGTCCCCTTCTAACCTACCAACAATTCTCCAAGCTTCTAAATCTGTCAAATGACTTCGCTGAGACATCGTACTCATCGAAACAAAGCAATCACTGAATGCCGATCATCCTTGTCTTCATTCTCTTTTATCCAGTTGAAAGTCAAATATCATTCGCTGCCGCTGAAGCGACGTTTTTGACGTCGAACTCAAAATTTGCATACTCCACAGTTTGAAAACCAAAAAAAATTGCATTTGTGATTCTCTTCTTCTATTTTCGGCAAAAAAAAATTCGTTTATAACTTTATTTTATATAAAACTTTAAATATCCTTTAATTGTTTTGAGCAGTGTATATTGGCTATCACTAAGTTTTGTTTTACCAGATGTTAGATGATAAATTCACCCCGCGAGCTTTGCTGCTCATAGCCCCAAATGAGTGACTGGACGTTAAAAGTCTCCACAGCAGATGAAATATATGCTATCTGTTATTAGAAGTTCCCACTCCTCGAGGTTTTCCTCAAAGTCTAGCCTGGGAGCTACATAAATCGTGCCAACTATCAGAAGGCCTTCTTCTGATAGTTGGCACGAGGAAGAGATACACTTTTGCCATGATCGTTAAGACACAGTGATCTCCCGTGTATAGGTGTGAATGTGTTATGTTAGTGATCCGAACACCCCAAGGTGTGTCGTACCTATTTTTGACAAGAAGACTGGCCAAGACGTCGGAATGCCCGAAACTTTGTCTACTTGGTAATAAGCGTCCTGCAGCAAAACAGTGTCAGAATTGACACTTATCAGAAAGCCCTTAAACGATTCATTGGCTGAATGAGGGATCCTGTAAAGTAGCCATCACCAAGGATAAAGCGACAAATAAATAAAAAAAAAATTCTAAATTTAAAATTAAAAATTTTTAACGCTTCCTGCGAGAGATATGCAGGAAGAATTAGTCTCTGAACTTTTAGGCATTTCACCATCATATTTTCCCGAAGACGGCTGCAGAGACGGAACGAAATATTGATTTTATATTTTATTTTATTTTTAACTATACAAATTTATATTAAATTTCTTGTTTTTGTGATCCAAGGAGCAAGGTTATGTATTTTTTTTAAATACATTCTTAGTAGTTATATTTTCTGGCGGAATTGTCCAGTATATGTTTATTCTTATATATTTATAATGAACTGAATTCGGTAATGAGAATAAAAGGTATTGCATATTTAAACTTCATTTGGCATTTCATTAAACGAAATTCAGCGTAGTAATATTCTTTTCTTTTAACAGTGCAGCAAAGGCAAAGCTTTTATTCAAAGTTTACACTTGTCATTGTCCTAATCGCGCTTCGAAAAGAAGTCACAAATTTTCAACGCACTCTTAATCGCGCAGCGTTTTTCCAGATAGGTTTTTAATTAATTTTTAAAGACACGGGAGGCATATTGAGAGAGCCACGCAATGCAAACTAATCACGATTCCCAGGGTATTTATGCGATTAATTCTAATATTAATTACTATTAATTTAATCTAATCTAATTCTAATAATTGCGATTAATTCTAATTAATTATAATTAATTGCGATTAATTCTAATTTCTAATTTGAGTATGTTTTTAAATTTGACATTTATTGCTTTTACACTGCTACTAGATATTGCATTTCACAAATATAGCTTTAAAAGTTGTTATCTAGCCTTTTAAAGCCAATGGTATAAAGAGTACGCCGCCCCTATTATTATGTATGTCCAAACCGTCCATATCTTTAAGGGTCAATAACTTGCCTAACTAACGGTTATTTCTTTTGAAAATCATTATCAGCAATGCTTTTATACTTCTTCTAAATTAGGTACCTCCAGCGCTCCTCCACAACATTGCTGAATACCCGAAAATTGAAATTTGTGTGTAACGGAAAAATGTGCTTTTCCCCAAAGATGTGCGCTCCAGAGGAATCGCTATAGTTTTCCTGTACGGTTTAAACTAACATTTACAACCTCTAATTTTGTTATAATTTTAGTTTCAATAGATTCGGAATTAGATGGAAGGGGACATATTTTTGCACTATATTTTTGACGATATCGCTGAAAATACATTACTTAAAATTAGAAGAAATGTATTTTTCATTTCAGCGTTACGAAAATTTTCAAACGATACTTCACATAATATTTAAAAAAAATGCTTTTTTTAAGCAATTTAAAAAGTACTTGTACATGTTTTCTAAATATATTTGTGAACATTTAAAAATCTGTAAATATGTGAGTCAATATTCCTTATTACTTCCCCTAATTTGAACTTTCCATGTTCCACAGTTTATGAGTAAGATACCTGTGACAGACATACAGAAACAGGAGTGATTTTATAATGCTTGCGTTTTTACTTTTTATGCGCGGAACTCTAAAAAAACATTAACGAAATTTTACTTTAATGTAAAATGAGTATCTTGTCGAAAACGAAATTATGAAAACATTGTGACAAATAAATTATAAAATGCAATAAAATATAGAAATCGTTCGCCATGTTAAATTTTCCAATTACTTAATTTTGGGAAATAATAATAATAAAATTTCTATTTTTTATAATTTTAGTCTTACAATCTTTATATATAAAAATCTTCTGTGCGTGTGTATGTAATTGAACTCCTCCTAAACGACTGGACCGATTTTGATGAAATTTTGTATGTGCGTTCCAGTAGATTCGAGAATGGTTTAAATTCACATTTCGTCGAAATTGATTCAGCACTTTTTAAGTAACTAGGCAAAAACTAATAAGTGATTTTTCGCTAATTAAAAGTGCCATATATATAAAAGGAAGTCATGATTGCGTATTAATCACAGCACACAAAAATCTACCGAACCAAAAATCTTGAAAATTGAGGTAAAAATACTTCTTATAACATCGATTGCCGCTAAGAAATGATTTTCGAAAATTCCACCCCTAAGATGAGTAGAAAAAAGAACGAACTTTTAAAAATTTCCTTAAAAATCGGCTTTTATAGTTATTTTGCAACTGATAACATATTTTAGTGCATTCTCTCATTCTGAATCGAATGGTACTAAGCAAATTCGTTTGAATCCAGTAGTTCCTGGGATAATTCACATTTTCCTAATTTGGCGATGTCTTTGGCTCAAAAACTTCAACTCCTCCTAAACTACTGTACCGATTTTAATGAAATTTTGTGTGTGTGTTCCAGTGGATTTGAGAATGGTTTAGATTCACATTTCATCGAATTTGATTCAGTACTTTTTTGTAATCAGGTAAAAACTAATAGTTAGTGATTTTTCGCTAATTAAAAGTGTTGAATAAGTTCGATGAATGGAGTGCGGACGGAATGTCGGAGCGTTCTAAGGCGCCAGATTTAAGCTCAGTTTCTTGAAGAAAGAGATCGCGTGTTCGAACCCCACTGCTGACAAACGTGTATGCTTTACAGCAGGCCTGTCCAACCTTTGAGTAACCAAGGGCGCATCTTGGCTCTTGGCAGTCAATGAAGGGCGCCATTATTTATATGACTGAAAACATGTGGCAATATTATCGCATGGTATTAGTATACACGCACGCCTTAACTTTAATGCAAATAAAACGTAAACCCTACAGTAAAAGACCAACACAGTTTTGCGATTATGTGTACTAAATTTCAAATTCTACATTTTTTAATATGAAAAATCTATATCAAAAATGTTTGTAAGGTTAGGCGCCAGAAACTGTAATCGCGTCTTTAAATAACAATAATAATAAATAAATAAATATGAAAATCAGAGATATTGCTAGGTTTCTTTTAAGATGTGAAAATATCGTTTGATTTATTTTGAAGGCGTGGATTAGTTCAGTTTTATGAAAAGTGCAAAAACAGACAAGCATGACAGTGACTAAACCATGTGAGTGGTTTCAAATAGATAGGCTGGAAATGTTTTCATAGATGGATATCCTTTTGAACTGTCTCTTATTTTTTCTATGCAAAATCACAGAAAAAAATAAACAAAAAACCTTCTACAATTTCGAAAATGAAGAAAGAAAATTAAGCCCTTTTATCCTTGATATAAAATAGCCAGACACAATTTTTAAAAATATCTCTGATAAAATATTAAAGATTTTTTAACTATCTTTATAATGGAATTTTACTTCAAAAATATTTAATAACAGGAAATCTTCAAAAGGGCGCCAAGAAAATCGTCAAAGGGCGCAATGGCGCCCGCGGGCGCCGCGTTGGACAGCCCTGCTTTACAGTAATATTTCCTGTATTATAATTTTTATTAACCGACTTCAGACAATCGTTAACTTTTAACTAAAAAGAGAAAAATAAACTTTTCTATCAAAAATTGAACCGACTTCAAAAACTAATGAAGAGTAAAAAATAATTTCCTTACATCCCTCCCTTCTGGAGTCGGTGCCAAGAAGGACAACGTCTGTCGGGTGCGCTAGTGCAAATATATTTTATGTAGCGATGCAATAATGCCTATTACATCGGTATCGTAGTTATTGCTTTTGCTCTGGAATTGTTTCAGACTGATTAAACATTATCACAAAGTCTCCAATGATCATATTTGCGAAGCTTCATGATTTTATTTCAATGCATTTCAGATATTTCACAAATATTAAAATTTTTATTCAAAATTTTTTTCCGGAATTTAGTACCTCCATTTCGAGAACACCGATTATATATTAGCAGACCTTACTATTTTCCTCTAAAATTAAAATGTATAAACTAAGCCAAATATTACACATTTATTTGCTTTTAAAGTCTGGCTTCTGAAGCTAGTGAGCTAATAACTAATTAAGGTTACGGTTATCTCATATTATCATTTTTACTTATTTATTGTATTTTATATGTATAATTTTCTGTGTAATTGAGGTTTAAGATAATATATTTTCTTACTTATAAGTTGATCAGAGTTATTACAGTTAGATCCTGTGGTGTGAACAAGCCCCACTGTGTATCAATGGAATGCAGTTTCTCTTGGTATTCAAGAACATAGGGCCCAAATAAAGGAAATAAAGAAATTCCTTATCTGGTATGTAGTGAATGCTACGGGAAGGGGAAAGTTTAGATAAGAGATTTGGTTCGTGTTGGCACAAGAAATGATCTTAAGGGTTTTTTCAAAAGAATGATTGAAAAAGAGGGGAGAGTTCCAGCACAGACCTGAACGTGTGAGTTTGGTGTTCACTTTGTGGAGTTTTGGAGAATAGAATGGAGTGAGTTGCGAGAAAAGACTTGAGTCTCTTGCGGAGATAGCCGGCGCAACGGGGAGATCAAGGTTGATTCGTCGGTAAACATAATGAAATATGTGTGAGAGAAAAATAGAGTGCTTTAATAAGTTGACCCTGTGCTAAAAAAGCACTTACTATATGTAACTTTGTACTAGATCGGATCGTCTATATCCGAGCTTTCAAATGTGAATTATGTTTTGTTTAAACGTAAATAATTCGTAAATAAATCGTTCTTAACATTTAATTGAATAAGTTCAGCATTTTTAATCATCCTTGTTGCATAGTGCCCGATATACGTGTTTATGACGGTGGTGGCAGTATATTAAATATGAGAACATTTTTTCGAAGTATGTACGAAGAGTGATCGTGATTCCAGGAAAATTCATCAGCGTGTGGACTAAGAATGAGTGCAACATTTTTTTTTTTCAAAATGTAGTTACAAATGTTAATATTTCAATATTGTTAACTCTTTAATTCCCATGATAGACAACGTACTAGAAATTGAGTAGTTCAGAAAATCTAATAGTTAATGTCGATCATGATATTTATTAAAATCAATAGCTTTTCGTTATTCTGATGTACATCAGCTGTTTGCGAGCTGTCGGTTTCAGCAGAAGGGGGTTCCCGTCGCGGCACTAGCCGCCAATGGACAATAAAACTACGAAAAAATACAAAAATACAAAAATAGCTACCATAACTCGTCTTTCTGGCGGATTACTTCCAAATTCAAGGAGGATCTGCTTGCCAAAGCCAAAAACATTACACAAAAGTTTTGGTTTAATTATATGCATAACTTTGTACACTTTTCAATAATACAATGATTAAAAGGTTACAAAAATCGCTGTTACTGTGCCTCTTTTAGACTTTTTTTTTTTTTTTTTTCAAAATCAGGGAGGACTTGCTAAACGCAATCAAAAACATACATAAAATTTTTTAATCAATTCTATGTATAACTTCACACACTTTAAGATGGTATGATAATGAAAACGGCACAGAATCCGCTATTACAGAGCCCTCTTCCGGCGGAATATTTCCAAATTAGAAAAATAAGGCTAAATTAAAAAAAATAGTCTAGCAGGAAAATAATTTTGTTGGTTTAATTTTTGTTGTACTAACATATTAATTTATAATAAAGCCATGTTTGAATCCATGTATTTTTTCAATTATTATTCCAGTCACTCATATAAAAAATAAAAGAGTTAAAATTTAACACCGTGAATTTTTAATCTAAATATACATAAAAGACACAATTTTCGACTGTAAACATATAAATGAAAGTTGTGCAACTAATTTCGAATATTAGATATCTAAATAAGTTCAGTTTGTGCAATATTACATAAATCGCGTTTAATACACTATTTCTTAACGAAGTTCGACTGTATTTTATGATCATCTAACTTCGTCTAGTTAATGTCATTTGTTATAATTTTATTTTGCAGGATTTTAATTTATTTTTTAATAGAAAATACGTGTACAGCTCCATTGGGGATTGAGATTATAGTTTTTCTTTCTTTGTGGTCAAAATGAATTTCATGAATTTAATTGAAATTGAGTTATGATAAAATACATTTACTGATACACATCTTAAAAATTTTACTTTCAGTCAGGGTGTAGGCGTAAAAATAACAGAGGATATACGCTCCAAGCACAGGGTATACGCTCAATACAGAGAGTTATCTTAGAGTGTGTAGCTTTCTTGAAAAAAAGATGGTATACGGTGTTCCTTTAAAAAATCCAGAAGGTATACTGCATATACCCGGTATACCCACCACTACATCACTACTTTCAATCACTTTCAGTATAAATAAAATTTAAGGGTGTATTTCGATTCAAACTGCTTATTTTCCGATTTATTTTTAAATTCATTTTGGCTCTCATATGCATCAAACTGGCAAATTGTCTTATTTAGAAAGTACACAAGGTGCCGTGATTGTCGATTCTTGGATAAATGCAGAAATTATTGCAAAAAAAGCAATCAAAAACGCCATTTTGAACCGATTTTTCCGAAGCGGGAACGAAAAGAAGGATCATAGAAGATAATTGTTTGTAAATCAAATTCTAATGTATAGAGCGTAAAATGATATCACACGGCACCTCATACATCTCTACAAAAATCCCCTCAGCAACTTTCATGTTTCAACTTTAAAAAATGTGTCTGAAATTGTATCAGAAAATTTCGAGCTGTTGAAAGTGGAAAAGCGTTTTTTGGACTTTTCTTACTGGTGAAGTCCATAATCACGGAGTAAGAAGCAGGAGGGGAAAGTAGTGTTAAAATTTTGCCATGCGGATTTTTCGACGATAGGGGGCGACACTGCTGCATCTGGGCTGTCGATCGAGGCTTTTGCAATGCTTTTAAATGGAAAAAATGGTCATTTTTTTAAAAAAATTTACGAAAAATCTGAATTTTTAGAAAGTGTTAGAAATGAAAATCTGGTTAATTGAAGTTTTCTTCACAACAAAATTCTTCTCCAGATTACATATTAAAAATAATTTAAACATAGTTTTTTTTTTTTTGTTTTTTTTTACTTTGTTTTAATCTTTTATTTGTAACTGAGCAATAAAAATAAATCTATTAATCAAAATTATTCTTAGCTCATTCAGAAACTTTTGCTTTTAAATCCTCATCTTCTCCATCCGGACAATTCAGGCCCGTGTGAAATGGGGGGGGGGGGTGGTCGTCCCGTCCGAGGAGGACCAAAGGAGGGAGCACCAAATTTATTCTACCAACACCAATTTCTTTTTTTATTTCCTGCTTTCTTTACAAGAAGAAAGTATTGGATTTGTATAAATTTTCGAATTCCGGTTTTCGACGGATTTTACACGTTTTAGGGGTCAGAGATTCCAAAAAAACATGTTCTTATAAAATATCTGTCTGTGAATTATATTTTCTGGGTGCTCCATCTCAAGAAAAAATACACGGAATTTAATAAAATTTAATATTTAGTTATCCCCTAATATAAATTGTTGCTGATTAGTTTTTGACGTAAATCGCTCAACAGGTGGCGCTGCTATGCTGCATTTTTTACAATTTACGCAACAGCTATATCTTAAGAACTAATGCACGGATTGTAATAAAAATGTATATAGTATAGTCGAATAGGTAGTCCTTGATATAAACTGATGCTGATCAGTTTTGGTGTAAATCGCTCAACAGGTGTCGCTGCTATGCTTCATTTTTTTACGATTTACGCAACAGCTGTATCTCAAGCGCACGGATTCTAATAAAAATTTAGATTTAGGTAGCCCCTGATATAAATTGATGCTGATCAGTTTTTGGTGTAAATCGCTCAACAGATGGTGCTGTTATGCTGCATTTTTTATGGTTTATGCAACACCTATATCTCATGAACTACGCACGGATTTTAATAAAAATTTATATTTAGGTAGCCCTTTATTTAAACTGAGACTGATCAGTTTTTGGTGTAAATCGCTCAACAGGTGCACTGTTATGCTGCATTTTTTTGCAATTTACGCAACATTTGTATCTTAAGCTATGTATTAAAGCTTCTGTAAAATTTCTAGATAAAGGAATCGGAAACTTCAGTAGGCGAGATGAAATCGAAACAGTTTTATATTTTATGCAGTGTTAAATTAAGGGAGTGGCCCAGGGGGATATCCCCCCCCGGAAAATTTGAAATTTTGTGTTTTCAATGGTCCAAAAGTACAATTCCCCCCCCCCCCCCCAGGAACTCTATAATGTCTCCCTCCCGGAGCCACTGATGTCCCTTTCGGAGAAAAGTGTCTGAATTCAACACTGATTTTATGGACCAATAAATTTGTATAATATTAATAATTCCATAGACAGTGGATAAAGAAGTAATAAATACTGCTTACAAATGCTATAAAAAATCTTTGGCTAATTAATCTTTTGCAAAATGTACACGTCTTTTTTCATATTAAATAAGTTTGTATTTAGACACAAAACAAAGTCTGTGCTTTATTATTCCACACAACATTTAAAAAACATATAAATTAAGATATACGCAATAAAAAATTCTCAATTTAAATATAATTACAAGTAAACAGCTTTATATTAAGCCTAAAAAACATCACTCACTTGTGGAGCACGGAATAAACTTAATTTTTTTCCCCATCGCCTTTTTTTTTTTTTTTTTTTTTTTACTATCATAGATTGTTTTACATTCACGAACACAGCACTTATATCTCATCTTAATTTATTTTATGAAGTATCAATATGAAACATAAACGAATAAAATAAAATATCTTTTAATTCGAACATATGCATCTTAAGCATACAATCATATTGAAAGACTGCTAAAAAACCAGCCTACATCGTATCGCAGCCCCCTCATTATTTACCAAAATTTCACTTTGTATTTTCGACTTCGAAACCCCGTGTCCATAATTTTCCTGCGGTGTTGCCATCTATGATGAATTACTACAATTAATACACGTACGGAAATTGTGGTGCTGCTATCTATTATTTGATTTTAGAGGATAATCGGTAATTGTAAATAGTATATAAATTAAAAATATTAATAAAATTCCTGAGTTCAGACATATCCTAAATGTTAACAGAATACTAGTTTTTGATCATAGATAAATTTTTTTAAACAAGAAATCTATTTATTTTTTTAAATACGCAACTAATAGCTCCAAAAAGGTATTTGAAAAATGTTTTTTTTTTTTTTTTTTTTTTTTTTTTTTCAGAGTTTGTTATTGAAAATATGAAATAAATTGTGATGAATATTTAATAACAGTTTCGTATGATGTGTAAAATATCATTTTATTTCTCAAAAAATTTTAATGATGGTTAATTTTAATTAATTTATTGAATGCATGTAAACTTTGCTCAAGAATAATTGCTTTCATAGTACACTTTCACTTGGAATTCTGTGTATTATGTGGATATTTTACTAAGATTTCGTAAAAGAAAAATCGTCTTCAATTAAAAACAATATTAGTATTTCATTCGGCGATAATTTCTTTTATATCATCATGGTAAAATTTTCGAATATTTTGTAGGGCATTACTAAGCATTGTTATAAAAAATTTTAAAAAAATAATAATAAATTTGTTCTATTTATTTTATTTATTTATTTTAATGATAAATATCATGCAGTCAAAAAGTAAATAAATAAATATTTTCATAATTTATGATAAAAAGAAAAAGATAGGAAAAAAAAAAAAAAAAAAAAGTAGTAAAAACATCCATATATAATCGCACTTTCGTCATATTGCCTTAACAAAAAAACAATACATAGAGGGAAAAAAAGGGAAAAATTTTAACAAGGGTTATTTCAAAACTGTAACATTGTGATTCTTCTACAATATCCATATAATATCCAATATCCTACAATATCCAAAATAATCATTTAGATACTATTTGCTTATCCTGTCGGCCAATTTCGCCAAATTATACAAATCGCCAAACTTATAGCCAAAGTAGACATATTGATATCATTTTTATTTTAAATAACAGAAAATAAATAATTAGTATAATATTAAGAAAACTACAAATAAATAGTCAAAATAAAAATCGCTTAATGATGCTTTAAACATGCGTATGTATTTAATGTCATTGAATGGAAGATTCACGATCATCCATTATTGGCATTTAACCTTATAGTTTGGCGACAGTTTTTTGGTCGACGGAATAACCAAGTAGTACCATCATTTATTTCTTAACTAATTTTAATAACGGTTAATTTTTACTTATTTATTGAATGGATGTAAATTTGGTTCAAGAACAATTACTTTCGTTTTCGTGGCACGTTTTTATTTAAGCTATTGTAAATTATGAGGCTATTTTACCAGTATTTTCTAAAAGAAGCAGTTCTTTCATTAAAGACAGAAATGTTGATTTTTAATTTTAAAAAATTACATTTATGATATAGTGGTAAAACTTTCGCATACTTTATAGGGCCTGCAAGTATTGTTATAAAAACAAAAAAAATAAAAAATAAAATTACCCAGTTTAATTATTTATTCCGTTAAATAAATAAAATCCAACTAAGAAATAAATTCATAATTTATGAAAAAATAAGAAAAAATATAGTAAAAACATTAATAAATAATAACACTTTCGTGATATTGTCTTAATACAGTATATGGCCATTGATTATTGGTCACTTGCGATTTTAGATATTTTACTAAATATCTAGAAAAATACATGAGCAATCATCTCGAAATTCTTAGAGTATAAATATAATAGTATACGTCATACATCTCCGTGAAGGTTTTTTACCGAAACTCCATAAGGGACCGTCAACAAATTAAAAAAGAATGAATATCTTTTGAATAACCCTGTCAAAACTAATGTAGCAAAAGCGCTCAAACTCTAGATTATGATTGAATGCCTTATTGTAATACACTGTGTTCATTTTTATGCAAATAGCATGCATACTCGCAGAGTAATTAAGGTTTTTATAAAAATGGTCCCAAATTTTTCCAAGTTTTTCCCTTATAATTTTCAGAGTTCTTAATATAAAATATTTTTTTTTTTTCAGAAAATATGACAAACAACATTGCACACAGTACCCTGTAATCAGAATTAAAAAATAATAAAAATTGTATGAAAAATGAGTAGGTTTACTAAATAATTTTTTACTGCGCATGCGTCAAAGATATCAAAATTTCATTTGCATATTATGTTAGCTAAATGTATAGAGCAACTTTTGTAAAAGTCTCAAAATCATAGCTTGAAAATTCTGAAAGTAATCGTCTATAGAAGAATGACAAAATCTGTTGTTTCCAAAATGAAGCAAAAAAATGAGGGATTTTATCCAAATGTAGTAGTACATCCCGTATTGTGTATTCTATATTGACACTAATCAATGAATATATGGATACAACCCCTCTTGTTTTTGCTTCATTTTCAGAATAACGGATTTTCAACTTATTCAATTGACGATTATTTTCAGAATTTTCAAGTTATGATTTTGTGACTTTCACAAAAGTTGCTCTATGCATTTAGCTAACATAATATGTAAACGAAATTTTGATATCGTTGACGCATGCGCAGTAAAAAATTATTTAGTAAACCAACTCATTTTGTATACAATTTTCATTATTTTTTAATTCTGATTACAGAGTACTATGTGCAATGTTGTTTGTCATATTTTCTGAAAAAAATATTATTTAATATTAAGAACTCTGAAAATTATAAGGAAAAAACTTGGAAGAATTTGGGACCATTTTTATAAAAACCTTAATTACTCTGCGAGTATGCATGCTATTTGCATAAAAATGAACAAGTCGTATTACAATAAGGCATTCAATCATAATCTAGAGTTTGAGCGCTTTTGCTACATTAGTTTTGACAGGGTTATTCAAAAGATATTCATTCTTTTTTAATTTGTTGACGGTCCTCTATGGAGTTTCGGTAAAAAATCTTCACGGAGATGTATGATGTATACTATTATATTTATACAGTATGAGTTTCGAGATGATTCCTCATGTATTTTTCTAGATATTTAACAAAATGTCTAAAATCGCAAGTGTCCAATAATCAATGGCCATATAGTGTAGATAACAAACAGAAAATAATAGAAACAATTTTAATAAGAATTATTTCAAAACTGTTACATTGTGATTCTTTCATAACATCCATTGTTGTTCCATAACTAAACGTGAAAGAAACTAGTTGGATGTGTCAATCCCAAAACTTTCTTCTATCTCATAAGTATATTTTAATATTTAAAAAAAACGTGGTGACCCCAAAGTTACCACCGTCGAATTTTCTCGAACATTTGACCTAGCCTAATGAGATTCTGGTATCCGAAAAGCCTAAAACGCAAAATTTAATTAATATTCTGAGAAAATGAGCTTAGTAGTGCCTCATGTTGGATAATTTATACTAAAACCTAATAAGCATCTATTTTTGTCAAGACCTAACATAATCTGAAATTTGATGGAATTTCGTCCATTAGTTCTTGAGATATAGTTATAACAAAAAAATTGCAAAACGTAGTACAGCAACACCATATCTTGGACAATTTATGTCAAAACGTAAAAAAGCGTCTAATTATGTTATGGTGTAAAAGAATCTGAAGTTTGATGAAATTCTGTGCATTAATTCTTGAGGTATAGCTAGTTAAAAAAAAAAAAAAAAAAAAAAAAAAAAGTGTAAAATATAGCACAGCAGAACCATTAGTTGAAGGATTTATAACAAAACGCAATCATCGTGTAATGTCATTTTGTAACAAAATCTGAAGTTTGATGAAATTCTGTGCGTTGGTTGTTGAGATATAGCTATCGGAAAAATCGTGCAAAATGCAGCATAGCTGCACCATTTGTTGCAAGGTTAATACCAAAATGTAATCAGCGTCTAATTATGTTATATATTCTAGTGTAACAGAATCTAAAATTTCATGAAATTCTCTGCATTAGTTCTTGAGATATAGCTATCGCAAAAATCGTGCAAAATGTAGAATAGTAGCGCCACTTATAGGGCAGTTCACACCAAAACCTTATCAGCGGCTATGTATCTCAAGGTATCGCGGAATCTGAAGTTTGGTGAAATTCTGTGCATTAGTTCTCGAGATATAGCTATCATGAAAATCATGAAAAACGTGGCATAGCAGCGCAACCTGCTGGCCAATTTACACCAAAACTTAATCAGCGTTTATGTATATCAAGGGGTCACAGAATCTGAAGTTTGGTGAAATTCTGTGCATTAGTTCTTGAGATATAGCAATCTTGAAAATCATGAAAAACGTAGTATAGCAGCGCCATCTGCAGGCCAATTTTCACCAAAAACCAATAAGCATTAATTCATATCAAGGTCTAACTGAATATAAAATTTTATTAAATTTCGAGCATTAGTTCTTGAGATAGAGTGCCCACAAATTTTTTGTCACATACAGACAGACAGACATACATACAGACAGACAGACGGACAGACTCACAGACAGACATTTTCTAAAAATAGTCAAAACGTGTTCAGGACCTTCTAAAACCGGAAGTCGAAAATTTTCATGAATCCAATACTTTCTTCTTGTAAAGATAGAAGAAAGTAAAAATTTCGTTCATTTTCCATATTTCATGTTATGTCCGTAATCTTGGAAACCGGGTGAATTTCGTCTGAATCTCATGTGCCCGTAGTCATCGAATTGCCATTTTGTAATGTTCTCGTCTTTATCTTCAAAATCCATGTCATCAGGCATGTCTTCACTTCAGGCCATGTCGAGCCAGGCTGCATTAATGGCGGCCGATTGGCAGAACTATTCCACTGAGCTTGACAATAATACGGAGAGTTAATTCCCTATTCTGATGCACTGAATCCAGCGGTCCGCACATGAATACAATGCCAAAGATTTTCCGACGAAAATCTTTGGCAAAACATAGCCTTTTTCCCATAGGATAGTATGGGGTAGATGTTTTCAAATTGAATTTTCTTTTTAAATGAAGACGAAATTGCTACAATTTTTACTGATATATATTCTTTTATTAAAAATCTATTGATTTTACTTAAATTCATTGCAATTTTTTAATTTGATATTAGTTAAAAAGAAAATTTTAGTTAAACTCAGCAAAAAATAATGAAACATGTTATTAGTCATAAAAATATCAAAAATGCATAGAAATAGCCAAAAATAATAAAAAGTTTGTGAAAAAGTTTAAAAAAATGCTTGTAATAGTAAGAAAAATGGAGGACTCGTTTCTTGCGCGCATTGAAAAGTGTGATGCGGTCCCGGCAGAAAGTGGGTCGGTGACAAGGCTTTTAACACTAGAATTACCGAGGCGGGTCATCTGTGACCCAAGACGTGGTTTTTCGCTCATATCATTGTTGCTTTTCAAAGTAAAACTTTGAAACTGATTGACTTTTCCTAAATATTTAATACAATGCCTTAGCATGAATTTACTTGAAATCGAACGAAAACTTTTTTGTATACACTTCTTTATACCTAGAATTACCAAGCTGGGTCATCGCTGACCCAAACAAAAAAAAAAAAAAATGCATTTTTCGTTTATTTCAACAGAAATTTTTACTCGAAACTTTTCAATAACATAAGAATAGTATAAGGATATGTTCACCCACTTCCTTTACAAAAAAGAGAGAAAGGAATGTGCTTGTGTACAAGTATGTGTGGAGGGAGGTGCATGATTACATATCTGTTATGCATTTGAAAATCAAATGTGAGTTTTATAGCTTGAAATTCGACAAAAATTTCTGTCGAATTTCAAGCTATATTTAGAATGTTGTACAAAGTTATTGTTTATGTTACACCTTGGAAAGTAACTAAAAAGAATATGTTTCCTCTCATAAACGACACAGGGAGAAAAAATTGTTTGTGGCATTCCAGTTACACCATTTATAGTGATGGCATTTGGCGTCACGACATAGGCTCTTCGAATGGGAAAATTTTAAAATTGTTAAGCAAATTGTCTTTAAATGATTTTAGTGACAAAATTTAATCAAGATGTCAAGATAGTCATCATGTGATAATCCAGGCAATCTTTTCCTGTATGTCAAAACAATTTTTTATAAAAATAACTATAGAATTTCATCATTAGAATCCCGTACAAATAGTAGTAACCTGAATGAAAATAGCCTAATAGTTGCTGTTGAGAAAGTCATGAAATATAAATAAATCATGAGTATTTTGAAGAAAATAAAAAAAATGAAATAATTTTTAAAAATGAGTAAAATACAAAATAAATCACTCTTCGAAGCGATTTGGAATATCGAACTATCGGATATATTAGGAACATCGAAGGTAGAGCAGTAGTGTTCAAAATGTGCAGTGTCACCTACGCAAAATCTTGTCATACAAGATTTAATGGTCAGAAATGTGTGGGCAGTTTTTAAAGATACAACTTATTCTAATATAAAAAGAAGAGTTTTCTTGCTAAAACTATAGATAAATACATTGAAAAAGAAAGTGAAGATATCCGTCCAAGGACCAGTACAGAAATTTCAAACAAACGAAAAATGTTGCCAAATAAAGCAACGCTAAGACAATGAGACTAATACTGTTTGTGGAATCTGTTTAAGACTTGTCTGCGCAGTATGTACAGAAAAAAAAGGCCATAGCATTTTGTGTGAATTGAATGTATGGTAAAATGTAAAAATGTAAAAAAAAAAATCACGGATATGTATTTATAATTAAATTTATTATGATTGAATACCTAATTAATCTGTAGAAGCATTATTACATAATTTAGATCTATAAATCATATGTATATATATTATTTAAAGAATGTATCAAAACCTCAAATCATTTATTCTAAAATTAGAAATAAAAAATTTCATTTGTGGTATCTGTTCTCAAAATTTCATATTATGTAGTAGCCTAGAAGCTAAATTGTATTTATTATTAATTAAAAAATCATTATATTCCTCGTGAATACTTATTGGGTGTCTTTATCTTCCATATAAAACAAGAATAGCGTCTTAGCCATGGGTCAGAGCTGACCCAGCCCGGTAGTTCTAGGTATACAAGAAACGCGGTAATTCTAGTGTTAAAATAATTCGAATTCTATTCTAAAAACCTTGGGTCGGTAAGTAGGCTCTCCGTATTATATATGGAGCTATTCGCGCCAATCTCTGTAAGGATCCACTTGAAGGAAAAGAAATGGACCAATGAAGAGTGGTCAGAACTAAAAGGGTGCGAAGAAATAACGCATGATGTTCCAGTATAAAATATCTATCCTGTATATATTATCCTGTGTAAAATATTCATTTATTTTTCCACAGATTTTGATGGTTAGCTTTTACTAATTTGTTGAATGGGTGTAAATTTGATTCAAGAATAATTGCTTTCATTTTCGTGGTACGTTTTTACTTGAGTTACTATAAATTATGAAGCTATTTTACCAGTATTTTCTAAAAGAAGAAGTTAACGCAAGAAATGTTGATTTTTAATTTTTTAAAAATTACATTTATGTTATAGTGGTAAAAGTTTTGCACACTAGGTCCTTGCAAGTATTGTTATAAAAACAAAAAATAAAAAATAAAATTGCTCTGTTTAATTATTTATTCCGTTAAATAAATAAAATCCAACTAAGAAATAAATTCATAATTTATGAAAAAATAAGAAAGAAAAATATAGTAAAAACATCCATAAATAACAACACTTTCGTAATATTGTCTTAAGAGATAACAAGCAGAAAATAATAGAAACAATTTTAATAAGAATTATTTCAAAACTGTAACATTGTGATTCTTTCATAATATCCATTATTCTTCCATAACTAAACATGAAAGTTCAATTTTCTAAAGCATTTTCGTTCATTTGCCATATTTCAAGTTATGTCCGTAGTCTTGGAAACTGGGTGAATTTCGTCCGAATCTCATGTGCCCATAGTCATCGAATTGCCGTTTGGCGATATTCTCGTCATCGTCTTCAAAATCCATGTCTTCAGGCACTCTACGAGCAAGATTTACGGGCCCTTCTAAAGATCGAGCCAAGCTGGAGGAATGGCGACCGATTGGCAGGACTATTCGTGCCAATCGCTGTAAGGATCCACTTGAAGGCAAAGAAATGGACCAATGGAGAGTGGTCAGAAATAAAAGGGTTGCCAAGAAATAACGCATGATGTTCCTGTACAAAGACGACATAAACAAAAATAAGTATTGTTTAACAAATTTGAAGAAAATAATCTTTAAGAAGCTACTTCAGCCAAGCGAAAAGACCCGTTCACTAATGTTAGTCCTATATCGCTGGATAGATTAGATCAATTTGTAGAAAAACCGTTTTTTATTTTTTCGATTTTTTTTTTCAATTTTTTTTAATAAAAAAATTTTTTTTGAACCGGTTACGAAAGTGAAAGCATCTTTATAAAATAAAAATCTGCAATCAAAATTAAACAGGTAAAGGACGACCCGCATACAGATCAATCTCAGTTATCCAATGAAAAAAAAAATGATTGAAAAATATTGGAATGCAACAAAGATATCTTTATAAATTTCTTCCATAGGATTACCATAAGCAAACAGGTCTTTTCAATTGACTGAAGTAACTAAAGTTTCTTTTATTTCTCTCAGGAAAATGGTATGGCATATTTTACTCTGATAATAATTAGATGAAATGCACTCGCATAATAGAGAAAATGATGCATCCTATACTTTAATAATTAAAATTTTGAGCACTAAACAATCTTATAATAATGAAAGGAAATACATTTGATGATTTAACGTAGATGATTTATCGATTCATATTATTTTTCAATGCTTAAGTTTCTATACAATTCCACTGACATTTGACAAAAATATAGAAACACTTAGAGAAGAGATGGTTCAATGTGTTACGATTAAAAATGATCATACCAGATATCTGGGTATTTAATTTACCTTTAGCGGATTAAATAAAACAGTAGGCAATACAGATTTAAGTTCTGGCAAGGATTCATGAGAATATTTATGCCTAATAAATCCGAGAAAATTAATTAAAAACTAATAGTTATTGCTCTGTGTCCTTTAAAGGAAACACCTTGCTTATTAATTCCTAAAGGGCTGTGCATATGTATCGTTATTATTTTAGGGGGAGGGGGGAGGCGTGTGTGTGTGGCACGTAAGATATCTCTATAGGTAGAGGGGGGGGGTGTCTTTTGTCATCGATAACATTTTTGATTCAATCATTTTTGTTGTTGTTGTTGTTGTTTTTGTATCGTGGTTTTTGGTTCAAAATAGTAAGTCATATTTTTTTAGTCTTATCTATTTTTATGAAAATGCAAAGTTTTTATTAAAATCACTAAATCATTGCAATTTTTTTTTTCATTCTGAACTATAGAATACCCCTACGTTTGACATTGCTATTCTTTTCATATGTGTATGTATATACAATCACGGTTCGAGAAACCATATGTGAAGTATATTTGAAATGAAGCTTGTGTTTACCAGTTGAAGACGACACCATTAAAAACACACTTCGTTTTTCACAAATCAATATTTATTAATCGGACATTACGTCCTGCACTCTCAGGTGCCGAACAAACTCTCATGACACAACCGACCGACGGAAAGAAAAAACAAACAATTACTTGCGCGCCCACCTGGCGCCGTTTTACCGTTTTACACAGAGGAGCGAATACACCTATAAATAAAGCAGAAAGAGAAAAAATGTTGTTCAAATGTTTTGTTGAATTTATATCTTCGTCCCACCCCACTACCGTTCGGGACAACTGCAACAAGATTTTATAACTGTTGAATGCATTAAGTAACAAAAAGCTATTATAAAAGGCTTTTAAATAGTAACTATTTCTTTTAAGTATTATGTTACTTCTCTTCATTTCAATCATTAAAACGCACGGAAAATAAATGTAACCAGATTTGTATATCACTCTAAATAAAAGAGAAAAAAAAAAATTGTAATTTAACAAATTACAACAACTATTTGAAAAATGATATTTTCAAAGACTAAAATTTTAAAAACTTTTAAATAAACTCTGTATTTAAATTAATAATAATAATAAACATAATTTTTGTGATGATCATAATGAGTCATATATTACGTACGCCATGCATTAAACATTAATATTCCAAAACCAATGATAAAAAAAACAGTAGTTTATAGATAGACAACTGTAACTTTTTAAAATGTGCATTTTTATTTAATGGAGTTAATTAGACTGACTTCTGAATGCCTCATATTAAGTACGACATGGATTAAACATATCACGAACAAATTTTAAATGAAATTTCAGTTTTACAATTTTCGGAACTGCAAATTTTTAAACTTCCAATTATCGCATGTTTTATATTTTTACACCGTTGCGTAGAGAAAAAAAAATGCACTTTTTAATGAAATTTGTTTGAAATCTTTATCACAACTTGTTTTCAAATTATTAAATTTTTATTACTAGTTTTTTCATCTGTTTCAAAATACACATTTTAATATGTAATTTGATAATAAGTCTAAATGTATAAAAAAAAATTAACTGATAACTCTTGAAATACACACTTGAATGTGTAAATTGAATGTGTACATGTTTCTGTATAATATTTTTACAAATATATCGATATAATATTCTGTTTTCCACACATTTTTGTGTATTAGGGAAAACACACAATGTTGTGTAATATGCAAAATCACATATTTTTGTGCAATATACAAAATATACAGGTTCGTGTAACATGCTGTTCATACACATATGTCTGCGTAATATGCCAGACACATGTTTTTGTGTAGTAATTAAAATACACAGATTTTTGTGTATATAATTTTATTTAATACTTTGGAGTGTAAAATGTGAATTAAGTGTTTTTATCACGACAAAACAAAATTCCATGGGGTACAAACTCGTATGCTTGATGAGTTCTTTCTTTCTAACAGATTTATAGTCTGAAAATAACCAAAAATCACTGTACACTCAAAATGATTTTTTAAAAAAATAAAAATTAATTTTTTTTTTTAATTTAACAAATTACAACGACTATTTGGAAAATGATATTTTCAAAGACTCAAATTTTAAAGACATATAAATAAATTCTATCTTTAAATTAATAATAATAATAAACATAATTTTTAGGATGATCATAACGAGTCATATAATACATGCGCCATGCATTAAACGTTAATATTCCTCTATCAATGATTAAAAAAAAAAAAAAAAAAAAAAAAAAAACAGTAGGTTAAACGTAGACAACCTTAACTGTTTAAAATGTGAATTTTTATTTAATGGAATTGATCAGACTGACTTCTGAACGCCTCATGTTAAGTACGACATGGATTAAACATTAGTATTTCTGGACCCATCACAAACAAATTTTTAACTAGGACTTCCCTCAGAGGGATTAGTCTGAGCGATATTGCTGATAATACACATTTAATAAGTAAAGAAATGAGATGTTACCTTTAAATGGTCATTCATTGTGATAAAATATAATGATGAAAATAAGCATATGAATCGTAGAACTACAAAATCTTGTTGCATATACTATTTTTATAAAAGAAAAGCAAACCATGCATGGATATAAAATTGGAAATATGCAAAATGTTAAAAGTAATACAGAAAATAAAACACCAAATTTTCCTATATTGGAAATATAGCTTTTTGAAATGATGTCATGAGCATAAACAGAAGCTTCGCACCGATTTGAGAAACTATAAATAACATAAACTATTATGTTTGAAGAGAAATGGAGTGTATTTTATATGGTGTGAAATCCGTCCGAATAGTTTATAATGTTGAATATCTGTTTTCCACGGATGCAATGAGGTTATCGATAAGAGTTAAGGAATCCTTTTTTAAAAATTTGTCCTAAACGAGCACTTACATCTTATAAGTTATTGTGATGCCAAAGTTATAGTTTCTGACCCCAACAGTATCCTAGAAATTGCAATATTCTCAATAAATTGGGTTTAAAACTTTTTCTAGAAAAAAAGTGTTTAATATGTGAAATTAAATTGTTGAATGTTTTAGAAATCGTTCATAACGAGAATATTATATCTTAAAAGTCATATCAACATCAAAGAATTCTCAATTTTAGAACTTTTTTTGCTCGTGCATTGATGGTGATTATTGTTCCTACGCAAAATATAGTATATTTTACAGCAAAGATGGTTACCAACATTTTTTGCCCGCATTATTTTTTAAATCGGCTAGATACTCCCAATGCTAACGAAAAACACACAAACGTTAATGCTTTATAGCATAGAAATACAGAATCAAAAGCTATTTATCTCCTATTATATACACGACATAAATTATCTAATTAGTGCTAGCAAATGAATTTTTAAATATACATAGATCAATATAATGCTTCATTTTCCTTTTATTAGTATTTCTTAGTATTCATTTTTCATTTATTTGTATTATTCAGTAAAAAACTCACTTTCTTAAGCCCGAATTACGTCAAACTTTTTATAAAAGCGTCTAAGTCCATATAACAGCGAAGTATTGTGAAGAGCATTAAATACAAGGTAGTAAGACACTTAGCGGAACGCAGGTAATAAATCGCCAAATATTGTCCTTTTCGCCCTCTCTCGAAATGCATTTTTTTTTCGTATATTTAAAAAACACGATTTTGAGTCATCTTATTTAAAATTCAAATAAATAAATGAGAGGAAGCAATAATAGCATAAGTCAAAACCAAGGCCCCCTTATCATAATCAGGCCTCGCATTCAGGAGAAAATCTATTGTTGAAATTGTCTCTATAGCTGCCAACATATTAACTGATTTTGTCTCGTATGTAGCGCCATCTGGTGCGTACTACTAGTCATCAAGGCCATTTTCATAATAATAGACTTGGCAATCGCTAAGTTTTCGTGGCCCCAGTAAACTTGGTCAGAAACCTCGTGATTTTTCCCGTTGTTAGCGCCCTCTGTTGTAGTAACAAATGTATAAATTTTATAATTTGTTTTCCACCCGGGCCTTGTTTTCTATATATGCTTTTCCATTTTCTTTTCGATATGCTGTAAGCTTGTATTTTTCAAATGAGATTTGTTATTTTTCCAATTTTCGAAAGTTCGACAGTTTTTTGTTATTATTATTTTTTTGGCATAAAATGTACTTATTTTACTGTAATTATTTATGAAAAATGGTTAACTGTTGCGTACCGCTGTGTAAATCTCACAAAAATCGTAATCAGGGGGAAAAAATATCTTTCCATAAATTTCCGAGTGATGCTAAACTGCGAAACAAATGGATAACATCAATATCCCGAAATGGTAATTATTTTAATACATATTATCTCCCTCTCATTAAAATTTCATATTATAAATAAATTATTTTATAACTTTTTCAGCTTCATATTAGAGGGTAGATGTGCCAGTAATGGGCCGCCTCATAGTTTTTGGTTTATAAAAAAATAATAAGTAATAGTTAAGCTTTTATTGTTTTTTCTTAACTCTTCCTTGCAAGCTTTATAATCTGGATTTTTTTTTTTTTTTTTTTTTTTTTACACTTTTCATCAAAGCAATTAGGAGGCACAAAATAAAGTTTCACTGTTTTTTATGCAAAATCTTAATGAACAGAGCTGACTTTACTTATTTAATCTTCTTTATTTTCTAGTAAAAATTGAATGTTTTTGTTTGGACAGTAATATAAAACTATGAACTTCATGTAGGGGAGAGGGGGTTTAGTGTGGACAAGGGGTTAGAGTAGACATTCAAAATAACAATTTAAATAATGAAGAAAAAATTTCTAAAAAATTTATACAAACTGACAACAATGTACTCCATACTAAGCAAAAAATTTAGTTGCAAAGGGTTAAAAAGTTTTTGAATAGTTGCAAGAATTTTAATTTCATACATGAAAAGTAAAAATAAGATTTCTTTTTCATTTTTGCAGCACAAAGAATTTAAATTTTAAATTCAATAAACAAGTTGCTATAAGACAAGTGTGACTTGTCTTCTTTATTTCTATAACCTTCATTAAGATATTAAATTGGTTAAATGAGTATAATTGAAGAATAAGGGTGAAATGTAGTTTACTCTCCTTCGCCAAGGCGACTTTTTTTTATAGCGATAAATGTTTCGATATGGCAACCCTGCATTTTAATTTTCTCCTCTCGGATCTTCAATATGGCAACCCTAAGGATGTACCCATTTACGAGATGTACTAAAATATGCATTTTGTAAAAAATATGGTGAAAAAAAAGCTATTATACATTAACAGGGCCATACAAAAGAATTCCATTACATAATGATCAATGGGGGAATTGTGTGCGACATATTATAGTTATATTAGACCATTTCCTATATGATAAAACTGATATATATATATAGCTGAGGCTTAGTATAAATTACACGAAACATGCATAATATGAAGTACATAGCATTTACAGGGACACACAAAAGATTTCAAATAGTATATTCTTTTCGAAGTACTGTACATGTATTCTATGATGGCTGATGGATGGATGAAATGCATTTTAATTTTGATATGTGCGTTTAAGTTTCACTAAATCTATGCATATTATATGGTGTGTATAAATATTATAGTTGATATACAGGGCTACCTAAAATAGGTTGCAAACGTTACTGAATATGAACTTAAATCACCTAAAGTTAGTTTTTACATAAGTTATGCATTTTTAAGCTGAACTGCATTCACTTTACTAAGAAATGTTTGTAGAATATAGATAAAACGATATACAGGGCCACGCAAAGAATTGAATACATGGACGCCTATGAATGATAATTTCTGATAATGTGATTTTGTAGTTTTAAGAACGTTTTAGTTTACAATAAATTTTAGCCTAATGCTGTTGTGTAATAAAGGTACAAGATAAACTACAGGGTCGAACAAAAGGATTCAAGTATAGTATAAATTTCTGAAAGAAAAATTTCAAACTGCTAGACATTTTCTGATTAAACTAAATTGTATCATTATCTAGTATATAGTATATCAACCAACAGATCAAATACAGAGTTGTTCAACAGTGTTGGAATATATATTTGGCTATATACAGTAACTTTATTGCCCTAAATGATGATTTTTTGTTAAGGATTTCATGAAGTTTTAGAAAGTGCTTCATAATCTATTCTTAACACATGATTTTTCTTACTTGTTATTTTCTTTTTAACACTTTCCAATAAAGTTGAAAAGTGTTAATGCTTTCGGTTTGTGTGGCCGTCAGTCCGCGTTCTAACTCTTGTAAATATACTGGGATTGCCATAAAATTTTTGTATGGTATTGACATTTATCCTAACACGAACCCTATTGAAAATGACGTTTTTTTTTAATGATTAGTTTATTTACAGGGATAGTCAAAAGTTTCCCATTACATTACGGCCTATGGGGGGAAAAACCGTTTTAAATGAATCTTAAAGCCCTTACACCCTGTCAAACCTGCTAAGCTAAACCTGAGAAGTTTTGAAATTCTCTAGCTCTATATAAGTAATTTTTTTTTCCTTGTAAAAAGAAACGAAAGAAAAAAGCATTTTAGAACCAATTAAATTTTGAAATGAATAAATTTTAGGTTTCTAAAAAAAATGTAAGCTAATTCACAGTGAATGAAACTTCTAAATTGAATACAGGCAAAACGTTATTCGGTTTGATATTTTTTCCATGTTCATAGGCTTTTAGATATCAAAATATATTAATTGTTACTCAGTTAACTTTTGAAAACAGGAAAAACTTCTAAAGTTTTTGAGCTTTGAATCTGACTACATAGAAATATGTTGATGGAATTAGATAGCTTGTCTTTCTCTATTTTTATAGTTTTTGTTATATTTGTTTTATTCTTTATTTTTTTTAATAGATCCTGTTACAAATGAGATGCGGATGCCAAGCGAATGGTCTAAAGTTTGTAGCTTACATTTTGAAGACATTTGTTTTAACCCAACTTTAAAGAAAAGAAGACTTAACTATGGTAGCGTTCCCAGTATCTTCCCCAACTATCCCAGACACACAACTATAAATGTTTCTATTAAGCGCACTTTTAGTGGAATGTTCAAACAAAGAAATGCTGATACTAAATTATCGAATCCTAATTCTTTTAATTCTAATTCATCATTAGTACCGAATACTCATTTCACCGATGAAAGAAATGTACCAAAAGAGAATTTAGAAGTACTTTCTACAGCAGCTGCAACAATTTCTCAATTAAAACCCAACACATCTGCAATAGTAACCACTAAGAAAATATATAGAGATATGAAACGAAAACTCGCTATAGCCCAAAAAAAAATTACGCGTTTACAATCAAAAGTAGCAAATCTGAAAAAAGAGAGCAAGGAAAATTATGAGAAATATAAGTATTATAAAAAGCTTGCAGATGAAAATGGCCTGACTAATTTAGAAGAAGGCATAAAGAACAAAGACCGAAAAGCTTTATTTTTAAAAGATCAATTAGCAGCATATAAAAAAAGCGAATTATATGGTCTGACACAAAGATCCGCTATGCCATACTTTTAAGTCAGAAATCTCCGGGGGCTTACAAAATGTTGCGAAAAATGAACGTTTTGTCGTTACCTGCTTTATCCACCCTTAAAAGATATATAGGGACATGCCACAAGGAAAGTATGCTGTCATTAATAAAACAACGATTAGTATCAGAATTCAAAAATTTAAATGAAAAGGAAATATTTGGTTCTCTTCTCTTAGATGAAATGAAAATTAAACCGAAATTGCGATTTGTCTCATTTTCAGAGAGCATAATTGGAGCTGTTAGTAACCATCAACCAGGTGATAATGTAAATATTGAAAAAAATTGGCCACTCATTTACTTGGATTTGTCTTTTCTGGATTGACATCCCATTATAGCATTCCTGTTGGTTATTACTTTACGAATGGTTTAAATGGTGAAGACCTACATAAAATTACATTAAGTATAATAAAAGATATCGAAGAAATTGGATTTATTATTGTCAGAATAGCTGCGGACAATTATCAAACAAATATTTCTATGTTTCAATATTTTTGTTATTACGACCAAAAACCACCAGTATTTAAATTAACTAAAATTGAACCTGAAGTCAGACATCCTCTCGATAGTAACAGAAAGCTATTCTTATCATATGATTTTTGTCATATTTTAAAAAATGTCCGTAACCAATTCATTTCCAAACAAAAAGCTCTAAAAAAAGATGGAGAATCAATCAATAGTTACCCTTTGGAACAAATTTGGAAATTACAAAAAGATTGGACAATAAAGCCAGTACGCCACTTAAATGAAAAACATTTAAAGCCTACAAATATGCAAAAAATGAACGTAAAACTAGCTGTACAACTCTTTTCAACGGATGTTATAGCTGTACTGAAATATTTGCAAAAGTATGGGCTAATGTATGGCATAAAGGGATTTGAGAATTGCAATAAAACTATTGAATTTATGGAATATTTCAATAAGTGGTTCACAATCCATAATGTGAAAAACACTTTTGCAACTTTCCACAAAAACAATCCTTTAATGGCAGCTTTCTTTTCAATTGAAGGCGACCGTCTACAGTGGCTTGAGAATGATTTCTTAAATTATCTTCAATCCTGGAAAGCAAGTGCGGAGACTCCTCTTAATTTTCTTACTGAGAGAACATACAATGCTATTGTAATTACAACAAAAGCTACCATTTTGTCCATTAAATATTTATTAAATGCGGGATTTAATTACGTATTGACAAGAAGGTTTTCGACTGATGATATTGAATCTTTATTTAGTTCCATAAGACAGCTGAATGGAGCGAATGATCAAACAGATGCTGAGAATTGCATTAAATCATTGCAAAAAATACTCATTACTGGGAAAATAATATCATCCGAGTATGCTTCTGTTAAAAATAATTATTTGGACGAAGATAAGGAACTAATAAAGCAAACCAAAATAGAAAAATGTGTAGAAAATAATAAAACACTTGACCTACAGAATATTTTGCAGTCAGATCTGGTACAGATTGAAAATTTTTTTTTTTACGACAGTTAGAGGGTTAAAATCTGCATCTTTAGCGTTATTGGGAGGTTATCTTGTTAGAACAGTTATGGATTCCAACGTTATCGATTGCCTTTCATGTAAAAAGATTTTAATCACCCCACAAACTGAATGTCCTGTATTAGGAATTATTAAAAATCTCGACAATGGTAAATACTGTTACCCAAAGCCTTTGTTTGTGGGATTTTTAATCATTCTGGAAAAAGCATTAGAGAAAGTAATTCCATACATTATCAGCAATGCCCAAACACTCACAACTCTAGTGAATTTGTTTTTGCCGCACATGGCAAAAAATAAAATGTTTTACTGTATAAAAAGTTCCGAAGAACATGCTACAAAAATAAGCCGCATACTTTTGATCAAATTCATCAAACCTTATCTCAGTAATTATTGCCAAACAAAAACTGATGCATTGCCTTCAAAACCTATACCTTATAAACCACACGATTTATCAAGAAAATACAGAAAACTACAATAGCATGAACACAAATGTCTCAGTACCTATAACAACAGTAAAATCATATTGTTTTTTCTTAATTTTAATAAAGTTTATCCTGTCATTATGCCTTTGTGGTATTTTGTTTTACTTTTATACAAGAATAGGTTTTATATACGAATTAATAAATTTGTAGTGATAGAGATTTGAAAATTCAACACCATTTTATTAAATTTTGCGCATTAAATGATAAGTATATACTCATTTTTTATTACTCTTTTAGCAATTCTCAAGAATTAAAGTTCATTATATGGGATTCTTTTGAGAAGTTGTGTATATGACATATAGATTTTTAAATTAAACTTAATTTAAACCTCAAATTTAAATTAAGCTTATAATATGTGGCTCTGTAAAAGGATACGAGTATTACATGAACCTTTTATTGTAGGGAAGGTATTGTGAATCCCAATAATACATATCAATTTCATTATGCTATAAATATAATATCTATTAAAATGTACTAAAAGTATCACTGTCTATAGCAACAATTGTATATAATTTCATTTAGACCGGGAAGCAGGAGCATAGACAATCACCTTATCGAGGTCATGGATGAAAATCTAGGACTAGTTAAATCTTGATTAGCATATTAACACGCAATCGGTCTGCCAAGGAAAATCTGTGTAGAAAATAAAAAACCCAATTTTAGCAGATGACTCATAAGTTTACGATTTTTTTCCTACTCCCAAACTTCCATGATTTTATACTTTTGGGTGCAGGAAAGCACAATGGTAAACTTATGAGTTAACCACTAAAATAGGGTTTTAGGTGTTTTCACCGAGGTATAATTTGGCAGACCGATTGCGTCTTAATATGGGAACCGAGATTTAACTAATCCTATATTTTCATCTGTGAACTCGATGAGATGATTGTCTGTGCTGCCACCTCCCGGTCTGGTTGTGCGTGTACATTCTTCTACCTGACTAATAAACGCTACGCTCAATATTTTCGATTAAAAACATGTTCTCATACCTAAAATTTAAAGTATTCCCCGTTCTTATATTTTAATTCTTTTTAGTCTCCCTGTATAGTTAGCTGTATGTATAAACCGGATAAAAATCATAAACATTAAAAAAATGAAAGTTATAAAAAATTTATAAATCACTTAAACTAAACACATCTCAAAGTTTATCCTCAAAAATAAATTCTTTTTGTGCTACGCTTGTGGTGTAAATCTTTATTTGGCGCTTCTTTCTTAATTAAACTTACAGCCAATTGGCTCATTAAGCAAGTATAATTGGCGCTAAACTAATTTCATTTTTTAACCGTATACTTAATATCGCATTGTTCTAGAATAATGCTTATTTGCAGATAACTTTAAATGCGAAACCGGAACATATTACAGAAAAATAGCCAATACTGCATTATATAATATTAAATCGATACTTTTTCAAAGTACCTTTCTCAAATAGAGAAAATGGTCTTGGCGAGAAAAGGAAATTCGGCAACATATTTTCTGGAATCCTATTTTCTGTTCTCATAGAGAAGAAATGTTTTGCAATAGTTATACAATATATTTCATATAAAAAAGCCAATTTTCTATTTTTATGCAAAAACATAAGTAAATTGTACATAAAAACAAGAATAATATTCATAAAAATTCTTAAAAGACAAACGAAACATTTTACAAGTTTGTTTTCGTTACTGTTTACATCATTTGGCAATAAATCATACTTTCTGAAGCCGAAAATTACGCTAAGCTATATATATATATAACGCCCATGACTCTACATTAATAAAGTACCATTAATTCTTACATTTAATTCTTCATTTTCAGTGTATTTTTTACGTATATATTTTAGTGGAATTTGAAAAATATTTTTTATAATATTGTGAATAATATAGTTTGATTTTTCCTATGCAATTAGAATATTACTAGTAATATGCACCAGCTGGCGATACTTAAGGTATAAAGTAGGTTTATGAGTTCGCAACTATCCGGACATTTTCTCCCATACACTTTTTTCTGATTGTAAGGCCTATTAATATGATAAAGTGGCCTTGCTGAACAATATATTTGAGCGACAGAGGGCGCTAACAACGTGAATTTTGATCACATGTACTGCAGACAAAGGAAACTTAGGGAATGACAAGCCTTGTTATTATGATAAGTTAGCCTTGGTCAAAACATTCATAAGTCAACATCAAGGAATTGTATCGTAGTTACACATGTGGAAAAAAGCTGCTTTCAGCCAAAAAACGTTGTCTTCACTAAATTTGAATCCGATTAAAAAAAGTACCGTGATTAATTAAAATGTTATAGGCAGAGCTGCCAAGTCTCCGGCATTTTGGGTACCGGTATTTTAATACAGAAAATGTTTTATTAAATTGGAACATTCTGCGGATTAAAAAAATAACTTTTCCTATAAGAAAATTCTGCTATGCAATAAGCGAGGGTTTGGCATCTCTATATAGGAATATTTCGTAATCTACTTTTTAACCTTAAAAAAAGCAACGACCATTTTTCGGGTACAAAAAGTATTGCTAATTGTTCCATTTTGCATACAAGGTACTGATTGTAATATTGATACATCTATTTATTTATTTATTTTAACAAAATTCTTTGTATTTAGAAGAATTTTTATTTAAATAGGAAATCCAGATGTCGCTGTTAATAAAGAAGAAAGTTACGAAAAAGGGTACAAAACGAGTAGACACATACTATCAAATATGGAAAAACGACGAATCCCAAAAAGACGTCGTATGAAATATCTTTTAAAGCAAAAAAACGAGGTCTGATCATCGAGCCTACTGATTACAAAATGTGCATTACATTAAAAAAAAAAAAAAAAAAAAAAAAAAAAAAAAAAAAAAAAAAATGCTGCAAATATTGATTATTTTTTCTTATGTGCAGTTTTGGCTTCGAAAGGTGCACTATGTTGCAAAAAGATATAAGCGCCTATGAAAACACACCTGGTAAACTTTCATGCTCAGTTTTACAAATAAATATGGCACATATATGCCCTATATACACCGAGGTACCTAATTGGTGCCAAAATGATGTTTAGTTGCCTAACATGCTGGTTATCATATAAATGTTATAATAAATTGTTTGTTTTAAAAATATTATCATTTATTGATTGTTATATCTTTTTTAATAACAGGAAATGTTTCATTTATTCCTTTTTTTTTCATTTTGAAATAAATAAATAACGTGTTGTTATAGCATGCTATATGCATCTGGTAATCAAAACGATGTTTTCGCCTAATTGGCATAAACAATCTCGCCAAACCCGGTGCTTATATCTCTAGTATATTATCTCAAGTATTTTATTTATGTATACTATAATTGTTTTTACATACCACTTACTTCTTCTGGTATATAGAAATAGGTAAGTGGCTCCTTTATGCAGTATAAATTGTATAAAACTTTAAAAAATAGCCCCGTTGCCCCTTTTTGGATCAAATTTTTAAAAAATCAATGTCTAATTCCAGTATTGCTCCCAGGTATGCATACATACTCCATATTTCAAAGTTGTATGCCAACAGGAAACGGATGAAAAATGGGAAAAAATGCCACATATGCACCAGGGAACATAATTGGCGACAAAACGGCATTATTTTACCTGAGATGGTAACCCGGCTTTATTTATTTATTATTTGTTTATTTACTCATAAAATGTTTATTTACTTTCACTTCCTTCTTTTAATTATATAAAATATTTCTTTTTATAGTTATTAATTATTATTATTATTTTATTTACTGTAAGTTCTTTTTGAAAATAGAAAATAATTTAAAAATGTGTATGTAAGCGTTATTTGAAAAGGGAGTTTTCGCCAAATAGGCTTTGAAAAAAATCGCGCCAAATCTGATGCGCTTGTGGTATCCGTGCCGAAAAATTAGTGACCAGAATGGACTTCCATACACAAACAAAATATCCTTCTATAGTAAAAAAAAAACTAGCCTTAAAAGGAATGACTCCTGGAATGATGCTGATGTGGAAGATTTCCGGAACTAACGAATCCGGGTTGTCCACTCCTTCCATGAGTCGAATAGACCAATCAGGAAAGGGCTCCGTCTATGCATCGCCGACGGGTTACCATAAAGAGAGGAAAGGTTACCATCGCCAACAATCGCCAAGTTTGTCGCCAACTTGGCGATATATCGCCAAATTTGGCGACCAAAATTAGTTGTCAAAAGTGACGCCAACTTGGCGATAACTGTAATATTTCGCCAAATTTTTAATTTCTTTACAACACCAGTCGTTTGATACATCATTTGAGAGGTTTGCAACTGCTTATTCATATAATGGATGTCTTGTGTGTTATCCCCCATTCTGCTCCCCAGGGGGGACACATTTTTAATTTCTTTACAACAGCAGTCGTGTTACACAAGATTTGAAAGGTCTGCAACTGCTTATTCATATTATGGATGTCTTGTGTGTCACCCCCACACTCTGCTCTGCCCAGGGGGAGGGTCACATTTTTAATTTCTTTACAACACCAGTTGTGTGACACATCATTTGAAAGGTCTGCAACTGCTTATTCATATTATGGATGTGTTGTGTGTCATCCCCCACTCTGCCCCCCAGGGGGCACATTTTTAATTTCTTTACAACACCAATTGTGTGACACATCATTTGAAAGGTCTGCAACTGCTTATTCATACCATGGGGTATTGGCGAGCGCAGCAAGCAGGGGGGTAGCCAATAATTTGGAATCGCGAAGCGATTACGCGGGGGGTTGGCGAGCATAGCGAGCAGGGGGGCGGGGCCCCCCTAGTAAGTTAAAAGAAAACATGCAATGAAAATAAATATAAAGGGAAAATGATGTCATAAAAGAAACTTTTCATTTAAAAACGTAATTGTTTCTAATTTTCACACGCGAAATATGTAAAACATTCTTTTAGCGATCAAAAAGTGCTGTTAAGAGATTATCACAAAATCTCAAAATCAAAGTTTTTATGAAATTTTTTAATATAAAAAAATAACAGTTTTATTTTTCTGCATGATTAAATTTTAAAATGTTTTATTGCATTCAATATTTCTGAGTGCGAAAATGATTACTATTTACTCCATGTACTGATTCGGTTATCTACGAAATTGTCCAGCCGGTGAAAATCACGCTCACCAAATTTCTGTGACGTATGCACATAAATTGTGCTTTTTTATCAGTTTTTTAAATGTAACTTTTAAACTATTTGGAATTAATTTTTAAAAGTAGGTGCGTTCACCAGATTACCTTCATAGGTACCTATTGGTACAAACAGAATCAAAATCCGACAAGTACTTTTTGAGATTTATTTGACGAAAGAATTTTTTTGAATTTTAATATCGTTACGTATCTCTGAGTATAAAGACTTCGCATCGCTCAGACAATAAAATTTCAGTTTTACAATTTTCGGAACTGCAAATTTTTCAACTTCAAAATATCGCATATTTTAAATTTTTACACCGTTGCGTAGAGAAAAAAAATGCACTTTTTAATGAAATTTGTTTGAAATCTCTATCACAATTTGTTGTTAAATTATTATTTTTAAAAAAAGTTTTAATTACTTTTTTTGTCATCGTGGAAACAGAAGTATTCCATTTTTGGTCATTAAGCATGGACCACTCAGAAAACGTATAAAATAAAAAACAGAAGTATTCCATTTTTGGATATTAAACTTGGACCTATCAGGAAACGAATAAAATAAATCATCTTTATTGCGGAACTCAACTAATAAAAAGATTCAGATATGCTTTAGATTTCCCGATTCTCTACCGAGAATAATAACTATTTTTTCCAAATAGTTAAAAAAAAAAAAAAAATAACAATTGCACCTGCTTCTGTAATTGGATTTTTCTTTTTCGGCCTATGTTAACACTATTTCTACTGATATCTAATGACATCTATTTAAAGTTTTTTTTTTTTTTTTTTTTTTTTACTTGTAGCTTTTGAATATAATAAAAAGCCTTCAATGTATTAAAAATTATTTTTAAATTTTTAATCTAAAAATCACAGACGAAAAACCATAAATCGAAATCTGTTAAAAGTTTTTTGTCATCGGTAGAAATCGAACTAAGAAAACTACAGCATGTAAAAATATAAAAACTTGTGCTTTTATAGGGAAATATATTATAAGCATGCTGAAACAGACAATGTTTAAATCGAATAATTATTTAAATTGCTATCTAATGTTTAAATTCCAAATATTTACTCGCATGTTAAATATATGTGATCCTAAGCATGAAAATAATTTAAAACACAAAAACAATAAATTATTTTTTTCACATTTGCAATAAGAGGGAAATTACGCACTTCTTATCCATAGTGTCAATTTTCAAATACTAAATTGTGACATAAACAAACTTACCGTTGTAAAAAAAAAAAAAAAAAAAAAAAAAAAATCTGTTTTGGGTTATCTCCAACTGTTTTTATTTTATAAAATTCATTTTAGCAAGAACGATCTGAAATGACCAAGAAAACTTTGATATGAAAGATTAACTCAGTATCGTCATACGTGAGAATTCTTAGAACAAAATCGCTAGGTTGAAAGATAGCAGCAATAAATAAGACCACTTGTTAAATACTACCGCTGTATAAGTAATTTTAACTGTTGTATATGTTTTAGATATGCTACACGGTGATACAAAGATTTAACTCATTTTATATCAAAGTTTGACTTCAGCAAAATGCATACTTAAAAACTAAATTTTGTTTATTAAAAAGTAACTTTAATAACTTATTGAAAAAATTACATTTTTATTTATCAAATTTTACATTAAAAAATAATAAAATAATAACTCTTGCTATCTATGATTATTACTTTTTAAAACAAAGGTCATTTATTGTTCATGCCACAGCTGCTCCATTTCAGGTCTAATCTGAAATTTTTTGTACGATTTCTCGAGAATCTATATCAGTTCCTGGGCCAGTATCACTCTGATATCATCATAAACTAACACAACCGGATTTAAGAGAATACTTGGTTTTTAAACTAAATGAGGTAGAACCCGTCGAACTTCGACAAAAGAAAATGTTTAAGGAGGAACTGTTTCATTGATTTATAATAAATCTACAAAATTAGTTACAGTAAAAAATGCATTTTATATTGGTCAGTCTAATTCTCAAACAAATTTTATTTTAAGCTAAAATTAACAAAATACTGTAAAACTCAACTATCCAAATTATTAAACGAAATAAATGGAAATTCACCGAATTTTATAACAGACGACATTTTTGAAATAATATACGCATTTTATTTTCTATATATACATATGTATTTTTTTTTTTTTTTTTAAGAGAAAATGGAGTGATTCTGTTGCCACAATTACGTAATTGGTATTAAAAATTATGAAAAAAATTAATATCTCAAAAATAAATTGAGATACAGCTTTAAAACAAATTGCATTTAAAAGTACATTTTTTTCTCCATACGGCGGAGTAAAAATTTAAAATGTACGATTTTTAGAAGTGTAAAATTTGCAGTAGTGAAAATTGCAAAACCGAAATTGCATGGGAAAGCATTGCCATTAGCAAAATGACATGTGTGTTACACACAGATACGTTTGGCCTTTATAATATAGATAGATACTTGGTTTTTAAATTAAATGTGGTAAAAAATTTTCCGGGTAATAATCTGTTAGAAATTAAATAATCGTACTTATTTTTATCTGACACAGTTAAAAATAAAGTAGGAATCCTACTAATCACTTTTTTATGTGAAGTATAAAATTTCAGACCATAAAAACAAAATAGAACCACACATTGGTATCGGTATATTATTATTAATATTTTATTTACGAGATTAGACAATAATGAATAACAAGCCTCATTTTAACCCTCGACCTACCAGACGGGACCAATGCATCCATCAAGAAAAATTAGTTAAATAGCATTAAAACCCAGATGAATGTGATAAAATTAAGAAATTGGTTTGTAAATTCGTATTTTTAGATTTAAATTGGTAAAAATCTCGAAACATTTTAAAAGAATATCGAATAAAAACTAATGAATTTTAATTGTGATTGGATGCATTATTGTAGTTTTTGTACGCTGTTCTTTTTCTGTTTTGTTTATTTTCGTTTATTTTTCTTTGGTTTAACTCGGCCCGGCCTATATTGCCCGTTCAATTTTTTTGCCGGCTTAGCTGGCTTATTTTGTTTGTCGGCCCGGGCCTTTGCAGACCTCTCACTGGTTAATCGGTTTCATGATTGTTACAGTTGTAAAATATTTTATTTGGGTACTACTTGGTTATCCCGTCGACCAAACTACTGCCGCCAACTTCTAAGATTAAATGCCAATAATGGTTTATCGCACATGTTGCATGTTGCATTCACTTGACATTAAGGCCAATGTCAGATGACCGATTTTTTCGACGCTTTGGCTTTCGAGTGAAAAATAAACATCTGCGCTGCCTCATTCACACGGACGTGCCTTTCCGTCAAAATGAGCAGACGATATTGTCTCTAGATATAATAGAAATCTTTTGATTCGATGTTTTTAATTTAAATTAGATGGATTTTTTGAAGGAAATAAAATATTCCGTAATTTTTATTAATTATTCAAGAAAATTGAAAAAATATACATACACAGACGGTACTGGATTCACCCTGTGAGAAGTGATAGATTATTTACCGGATCCAAAATTAAATTACAGGAAATACTTTTTAAGACATCTGATTTTAAATGAAAAATCCACTATATTTTAAGAAATACAGATGACAGCGAATATTATTAAATGATTATAATTGTTGTTCAACTTTCATTTAGATAATATTTCTTATTTCTTCTTATTATTAAATAAATTAAAAAAAAAAAAACTAAATTGATTAAAAAAAAATGTTGCTACAGTACATGGTAGCAAAACAAGCATCTTAGTTCTATAAATGTAATATAGGACCGACAAATTTTCAAAGTATGAAATTTTCGTTGCATTAATCAAGAAGCATATGCTATCGTCCCAGGAGCAAAAGGTAGATTTTTTTTCTTTTTTAGGGCTATACATTCATATAAAAGTTTGTCACTTTTTTTTTTTCGTAATTTTGGACACCCTTCCCTCTTACGATATTATATACTATCATTCCTCAAACACCCTCTCCCTCAGTAATGGCATCTTCAATAATGTGTAAAAATTCCTTTGATTTTTTTTTATTTTTGCTTTTGTTTGGAGTGATGTTACATTTATTTTTCGCATAATTTATTGATTTAGGTGTAGAGAAATCTAAAAAATGTCACTTTATATATGAAATAACTTTATATCAACCAACACTTAAAAGAAATAGTTAATATTTAAAAGTGTTTTAAAATAGCTTTAAAGCTTTTTGTTACATACCTTCAACAGTAATAGTGTCTTTTTAGAACAGTTCTCGGACAAGGCGGGGCAGGCAGAACTTCGAAAGGCGGATATAACAAAACAGACGAACAAGTTTTTCTTTTATTTACTAAACACAAGTATCGTTTAAAACATAACATCGTGTACAGTTTGTCGAACAGCGAATCAATGTATACATACACATATAACAACATAATAGTAATGCTAAACGTTGGGGTGTTCCATATTTTGCAATTATATAAATTTATAATCATTTAATTATTTTAATAACATTGAATTTGCATAAAAAAATACAACAGTTTAAAAAAAGATAAAATACTATTTTGATGTGAAGACCGAGTTACAAATAAAATAAAGAATACTGCCCAGTTAAACTGATGGCATTGAGCTCACAGGCTACAAATACTAATTGTACATTAAAGCCTTATATTTTCAAGGGTTAATTCCGTTCGAAAAAAAAAATTAAGAAGGGGAAACAGCACTCCCATTTCCTCTTTTTTTATACTTAATCATTGAACCTCCTATACTATCAAAGACATGCTTTATCATATAAAAAATCTATATCCAAAAGTCAGAGCAAATTAGATAATTCTTAATAAAAACCCATTTAGCATTTATATAATTTAAAAGGAGTTATTCCCCTCTTTTATACTTAACCATTAAACTTCCAAAACTATTCAGAGGTTTGAACGAAATCTGAAAATTCTGCTTGAAAAAACCATTTATATAAATTAAGGGGGGGGGGCATTAGAACCCCTCTTCCCCCTATTTATACTTATTCAATGAACACCTAATAACAGTCACGGAATCGCCTCATCAGAATGATCCTAATCTAAATGTTGAACGAAAACTTAATTCTGCATGAAAATCCCATTTATATCAACTAACGGGGGGGGGGCATTAGAACCCCTGTTCCCCCTATTTATACTTATTCAATGAACACCTAATAACAGTCACGGAATCGCCTCATCAGAATGATCTTAATCTAAATTTTGAACGAAAGCTTAATTCTGCATGAAAATCCCATTTATATCAACTAACGGGGGGGGGGCATTAGAACCCCTGTTCCCCCTATTTATACTTATTCAATGAACACCTAATAACAGTCACGGAATCGCCTCATCAGAATGATCCTAATCTAAATTTTGAAAACTTAATTCTGCATGAAAATCCCATTTATATCAACTAACGGGAGGCATGAGCCCCCCGTTCCCCCTCTTATACATATCGAATGAACTCCAAAAACTAATCAGGGAAGCGCCTTGTCAGGATATACCTACATACAAAATTTCAAGTGGATCCGATATTTTTATCATGAGTTATCGCGTTACGTACATACGAACATACATACAGAACGGACGGGCACATAAGCTCTCAGGCTATGATAGCCTGTGAGCTAAAAAGAATTCTTTTTTCTTATTGGGTCAAAAATGATAACGATATCAAAGACAAACCAAAACCTGTTAGCCCTGTTTCTGTTGTTCTGTTCTGTTAGCCCTGCTTCTGTGCTAGATTAAAGCGCATTTTAATCAGGAGAAAAAAATTTCACATTTTTGATTATTTTTCATTTTTAAAATACATTTAAAAATTTAATAAATATAATCGTTATTAATATAATGTAAAGTTCATCAAGGCTGATAAACATACAATATTAAAAACTAAAAAGAAATTTCTTTCCATGGTATTTACGAAAAAAAAAAAAGTTCAAAAATTATATATTGACAATTTTGAAAAATGAAATTTTTTCTAATTTGTCGCCATATGTAAATAGCCTTTTAATATTTTACTAGATTATATTAAATTAGCTGCCACTCAAAATTTGGAAAAAAAAAATTATAATAATAATCTATATACATATATATATGTTACGCTAACATGATTATTCGTTAATTGCTTAATGGCAACGTCCAAATTAAACGCATCTTATTGGTTACTGTGCAAAAGTCCTTTGTTAAGACTTAGGCTGTGGTAAATTGGATTTGTATATGTTTTATTCCTTCGCTGCAATTATGGAGCTTCAAAATATCATTATTTTTATTTTTTCTGTTCTTTTGTACTTAAAAAAATAAATAAAAGTCATGAATTTTAAAGTTTTCAATTTCAAATTAAAGTTATATATTATAAATTAAATGAGTGGAATTATTATATTATTATATTATACGATATAATATAATATAATATAATATAATATAATATAATATAATATAATATAATATATAAATAATTAATTTAAACGGGTACAATATTTGTTGATTTATTATTTGCGCCAGGCTAGCATAAAAATATTGAGCTCTTGATTTATCAGCACAGATGTCATACATGCAGCACATTGTGCGTTATTTTTCTGACGCCAATTTGACGAAAATTTCGTTTTCAAATACCAGCTACATACATATTTTTAACTAATTTCTATTATTTTAAAAATGAAATAATAATGTATAAAGTTTAGATAATAATAATAAAATAATACAATTTGTATCATTTCAAAAAAGAAAATAAAAGTAAACAAGCAGTTTATTAATAAATAAATAACAATAGCCGGGTTACCATGTGAGGCGCATATAATTGCTATTTTGTTGCAGTCGCGCCAGTGTGGTGCGCTTATGATATCTGTATCTATTTCTCAGGGCGGAATCTTCTAATTTGGCAAAAAAAAAAAAAAAAAAAAAAAAAAAAAAGAGCAATTAAAATAAATTATATGTAAAAGCAATATGATTTAATGCTTAATATACATTTAAAGTGAGACCAAACTGGTCTCCAAGAGCGGCTAGTAAAAAAAGAAAGAAGGAGAAAAAAAGAAAAGGAAAAATCTATTTTTACCAAATTTAAATGTATTTGCTTCAAAAATATAAATGATGCTTCTTAAAGCTGGTACTTTCACAAAATTGTGTTCCATGAAAACATACTAATCATAAATTATTCTAATGTTGTTTGATTTAAAATTTTGTAATTTGAAAAGCAAACAAATTCCTCAGAAAGAAAAAAAAATAGAAGAACAATTTAAAGAAGTTATTATTAAAAAATGCTTGTTTCGAATTAATATAAATAGATTTCATATCGTTACAAAGTGTTACTTTTTACAAACCTAAAATAAATCCCCCCCCCCCCCAAAATATATTAAATTTCACAAAAATACTTTTTATTTTTCTCAAAATGCTTCCCTTCCCCCCCAAAACCTGCATCGATTCTTGACTACGCTATCACAACAAAAGCTCGTGAATCTCGATAAGAAAATAAAAAATCAGCGTTAAAAACAACTCTCGTCTGAACAAGATCTAATAAACAGAAGCCACCAGACGCAAGCAGCTGGCCAACGGCTTGGGGGAAACGCGTAGCTTCGACATGAGTCTTGGCGTACATTTGAACGCAATGGTAACGCGTCGCTCGTCTGACAAGAGGAGGAGATAGTAATGCTCTCAATAGAGGGCGTCGTTTTGTCTGTTTTTGGAAATCGTCCGTCTGACATAGCCCTAAACATGATATGCGTGCTTATTACGTCATCAAGTGATTTTTATTTATTTTTTTTACCTTTTTATTTGTATTTTTATTGATGTTCTACTAAAATATTTATTATTTCGTTATATATATATATATATATATATATATACAGGGTGTCCGAAAAGTCTGGAAACGGCCGAATAACTCGAGAAATACATATGAAATTGAAAAACGTAAATATACATGTTAAACATTTTTAAATAAGCTACTCAGTGATATCAAATTTGACCTTCGCAACTGACCCCCTGGGGGTCAGAGGGGGTCCAACTTTCAAATCTTAAATTATAACCCCCATTTTTTATTGCAGATTCGGATTCTACGGACAAAAATACGTAACTTTTGTAATTGATGTTTTTTCGAATCCTCGTTTATCACGATGTAATCGAGCATATTAAATCGATATATATTTTGGCTTTTCCAACGAGATTTTTCCCTAATCGAAACTGATTGGGCAGAATTTTTGACGTCAAATTCCTCGTCTTTTGCAGAAATAGCGTTTCCTGAAAATCACCCGTGGCGATTATTTCGATAGTGCTACACTGATAAAAATTTGACCCATTTCCTGCAGCGTCACTCCACAGCTATTATACAATATCTTTTTTGTGACCAATGAAAATGCTCCATAGCACAGTAAAGTAATCGTTTTCTATAAAAGCGGTGGAGTGACGATGCAGCAAAAGAGTCAATTTTTTTACAGTGTACTTTACTGTGTTATGGATCATTCTCATTGGTCATGAAAGAGATTCTATAAAAGCTGTGAAGTGACGCTACAGCAAATGGGTCAAATTTTTAACCGTGTAGCGCTATCGAAATAATCGGCACGGCTGATTTTCAGGAAACGCTATTTCTGCAAAAGACGAGGAATTTGACGTCAAAAATTCTGCCCAATCGGTTTCGATTAGGGAAAAATCTCGTTGGAAAAGCCGAAATATGTATCGATTTAATATGCTCGATTACACCGTGATAAACGAGGATTCGAAATAAACATCAAATACAAAAGTTACGTATTTTTGGCCGTAGAATCCGAATCTGCAATAAAAAGTGGAGGGGGGGGGGGTTATAATTTAAGATTTCAAAATTGGACCCCCTCTGACCCCCAGGGGGTCGGTTACGAAGGTCAAATTTGGTATCACTGAGTAGCTTATTTAAAAATATTTAACACGTATATTTACGTTTTTCAATCTCATATGTATTTCTCGAGTTATTCGACCGTTTCCAGACTTTTCGGACACCCTGTATATATATATATATATAATATCTATTATTAATAAAAACTATTTTACTATTTTAACTTGCAGTTTAACTGTCTAATGCGACTGAATGCAAAATTGTACTGCTATCACATGGTCGAAATTGATATTTGTAAGCTAACCTATTATATAATTTAATTTGTCTAATTATTTCCATTTGACATGATTTTTCTATTTAATTTAATCAATGTTACTTCAATTATATTATTATTTTCTATTTCTTGTTCTCAATGGAAATTATGGTTGCGATTGATAATTGTAAGTTATCTTTATAAATATTTAATTACAGTTTAATTGTTTTTCTAATATTTTTTCTTTGAAAAGGTTTTTCTATTGCAATTACTATATTGATGATTCTATTGTGTTCTTGTTATTTTTCTTGTTATTTTTCTTTGAAATGAGTTCTCATTTGCGATTAATCGGGCAATGTGGAAATTATTTTTAGGTCTATCCTGATTTCCATTCAGAAATTAATCGCAATTAATATGGCTATTTAGTATTGCCCTTGATAACGAGCTAAATACCACATTTTCAATATTACTTCTAATTCTGACAGCTCCTCTGTGTGATATGGTTTGGCATTAACAAATTTTTACAGTAATTGATGTTGATTTGTAGTATTATCTAATGGTTCTACATATATATATATACACTATATTGCCATTGATTATGGGACACTTGCGGTTTTAGACATTTTACTAAATATCTAGAAAAATACATGAGGAATCATCTCGAAACTCTTAGTGTATAAATATAATAGTACACATCATACATCTCCGTGAAGATTTTTTACCGAAACTCCATAGGGGACCGTCAACAAATTAAAAAAGAATGAATATCTTTTGAATAACCCTGTCAAAACTAATGTAGCAAAAGCGCTCAAACTCTAGATTATGATTGAATGCCTTATTGTAATACACTGTGTCATTTTTATGCAAATAGCATGCACACTCGCAGAGTAATTAAGGTTTTTATAAAAATGGTCCCAAATTTTTCCAAGTTTTTCCATTATAATTTTCAGAGTTCTTAATATAAAATAATATTTTTTTCAGAAAATATGACAAACAACATTGCACACAGTACCCTGTAATGAGAATTAAAAAATAATAAAAATTGTATGAAAAATCAGTAGGTTTACTATATAATTTTTTACTGCGCATGCGTCAAAGATATCAAAATTTCATTTGCATATTATGTTAGCTAAATGTATCGAGCAACTTTTGTAAAAGTCTCAAAATCATAGCTTGAAAATTCTGAAAATAATCGTCTATAGAAAAAGGACAAAATCCGTTGTTTCCAAAATGAAGCAAAAAAATGAGGGATTTTATCCAAATGCAGTAGTACATCCCATATTGTGTATTCTATATTGACACTAATCAATGAATATATGGATACAACCCCTCTTGTTTTTGCTTCATTTTGAGAATAACGGATTTTCGACTTATTCAATTGACGATTATTGTCAGAATTTTCAATTTATGATTTTGTGACTTTCACAAAAGTTGCTCTATACATTTAGCTAACATAATATGCAAATGAAATTTTGATATCGTTGACGCATGCGCAATAAAAAATTATTTAGTAAACCAACTCATTTTTTATACAATTTTCATTATCTTTTAATTCTGATTACAGGGTACTGTGTGCAATGTTGTTTGTCATATTTTCTGAAAAAAATAATATTTCATATTAAGAACTCTGAAAATTATAAGGAAAAAACTTGGAAAAATTTGGGATCATTTTTATAAAAACCTTAATTACTTTGCGAGTATGCATTCTATTTGCATGAAAATGAACAAGGCTTATTACAATAAGGCATTCAATTACAATCTAGAGTTTGAGCTCTTTTGCTACATTAGTTTTGACAGGGTTATTCAAAAGATATTCATTCTTTTTTAATTTGTTGACGGCCCCCTTTGGAGTTTCGGGAAAAAATCTTCACAGAGATGTATGACTTATACTATTATATTTATACACTAAGAGTTTCGAGATGATTCCTCATGTATTTTTCTACATATTTAGTAAAATGTCTAAAATCGCAAGTGTCCCATAATCAATGGCAATATAGTGTGTGTATATATATATATATATATATATATATTACAAATTTAAATTTTTTTTTCGCCAAAACTAACCTTGATACTATCTTAATTTTCTTATAATAATATTCCGTACTTACTTCAAATTATTAAATTAAAATCTTATTTCTAGATCTAATCTGTTAATCTGTGTGCAGACGATATAAATTCTTAATTTGCCTTAAAAAACATTATTCCAGTATGCGTAAATTTAAAAAGATGGCTCTAAATTAAAAATATTCTTAATTAAAACTTTATTTCTTAATATTCCAAATAAAACTGATTTCTTCTATGTTTTTATCAACCCTTTTTAAGAAATTCTTATTAAATTTATTCCAAAACCATACCTTTCAAAAAATATCATTATTTTATTTTATCTATTTATTTATTTTTCCGCCGTCAACGATAATGTGCATATTAATAAATTCATTTCTTTTCTTTTTCTCTTAAAATTAATCATGTATAAAAATCGTCTGCCTAAGATATTTAAAATTCGGAGTCAATTATAAATTGGTTAAATAATATTTTTTTTAAAATAAATTTATCGTCTGTTTAAAATAGCCTCGTAACTGGACAAGAATTCTGTTTACATAAAATAATGATGGTTAGAGATTACAGAATGTTCCAGAACTTTCTTTTTAGTTTAAAAGGGGGAAGTCTCGAGATGAAGAGAAGATTCTTCTGAAGATTTCTTGGGTTGCTTCTTCGATGAGGACAGCTCGCTGAAATAATGATGGAATTTTTGCAAAAAGGAGCTTTTCCTTCCTCATTATCACGAATTTAATAAATGAATTTACAGCAGCCCATGACTAATTATTGGATCTTCTACATTTATTTATTATTTTTGTTTTTTCACTCGCTTGCCATGACTGTGTGTTTCTTTTTAACCAGTGGAAATAATTCGAGTTCTCCTGAAATCGTCACAACTAATCGAAAAGTCGCACAGGATAGGTAATGCCTGTGCTAGTGCCTGTTTCGGATTTTGAAATGAATCTACTGAAGAAGTAAAATGCTATGTAAATGAATCTAATGAATCTACTGAAACGAAGTGATGACAAAAATATGAATCGCCGAAAATTTTTCCCGCCATGGTTGAAAGTGTTATTAAGCAAGAATTGCCATTATCTTTTGATTCCTCGAGTGAATGTAACAGAGGAGATTTTAATGTTAAACAGCTTTCTGTCCGAGTGGTTTGAAAGATTTCTTCTAAATATCTCGTGAATTCCTGAGGCCTGATATTCCACCTTTTTGCTGTTTATGTGTAACTGATGACTCAAGATAATCATGGTCATAATAACAAATTTTTGAAAGTTAATGATTTCAAAGTGGTAAGTATGTGAAAGGTATTCGATGAGGAATTTAATGAAGATTGGATTTTATTGAAGATTGTTCTTAAACTATAAGTTTATTTTATTAAATGTTTTGATTATTATTTCAATTCTATTTATGATTGATGGAAAGTATTTATTATTTATTTATTTATTTATTTATTATTTTATTGATGAGAGTAATTTGAAGTTAATTTATTAATTTACTAATTTATTTATTTATTTGATTATTTATCTGTGAATCTTACTTACTTACCAATTTATGAGCATTATTATTATCATTATTATGTGTTGTAGATTGAAATATTTTATTCTTAAGGATTTAATTGAGGAGTATGATGTTCTTAAGATATTTACTGTTACTTATTAAGACTATTATGACATTTTTATGCACGATTAAAGGCAATTTTGTAATAATAAGGAATTATATAAAAAAACTTAGTAGCTCAAGTTTACTTTTAAAAAAAGATACATTTTCTATTTTATTGATATTGTTTGTTATCAAGAACTATTCTCAGAATACAGTGTTTTCATGATAATGTTCCTACAACTAAACATTTGAGCTGAAAATTAAGTTAATATTTATGTTTTTCCTGTTATTTGTTAGAATTTCTGGTTACAGTGAGCTTTGGTTCCCGGATTCTTATAATTTATTTAAATTCAGTAAGAAAGATGGAACTGTGCAAGGCTGTTGCTAGAATTTTGACGATAAATATGATTAATTTTTTCAGTAAATTTTGTGATTTTAAGTAAGAAATTACCTATAATTAAAATTTTTGAATCTGTTTATGATCTATAAAATAATAGAATTAAAAGTTGATCCCAATTTAAGGTATAACTATGATATTTACAATTTCTATTTTTATTAGATAAAATTTCTGGTTAATGTTAACAGCTAAAAATAGTCACAATTTCTCGATAATTCTGATTCAGATTTAAAAAAAAAAAAAAAAAAAAAAAAAATGGTGGGTAATGGTTTTGTGTGAGGCAGTTAAAATGTATACAACATCAGTAGACAAAGCCCTCAAAATTGCGAAAGCGCGAACTCATGAATTTCACCTTAAAAGTAAAAGACTCTATGATCGAAATTTTGTTGAATGCCCATTAAAAATACAAGACTCTGTAATTTATGAAGAATTTAAATACCCTAACACTCGAAAATTAGAACCTACTTTCTCTGGACCATATAAAATTATAAATAAACTTTCTGATGTAACTTATGAAATAGATAAATTTAATTATGAGACAGGACAGAATTCCGTTATTGTGCATGTTTCTAAATTAAGACCCTATTTTTCACCCGAAGATTTTAAACTGTTTCATGAGCAATCCAAAAAACAAACAAAACCTCAGATACAATCACTAGATCAAACTAAAGTCAAGACAATAGATTAAATTTACCATAAAAAAACCATAATTTTCAACATCAGCGGGTATGTTCTTGGAGCGCTACAAGAATATTACTTGTTTTTGGGAGTTTTTGGGATTAAATTGGGCTCCTTATGCAGGCATAAGGTGAACACTTTGATTGTAAAAGCTTTCAAATTGATGTTGATAAATTAATTTTAAGGGTGTTTAAGTCTAACTATATTTACTCATTTATTTGACATTAGTATTACTCTATTTATTCAGCAGATATTATATGATAATAGTTATAAAATCTAATGATTCTACTCAAACCTATAACATAATATGTGATTTTCAGTGATTGTGAAAACTACAGATTAAAAGTTTTTCAAAAAAGCACACTTTTTTTATTTCCATTTCTCAATTAAGAATGACACCTTTTATTCCTATTGTATTTTATTATTAAAGTTTATAAACCATGTGTGGATAAAACATTATTCTACATTTGGCATTGAAAACTTATAACCAAATTTGACAATTTTGTAAAAGAGTATCAGAGAGGAATTATTGTAAGGAAATACTGGTTGAGAGTCCATTTTCTAAGTAGTTAGATTTAATTTTATTTGGATTTTGGAATTATTATGATTTTTTTTTTTTATTTATACTTTCGGCTAGCAAAAAATACTTTCTTATGCTATTAGAAGATAAGAAAATTATTTAGTTGCTATGTAATTATTTTTATCCTCAACCAATATTTTCCCTATCAATAATAAACAAATTGTGATATTTTCTTTTGATTATACTCTTGTTTTACTATTATTATTATTATTATGATTTCTATGATGAAGTTTAGTATTAATTATACTCTTATTGAAAAATATTAGGATATGGAGTCTTATTATACTATTACTTATTATTGTTGACATTGTTATTATTTAAATTTTTCTATATTATTTATTATTGATATTGAGAGTGATGCTATTTATTATTGAAAAATTGATATATTACTGAAAGATGTTGGATCCAACATAACATAAAAAACAAAGCTTAAACTAGATTTGGAGATATTTAATTAAAGAGACTGTATTCACTGGACATTGAAAAAGACTCTTTTATATATTCTTGAAAGACTTTTTTCATTTAAAGGACTTATTTAAAATAAACTATGCATTAAGTCATTGTAGTTATTTAAACTTCCATGAGAACGAACTTTTATTGTTTTTATTATATTTTTATCTCTTGCTTATTAATATTCATAACTTATTTACTGTTATTATATGTATTATCTCCTATGCACTTACAAATGGTAAGTGATGTTGTAACATTATTGTATTTCTTTCAGGGAAATGCTCCTACCTAAATTTAATTCAGAATTATTTTCTCTTAACTATTTTATTTTAATCGCTAATATTTTTTATATTGCGTTAATTTTCTTTTCTTCCATCTCTTGGCTTCCTGAGTTTGACAGTTTTATTCCAAAATTTAACTTTTCTAAATTATTATATTTCTGTTGTCTGAACTTGTAGTTTTATTTAACTATCAATTTCATACAAAGTCTTGGGGAGGGGGGATAATATTACAAATTTAAATTTTTTTTTCGCCAAAACTAACCTTTATACTATCTTAATTTTCTTATAATAATATTCCGTACTTACTTCAAATTATTAAATTAAAATCTTATTTCTAGATCTAATCTGTTAATCTGTGTGCAGACGATATAAATTCTTAATTTGCCTTAAAAAACATTATTCCAGTATGCGTAAATTTAAAAAGATGGCTCTAAATTAAAAATATTCTTAATTAAAACTTTATTTCTTAATATTCCAAATAAAACTGATTTCTTCTATGTTTTTATCAACCCTTTTTAAGAAATTCTTATTAAATTTATTCCAAAACCATACCTTTCAAAAAATATCATTATTTTATTTTATCTATTTATTTATTTTTCCGCCGTCAACGATAATGTGCATATTAATAAATTCATTTCTTTTCTTTTTCTCTTAAAATTAATCATGTATAAAAATCGTCTGCCTAAGATATTTAAAATTCGGAGTCAATTATAAATTGGTTAAATAATATTTTTTTTAAAATAAATTTATCGTCTGTTTAAAATAGCCTCGTAACTGGACAAGAATTCTGTTTACATAAAATAATGATGGTTAGAGATTACAGAATGTTCCAGAACTTTCTTTTTAGTTTAAAAGGGGGAAGTCTCGAGATGAAGAGAAGATTCTTCTGAAGATTTCTTGGGTTGCTTCTTCGATGAGGACAGCTCGCTGAAATAATGATGGAATTTTTGCAAAAAGGAGCTTTTCCTTCCTCATTATCACGAATTTAATAAATGAATTTACAGCAGCCCATGACTAATTATTGGATCTTCTACATTTATTTATTATTTTTGTTTTTTCACTCGCTTGCCATGACTGTGTGTTTCTTTTTAACCAGTGGAAATAATTCGAGTTCTCCTGAAATCGTCACATATATATATATATTAAAGCATAGCACGGCAGTGCTATGCTTTATTTATTTCCAGTGTGACTCCGTAATGTTATTTTAATACGGAATTTAACATTGAACGAGTTATTTACTAGACATTTTCCCACTTTTGTACGCGCTGCCACAAATTTTCTTCAAAGGATCTAATTGTTTAAAAAATAATTTCCTCCAATCAAAAAAATATATATATACAGAGGTCAATGGACATATTTCCTGTAGCAATTAATCATTTTTACGTGATAAGGGATTTATTTATTTATTTATTTTTTTGTAAGAATTAAAAATGGTATATTTTCGACGTCATATTAGAAATGAAACGGAGATTTGCAAACATTTGGTACAAAGACATGAATCGTCAACAGAAAGCAATATGAAGCATGATTTTTATAATAAAAGGGCATTTTGAAGAAAAGAAGAAAAAGAACACTGATACAGAAGTTCCTAACTGAAGAAATATAGAAAATAAGTAAATTAAACTTTTTTCTATCTATTGTCTTTACAAAATAATAGAAAATAACTTAAAAATATATATTGTTGTGTATTTAATAAAGAAATGAAAAGCCACAGCTAAAACGAAACAACATACATTTTATTTTTAATTTATAGAATTGGTCAGATTGTTGCCAAAAACCAGAATGCAAAAGATAATGTTATAATGATGCCAAAAATAAATAAGATATAACAATTCTCCCCCACTAATGGAAGAGGCGTAGACTGGAGAACATAATTTTTGAAAAATGTTATAACATTGAATATAACAAAAAATTTACATATTGAAAATGAAATAAAATTTTATTTGTTGATACTCATCAAAGATTTAGTCTCTGTGGAGGTTTTCGTATACGCGTTGAACGTCGCAAACCTGTATTTGGTACTTGCGGTAAATTGGTATCTGCAGAGGACTGAAGTCTAACAGTCGTCTTTTGGCTGGTATTTGGTTCGACATTTGAAGTATTTATTCTGGAATCAACTTGATCTGCACTAGGATTAATTTGAACTTCCTCGTTGTCATTTGGTGCACATGCTTCGGGTTTTGCTGGAATTTCTCTTTGCTGCACATCATTGCTGACTGTTACGAATCGTCGTTTCCGAAGAACAGGAGATGCTGTATGAATAACTGGTTTCAGAATTGGAACTTCACATGCACGAAGTTGATTATAATGTCGTTTTATGACATAACCGTCGTCCAATTCAATAAGGTAGTGAACATGACCCAAACGTTCAACTACAGTTCCATATTTCCATAATATTGAATTTGTATAATTTCTGCATTGCACTCGAGAACCAACTCGAAAATACTTGTTAAAATATGGCTGAGGAGCCTTATTTTTAAAATATCCTTTCGTTTCAGGTTTAAGAAGATCTAGTTTCGTTCTAAGATTTCTCCCCAGCATTAATTCGGCAGGTGTTTTCCCACATGAAAGTGGGGTCGCTCTGTAGCGAAATAATAATTCCTGTAATTTTTCTTGAAGAGTACCCGATTGGAATCGCATGCATTTCAATTTTGTTTTTAAAGTCTGGCAATATCTTTCTGCTTGACCGTTTGTTGCTGGATGACCAGGAGCTATAAATCTTTGTCGAATACCATTCCTTCTGCAAAAATCTATAAATTCTCTTGATTTGAAAATAGATGCATTATCGCTAACCAAAATTTCTGGTAATCCATGTCGACTAAATATTTCTCTGAGGTAATAAACAGTTGATGCAGTATCTGGAGTTTTCTTCATTGAGTAAATTTCAGGCCACTTTGATTTAGCATCTATCACCAATAGAAAAAAGTGTCCCATTAGTGGTCCGGCATAATCCATGTGAACTCGTTGCCAATTTTTTGTAGGCGTATCCCAGTTATGTATAGGAGCCTTTTGTGGGTTGTTTTTAACATCACAGCATTCTTTGCAACTCTTGACTAAATTCTCGATATCTGAATCAATATTCTTCCAATAGCAATAATTTCGAGCAAGAGCTTTCATTTTTACTATTCCCACATGCGTTGAATGAAGTTCTTGGAGAACGGCCGGTTGAAGTTTCTTAGGAATGATTACTCGCTGGCCTCTAAATAAAATTCCTTCTTGTAAGGTTAACTCTGGATCACGAACTTTCCCATTCAAAAGATTTTCTTTAATATTTGAAAGTTCTTCATCAAGAGCTGTTTCTCGCTGTATAGTAGAAGCTATCACAGTATCAGTAGAAATATGTTTTATTATATTTTCTTGAAGAAGATATTCGTCATCAATTGTTCGTATTTCTTGATCACTAATAGGTAGGGGATTTCGAGATAAATAATCTACGTTGACATGTTCAGTTGACTTGCGATATTCGATTTCATAATCAAAATTTGATAAAAAATGCGCATAACGAAGCATCCTTGTAGCAGATAATGTAGGGAGCTTCTTTTCAGGGTGTAAGATGGTCATCATTGGTTTGTTGTCTACTACTAATGTAAATTTTCTACCAAATATATAGTCGTAGAATTTTCTACAAGCCCAATAAACAGCAGTAGCTTCTCTATCTAACTGGCTATAATTCTTTTCTGCAGCTGTGAGGGATCTAGACGCAAATGCTATCGGCCTTTCACTTCCATCAGGCATTCTGTGAGAAAGTATTCCAGATAACCCATATGGACTGGCATCCGTTGCTAAAATAACTGGCAATTCGGGTGTGTAAGGAATTAAAACATTATCACTAGCAATTTCACTTTTAGCTTTTATCCAAGCAGCTTCACACCTAGCAGTCCATCTAAATGGAGTATCTTTACGCAAAAGTTCATTTAAGGGGGTAAGAATTGTTGAGGCATTTCTAATAAATTTAGAATAATACATTACAAGACCTAAAAATTTCTTTAATTCGTCTACATTTTTCGGTCTAGCAGCGTTTTGAATAGCTTTTACTTTTTCAGGAGATTTACTAAGTCCTTCAGAACTGATTATATGACCTAAATATTGCACCTTTTTCTCAAAAAATTTGCATTTATTAACATTGAGATGAAGATTATATTTCCTAGCTTTTTCTAAAACTTTAGTTAAACGATCTGTGCATTCCTCAAGTGTTTTACCTTGAATAATTAAATCATCAAAATATGCACTTACTCCATCTAAATCTTGAATAAATTGATCTATGAATGCATGAAATTCATTAGGGGCTGTTTTGATCCCAAAAAATAAGCGCTTGGCTAAATAAGTTCCACGATGTGTAGATATTGCTTGAACTTTCGCGCTTTCTTCATCCACTTCTAAATGTAAGTACGCCTTATGCATATCTAATGTGCAAAAATACGATCCACCATGGAGTTTGTTGAAAATATCCTCTATTTTTGGTATAGGGTGTCTTGAATCATGCAATTGTTTATTTACTGTAACTTTGTAATCGGCGCATAAGCGTACTGAGCCGTCAGACTTAGGAATAACTACAAGTGGTGTTCCCCATTCAGAATGATCAACCTTTTCAATTATTCCATCAGCCAGAAGTTTATCTAATTCAAGATCTACACTTTCTTTTAGTGCATATGGTACAGGTCGTGGTTTTAAATAGACTGGCTTAGCATCATTGCGTAATTTTAAAGAGCATATGTAATCTGGAACCTTACCAACTTTCGGTTCAAAGACATCCGAATAATGCTTTAGAATGTTATCAATGGAGTTTTTAATGTTATTGACTGGAATTTGATTTACATTAACTGTATCAGTATCGTGTAAGTTGATTTTTAGGCTTCGAATCCAGTTTCTACCTAAGATAGCGTCTTTTCTTAAGTTAACTAGGTATAATTCTTCCATACAGGAATATCCTTTATATTTTGCATTAATTTTGACAACTCCAACTGGTTTGAAAGTATCCCCCGTATAACTCCTAAATAGTATGCTTGTCTTTAGTATAGGGGTGTTTATTTTAAGTCGTTTAAAATCTTCAATGTTCATAATGCTAACTCGACTTCCTGAATCGCATTCAAAACGAGCAGATTTCCCGTTTAATTGAATATTTACAAAAATTCTGTCATCATTTTCTAGCGTATTTAAATTAATGTCATATATTTGACTTATTTGAAATGGAACTTGCTCGGTGTTATCTAAATATTGAACTGAATTTCCCATGTACGATTCCCATTTTCGCTTCATATGTTTTGATATACAGACCTTCTCGATATGCCCGCTCTTTGAACAAAATCTACACTTTAACTTATTTTTTATTCGACATTGTGAAGTTAAATGATTTTTCCCGCAATGCAAACAAATGTTGTCTAAGCCTAACTTTTTCAAGTTTAAATTACCTTTATTTCGACTCGCTGAACGATCATTTCTTCGATGATCTTTAGATCTTGATCTCCTTCGAAACGTTTTGTTATTTTCTTTAGAATAAGCATTTGTAACCTTAAATACATTAGTTGATGGTAAGCTCTTATATATTTCTTTGTTTTCAAATTTCGAAGCTTCGATTGCTAAAGCAATTTCTAAGGTTTGTTCAAATGAAATATCTGATTGCTGCAAAATTTTTTCGCGTATGTCCGTATCATATAAACCACGAATAAACTGAGCCCTTAGTAACAAATTAATAATAGATTTTGAACATTCGTTACTTTGGCAATTAGATTTAAATTCGGCGTTTTTAGAAAGTTCTTTTAAAGCCGTTACATAAGAATTTATTGACTCACCTGGATGTTGTTTTCTACAAAAGAACTTATGCTGCTCAGTCAAGATGTTTATCCTTTTACAAAGATGATCTTTTAATAGCTTCAGAATTTCATCATACGATTTTGAAGCTGGCAAATCAGGTGCCGTGACACTGGACAGTAGATGATAATATTTGGAACCTAAGCAATTGATAAGGATCATCTTCTTGGCTTCTGCAGTTTCTGGAGAATCGTCTATAAGTCCCTTTAATTTATAGTAATTTTCTAGGCGTTGAACATATTCATCAAAAGTTTCACAGGTCTCATCATAACATTCAAAATGAAGATTTTGACTTTGAAGTATACCTTTGATGCTTGAATGATTTTCATTTCTTTCCGGCGGCGGTGGCGGTGTTGTATTTACTTTAAGTAGAAATGCGTTCAAAGTTCGTATTAATTCACCGATTTCAGTCATTTTTTAATACTCGTCGCCAAAAATTTGTTGTGTATTTAATAAAGAAATGAAAAGCCACAGCTAAAACGAAACAACATACATTTTATTTTTAATTTATAGAATTGGTCAGATTGTTGCCAAAAACCAGAATGCAAAAGATAATGTTATAATGATGCCAAAAATAAATAAGATATAACATATATGTAACTGGTATTCCAAAGCGAATTTTTTGGCACATTGGCATCAGAAAAGAATCGCACCAAACCCAGTGGGTATATGATATTTGCGCCGGAATTTCGTACTTATACCACATTTTTAAAAATTTCTTCGCCTGATATGTTCGAAGAAAATCAAAACAAATTTAAGTGAATAAAAGTTTTCAAAAATAATAGTATTTGAGAATAATTAATAGTATTTGAGAATAATAGTATTTCATATTTTGTATGTAATGTAACTGATAAATCTGCAGAACTAGGACTTCAAACATAGCAATTTTTTAAGACTAGACCGCAGAATTATCAACTACTTGGTTTAAGACTTTTCGGCACTGCAATAAATTCGCCAATTCTATCAACCTAAATATTCAAATCCAATGTAAACAAATATAAACAATAATGTTTACAAATATATATATATATATATTCCCCGATTTGGAGATTTTTTTAAATCGTGCCTAAATTTGTAATTTTTCGAGTAATTAATCGTTAGATAAAATCAATTTTGAATCAATGGTACTACTTGGTTAACCCGTCGACCAAATACTATCGCCAAACTATAAGATTAAATGCCAATAATGGATGATCGTGAATATCACATTCAATGACATTAAATACGTCAACGTATTTCAAGATATAATCAAATGATTTTATTTCCACTTTTTATTAGTATTTTTATTAATATTTTACTCATTTATTTGTTCTTTTGTTATTAAAAAATGCCAATATGTATAATTTGGCTATTAGTTTGGCGACTTATACAATTTGGCAAAATTGGTTGACGGGATAATCAAGTAGTACCGTAGTTGTATTAAATTCATTATTCCGATGATTTTAATATGATAAAACACTACATGATTCAATTTTTAAAATATCGCAAAGAGTTTCTGTTGAAAAATAGCTGTTTTTTATACTTTAAGTTAATATTTTTATAAAACTCTTTTTATTCACTATCTCTATAAATTAATAAAATTGAAGCACATTTAGAATATTCATAATGCATCACCTTTTGACATAGATATCTAATACTTACCATGTTGGCGCAATTTTTTTCTCACACCAATTTGGCGAGAATTTCGTTTTTAAATACCAATCACATATTATATTTTTAAATTATTTTCTAATATTTAAAAAAGGAAATAGTGATAAAAAAAAAGATTTATTAATAACTATACAACAAAACGATCTACATCATTAAATTAATAATAATAATAGAAAATAAACAATTTATTAGCAAATAAACAGCGACAGCCAGGTTACCATGTGAGGCATATAATCTCCATTTTGTTCCAATCGCGCCAACGTGTTGCATATATGACATTTATCCCTAACTTTTCTACGCTGAACCCTGCCCAGAGCTCCGATAGCGGTTTGAAGTTCTGTCGAAGTTAAATTTCAATTTTGGGCAGAATTTCAATTCAAACATTAATTAATTTATCATGAAACTTCTTAATGAAAAAATACAGAAAATAAACAAATATGACGTAATACACAAAATAAAAAAATAAATACATTTTATTGATACTATGTCGTCTTGAGGTATTGTTGGAGGAATATTATATTATCTATAGGTTGAATTCTAGAACTATACTTCTAAGCAATGTATCAATACTGATTGTTAAGTATAAATATCAGTTACATGCAGAAGAGACTTTTCTGATTCATAAGAAATTAATTCGCCGAAGAAAAAAGTGACATCTATTTTTTGCATGATTCCATCGTAAAAAGTGAAATTGATTTTAAGAATTAAAAAGCGCACATTTATGACGTTATATTGGAAATGAAACAGAGATTTTGAAATATTTGGTATCAGGACAGGAAGTATGTACAGAATACAGTTCTAGATGTAAAAAAAAAAATAATAATAACAATTTGGAAATGAGGTAAATGATTTGGAAATGGATCAATGAAAATCTGTGAAAAATCCAATGGAGAAATGAAAATCTACGCAGATACCGCGGAGATAGATTAATAGAGTTTTTAATTTGGGGTGGTTTTGGATTCTAGGTATCATGATCGGTATGGATCTGGAAAAATAAATCAGAAATTTCTACGTAGGGGCGAACGTAATAGTTAGTATTTCATCAAATGAAATTTTGTTCAAAAATCTAATTTAATTTTGAGGCCCTTTCGTAGCTTTGCAGAATTGCTAAATTGTAACTAAAGTAAGTGCTTCAACACTCGCTCATCTTACTTGCGAGCTATTCCATCTCAATTCAGGCAGACAGTACTGATATGCGTCAATTCACCATCACAGATTTTTTTCAAAAAAATTCAGTAGTTAGAACTAAGTGATATATAAAATTTCCTAAAAGGATTTTCCCATAAAAAATTTATTTCTCTGATTACAGCACTTTAAAATTCATGATAAAATTGACAGTTTTCAGAAAAACTGAAAAACGCTTCATTTTGAAATGAACACAATACCTAACATATTCAACATATGTAGTCAATTTATTTTTTATAAACAGTTATTAAACTGAATTTTATTTTAGTATAGTTTTAAAAAATATAGTGACATTTTTACTTAATTAAAAAAATTAGTTTTTAAGTACAAAAAATATAATTATTAGTGAAATTAAGATTTTTTTTCAGAATGAAAAAAAATACTTTAAAGCTAAACATTGATGGCAATCCAAAGACCTTTAATGGGAGTTTTACAGCAAATTTTATTTTAACTCTAAGGTGCTTACAACTTTTGTAATTCAATTTTAAATTATGCAAAATTTTGTAAAATCACTACTTTTGACATGCAATTTCTCAAAAACACCATTTTTTAAAAATCTGATAATATGCTCAATTCATACCTTATTAGTCTCTAATAAATACCTTACAAGCAAATCGTGTGTTTTTGTTTAGAAAATTTTATATGATTTTTTTAAAGTAACATGTTGTACGTATTTTTCAACAGACCACAAAGTCAAGCTCTTTCTTATTTAACTGAACTTGTAATGTAATTAACATTTCAAACTAAAAAATACATCACTAGTACATAATTATTACTGTTAAATTATAGCTAATCATTTGCTTAAGTTTAAAATTGCGTAAAATACAGCCAATAATAAAATTAGTATTGATCATATGTCATTTCATTCCATACTCATAAATGTGTTAAATTCATCTACAGTGTGTAAAATATTTTGTTATATAGTATGGATATAATATATTAATATGCAAATACATACATAACAGAAGAATTAGGCAGTGAAGGTTTCTTAAATTAACTTCAACTCCTTATCGTTGAAGGTATGAAGTCGCTCAGATTGTCCTATTGTAACTGGTTTTTCTGTTTCTAGAAGCACATTTACCAATGGTAATGCACATTCATATTTTTTCTTTCCAGATTCTTTTGGCCACTGGAATGCTTTAGCTATGGACCATGTTGGGTACGGGTTTTACAGAATAACGCGGACTAGAATGTTATTTTTTTAGCAGAGAAGATAGTTCAGCAACAAATGAGACAGAATCTTGGATAGCTTTTATTGGCTCTTTTTGGAGATTAAATTTTGTTGCATAGTGCTTGTCTCACTCCCCAATAGCATCACATGCACTTTTAACGTGGGCATTACCGGAAAATATCCACTACTTCAGTACAATTTTATTTTTGTGCAATTCATAAAACTGCTACTTGTTTTTAAAATGTGCTCCAGCTCCATCAGATATATACACAGGTGATTCCAGCGTTTGTAATTGGTACAACTTAAATAATGCTTTTTTTACTTTTTCTATGTCACAAACAGCATGATCTGTATCATGAGTTAATCATCAGAAACTATGATAAAACTCTTTATTTCTTCTCTAAAGTATGCTGTGCAGGTAAATAACGATATCTGCGTATTCTGCCAGTGGTAGCTTTGTACTTCATTTGGCAGTATTAGTGAGTAATTTTCAACAAAGTCAAAATGCGTCACAAGCACAGATTTTTTTTAAAAGGGGATAGGCTTATTTAATTTTATGAATAGGAATTTTTGAAGATTAACTTATATTTATCTGACATAATAATGTGCATATTATTATTTTTTCATTAAAAATAAAATTATAAATTCAGAGAAATAAGAAAAAGCTTGATCTTCTGGTTTTTTGAGAAAAAAAAAACTGATTGGAAGAAACCTAAACTTGAAAAAAAAAATTCTAATTCAGCTGTAATGTACATATTTGCATATTAATATATTATATCCATACTACATAACAAAATATTTAACACACAGTAGATGAATTTAACACATTTATGAGTGTGGAATGAAATGACATATGATCAATACTAATTTTATTATTGGCTGTATTTTACGCAATTTTAAATTTTAGCAAATGATTAGCTATAATTTAACAGTAATAAGTATGTACTAGTGATGTATTTTTTAGTTTGAAATATTAATTACACTACAAGTTCGGTTAAATAAGAAAGAGGTTGACTTTGTGGTCTGTTGAAAAATACACACAACATGTTATTTTCAAAAAATCATATAAAATTTTCTAAGCAAAAACACACAATTTGCTTGTAAGGTATTTATTAGAGACTAATAAGGTATGAATTGAGCATATTATCAGAATTTTAAAAAATGGTGTTTTTGAGAAATTGCATGTCAAAAGTAGTGATTTTACAAAATTTTGCATAATTTAAAATTGAATTACAAAAGTTGTAAGCACCTTAGAGTTAAAATAAAATTTGCTGTAAAACTCCCATTAAAGGTCTTTGGATTGCCATCAATGTTTAGCTTTAAAATATTTTTTTTCATACTGAAAAAAAATCTTAAATTCACTAATAATTATATTTTTTGTACTTAAAAACTAATTTTTTTAATTAAGTAAAAATGTCACTATATTTTTTAAAACTATGCCAAAGTAAACTTCTGTTTAATAACTGTTTATAAAAAATAAATTGACTTAATATGTTGAATATGTTTGGTATTGTGTTCATTTTAAAATGAAGCGTTTTTCAGTTTTTCTGAAAACTGCCAATTTTATCATGAACTTTAAAGTACTGTAATCAGAGAAATAAATTTTTTAGGGAAAAATCCTTTTAGGAAATTTTATAAATCACTTAGTTCTAACTACTGAATTTTTTTGAAAAAAATCTGTGATGGTGAATTGACATGCCCTGCCTGAGCTGAGATGGAATTGCTCTTGCACATAAGCCAACAAGATGTTCAATCTTGAACTAGTTATACACTCAAATTTTTCATCACCATATGCTTTTTAGCATAAAATGGAGCTTTTAAAACAATTTAATAAGAAACATGATACTTACGATGTGAAAATGTACTAGTTAATTTTTCTGTGTCAGAGAAAGAGAGAGAGAAAAATGAGCCCCTCAGACGTTCTCTTGAGCGCCTCCCCCCCCCCCCTCATAGTTCCCTTCTAGCTATAGCCCTGGGTAAATTACATCAGTAATTGGGATACGATACCGCATAAAGGAAGCCCTGATGATGCTACCCTCAGTTAATTTTGAAATGAGTTCATCTGAATGCAGTAGTTATTAAAAAACTTGAGATATTAAACAAAAACATAATTTGCAGAACAAATTAAAAAAACAAAATTTATTTCCTGCACTATTTAAGCCCAAGAAGGGACAGATATTAAGATATTTGATTTAGTTATTTCTACATTTAGTATTAAATTTTTGAATCAAATAATTTAAATTATGTGAACATTAAAAGAATAAAAATGAAATTCAAATAATATGATATTTAAAACCCCTAAATCTTAGATTCCGTTCAAACGAAATCGAAATAAATCTAAGACTTTTTTCCAAACTTAACTTGCAAATATTTGTTTTGCAGATTTTGTATAATGTTTACGGTAGATATAAATAAAAAGAATAGACACGTCTAAAAAGCAAATGTTCAGAAAAAGTCTAAGATTTATTTCGATTTCGTTTGAACGGAATCTAAGATTTAGGGGTTTTAAATATCATATTATTTGAATTTCATTTTTATTCTTTTAATGTTCACATAATTTAAATTATTTGATTCAAAAATTTAATACTAAATGTAGAAATAACTAAATCAAATATCTTAATATCTGTCCCTTCTTGGGCTTAAATAGTGCAGGAAATAAATTTTGTTTTTTTAATTTGTTCTGCAAATTATGTTTTTGTTTAATATATATATATACATATATGAAGTCAATTTGTATATTTTGGCGTTTTGCATAATTTGGCGATATTGGTCGGCGGGATAGCCAAATAGTACCTTTATTTGTCAATTTTTTTAAAAAGATAAATTAAAAGATATTTTTTTCGGCAAACCTCGATTGCTCTGTGATCCACCAAAACAGACGCCGCGAGCTATAGGTTGGGAAACAACTGTATACATCATTGAATCTCATTGCATGATGATTACAATAGAATACGACGTTCATAACATTTATCGTTTCTTTTAACATACAAAAGAAATTACAGTACTGTCTTTAAACAATAACTGCTGAAATTGACTTTTCAATTCTGATATGCGCTTCTGAATTTAGCAGTTTTTTTAACTATTTGGAAAATAGTTACTGTCATCGGTAGAGAATTAGGGAATCTGAAATATATCTGAATCTTTTTATCGATTGAATTCCGCAACTTATTTTATTTTATTCGTTTTCTGATTCGTCCATGTTTAATGTCCAAAAATGGAATACTTCTGTTATTTATTTTATTATTTTTCTGATTGGTTCATGCTTAATGACCAGAAATAAAATACTTCTGTTGCCACGATGACCAAATAATAATAATAATAATAATAATAATAATAATAATAATAATAATAATAATAATAAAACTACAAAAAAAGTAATACCTTAAAAACAAATTGAGATAAAGCTTTCAAACAAATTTCATTTAAAATTACAATTTTTTTTTCTCTCTATACGATAGTGTAAAAATTAAACATGTGTGATGTTTAGAAGTTTAAAAATTTGCAGTACCGAAAACTGAAATTTCCTTTAAAATTTGTATATGATTGGTACAGGAATATTAATTTTTAATCCATGGTGTACGTAATATAGGACTCTATTATTACATAAACTAAGTTTTAATCATCATAAAAATTATTTTATTATTATTTTTTTCAAACATAGAATTTATTTATAAGCCTAAAATTTTAGTCTTTGAAAATATAATTTTCAAAATAATCGTTGTAATTTGTTAAATTACAATTTTTTATATTACATATGGTACTACTAGATTATCAGATTTACCAATTTCGCTATTTTTTCTACTTTAAACTAATTAAACAAAATAATTTAAACAAAAGATTTTTGGCACACTTTCGTTATCACTGGAATTTTCAACTGTCGTATGCATTTCTTAACACTTTCAGAGGCAAATAATTGTTTCTATAATGTTGAATTGGCACCAGAATTTTTAATGAAATTCCAAAAACAAATTATGTCAAGATAAGAAAAAGAAATTTTTTAGCTTTTTCAATCAAAGTTAGTAAAGTAAAATTTGATATTTTTTTTTTTTTTTTTTAGTGCAAATCTTGATTTAATTTGAATGGGATATAACATATCACACCGCCCCTCAAGGGGGCCGCCCCTTAACTGAATCATATCACACCGCCCCTTAACTGGATTAAATTTCTACATGCATGTAGTTTACAGATACAAATAAATATATCTTATTAAGTACTGCTCAAAAAATTCTGATATTTTTCAATTTTCGATGGAAATTGTTGAAAATGGGTTTTCAAATGGGTTATTTGTTTTCAAGAGGTTTAATTAAACATCTCACTTCGACTTAAAAAACTATGGAATTTTGTTTCATTTCTCCGAATGTATTGGAAAATATTTTATAGTCTATGCTTTATGCATGACATTTTATTTCTTGTTATTTATCTAAAAGGATATTATTTTAGTTAAAAAATTTTGTGTAATATTTTATCTATGTATATTATGCAAAGTGATATATTTTTCAAAACGGGTCTAGGACACAAAAATCTTCAAATTTTCTAAAACAAAATTGAAATGCATTAAAAATTTTCTCTGCTTTTTTTTTTTTTTTTTTTTTTTTTGCTTAAAAAGACGATTAAATCCCGTTTTTATATTCATTAGATGAGGCAATATTAATTTTTACTTTCTTCTATCTTTACAAGAAGAAAGTATTGGATTCATGAAAATTTTCGACTTCCGGTTTTCGACGGATTTATACGTTTTAGAAGGTCCTGAACACGTTTCGACTATTTTTAGAAAATGTCTGTCTGTGAGTCTGTCTGTCTGTCTGTCTGTCTGTCTGTGTGTCTGTCTGTCTGTATGTGACAAAAAATTTGTGGGCGCTCTATCTCAAGAACTAATGCTCGAAATTTAATAAAATTTTATATTCAGTTAGACCTTGATATGAATTAGTGCCTATTGGTTTTTGGTGAAAATTGGCCTGCAGGTGGCGCTGCTATACTACGTTTTTCATGATTTTCAAGATTGCTATATCTCAAGAACTAATTCACAGAATTTCACCAAACTTCAGATTCTGGGACCCCTTGATATACATAGACGATGATTAAGTTTTGGTGTAAATTGGCCAGCAGGTGGCGCTGCTATGCCACGTTTCTCATGATTTTCATGGTAGCTATATCTCAAGAACTAATGCACAGAATGTCACCAAACTTCAGATTCCGCGATACCTTGAGATACATAGCCGCTGGTTTTGGTCTGAACTGCCCTATAGATGGCGCTGCTAAGCTACATTTTGCACGATTTTTGCGATAGCTATATCTCAAGAACAAATGCAGAGAACTTCATCAAATTTTAGATTCTGTTACACCAGAATATATAACATAATTAGACGCTGATTACATTTTGCTATTAACCTCGCAACAGGTGGTGCAACTATGCTGCATTTTGCACGATTTTTCAATAGCTATATCTCAAAAACCAACGCACAGAATTTCATCAAACTACAGACTTTGTTACAAAATGACATATAACATAATTACACGATGATTAAGTTTTGTTATAAATCCTTCAACTGATGGTGCTGCTGTGCTATATTTTACACGGTTTTTTTTAAACTAGCTATATCTCAAGAACTAATGCACAGAATTTCATCAAACTTCAGATTCTTTTACACCATAACATAATTAGACGCTTTTTTACGTTTTGGCATAAATTGTCCAAGATATGGTGTTGCTGTGCTACGTTTTGCAAATTTTTTGTTATAACTATATCTCAAGAACTAATGGACGAAATTCCATCAAATTTCAGATTCTGTTAGGTCTTGACATAAATAGATGCTTATTAGGTTTTAGTATAAATTACCCAACATGAGGCACACTAAGCTCATTTTCATAGAATATTAATTAAATTTTGCGTTTTAGGCTTTTCGGATACCAGAATCTCGTTAGGCTAGGTCAAATGTTACATAAAATTCGATAGTGGGTAACTTTGGGGTCACCACGGTTTTTTTTTTTTTTTTTTTTTTTTTTTTAAATATTAAAATGTACTTAAGAGATAGAAGAAAGTTTTGGGATTGACACATCCAACTAGTTTCGTTTTGGTTTACTTTCAAAATCTAGCTTTCAAGCAATGGTTGAAAAATGAAAATATGAAAATGACTTCTTTTGAAAATGCGTTTTTCTTCATGATGGGTTTTTACATAATTTCTGGGAGTTAAACTGTTATAACTCAAGAACCGTTAAAGATAAATGCTTCAAGCTTGGAACATGTATTTTTTTATTGTTTTACTTTAATTTTGATTTAGCAAATTTGAAAAAAAAATACACTGCTCAAAACAATTAAAGGATATTGCAGTTTTAGGTGGATTTTGTATCTGGGAAACTTTTTCGCTGATTGATACATGGTCGACAGACATAGTAGGTTATATGAGAATAAATTACACATGTTTGGCAGAAAAAATGCATTTTATTGCGGATTTGTGTACAAAAGGAAAAAAACACAAAGTAGGATTTGTGCATATGAGAAAAAAAGAATAAGACAAGTTGAATGTAGATTCTGCCATTGCAAAATTCAATTTCGCCTCCGATTAGAAAAAAAAATCGATAGAGGTTTTTTAGAAGGGCGTCCCCGTTTAGATTGCAATGAACTAACTTCATTTTTCTTGTATTTATCAATATAATAGCAAACAGAACGGCGTGAAATGCCCAATTGAATAGCAATTTCTCTCTGAGACATTGGAATTGCGGAATAATTAAGAGATACAATTTAAAGTGCAACTTCTTCATTGACTAGATTCATCAAAAACGGATTTTTTCTTTAGTTTAAACGCTTTTTTATAGCCTCTAAGTAAAAGGAAATGCAATTTAACAATAAAACGAGTGGAATCCCGTCGAATTCAACGATGAAATGTTTAAAAGACCCGATCGATTTGTTTAAAAAAAAAGCAAAAGTAATTACATTATTGAATCAATATATAATAAATATATTTACAAACTAAATGTCAAGTTTGCCAGTTACAATTTTGCATGCAAATATTCGCACATCTTCAGTTAAAATTGTAATGTGAGTGCCGGCGAAATCTAGAAATTTTATTTTATATACACTCACAGAAAAATAGTTTTATTTAAAAAAAACTAATTTTCATTTTTACTGTGACATTATTTTCACTAACTGAAGTCATCTGAAAGTAAAATCTCAATCTCAGTGCCCATAATGAAAAAAAAATTGAAATGTAATATCGGGTACTACTAGGTTATCCCGTCGACCAAAAAATTATCGCCAAACTATAAGGTTAATTGCCAATAATGGATGATCGTGAATGCCACATTCGGTGACATTAAATACGATTCATGTGTTTAAAATATCATTAAGTGGTTTTTATTTCGACTTTTTATTAATATTCTACTAAACATTTGTTTTTTCGTTATTTAAAATAAAAATTATGCCAATAAGTATAACTTGGTTATTAGTTTGGCGATTTGTATAATTTGGCGAAATTGGTCGATGGGATAACAGAGATAACAGGTCGACGGGATAACAGGATAACAGACGGCAGAACAGAGCGATGTTTTAAATAGTTACGTCATTTTCTCTTCAAATGTTTTTTAAAAGTTACTGTTATTAGTAATATGAAAAAAGCATCCGTAATAATATTGTAATTCCCATTTATCTAGTTGCTGAATGATATCATTTTCCTCATTTGAAATTTTTCTTATTTTGTTTAGACATTAATTTTAGATATTTTTATCATAAATTATTTTCTGTTATTTTATTTACATTATTAATATTATTTCTCAGTAAATATATTTTTTTTTGCCTCAATTAGTGCATAATTTTACGCAATCATTTTGGAAAATAAATTTATATTATCGAGAGAAAAGCTTAACCTGTAGCCACTGTTTTGAAGAAATGTCACGAAAAAGCTTTTAAAATTAAAAATAAAATATAAAAATGGCAATAAATAAAAAAAATAACTAAAATGGGCGCAACTACAAATAAATAGCTTTCATTTAAAAAAATAATTATCAAAATCGGTTCAGTAGAAAATTCAGGACTGATGACACGACATTTTTTAGCTTGTCTGAAAGAAATAGCATCGAAGGCTAAAAAGGTGTTTTCTTCAAAGAAAATCATTTTCAGTAGGGGGTATGGTTTCCACGGGAGGCCAGCAACGTTGAACACCTTTGAAGCATGGTCTCAATGAGGCTATTAATGACGAGTTGGGGTATTCTGCCCACTCTTTCATAAGAGCTCTTTCCAGTTCTTGGAGAGTTTGTGGGGGTTGTTGGCGGCCAGAAACTCGTCTTCCTAGAGCGTCCCAAACGTGCTCGATTGGATTCATGTCTGGAGAACACGCTGGCCATTCCATTCGAACGATTCCTTCCTCGAAAAGGAAATCCTCCACCAGGTTTGCACGATGTGGCCTGCAGTTATCGTCCATTAAAATGAAGTTATCTCCGATTGCTGCAGCGTAAGGGACTACAATAGGTCTGAGGATCTCATCCCTATATCGGCGACCAGTCAGAGCTCCATCTCGAATGATGTAGAGTTCAGTGCGCCCGTCAATGGAGATGCCACCATACACCAACACTCCTCCACCACCAAATCTGACACTTTCATGCACGAACGCAGGATTATTCCTACTGCCACGGTCCCTCCAGATGAAAATACGCCTATTATCCGGATGCACAGAAAAACGGGACTCGTCAGAAAACAGAATATTGCTCCATTCATTTCTCCTCCAGTTGACATGCTCGGTTGCCCACTCCCTGCGGTCGCGACGATGCCTTGATGTTAATCTAACACATACCATCGGTCGGCGAGCATACAGACCTACAGCATGGAGCCGGTTTCGGACAGTCTGAGTTGAAATCGTGGTGCCTGTAGCTGAGCGAAGGTGTTGTTGGAGAAGAGTAGCGTTCATGTTTCGGTGTCTCCGAGCTGTTAACGCTAAATACCGATCTTCATTGGGCGCTGTTGCCCGTCTACGACCTTGCCCTGGTCTTCGGCCTGCACATCCACTCACCACAAAACGGTTCCAGATCCTAGAAATGACTTTTTGTGACACTCCAATGCCTTTCGCTACTTCGGCTTGAGTTTGGCCTCCTTCTAACCTACCAACAATTCTCCAAGCTTCTGAATCTGTCAAATGACTTCGCTGAGACATCGTGCTCATCAAAACAAAGCAATCACTGAATGCCGATCATCCTTGTCTTCATTCTCTTTTATCCAGTTGAAAGTCAAATTTCATTCGCTGCCGCTGAAGCGACGTTTTTGACGTCGAACTCAAAATTTGCATACTCCACAGTTTGAAAACAAGAAAAATTTGCATTTGTGATTCTCTTCTTCTATTTTCGGCAAAAAAATTTCGTTTATATCTTTATTTTATATAAAACTTCAAATATCCTTTAATTGTTTTGAGCAGTGTATTTATGCTTTTAAAGATGATTTTTTAAATAAAAGTTACATATTTTTTCTTTAATTTTTTTAATTAATGTATATATATATATATATATATTTAAAAGACTGAATTAAAATTTCAATTTAGATATTTCTTTTTGTTTAAATGTAAAAATAATTGAAATTCTACATATAACATTTTGAGTTATAACGATTTTAAATTGCCCCCAGTTTTTAAATAAATTTTAAATTTTAAATTAAAAAAATATGTGAATCTTTATCATGTGATTTAGTTTACAAACAGCATGGTTAACCATCACTAAAAATGCAGATTTTCAACTCAAGAAATAAAAATTATTTCAAAAACCCCTTAAATATTGCTTTTAAAACAAAATTTTATCGTTTTTGGCGACGATGGGCATTGTTTTTTGTTTCAAATCCTGATAACATTTTTATATTTCTCGCCACCCCCCCCCCCCAAAAAAAAAAAAATAATAATAAAAATAAAAATAGAATCAAGTTTACACGTATTCAGCTAGCGTTCGTTACCACCGCGACAGACTCTTTTGACGTAAAATGATCTTAAGAGCGTGACACGTAAAATGACAATGTCATGCAACCCAAAAATGTAATACAAACAAACAGATAGGTCATCATTTAGCAAAACAAATACAATAATTTTATATTAAGCGTGTCGAAATGTTATCATGTTGCTAAACAGAAAAGATATGCTTTCGTCATGTTACATAACTGTGGAATTGATTAAGAATTAGTGCCAGTCGGCATACATGTAATTTGAGTCACTTAAAGAAAAAGTATATTTTATGATACGAAAGGATAAATATTAAGAAATGTAAAGAATTTCCTAATATTTTCATTCATATGTATATAAAAATTTTAAGAAAGCTATTAAATATATTTCTAGCAAAATAATTTTAATATTTAATACGTTCGCTGCCGCTCACGCGATAGCGCGTGTTATGACACCAACGTTAAGGGCCACTCACGCGCCAACGCATGATTCGAGGTGATGTCCAATAGCCAGTCACGCGCTGGCGCGGAAAAATCTTTCACTGATTCTTTGTTATAAAAAGTAAATCGGTTTCTGGGAAAAACCCACTTCTACAGTGCGGCATTAACTATCATCTCACCTTCATGTAAGCAGCAGCAAACGTGTTAACTTTAACCGCTTTCCCTGATTTGCCGTACGTCGTACGGGCATCGTGTTTTTGCAATCATGATTTGCCTGCACCACGTACGGGCAGCATTTTCAGAAAGAATCACGTTTTGAGCACCTTATCGCCAGAACAACGATTGGCGCGGAGATGAAGTCGATGCTAAGCACCCTTTCTTGTTTGTGACGTCAAACGCCTAGCGGATAGCAATCCTTCCTTCTGCAAACAAATCGCGCATATTGTTCATTTGTTTTTCCGTAAATGTTATCAAGCAAAGACTATAATATGAAGAAATGTTATCCACCGTTGTTTACGATTAAAACATAGTTTAAAACATTAAAACAAAACGACGATTGGCGTTTGGCGATGCAGCTAGCTGAACGTTCTCGCTTTCGCCAACTCGCCAAGGCTGGAGCTCAAAACGTGATTCTTTCTGAAAATGCGTACGGGCATCCATATTTCAATCGTAATTTATTATTCTGACCAGTAAATTTTTATTGAAAATTTTGCATTATTTTCCGAACATTTTTCTGATTCAATTAGGCAAAAATTTCTGTTTTGAAAATTCGGTGATAAAAGATTAAAAATTCTGTAAAAGACATGAAAAAAAAAAAAAATAAGCTTTGTTTGAAAGGTTTTTTTAAATAGATATTGATCAGTTAAATAGTTATTATGTTAACCCATTGAACTTCGACATCTCTTACACAAACTTTATTCGGTCGGTACCATTTTTTTTTCAAAAGTGGTAAACATCAAAGGTAAGAAATGATTGTAGGACAAACACAATGTTAAGCCTACGAGTGAACCACTAGTAGTATTAATTTTTGGCTTATGCACCACTTTACTTCCGGCAGACATAGATCATTAGATTCCGCTAAAATAAAATTCCTTCCATAAAATATTTTTCCCTTGTGCTTGATAACATCGGATTTTGTGCTGTGTGCTCTTTGACTAACACTTTTAACTAAAATCGTTTTTGATTGTCTTTTGAATGTGTTACGCAAGGAAAAAGATTGTGCCAAAAGCGTTGTTAAAAGTCACATATTTTTTCCAGAAATGCAGTTATTGATATTTACTAACAAAATTAGTCAACTCGCTCAGCAATCTCCTGCATTTTTTTTTCTATAAATCAAACTGTCTCTTATTTTCTTTTTTAAAATTGTGTAGTTTTAAAGGTGTAGAAATTGTGTTAAAAGTGTTTTACAGGTATTGTTTTATATATTTCTACATTGTGTGGTGTCTACAATGTGCTGTTAATTTGGAGACGAAGTGATATGCAGCACAACACTATTGTAAGAAAATATTTTTATCAGCACTGCACTATACGGCCAAAGGTGACCGGCCACTTGCGATATTAGACATTTTGTTAAATATCTGGAAAAATACATGAGGTGTTTTTCTGAAACTCCGCGTGTGTAAGTACAATAGTACAAGGCGTATAGTTACCGTAAAGACTTTTTCCAAAAACTCTATAGGGGTCAGTCAACAAATGGAAACAAGTTGGAAATTGCACGTAAAGCGTAGCAAATTAGGTGCGTTCGTTGATAACGAAGTTTTAAACTATTCAGATCTTGCTGATATAGTAGAGCGTACTTTGGATACACTATAATGGTCGAAATCTTTATGTTCCTGTAAATGTGCAGGGAGTAATTTTTATTATACTTCATTAACGTATATCTTATTCATAAAATGTGAAGTAGGTTAATATAATTAAAACACGCCCCAAACAATGTTTCCCCGTATAACATTATTTAGAGGAATACATTTGTGTAACCCTGTAATTTAAAAATAAATATTCTTTGCACCACAGATTATACAAAATGTATTTTTAGTACATATTTCATAGATTCATGTCAATTCTGTTATATTCAAATGAGTGTAACACCATTAAAATGCATTTGAAACTTTTTTCCCCATTGACCGTAATGTAACGGAATACTTTTGATTGTCCCTGTAATTGATCAATACATCCGATTTTCATAACATTTGAAATGACTCGACAAAATTATGTAATAAATATACGTTTTAAATTTCAAACGATTAAAATGCATTTAAAACGTTTTTCCCCATTGACCGTAATGTAACGGAATCCTTTTGATTGTCCCTGTAATTGATCTATCCATACGATTTTCATAAAATTTGAAATGACTCGACAAAATTATGTAATAAATATACGTTTTAAATTTCAAACGATTAAAATGCATTTGAAACTTTTTCCCCATTGACCGTAATGTAACGGAATCCTTTTGATTGTCCCTGTAATTGATCTATCCATCCGATTTTCATAAAATTTGAAATGACTCGACAAAATTATGTAATAATTATGTATTTTAAATTTCAAACGATTCGGTTGGGTAGTTTTTGCGCTGTTATATGCGGACGGACAGACAGACAGACAGACGGACAGACAGACAGACAGACGGACAGACAGACAGACGGACAGACAGACAGACGGACGGACTGAGCGACAACAATAGGTGCTACGTATTTACATAATTACGAACGCACCTAAAAAGGCGAATATCTTTTGGATAACTCTGTCAAAACTAATGCAGCAAAAGCGTTTAAACTGTAGATTATGATTAAGTGGCTCATTAAATAAACAGTGTTTATTTTTATGCGGATGGCATGTACACTCATAAAAAAATTAAGGTTTTTATAAAAACAGTCCCAATTTTTTCCAAGTTTTTTGCTTATAACTTGCAGAGTTCTTAATATAAAATGATGTTGTTTTCCGAAAATATGACAAACAACATTGTACTCTGTAATCAGAACTAAAAAGTAATAAAAATTATATGAAAAATGAGCAGGTTTTTTAAATGATTTTTTATTGCGCATGCGAGAACTTTATCAAAATTTCATTTACACATTGTGTTAGCTAAATGTATAGAGTAACTTTTGTAAAAATCTTAAAAACATATCTTAATAAATTCTGAAAGTGATCGTCGATAGAATAAGCTTAAAATCCGTTGTTACCAAAATGAAACAAACAAAAGAAAAAATGAGGTTCTAAATTGTGTTTTATAGTGTATTTATAACACTATATCAAAGCAATTAACAACACTATTTTTAGAACACATTTCTAGATAGCAATACTTTTGCAACATATTAAGAATATAATCACAACACAAAAAACGTTTTGTATATAAAGTTTTTTAATTCACAACACATTAATATGTTGTAAATTTGGCGACAAAAAGTGTTCTAAAAGGTATTTATTTTTATGTGTTGAGAATTTGCAGTGTAGGAGGATACCTTAGTCCAACTGTTAAAAATAAATTTAAAAAAAACGTTTTTCTTAAGGTACTTCAAAATACCAAAATCGTCAAATTTCCGAAAGATGTTTTATTGCACTGGAGCAGTCGCTGCTTTTTCATGTTAAATCATATTTCAATCATAATTAGACCAAGAGATGTTAATCTTTTTGTTATGGTATGTTTTCAAAATCTAGCATTCAAAGCAATGATTGCCATGAAAGGAGTTCTTGTAAAAATGCGTTTTCCCCCCCACATTTCTTATATTAAAGTTGTTATAAGTTAAAAACCATTAAAGTTAAATGATTCAAACTTGGGACATCTCATCCTTTTAAACTGTTTGACTTAGCATATTCAAAAAAACATATTTACGTTTGAAAATGTTATTATTAATTTTTTTTATTATTATTAAATTGTAATTTTTTTCCTTTAAATATTTTTAATTTCTTTTAAATTTAAGTAAAAGTTTTGAAATTCGACTTATAATATTTCGAGTTACAACGATTTTAAATTATCCCACCTTAAAAACACGTATTCTTTTTTTTTTTTTTTTTTTTTTTTTTTTAATTTACAGCAGTTTTTAGGCATGATTTTATTTGCAAATTATAAATTTAATTATTTCAAAAAATCTGGAATTTTAATTCTAACACAATAAATAATTATTTTAAATATATCCCGGTCCTTTTAAGACTAAATAAGTGCAAGTAAATAAAAATAAATCACAGAATTGATACAATAAGTTTTAAACAAAGTCAGAAAACTTTGAGAACTTCGACCGCGTGAGCCAACTTAGAGATTTTCTGGTATGACTGGGAAAGACGGAGAAAAAAAAAGAAAAAGAGAGGAAAAGGGGAGGGGATAATCTAACCCCCAGTAAGATTTGAGCTTGTTACTTCCATTACCAACTTAAATTTATTCTAAGCACAAAATTCCAGCAAATCCGAAAAGATCGATTACATTTCTTAAAGCATTTTACGATCCACCATCTAAGAACTTTGTAATTCACTTTATGATAAGCATTTTAGTAATTTAATTAGTAATAAATATACAGTAGAATGTCGATTATCCGGACAGCTAAAGGCCGAGGCCGATCCGGTTAAGAGGGCATAGTATCCTTGAATCTCTTCAATTTCGAATAATGCTCTAATATATGTGGTGGCAGAATACTTAGTACTAAAAATAAATAACATTATTTAAAAAAATCCTGTAAAACAGGCTGTTTTACTAAAATTTATTTTTTAATTATTATTATTATTATTACTATTATAATTATAATTACAGTAAAGCATCGTTTATACGACGATCACTTATTTATTTATTTATTGCCTAAGTGGGGCAGAATCACCAGACCTCAAAGGTCCGGTGTAGACTCTATTAACCCCACCCGGAGTGCTCCCCGACACGCGGGAATTCGTTTACAATTAGTACAAAAAAAAAACAAGAAAAAGAGAAAAAAAAAAAATATTTTATGTACAAAACAAGCTTCATCCGCCGGAGCACAGGCTGCTCCCTCGCGACAAGGGGCGGACCAGCAGAGTATGTGATGCTATTGACCGAAGTTGCATAGGAACAGTAGGTTGGTGCACCATGCAGGCCTATGAGGTGAGATTCGTTAGTTCCATTTGGTAAATAAAAATCCTATTTTATTTGCCTATAAGAAGGGGTCTAGATAAAATATTAGATAGCCAGTTTTTGGGAAGGATGGAGGGACGTTTAATATGCCAGGCTTGGGTAAGCGTGCAGTGATAGTAACTATGCTCAGGGGTGCCTATCTCGCCGCACTCGCAAAAGTGATTGGCAGCTCGATGGAAACGTTTCAAATAGGCTTTGAAGGGCCCATGACCAGAGAGGAATGCTGTTGTGGCTGGAGAGAGAAAATATATTTCTCTAGACACTACAGGTATGAGATTGTAAGTGTGTCTACCTTTGGTAGAGACATCCCAATAATTTTGCCACTCTGGTAAGATTTTTAGATCCAACTTATTGCGAATGTGTGAGGGGGGAAGAGGGAAAGTAAAATCTATGGATGTTTTTGCCGTTGCTTCTTTCGCTAACCTGTCAGCCCGCTCATTGCCCTCAATGCCAATGTGGGCCGACACGTGGCCCAGGGCGTACATTTATACGACGTTTTAATGTGGTCCCGACTGATTCCTATTCATTTTAATGTAAAAATATATTTTTATACGACGCCCAAAATCGTTTATACGTCGATTTTTCGATTTTGTATAGGTTTATTTTTATTTATTTTTCTTGTTATATTTTACGAACGAGCGGAAGTTGGCAGCTATGAATGACACCAAAGAGCGTGTTTAAATGCACTCTACATTATAAAAATGTGGGTTGTGTTCGATTAGTCTGAAAAATCAGCTTACGTGTAACAGATTACACTTGGAGGGGTCATTCTTTTTTCAGAGATGATCAGCTTTCTCGACCTCTTTTAAGTTGCAAATAGACTATCCTTCTAACTCTTATCAGTATTGGCGACTTTTAGTTGGCCACGCGGGGTTTTTGAGCTTTGACTTTAAATAGAAAGGAAATGATGTACTGCAAATGAGGAAACTTTCGGTGAAACATAAATTAAGGTAAGCATATTTAAATTGTTTTCTAATCCCCTCCCCGTTTTTTTTTTTTTTTTTTTTTTTACAAATTTATGCAAATCATCACGTTTAACATTAAAATTAAATGAAAACAAAATTAATTCTAGTTTTGGAAGTGAAAATCGATTATACGTCGTTATCGTTTATACGACGTTTTTCTGTAGTCCCTTCGGCGTCGTATAAACGATGCTCCACTGTATATATATTTTTTTTACATTTTTACTATTTTTTTAAATATGAATATTTTTGGTACGATTTTTTTCACATTGATTAGAATATTCTACATAAAATTGTGCATGGATTTTTAGATGTTTGAGATTTTACATTCAATATGATTTTTTACTCTCTCTCTCGTCTAGATTAAAAATTAAAGAAAATTCAACAAACTCTCAATTTAAATAATTTTTTTTTAGTAATTATTAACTTGAATGTTAAATCCATGTACAAAAATATTAAATACACCATAGAGAACAGGGGAAAAAATTCAAACCTCCATCTAAACTAGCAAGAAAACTTTAGTATTTTTCGAACAGGCAAGTTATAAAAATATGAACAGGGAGAAAAATCAATTTAAAGTTTCACTTGTATGGGTAATTGTGCTGAGCGTATTAACAAAATTTAAAATATCTCTTGATACAAAAGTCGTATAGGAAAAAATGAGGTGTCAAAATATTCACATATAAAGAAGCGATATTTTAACCAATTTCAAGGTACTATGTCCCTTTAATGAAAAATCCGGATAATTGGACAATTTTAAAAAAACGATCATGCCTATGTTTTTTAGGTAACTTCTTCCCACTTCAAACATTTTCCAGTCTTAGGGCTGGTAACTGAAGTAGAGCACATTTAACCCCTTTGCGATGGAAGCCTTTTACGAAATTTTTAATCTCTTGTCACCAGTTTAAAAAACCAGAAATTTGTGCCCTATTGAATCGAGAAAATACTCCGATTAAATAGGGCAAATTTTACAGTACAGTTTTACTGGTGGGGATAAACGGGGATTCTTGAGCCTTTTTTGCGGCACGCATTCGTGTCGCTCGTCCCCAAGAGGTTAAGCATATTACAAATGACGTGTTTATTTATTTATTTATTTATTTTATGTGTTAATTTTATTTTCTACAAAATTTGTAAACAGTTATACACCGAAGTACACATAAAAATTCTTACATGTGTATGACATAAATGCATTGTATGAACAAACGGATCGGAGACAAGAGTGCGTTCCCCTTTTGTGAGGACACCATACAAACTTTTCGACACCCGTTCGCAGAATTTTTACCAGAAACGAACATTCGACAAATCCGAAATTGTGGATCAAAAACGAAAACGAAACCGAAATTTCAGTCGATCTCTAGTACTCATTAATAAACTCATATTTTAATTAATTTTTTAATTATGATTTTTATTTTATTTTATTAAGATTTTGTTAACTTAACATCTACATTTGTACCTATTAAAGCTCTGTACGTATATTTTGTGCCAAATTTTCCCATGTTATCCAAGGTATAGATTAAATCAATAGTTCCCAAACTTTTATTGGTCACATCCTACCAAAAAATCTGTAAAATCACTATGCCTCTCCCCTCAAAAAATGTATAAATTATGTCACATATCGTTTAAAAAGTTAATTCTATTCTCAGAGAGGAAGCGTGATAAAACCTTAATTATAACAATTCATTATACCTTTTTTAACACTTTCCAACAAAGTTGAAAGTAATTATGATTTCGGTTTATCTCGCCGTGCTCTAACTCTCATAAACACACTCGTATTACCCTGAAAATTTTGGACGTTATTGACATTTTACCCTAGCATGAACGCTAATTCAAATGAAATTTCAAGCATGATTAATACAGGAACAGGCAAAGGTTTACCGTTACATTTTGGCATGGGGTAAAAAATTGTTTCAAATGAATTTTAAAATATGCCTCAATTATACAAAAACACCCAGTCAAACGTATTAAAATTTATTTGTAATTATAAAGTGCAGTAAAATATGCATTCTGTAATCTATGCGGCGAAAAAAATTGCTATTATTTATTTACAAGGCCACACAAAAGACCATTTACCTTTACAGACATTTACCATCACATAATGGTAAAGGGGGGGGGGGGATTATGTGAGGCATATTTTAATTATATTAAACTTTTTCATATATAATAAAAGTGATACTTGTCGGTGAGGCTTAATATAAGTTATATGATACAGTCATGCATAACAGAAATACATAGCATTTACAGGGACACAGAAAACATTTCAAAAAGCATATTCTTTCCGAAGTACTGCTCATGTATCCGATGATGGCTGATGGACGGATAAAATGCATTTTAATTATGATATGCGCTTTTAAGTTTCTATAAATCTATGCATATTATATCGTGTGTATAAATGCTATATTTGATATATAGGGCTACAGAAAAGAGCTCGCAAACGTTACTGAATATGAACTCAAAGATGGTTTTTAAATAAAATTTATTACGCTGAACTGTATTCACTTTACTAAGAAATGTTTGTAGAATATAGATAAAATGATACATAGGGCCACGCAAAGAATTGGATTCCTGGGCGCCTATGAATGATAATTTCTGAGAATGTGATTTCAGAAGTTTTAAGAGTGTTTTAGTTTAAAATAAATTTTAGCTAAATACTGGCGTGTAATAAAGGTACTATGTAAACTACAGTGCTGAACAAAAACATCCAAGTATGTTTCCATCTATTAGTATAAATTGCTGAAACAGAAATTTAAACTTGCTAGGTATTTTCTTGCTAAACTAAATTATTTCCTCTTTCTATAATATATACATCAACCGACAGATTAACCACAGGGCTGTTCAAAAGTATTGGAATACATATTTGATTATAGTCAGTAACCTTATTTTCCTAAATGAGGAAGTTTTGTTAAAGATATCAGGAATTGTTGGAAAGTGTTTCATAATCTATGTTTAGCGCATTATTTTTCTTACTTGTGAACTCATCAAAGAGGAAATTCAAAGGGATGATCAAAGAGGAATTCTGTGCTGAAACATCTCTCACAAATGTGTTTTTAACATAATTTTACTATTGCAATGAGGTGATACATCTTCTCCTTTGTGTTAAAAAGTGTTTTATTGTAGTTAACCAATTTCTCTCAATGTTAAAAAAATGTGTTATACTGTCTGCATTATTACCTTCACAAAACACCTTATTGAAAGACTTATTATCCTTAAGGTATTTTGAGAAGTTAAGGGATTTTGTGACATTTAACATTAAAATTGATAAATTGATACATTTTATAATGCATTTTTATAACTTATTAAAAGTTGGTGGAAAAGGTTTGATCATTAAATTTTCTTTGTATGAATAACACACATGGTTCTCGCTAGCTTTTACCATTATTAGCAATTTGGCGAATAAGAAATAAAAAACAGTCGCCAAATGAAAAGAAATGTTAGAAAAATACATAAAAATGCATCTTTAACCTCTTATTGTATTACTTTCTTCTGAATGTTCTGAAAAACTAATTTTTTGTAACTGCTTATAAAATAGAGATTTGATTATCTTCTACAGAAACTATTACAAATAATAACATTCTAAATGCCTTCTAGTTCTAAAAATATGACTATTTCAAATATTCTTTTAGTATAAATAAAAATTAAAAACAGCTATCGTTGATTTACCGTTGTGAAAATATACACTAAATATTTTTTAGAAGACTTTAACTCGATAGAAAAAATTTGACCTGCCAATGATTACTTTACATACGATTATTAAATATTATGGTAAATCGCTAATTTCAATGCCACATAGAAACAAAACTTTTCTCTATTTGGCGCTTTATGCGAGTAACGATGTTTATATCTTTATCGGAACGACGCCTGTACATAGATAGAGACTAGCTATAATAGATAAATATATGAAGCATAATCATTTCTGTCTTTGACTGTTTCTAAACTAAATTTGTGTTGAATCACTATCTCTATAAATAAAACAATTCAAATGGCATGGTGCGATTAAACATGGAAAGCGATCACACTAACGCAATTAAGAATTTCAAAATTTTGTCAAACACACAAAAGACTAGAAATCGAGTACCCACAATTTGGCGAGTATGGTTATACTTTTACTCGTTAAATGGAGTATTTTATCGAAATTTGGTGCAATGGCGAGTGGAAGAGAGAACCCTGATAACACAATACACATGAAGCATTTTAAGATTCTTTATTAAATTTAAGTAGCCATTATTTTCCATCATATATTTTCTCTGTTTTTCCTTTCCCAGCAGTAGCGTAACCAAGGTAGGGAATCCAAATTCTCTGGATACCACTAATTTTGTACAGCTTTGTTCTCCTTATCTAATCAGAGAATTTTCTGCTATTAATCAAGGTTAAGAAAACGTTACAATATTACTGGTATACAAAGCATTTGGACCCTCCCCCTGTTTCTGGCTATGCCACTGTTTCCCAATATCATTAATTGTCTTCCACGTATTATCTGATTTAATCCTTTCAGGGGCAAGGTACTTCATATGTTAAAATCCAGAAATGAGTGAACGACACGAGAATTTAAAAACAAATTTACTTCAAAACTAGTCGTTGGAGGCCACCGTAATATTTACCTATCATTTATATGCATATGAAAATAAAATATGTGAAAACCATTTATACAATGTATTTCAATTCCAAAACTAAATGTAAATGTTGTTAATACACATAGTAATACTCTATTAATGAAATGCTGATGCACCAATTTCAACAAATTATATAAAACGCCAAACTACTCAAGAAGTACCGAACTACGTAAAAGAAACATCCTTATAACTCCAAAAATAATAATCATATTAACTAACAGTTTGCTGCGTCGGATTAAGCGTCTCATTTTCAATTAAAATATACCTCTGAATTTAAATTTGAATGAAATACAGGATCATGAAAAATCCAAGAATGTGGAAAACAGGATTACAAATATCTCGACAACTAATAATTTGATAGACTTCGTTTTTTATGCATAATTTGTGTTTTTTATTGCCTTTTACATGCATTCCTTAAAATAAAAAAATTCGAAAATTTTTATATACCTTTCATCAGAACGAATTTTTCGAGAATCCGGAAAAAATAGTTCCGGATAATCGAGGTTGCTGATATTCAATAGGCTTCGTCCCATTCTTACATACTAAGTACATACAAAATTTTAAGTCTCTATCTCAATTTGTTCGTGAGATAGAGCGTTTACAGACAGACAGACAGACGGACGGCAAATTTTTTTTTCTAAAAATATGTTTTTCGAAATCTCCAGTGTCTAAAACGTGTAAATCCGTCAAAAAAATTTTTTTCGATTTTCAAAACGATTGCAAGATTTACCCTATACTACGTATGATGGGTAAGTAATGAGTAAAAGCTTTTGTTCAAGTATCTAATGAAAGGCGAAGTTTCACTCCAATATTCTGGTGCGAATCTGGCATTTTGTAATAAAAATTAGGTGGTCCAAAATTGAACCATCGCCCTTGAAGGGGCTAAAAATTTTAAATGTATATGCCATCATGCAAAATTATTTACTTTGTAGGATATCTGCACTAGAACCATAGATATTTACTGTTTAAACATTTTATTTTCTAATAATATTTAAGATTTATAATTTTTATAAAGTTGGTAGTACCTTGTTCGGATATTTCATAGGTTTTTAGAATAAATATCAAAACATTCAAATTTATTTGTATTTTTAATAGTTTTACGTTTAAAAGATTTTTCGTGTGACATATAGAAGAGCGAATAGAACAAGAAAACTCGAGAATGAATAAACAAAAACCGTTACGAAAAATTATAAAATTATCTAACAGAAAAAGCGTGTTCTTAAATCAAAAAAAGTCAACTTTGTGACACATGCTTTAATTTATCTTTGTTCGGAAATGCATGAAAATAGCATATGTTATTATTCAGAAACTGTCTAATTGCACTCAATTTTCTGTTTTTTTTAAAAACACAATAGATTTTTCAGAACAAGCCTTCAAAGTTGACACTTTTGAGCACATTTCCCGACGAAAGGAGAAAAACCGGTCGAAAAGCAGGTGAAAACGGGTGATTACGTCATCGAAATAGCTTGTAACTGGATAGGTAATTTAATTATCATAAAATGGAAAAATAGGTTCGATTCGAAATCGCTCCCATAGTCAGGCATTCCAATTTTATATATTTTTGTTAAAAAATGAATTTATAAATGTGTCAAAATGTTTTGCGCTTGTTCAGCGCAGTAGTTAAGAACACCCTTAAGGCTGTTCTTAAATAAAAAGGGCAACTTTGTGACACATGCTTTAATTTATTTTTGTTCGAAAATGCTTGAAAATAGCAGGTGTTATTATTCAGAAACTGTCAATTTTCTGTTTATTTAAAAACCCATTAGATTATTCGTAACAAGCCTTCAAAGTTGACACTTTTGAGCACATTTCCCGACGGAAGCAGAAAAACCAGTCGAAAAGCAGGAAACAAACGGGTGATCAATTGATTGAAATAGCTTATAACTCGATAGTTATAGTCTAAGAGCTAGCAACGTTTTCGTCACCTGATTTTATCAAGGCTCATTTTTTAATATGTTTTTCCATTTTATGATAGAAAATGTTTCCTAGTGGTCTGGCAGTCGGGAGACGTTGCGTTTACCTCTGGCAGAAGGGGATATGCAGGTCAAAAAATTTCAAAATCACGTCATTTTATCAAGGCTCATTTTTTAATATGTTTTTCCCCTTTATGGTAGAATACGCTTGCAAGCGGTCTGGCAGTCGGGAGACGTTGCGTTTACCTGTGACAGAAGGGGTTATGCAGGTCAAAAAGCTTCAAAATCACGTCATTTTATCAAGGCCCATTTTTGAATAAGTTTTCCCCTTTTACGGTAGAATACGTTTGCAAGTGGTCTGGCAGTCGAGTGACGTTGCGTTTACCTGTGGCAGAAGGGGTTATGCAGATAAAAAAACTTCAAAAATCCGCCATTTTATAAAGGCTCATTTTCTTATATGTTTTTATCAAGCTTAAAAGTTACAAGATATTACTCTTTGGACAGCAGACAACCTATGATTAATTTTCCAGATACAAATTCGGTTGCAAAGTTAATGCCAGACGTCTTTAAATATGGCAACGAAAGTGCCTGTTCCAAGAGTGGCTTATAATTTAAATTTTATAAGACCTCTTTACGTCATTTTATCAAGTTTAAAAATTACAAGATATTACTCTTTGGATAGCAGATAACCTATAATTAATTTGCCAGACACAAATTCGGTTGCAAAGTTAATGCCAGACGGCTTTAAATATGGCAACGAAAGTGCCTGTTCCAAGAGCGGTTTATAATTTAAAAATTATAAGGCCTCCTTACGTCATTTTATCAAGCTTAACAATTACAAGATATTACTCTTTGGTAGGCAGACAACGTATAATTAATTTGCTAGACACGAATTCGGTTGCAAAGTTAATGCCAGACGGCTTTAAATATGGCAACGAAAGTGCCTGTTCCTGGAGTAGTTTATAATCTAAAAATTATAAGACCCCCTTCCGTTATTTTATTATGCTTAAAAATTACAAGATATTACTCTTTGGTGGGCAGACAACCTATAATTAATTTGTCAGACACAAATTCGATTGCAAAGTTAATGCCAGACGTCTTTAAATATGGCAACGAAAGTGCCTGTTCCAATAGTGGTTTATAATTTAAAAATTGTAAGACCTCTTTACGTCATTTTATCAAGCTTAAAAATTACAAGATATTACTCTTTGGATAGCAGATAACCTATAATTAATTTGCCAGACACAAATTCGGTTGCAAAGTTAATGACAGACGGCTTTAAATATGGCAACGAAAGTGCCTGTTCCAATAGTGGTTTATAATTTAAAAATTGTAAGACCTCTTTACGTCATTTTATCAAGCTTAAAAATTACAAGATATTACTCTTTGGATAGCAGATAACCTATAATTAATTTGCCAGACACAAATTCGGTTGCAAAGTTAATGCCAGACGGCTTTAAATATGGCAACGAAAGTGCCTGTTCCAATAGTGGTTTATAATTTAAAAATTGTAAGACCTCTTTACGTCATTTTATCAAGCTTAAAAATTACAAGATATTACTCTTTGGATAGCAGATAACCTATAATTAATTTGCCAGACACAAATTCGGTTGCAAAGTTAATGCCAGACGTCTTTAAATATGGCAACGAAAGTGCCTGTTCCAATAGTGGTTTATAATTTAAAAATTGTAAGACCTCTTTACGTCATTTTATCAAGCTTAAAAATTACAAGATATTACTCTTTGGATAGCAGATAACCTATAATTAATTTGCCAGACACAAATTCGGTTGCAAAGTTAATGCCAGACGGCTTTAAATATGGCAACGAAAGTGCCTGTTCCAATAGTGGTTTATAATTTAAAAATTGTAAGACCTCTTTACGTCATTTTATCAAGCTTAAAAATTACAAGATATTACTCTTTGGTGGGCAGACAACCTGTAATTAATTTGTCAGACACAAATTCGGTTGCAAAATTAATGCCAGAAGGCTTTAAATATGGCAACGAAAGTACCTGTTCCAATAGTGGTTTATAATTTAAAAATTGCAAGACCTCTTTACGTCATTTTATCAAGCTTAAAAATTACAAGATATTACTCTTTGAATAGCAGACAATCTATAATTAATTTGCCAGACACAAATTCGGTTGCATTCGGCAAATTCGGCAATTTTTTTTCAATATAAAGTTTACTTATAAAAAGCTCTTGTTTATCAAAATATAAGTTTCTTTTATTAAATATTAGGGTGGATGCCCCGGTTTTGGCCACACTGGAATTTATTTGTCCAATACTTAAGCTGTGAGTTGATGTTAACAAATTATATGAATTCTTACACCTTAACCTTTCTCCGGGTTCACAAATTTTCATCACATGCAAAGACTTGTCGGTAAGACTTTAAAAAATGCAACTTTCGTCAATCAAGCACAAAGTATCACAAATTTACTCAATCAGGCTCTGAAAAACTGTCGTGCAAAAAATCAGGTGCAGAAAAATAGTGAATCTAATCAATAAGACTCAGAAAAATCCAGGGTTGCAAATTCGGTTCAATGACGTAAAGAGATCTTACAATTTGTTGAATTATAAACCGCTCTTGGAACAGGCATTTTCGTTGCCATATTTAAAGTCATCTGGCATTAACTTTGCAACCGAATTTCTGTCTGGCAAATTAATTATAGGTTGTCTTCTATCCAAAGAGTAATATCTTGTAATTTTTAAGCTAGATAAAATGACGTAAAGAGGTCTTATAAAATTTAAATTATAAACCACTTGTGGAACAGGCACTTTCGTTGCCATATTTAAAGCCGTCTGGCATTAACTTTGCAACCGAATTTGTGTCTGGCAAATTAATTATAGGTTGTCTGCTATCCAAAAAAGTAATATCTTGTAACTTTTAAGCTTGATAAAATGACGTAAAGAGGTCTTATAATTTTTTAATTATAAACCACTCTTAGAACAGGCACTTTCGTTGCCATATTTAAAGCCGTTTGACATTAACTTTGCAACCGAATTTCTGTCTGGCAAATTAATTATAGGTTGTCTGTTATCCAAAGAGTAATATATTGTAGTTTTTAAGCTTGATAAAATGACGTAAAGAGGGGTCATAAAATTTAAATTATAAACCACTCTTGGAACAGGCATTTTCGTTGCCATATGTAAAGCCGTCTGGCATTAACTTTGCAACCGAATTTGTGTCTGGCAAATTAATTATTGGTTTTCTGCTATCCAAAGAGTAATATATTGTAATTTTTAAGTTTGATAAAATGATGTAAAGAGGTCTTATAATTTTTAAATTATAAACCGCTCTTGGAACATACACTTTCGTTGCCATATTTAAAGCTGTCTGGCATTAACTTTGCAACCGAATTTGCGTCTGGCAAATTAATTATAGGTTGTCTGCTCACCAAAGAGTAATATCTTGTAATTTTTAAGCTTGATAAAATGACGTAAAGAGGTCTTATAATTTTTAAATTATAAGCCACTCTTGGAACAGGCACTTTCGTTGCCATATTTAAAGACGTCTGGCATTAACTTTGCAACCGAATTTGTGTCTGACAAATTAATTATAGGTTATCTGCTATCCAAAGAGTAATATCTTGTAATTTTAAGGTTGATAAAAACATATAAGAAAATGAGCCTTTATAAAATGTCGGATTTTTGAAGTTTTTTGACCTGCACAACCCCTTCTGCCACAGGTAAACGCAACATCTCCCGACTGCCAGACCGCTTGCAAATGTATTCTACCATAAAGGGGAAAAACATATTAAAAAATGAGCCTTGATAAAATGACATGATTTTGAAGCTTTTTGACCTGCACAACCCCTTCTGCCACAGGTAAACGCAACGTCTCCCAACTGCCAGACCGCTTGCAAACGTATTCTACCATAAAAGGGAAAAACATATAAAAAAATGAGCCTTGATAAAATGACGTGATTTTTGACGTTGGACTATTAGTTTAACTATCATAAAGCGGAAAAATAAGTTTGATTCAAAATCGCTTCCATAGTCATGCATTCCAATTTTATATCTTTCCATTAAAAAATGAGTTTGTAAATGTGTCAAAACGTTTTCCGCTTGTTGAGCGGAGCAGTTGAGAACACCCTTAAAGAAAAAAAAAGGGATGATGTTAAAAGAAAATAAAAGATTATTTGTATAATTATTCTAGCATCAAGATCTATTTTAAATTTTTGATACGGAACTTTTTGAAAATTTTGTAAAAATCAGACTTTTTAAAATTTTACTTGTATTCCATTTATTTTTTGTAACATTGCCTAAAAAAAATTAAAGACAAAAGAAACTGATAAAGAATAAGTAAGTAACAAATTTTGAATTCCCTACCTAGAAAATGGTATTACCCCCCAGTATACCCCAGTTTGGGAATCACTGGATTAAACAAAAGGCTATCTGTATATCTACACTCTACATGTTAGATCTATCGCGAAATAATTTGAAATTTTAAAGTAAGTCTAGTAACAATAAAGTTTGAGAACTGTTCGATTAGATTATAACCGGTGAATGGACAAAGATGAACTCAAATTACGCATCCAAGTATATATCCCATTGATTTTCTTTTTCATTTATTTTAAATTTTAAAAAGAACAAGTTTAGAAAAAAACACCACTCACCGTTTTTCGATTTCTGCTTCCCTCGAATCCGGAGTTATCGTTTCCAAAATCCAAAGGAGCAGGAAGAAGGAGCAGGATTAAATAAGAAACGGGGGAGGAGCTCCAGCAGCTGTTCGAATCTTGCGATTGGGCAGGAAAAAAGGCCGTGTTAATTCACTTATTGCAATAAGAAGTTTTAATTAAGAGGAGAAGTTCCCCGGAGGATATTTTGGGGGTCTCGCAAATGAAATTGGTGATATTATCGGATGTTTATCTCTAGCGTCAATAATTAGAAAACAGTCTGCAAGAGCTTCAAAAAGATTTAGTAATTATCTGGAATTATGAGAACAAAAGATGTAATTAATAAAGAAAATATTACTTATTTTTAACAGTTTCGAAAAAAAAGGAAGAAATTATTAGTTCGGCTTGTTTGTGGATTATTTATTTATTACTCATATTTTCGTAATGAGTTTGGTTATTCAGAAGAGTTTAGATTGAATGTAGTTTAAAAAAATGTAATAGGAATAATTTAACAAATCACAATAACCATATGAAAAATGATTCTTTCAAAGATTAAAATTTAAGACTTATTAATAAATTCTATATATATATATATATATATATATATATATATATATATATATATATATATATATATATATTAATGGTCTTTTAGAATTAATTGGTTCAGAATTAGATTGTTTCATTTTTCGTGATCGTCACACATTGAGTAATCGATCAGCTCGATAATCAGACCTCGTTTTTTCCCCAAAGACGATCTTTCATATGATGTCTTTCTATTCTTTAGATTTTTTTTTTTTTTTTTTTTTTTTCATATCTGATAATCGGCGCGGCGTATGCCCATTTTGAAACTTTTTTATTTTCTTCTTTATTAATAACGCCATTTCGATTTTCTATTTAAATAAAAATTCTTCAAAATGTAAAAAATTTCGTAAAATAAAGTAAAATGCGGACATACATTGCCCATAGCAAAATGTTGAGATGTTTGAAGGTCCCCGGGGGACATTTTAGAGGTCTCGCAAGTGAAATTGGCGATATTATCGGATGTTTATCTCCAGCTTCAATAATTAGAAAACAGTCTGCAAGAGCTTTAAAAAGATTTAATAATTATCTGGAATTATGAGAACAAAAGATGTAATGAATAAGGAAAATATTACTTATTTTTTAACAGTTTCGAAAAAAATGAAGAAATTATTAGTTCGGCTTGTTTGTGGATTATTTATTTATTACTCATAGATTAGTAATGAGTTTGATTGTACAGAAAGATACAGATTAAATGTAGTTTTTTTTTCTTTTGATTAAACATCCAATCATTATTAGACTATCTCTGGAAGAATTGATTCAGAACTTCCTGCGAATTGTTAATTGTATTGTTTTGGGAAAATTAAAATTATTTTTAAGTCTACAAATTTTATCTGTTTTTCTATTACTTTTCTGATGATGTCCAATTAGTTATTTACAGTTATTTATTTGATTAAAAATATCTTATGACATATAATATATATAGTTACAATAAGTTGCTTTTAAAATTTGAACTTAGCTCTTTTGAAAACTAAACATTTTTGCGCAAAAAAAAAAAAAAAAAAAATCAAATTTTTTGTAAATATCTATTTTTTTATATCTTATAAGTATATATTTCTTATAATTTATAAATATCTATATCTTATATATTATAGATATCTATTTCTTAAAATTCTTGTAATTTGAACGAAAAAAAGGAAATATTTATATTTATATGTTTACACTAGCTAAGTTCCTCGGGCCCATAACAGCATTCTTAAATGAACCTGAAATTTGTAGTGCATAATCTCGTAAAAAGATCCAATCTGGAACTGAACGAACCTCGAACCAAATCCCCGCTGTATACGGTACCGTTTCGCAGGCGTGCTGCGCACACTCGTCAAAATCTTTAGGGCAAAAAAAGAAAAAAAAAAAGTCTGGAATCTTTTAGTTTTACATTCCAACACCAGAAGAAGAAGTCTATTCATAACAAAACTGTTATAGGACGTAACTTCGTTAAACAATCTACCCGTAGATATAATAGTCGAGAAATTGTCGTACTTAAGAGTCATTATTTTGAAATTCAGACAAAAAAGTGATGTTTTGATAGTTGTATTATTTAATTACATTAATATTTTTTATGTTGAAATAAATCATATTTAATGAATAATCTGCAATTTTGAAGCCCTGAAAAAATTCCTCTTCCCTATCGAAAACGTCAAAGTTCAAGGTTCTGGGTGCCATTTTCATGAAAAATGAAATGCCAGTATGTTTGACAGTGCTATATCTCTGGCAAGCAACAACATCCCAAACTTCTTTTGGCATAAACTAATAGTATAACACTACCTGCTTATTAAAATTTATTTGTTTCCATGGGGCCATCGTTAATTTACATTGTTATGTTGCCACAAAGTACAGTCAAAATGACGTTTTTGTCCATTTTCCTCACTTAATATCTTATTTAAGCAATAGTACTCCAATTTTTGTAAAATACGAAAGTGCACTATTAGGACAAACTAAATAATGTAGTTCTGCACCGAGATACTGCTGCTGTTAGTAGATATAGCCTGTTAAATATTCAAAATTTTCCAAATCTGCGACATTTAAATTAGTATTATTTCAAATAAGCGCCACAGTTGAATGAAACAAAATATATCATGCAATAGTTGAACATATGTACAAAAACATGAAAAAGTAAAAGAAGTAGGGTCTTGTGATATCTTTAAGCAAAAAAATGACAAAATTTATTAGAAAAGCAATGTCCATGATCACATTTTTCCCCTAAGAGGAAATGAAACATGCCATTTCTCTTTCGAAAGGGGCAACAAAAAAGGAATATTTCATTTTCTAATAGGGAAAAAACATAGAAAGAGGAAAGAGAAAAGGGATTTTTCATTTTCTGATAGGGAAAAAATATGACCGTCGACTTCGTTTATTTAAAAATTTTGTCATTTTTTTAAAATAAAAATATCAAAAGGCCACACTTTTTTTTCTTTCCCATGTTTTTGTACGTATGTTCAACTATTGCGTGATATATATTTTTTTGCGTGATATTGTGGCGCTTATTTGAAATAACACTACTTTAAATGTTTCAGATTTTGAAAATTTTTAATATTTAAGAAGTTATATCTACTAACACCAACAATATCTACGTGCAGTGCTATATTATTTAACTTGTCCTAGTAGTGAACTTTCATATTCTATAAGAAAAAGTTTGGGGTACTATTGCTTAAATAAGATATTAAATGCGGAAAACGAAAAAAAAAAAACTTCATTTTGACTACACTTTGTAGCAACATAACAGTGTAAAGTAACAATGCCCCATGGAAGCAATAAATTTTATCAAGCAGGTAGTATTATACTAAGAATTTATGCCAAAAGTATTTTGGAATGTTGTTGCTTGCGAGAAATATAATGCTCCAAGCATACCAGCATTTCACTTTTCATGAAAAATGGCATTCACAACCTTGAACTTTGATATTTTCTTTAGGAAAGAGAAAATTTTTCAAGGCTTCAAAATTGCACATTATTCATTAAATATGATCTACTTCAACATATAAAAAAATCAAGCAAACCAAAAAAATACAACAATCACACTTTGTCTGATTTTCAAAATAATGGCTCTTAAGCAAGGTAATTGGTGAAATTATTATTCAAAAATAGGGGTAAGTACGTTTTTGAAATTTTATAAAACAAGTGTTATTTATCCCAGAGCTCCGAAAACTCCGCATCTAAAACGACATGATTTGAAATGTCCAATCGCGTCCTCCCTTAAAAAAAAAAAAAAAAAAAAAAAAAAAAAAAAAAAAAAAATTCTAGCGTCCTTTATTTTATAATTTGATGTCCCCTATTCTTTAAAGTCTACATCATGTGTTATAAAATATTTGAAGTTTCCATATTATTAAATAAGTAATATTTATCCCAGGACTTTGTCAAAAGTCCGTATTTGAAATGGTAGAAATTGTCTTTGTTGCCACCTCTCGGTGTATAAGTAAAATAGTAATAAATTTTGGTTATTTAGAATTTTAGTTAGTAGGGGAGAGGGGGGAGCTAGTGGCGCCGACTTTCGGGTCTGCGGATCTGCCGCGCAGACCCTGAAAAATATCTGCAGACCTTGCAATATCTTGGCAGACCCTGAAAAATGCAGGCATGAGATTTTTTTCGCGGATGAGCGATTTTCCGCTTTTTTGCCACTTTTTGCGGGAGTAATTTGTACCGAATTTTTAAAAAAATCTATCATCAATCCGGAAATTCGGAGATAAGGTCGTGAAAATCTCAAATTTCTTCCAAACATTGGGTATAAAAGTGAACACTGTCGAAGAATAGCGGGGGGGGGGGGGGGGGGATGCTAATTTCATCAAAAGATCGTGGGAAAACACCTATTTCGTCAAAAGGTCGCGAAAAAAACGTCAATTTTGTGAAAGGATCGTGATAAAACATGAAAATCGTCAAAAGATCTTTGAAAATTTCAGCAAAAAATAGCGTGAAAAATGCACTTTATGTTCACGAATCACAGAAAAAAATGCTAATTATTTTCTAAGATAGTAGGGCAAAACGCAAATTCTGTCAAAGAATCGAGAGAAAAACGTGGATTTTCGCAAAAGATCGCAGAAAAATATGAATTTTTCAAATAATAGCGGAAAAAATGAATTCTTTCAAAAAATCACAGAAAAAAACGCAAAATCGGCCAAATTTTTCAAAAAGTCTCGAGAAAATAGTGAATTTTGGCCAAAGATCGCGCAAAAGATGCGAATTTCGTTCAAAGACAGTAAGAAAACAGCGAATTCTGTCAAAGAATCGTGAGAAAAACGCGAATTTCGGCAAAAGTTTGTGAGGAAAAATGCAAATTTTGACTAAAGATCACGAGAAAAATGCAAATTTTGGCAAAAGATCACAGGAAAATCGCGAATTCTAGCAAAAAAACCTCAGGAAAATCGTAAATTTCGGAAAAAGCTCACGGAAAAGACGCAAATTTCGTTAAAAAAATAGCGGAAAAAATAATTTCATTCAAAAATAGCAGAGAAAAAGCTATCTTTCAAAAAATCTTGGAGAAAATGCAAATTTCGGAAAGAGATAGCAAGAAAAACATAAATTGCGGCAAAAGATCGCGGAAAAATTTTGAATTTCGGCAAAAGACTACGGAAAAAGACACTAATTTCGTCAAAAAGTAGAAAGAAAAACGCAAAGAATCTTGGAAAAAACACAAATTTCGTTCAAAGATAGCAGGGAAAAAACTAATTTTATCAAAGAATCGTGGGAAAAACGCGAGTTTAGGCAAAAGGTTGCGAGGAAAAATGCAAATTTCGACTAAAGATCACGAGAAAAATGCAAATTTTGGCAAAAGATCAGAGGAAAATCGCGAATTCTAGCAAAAAGCTTCAGAAAAATCTTAAATTTTGAAAAAAGATGGCGGAAAAGACGCAAATTTCGTTAAAAAAAATAGCGGGAAAACGCAAAGAACAGCGGAAAAAACTCTAATTTCATTCAAAGATAGCAGAGAAAAAGCTATTTTTCTTTCAAAAGATCTTGGAGAAAATGCAAATTTCGGAAAAAGATCGCGAGAAAAACGTAAATTGCGGCAAATGATCGCGGAAAAATTCGAATTTCGGCAAAAGACGCTAATTTCTTCAAAAAATAGCAGAAAAAACGCAAAAAATCGCGAAAAAACTCAAATTTCGTTCAAAAATAGCAGGGAAAAAAGAAATTTTATCAAAAAATCGTGGGAAAAACACTAATTTTGGCAAAAGGTTTCGAGGAAAATGCAAATTTTGACTAAAGATCACGAGAAAAACGTAAATTTCGGCAAAAGATCGCGAGAAAAACGCAAATTTTGGCAAAACATCATAGGAAAATCGCGAATTTCGTCAAGAAATAGCTGAAAAATGTCTAATTTCGTTTAAAAATAGCAGAGAAAAAGAAATTTTTCTGTCAAAAAATCTTGAGGGAAACGCAAATTTCGGAGAAAAATCACGCGAAAAACATAAATTGCGACAAAAAATCGAGGAAAAATTCGAATTTCGACAAAAAATCATTGAAGAAGACACGAATTTCGTCAAAAAGTAGTTGGAAAAGCGCAAAGAATCGTGGAAAAAACAAAAATTTCATTCAAAGTTAGCAGGGAAAAACCAAATTTTATCAAAGAATCGTGGGAAAAACGCGAGTTTTGGCTAAGCATCGCGAAAAAAAACACTAATATCGGCAAGAGATTGGGGGGAAACTCAAATTTCAGCAAAAGATCGCGGGGGGACGCAAATTTCAGCAAAAAATCGTGAGAAAATGCAAATTTCGGCAAAAGATCGTGAAAAAAAAATACGATTAGCTTGCCTTATTTATTAACTGATATTTTGAGTAAAGCATGGGAAAATGTGCATTACACGACTAGCTTGCTGTGTAAAAAGACATTAAATCAGAATCATGGACTCAAAATAGAAACTTTCAATTTAAAATTACTTATTTGCATAAATTGTTGATCCCCCCCCCCCTTCCTTCTTCTTGAAATAAAATAGCATTTGAACAAAAGTATATAAAAAAATTGTGAATAATATAATCTTATTCAATGTAGCAGATGTCTAAACACAAGCTATTTTAAGTAATTTCTCATTTTCCCGTCTCATGTGCTTTTCCTCATCTTTTTGTGATCTTATGCCTGAAAATGTGTTTAAAATATCACTTAAAATCCACGCCTCCAACCTTTTTTTACATTATTATTCACGACTATATTGATTATCGGAGAATCGAATCAGTTGACTGTCACATATACGGATTGTGATCAAGGGTGCAAGTTTTCCGTCCAATAGGACGGAATTTTGCCTTTTTAAAATTCTCGAGGATGGAAAAAGAGTGGAGAAATCTCCGAGGACGAAAAAAAAAAGTGTTTTTTGATTTTTCAGGATTCACATAAAAATGTTTAGGAATCGGACTTAAAATAACTCCACTTTTTGGCAGACCCAGCTTTGGGACCAAAGTCGGCTCCTATGGGGGGAGCGTTTGAATTTTTTTTTAAATCAATACATTTCTTATTTTAATTATATTTTTTTGCATTTTAAGTATTACATAATAAAAACAAAGCATTTCTTCATCATATGAACCAGAAAAAATTCTGGTCAATCCGTTTCAAGTGGTCCAGAAAATATTTTTTTGCTCGCTCGACCATTTTTAAAAAATCTGAAATTTTTTGTACAACAACTCTAACATGACGGAAGTTCAAAATGACCGTTATTTTAATTTTACTATTTTTTGTTTCTGCATGGCGGCCATCTTTGTTTCATCGTGTTCAGCGATTTTCTCAGATACTAGGATACATAAAATTGTAAATATCTCGTCTTTTATTTTCCCAATTGAAATGCGGTTTGCAGCATTTTGTTCAGAATAAAATAGGCTAAATGTACAATCGTAGAATAATTTTGAAAAATAAATTTTTACAGGTAAAACTTTAGCACAAAATTTAAGATTTTTTCCAAAATCTATCCGTTTGCAAGAGGAAATTTCTCATGTAAGGAAAATTGTCAACCTTACACAATTTTTTCTACAAATAGGTCAAAAGTGCGTGTACTCATACACCAAGTCCCAGATCTGGGAGCTAATTTCTCTTTGCGAAAAAAATTCCGAAATTCGTCGAAAATTTCAAAAATCGCATTTTTTAGGCTTTGATATCTCTGGTGGAGCACGAGATAAAAATCTCGAATTCTGGCTTTTGATAGTATTTTATGCTAGCGTTATGCGCAAAAAATTTCAAGAAGGAGATTTGACTACAAGCTGAGATATGACATGGGCAATATGTGAAAATAATACTGCCAAACTATTGGGAGCGTAAGGAGTATGAATATTCACGTATCTAAAAATATCAGGCGTAATTTCACTACTGAAAATTAATTGAGAAATTGATTAATATCTTAAATATATATGTGATTTACCGATGCTGGGTCTCTAGTCAGTGTCTCATGTTACGCCACAGAATTATGTGCTCATGAAGACGGATCTAGTGCTGCGATTTGCAGCTTAACCAACATATGAAGTGAAAATACTGAGCTGGGCATCGTCCTCGTAGCTTAAATGGTAGAGCACTTGGAGCGCTATTCTAAGGATTCCGGGTTCGATTTCCGGCTTGGACATTTTTCACTACGTTGGTCTTACGCTTAGTAAGTAGCATGAATATTCATATTTCTAAAAATATCAGGCGTAATTTTACTACTGAAAATTAATTGAGAAATTGATTAATATCTTAAATATATATTTTAGTAGTTATTAAAGTAATGCGAGAACGCTAAAACTGTGTTAAAAATGCAAAAAAAATCAAATCTTTTTTTTTTTTTTTTTTTAAGCTGTATTAAGGGCATATTAAAATTCAATATTGGTGGTAGCTGAAGTCTAAGAAATTTTTTTGTCGTTCATGTAGTAGCTGGAGGACCAAAGAAGTTGTTAGAAAAAAATTAGTGAGTCAGACTATTTTTAAGGCAGCTATAATAAAAGCAGCCAACTAACAGTTAAAAACAGTTCCCTATCATGAAAACATGTTAAAATGTTAAGTACGTGCTTTAGATCTTTAATTAATCAAAATTGAGCATAGGGTATGAATTATTCGCTAGAATAATATTTTAAAGAAATGCATAAAAAATTAGGTAAATGCTTAAAAAGAGGTCCTACGCCCCCATTAAAAATATGAGGATTGGTCTAGGAAGAAGAGTTCACGATTAAACTTTAAAATTTTGCACTGAGAGGGTGAGAAACGTACGGGGTGAAAAATGCTTGGCGCACAGAAAGCTCAAGGGGCCCTGGGCTGGGCCCTATGATTTAATAGGGGCCGCCAGTGTCTTACATTGAATGTAAAAACGTGAGAATAACTAAATGAAAAAAGAATCCCAAAAATACAGATCGGATTAAAAGGAAGCAATTTATCAACAATTTATTATCACTAAAGCTGTTATTAGATTCACGGACTTTAGGCGAGACAAACTTTTCAGCCGATTTTAACTCCAACATTTTCCCGTTCAAAGAGAGAAAAGGGTTACAATTATCTTTGAAAGGGTCGGAGGAAAAGCCGGAAACCCAGTTTCTACTAGTGCCAGGCGTTAATATTTATCGCCTACTTGTATCAATCGTTCATCTCTGATTCGTTGAAATGTTCGATGTTGGATGAAATGTCTTGATTAGGAGAGACTTTTTTGGAACAGCGAAAAAATGTTGGGGAGACATTGCTGTTTGCTATCACACTGGGAGTTGGGAGGATATTTCGCGAAAAGTTTGAGGAAATCAAGTGTTGGCTCAAAAGTATTACGGAATGTTGGTGAATCTGATAGCAGATTTAAACTTCAAGGGGCACCGTATCGGACCCCAAGGGGTCAGGGTTTTAATTGGAGAGTAGAGAGGCGAGAATAAGTAAATGAAGAAAATTCCCCCGAAAAGAAGAAGATTGGATAAAAAAGGCAAGTTAGTAACAGTTTAGCGCATAAATTTTAAATCAGCCTGCGGCCAGGGCCATTAAAATTTTAAAAATCTCAGGCTCAGATGCATCAGGACATGTCTTGGGAAATCTAAACCTAAATTTTTAGACTTCTACGCACAGTAGATTTTGCTAGCCATACCACACAAATAGACACACACACGTATAAACAGAGCAATTCTTTGTTTTATCAACATAGATTTTCTTTTTATTTCAAATTAGGATTCCTCATACCCGGTATCATTCTTAAGATAATACGAGGTCATAAAGATAAAAATAAAGGGTAAATTTCACTAAAAGTATATAAACAACAAGGTAAAGATAGTAATAAATTTTAGTTATTTAGAATTTTACTTACTAAAAAAAAAAAAAAAAAAAAAAAAAACTTTCTCATGCCTGACGTTCTAATTCATGATTTATTTCCTTTTCATTTTAAATTAGGATTTTTCATACCAGATAACTGTAATCATCTTCTTAAGACAACACGGGGTCATAAGGATGAAAATAAAGATTGAAAAAATTTCACTAAAAGTATATAAACAACTAGGTAAAAGTAGTAATAAATTTCAGTTATTTAAATTTTTAATTGGCACATAAAAAAAAAATCCTTGACATGCCTGCCATTTCAATTTATTATTTAATTTCTTTTTATTTCAAATTAAAGCTCCTCATACCAAATAAATATTATCATTTTCTTAAGATAGTTCGAGGTCATAAAAATGAAAATAAAGGGTAAATTTATGAAAAGTAAATAAGGAACTAGATAAAAACAGTAATAAATTTCAGTATTTTAGAATTTTGATTAGTACATAAAAAAATCTTTCTAAAGCCTAACGTTCTAATTTAAGATTTATTTTATTTTCATTTAAAATTAGTATTCTTCATACCAGATAATTGTTATTGTCTTAAATTAATACTAGAGATGTAAATTTTCCGGAAAAATATAAGTGGCGGAAAAAAACTGGTTTTTTACCGGTTTTTTTTCGGAAAAAAACGGAAAAATTGATTTTTCATGACTGTTTCTCCCAAATAAATTATATTTTCTTAGAGAATATTAAATAATAAACATTTTTTCCCATTTATATGTATTAAATGAAAATCATTTTCACTTTATATTGCAAAATAAAAAGAAAGTAAGCAAAGCTTGCTTTTAAAAGTTTAGTTTTTTTTCCCACAGCCTAAGAATTTTTATTAAATGCTATTGTTTGTTATATCATATATGATTTTTCAGTTACATGTTTGACTACCAATTGACCTAATGTAAAAACCTGAACCAATGTGTCTGCAGTTTGGAATGAAATAAATTATGCATTCCATTCACATAAGTATATTTTTTAAGTAAATGATACTAGTTTAAAGAAATTATTGCAGTTTTGTCATTATTATGAACAAGGTGGAACCCGTCGAATTTCGACGAAAGTAAATGTTTAAGAAAGAACTGTTTCATTGATTTATAATAAACCTGCAAAATTAGCTACAGTAAAAATTGCATCTTACAATGGTCAATCTAATTTTCAAACAAAAATTTTTTAAAGCTAAAATTAAGGAAAAAAAATACTATTTCTATAAAAAATCAGTCCAAACTACTTGGAAAAAAAACTTGTCCAAATTATTAAAATCAAACTTTATTCGTATATGTAAAAACATAATAATAAAGCAAAATCTGATAAAGATCAGTTATTATGATGAAATTATCAATTGAGGCTCTTATGTTTGTTATAAATGCGTATGGAAAAAAAAAAAAAACAAAAAACAGAAAATTGTTTTAATTGGCATGATTTTAGAATTTCACGTGAAATCTAAACCCGTCATAATTTTCATCTTCTTAAAATTTACATGCGCATATTTCAATTTTTTTAATTTTAAGAGAAAATGGCGTATTTCTGTTGCCACAATTACAAAATTCCTACAAAAAACTATAAAAAAAATAATATCTCAAAAATAAATTGAGATACAGCTTTCAAACAAATTGCACTTAAAAGTTCATATTTTTCTCTATACGATAGTGTAAAAATTGAAAATGTGCAATGTTTAAAGGTATAAAATATGCAATACCGAAAATTTCAAAACCGAATTGCATGTGAAAGTGTTGCCATTCGCAAAATGACGTATGCATTACGCACAGATACGTTTGGCCTTTATACACTGGTTTCCAAAAATTAAGGAAAAATCACAAAAATAGCGATAAATCGTTCAAAAAGAATGCAATCCGTATGAAATTTGCATATATTGTTAAATAAAAGATGCTGAGTAAAAATACCAAATGCAAATTACTGGCGCTGCAATCGCTTTGTGTCATCTGTGAGACACATAAAAATGCAAGTTAGAGAATAAGGCTGCAGTTGTGGCTGTGGTAGTGATATTATAAATCTAGGATAGCAAATTCATTACAATGACCTCGAGGCATCATTTGCCAACAGAACTGCGATTTAGAGCTATTGGGAGATTGGAGGCAGGACAAAGTCAGGCAGAGGTGGCTAGATGGCTAAATGTGAGTCCTTCGGTGGTTCATAGGCTTTGGCAACAATTTCAAACCACTGATTCGGGTTCAAGAAGGTTCAGCCAAGGCCGACCAAGGGTTTCGACAAGCGCCGATGACCGATATTTGCAGTTATGTGTACGAAGAAATAGAACCGCAACCCCATCTCACCTTAGATCCTGCCTTGCTGCAGCCACTGGAAGGTTTGTGTCAATGTCTAGTGTGCTTAGAAGGCTTGACGAAGGTGGACTTTACGCGAGGCGACCAGCAATTTGTGTGCCGCTCTCCTCACGTCACTGGAGGAAACGTTTGATGTGAGCAAGTCAACATATCCACTGAAAGGTTGATCAATAAAGGCGTGTTCTCTTCACGGATGAGTCCCCGTTGTGCCTCCAAAGCGATAGTAGGCGTTGTTTGATTTGGAGAGAACAGGGAACACGCTATCATCCATCAAACATTCGTGAAAGAGATTCATACGGAGGAGGCAGTGTCTTCGTTTGGGGTGGTATTTCTTTGGGTGGATGCACATACCTCCATGTCTTTCCACATGAAACCGTGAATGCTCACGTCTATAGAGATGACATCCTTGATGCTTATGTGCGACCTTATGCCGGTGCAATAGGTAATGATTTCCTGTTACAGGACGACAACGCTAGACCGCACAGGGCTCGCATCGTGGAAGGTTATCTTCAGCACCAGACAATTCAGCGTATGGAATGGCCAGCTCGATCAACGGACTTGAATTCCATCGAGCACCTTTGGAATGTTTTAGGGAGATGTGTCGCTGCTCTCAATCCCCCTCCTCTGACCCTTGTCACGCTTACAACTCCTTTGGAAGAGCTATGACTCTTACTTCCGACCGAACTCATCGACCGCATAATTGACAGTATGACACATCGCTGTATGTGCTGTATTGCTTCTAGGAGTGATCATGCGGCATATTAAAGGTACTTTTCCTATACCAAACTGGCAAATTGATTTTGTTCATTTTATAATTATGCTATTTTTTGAAACACCATAATTGCCTGGTAATTTCTTTTCGTGATATTTTATACCTTACTATGCGTTGTTTATTGTGGCTGAGTTTCATTGAAATCTACATGTAATATTTTGAATTATCGCTATTTTTCAGATTTTTCCTTAATTTTTGAAAACCAGTGTAATATAGATATCAGTATTCAAAAATCCCATTGTTTGTTTAAAAAATGTATATTTTTACATTATTACTTTTTTTTCTTACAATTATAATTTTATTTTCTTTATAAAATATGTTTAGTTTTGGTATAGCTTTCCAATCTCAACTCAAAAAAGTTTTGATTTAGTTTTATAACTTAAATTCAAACAAAACTAAGTTTTACTTTGGCTTACTCAGGTCTGCAACTAAAAAATAGCGTAAGATTTATTGACTGTTAGATTTTTACTCACTGAAACCAGAAAAAAAAATATATTTTTTAAAAGTTTAATTAAATGTAATTTTTTTCTTTTTACCCTGAAATCTGGTATTCTATTCTTGAGTAAGAAACCATATTCAATAATGTTTCCACATGGTAATTTTATATTTCTAAAAGTGGAACTCAAAAGTTATGAAAACAGAACACTACAAATAGAAAATGCTCACTATTTGAGGAATTAACAAAAGCAGTTACATACAGAGATAAACTTCCACTGTGCTTTAGAAAACTACAAAAATTCAAAGCTTAATCAAGAGGAAAAGTATAATTTGGAACATAGTTACTTGTAATAAAATATGGATTTTTTTTTTTTTTTCATCGCAGTTGTACTTTTCTAGTGCAAACTGCCCATGTTTTTGCAACATTACTTACATTATGGAGGTAAAATGGAGGTCAATTTTAGATTCAACACCTTGAAAAAACATTCAATTAATCAGATATAACGAAATCTTGAAAAATGCAGCATAGTAGTGCCACCAATAGGGCAATTTACACCAAAAACTAAACAACATTAATATATATCAGAAACTGTCTGAAGCTGTAGTTTGATTTTTTTTTTTTAAATCGTCCTTGAGGTAAAGCTATTGCGATAATCATGAATAATGCAGCATCAGCGTCATCTGTTGAGCAATTTACACCAAAAATAATGAGCACAAAGTTATGTCAAAGATTAACTTAATCTGAAATTTTATAAAAATACATACATTAGTTTGAGATAGAACTATTGTGGAAATTATGAATAATGCAGCATAGCAGCGCCATCGGTTTGGCGATATACACTAATAACTAAACATCTCGAGTTTATATCAAGGTGTAGCTGAATCTAAAGTTTTGTGAAATTATGTGCATCAGTTCTTGAGATAGAGTGCCCATAAAATTTGTCACATACAGACTCACAGAGCGACAGATATTTTCCAAAAACCATCAAAACGTTTTCAGGACCTTCTAAAATGTTTAAATACACCAAAAACTGGAAGTCAAAATTTTCACGAATTCAATACCTACTTCTTGAAAAGATAGATTAAAGTAATAAATACATACTTCAAAATTTTATGTTGAATTTTTAATTTTATCATTTCCATTAATCGGCATGTTATTGCAATAATTTTACACATGAATTAATTTTTTAAAAGAGAAGTTGCATTTAATTACACATCTAGATTTTTTTCATGTAATCAAGTTTTTGTGAAATTGTGAACTTTTTGTATATACTTGTACAAAATATATTCAGAATTTTTGAATACGAAATTATTACTATATTTAGGTTCCTATATTTTTTTAATAATATAAATTATTACTATATTTTTAATAAGGTTATTTACATACATATATGCAACTTAATAAGATTCAGCTGCTGTATGGCATAAGATTTTTTTCTTCAATCACTGCACTTGCGAGAGATTCAATTTGTTGATTAAACTTTTTCTTAAATGTCTATTTTCAATAGAAATTTTGCAAAGGGTCTTGTGTTTCAAACAAGAAAAAAATGTGAAGGATCCTTTAAGTCTTCTCAAACAGATTTCTGCTCAGAGATCAGATTACCCACATTAAATTTTTCATGTGAGACACTGAACATAAAAATAAATAAAATAAAAAGTATGAGAATGTAGCTACTACAAAATTTTCACTATATTATTTCATAAATGAAATTTCAATTTTTCCAGTTCAGAAAAATTAAAAAATAAGCCTTCGGAAAAAAACGGTTTTTTCCCTAATTTTTCCGGGGTTTTTCCGAGCATTCCCATCTTTAATTAATACAAGGTCATAAAGATAAAAAAAATAATGTAAATCTCACTAAAAGTATATGAACAATTAGTTAAAATTAGTAATAAATTTCAGTTATTCAGAATTTTAATTAGTACATAAAAAAAAAAAAAAAAAAAAAAAAAAAAAAAATCTTCCTCATGCCTGACATTCCAATTTATTATTTATTTACGTTTTATTTCAAATTGGGACTCCCTATATTAGATAATTATTATCATCTTCTTAAGATAATACGAGGTCATAAAGAAGAAAATAAAGGGTAAATTATACTAAAAGTATAGGTACACCTCTGTTTCATTAGCCGTAAACTGACCCCTTTTATGACATTCTAACAGCTGCGAAATAGTCTTTTGTAGTCATTGCTTTATACAGAAATGTTGGACTTCAATGTAAATCATTCCCTTCACTGTGGCTTGTTTATGATGTAGAAAAGGTTAGTAGAAATGCCTGAATATTTTATGATTGTTTCGGCAGTAACGGAGAAACGGCGATCTCATTATCATTTGATAATTTAATTTTTGTGTAGCTTTATTGCTATGAACCCGAATCTTTTCGTGCGAAGCTGTGATTGTATCTCATTTGTATAAGTGTTTTTTTTTTAAGGACAAGTTTATTTTTGACATTTGAGCTCCGTCTGATAGCTCCATTTACATTTAAATAAAATATAAGCGGGTTTTGATGTAATTTATTGCACAAACATCTCATCTGTATGTCATTAAATGGGTGGGGCATTTGAATGAAACAAAAACAATTTCTACTTAAAATTCTTGCACGTAGTCTTATGATTTTTATCGGTGTTATCATAAAATTTTAATGATAAAAATTTGCAAGATAATTTTTCTGTAAAAATATAGGAATTGTAAAAAACACTTAAGGCAATTCTTGAATGCGCTGCTCAACAACTGCAAAACGTTTTGACACATTTACACAATGTAAAAATGATTTTTTTAACGGAAAGATATGGTGTTGGTGTTACTTATGACAGCCGATTATCCGCACGAGGGATATAGGCCCAAAGGGGAATGTCCTCCATGGGGCTCTTTCTAAGAGATCGTAATCCGTATTTACGCAAGGTTACTCAAGGTTCGGAAAAAATCACGGGAATCTCCGAACATTAGGCCGACGGACGCCATTGGGTTCTAACCCAGGTGCTCCCATTTACCAGCTTCGAGAACATAACGTCTCAGCCACTGGTGGGCCGGAAATATATGAAACTGGAAATCTTTACTATGGAAACGATTTGAAATGGAACTGAATTTTACGTTTTTTGATCAATAAATTACCTACTGAATTATAAGCGTCTTCGATCACGTGACAAACACACTTTTCACCCTAGTTTAAAAATTATATTCTTCTTTCGCGAGGAAATTCGGTTCAAAAACCCCATTAAAAAATTATTTTTTGAAAAGTCTATTTTTTTTCGCAAACAAACCAGGAAAATGAGTGCAATTATAGCTTCTGAACAACACTTGCTATTATCATGCATTTCCGAAAATAAATAAATTAAAACTTATGCCATAAAGTTGTCCTTTTTGATTTGAGAATAGCCTTAAAAGATTCGGGATACACTTTTAAATATTTTTTTTATTTATTGAGTTAAAATTTTGAAATTTTTCGTAATGGTTAACCATATTATTTGTAAACAAAATCACGTGATAAAATTTTTCATAATGAAGTTTTATCATGTGATTGAAAACTTCTGAACTTCGGAATGAAAATTTCTCTAAAAGTTAATAAACAACTAGGTAAAAGAAGTAATGAATTTCAGTTATTTAATTTTTAATTAGTACATAAGAAATTTTTAACATGCCTGAGATTCCAATTTATTATTTATATTCTTTTTATTCAAATATATTTCTTATATTTCAAATTGAGATTCCCCAGATAATAATTATCAACCTCTTGCGAAAATAATCATTTGATAATTTAGTTTTCATGTACATTTACTGTTATAAACCTGAATCTTTTCGTGCGACGCTGTGATTGTATCTAATTTGAATAAGTGTTATTTAAAAAAAAAAAGGAAATTTACTTTTGACATTTGAAATACATCTGATAGGGCCATTTACATGCAGTTTATTCATTACGTCACACCACACATTCGCCGAAAAATTTGCATGAAACAAAATGCTGAAAATAGCAAAAACAGATGGAAAAACTCTCCGAATGCAACTGTACGCGAAAACTTTGTAGAATGCGAAGTGCTTGACTAAAAGAGGTGAAATAATTGGTAATGTGTGGGTGTAAAGGATTTTTCTCGTAGTTCGAGAAAAAGTATTGGCAAAAAATTAAAAACAATGCAAGGAAATTATTAAATTGCGAACAATTTATATATCTGCCTATCAGTTCATCTCTTTATTCACTCACACTTCAAGTGCTGATATCTCGAAAATGGTTGGATACGGATGGGTGGTTTTATTGCACTTTTTAACAACTATGATGAGATCTTTCTTTTGATACCACACTCGTCCAAATCCACAATTTACATCTAGGAATGTTCCCTAGTCAGTGTAGATTAGATCCGTTGACAAAATATGAAAATAGCAAAGTAACGACTACTTTTGAAAAGCAGCTTGTAGTCGCTATTTTTTAGAACAAGTAGTTGTAGTTACAGTTAATTAAAGTTTTGATAAAGTGATTATAATTGTAGTTTGCTTCAAAAATAAAGTAGTTTTCCAACCACTGGTCTCATGTACGCATAGATAAATACAATAATGCATATATGTATGCATAAATATACACTCATACACACAAGTATTTATGTGTTATATCTACAGGGTGAGTCATAAATATCGAAACAATAGGCTATCTCCTTAAATATTGCCCCTAGACTCATACTTTCAATTGAAAAGATTCATTAAAAAAGATGAAATTTCTGATAAGATAAGTTGCAACTCCATGGGGGGTCTATTTGGAAAAAATACGAAAAATAAATTTTTATACGGCCCCCGTAGAGCAAAACTCCCAATTAGGAAATTATTCGTTATCCATTCCTGAACTGAACAAAAAGAAATTTCGCCTCCGTGTCTGAAAACCTGATAGAGATATTAAAATCCAAAATTCTCCAAAATTCGTGACTTACACCACTTTATCATGCCTGTAAACGAAGAATTTTTGACTCATTTCAAAGCAAGTGAGGGATCGTCCACAAATTGAACGTATTATATGTTGATTTAAGACCGTGCCTCTTACTTAGGCATAATAAAGCATCGTATTGATTTAAATCAAAACTTGTTTTAAAAATATGTTGATCGTTAGTACTGGAGGTCTGCATGGATCGAAATATCTAGGCCCGGTCCCGAACCGACCCATAGAGTAAAAATTTCTGCCCGGTATGAAAAAATGTTAAAATCATAATCCGAACCAGCCTGGTAAAAAGTTTAAATCATAGCCCGGCTCAGCCGAGAATTTCTACATAGCTTGTTTCGCGGATAGAGTTCTGACCAAAAATACTTATTATAGCTTTTCGGTTTTTATATTTATATTTTTTATTATTAAAGAAGCGCCAAAGACTGTGATATAATTATTTTATCAATGGATCTCTGTTTATATTTAAATGTTTCACTTATATTTTAATATCGCTAATCCATGTCCCGCGCGTTGGAGACTTTGAAAAATGTTATACATTAAAACCTTTTAAAACGGAATCACATAGGAAAGAAAAAATACTTAATAGACAAATGCCCTTCCTAGGAGGGTTAAATGGAGTTTATTTTTTCTCGGGTATTATTGTATTCATTTTGCATGAATTAACACATTTTCTGTTTAAGATAGAATTTCGTCATAGGCAGATTTTTTTCTCCGGTTTTATTGTGTTTAGTTTTTTTAACATTTAAATATACTATTCTTAAAAAAATTAATTTTAAAGTTTTTTTTTATTATTATTAAAAGCGGTTTCAAAATCTATGTGGTTTTTGTAAAAATTTTGACTGAACCAAATTTTACTTATTTCATGTACATATTAGGTCAGTCAGAGACAGTGATTTTAATATGGATTGTTCGAGACCGGGATTGAAAATCTCGTCCAGTGCAGACCTTATTAAAAGTTAAGAATTTTTAAAGAAAAAAAGTACAAACTTGAAACATGTCATTTTAAATTATTTTACATTAGTTTGGTTTCGGGCAAAATTAAAAAATTATTTACTTTTGAAAATACGATTTTTTTTTTAAGTTATATTATTTTTTCAATAAATATTTTTAATAGTTCTAAAATTAATATTGAAAAACAAAAACCCCGAAACAATATTAAAATCAGTTTTTCATCTTTAATTAAAAGGAAATAAATTGAAATCCGATAAATAATGTTTGGAGTTATAACGATTTTTAATTATCCCATTTAAACGCATACTAATCATATGAAATTTTTATAAATTTAATGGTAAATTTTTGGATGTGATTTTCTTAGCAAATTATATGGCTAACCATCACAAAAAAAGAAAAAAAAAATCAAAATTTTAACTCAAAAGATTTTTTACACGTTTCCTAGAAGTGTTAAAGTAACATTGTTTTTTGAATTGTGCTTATTTCAATTTGTGTCTAATCCCTTAAAACATGATGAATTATTCAAACGGCTATAACTTTGCGAGTTTTGAAGATATGAAGATGCAATCTTTTGTGTATTATTCAGGACTGGATAAGGAAAGTTTTCCTAATTGGAATTTTTATTCTTATTATTATTAATCTCTAATAATTCTTAATATTATTAATCGGGGGCCATATAAAAAGTTAATTTTCGTACTTTTTCAAATAGACCCCCCCCCCCATGGAGTTGCAACTTATAGAAAAGTTTACCTTTTTTTATGAATTTTTGCAATTGGAAGTATGGGTCTAAGGGCAATATTTAAACAGATAGCCTATTGTCTCGATATTTATAGCTCACCCTGTATATTATAAAGGCCAAACGTATCTGTGTGTAAACCATATGTCATATTGTGAATGGTAACACTTTGAAATTCGAGATGCAATTTCGGTTTTGCAATTTTTGCCACTGCAAAATTTTAAACTTCTAAACATCGCCCATTTTCAACTTTTACACCGTCGTATAGGGAAAAAATGTACTTTTAAATGCAATTTATTTGATAACTATATCTTAATTTATTTTTTAAATATTAATTTTTTTCTAGTTTTAATATCGTTTTTCTAAACGTAGCATCAGAAGTACATTAAAAACAGAGGGAAAAAAGTAAAAAAAAAAAAGCAGGTTACTGTATCTTTTTGTTGCCATTTTCTGATTAAAAGTTAAAAAAAATAAATTAATTAAAGTATGTGCTGTGTCAAGAATATCGTTTGTTATAAAACCCGGTGAATTTTGGTTTCATATACAAAATTTCATTTATACTTAAATAAAAGGTAAATAGTTTAATATCTGTTTCAGTTAATAGCATCAAGGCTTCACTTTTTAAATTAAAATAATTTCAAAATGAACAAATAAAAATACCGATTCTTTTAAAAAAGGTGAATACAGATATGAATGGTACATATTTAAATTTTGATGAGCTGAAAATGGTGTCGGTTTTAAATTTCACGCAGAAAAAATTCTGTAATTGAGTCAAAGGGGAATAAATTCTGCTTTTTTTCATATTTGAATAATAGCGAGAGAGATTTAATTGATAATTTTATCATAACAACATATCTTTATTATTTTTAACTGATTACATGTACGATTTCAGTTTAGTTTTAACAATTTCTACAACTGAGTTATATAGAAATTGTATTTTGTTATTTTTAGGTTAAATATCATTTGTTTAAAAATTAGACTTGCCAATATAAGGTGCATTTTTTAAGGTAACTAATTTTGTAGGTTTATCATAAATCAATAATGCAATTCCTTCTGAAACGTTTTCTTTTGTCGAAATTCGACGGGTTCTACCTTGTAGTAAAAAAAGCGCAGAAAAATTTCTATAATTAATGCGTAGTCCATGATTTTTATTGATTTTGCATCATCCATCTAAACAAAGAATGAAACTGATTTAACAGTTTCGAAGCACTTTGAATTTAAAATATGGCTAACCATATCGTGACGCTAAATTTTTGTGATACAGTAAACTCCCTCAAATCCACTATCCTAAAATCCGCAGAAAATTAACAGATGCAAACAATGAAACATTGAGTTCAGATATAGGGAAAAAATTATACGTTTTTAGTTTTATATCAATTCCATATATTTTTTAATTTGTAATTTTTTGTTAATGTTACTGAATTCGTGTGTTTTCATGAAGGAAGAATAAATTTATTTCTGGAAAAATTCAAGGTATTGCTAATATCACTGGTAATCACAATCTTCTTACCAAACATATATTTACGTATTAATCAAGCATTTTTGGTTATTAAGTCTGGCTAAACCTGAAATAAAACTTCTTTATTTTATGATTTTGATACGAATTAGTAATATACCTTCATGAAGCGAATTTCAATTAATAATTTACAAAAAAACACATTTCATCTTTATACTGAATATTTAATCATACATTATTGATTATTAGCTTGACCTGTGTCTTTAATATTTTAATCATTTTAAAAATTATCTGTATTTTTATTATTTTAGTTTATTATATTTTTTAATATTTTAGTACGTTGTAAGCATTCATTATAGTTTCGATTGTATTATTTCATTACATTCAAATTACTGTTTAAAAAATGCAAACAAGGCAATGACCAGAAACCCGCAAAAATTCTAAAATCGGCATAACCTCTGGTCCCAAGTTGTTCGGATTTGAGAGAGTCTACTGTACAGTTTTTTTTTTTTTTTTTTTTTTTTTTTTTTTTTTTTTTTTTGAGATTAAAGGAAGGGGGAATGACTTTTAACGTTCGATACAAAATTAACTCCTAAAACCGGCTGAAGCGAAAACTCAGACGGATATCAGCATAATATCCCCCGGGATACAGAATGTTCATTCTAATCAAAGTTCCAGGAAGTCTTCTCCCAGCGTAAATCCTAAAACTCAGTGGTTTTCAACCACAATTACTTTAAATGAACTCGCATAGTCTTTTTCTGAAATTTCGATCATTTAACTTAAAACGATGAAGGGGGGGGGGGGGAGGATATTAAGCTCATAACTTAATAACATTTAATATTACACTTGAGCTCATAACATTTAATATTACACTTGAAAAACGACTTGATTAAAAATCAAACTCAAAATATTTCAATTCTTTGCGTACTTCTATATTTTATATGAATAAGTATTGGATTCGAAAAAAAAAAAATTATAACTTCTTGTTATTTAATTATTTATTTTCTTGTGAGTGTGTATGTGTGTGTAACATGGTTATAGTGGTGGGTTTCGTAAGTATAAGCTGGTATACATTCTGGATTTTTTAAAGTAGCTGCGTATATCCTCTGTTTAGCAAATAAAGTTATAGCGTATTCTCTAAAGATGACGTTCATGACTTTAGCGTACACCTTCTGCCAACTACGTATACCCCCTGATTGTTTTGCGATCGCAATGCTGGTGTTGGGGCTGTTTTTGAATACGGTTTGACTTACTTGTAAACATCTATGCCTGTCTGTCTCTCTAGCATCTCTCTCTTTATTACACAAATATTGAGAGGCCTTTAATTGATGAATTAATACACGGAAGTCTTAAATATCATATGTTTATCGTATCTTGAAATTTGTAGTTTGATGAAAATCCGTATATTTCTCTTTGAGATAGAGTTGTTGCCGGTAATTGTAAAAAATGCAGCACAGTAGAGCAATCTGTTGCGCGATCTACACCCAATAATTAATCAACATCATTTTATATAAGGAATTACTTGAATACAAATTTTAATTAATTTCCGTGTATTAACTCTTGAGATAGAGCGCCCACAAAATTTGCCACATACAGACAGATATTTTGTAAAAATATGTTTTTTGGAACCTCTGACCCGTAGAACGTGTAAATCCGTCAAAAACCGGAATTCGAAAATTTTCATAATTCCAATACTTTTATCTTGTAAAGATGGAAGATCGATTAAGGGGCTACTTCAATCAAATGAAAAGAACCATTCGCTAATGCTAATCCTATGGAAGAAATTTATAAAGATATATCGGTTGCATTTTAACATTTCTTAATGATTTTTTTTCATTGGAAAATTGAGATTGATCTGAATGCAGGTCGTTTTTTACTTTTCCGATTTGGGTTGTAGATATTTTTTAGGAGTATGCTTTCGCTTTCCAAATCGGTTCCGAAAATGAAAGTGTCCACGCAAAAAATATCTGTTAACAAAATCAAAAAAGGAAAACATTTCCTGCATACACATCAATTTCAGCTATCCAATGCAAAAAAAAAAAAAAAAAAAAAAAAAAAAAAAAAAAAAAAAAAAAGTTACTAAAAAAATTTAAATGCAACTGAGATATTTTTATAAATTTCTTCCATAGGATAAGCATTAGCGGACGAGTCTTTTCATTTGACTGAAGTAGCCGCTTAAATTAAGAAGAACCAAAGATCTTAAAATACTTTAAAAAATATCTTCTTTCCGAATAGGACAGAGACTTTTGAAATAGATATCATCTACATATTTAAATATATGTATATGTACACTATCTACCAATAAGTATTTGAAAACTTTCAATTTTTAACATTTTCTCAAATATTTAAAAATATACTTGTCGGATTCTTCTGAAACTTCAGAATTATGAAGATTATGCCTCACCTCATATTTATCAACATTCATTTGATAAGCAGGGCATTTAGGGGGCCGACAAAAAATTAAAGAATAACAGAAATATTTGGGATCACCCTGTACATGAAAATGTACGAAATGATTTATCGCTGCATAATACAAATATGTGGATACTGCACAATATGTACACTGATTTTTGTAAGAATAGCATGTACATTCATGGAGAAAAAGTAATTTTTTTAAAAAAATTCAAAAATTCTGGTATGTTTTTTGTTTATATCATACAGGGTTTTTGACCAAATTTAACGCAAATTTCAGAAAAATTGGCAAAATCTATTAGAAAAAATATATTGCAATTGGAATATAAATATATTAAATATTTTATGAAATATGAGTAGTTTTATGAAATAATTTTTATCTGCGCATGCGCGAACGATAAAAACGATTCTTTTACATCATTTAATAGTCAATTCTATGGAGTAACTTATTAAAAAAAATCCAATCATATATCGTGTAAATTCAAAAATATATCATTATTATAAGTAAGCTGTTTTTACATTGCTCTCTAAAAACGGCTGAATGATAAGGGATTCTTCACAAATTGACATTTTTTATTAACTGACTTTTAGGAAAAAAATAGTACTATTTAACCCTTTGGATCCCAAACCGCCCGAGATATTTTGAGATATTTTAATTTTAATATTTTAATTTCCCAGAAGAAAATTAAAATATATATTATATTTGATTTACAATTAATAGCAGAACATTCCGTATTTAGATAAAACGAAATTATCCATTGAATTTTTCTGGTGTAAATTCAGATTTTCTGAACTACATAATTTCTAGAACGTGTTCTATCTTGGGAATTAACCCTTAAATGCATAGGATAGAATGCGTTCCAAAAAATGCGTAATTCAAAGAATCAGAATTCATACCAGAAAAATCTAAATAGTAAATTTTTCTTTATTTAATTACGAATGGTCTGTCATTAAGTAAAGTGAAAATTGCTCTTTTAAATTTCTGGTGAGAATACGGAATATGTGAATAAAACCTCCAATAAATCGGGAACACTTAAGGTATCGAAAATGATATAATATGCATTTAAGGGATAAAGGGTTAATGAATACAATATCTAATACAATATTGCTGCTAATAAGTAGCTTAACACCTGTGATAGATAAATTTAACTTTTTCAAAAAAATGTATAACCGACTCCAAAAAAAAGCGCTAAAAAGAATTAAATAATTTTATAAAATTCTCTAATGACAAATCGTTATCCAATAACCACACATTGACTATCATGTACCGGTATAAAACGGTTAAATTTAATATATAGAATTTAATATCCACCAAACATAGGTTTTCCAGAGAATATTTTTTACAAGAGATTAATTTACATATTTTTGATTTAATTTTTGAATATATACATATAAAAAGTAAGGAATTACTTTTTGAAGTTGGTGCCAAACAATCATAATCGATAATGATTTCCTTATTTTATTTATGGTACTAGACATAATATATCCACAATTCTTACTATACTTGAGATAGTTTGGCACCAACTTCAAAAAGTAATTCCTTACTTTTTATATGTATATATTCAAAAATTAAATCAAAAATATGTAAATTAATCTCTTGTAAAAAATATTCTCTGGAAAACCTATGTTTGGTGGATATTAAATTCTATATATTAAATTTAACCGTTTTATACCGGTACATGATAGTCAATGTGTGGTTATTGGATAACGATTTGTCATTAGAGAATTTTATAAAATTATTTAATTCTTTTTAGCGCTTTTTTTTGGAGTCGGTTATACATTTTTTTGAAAAAGTTAAATTTATTTCCTACTTTTTAGTTATTTATACCGAAATACATAATTATGTGTACTGACATATGATGGCTCCTTGCAACGCATTACTAATGAACGCACGTTGTTGAGTTCTGATGCATTCGCTTTACTTGTCACCGTTTGATTGTTAGATTTTCAAAAGACACTTACAATATCGGTTAGTATCGTTGTGAATCTTTAGGTTTTCTGGATGTGGTAACTTCTTCAGATCTGGCACGACGAAAAGCTACCGCATTCATGAAATCTTAAAGTCAACATCTAATCGTACGGACATCGGAAGTGGTTATCGAAAGGTGACAGTGCATCAAGTAAAGTGTCCTTACACATAAGCGCGCGGCAAAGCGCTTCCATATATGAGTAAACAGCAAAATGACTCCACATGTATCTATGAATAGTAAAATTCTTTTCTAGTGTAGTCAAATGTACTCCCCTTTCAGTCAGAAAAAGCAAAGAGAAAGATTTTAACAAAAATCGCTCTATGATTCAATAGATAAACAACAACAATCTAATTCTTATAAATGCAGTAAAGGCATCGGAAATGAGCGGTGATGTTTCGACGAGGAATCCGAAAATCATAACCTGTACTTGGCTGCATCTATAAGAGAGTGACAGCATTTGATGCCCAAATACTTTTTTCACGGACGCATTTGTCCCAACTAAACTCTTAAAAAATTTGAAACTCACTCCACCGCTTTTATGGAAAACGATTATTTCAGCCTATCATGGAGCATTCTCAAGGGTCAAAAGACAAATATTTTATAAAAGCGGGGGAGTGACGATGCAGCAAAAGGGTAAAATTTTTTACAGTGTATGTATGAGATATTCCATAAGAGGGATGGAGTGACGATGCAGCAAAAGTTACATTTTTAACAATGTATCGCAATGCTAGGCATTTTCTATTATAAAATTTGATGATGATTTCCTGGTAGAATTCGATTGTACGCCGAATGATCCTTTATTTCTACACAGACATAAATACATAATCTATATTATTTTAAAAATTCGTGGACATACAAGGACAAGATAGTACAAGGAAATATTACGACACAAGAAAAGTACAACCGGGAGCTACACATAAAGAGTGTGTGCAACGGAGCCAGTGGGATTCGAACCCACAATCTCTTACGCTCTCAAGAGATTAGCAGCGTTGTGCCTTAACCACTCGGCCACAAGGACCCCCTTGATGACTCATTTTTTCCAGAATCTTTTCAATCAATCGTATACTGTGCTCCATGTGTCGTCATATTCACATCGAGGAATCCTACATGAATAAAATCTGAAATCATTCTGGTTTCTAATCCGGTAACCAAATCTAAATGTAAAGATAATTTTGCTACACATATCTATGCACTTTATTTTGCATTGATATGTAGAGATAATTTTTTCCTCCGGAGCAAAATATATACGAAAGGATTTTCATCTTTTCAACAACTTAAGGATGTCGATTGGTATCGATGTCCATTTCCGCTTTAGTGGATGCGAGAACTTGTCCATTTAAGCTTTAACATTTCGGAAATTTATCGCATTCAGCAAACTTTAAGGCCCCACATTAAGCACAGAAAAAGACCCGGATGATAATGTGAAGTCTATGGGGGCGTTCTTTTCTAATATCTTGCTCAAATTTTAAAATTTTTACGTTATTTTTTTCTGCATAGGATAGCTGAGGATATTCCACAACCGACATAGTTTTTACTTTTTCAATTTTGGTTTCAGATTTTTAAAAAAAATTATTTTAAATTTCAAAACCGGTTTAAACGGTTCTCAAATTGAAACTATCATTATATAAAGCATACATAAGCAAAATCGAAGAAGTAAAAACTAGGCCGGTTGTAGAATATCCTCGGCTATCCTATGCAAAAAAAATCATGTAAATATATTAAAATTTGAGCGAGATATTTGAAAAGAACACACCCATAGTCTTTACACTAACATCCGGGTCTTTTTCTGAGACTAGTGTAGTGCCTTAAGGTCCACATTGAAATCTACAGATTTCGTAAATGGGCATTGAAAAGCTGACAATTCATCAGTATACGTTAAAATTATTGTGAAAAATTACCTTTGTTTTTAAAGACTATCTATTTTCTGAATAATGAGAGCGATCTAAAAACGTCTATGGAGCGTTTTCATTGGTCAGAAAATAGATAGTCTTTAAAAACAGAGCTAATTTTTCAAGATATTTTAAACAAGGTACACTGTTAAAAATTTGACCCTTTTGCTGCATCGTCCTTCCACCGCTAATATAGAAAACGATTAATTCAGCCTATTATGGAGCATTCTCATGGATCAAAAGTGAGATATTCTATAAAAGCGGGGTAGTGACGATGCAGCAAAAAGTTCAGATTTTTTACAGTTTAAAGTACGCGTACACAATCAGAACGCGTCAAGTTGCTTCTATGATTCAATGCATAGCAAAGTAATTCTAAATATTCGTATGTATTAAAATACCCTTTTCAGTCATAAAAACTAAAAAGAAAGATATTATTAAAATCACACCATGATTCAACATGCATCTATAAAAAAATAGTAATATTTGAAGTTAAGAATGTTCTTTGATAAACGCGGTTTTCCAAAGTACAGAAAATTTAAGGATTTTTATTCCAGAACTTGGCGTTAGTCGCCTGAACGAGTTTGTTTTATGGGTGAAAGATGTTAACTAGCTTAACTTTAATGGTAAGCTTATCAAAATTTTTCGCCATTTATATTTGTCCAAATGTAAATCTAGCACATAGCAATTTACTTTAATCACTTTGTGAATCCGGCATATAAATCACCCTAATACACAGACACTCTTGCTTTAACATGTAAGGCTCTTTAGAGATGGATTTTCAGCTTTTCGATATCGAATTCTCATGTCTGGATCGATGTGGATCTTTTACTTTGGTGGATACGAGAATTGTTCCAGCTAAGATTTCGTACTTTGAAAAAAAACTAGCATCTCTGCAACAGTGGTTAGGATCCAGAAGGATTATTCGCTGTTAAGCGAAACAAGATTGACCAATCATAAGCCTTCATTTTTGAGAACTTTTCATTGTTCGAAGGAGAGAGTCTGGAATACATGGAGTGAAAATCTGCTATCGACACTGTAAAAAAATTTTACCCTTTTGCTGCATCGTTACTCCATCGCTTTTATAGAATTTCTTTGTTTTGACCAATGAGAATGCTCCATAATAGAGCGAAGTAATCGTTTCCTATAAAAGCGATGGAGTGACGATGCAGCAAAAGGGTTCAAATTTTTACAGTGCAAGCAGTGCTAAAAATTTGTATCCTTTAAATGTGCAACGATGCTACTGAATTCCAAAGTGTCGATTACAGCGACATTTGCGGCATTTTCGTGATACATTATCTCGACTAGCAATAATTCTTGCATTTTTAGAAAATGTCCTGCAGATGTCGCTTCTATCTTTAAATTTCATTAGCATTGTTGTACATTTAAAGAATAGAACATTTTAGCGCTTTTTTTAAGTGTTACAGAGGGCGTGTTCAGCACAACTTATCGGTTACTTACCGACCACTTACCGATTGTAGACAAGTACGAAATGAAAATCAAAGCGAAGTGTGACGTCAGCTACAATTCAACAGAATAGTTTTCGTTAATGCCAAAATTTGCTTTTGTACTGCCCTACAATCGGTCGGTAACATTGGTTACTTTTGTAAGTTGCTCTGAACACGCCCTGAGATAGCCGATTTCCACACTATATCCCCTAGATGCTATATTTCCGTTTCTTCCATAAGAGAACTTGCCCGGGATCCAGGTAGAATTTGCGCTGTTAGCGAAACCAGATTAACGAATTAGAAGCCTGAATTTTAGCAAATTTTTCAATGTTTTAAATAATTTTTCTTGTTAATAAATCTCGTTTCGCAAACAGCACAAAATTTATGTGAATCCTGGCCCTCGTCCAGTTAGGATTTTGCATTTTGAACACTATTAAAAATTTGAAACTTTTACTTTATCGTCTATCCATCGCTTTTTTTAGAAAATGATTACTTCATTGTACTATGGTGAATTCTCATTGGTCAAAATAGAGATATTCCATAAAAGCGGTGAAGTGACGATGCAGCAAAAACTTCAAACTTTTAACAGTGAAAAGATCATGTGTCTATGTAAGTGTAACATAAAAACATGCAAAAGGAACACTTCTAATTGGTCCATTGCTTCAAAATGAATTTGAAATTTAAAGTTTTTATTTTTTAAAAAGTTCTAACTATCAGATTTTTATGAAATTCGAATGGGACCACAAAGGCCTCATACGCTTTCAAACAAAAAAAGAATTATGAAAATCGGTTCATATTTGCAAAAGTTATGCGTGAACAACAAATACATACAGGTCGAAATCATAACCTCCTCTTTGAAGTCGGTTAAAAAGGAAAAGAGCTTTTATTCTTTTCTATCACAGATGTCAAGATACTCATTAACAGAAATATTGTATTACATATTGTATACATTAAATACTAATTTTTTTTCCTAAAAGTCAGTTAATGAAAAATGTCAATTTGTGATGAATCCCTTATCATTCAGCCGTTATTTGAGAGCAATGTAAAAACAACTTACTTATAATAATGATATATTTTTGAATTTTCACGATATTTGATTGGATTTTTTTTTATAAGTTACTCCATAGAATTGACTATTAAATGATGTAAAAGAATCGTTTTTATCGTTCGCGCATGCGCAGATAAAAATTATTTCATAAAACTACTCATATTTCATAAAATATTTAATATATTTATATTCCAATTGCGTTATATTTTTTTTAATAGATTTTGCCAATATTTCTGAAATTTGCGTTAAATTTGGTCAAAAACCCTGCATGATATAAACAAAAAACATACCATAATTTTTTAATCTTAAAAAAAATCACTCTTTCTCCATGAATATACATACTATTCTTACAAAAATCAGTGTACATGTTGTGCAGTATCCACATATTTGTATTCTGCAGCGATAAATCATTTCGTGCATTTTCATGTACAGGGTGATCCCAAATATTTCTGTTATTCTTTAATTTTTTGTCGGCCCCCTAATTGCCCTGCTTATCAAATGAATGTTGATAAATATGAGGTCCGACATAATCTTCATAATCCTGAAGTTTCAGAAGAATCCGACAAGTATATTTTTAAATATCTGACAAAATGTCAAAAATTGAAAGTTTTCAAATACTTATTGGTAGATAGTGTAGTACCCAGATAGATTTAACATTAACTCTTTCGACCCCGGCGTCTTTTACTGAAATTTTATTTGGCCGGTACCACTTTTTCAAAAGAAGTTACTTTCCATTACATACTATCAAAAATGCTCTAATTAAATAGGACATATTTTATTTTCCTTTATTATACATGATAAAAGCAAATGTTGCAAAGAAAGATGATGTTTAGTGAGACTGGACGTATGAGTGCACAAGATTAACATTCCCAAATTTAGACTCCATCTAATTCTATGAAGAATCTTTTTATTATTATTATTATTATAAATTATAAACGCTTTTCTGCACTAATTTTATTCAAGAAGCTAAAAAAAGTGAAAAAAGTTGGTGTCAACATTTAAAAAGTCAAAGTTCATACAATTTTTAACTAAGCGATTTCAATTAAAGATCTCATTTCATATTCTGATAAAAAGAAAAGTCAGTGAATTTATCAAAAATCATTTGCAAATAAAATCGAGTGTCTTTTTAATACTTTCCAAGAAAATCCAAAAGTATTTATGATTTCAGTTTGTCTGGCCGTCTGGCTATGCTCTAACTCTCATAAATATATTCGAATAGTCCTGAAATTTTTGTATGTTATTGACTCTTATTCTAGCACAATCCTTATTTCAAATTAAGTTTGTAGCACTTTTGGTTTATTTACATTGACAGGCAAAAATATTCCGTTGCATTAAGGCCAATGGGGAAAAATAGTTTCAAATGAATTTCAGAGATGTTTAAATATAATAAAATTGATATTCATATGCGAAGTGCATTAAGATATGCATTCTGTAGAATATGCGGAGCAAAGAATAGTTATTATTGATTTACAGGGCCACGCAAAAGAATTCCATGAGATAATGGTATAAGGGAAAATTGTTTGTGGCGTGCTTTAAGTATGTTAAACTATTTCATATAATAAAAAAATATGATATACGTTTCTAAGGCTTACTATAAGTTATTTCATGCATAATACGAAGTGCATAGCATTTACAAAGACACACAAAGCATTTCAGATAGTATATTCGCTTCCAAGTACTGTATATAGCGATGATGGCAGGAAACGTATTTTTAAAAATGATATGCACTTTTACGTTTCTCTATATTTATGCAAACTATTTGTGTATAAATGATATAGCTGATATACAAGGCAACACGAAATAATTCGTTATTGAGTATCTGGATAAATTTCTTTAAGGCTCCATCTATTAATATAACGAAGGGAAATTAGCTGAAATAGAATTTGCAACCTATGGTTTTATTGCTAAATTAAATTTTCGCATTATATAGTACGCATATCAAGCTACAGATCAAATTACAGGGCTGCTCGAAAAAATTGGAATACGTATTCGCTATGGACGATAACTGCTGAAATCAGTTTTTGAAATAGTTTATCCGTTTTTTAAAATGTTTACTTACTTATCTTAATTAAATTGTTTCTCTAAAATACGAAGTTTTAAAACGTAAAAATACATGTAACTGTATATAAATTTCTTAAAAGGTGCATAATAGAACATATAAATACTTAAAATACATTTAAAGTACTTTTAAAAGTTTTTATATGTTTTATTATGCACCTTTTAAGTAATTTATCATATATATAGTTACATGTATTTTTATGTTTTAAATTAGTACACAAGGTGAATTCTGCACTGTTTTTGTTCTTAACTCCAATTGTATACGAAGATTTGTTAAAGATATCAGGAAGTGTTAGAAAATGGTTCATAAACTATGTTTGACGCATGATTTTTCTTTCTTGTAAAAAGAGATCGTATAATAATAAATTCGCATTACGTGACGTCTTTCTTCCTCATTAAATTTATAAAACAAATCTATTATCCGTTCATCTACCCGAATGCAAAGCTATCTATCTCTTCCACTTTGCAGCAATAGAGGAATTCGAACTTATTTAATGTACATTCGTGACTTTGTTTTGAGAGATGAGAAGCTATTATTCCATTATCACAGCTATGACGTCACGAAATCGTTTCGTCTGCCCCTCGTTGCCAAGAAACAGTATTTTGATACGAAATACCATCACTAAATAGGTGTAATTTAATAGGTAGGAGCGAAAAAATAAAAAAAAAGATGTGTAAATAATATATTTATGTTTTGTGCAAAGAAATTATAATTTATGATGTTAGTTGTTGGACTCACCGTTTATCCTGATGATGAAGAAATACATTATAATCACGTTCCGACTAGATTATCTAGTGCCCCGGTATAAGAATCATTCTGGAAGAAAGAGGGGGGTTGGGCTCATCTATCTATTCATAGAAATTGTTAGCGAATAATGTGGAAGTATCTAGACTTAATTTCAGGCATATTGTGCGCATGGATGAATTTCGTATCAGATACTATTCATATCTTTATATACAACGTAGAGTATCACAAAAAGATGGCCACAAATAATAATAATAATAATAACAAAATTGTAATTTAACCAACTATAAAGACCAATTGGAAAATGATTTTTTCGAAGACTCAAATTTTAAAGACTTATAAATAAATTCTATATTTAAATTAATTTTAATAATACACATAATTTTTAGGATGATTATAACGAGTCATATATTACGTACGTCGTGCATTAAACATTAATATTCCTAGAGCGGTTCCCAAACTATATTGGTACGCGACTCACCTCTAAGTAAAAAAAAAAAAAAATTTCGTGACCCACTTAATATAATAGTGTATATCAGAAAGGAAATTGCTATGAGATGAGAGATATATAAGCTATCAGCTATCCTATCCTACGAAATAAGCAAAATTTCCGTACAAAGGATACACTACCAACTAAAACAACAATTTGTAATTCCAATGTGTGTAAGTCGAACAATAATAATTAACATAATACACAATCTAGAATGATAATTAAAAATATATTTATTTACTATCAAAACATAACTTTATAATCAGTGCGTTTTTTTGGCACTGATTTTTACCGCTAAAAACATCGATATCTGGGTTAAAACTGGTTAATTTCAACCTTAATTCACTTTCAAACGCAGTGTTTTTACTTACCCATCATACGTAGTATAGGGTAAGTCTTGCAATCGTTTTGAAAATCGGAAAAAAAATTTTGACGGATTTACACGTTTTAGATAGTAGAGATTCCGAAAAACATATTTTTAGAAAAAAAAATTTGCCGTCCGTCCGTCTGTGTGTCTGTGTGTCTGTCTGTCTGTCTGTCTGTAACCGCTCTATCTCCCGAACAAATTGAGATAGAGCCTTGAAATTTTGTATGTACTTAGTATGTAAGAATGAGATGAAGCCTATTTAATATCAGTAACCTCGAATATCCGGAACTATTTTTTTCGGACTCTCAAAAAATTCATTCTGATGAAACTTATATAAAAATTTTCGAATTTTTTTTATTTTAAGGAGTGGTTATAAAAGGCAATAAAATAACACAAATTTTGCATAAAGAACGAAGTCGTTCGGATTATTAGTTGCTGAGATACGTGTAATGCTATTTTTCACATTCTATGATTTTTCATGACCCTGTATTTCATTCAAATTTAAATTCAAAGATATATTTTAATTGGAAATGAGACGCTTCATCCAACGCAGTAAATTGCTAGTTAATACGATTATTATTTTTGGAGTTATAAGGATGTTTCTTTTACGCAATCCGGTATTACTTGAGTATTTTGGCGTTTATATAATTTGTCGAAATTGGCTCATCAGCAATTCATTAATAAATCATTACTATGTATATTAAAACTATTCAAATATGCGTTAAAACTTTTATTTTGGAATTGCAATGCATTTTATAAATAAGTTACACAGGTTTTATTTTCACATTTTCTATTATGCATATGTATGATGGGTAAGTATTACGGTGGCCTCCAACGACTAGTTTATACTTTTTTTCAAAAACAACCAAGTACAAAAAGCATGTTTATAGACAAATATATTGTGTTGAACTCTATGAAGGAATTCAAAGCTCATTTAGATGTTACTGGATATTCTGCTCGTATATATCTTCATGTGGAAATTATAAGGAATTTCCTTTGAAATATTATTTGCTATTGAAACTACATTTTTTAACAGGTGAAATGCAAAATATATTTTCTTGACAAACCTTGATTCTTTCGGCGACCCACTAAAATAGCCTCATTGACCCACAAGTGGGTCGCGACCCATAGTTTGGGAACCGCTACCCTAGCCCAACGATAAAAAAACAGTAGATTAAAGACAACTTCAATTTTTTAAAATATTCATTTTTTATTGGATGGAGTTAATCAGACTGACTTCTGAACGTCTCCTATTACGTACGACATGGATTAACATTAATATTCCTGGATCCATCACAAACAAATTTTAAAAGAAAATTCAATTTTACCATTTCCTGAACTGCAAAATTTTCAACTTCAAAATATCGCCCATTTTAAATTTTTACACCGCTGCGTACAGTAAAAAATGCACTTTTTAATGAAATTTGTTTGAAATCTCAATCACAATTTGTTTTTAAATTATTATATAATTTTTAAGTTTTTATTACACTTTTTGTCATCGTGGCAACAGAAGTATTCCGTTTTTGGACATTAAACTTGGATCAATCAGAAAACCAATAAAATAAAAAAAACAGAAGTATTCCATTTTTGGACATTAAACTTGGACCAATCATGAAACAAATAAAACAAAATAAGTTGCGGAATTCAACTAATAAAAAGATCAGATATACTTTAGATTTCCCAATTCTCTATTGAGAACAACAACTTTTTTTTTTCAAATAGTTAATAATAATAATAGTAAATACTGGTAGGATAATATTTAGTATTTAAGTTTCCATACACGCATTCTAGAAATGTTTAGACTGTCACGATAGAAAATGTTTAATTTTTTATGAAATTATAAGAAAAAAGGAGGGAGGGTGCAACAGAATATCAGGCCATGAGCTTTTTTTTTTTTTTTTTTTTTTTTTTGCTTAAAAAGATACACTTGAATGGAATTATTAGAAACATTACACAGTTTTAACTGTTCTTAAATCTAATATTTTTATCATATGACATTTTATAATAACTTGAGTTGTGTGTAATGAATGTTCTTGTTAACGCTGTTATAAATGTTTTGTAAATTCCCTTTAACCTGCAAACTCCACATTAATGCGGATTAGCACGCTCTAGCTCAACCTCCTAATAACCTGCTGTTAACAATCTCACAGTTTTTTTTTTTTTTTTTTTTTTTTTTTTTTTTTTTGTGTGTGTGTGTGAGTGTGTGTGTGTGTTTAATTTGTAATTTCCAGTTTAACAATAGTCAATACTGGAATTTTCTTTCGTTTGGAGTCCTAATACTATCGTTAGAAATATTTGAATGGGTGAGATTCTATTAGAATTAACACTATACAAAAGCTTAGTATATAAATAATATTCTTTGAGTTAATCTCTCTATCAGATAACTCGTTTGGAGAGTTAGTAAAATCGTTATTTAAGTTAGAAAGCGGAAAATTAAACTTTAGAATTCACTTAAACAAAGACGTGGGAATTTAATTGAAAACTGATTTGGAAAATTTTGGAATTAGATTATCAAAAACTTTTTGATACAATTTTATTCATAAGAACTTGAAATTGTTTTAACATTAATAACATATATGTATACATATTACAAATTTAAATTTTTTTCGCCAAAACTAACCTTTATACTATCTTAATTTTCTTATAATAATGTTCCGTACTTACTTCAAATTATTAAATTAAAATCTTGTTTCTAAATCTAATCTGTTAATCTTTATGCAGACGATATAAATTCTTAATTTGCCTTAAAAAACATTATTCCAGTATGCGTAATTTTAAAAAGATGGCTCTAAATTAAAAATATTCTTAATTAAATTTTTATTTCTTAATATTCCAAATAAAATTCATTTTTCTATGTTTTTATCAACCCTTTTTAAGAAAGTCTTATTAAATTTATTCCAAAACCATACCTTTCAAAAAATATCATTATTTTATTTTATCTATTTATTTATTTTTCCTCCGTCAACCTTGGATAGTGTGCATATTAATAAATTCATTTCTTTTCTTTTTCTCTTAAAATTAATCATTTATAAAAATCGTCTGCCTCAGAAATTCTGAGTCGATTATAAATTAGTTAAATAATATTTTTTTAAACTAAATTTATCGTCTGTGGAAAATAGTCTCGTAGCTGGACAAGAATTCTGTTTACATAAAAGAATGATGGTTTGAGGTTACAGAATGTTCTAGAATTTTCTTTTAAGATTTAAGAGAAAGAGTCTCGAGCTGAGAAGGGGGATCAGCGCCGAAACTAGCCTTTTTTGCGCCCGGGGCAAACATGGATTTTGGCGCCTCCCCCCCCCACCCTCCACATATATGCATTCTTTGTACCAAACACACCAAACAAAATCTTAATTTGGCGCCCCCTTCACCTTCTATTCTGGTGGCGCCCGGGGCAGGTGCCCCCTCTGCCCCCCTCTAGTTTCGGCCCTGAGGGGGATTCTTGGGTTTTTTCTTCGATGAGTACGGCTCGCTGAAATAATGATGGAATGTTTCGGTAAAAGACAGTTTGCAAAAGGAGCTTTTCCCTTTCTCATGATTACGGATTAAATAAATGAACTTACAGCAGCCAATGAGTAATTATTTGGATTCTCTACATCTATTTATTTATTTTCCTCGGTGGCCATGACTTCTCTGCGGTGAAAGGGAAACCCGGCGTTGATGTCTCTGGCTCCTAACTTTTAAATAGTCACATACATATATAAATTTTTTGATCAATTTTGAGTATTGAACCCAATTAATATATACATTTCAACAGTTACAATAATACTCTCTCGTGCATAAAATAAAAAATTAACCCTCTTCGGATTTAGTTCCGCCACTGAAAAGAATCAATCGAAGTAATAACGCCAAGCAATGAATATTTTTAAATTTTCGTTACAGTACGAACGCACCTCATTTGCTACGTTTGACTTGCAATTCTCGACTTGTTAAGAATGCAGCCATCGTTCAGATATTTATTTTAATTTGTTTTATGGCATACACGATGTGTTAGTGCTTTTCAAACTGAAGGTTTTTCTGATCTTTAGGTTTAAACGTGAATCGATGTACGAAACATCATATTGATTAAAATGACATATTTTAAGGAATGTGATTTTAAAGTTCACCAATCAATTTATATCTGCACTGAAAAAAAAAATCCATTAAATTTACGGCAAAAATTGCTGGCAGTAATGTTGCCAGCAGATTTTGCCGTAAAAAATGCAATAAAATTAAATCTAATAAAAGGAATGTACATCTAATTGCACTGCAATTTTACGGCAAAAACTGTTGGCAACATTTCTGCCAGCAGTTTTTGAAGTAAATTCAACGGATTTTTTTACAGTGTGTATATATTTTTTTTTATCTCCAATTTATAGAATCATAATCATTGTATTTTTACAATACGACTTTCGTCATTTCAATTGTTCTATGGTTAAGCTCAAATATACGAACTTTATTCCTCTTAAAAAAATTGTCAGAAAATATGAGGTTCTAAAAAATTATCACAAATAATGAATTATACTTGATTTTGCGAATTTCGAGAATCACGTACAAAACATCATATCCCTAAAAACGGCATTTTCTCAATTAATGTGATTTTAAAGAGCATCAAATAAATATTATTTTTACCACCAGTTTATAGAAACAGTATAATTTTCGTCACTTTAATTGTGTAAAGAACGAGCTCAACTGTATGTGCTAGAGTTCTCTTAGAAAAAATATCAGAAAATATGAGGCTAAATGTTATTATATTGAAAGAGAAAAGCAAAACGATCAATCAAGACATATTCATAAATGAAACATTTTTTTTCTGCCACATAGATGTCTCTTTTGATTACATCTTGGGCAGTGTTCAGTGGACATTAATGAAATGAATTGGTTCAACAGGTCAGCCGTTGGCTTCTGATTAATACCTGTCACTTCGTTTGCTGCTAAGAACATTGTAGTAATTAAGACTGACCATGTTTTTTTTTTTGTTTTTTTTTCTAGAAAAGAAAGTAAGGTAAGGACATATAAATTATTAAATTTGAATATTTTAAGTTTAAAGATCGATAAGAAAATTTTGTTATTTTGCATTAAAATCAAACATTTTGTATATTAACTTAAACCGTTTTGATTACGAAATTTCTGTTATTTTAGCAGATTTTGATCACAAATATATATATATATATATATACAGTCGGACCTCGATTTAATGAATTGATTGGGACCCACAAATCCGTTCGTTAAATCGAAGCAATTCGTTAAATCGAATATCGATTTTTGTAGAGTATGGTATAAAAATATCAATACAAAATACTCTTTAGATATACAGATTTTAAAAAAGAATGATTATTGTTTGCTACAAGCTTAAAAATTATAAGTTAAAAGATCAACTTTTAAATTGTCAAAATTATTTAATGTTATTTGCTTTTAAAGTTTAAAACATAATACATTCATACTAATTGGCACTTTGGAAAGAAATCCTTGATAGTGTTTTGTTTTGACTTTCCAAAGTTCTTTGATATTTTCTAACTCCGTAAGAACATCATTTACCTCGTGAGACAAAAAATAATTTTTAAAAATGTTGAAGCTGCAAATTGATTCTTGGAATATTTAATTGAATTTCCGTTTTTTCATCCTCTTGACTACTTTCAAAATCTTCATTCTCTTTCCGTTCTACATATTTGTCTACACCTTTGTCATGTTTCTAGTTCGTCAAAAAGGAAATAGACTGTCTTTTGAATCCACCAGAATTGAGGAAAAAAATGCAACACTTGTAATTTGGATGCGAAAGATTCAAAGTTTTATGTGCAAAAAATACAAAGTTTTAATTTTAGCTGCGAATCTGAATTTTTTTTCAGCGATTGTTGTTCGTTAAATCAAAGCTAAAAATTCGTTAAATCAGAGCATTTTAGCATTCTTTTTGTCGGGACAGAAAAAATATTCGTTAAATCGGAGAATTCGTTAAATCAAAGTACTTTAAATCGAGGTTCGACTGTATATATATATTACTATAAAATAAACAAGCTTTTATGGCTTCCTGGTTGGCATTTTTTTCGGCAAAATAGACAGTTACAGTTTTTTTAAAATTTTCCAACTAAGTTCATAAGTACTTATCCATTCGATTTGTTTGTCCGACTGTAACTATACTCAGATTTTCATGCAATGAAGTCAAGATTGCATGCAATGAAGTCAAGTCAAAGAATCAAGATTTTCATGCGTGATTTGGTATTGTACATGAAGTATCTGGGATTAGTAGTTCATTTACAGGGGGACCGAAAATAATTGCATTACATTATGGTATATGGGGCAAAATCGTTTGCAAAGCCTTTTAATGACAATTCGCTAATTCAAATGCATTGAAACATATATAAATCATTGAATTTCATTACAAAATGATTACGACAAAATAAGGTATTCATAGCATTTGTCATTCATTTACAGGGACCTCAAAAGAAATCAGCTACAGTACTATCTTTGAGTAATAATTGCTAAAAGTACATTTTCAATTTTGGCAAGGGCTTTTAAATTGAACTTTTTTTTTTCTTCTTTTTTTTTCATTTTACTGGATGCACATAAACTCTATAGAATGAAACAATAAAATTTAATTCATTTACAATCACAGTACCGACCCTTTAAGTTCTATAAAATTTTGGAGATTTTTCGGAAGTACAAAAATCATCTGTCTATTTTTAGTGCCGGAAAGCTGCGAAATTTCATAAAGTTATAAGTTTGGTGAGTTTTTATGACAGAAGTATTGAGTTTCTATTATTTTACATGGTTGAAATGTTTCGAAATATAAATTACTAGCTTGTGTAATTGATGAAAATTTTCTGATGTTATTTGTGTGGCTGTGTTTATTAAAGGAAATTATATTGCTATAGATAACATAAAAAATTACTAATTAAACTAACGCTCGACTAAACTTCATTTTTCTACTGCATTATGCAAAAAGGAAATTTAAGGAGTAGTGGTGAAATCAATTCCAAATCAATGTTAATTTAGACGGTGTTTTAATTGTTTTGCTTTTCTTTTCCATATGAAGTTTCGAATTTTTTAGAAACCGTTTTCAGCAAGCATTTACATCTTAAAACTAACCACCATGCTAAGTTCTAAGCTTCTATTTATGCAATCACTTATTAAAGAAATTGCAATTTCATAGACGTGTTTTCTTTCTGCATACTTTAAAATTTCTAAATTTTTAAAAGCCGCTTTGTGAATGTATTTACGTCTCTAAAGTAACACCCATGTCAGATTTAAATTTTCTATCCCTAACACTTTCTGATAATCATAGTTTGGTGGATTTTTTTAACGTTTTCCGCCCACTTCACCCTTTAAAATTTCGAATTTTTTTAAAAATCATTCTTAGCAGCACCTTAAAATTGACCATCTTGTTGAATTCCAGACTTCTATATTAACTATATCATATAAATCGAAAATTTAGAATATGTTTTGCTTTTGAAACCTTATAAATTTGGAAAACTGTTCTTGGTGAATGTTTACGTCTTTAAAGTAACAATTATACCAAACTTTAAGTTTTTAGCGCTTTTTTAAAATACTAGGGGGGCGCCGCCCCCCTGCTCGCTATGCTCGCCAACCCCCCGCGTAATCGCTTCGCGATTCCAAATTATTGGCTACCCCTGCTTGCTGCGCTCGCCAATACCCCATGGTATGAATAAGCAGTTGCAGACCTTTCAACTGATGTGTCACACGACTGGTGTTGTAAAGAAATTAAAAATGTGCCCCCCTGGGGGGCAGAGTGGGAGGCGACGCAAAAGACATCCATAATATGAATAAGCAGCTGCAGACCCCTCAAATGATATGTCACACGACTGGTGTTGTAAAAAATTGAAAATGTGCCCCCCTGGGGGGCAGAGTGGGGGTGCCACACAAGACATCCATAAAATGAATAAACAGTTGCAGACCTTTCAAATAATGTGCCACACAACTGGTGTTGTAAAGAAATTAAAAATGTGACCCCCCCCCCCCCTGGGGAGAGCAGAGTGTGGGGGTGACACACAAGGCATCCATAATATGAATAAGCAGTTGCAGACCTTTCAAATCTTGTGTAACACGACTGGTGTTGCAAAGAAATTAAAAATGTATCCCCACTGGGGAGCAGAGTGGGGATAACACACAAGACATCCATTATATGAATAAGCAGTTGCAAACCTCTCAAATGATGTATCAAATGACTGGTGTTGTAAAGAAATTAAAAATTTGGCGAAATATTACAGCTATCGCCAAGTTGGCGTCACTTTTGACAACTAATTTTGGTCGCCAAATTTGGCGATATATCGCCAAGTTGGCCACAAACTTGGCGATTGTTGGCGATGGTAACCTTTCCTCTCTTTATGGTAACCCATACGGCGATGCATAGACGGAGCCCTTTCCTGATTGGTCTATTCGGCTCATGGAAGGAGTGGACAACCCGGATTCGTTAGTTCCGGAAATCTTCCACATCAGCATCATTCCAGGAGTCATTCCTTTTAAGGCTAGTTTTTTTTTTACTATAGAAGGATATATTGCCACGTGACTCAATCATAGATGAATATAGATATATATTTTGTTATTCAATATAGTTAAGTAATATTTACAGTGCTATAGTACTGCAAATTTTACTACTGCATTTAGTAAATAAATGTTATTAACTCCTCTTTCCCCACCCCATAGGAAAAAACTTTTGATAGTACTGTAAACATACAGTATTGTGAAAAGATTTTACCTGTCGCATATCTTAGAAGGGAACTGAGCAATTATATAATTTATGTTGTAACAACCCCTTAATTTTCTACCTTTAAAATGCATATGATTTTTACATGAAAATACGTCGGCATGTAAAAAACGTGAATTTTTATTTATAAGATCAGAAGATCTAGCGAGGTATATTTAGGGAAGTTAAACCCCTTCATAGATTATAGTACCATTGTGCATGTACGAATTTTCATTCACAAAACATGAATTTTAAATTCACGGTATTTCCATTTTTTAAGCACACTTATAAAAGCATAACAGTCAACCCCACTTAATCGGATAACGGATAATTAAATACCCTGCTTATATGCATAGAATGCCGTGGAACAGAAACTGTCCCTATCAGATAATTCTTAAAACTGATTTTTGGGAAGTTTACCACATCATTCAAGACAGCCATCTGGGCTGTTTAAATTAAACTTCTTTTTGTCTGACCAGATGATTGTGTGCTCTACTATGTTGTCCATGACATGTGCTGTTGTGCAAAATGAAGTCTTGGTTTCATGTGATTGGGCTCAAGTTTTGGCTCAGCTTTCATTTTCTTCCATTTCTTATTCAGCGCTCGTTGAAGAATTCGTCTGACAATTCGAAATCTTACATTTAGCTTTAAAGTATTTACAATTCGGCTAGAAGAAGCTCCAGAACTAAATGCTGTTCGTCACATAGATCTTCGATTTCTTTCTGTATCTTTGGACGTCGACCTCTTCGTTTTATATACAAAAACCATATTAATAAACCATATTTAACAAAATTGCTTAACTAAAAATTATAAAAATGCATTGATGTATTGAAATATATTCATCCCTAATAGCTTTATTTATTAGTTTATAATCACAAAATGTATTTATTTAAATCGAAAATACTAGGTTGTAGAAATTCATAATTTTGAGTTTATAATTTTCTCCAGGTTACACATAATGTCACTTTATGAAAAAAATCAAAACACGTATTGATGTATTGAAATGTATTGATTCATAATGACTCCATTTATTAGTTTTTTTTTTTTTTTTTTTTTTTTAATCACAAAATGCATTTATTTATATCAAAAGTGCCAGAATATAGAAAATCATAACTTTGAGTTTATAATTTTGTCCAGGTTTCACATAATGTTATTTTTTTTTAAAGTTATGTAGTTTCTTATTTAAATTACTTACTCCATTTTATTTATAAGTTACATTAATTTTAGATGTCTTATTATAAATATTCATAATTATTTTATTAGTGTAAAGCTAATCTTATTTATATTATGATGTAAACAAATTGAAAATTTTCTGAGTTTATAATTTTGTCCAGGACTGCACATCGTTAAATATATAGTAATAATAAACATATTGATTTAAATTATTATTGCAATAATTAGTTTTTAATAATTGTTATTGTTCATTAACATTTATCATACCTGAAGTATAGAATCAAATGATATCATATGCTAATAACGTTAATTGCTGTTCTCACTTAAATGCATTGCCCGCTTAATTGCATACAATTTAGTGGAACCAAATGTATGCAATTAAGCGGGTACGTCTGTATTTATGAAATATATTTCTGTTTTTATATATTATTCTTTCAGCAAAGACAGATATCGAAATAAAATCGGAGCATTATATTTCTCGTTATTCATTTTTCCAGATTCCTGTTTTCTTTTTTGTTCCTCGCTTCCTTTTAATCTTCCTGTCCGGCGCGTGAGGTGGTCACACACCGTAACTTTTCCGCCTCGCAATTTGTTTGTTCAGTGGTCCCTATGGAGACGTCAGTACCGTTAGCCGCCAAACCCAAACATCAACTAAACATCAGCAACACTGGAAACGTGCTCGGATGCAAAATGCTGTATTATGTCTATGAATTTCGGTACTCTAAACTGGCAACGTGAGACGCAGATTTAAGATTAACGAGAGAGTGTGTACATGGGATAATTTCAATTAATTTATCAGTAAAAAGACAGTGTCTTTTGTAATCTAAACTGTGCATTATGTCATTCGTTTGATCCGAAGAAAAGTTATATGAAGAAACGTTTTCAAGAGAAATGTGAAGATAAATTGATTAGTGTCATCTTTTCCAGAGTTTCTCTTAATTTCATATCGGTGAGAGAGTAAGTTATTGATCTTGTTCATCTTGATAAAAATTTGCTTGAATTTCAACTTACATGTTTGTTAAAGCACGCATAAATTAACATCTAAATTTGTTTATTTATTAAAGATTTATATAAATTAAAACAAATTTGAACATTATTAATATAATAATCCAATAGAAGTAAAAAAATAATCAAAGCCAAGACTCGAACCTGGGTCCACAGCATACCATACTGTTGCCTTACCACTAAGTTACCCTAGCTAATAGCTAATAGGGTTTATTAGTGAAACATTACCATGCTAGGGTAGCTGAATGTATGGTACATAAGGGATTCAGGTTCAAGTCCAAGTCCCAGCAAAATTTTCACTCCTATTGGATTTTTGTATTAACAGTGTTCAAATCTGTCATAATATATATGAGGACCTCAGAAGCCAAGGGGTACAAGTGACATAATTTAGATTTCGAGTAAATTGAGTTCAAAGTTAAGCATCACTTGTAATTGAATGAATTGAGATAGGAATCTTTTGTTTATTTTTTAATGTTCTTTGAACTCTTATTTCAATTGCTGTTTAGAAAAACAGCCGATTAAATTTTGTTTAAAATGTAAAACTAAGCAATATTTATCAGCATTCGGCACTTGTACCCTTTGACTTCCAAGCATAATGAAAACTGCTTGGAAGCCAAAGGGTACAAGTGCCGAATTAATACAAGAAATAAAAAAAATATAAAATAAAAAGATAAATTTATAAAAAAGAAGAACAATGTTGATATAAATAAATGAATGAACAAAACTTTGTTTTAATGAAAGTTCTAAAAAGTAAAAATTGTGAAATAAAAAAATGAAGATACGAAAAATTTAAGATCAATGTTGAGACACATGAATGAAACAACAAACTTTATTATAACTTAAGATTTAAAATTTTATTATAAGTTTTGAAAAAAACTGAAATTTTCTAAGACTGTCTAACAAAGGTAAAAAAGTGAATACATTTTCAGTTTGTCTGTCCGTCTGTCTGTATATCTGGCCATCCGACCGTCTGTCTGCGCATTAACTCTTGTAAATATACTCCAATTGCGCTGATTTTTTTTTTTTTTTTTGGAAATTATTTACGCTTATCCTAGCACGAAACCTATTTCAAATAAAGTTTATAGCATGATTAATTTATTTACAGGGACACTCAAAAGTTTTTCGTTTCATTACGGACTATGGGGAAAAACCATTTCAAATGAATTTTAAAGGTGTTACACCCTGTCAAATATATTAAGATTTATATTCGTCTAGGAAGTTCATTAAAATATGCATTCTGTAAAATATGTGGTGAAAAGAAAAGCTAATATTCATTTACAGAACGACACAAAAGAATTCAATTACGTATTGGGAAAGTTTAAATTGTTTGCAACATATTTTAATTATATTAAACTTTTTATGTATAATAAAATTGATATACGTCCATGAGATTTAATATAAGTTATATCGTGCATAACATGAAGTTCACAGCATTTACAGGCACACACAAAAGATTTGAAATAGTATATTCTATCCAAAATACTGTACATTATCGATATGGTTGATGGATGGATGAAATGCCTTCTTAGTTATGATATGCGCTTTTAAGTTTCACTAAATTTATACATATTACATGGTATGTATAAATGCTATATTTGATATACAGGGTTACACAAAAGATCTGGTAAAGGTTACTGAATATGAGAATAATTTACTTAAAGATTGTTTTTAAATAAGTTATGTATTTTTATGATGAACTTCATTCAGTTTACTCAGAAATGTTGTAGAATACAGATAAAAGGATATACAGGGCAACACACAGAATTGGATACATGGTATTCTATGGATGATAATCTCTTGAAATATTATTTCAGTAATCTTAAGAAAGTTTTACTTGGAACTAATTTTAGCTAAATACTGCGTATAATACAGGTTCTAGGTAAATTCCAGGGATGAACAAAAGTATACAAGTATGTTTCCATCTATTAGTACAAAATGCTGAAAGAGAAATTTCAGACTGTTACGCATTTTCTTCCTAAATTAGTTTTTTCAATTATACAGTATATATATAACCGACAGATCAAACACAGGGCTGCTCAAAAGTATTAAAATACATACTTTTCTATGGACAATAACACTTTATTACCTTAAATTGCGAAATTTTTTTAAAGATTTCAGGAAATCTTGGAAAGTGTTTCAGAATCTATGTTTAATGTTTGATTTTCCTTACTTGTTAACAGTTTGCATTTATTTAATGTAATATTTAATGCATTAAAAATCAAATTCTAAACAGAAAAAAAAAAAAAACTGACGAAAAACATTTTGAAAAAAAAACCATACAACTGCAGTTCATAAGGTTTAAAACTTCACATGGTGTAAATAATTTTAAACTGTGATTGGTACAAATTGGCATATGATTCGTGTTTTTGTACCAATCGACGTTTGAAAATGATCAAATTCCTGGGGCGTTTTCAGAGACATGAACTAGCCTTGCATATCGTTGGTCGCGCTTCAGCTATAAGACGTTAATGAATACACCGGCACTTATACCCCTTGGCCTCCACGCGTTTCACGGTTTCGGGAAAGATGTTAAGTAACTGACCCCTAAAACTCAGTGCATAATTAAAAAATCACTCATAACTCTTTATCTACAAATAAATAGACTTATTTTCAGATAGCCTGTGCACCTAACTCATTTTTTTCAATTTTGTCACTTATACTCCTTGGCTTCTGGGCTCCTCATATATGTACCTTTAAGGGTGTTCTTAAATTAAGAAGGGCAACTTTGTAACATATATGCTTTAATTTATTTTTATTCAAAAATGCATGAAACTAGCAGATGTTGTTATTCAGAAACTGTCTAATTGCACTCATTTTTTTTTTTTTTTTTTTTTTTTTTTTTTTTTTTTTTTTTTTTAACACAATAGACCTTTTATAACAAGCCTTCAAAGTTGACGTTTTTGAACACATTTCTCGATGAAAGCAGAAAAACAGGCCGAAAAGCAGGAGAAAAACGGGTGATCACGTGATCGAAATAGCTTAGAACTGGATAGGTAATTTAATGATCATAAAATGGAAAACTAAGTTCGATTCGAAATTGCTTACATAGTCAGGCCTGTCAATGTTTATATCTTTCCGTTAAAAAATGAATGTGTAAATTTGTCAAAACGTTTTGCGCTTGTTGACCGGCGGAGTTGAAAACACCCTTAATAAATAAGTTAATGTATTAATTAATCTGTGCTTTAAAATATATTGTGGAACGATGGAATATAAAAATTATTCATCGTATTTTCCATAATCGGATGACATTCTAAATCATATGTTATTAATGAGAAATTGTCAGGCTGGTACACCGATCAGGGTAATTTAGAAGTACGCTGTGGATTCAGGTTGGAGTCCGGAACCCGGTTAATTTTTCACCTGTTGGGTTATTGTATTAATTGTGTTCAAGTCTACCTTAAGACATATGTAACTTTAGATGTTTGTATTGTAACAATTTATATCCTGATGATATTTTAAAGCAGTATTTAAAAAAAAAAAATCATTTAACACCTCAATTAGTAGAAATAAAGTATAGGATGAGTTCTAAATAATTTACTTCATCCTATTTCAAAGTTATTATTCGTTGTAGAAAACACTTTTCCGATTCTATGTATCTTTTCAACTTTCTTGATGTTGAAATACGTGAAATGGAAAGTTTCAATTCTCTGAAAAAATTCTTTATTTGCATGAAAGGCCATTATATTTGTATTCTTTGATTGAACAAAAGATTAAAAACAATATTTTAAAGATATGATTGAAATTCCACGAAAAATGTTTTGGAATGTGAAATTTTCATTAATTGATAATTTGGAATATAAAGAATGGAATAAAATTATCATTACACATATACAATCCCGTTCAAAAAAGAAAAAAAAATGTAACAATCTTTAAAGTCCGACGATATTGTAAACTATAGTATGATGAAAGTGTGGCACAGTTTGGATGAGGAATGGTCAGATAATTAAGTAAGCAAATAGCCACATTTTGTGGTACCTGCGAAAGACAACCGTTTGTATGTTTACTGAGTTTTAATATAACCCGTTAAAATTTATTGTAAAAAATAAGAAGTTGGAAATTGCCGTGAAGCGTAGCAAATGAGGCGTGTTAGTACGATAACGAAGTTTTAAAAATATCACTCTCATATATCAATCTCATAAAATCGTAAATAGTTAATTACAATGAAAATGCGCCCCAAACAATGTTCTCCCTATACCATTATGTAATGGAATACTTTTGTGTGGCCTTGTAAATCAATAACAAATGTTCTTTGCACCACAGATTGTGCAAAATGTATACTATAACATGTACTTTATAGATGCATATCAATTTTATTATCTTCGAATGAGTGTAACACCATTAAAATGCATTTGAAACATTTTTTCCCCATTGATCGTAATGTAACGGAATACTTTTAATTGTCCCTGTAATGGATCTATGCATCCGATTAGCATAAAATTTGAAACGACTCAACAAAATTATGTAATAATTATGTATTTTAAATTTAAAGCGATTAAAATGCATTTGAAAATTTTTTTTCCCATTGACTGTAATGTAACGGAATACTTTTGATTGTCCCTGTAATTGATTTGTGCATCCAATTTTTATAAAATTTGAAATGACTCGACAAAATTATGTAATAATTATACAATTTAAATTTCAAACGATTCGGTTGGGTAGTTTTTGCGTTGTTATATGCGGACGGACGGAGTGAACGACAACTGTAAATGCTACGTATTTACATAATTACGAATGCGCCTAATAAGTAAATTCATGAAACAACTCTGAATTTGCTTAAAATTTATTTTGAATGTAGCTTTTTAAATTTTATATCGTATTTTATACTGTCAGTCACCGGTGACTGACGTGACATTCAACGTGTTAAAAATTATCTTATAGAAAATATGTCTAATATGTAATAATTTTATTAAATTTCCGAGCTTTCTGAACAAGAAAGTTAACAAGCCTTATTAAAACCCCACTTTAAGAAAATACTTATCTTCATTTTAAAGCTCACTCTCTATCAAGTGCTACCTGGTCGAATGGTTAAGCTCCTCGAATCGAAACGCGCAGTCTCAGGTTCCAACCAAGGTGGATTCACAACAGAATGAGACAAGTATTCTTTAAAAAATTCTTTTTTTCTTATTATGGAAATTCTTTGTCCAGAACAAAGGAAAAAGAACGGAAATTTCCTCAATTTACAGATAGTTATCGGTAGAAGTGCTGCCAGGAGTACTTCCCTGAATTGAAGAGAGTATTTCTGAGAGTGTTTAATCGGAGAAGATTACTTTGATAAAGATGCAATAAATTTTGATAAATAAATTGATAGCTTTTGTTTTATGAAACCCTTCCGGTTATTTTTTGATCACGTACTGGAAAAAAAAAACCTGTTGATTTTACAGTATAATACTGGCAACTAGACGTCAGAATATAGTTGTAAAATTAAGAGTAATAAGCAGAAAATTAGAGTTACAGTAACTAGTATAACCGTAAAATTAGAGTAACAGTAATTAGTATAACAGTAAAAAATTTCTATCTCTCAAATTATTTGGAAAAAGTTTTTAATGGGAAATTTGATCGTTAATAGACCAAGAAACTGTCTCAGTTCATATGAATTTCAAATACACAGCCATTCAAAATTCAAAATTTTAATAAAAGAACAATATAAATAGTTACTATGAAGGAAATCAGTAAAAACATTATTTCCCACTACCATTAATAATAATAAATATTTATGAATAATTTTCTGTATTAAAATACCAATTTTAGGCATTAGTTTTAGATCTTTAAAAAATAAAAATATAAATTTATTTATCACAAAATATATCGTCATTATCATAATAAAAGATGCAATAAAAAAAGTCTATACATTATAAATGATATCAAATATTTAAAACTAACTAATTTTAAATTTTTACTCAAATTCTAATTACATAGTTAGTTTAAAATTTTTAATGTCATTTAGAATGTTAGTTTTAAATTTTTAATGTCATTTATAATGTATATATTTTTTTAATAGTTTTAAATTTTTAATGCCATTTATAATGTATAGACTTTTTTTATTACTGCATATTTTATTATGATAATGACGATATATTTTGTGATAAATAAAATTATCTTTTTTATTTTTTAAAGATCTAAAACTAATGCCTAGTGCCTCGATGCCTCTAAACTAATGCCTCGATATATTTTGTGATAAATAAAATTATCTTTTTATTTTTTTAAGATCTAAAACTAATGTCCAAAACTGGTATTGTAATAAAGAAAATTGTGAATGTAGGTATTATAATTATAATTGTAGTTATCTACAGTTCTTGATATTCATGAATAATATTTGATCAAATACTCACTTTTAGATAACACATACAATATTCACGCAATAAATTTCGAGCTGCTAGACGTCTAATTTTTCCTTTATTAGCTCGAAATAATAATTTATCTATTAAAAATAAGCTGCTGATTTACAACTCTTTTTTAAGACGTAAATTAACTTATAGATGTCAAATTTGAAGCTATGCTGCCTTCTATCACATCAAATTACTGTTACAATCACAAAATTCTACTTTAAGACTTATTTATGATGAGCCATACTATGCCAGAATTTTTCATTTTTATAAAGAAATCAAATATCCTGAATTAAACACTCATATACAAGATCTTAATTTTTTTAAATTTCAAATAATTAATTTTAATTAATTTTAACTAACGCTATTATAATACTAAATTTGAAATGTAAGTTATTTTTTAACTTAAAATGAAGATATTTACCAAGTTTCGTGCAAATTGCATTATTAGTGTTTGAGAAATATTGCGCACAGTCGATGTAAGTCAAATAACAATTTTAAATTTATTATCAAAATTAAACATAAAAAAATAAATTAAAATTTCACTGTAGAATATTAGAAAAAAATATTTTAAAGAGATGAGATATTAAGTTGTATACATTAAAAATTTTATGCATTTTATGTTTCAAAGGGACTGAGAAAAAAAATTAAATTTGATATGTTGCTAAATTGTACCACCAGATAAATAGTAAGGCTTCTAAAATCCCTTAAAGACCCCACACTAGGAACAGAAAAAAAACCGAATGATAATGTAAAGTCTATGGGGGCGCTCTTTTCATATATCTCGCTCAAATCTTAATATTTTTACCCGAAATTTTTTGCATAGGATAGCTGAGAACGATCTAGAACCGTCCTAGATTTTACTTTTTCGAATTTGGTTATATATATTTTTATATTATGATAGTTTCAGTTTCAGAACCGGTTTAAACCGGTTTTGAAATTTAAAGTAATTTTTTTTTTAAAATCTGAAACCAAAATTGAAAAAGTAAAAACTAGGCGGATTATGGATCGTCCTCAGCTAACCTGTGCAAAAAAATTATGTAAAAATATTAAAATTTGAGCGAGATATTTGAAAAGAACGCTTCCCTAGACTTTACACTATCATCCGGATCTTTTTCATTGACTATTTGGGGGGCTTAAGATAGTAAATGATGCTCAACATTACCACCACCGCAGGTAATTAGTCAAATGAGGCGCGTCAATACTCCTATTACAGCTGACTGTAGCATGTTAGCATCGATGCCATCGACTGTCCGTCGAATTTCATCTTCCAGTTCCACCAAAGTGACTGGAGAGCCCCGATATATACGAGACTTTAAGTATCTTTACAACCAATAATCTGGTGGGGTCAAGTCTGGAGATCGTGATGGGCGCCACTCAAACTTACTACCTGGACTTATCATTCGGTCTTCAGTGAAAGTGTCCAACTGGAACGCCTTGGCATCACGTGCAAAGTGGGGTGGGGCACCATCCTGAATGAAAGGGATGACAAGTAACACACTTCTTTCCTGCAATGCAGGCACAACGTGGTCATGCAAAAGCATAAGATGCCTTCTACAGTGATTGTACAGATTTTCCAGCAGGATTCAGAACAAGGCTCTTCAAAAAAGAAAGGACCCAGAATGAAAGACGCGAAAGAACCACACCAAACAATTACATGAGGAGAAAGCACTGGCTTGGTCTGATACTCACCAGGGTTTGACGTCGCCCAGATTCGAATGTTTTGCGTAATGACGTCATTACGCAGTGAAAAGTATGCTTCATCCGTCCACATGACATTCAACAACCGTTGTGGATCACAATGAATTTGTGCCAATGTCCATGTAGTAAACTTTAATCTTTTATCTGTATCTGCCGGTAATAACAGAAGTGTCTGTATCTTGTACGGATACAGATCGAAGATTCCGTGCAGAATATATCGAATCGACGATTCCGGAATCCCCGTTATTCTCTTAGCTTCACGATCACTGATACTCCCTGTTGATCTCTCGGCTGCCATTTTTCCCATGACACTTTTTACAACATGGGTGTGATCCGTGCTCAAGCAGAATCTGTCATTACGTGGACGATCCTTCAAACTCCCCGTTTCCCCAAAACGTCGTATTAAATTGAGTATCTCATTTAATAAAAAAGGGCTTTTTGCGCTTGAAGTCCTTTAATCCCATGCGAAACTCGCCAATGCAATAGTTGTGGATTCATCATTCTTGTAGAAAAGTTTAAAACAACTAGCGCTCGATCTGGTAACGGTGGCATGCTGCCGAGATCAAATGACGAATTCATTTCCAGCCATTTTTTTTTATTGCTAGCCTGATTTGCATAAAACACTGCAATATAATGTGTGAGTGCCCTCTATCGGTTACTTTTTAAATAATTTTTATTATGCATGGAGAAAAAATCCAACATCTGTCTGATCACACTCCCGCAAACTGAAAAATTTTCTGAGCATTACTTCTTTTATTATGGACAAGGTAAAACCCGTCGAATTTCGAAAAAAGAAAATGTTTAAAATGAAACTGCTTCATTGATTTATAATAAACCTACAAAATTAGCTACATTAAAAAATGCACCATATATTAGTATTTCTAACCCTTAAACGAATAATATTTAACCTAAATTTATAAAAATGCTACTTCATTAAAACTCAGTTGTAGAAATTACTAAAATTCAACTTTAATCGTACATGTAAAAGTAAAAAATAATAAAGATCTGTTATTATGATAAAGTTATCAATTAAGGCTCTTATGCTAGTATTCAAAATGAAAAAAAGAAAAAACATTCCCCGTGAAATTTAAACCCGACATCATTTTAACCGTATCACCATTCAATTATTTAACACCTCTGATAACCGTATTCACCTTAAAGAAAAAAAAAAAAAAAAAAAAAAAAAAAAATGGTATTCTAAAGTTATCATTTTGAAATCATTTTAATTCAAAATTTGAAGTGTCGATGCTATTAATTAAAATAGCCACTAAACTATTTATATTCTTTTGAGTGCAAACGCAATTTTTAAATTAAACCAAAATTCACCGGGTTTTATAACAAACGATATTTAGCCGCAAACAGTATGTATTTTAATTTCAATTTTTTTTCAATTTTAAATGAGTAAATAAAAACATAAAATTACAGTAATTTGCTTTTTTTTTTTTTTTTTACTTTCAATTAAAAAAATGGAGTACTTCTGTTGCCACAATTAGAAAAACGGTGTAAAAACTACAAAAAAATTAAAACTAAAAAATAAATTAAGGTATAGTTTTCAAATAAATTGCATTTAAAAGCACAATTTTTTTCCTCATACGATGGCGTAAAAATTGAAAATGTGGGATGTTTTAAGAATTTGAAATAGCAAAAATTGTAAAACCGAAATTTCACTTTAAATTTGAAAGTGTTGCCATTCGCAAAATGACGTATGCGTTACGCACAGATACGTTTGGCCTTTATAATATAGATTTTTTAAATTTGCACTATTTTATGGCACACCCGGTATGTATAGTGTATTGAACTCGCTGTAACTTTTTTTATTATTATTTAGAGTCGGTTAGAAATAAATTTACCTATGCTTTCAAAAAATAAAAAATAATAAAAATTAGTCATCAATAATTTTGAAGTGGCGTTCCAGTTCATGGATTTTTCCTTTTCGAGTCCTGCATGAATTTAGTTCAGGGAATTGTATGAAGTTTTTTTTTTTTTATTTTTATTTAATCATTTCCATTCAAAAGAATAAATCCCAAAAGACTTCGATACAATAAAAAGGCGATTCCAGTTTCACGTGTATGCTACAGATGATTCGTTCAGGTACTTACAAAAATGCGAAATGTTTTATGAACATTATATTTTTATGAAAAAGCTATACAAAGTAATATTAAAGATTATTTTTTGAGTTAAGGAATTGAAATAAATTCTAAAAGCCTTCGATACAATAAGTAGGGCATTTCTGTTTCACGTGTACACTGTAAAAAAATATTCAAGAGGTTACTAAAAATTTTGTAGTAAATTTGTATTCCACAGAATTTTTTAGTAACCATTACAAACTTTTTTTTTGCAAGTGAAACAAGCATTTCTTTTGTAAACTGAACAAAAGAATATTTTATATAACTAACTTAAAATTTTTTAGTATGAGCCACCAAGCAAATTTTAGTAATAGCTCCAAAATTATTTTTAATAACAATTACGTGCGTCCGAAGGGCAGGAGCTTCCTTCGAGCTGCATCCAGACTTCTGAAGCGATAGATTTTCGGCAAAAACGCAATAGATGGCAGCACCAAACATTGCGACCAGCTCCAACAGGAAATTCATAACCTCTTCATTATAGAGTACTTACACTACATACATTCGGGGCGTACTTGGCGCTGCCCAGTATTGAACCCGAGACCTTTTAGCCTGGAGTCCGTTACTATAACCACTATGCTATCGAGGCCACGTTAAGTGAGTTTTAGTAATAGCTATTAAAAATACAAAACTATTAACTCTATTCGTTGCTAACTTTTTTCTAGTAATTCTTACAGATTTTCTAGTAACCGACTAAGATTACTAAATATTTTTTAGTAATTACAAGGATTACTAAAGTTTTTTTAGTAGATCGACCCTTTTTTTTTTTACAGTGTATGTTACAGATGATTCGTTCGGGTACTTATAAAAATGCGAAATGTTTTATGAACTTTGTCTTTTTTTATAAGAAACCTTTACAAAGTAATATTAAAGATATTTTTTAAGTTAAAGAATTGAAATAAGAAATTCTAAAAGCCTTCAATACAATAAGAAAAGAATTGCAGTTTCACGCGTATGTTACAGATAATTTGTTCGGGTACTTACAAAAAATGCGAAATGTTTTATGAACTTTGTCTTTTTTTATATGAAACCTGTGCAAAGTAATATTAAAAATATCATAGCGATGTGTTTAAGTATAAAGATGAGACTTCGTTAAATGTAAGTTTCGCTGTATTTGGTACATTCGTAGGACAATAGGTAGATGAATTGCTGGCCACCAAACAATTTCCCTCTTCTCGTCGGCAGCCCTTCAAAGAGCAATTTGGGAGGAATTGGCAGAATATCCCAACTCCACATTTAATCCAAATAGATACCATGCCTCACAGGTAGAAGCACTGCATTTTAAATTTCAGAGGGGTCACAGAAATCAATTGATTCGATAAAGTTACGGAGCTCACGTTTTTTTTTATTATTATTATTTAAGAATTAATGCTTCTTCCGAAACTTTTCAGAAGGGAACTGCGTAGTGGCCATCTAATGCTCATATGTGGGAGATTCTCAAAATAGGGGACAATTTATGTCTTTCGGTATACAAAAAAAATTGAGAGGTTTTCTGTCATGTTTTTATATTTAGATATATTTGTCTTAATATTATTCATTATTTGCACTCAAGAATTACTCACTTTTTAGTTAAAAACACCTTAAAATAACAGAATAAATGTTCAAAATGTCATTAGCATGGTTGTCCACAGCAGCTGTGCCTTGTATATACTAGCTTTTTCAAGAGTTAATATCATGTTTATAAAATAAAACAAATGTTATTCTTTCTTTAAATTAATCAAGGAGAGGATTTATCCAATAAATTTCTTTTTAAAAATAAAATTATAGTGTATAAAAAAAGAATTAAAGTTTGTCCTCCATATTCCATTTTCAAAACAAGGTCATACTAGAACAGCTGGTTATCAATCAAAATTTCATTTTCACATATGACAATAGTTTGAAAATATAAAGTTTCTCCATGGCAACAAGTAGGCATTTTATCCCAGCCTGAAAATAGAAGCATGTATTGTATTTTAAGAAAAGAAGTTGAATATTAGAGGAGTACATCAATTGTATGTCATTAGAATGGATAATAATTTTCATGTTTATTTTATAGCCAAAATTTTTATTTTACTTATTTGCATAGAACTTTTGTGTTTTAAAAAGCCCCAGAAAGGACTATTTCATTGTGATTATATTATGGCTCATAATCTTATTTAAATTAAAATTTGTCATTAGCATGGACAAATATCAATGTCATTAGCATGGATTTTCTGTCCATGCTAAAGACTCCTATGTGCATAAATGTAACTTAGTACAGTGCTTGTATTGTATCCTTTATAAAGTTTAATTTTACATATAAATTTAGGTATTATATTTATTATCCCTAAAATATGCATTAAATCTGTCAGAAAATCACTGAGACAGCTTCTTACATTGTTAGTGTCAGAATGTTGCTCATGTAAACAAAGTTTGCTCTTTGGTAATGTTTTTATTCTCCTTATATGTATATATGTAAAAATGGAAAAAATTTGCTGAAAAGGAAGGCTAATAAATGTAGAAAAAATTATTTAAACAGGATGAAAATAAAAATTTCTTAATATATTTATTCCATGCAATTTGTTTTGTCATTAGCATGGCTCAAAAATACTAATTATTTTTTTTAAAGTTAATTTTTAAATATTTAGCTCTGCTGACTACATATAAAGTATACCTAATACTATATTAACAACACCTATTTTTTCCAGAAATTTTGCTAACAGTAATTTTTTTAAGATTTCACTTTTGAAATTGTCCCGTATTTTGAGAATCATCCATGTAATCAATGTTGCTACGCTGCAGAGAGAGTTTCACTTTTTAAAATTTGCATCAAGTATTTTTAAATTTTAGTATAACGTAGCTTTATATATAAAAAAAAATATTTAGTGGTAATGATGGGACCACTTTATTTCTGAACAGAACTACCCTCTCATTATCCTCACATCCTCTAGGACGATATTAAATCATTCAATATGTCTTTTCTTTATATTGTATCTTATCTTTAGCCTATTTTAGTGCAATTTTTTTTTTTCAAAATTAAAAGTTAAATACGATGCCATTAGTAAAAAATAATGCCGAAGTGTTGATTAATTGATACTCTTACAAAAATATCGTTAAAAAATCAAAAGTTTTAATCCCCTGTCAAAAATTATTCTTTCAACAGAATGCCACCAGATTATCCAACATCCTTTCCTCACCGAGAGAAGTTCAGCTGATCAAAGACGTTATATCATGGGATGTCAGCCCACGAAGCCCACCAGCAAGAAAGGCCGCGGCAAGCAGCGTTACCTGATGCAAGAAATTCGGGACCACAAGGGAGGCATCAACTTCATGGTACTGAGCGACGATGCATCGTTGCTTGTGACGGGCAGCGATGACCGCACAGCAAGGATGTGGAGCACGCTGTCCAATCCGACCGAATGCCTCGGCGTCTTGGAGGGACATGATGGTAAGTATACATGAAAAGACGAGTGTTAGATAATCCCCTTCGTCTTCCCCCTTAAATATTTGAAAATAGTAATCTATAATTTAAAATACTAACATGTAATTAAAATATTGGATTATGTTTATGGTCTAACGATGGTGAAATGAAATATAATTAATTCGTATTAAATTAAGTCTTCGCTCTGCCATGTCATTAAATCTATATGTTCATGTTTAATCTTGTGTTATCTCTAATTTGGAGCTTCTTCTTATATAAATCTGGAGTCAAGAAGTATACTTTCATCACGTCTTTATAATTGTTTGAATTTTTATTTAGTACCACAAATCAGATATTATCTCGTGCGAAGAATTCAGTTCATTCTAATTTTTATCATGAAACTAGTTGATGTGCCCGAACTGGAATTTGCTTTCAAAAACGAAATAACAAAATCAAGTTATTACATAAATTTTTGCTCGCCGCAGAAAATTGTTAAATTATGCTAAATTAAGAAAAATGTTCGAAAAAATACACCTAGTTTATCCTTATAAAGTGAAATCTTGTTTTAAATAATGCAATCTGCTGTGCTTCAATACTCGTTTTGTATTTCGCAGGATACATTACATGCTGCGCGATCCACGAGCAGTGTGTGATAACGGGTTCCTCAGATTCCACCATCCGGAAATGGTTCATAGCGACGGCCGAATGCCTGGCCATTTACACGGGGCACTCATCCCGCATCTCACGACTTATGTGCGTCGGTCATCTCATCTTCTCCACCTCCTCTGACCACACAGCTAGGGCCTGGCTCTTCGACCTCAGCGAAATCAGCGATGAACAAGGAGAAGCCTGCATCAAAGTTTTTGAGGTGATTTTACTTTTTTATGTGGCAACCAGTTCCGGATCAAGAAAATCCGGTAAAAAAAAAGAAAAGAAAATGATAATATAGGTAACTGCCTATAGTCAAGCAACTTGTAAGGGACTTGTGTAGTAGAAGTTAAAACCTCTCTAATTTTCTGATAAGATTATATTTCATAAGAAAATTGCCCTAAAGGTGAAGTAAGGTTACAAGTAAAAATTTGAAATACTATTTTCGAAGTGTAGCTTCGATTTTTCATCAAAAAATGTAATTTTGTTATCATGATAGATTCTAAAACGGTACTCTCGTTTACACCACAATGGACTGATAGCCACTAGTCCCAAATCATAATGAGAGTTTGAAAATCACAATGATTCCTCAATCCAAATTCCTCAAACCGTAGATCTATAAAATTTCATTTATTACTAAGATGAAAAATATCGAAAAACCTGAAATCTTGATTCGTGGTAAATAACAATGACCGAACTAACGGTGCAAACATTACTCTAATTAACAATGTTAACTAACATTGCGTTTTCCAGCTGAAAAAAATATCTTTATAAGGAAATATTAACTAACATAATAGTGAATGGCAATATGGTTAATTTATTCTTGGGTACTGGTTGATAAATTAACATTTAAACATTATCTGACACAACTGACGGTTGAATAGAAACTTGAGAATAAAGAATCAACAGTCGTTTTTGTATGCTTTAACATTTTCTGGGAAAGTGGTCCCACTGCGGGTGCTCCTATTTTTAATTCCAAACTTACAAATGCCACCAAGAATATTTTAATAGATTTTTTTTTTTTTTTTTTTTTTTTTTTTTTTTTTTTACAACAAAAGCTTTAAAGTACGGAATATTTAATTTCTGAAAAAGTCGTTTGTAAATTCCAATGTCAGTCAATAATGTCTCATTTTACAAACAGAATTTGTCGGTGTCGGAAAGGATTATACCTAGTACAAAGTAAAAATTAAAAATATATTTTTGAAGTGAAAACATCTATAAATGTACAGCACATTTCTATCCAAGACAGTGTATAAATATCTGATAAATATCTAAGCCAACAGTGTAGGTCATCAGTTACGCTTAACACTCTTTATGCAGTAAAATGGCGATACAATTAGATACTTTTTTTCAGAAATTACTTATTTACGCAACAAAATCCATGATGTCAACTAAACCTGATTTATTTTTGACGATTTTGCTTGTATACAGTAACACTTTTGTATTAGCATAATTATGCATTGACATTTTCACATACACATATGTTCGAGTGTTCTAGTATGTCGTAGGCGTTGCTGTAAATGTATAGATTGTGTCTATATACAATGCAAATATATACAGGGTGTCCCAAAAGGTCGTTTACAAACTTAAAATGCTGGTCTGTCATATCATGATGAACAATATTATATAAGAAACTAAGGGTCCCAAACGTCTTCCAAAGGAGATATGCGCCATTAAAGTTTAGGGTCCAAAAATTCAAATGATTATAAAAAACAGAAAAATTGGTCGATTCATTTGCGGTTTTCACTAAAAGTATTCTTTATGTCAGTATTTTCTTGAAAATAAATTATAAAGATAAATTTCAAAAAATGTCGATAGAGGGTGCTTTAGACTTTGGAGTAAAGATAAACTAGTTTTTACCATTATTTTTTGCATCTCATTAAATTTTTTAGAAGCTTAGACATAAACTTAAATTTTGAGCTCAAAATCTAAATCGTTGGAAGTGGTTAACTAGCGCAAACTGAACTGCGGGGGGAGGTTCAAATTTCAAATGATTATAAAAAACGGAAAAATTGGTCAATTGATTTGCGATTTTCACTTAAATTATTCTTTATGTCAGTATTATCTTGAAAATAATTTATAAAGATAAAATTCAAAAAATGCCGATAGAGGGCGCTTTAGACTTTGGAGTAAAGTACAACTATTTTTTTACGTTGTTTCTTGTGTCTCATAATTTTTTTTAGAAGCTTAGACAAAAACTTAAATTTTTAGATATAAATCTGAATCGTTGGGAGTGGTTAAGTAGCGCAAACTGAACTGTGTTCAATAGGGGTGTGGAGGTTCAAATTTCAAATGATTATAAAAAACGGAAAAATTCGTCGGTTTTCGCTAAAACTATTCTTTATATCAATATTTTCTTGAAAATAAATTTTACAGATATCTTTCAAAAAATTCCGTCAGAGGGCGCCTTAAACTTTATAGTAACCAACAACTATTTTTAACCGTTATTTTTTGTATCTAATAAAATGCTTGTAAAAGTTCAAACTTAAATTTTGTGCTCAAAATCTGCATCGTTGTGAGTAATTAAGCGGCCAAAAATTGAATTACGTTCGAGGGGTGGGGAAGGTAACATTTCAACTCCTGAACACAGTTCAGTTTGCGCTTCTTAACCCCTCCTATCGATTTAGATTTTGAGCACAAAATTTAAGTCTAAACTTTTGCAAGCATTTAATTAGATAAAAAAAAAAGGTTAAAAATAATTGTTGGTTATTCTAAAGTTTAAGGCGCCCTCTGACGGATTTTTTAAAATTTATCTTTAAAATTTATTTTCAAGGAAATATTGACAATAAGAATAATATTAGCGAAAACCGACCAATTTTTCCGTTTTTTATAATCATTTGAAATTTGAACCTCCCCACCCCCATTGAACACAGTTCAGTTTGCGCTACTTTACCACTCCCAACGATTCAGATTTTCATCTCAAAATTTAAGTTTATGTCTAAGCTTCTAAAAAAAAATTATGAGATGCAAGAAATAACGTAAAAAAATAGTTGTACGTTACTCCAAAGTCTAAAGCGCCCTCTATCGGCATTTTTTGAATTTTATCTTTATAAATTATTTTCAAGATAATACTGACATAAAGAATAATTTTAGTGAAAATCGCAAATCAATTGACCAATTTTTCCGTTTTTTATAATCATTTGAAATTTGAACTTCCAACCCGCAATTCAGTTTGCGCTACTTAACCACTTCCAACGATTTAGATTTCGAGCTCAAAATTTAAGTTTATGTCCAAGCTTCTAAAAAAATTTAATGAGATGCAAAAAATAATGGTAAAAACTAGTTTATTGTTACTCCAAAGTCTAAAGCGCCCTCTATCGACATTTTTTGAAATTTATCTTTATAATTTATTTTCAAGAAAATACTGACATAAAGAATACTTTTAGTGAAAACCGCAAACGAATCGACCAATTTTTCTATTTTTTATAATCATTTTAATTTTTGGACCCTAAACTTTAATGGCGCATATCTCCTTTGGAAGACGTTTGGGACCCTTAGTTTCCTATTTAATATTGTTCATCATGATATGACAGACCAGCATGTTAAGTTTGTAAACGACCGTTTGGGACACCCTGTATATAGATCGCGTATTTGGATAGTAAAGGACAATTTTGTAGAAGGGAACTAGAGTTTCTTTCACAAATGCATAACAATTTACATACTTCTCGAGCAAAGAATTGGCTTCCAATAAATTTTTAGATCGCAAGGCGGCAGTACAGACATAATACTCTCTTAAAGACCACGGTTGAAATTCCAGAATTTTAAAGAGCACTCGATTCGCATATTAAAATACAATCGGTTTGCCGAGTCATATTTGGTGAAAAACTAGCGAAAATCCGATTTCAGCAGTCCACTCATATATTTACCATTATGTTTTCCTGCTTCCAGTCCTCCATGTTTTCATTCTTTTGGGTATAGGAAAACACAATGGTAAACGCATTAATCAACTGCTAAAATCGGGCTTTCAAATGTTTTCCACCAAGATATAACTCGGCAGACTGATTGCATTTTAATATGCGAATCGAGGATTAACTAAATTCTGTAATTTTAGCCGTTAACTCAATGGAGGTGGTTGTTTGTGCTGCCGCTTCCCAGTCTATTTGATTTCCGCCCTGGTATTTCCAAGATATTTTTCTACTCCAATTTCGGAAAAAATGCCCTAGTTCTGAGATAACTTTTAAAACCAATATTTACAAAGACGATGTCTGTTTTTAAGGTATCCAGATGTTTTTCTTTTAGATATTTTAGTTTGCCATATTTAAGAATCCTTTATTAATAAAGTGGCCGTAGAGGATAATTTAAATATTTTCTAAAGTTTAACTTAAGAAAACATCGATGCTCAACATGTTTGTTTATGTTTTATTGTTTATTTATTATACTTATAATCTCTCATGTAAATTTAATCACATTTTTCAGTTATATTTTAGTCACACCGTTTTTCGTTTTAGTTACTTACTTTAGTTATACAGTCGAATCTCTATATAACGAAACTCCATACATCGAATTTCTCCATATAACGAATTTTTAGTAAGAAAGGTCCCCTTTTCGCATGATTACATTAAAAACAGACTCTATATAGCGAAATATCTATCTCCATATAACGAATTTTTTCATAAATTGATCTTAATTTATTCAGTTTTAAAAAAGCTTCGAAATCATATGGAATCAATTTTCCATCACTTATTTTTGATTTATCGTTCAGTGGAGAGTTTTTTTTTTTTAATAAATATTACCTCTCTCCTTATTCTTTAAATCTAACAAGTTCATCTCACCTCCCACACACCTTTCAACATCCTTCTCAAAACACAGTCAATTGAATTGTTACACATATAAGAGAGGAATCAATGAGAGCACATAAGAGAGACCTTCAAATGGAGGAAAATATCAACTACAATTTTTCATTCCTTACTAAAATTTGAGAATTTTTTTTTGAGAGCGTAACAATTGTAATTTTAAAATCAAAACAACAAAAAATTACAGATTTCTTCCTCTGAAATTTATGTAAGTCTTCCTCATTTGATTTTCATTAAGCTTTCAAATAAATGTCTTTTCTCTTTTTTGAAACTGCTTAAATAAGTAAGAAATAAAATGCTAGGTTAATATATACTTTTAAACATTTCAAATTCTTAATTAAAAAGATCAAAAATAATATTTGTTCAAAATTTACACATTAAATACTATTTTTAACATCATACTCTATACATCGAATTTCTCTATATAACGAATTTTTTACTGGAACGATGGATTTCGTTATATAGAGGCTCGACTGTATCTTCTTTACTTACATCTTAGTCAAAGTCCTATAATACGGTCCTATCAATGACTTCTAAGTACGAAAAAATGAAATGCTCGTCAAATGTCAAAAACCAACAGCAAATTGCACTAACACTGCCTATTTCTCTAAATGTTACTTTATAATAACGGAAATCATATAAATACGAGGGGAAGTCGTAAAATAAGTTTCTCCTGTCGACTTTGGTCAGAGCTGTGTATGAAAGTAAAAAAAGAGAATGAGACATTAAAGATAAGACATATCTTTATTTTTCCACATAAATTTCGAGTACATTAAGAAATTTGTCATACCGCTTAATAAGTTTCAAAAAGCCCTCCAGAAAAAAACTCAGGGCTTTGCATGCGGAGGAAACGTTTAACGGCTTATCCGTATGCAAAGCCCTGACGTTTTACTGCTTTCTTTTGGAAACTTATCAAGTGGTATGATAAACGTCTCAACGTGCTTGGTACCAGTGGTGTAGTCATAAAACAAATAAAGAGCATACGCCTTAAACAGAGGGTATACGCTCAAGGCAGAGAGTATACCCTAGAATGTACATACTATAGCTTTTAGAGGAACAGAGAGTATACTGTGTTCCTTTAAAATATCCAAAAAGTATAGCGTATTCCCCCGTATACCCTCCACTACATCCCTGCTTGGTACTTATGTTGAAAAATAAACTTGTGTCGTGTCTTTCATGACTCTTAATATTGTTTGACTTTCATACTCACCTCTATCCACAGACGCTAGGAAAAACTTACTTTCTGACTTCCCCTCATACATATCGCTCACCCGGAAGAAAAGCAACACATCTCGCAAAAATTTTTTTTGCGTTTTATTCCACTAATAGTACTACATAAGTGCGTCTTGCTACACAAACAGTTTCATAAGTGTAGAAAAGTGGAAAATCCCTTTTTTGGGCCATATGTCTATTTGTGACCACAGGAGAGAGGTGGATTGTGTGGGGAGGTAAAATTACCGAAACCTCCAAACCTCATTCTAGGTCTTCATTGTTAAGGGTTTTATGCTTTTAAGCAAATTTTCACTGCTACATGCAGAGCTAAGTGCTATAGTTTCATGCTTCAGAAAAATATCATGCAAATTTTCTTTGGCCTCTCCTGTGAAATTTACTTTTGTCGAGATCTGTTACATTTTTGCGGGTGAGTAATAAGTTGTTTAATATTTTTTGAACGATTATGATTGCATATACTACCTCTGACAATAAAGTTCATTGAATAGTCCTATAACATTACTGTAGATGAAATATTAATGAAAGTTACCATACCATCCTTCGAAATAGTTATCTCTCATAACTATGCACCGCTGAGATCTGCTATACATGTCTCGTGAAATTCGCAAGAAGTCTTCTTTTGGGATGGAGTTCAAAAGCTTCGTCACGTTTCGTTGGATGTCAGCAATATGGTCAAATCTCTTTCAAAGGGAGTTTGAGTCGTGAAAACAGGAAGAAATCTAGAGGATTGAGATCTGGCGAGTATGGTGGATGTTCAATTTGCATCACCCCTCATGAATTTCTTTCGGTGTCTTGCTAAGCTTAACACCAAACTTTAAATTGATCTTTTGTTCGTTCATTTTCTTGTTCTCAGTTAAGAACCAACACACTGAACAAACACTTAGTAAAGCACGTCTTATCCAGAACATAAACGACGCTCAACTGAACAACCGTGGGGGAGGATGGTCAACACTTGCCTCTATGCAGGTGCAGCGTTTTGTTTCCCCAGTGTTGCCAGATCGGTCGTTCTGAATTCATTCACCGAACTTTATTGTCAGAGGTAGTAAAATAATCGTTTGTTATGTAGGGATGTTTTTCCCACATGTGTAAAACATCAAAAGTATAAATTGTGCTTTCTGCTCTCCCTTTTTATTTATTTTTAAATTTACTAACTGCTTCTCGCTTTAAAGTTATTATTATTATTATTATTTTATGGAGACGTGTGAAATATCAAGTAAATGCATGCTTAATTAAGCGCAATTAATCGTTTTACTTGAGGTATAAAATATTCATCAGCAACCATTCATTTGAGACGAGATACACATTTTAAAAAGCCATTTCAAAATTACAGTAACTTTGCATTGATAAGATAAATCTGCATATGTGCGAAACTGAAAACAAAAGTTTTGCCTAACTGATAGTGCTAAGAATTTGCAAGATTAATAGTTTGATTTTGTATTTTCACTAGAAAAGAGTTAAATAATTAATCTGAGAGAATCCTTTATGAATTATTGTACTCTTTGATACTTGAAGCATATCTAACATGCTTTATTTTATTCATGCGACTGGTAAACTGCATTTTCAATCACGCACATTTAAAAATGTGATTGGAATATTAAGAAAAATAATTATTTGCTTTCTGCAAGCGTACAACGCATGTTATTATCATCGTTCAAAGATTAGTGTTAACATTAAAACTGAAGTGTTGTGTCAAACGTACATTTTTGGTATAGAAAAACTTCTAAAGAAAGAAAAGTCTTATTGTTATATTTTAATCCTTTGTAAATTTTCAGGGCCACACGAAAGGTACATACCCGATGATTCATGTGCCAATGGATGAAGACGCCGGTTTGGACTTGGGAGCTGGAATTTTAGTAACAGGTTCAGCCGACTGTACAGCAAGATCTTGGTCTGTCGATTCAGGACTTTGTCTTAAGGTAATTAATTTTTACACCTCAAGAAAACGTCATGTTATAGATTAACCAATAATATAAGACAGCTCCAGCAAAATCTGTAATGAGAACGATACTACTGCCACTAGTAATACGAGGAGAAACGAAAAACCTTCGTAATTCGCCTATGTGTGTGAAATGCTTTTCAGCTCTATCCTTTTAATTCTATTCTATTCTTTTCAAGGTAGATAATTCTCTCTAAATACTAAATCAATCATTAGCGCGTTAAGCGTCTATTTCATTATTGATAAAATATAGAGAAATATAGAGAGATTTGATATCGATATTTGCTACTGATTTTCAGTTCAATGGTAAAATATCTAAAAAACAGTGTTGGGTATAAATGCGCTCACTGAACGAAAACTCACGAGTTTCGCTCACTATTTGTGAACTTTCAACTGAACTTCACTCACTATTTTATAAACGAGTTTGAACTGAACGGAAACTCAAAAAATAGACGAGTTTGAACGAAATTTACGTTCAAATTTACGTTCAATTTTTTCGTTCAATTTATTTAACATTTTTCCAGACCTTAGTACACTTTTTCCCTCTTTCAACTGCCATTTAGAGGCCTACACGAGCCTCAGGACGGGTTAAGTCTGGATATCACTTCTCTGGGCAGTATCCTAGTCTTACTTCTTCTGCAGACTCGGGTCGCGCCGAACCGGACCTGGGCTGTATACAATTCCGCCGAAAATGGATATATACAGTAATCTCTCTATACAAGGTGGAATGTGTAAGGCGGAAATATCTCTAAATCGGAAAGATTTTAAAAGAAAGCATCGTAGCCTACGGCACTTCTGCATAAATGGAGATTATAAACAGACTAAGGTAAGTTTTTTTGGCCAGAACTCTTCCGTAAGGGTAAATATCAATGTCCTGTAGAAATGTACTCGGGATCGGGCCGGGTTCGGTGCGAAATTTCAACTTTTTTTCCGGGCCGGGCCAAGCTCGGGCCTTGTTTTTAGCTATTATATCTGGCCGGGTCGAGCCTTGATTTTAGCTATTATATCGGGCCGCTAAATTTTCTCTACGAGCCGGGCTGGTCTCGGGCAGAAATTTTTGTTTTAATATCGGGCCGGACATTTTTTTTTTCTATGGATCGGGCCTGGAAATTTCCGTCCGTGCATACCTTTATCTTACATATCGAATAATCAAATGATTAGTTCACAAAATTTTGTAAATTTGGACAATAATATCCAAACATAAAAAAAGTGAACTTTTTAGTGAACTTCGTTCACTTTTACAAATGAGTTTGATTTGAACGAGTTCGTTTGAAAATTTTTGAATTTGAACGTGAACTTAAATCACTTTTCAGAAATTGAACGTGAGTTTGAGTTAGTTCGTTTATTTTGTGAACGTGCCCAACACTGCTAAAAAATAAATCAATTCATGTAGCACACAATTGTTTTTTGGTGGCTATAAAATCATTGTGCGCGCGGCAGCGCGCTACAATAATATGATTGAGCGATGGTGCACACGGATTTTTCAATTTTTCTTTTTGCAATAACTAACTAAATACTTATCCAATTTTGATGATTTTTTTTTTTAAATGTTCGTCTGACCAAGACGCACAACATAGCACAAAAATTATTTTTTTTTATGGCATACTGTAGGTGTACTGTAGAGTATTCTGAAAATATGACAAAAATTTTGTGTCCCAGCACTTTTCTCGAAAACTACTAAAGATAAAAACTTAATTTTTTTTTTAAACAAAAGACAAACTTTTTATCCCGAGGTAGTCATCGAGAAAACGTTATTTCGCTGGGCGGTTTTTCTGAAATTGCGTATTTTCCAAACTTGGTCATAAATGGGTATATCTAACGTTCTATTGCAGATAGAATGTTGCGGTAAAGTTTATTTTAAAGATTTTGCGATGCTAATTAATCCTGCAAAAAATCATAGCTTTACGTTAAACAGTTTTTTTACAAGAGGAAATAAAAGAATGGCAGTCATCAATCTAAGGTACTTGTGATCATCGGAGAGAAAAACCAGTTACACCATTCGATTAAGCATAAAAAAATACAGAATGCTTTTTTTTCTCTTATTTTTAACTTAATTTTTTAACGAATTATGAATTTTTTTGAAATTTTTGACATGCTGATTTTTGTCATTTTTTAACATAAGGTACTTGTGATCATCGGAGAGAAAAACCAGTTACACCATTCGATTAAGCATAAAAAAATACAGAATGCCTTTTTTTTCTCTTATTTTTAACTTAATTTTTTAACGAATTATGAATTTTTTTGAAATTTTTGACATGCTGATTTTTGTCATTTTTTAACACTAGAACGCCCGGATGGAGTCGATTCGACTCCAATCATGTAACTAAATTTCAATTCGAACCAGAAAAATTTTCTTGAAATAATTTAAATCTAATCCACGCAAATTTACGTTTAATAAATCAATTAAATAATTTTGAATAAAAATTCTGGTGAGAAATATTATTTTCAAACTTGAGTAGAATTTCCGGGCGTTCTAGTGTTAATGAATCATTTACTGAATAATTATGCACGGTGTCTAGCCCTGGTGGCTGTCAAATTTGATTTTTAATTTTAAATTAGGCAATTTTTTGCACCATGCCAAATATATATTTTATCCATTTTTTTCATTTATTTATATTTTGTTTTTAGCACAATGGCAAAAATGCCTGGCATACCTGTCAAATATTGGGGCCCTGTACTTTAACAAAGTGTATTTATTATAAGTATATACCGTATTTATTCTAATAGAATGCGCCGTCTAATAGAGCGCGTCTTCTAATAAAGTGCGCACCTTGGTGATGATTGAAAAAATAAATATACGGAAACGATATATTAGATAAGTAGAAAACGATTACTTAAATGCATTATCGAGGATTCTCATCGATCAAAATAGAGATATTCTATCAAAGCGATGGAGTGGCGATGCAGCAAAAGTTTCAAATTTTGAACAATGTACCACTCCTGTAAACTATAGCGCCAAGGATATGCACACTGTTAAAAATCTACTGCATTTTGCTGCAACGCATTCCCCTGCTTGTATAGAAAACGGTTACTTGGCCGTGAAATGGCGCTTTCTCATTGGTTGGAATAGAGATATTATATACAAGTGGTGGAGGGCGTTGCAGCATAATGCAGCAGATTTTTAACAGTGCACTGTTAAAAATTTAACCCATTTGTTGCAGAGTCACTCCACAGCTTTTATAGAATGTCTCTTTATGGCCAATGAGAATGCTCCATAACACAGTAAAGCAATCGTTTCCTATAAAAGCGGTGGAGTATGTTTTTAATAAGTCCGTAATAAATACGGATTAAGAAAAAGAAGAAGGATGGTTTTTGTATCAAACTTTACTCTTGCATAAAAAAAGTTCCTGTTTTTGGCAAAAATAATGGATATTTGAATGAAAAATCTATTCTTTGAAAGGATTTATTATTTTATTCACTTTAGTAAAAAACTGATTTTTTTTTTTTTTTTTTTTTTTTTTTTGAAAACCACCGTAGAATTTTGGTATAGAAAAACCTGTTTAAATTTTTTTTTTAATTTGTAATACCAGAGTATTAGAGTATGTAGCATTTTTTAATTTCAATACAAATAAGATTTTGTTTTCCATATATAAAATACAAAACAAGTTGTGCAGTATCCCTAAGGAATATGGAAAAATAGAAGGACTAGTGAAAAATGCTCCAAGGAGCAGTGCAAAAGCAGAATATGATTTTAATTGAGCATTAAAAAGTAATGGACAAGTGCTTCTGTTAATTACTGAGCATGAGGAAGGATAAGGGATCCCTTCTTGGCTACAACTCACTTCAATGCCAACTTTGAAAAAATCATATTTGCGCTTTTTCCGTGAAAACAAATCAGTCGCAGTTACTATAAAAAGTATAGTGTAAAGACGTAACCAGTAAAGATGCAGCTTAATTAGACATAAATGTAAAGGAAGGCGACATAATGCCAGATACCTAGTTCCTGCAGGTATCACATTCATGCACTGCCACCAAGCATACCCTAAGTGTATAATTGCACAGAAAATTGATTTGTAGTATAGTGCAGAGTGAACAGTGCAGTTAACATCAGAGATGTAGTACAGGCTATACGCCGTACACCTTCTGGACTTTTTAATAGAACACCATATACCCTCTGTTTTTCAAGAAAGCTTATAGTATACACATTCTAGAATATCCCTCTGCTTAGAGCATATATCTTATGTTATTTTTATGACTACACCCCTGGTTAACATCTAAAGCACGGTGGAAAATTCTACTAAAGAACCGCAAATTTCTTTTGTATGGAAAAAGCGCAAATATGATTTTTTCAAAGTTGGCATTGAAGTGAGTTGTAGCCAAGAAGGGATCCCTTATCCTTCCTCATGCTCAGTAATTAACAGAAGCACTTGTCCATTACTTTTTAATGCTCAATTAAAATCATATTCTGCTTTTGCACTGCTCCTTGGAGCATTTTTCACTAGTTTTAATTATGTCTGACATGAACTCTGAAATTGAAGAAAATGCAGACTTTATACACGTAAATAAAAGTGAAAATAAGGGAGTAAATTAAAAAATAATAATAAATAAATAAATTACGAACCAACCATTTCATTGTTACATTAAATGAAATAAAAAGTTCATTAGATGATGTCCGTACTAGGAGTAAAAGATAACTTTCCTGTTCTTCAGTTTTAAAAATTCACCTAATTTTATTTAAAAACGTGAAAGCTAAAAAGCATTGAGCACGACTGTAGAAGATTCCTAGTTTTCGTCAATAACGAATTTGAATGGGAATTCAGAAAAATTCGTTAACTAGTGTAAAGTTGGCTTCATTTATGGCCACTTATATTTTACAGCCAAGTTTGTACTATCACCAAACTTGGCAAAAATTTAACGTTTGCAGATGGCGGATACCGTTACGGATGTTCATGTGCGAATATTTCATGAATACTACTACAGTTATCTTTTAAATATTCTCCATTTTATGATGGTGACTATTACGTAACGATCCCTCAGTTTTAATACGCTCTCTTGGATAAAAATAACAGCCAACCTAGAAGTACAAACTGTTATATTTCAGCCATTTTTTACGATAGAATCAAAACAATTGGTCTTTTGTTTGTTTCCATCCTCCAATTTCCTTAATACATGTCTGTGAAATGCTTTTTTTCAGACATGACATCTTCATATTACTTGTGTATTTATGTGTGTAACTTTTTAACAATTATTTGTCGCAGATCTTTCGTGGACATACGGCTCCTCTAAACTGCATCGAATTAGACACTACCAAAAATCTTCTCTACACTGCCGGTGGAGATGGACTTATCAGGAGTTGGAACTTGATGACCGGAGAGGCCATGAAAATTCTCAGGGGTCACGAAGGACCGATTTTCTGCCTTCTAGTAAGAACTAGTTTTATCTCCTCATTAACAAAAATTACCCCCAAAAATTAGTGCTTTTTTTTCACAGGTTTTATAATAATAAAAAAAAAAACAGTTCTGTAGGTAAATTCATTTATCTAAAGTAACAACTATGCCTAATTTCACATTTCTATCCCCAACAATTTCCAATAAATCATAGTTTAGAAAGTTTACCACTCAAATACTTCTCTTGTGTAATTTTTTTCAAATTTAATTTTTTTTCTTTTTAGAAACTGCATATAGAGAGCATTTACACCTAAAAAATAACCATCATATTGATTTGTAACCTATACCAACTGAATCAAAAAAGTGGGAATTTTAGAACGTTTTTGCTCTTGCACTCTTTTAAATTTAGAATTTTTCGAAAGCTGTTCTGGGCAAGCATTTATATCGTCTTGAATAATAACCATGCCAGATTTTAGATTTGTTTTTCCCTAACAATTACAAATACAGTCGACTCTTGTTAATTCGAATTTTCGCTTTATTCGAATTAAACATGAAGTCCCGAAATTTTCAATGGCAGAATAACGTTAAAAATTTTCATTAATTCGAACTCATTTTCCTTGACTTCGTTTAATTCGAACAAACGGGAATTTCGATTTTTAATTTTTCTTTTCTTTCTCACGAATTTCAGATCATTTGAATAACTTTTTTTCTTTGATTTTTGTGAAAATCGTTCCGAACGAGTATATATATAATCCAATGCGTTTGATATCCACTTTTTTAGCGCCCCGTCTGTCCACCAGTGACGCTTTAAATTTTTTCTTCCATTGTGCTTGTTTCTAATCTTGTAATTTGTTTATGTATTTATAATTCTAATTTAATATTAAATTATATTCTAATGGTAACAGACAAAAAAATTAAAAAAACACTATAACATTAATTCCTTTGTAATATACCATATTAAGCATGTTTCCATTTCATATTTTCTATAATTCGAACGTTTCTTGTGGTCCCGACGAGTTCGAATTAACGACAGCCGACTGTATATCATAATTTAAAATGTTTTCCGCTCATTTTAACTTTAATTTAACACTTTAAAAGCTGCTCATAGCATCATAACCGGGAATTATACAGTATTATAAGTAATCAAAATACCAAATTCCGAATTTCTGACCCCAGCAACATTATACAAATTGCAATTTTAGTAAATTTTTTTGCTACTGAATCCACAGGGGGTTTTGTTGAACCAACATAAAATATAGCTTATGTCGGAGCAGGGATGGTCACTAGCATTTTACCATCATTATTTTTTTAAATCGGCTCGGCATTTCTAAAGTTTACTCACTACAAATAAACAAACGCATTTCCTTTATAATATTAATATAGATAAGGTGAATATCCGACAATAAAAATAAATAAATAAAATAAAATAAAAACACACAACGTTCAACATTTTGAATTTCTAAATGAATTGAATAAAATTTTGCACTGGTAATTTTTTAACACCTTCGGGATGAGCGTTTTTACAAAATTTTTAATCTTTTATTACTGGTTTTTTAAAACAGAAAATTTTGCCTATTTCAATAGGGAAAATGCTTGTATTAAATAAGGAAAGTTTACAATAAAAAAAAAAAATTTACTGGTGAGAATTATAAGGGATTCTGAGAATCCTGTGCAGACGTATACCGGTCACTCGTCCCCAAGGGGTTATCGTTGTGAAACAATCTAGAGCGACTTCGACTTGATTTTCAAAGATTTTTTTTTTTCACATAATTCAAATAAGAGCACTTTTAAAGTGCGTGTACACTAGAGAGAACGCGAATATGAAGCCAATGTGTTATAATGTGTCTTTTCTCATATCTGAATTCGTCCTTTGCAGCAAGAGATACAAAGTGATTTTATACGGCATGAGCATGCTGCTATTTTCAAATCTTGCATGCGCACTGATCCGTTATTATTTCAATTAAAATAAATAATAGAATAGTTTATCCAAATGTTTGCTTTAGTATTCACATTTATTCATGAAATAACCAAGACAAATGAATTTCTTCAGATCCACAAACGAATGCTGTATTCCGGCAGCTCTGACAAAACGGCGAGGTCTTGGGTGTTGGAGTTCGGTGAATGCACCCGCATCTATATGGGACATCGGCACACTGTGTCTTCCATTCGGCACTTTGACGGAATGTGTAAGTCACAGTTATTGTACATATAAACTTTGTTGGCTGTTTTTTTTTTTTTTTCTTTTGAGTGAAAGTCTTGAATTTTCAGAAAGTTACAGTGAGAACACAGTTAATTATTATTTAAATAAATCGACTGCGCTCAGGATTTCTAATTCAAATCTTGATTAAGTGAATTGTTAAACAAACGTACATTTAAAGCCTACATCTTCCTAGAACTAAAGTCTATGCGCATTTTTTTATAATCTAATGTACACCAATCTGGTCATAAAAGTTGTAGATATAATAATAAAAAAATACTAATGTTCTTCAGTAATAATCATCATATTCCTTAATAATTATGCTCTTTAATAATGACCATATATTGGTCTATGTGCACCAACTGTTTTGCAATAGTCAAAGATATAAGAATAAAAATCAATGACCTCCTTTTAATATTTATGAATTAACGCATAGAAAATATATGAAAAATCACAAAAGTGATAATTTCAATGAGTGTATCTATGAAATACTAGAAGATAGCCCGTCAAAATGATGTGTTTCTATTTTAAAAAGGATGATAAAACATTACAACAACTTTGGTCAATCACAGCCACTTTAGGTTTAAACAATTTTAAAAAATACAAAGATTAAACATGAGGGAAAAATCTAAAAAAAAAAGAAGAATAGAAATCTGCATTTAAAACTACTAGCAGGGGAGACCGAGCTTAGCTCGGTCAAAATTAACTTTGTGTTCAACTCGATATAGTATTTTCACTGTATCATTAACTCTGTATTATTACTGTAAAACATGTTTATAATAGTATTATTTAGAAAAACAATCAATAAGAAAACTATGTTTTTATGCGCATATTTATAAATTTTATTTTATTTTAAATTTTACCACGAAAGGACATCGATCTAAATCACTTTTTTAGCTCGACTCTGATTGGTTTAACCATGCATCTCGAATCCTCTTAAGAATGTATAAAAAAATTCTTTACATTCTGAAAGACAATATTTTTTGCTAGATATAGCCAAATTTGGAGGCATTCTTTCATTTGGCTCCATATACGTGTTTTGGTTTTCGTAATTTTTATAGTCGATTTTTTGGCCATATGTCGTCAATATTTTGTCAAATATCACCAAGTTATTGGCTTTTGCCATATTCTCGTGACCCTGACCCGTATTACCCAAAATAAGCCACTAATCAAATTTGATCAAGCATGTGACATAGCTCAATCGTATTCAGGTAATCAAAAACAGTAGAATATAAAATTGAATCAAAATCGTTTAAGCCATTTTTTAGGTAAAATTAGCTTGGCAGCATTCAGCAATGAAGCGAAATGACCCACTAATATAATTTTGTTTAACATGCGACTCAGCCCAATAGTCTTCTCGTGACAAAAAACGCTTTGTTTCAAAATTTAGGTAAAATTGATTGAGTCGTTGTTATATATAATTAGAATGACCCTAGCTCATTAAGACCCAAAATGACCCACTAATCGAATTTTCGCGAGCATGTGTCCAAGCCAAATGGTTTTCTCTTGCTCAAAAACGATATAATACAAAGTATAGTCAAAATGGTGAGTACCATTTTCTATATAAAATTAGCATGACCCATCATGACCAACAAATGACCCTTATAATCGAAATCTCTCGAACATGTGGCCTAGCTCTTTAGTTTTAGCATGCCGAAAAACATTAGATACAAAATTTAGATGAAATCGATTGGGCCGTTTTTTAGATATAGTTAGTTTGACCCTGACCCCTTATAATCCAAAATGACCCGCTAATCGAATTTTCTCAAAAATATGTCCTAACCCAATGATTTTCTTGTGACCGAAAACGATAAAATACAAAATTTAATCAAAATTGCGCGAAACGTTGTCTAGATAAAATTAGAATGACCAAAAAGTGGCCCACTAATCGAAATTTCTCGAACATGTGACCTACCCCAATGATTTTCTCATGCGAAAAATATGCTGTATACAAAATTTCGTTAAAATCGACCCACCCATTCTTTAGATATAGCTTGACCTTGACCCATTAAGACCCACAAATGACCCTTATAATCGAAAGCTCTCGAATATGTGACTTAGTCCATTAGGTTTCTCGTTTCTAAAAATTGTTACATACAGAATTTCGTTAAAATTGATCCTGCCGTTCTTTAATTATACACAGCTTGACCCAGACCCTTTATGATCCAAAATGACCCATTAATCGAAATTTTTCGAACATGTAACCTAGTCCAATGATTTTATCGTGCCAAAAAATGTTGCATACAAAATTTCATTAAAATCGATCCACCTATTCTTTAGATATAGTTTGACCATGACCCATTATGACCCATCATGATTCACAAATGACCGTCATAGTCGAAATATCTGAAACATATGATTTAGCCCATTAGTTTCCTCATGTCAAAAAATGTTACATACAAAATTTCGTTAAAATCGATCCAGCCGTTCTTTAAATATAAATAGCTTGACCCAGACCCTTTATGACCCATTAATCGAAATTTCTCGAATGTGTGACCTAGCCCAATGATTTTCTCGTGCCAAAAAAAGTTATATACAAAATTTCGTTAAAATCGATCCACCTGTTTTTAGATATAGATTGACCATGACCCATTATGACTCATCATGACCCACAAATGACCCTCATAGTCGAAATCTCTCAAACATGTGATTTAGCCCATTAGTTTTCTCATGTCAAAAACCTGTTATATACAAAATTTCGTTATAATCCATCACGCCGTTCTTTAAATATAAATAGCTTGACCCAGACTCTTAATGACCCAATATGACCCATTGAAATTTTTTCTCGAACATGTAACCTAGCCCAATGTTTTTCTCGTGCCCGAAAACCATAGAATGCAATTTTTAGTCAAAATTGCGTGAGAAAATCGCTAGATAAAAATAGCATGACCCACAATGACCCCAAAAACGACCCACTTATCGAATTTTCTCGAACATGTTACCTAACCCAATGGTCTTCTTGTAATCCAAAACGATACAATATAAAATTTGGTCAAAATCGTTAGAGCCGTTTTTTAGATAAAAATGGCTTGACCCATAATGACCCAAAATTGACCCACTAATCGAAATTTTTCGAACATGTGACCCAGCCCAATAGTTTTGTTGTGCCAAAAAACGATTGGATAGAAAATTTCCTTAAAATCGATCCAGCCGTTCTCTAGATATAAATAGCTTGATCTTGACCCATTATGACCCAAAACGACCCAATAATCGAATTTTCTCGAACATGAGACCTAGCCCAAAGGTCTTCTCATGCCCGAAAATGGTAAAAATCCAAATTTTTGCGAAAATCGTTAGAGCCGTTTTTGAGATAAAATTTACCCACACACACACACACAATTTTTGCTCGCATTATAGTATAAGATAACAAAACTATCTGGTGGATGGGGAGGGATTGTAACAAACAAATGGTAAATGCATAAATTTTAAAAGAATAAAGTAAGGTAAAATATCAATTATAAAAGAATACATTGTGAAATTACAGCCAAAAAATATTTTAAAATACTGGGAGAAAAGAATAAAAATATCCAAAATGTATAAAAAAATTTCCCATTTTGGACATTTCCAGACGAATATGAGAAGGTAGCCAAATTATTAATTGAATGGGTAAAATAATGGCATATAGTATGCCGCTAATGAATTTCACTCACAAAATTACAGTAATTATTTCACAAAAAACATGCAAATTAACATGCATTAATAATGCAAAACATGTACGAATAATGCTATTTTAAAACATTTGTGAATTAACTATTTTATACCATTAGCTAATACTTAAAAGAAAATACTTTATAAGATCGAAAACAAATGTCAACAATAAAGAGTAAAAAATCGTGATTCGTTATGTGACAATAAAGTCATTCACGGCTGTAAAAAAAAAAAAAATAAAAAAATAAAATAAATAAAGCAACATGATATAAAAATTCTAACGATATTGCATTTAAAACGCACCTTCGCTTTTCTTAAATAAAAAGTTTTAATTAAACATTGTTAAAAATTCAACTGTTTTGCTGCATCGTCATAACACAGCTTTTATAGAAAATGATTACTTTACCTCAGGGCTGTCCAACGCGGCGGACGCGGCCGCCATGGCGCCCTTTGAACTTTCTCTTGGCGCCCTTTTGAAGATTTCCTATTGTTAAGCATTTTAGAAATGAAACTCCTTTATAAAGAATGCTTTCTTAAAATCATTAATATTTTGTCAGAGATATCTGTAAAACCTGTGTTTGATATACCTTTATACATTAAAAACCAGAAACATACTTTGAAAAATTAATCATGCAATTTTTTGCGATTTTTAGTTACAGTTTATGTAGTGTAATTATGATAGTTAAATTTCTTAATAGTTGGAAATGAATCCTTTTAATACTTAAGAAGTAAGAGAAAAATAAACGATTTTACCTTAACCCCCTACCTATTGAAGATATTTGCATGAAAGCTCAGCTTTTTTTCTTTTTACTGTTGTCACACTGGCCCACTGGCTGTTTATATGAAGGATAAAAAGGTTTAATTTTTCTTTATTGACATTTGAAATTTTGGAGGGTTTTTTATTTTTTTCGCTAGTTTTGCTTAGAAAAAATAATAAACTGTGCAGAATGATTTCCATCTATGAAAGCACTTCCAGACTATCCTTCTGAAACCACCCACATGGTTTGTTCCCTATCATGCTTGTCTGTTTTTGTATTTTTCATAAAACTAATCCACACCTTCAAAATAAATCAAGCCGTATTTTCACATCCTAAAAGAAACCTAGCAATATATCTGATTTTCATACTTATTTTTATTATTATTATTATTATAGACGCGATTAAAGTTTCTAGCATCTTACTGTACAAATATTTTCATACAGACTTCTAATTAAAAAAAAAATGTATAATTTGAAATTTAATACATGCAACTCCAGAACTGTAGGGATCCTTAATTTATTGCTGTACAATTCATTTGCTTTATGTTAAGACGTGCATGTATAATAATACATGAATAATATTGCTACATGTTTGCAGTCACGTAAATAATGGCGCCCTTCATTGAGTGCCAAGAGCCAAGATGCGCCCCTGGTTACAGAAAGGTTGGACAGATCTGCTTTACCTTATTACACTGTTAAAAATTTGATACATTTGTTGCAGCGTCACTCCACAGCTTTTATAGAATATCTCTTTTATAACCAATGAGAATGCTCCATATCACAGTAAAAGTAACCGCTTTATATAAAAGCAGTGGAATGATGCTGCAGCAAATGTGTCAAATTTTTAACAGTTGCTGCAGCATCACTCCATCGCTTTTATAGAAAACGGTTACTTTGTGTGTGTTACTTACAGTGTATTCTATAACAGCTGGGGAGTGATGATGCAGCAAAAGGGTCAAATTTTTAACAGTGTACTGCTAAAAATTTGACCCATTTACTGCAGCGTCACTCCACAGCTTTTATAGAATGTCTCTTTTATGACCAATGAGAATGCTCCATAACACAGCAAAGTATTTGCTTTCTTTAAAAGTGGTGGAGTGATGCTGCTGCAAATGAGTCAAATTTTTAACAGTGTGAATATTGTGTTTGAAATAGGGAAAAGATTTCAAAGCACAATAAAATGTAGTGACGTCATTTACAACTCAAACTGTAAATCTGACAAATGAGACGCTCCATTACGACTCTAGAACGTTTGCATTGGACAAAAAATTGATAGCCTTTAAAATCGGAGATAACTTTTCACAATGGAATTTGTCATTGGTCACAATAAGTGTTTTTTCTCGTGGATGGGTTGACCCCGGAATCGTTATACACGGAGGGATTTTATATATATAATTTTATCTTATGACTTAAGATCAAGCTGCGAAATTTCCGGTGCCAGGTTGCCATTGATAATCCAATGTTGAGATTTGGAAATTGAAAGCTATATGCAGACGTTCCCGAAAAAACATTTTAACGCCTCACCAAAAATTGATAATCACCACCACTCTCCATATAATTCTCGTTTTACTACTCTTTGGCGAAAACAACTTTTCTTACATCTTGATTTCGTATTTTATTTTATTGGCTATAAACCAGGAAACGGCAGTATAGACCATCAGCTCATCGAGTTCACTGCTAAATTTTCAAAATTAGTTAAAACTCGTTCACATATTAAAACGCAATCGGTCGGACAAGTCATATCTTGGTGCAAAACCGATTTTAGCGGTTGATTTGCCATTGTGTTTTCTTGCACTCAAGGGTATAAAAACGTTTAGAACTGGAAGCAAGAAAACACAAGGGTAAAACTGCGAACCAACCGCTAAATTGGGTTTTCGGGCGTTTTCCGCCAAGATATGACTCGACAGACCGACTGCGTTTTAATATGCGAATCGAATTAATTCTAAAATTTCAGCTCTGAATTTTCAGCTGGTCTGTGCTGCCACCTCAGGGTCTATCACCTACTTAAATATACGAAAACAAAACTATTTCTAATGAAATGCTTGTTTAAATTCATTGTTACACTATATGGCAAAAAATCACCGGATATTTTCGATTTTAGATGTTTTGCCAAATGTCTTAAAAAATGCTTCAATTTTAGTGAAACTTCGGAAACATATGAAGATCATGTTTGGCCCCATATATTCAGTGAAAGTTTGATCATGAGAACAATTGGGAGACCCCAACAATAAATGGAAGAAAAAAAAAATAACATTTGGGATCCCCTGGCAAAATAAAATGCTCGAAATCTGCAGCTGCAACACACAACTATGTGGATATTATACAACATGGTGTTCATTTATGTACACTGAAAAAAATGGGCTCTCAAAATTGAGTAAAAGGTATTCAATTTTAAATTCTTTAGATACTCACAATAGCTCCGCTATCCAAATGTACTCAAAACTGAGAAACACTTGTATTCCTTTTGGATTCCATGGTTGTGTTCAAATATGAATAGTTCGGGTGCTACGCATCAGAAAACTGCAAATCGTGATAAGAATATACCGCTTGGTGAGTATGTACTTTATGATAATACAATGCATATTAGAGGGGGAGGCATCTCGCAAAGTCGTTGGAATTCAAGATGGCGGCTGTTATTCAAAATGGCGTCATTTTCTGAATATGCTTAATATAAATGTGTATTTCATGTCGATTTCGATATTTTTAAAGTCAAGTTTTCGTTTTTAACACTATTCAACGTTATTTAAAAGAGTGTATGAATTCGGTTTATCTGTCTGTTTGTCTGTCTCTCCGCCTGTGCTTTCATGCTCTAGCTCGCTTAACCCTTTCCGGCACAGACAAATTCTGTTCGTAAAATGAGAAATTGTTGACTGACACCGGAATTTACAAAAGACTTTTTTAGAAATTAAGAATTCCCTGATTTAAGCTGTCATTGTAAAAGTAAAATCTTACTAAAATATTACTGGTGTTGTTTGTTAGCTTGGAATTAAAATCATGTGTTGCCGGAGTGGTAACACTGCGCCGGAAAGGGTTAAATGTACTCAGATTGCCATTTATAATTTATATGTTTTATGAAGTTTATAATAACATGTTCGGAGTAAAAAAGTAAAGTGTATAGCTTTTATAGTCCATTTACAGGGCACTCAAAGTATTTACGAATTGTCTGACCCTGCTCTTTTTGCTTAAATTTACTCAGATATCCGTGTAATTTATGTATATGTTATCTCTATGTAATTTAAAGACCTGGTATACTGCAAAATGTTCTACATCGAAAATGAAGTGTCTAGCATTTATAGTTCGTTTACAGGCACACTCAAAATTATTATTTTCTTTGGTTGGAATACAGCTTATAAAATGTGATGCTTTAATATATAATGGGCCATTTCTGACGAACATTTTAAAGTTTCAATAGACTTTAAAGACATTTAATGATTACTACATTAAAACGTTTTATCCTCACTTACGTAAAGACATTGAGAGTTTTAAATGTCAATGAATAGATTTGATTTGGGATAGATATATTATACTATGTTTTAAAGGAGAAACTAGACAGAAGAGGGGTTCAAGGGGCGAGATGACATGTGCAACCACATGTTAGATTACCTAAAAATTGCCACGATTTCTTAAGAATTTCAAATAACAAAGAAGAGCTTTTTAATCTCCTTGGAGCACTAGCACCATACAAAAACACACAAGTTATAACCACACCAGGAGAAGAAGTTAAAGGCAGTCTTACTGCTGAAAGGTCCTTAATTGCAACGACTTGCCCTGGTCACGAAGAAGCAAGATTGAAGAATAATACTGCATCTCAAAAACATGGTTGAAAAAGGACTGAAAAATAATATCTGAACTCTGTAGACACTGATGTATTAGTTTTGGTGATTCCATATTTTTTTATCCTTTCAAACAGATGCTTAGAAACTGTTCGGGTTGCATTTGGAACAGGGAAGAAATACAGATTTATCCCTGTTAATACCACAGCTGCAGCGATTGGAAGAGAAAAGGCAACGACTTTATAATGCTTTTACAGGATGCGACAGCAATATGGGTTTCACAGGAAAAACTAAAAAGGCAAATTGGAAAACGCTCATTCTCTTTAAAAAAGCTACTGTTGCTTTTTCATACCTATCAAAACCACAAACTTTCTATTCTTGAAAGTATTTTAAATATTTTAGAAAAGTTCGTAGTATTGTTGTGCTGTTCAACAAGCAATACCATAAGTGTCAATCATGCAAGACATGTACTGTTTCTGACAATTTTCCACCAACCAAGGGTGCACTTCAAAAATATATTTTATGCAGTGCTTTCCAAGCTGGATACATTTGGGGAAAAGTAGATCATCGGGAAATACATGCAATCTCTCCAAACAAATGGGAATGGTGCTTGGATAATTTATCATAGAAAAATAGATGGTCGGAGTCGCCAGTGATTTTAGACTCTTGTGAAGATTTAATAAAGTGTATGTGTAAAATCTGTAAAGGTAAATGTGGCTGTAGAAAGGTTGGACTTTCTTGCATTATTGTGCAATTGCAAACACGAATGTGAGAAATATGATGACACCGAGTGAATGTTAAAACTGTTGTTAGCTTTCGTTTTTTCAAAAACTAAAACAAAATCACTTCACCTTTTTTCATTCACGTATAAAAACATTTCATATTTATTTACTTAGAAGGTGTCACAAATAAAAATTAAATTAAAGAGTTGACATATTTCGGTTCATTAATAAGAACCGTATTCATAACATATAAAATCGTTGAAAATTAAATGACACTGGATATAAAATATATATCATTCATTTTTTATATCCAGTGTCATTTAATTTTCTACTGATTTTATATGTTATGAATACGGTTCTTATTAATGAACCGAAACATGTCAACTCTTTAATTTAATTTTTATTTGTGACACCTTCTAAGTAAATAAATATGAAATGTTTTTATACGTGACACCGAGTGAAGTTTCTATATTCTACAGCTTTATATGTAACATTCATTTTTTAATATACTGTATAAGTAATCTATTAATAAAAAAGTATTATTATTATATATTCATTCTTTTAAATTTTCTACTGTAAATGGCAAAAATACTTTAATAAATGTCCTATTTTCATTTTAGGTACATTTCTAGTATTAAAAAGATTATTTTTGATTTATAAAATGTGGAAATTAACATAATAAATAGCCTTGTTAGATGCAGAGGAATAAAACTGCAAAAGACTTTAAATAATAGTCGCCATTTTGAATTCCTATAAATTTATACGATATCTCTCTTTCTTACATGCATTTTATTAATATAAGATAGATACTGACTATTCGGGATATCCTTATTACAAAGGTTTTATCCCACCTAGCACTTTCATTAATAACACTTGAATTATATGGTGATCGTTATAAGATTTATATGCAAATTAAAAACGCATGTTTTTTTGTTTTGGTGTGTCACAGTAAATAGGCGATAAATACTATGTACACCTTCTTATATAATAAGTAATTTGTAGCTCATTGTAGTATTAACATTGATGTACATAAATTTTAATGTGTTTTAAAGAGTATAACATCATTAAGAAACATTGCAAACGATTTGGCCACATACACAATATTGTAATGTAATTTTTTTTAGCCCCCTGTAAATGAACTATAAAAGCTATACACTTTACTTTTTACTCCTAACATGTTATTATAAACTTCATAAAATATATAAAATATACATGGCAATCTGAGAACATTTAAGCGAGCTAAAGCATGGAAGGACAGGCGGACAGACAGACAAACAGACAGATAAACCGAATTCATCCTCTTTTTTAAATAATGTTGAATAGTGTTAAAAACAAAAACTTGACATTAAAATCATCGAAATCGGTATGAAATGCACATTTATATTAAGCATATTCAGAAAACGACGCCATTTTGAATAACAGCCGCCATCTTGAATTCAGACGACTTTACGAGATGCCTCCCCCTCTAATATGCATTGTATTATCATAAAGTACATATTTACCAAGCGGTATATTCTTATCACGATTTGCAGTTTTCACCTTATTTTTGTCGCGTAGCACTCGGACTATGAATCGCTATGTAATGCCTCCTCCCCCTTGAACCTACTTATTAAAGTAAAAATATACTTAAATTAACTTCTTGCTCAAAATTACTAACAATAAACGTTTAATTGATTATATAATAAGAAAAATAGCAAATTATTAGCAAAATATCCAAATTTGATATTTTTAGGACAAGAAGATTATTTGCAAGAATTTTTAAATTATTTTAAAATACTGTACTTCATTCAATATTTACATCAATAAACATCTTTCATGCCTCCATGAATGAAATAAACCAATACAAGGCACAAAGTTATCATTTGCTTGGATTTGATAACATAAGATGTTTCAAAATCGATAAAGCAATGTGTTCATTTTTTATCCAAACATACTCAATTCGATATGAATACATCGATTTATTCATTTTTGAGTACTTCATTTTTTTTTCAATGTAAGAATAGTAGATATGTTTATGAAAAAATAGATGCAATAAAGATTTGTTATGTTTTTTGCTACAAGTTGCAGTATTTTTAACTAAATATAACCCTTTCGGGTCCGATTTTTTTTTTCAACTTTTAGAAAAAATTACTTTTATGAAAATAACTTTAAAACTAGCTATCCATGTAGATTAATTAGTATTTAACAAATATTTCATTGTCTGAAATATAACGAATGTTGTTGTTTTGCGTACTATTCAATTCATATTTATATGACAATAAGCTAAGGAAGAATTTTTGGAGATGTTTATAAAATATTGCATTATAATAAGATTTAACTTATATTACAATTTTGCGCTTTATTACACACGATTGTTTCAGGAAATTAGCTTTTATTTTAAATTTAATAAGTGTAACATATGTTTATAATAAAAGAATCGCAAACATCGCAAAGAGAATTAAAATTAAGCAAATAATAATAATTTTTATTATTACTAAATGCCTAAACATAAACGAAGTCATATAGTAAATGGATAGACATGTACTGACATTACTACATGTAAATAGCAGCAAAAGTATTTCTTTAAAAAAAAAAAACTACCCCATTAACCCCTTCGCGACGGTAGTCTTTTACGAAATTTTTAATCTTTAGTCACCGGTTTTAAAAAACAGAAATCTGTGCCTTTTTAAATTGAGAAAATGCTCCGATTAAATAAGACAATTTTTCAGTAAAATTTTACTGGTGGGAATAAACGGGGATTCCTAAGCCTTTTTGCGGCACGTATACGTGTCGCTCGTCCCCAAGGGGTTAAAAGACATGTACTATTAATTGTACACCAGACCCGAAAGGGTTAACAACACTTTCCAAAACTTCGAAAAATATAATAGAAACAACATACTACAATGAATCTATATGTATGGAATATTTGATTAAAGATGAACATTTGTATAAAATATACACTATATTGCCATTGATTATTGGACACTTGCGATTTTAGACATTTTGTTAAATATCTAGAAAAATACATGAGGAATCATCTCGAAACTCTTAGTGTATAGATATAATAGTATAAGTCATACATCTCCGTGAAGATTTTTTCCTGAAACTCCATAGGGGACCGTTAACAAATTAAAAAAGAATGAATATCTTTTGAATAACCCTGTCAAAACTAATGTAGCAAAAGCGCTCAAACTCTAGGTTATAATTGAATGCCTTATTGTAATTAGCCTTGTTCATTTTTTATGCAAATAGCATGCATACTCGCAGAGTAATTAAGGTTTTTATAAAAATGGTCCCAAATTTTTCCAAGTTTTTTTCCTTATAATTTTCAGTTCTTAATATAAAATATTTTTTTTTTTTTTTTTTCAGAAAATATGACAAACAACATTGCACACAGTACCCTGTAATCAGAATTAAAAAATAATGAAAATTGTATACAAAATGAGTTGGTTTACTAAATAATTTTTTACTGCGCATGCGTCAACGATATCAAAATTTCATTTGCATATTATGTTAGCTAAATGTATAGAGCAACTTTTGTGAAAGTCACAAAATCATAACTTGAAAATTCTGAAAATAATCGTCAATTGAATAAGTTGAAAATCCGTTATTCTCAAAATGAAGCAAAAACAAGAGGGGTTGTATCCATATATTCATTGATTAGTGTCAATATAGAATACACAATACGGGATGTACTACTACATTTAAATAAAATCCCTCATTTTTTTGCTTCATTTTGGAAACAACGGATTTTGTCCTTTTTCTATAGACGATTACTTTCAGAATTTTCAAGCTATGATTTTGAGACTTTTACAAAAGTTGCTCTATACATTTAGCTAACATAATATGCAAATGAAATTTTGATATCTTTGACGCATGCGCAGTAAAAAATTATTTAGTAAACCTACTCATTTTTCATACAATTTTTATTATTTTTTAATTCTGATTACAGGGTACTGTGTGTAATGTTGTTTGTCATATTTTCTGAAAAAAATATTATTTTATATTAAGAACTCTGAAAATTATAAGGGAAAAACTTGGAAAAATTTGGGACCATTTTTATAAAAACCTTAATTACTCTGCGATTATGCATGCTATTTGCATAAAAATGAACACAGTGTATTACAATAAGGCATTCAATCATAATCTAGAGTTTGAGCGCTTTTGCTACATTAGTTTTGACAGGGTTATTCAAAAAATATTCATTCTTTTTTAATTTGTTGACGGTCCCCTATAGAGTTTCGGTAAAATATCTTCACGGAGATGTATGACGTATACTATTATATTTATACACTAAGAGTTTCGAGATGATTCCTCATTTATTTTTCTAGATATTTAATAAAATGTCTAAAATCGCAAGTGTCCAATAATCAATGGCAATATAGTGTATTTTAACTGCGCCAAGCGCAAACAACCAAAGATATTGTGTGAGAGAGAAAGATAGAGAAAAAGAGAGGGATACGGTAGTCAACTCTATTGAACAACTCAGAAGAGCAGTCGAATATCCTAGAAATTCAGAATTATATCGGTTATAGAAAAAGTTGAATTTCAGTTTTTTTTTTTTTTTTTTTTTTTTTAAGTAGTTGGATGAAAGGGCTGTTTTTATTTTATGTTTTACTTCTTCTAACCCAGCTGAAAAGTGTTAATATATTCGGTTTGTCAGTTCACCTCTCTATCCAAGCTCTAACTCTTAAATACAGCCGGGTTTCTGTCTAACTGATGTCATATTGGTTTAAACTATAGCATATCTGGTATTAAAAAAGGAAAGGTGTAACATTCATAGTTCGTTTACGGGGACACTAAAAATATTCCGCAAGATTCATAGCAAACGCGCTAGCGTTTGATATAATATGTTTAAGAAATAGAAAATGCAAACGTCTTTTTGAAATTTCTGGCGAACCAGGTGACATACGACAGTGATTTTTTTTTTTTTTTTTTTTTTTTTTTTCAAAAGGTAGAACTCGACGAGATGAATAAAATGACAGCATTAAAAAATTATCGTAGTTTACTATAGTTTTTTTTATTTAACTTTTAACGAAAAAATGAAGATGTAAAATTCAACAAGCGATAGCTAACGATCCTTGGATGGATTAACTCCATTTTTGGTTTATTTTAATCCTTTTGGTAAAACTTAAAATAGATTTTGTTTTCATATTTGCATGTTTGACGATCGCTGAGAAAATCGAATTTGTGTTTTAAAGCCCCAGACACTTTTCATACTTAAAAACATATTAACCTTTTTTGTTGCTCACCAGAGCATTTTTTAATACTAGTATGATATATGTATAGGTAGAAATCGCTTGCAATGCATTTTAATAATGTTATACTAATTCAAACACATTGAAAATTGATATATAGGGCGAGTCATCAGTATCGAAACAATAGAGGCTATCTCCTTAAATATTGTCCCTAGGCACAATACTTCCAATTGCAAAGTTTCATTAAAAAAAAAGGTGCAAAATGTGATGACATAAATTGCAACTTCATGGGAAGTCTATTTGTAAAAATATGAAAATTAAATTTTTATACGGCCCCCGTAGGGCTAAATTCCCAGTTAGGAAATTATTCCTTATCCATTCTTGAATTGAACAAAAATATTTCATCTCCATATCTATAAATTTCACAGTGATATTAAAATCCAAAACTCGTGACTTACACCACTTAACCATGCCTCTAAACGAAGAGTTTTTGACTCATTTTGAAAGCAAGAAAAGGATCATCCACATATTGTCCGTTTTTAAATGTCAATTTAAGACAGTGCCTCTCATTTGGACATAAAAAAAGCAGCATACAGATTTAATGCTAAACCAAATATCCTGGTAATGTGCACTAAAAGTCAGCATGGGTCGAGATAGCTAGGTCCGGTCCCAAACTGATAGACAACAAAAAGTTCAGCCTTGCCAGAAAATAAATAAATAAATAAATAAAATCATAGTCCAGCCCGGCCTCACTGAATTTCTACGCAGTTTTTTACATCGATATGAACAAAATGGTTTAGTATAGGTGAGTTCCCACTAAAAATACTCATTATAGCTTTCTCTTTTTTCAAGTACATAATTTTTATTTTCAAAGAAGCACAGAAATCTGCGATTCTATATATTTGTTTTATTAATGAATCTTTATTTATACGTAATGTTTCACCTTTCCTTCAGTATCGTTTGCTTTACAAAATCGTTTAAGATGGAATCTCATGGGAAAGATAAAAATGCGCTATAGACAAGTTCCTTTCTTGGAAGGTATAAATGCAATCTTTTTTTTTTTTTTTTTCTCAGGTATTATATTAACTTTGCATGGATCTTTTTCGTGTAAGACAGCATTGCGTCATAGATTCGTTTTCACTGATTTTATTTTTATTTTTCCTCTAAATCTATCCCTTATAAAAATGAATTTTAAAGTTTTTATTGTAAAGTAATGTCGATTTAAAAATATATGCACTTTTTGTAAAATTTTTTGGACTGAACAAATTTTACTTATTTTTGCACGGATTAGATCAGTCAAAGACTATGATTTTAATATGGGTTATGTCGACACCGGAACTGAAAATGTAACCCCGTGCAGACCTATGAATTGAAAAGTGAGTCCCGGTTTGAAAAAAAAAAAAAAAAAAAAAAAAAAACATGTAAGGCCTGGCCGAGTCTTCAGAAAGAAGTAAGGTCTTACCCTTTTTAGTCTTTAAATTATTAACTCAAGAATCGTTCAAGAAATAAGGTGCAAACTTGAAACTTGTCTTTTATTTTTATTTATTTATTACATTAATTTTGTTTCGGCAAATTTGAAAAAAAATATATATATTTACTTTTGAACAAACGATTTTTGAAAAAATAAATTGCATCATTAAAAAAAAAAAAAAAAAAAAAGAAAAAGAAAGAAAGAAAGAAATCCGATGGATATTTTGAATTATAACGACTTTAAATTTACTTTACTTAAAAAAATATTAATGAGTTAAAATTTTTTTTTAACTTTATTTAAATTTTAGGATGTGATTTTGTTAGCAAATTATGTGGTTAACAATCACAAAAAAGAAAAAAAAATCAAAATCCTAACTCAATAGATATATTTTTTGCATGTTTCCTAGAACTCTTAAAGTAATATTTTTCTTGAATTGCACGCATTTAGTGTCTAATCCCTTAAAACCTAACGAATTATTTAAACGGCCATAACTCTGTGAGTTTTTCAGATATGAAGATACGATTTTCTGTGTTTAATTTAGGAATGAATGAGGAAAGTTATTCTAATTGGAATTTTTACCCTACAGGGGTTGTATAAAAGTTTAATTTTTTATTTTTTCAAACAACCCCCCCCCCCCTTAGAGTTGCAAATTATGCTATCATGTATGGCACTTTTTAATGAATTTTTGCAATTGGAAGTACGGGTCTAGGTGTAATATTTAAGGAGATAGCTTATTGTTTCGATACTTCTGACTCATCCTGTATATCACTATGCTGTACAATAAAAGGCCATCTAATAAATGTGGTGTGCATAGAATTTATGATTCACATACCTGAGCACCAGGGATGTAGTGGAGAGTATACGGAGGAATACGCTGTATATTTTCAACATTTTTTAAAGGAATACCATATACTCTCTGTTTCTCAAGAAAGCTATAGTATACACACACACATATTAGGGTATTGAGCTGCATTGAGCACATACCCTTTGCTCAGAGCATATATCCTCTGTTATTTTTACTACACTACCCCTGCTGAGTACACAAAAATGCTCGGTTACAGCATCATCTATGAGTGATAAATGCTGGAAGTATGTTTTCAGTTGTGGCATGCGTTTTTAAATGTTGTAAAATTTTTGCTTGTTACATAGTATATAAATAATGTAAATCAAATAGAGGTCTGTACAGAAGAATTCCGTCAAATGCATTTCCGTTTAAGTGGGAAAATTACTGAGAAAGATTTTCCTGCAATATTAAGCGTTTTCTAACTGGATATGTTTATGTACAAATGTGTAGATCATATACGAAGACCCACAAAAGAACTTTAATTATTTTCCGATTAATGATGGTAATTGCCAAAATTTACTTTCCATATGTTTTCTGTATTACAGCAAAATTTTGTTTCATTGCTCTATATATATTGGATCCTTTGTCGGAAATCAATTAATAGAAAATAGCAATTCATGGAAAATCCCTTTTATCACTCGACTACTTTTCGAAATCAACCAAAATTAAGCTCACTTCACTATACCTCCAAATATTCTACGAATTTTCAAGATATTTGACAGGCCTTTTTATATTAGTTGCTCAGAACTGATGTTTTAAGTATATCATCATTTCAAATTTGATGTTTTTGAATGTCAGAAAATTTACAAATCAGTAGAAGTAAACTTTGAATTAGAAAAGTTTACTTTTATAAGACGAGCATTCGGGGAAAAATATAACTTAGAGTTTTCTCATAGTGATGGCTAAAGAGAAGGGGGGGGGGGGGGCGGGGGGGGGGGTGCTCAAAAATACTGCCTAATTCCCAAAAAGCCATAAATGTATCTTGTCCATGGGGCAAAACAAGCAAAGATAAAATGTCCGTATAACCTTTAATATCTTCACCACTTGTGTTAATAATGCCAATGTCATGATGTTATACCAGAAAAATCAGATATATATTACTGCGGTATATATTTATGCAACATAATGTAACACTTAAGTGCATGTAAACTTACCAAATTGCCGCCAAAAACAAAATAATACTCCTATCATGTTAAATTGGCCAATGACTTTGAGAGAGTTTGGGTTGTTTCAGGTCTGTAGCCTAACAGATACAAATAGAGGAGAAAAACCATTCTTTAAAAGAAAACTAGATTATACGCATTGCTAGTTGTCATATTTTTCTCAATGATAAATTGATATAAATTTGCGTTAATCATTGGTTAATTTTTCATGGATGGGCGGTCAATTTAGTGTAATGCATATTATAGCTGGCTATTTACTTTTGTATTATCAACAGATAACATTGATTGAAAATGTTATACTTGGCGAGTTTATCCGATTTTATTCTAATAAATTATTGAATAATTTCTTTTTCTTCAATTTCAGCATCATATATATTTTTTTCTTTTGCAGTGTACACCGGAAGTGGTGACGCGATAGCCAGAATGTTTGAAGCCAAATCAGGAACGCTCAAACGAACTTTCAAAGGACACGAGAATGCCATTGTTTGTGTCGAGGTGAAGAATCTTGTTAATATTGAGTAGAATACTTAATTCAATAACTTTTATTTTTTAATTTAGTAACTATCTTTTATTTCCTGTTTTATTATTGTTATTATTGGCAGTATTTTTAGTCCTAAAAGAAACAGATAATCAAAACTTGCTGAAAAAATCGAGACAAACTAATTTTGCAATAATTATCAACAACTAAGTACAAGAATAAATTTTAACATGTAGCAGATTTTAATAATTCCTTAGCCATTTTTAAATGTGTTCGTAATTATGTAAACAAGGTGGAACCCGTCGAAATTTGACAAAATAAAATGATGTTTCAGAAGGAGCTGTTTCATCCACTTATAATAAATCAATAAAATTAGTTACATTAAAAAAATGCATCTTATATTGATCAGTCTAACTTTCAAACAAATATTATTTTAAGCTAAAAGTAACAAAATATTATTTCTATAAAACTCTGTTGTCCAAATTATTAAAATTAAATTTTATATTGCATAGGTAATCAATAAATTATAATAAAGATAAGTTATTGTGATGAAGTTATCAATTGAGGCTCTTATGTTTGATATAAATGCGAATGAAAAAAAAAAATATATATATATATTCCAAATTGACACGATCACAGACTATATATTTCACACAGTATTCGCATTTTAATTTGTATTTATTCCTTTTTTCTTTCAATTTTAGGCGAAAATGAACTGTTGCCACTGTTACAAAATTGGTACTAAAAACTATAAAAAAAAATTAATCTCAAAAATATATTGAAATACAGCCTTGAAACAAATTGCATTTAAAAGCATATTTTTTTTCTCTATACGACGGTGTAAAAATTAAAAATATATCATGTTTAGAAGTATCACATTTGCAGTAGCGAAAATTACAAAACCGAAATTGCAAAGGAAAGTGTTGCCATTTGCAAAATGATGTATGTGTTACGCACAGATACGTTTGGCCTTTATTATATAAATATGTAGCACCTACTGTCATTCATCTACATATAACAGCAGAAATACTATCCAAACACCTCATTTCAAATTAAAAATATATAATTGTTGTAAAATATTGTCAAGTCATTTGAAATTTCATGAAAACTGGATGTATAGTTTAATTACAAAGACAATCAAAAGTACTCTTTTCATATTATGGCTAATGGAAAAAAAATAGTTTCAAGTACATTTTAATGATGTTACACTCATTCAAACATAAAAATTTACATGCATCTCTAAAATATACATCAGTATAATCTGTGGTGCAAAGAATATCTGTTATTAATTTACAGGGTCACATAAAAGTATTCCATAATAGTATAGGTGGAAACATTGCTTGGGGTGAGTTTTAATTATATTGAACTACTTCATATTTTATGAAATTGATCTATGTTGCTGAGGTTTACTAACTTCCCGTATAATAGAAAGCAGATAATATTTACATCAACACACAAAAGATTTTGGTCACAGTATGATATCTGAAGTATTGTATACACAAACATCTTAATATTTTTTAAAACTTCATTATCACATGAACACACCTCATTTGCTAAGCTTGACATAAAATTTCTGACTTATTATTTAAAAAATTAAAAGCTTTTTCAAAAGTAATTTGTTTTAAAATACATACATATTTACAGGTCAGGAAATGTTTGCCAAAAAAATCCAACCTATGATAACACGTAATTAAATTGTAAATTTGGTCTAGCTTTGCTGGCAACATTAAGCTGGTTTGATATAATGATCTTTTGCCAAGAACAGAGGTGGAGATGCACGGCAAAAGTTTTTCCGAATGAATTGTGTAGACTAGAATAGTCTTCTAGGATAGAGCGCCTCCCAACCTTTTTATCTTTTACGAGCCCCTTCCTTAAGGCCTTTCATTTTGGAGTACCCCTTTTATCCTAAACAAGCCCCCCCCCCCCTTCACCTCATCTTTATTCATCAAAGTAAAATAAACAAGCTTTTTTTTTCATTAGTAATCTTCTTATGACAATCCTAAATAAATCGATACAAACTATACATTGATTTCTAACACTTTTGTGTCTTTACTAACCATTTTTGTGATTTCCACCATTATCAATATTATTTTCCCGTATCCACTATGTCCCCACACGAATATCATTTCCCAGGTTGGGAAACACTGTTTTAGGATTTCTCACAAGCAGAGGTTCCGCGATCAGGTACACAGAATATGGCAAATGTTTGTGTCAGAGGAGTTGTCCTCGGGAGAAAAGTAGAGCTATGCTCATTTCCCAAACACAGTGTTTGTGCCACCGGGTGAAAACTCAATACTAGATATTGCCTTTCATTTTGGACTAAAACAGAAGGGAAAAGTAGTTGAAAACTGTTTAATTCAATTACTTTTTTTACTGCACATTTAATTACCCATTTCAGTAATTCTATTTAAAATTCTTTTCAATGTAGGTAGTGCCAGGAAAAATATTTACAGGATCTTATGATGGGAGCATTAGGGTGTGGAGCACAACAGGAGTCAAAGATGAAACAGTTTTTGGCACAGACTACAATGAGAAAGATCCTGGGGATAAAGAAATCGAAGAGGACAGTGAAGATGTACAAAATGCAGTCAAGTCACTTGATCCTTACTTGACCTATTAATAACATGCTTTTCTATGGAAGGAGCAAAGAAGAACATTAATAAAGATTTTTTTTTTCATCCTTTTGTAAGTATTTTTTTTTTTAACTCTTCTGCACCACAAAATATAGTAGAGCATAAATGAAGTCCAATAAATTTGGGATTAATGATGAATTCAAAAGGTGGCATAGAAATAACATTTCATTTCATATTATATGAAGCATTGTTATAAATTGTGCAGTTATAGAATTATGAGAAAAAGTTTCACATCTGGACTCATAGCTAATTGGTAAATATTAGCAAATAATGTTTCACGGATCTTTATCTCAATACTGACAGAAAAAAAAGGCCAATGAAAAATTACCTCATTTTGACAAATTTATACATTTTTTTTCCCCGGAGAGGGAGGAGGTATTTATACATGTGACAAATATTTAATTGTATTCTATCTGAATACTTTTGATTATTAGCAGAGATTGTAATTAAAAACCACAATAAACAAGCTTCGATTTTTAAACAGTTTTCCAGCATTAATATTGCTTTCATGCATGTCTGTGGAATCACTGGTTTTTCAAGCATAATAAATTAGTAATTTTTTTTTTTTTTAAACAATTAAACAAATGTAAAATAATAAGATAGCTAACATTTTTTTATTATTATTATTTAGGTTTTCCTCAGGAATTTTTCATCAAAATTGAAAGTATCTAAATGTCAGAATTTATATTGGCAATAACTGTAATAGATTGAGATTCATTCGAAAAACAAACTGGAGTGTGTGTAGCAGTCCCATGTGTATACCTTCGACAGAGGGGTGTCAGCAAAACTAGGTTCAATTGGATACAATTTGTTTTAAAATATAAATACAATTTTCAGAATGTACAATGCCAAAATCAGTGGGGCCCAACATTACACTTATTTGGAAAGACTGAAAATATAAAGTCCAATCAAAGGTTTCTTTTAAAAAACAAACCAAATATTGTGCTATTACAGGAAGAAATATCACCTCTAGATCATTAATACACATAAAATCTCTTGGGTGTGGGTGCTCATTCTGAATTTGATATTGGGGCAAACACAATGTGGCAGTCATAAAAAAAAGCAAAGAACATATTGTATAAGCACTGATATCAGGGTATACACTGACATCATATGTAGGGTATACACTAATGCTTAATTTTTTAAACAGAGAATATGCAGAGCTTTTTAATGAAATCCAGAAGTACATAGCACATACCTCCATTACATTCATGGACAAACATGAAAACAGTTTCGTACTTATTTCACTCAAGAGGTTATACAGTCAGTGTAGCTGAGTGGTCTAGGTACCAGATTTAAGTAATGGAGATACAGAAAGAGAGTTTGGATTCAAACTCCACTTCTAAGAAAGGATGTTTCTTATGCCCCAAAAAATTAATAGTAGTTTAGGTAACTGAATTCAATAAATGAACATCAAACATTATATTTCAGGATTGCTAATAGTTCATTCATTTAGTGAAATTTAATCATAATTTTGTTTTTTTAATACTAAAAACATGTTATTTATCTGATGGCTGTAAGGCATTTTATGAATTAAGCTTGAAAATAATTTCCTTTTTTTCTTGTACAAGTGTTAAAAATATTGATTTGGTACATTTAGGCTTATATCTTGATTGGATATAAATGAGAATAAGAAACCTTAATTTTCTGAAAAGATTTCAATTATTTTTTTCTATTTAATAATTGAACAACATATATTTTAAAAGTCAACATAAGTTTCATATGCAATTAAACAGCTCATTTGACAAGACTTTTTTAACGATTTGAATTTGTTTCTACAACAACAATTGTAGAAACTTTGAATGAAATAGCAAAATAAAATGAGAGAGAGCTGATGACACTGTATATCTGTATATCTAATTGTAACTTCAGGCATGAAGATTGATGAAATGTGAATGCAGGAGGAAAGTACTTCAACAGCAGCATAGATTAAATCAATGGCCACCAAACTTTAAGATCCCATACACTACTAAATTCATAATTTGAAACCTTGCAGACCACAACTTAATTTTTTTTTAAATATAAATTTGTATTATTAAACAGAGATTTTTCATTTTATGAACATAAAATGCATCTCTTTGTTAATAGATTAAGTCATGTGACTTTCATCAACAATTCCAGGCTGACAGCTATGTTTTTTATATGTCAAGCAGCCATTTTTGTACTTTAATATTAACCAGATGCAGGTGATAAATCGCCAAATATTTTTCTATCGCCATCATTTCATTTATGTTATAATAATCCAAGTCATGTTATTATCATAAGCAATCACAGGCCCTTCGCTTTTCATATGCAAAGTTTATATTTTGATTAAAAAATCAAAGAGTTTTTTTTTTTTTTTTTTTTTTTTTTTTTGAATAAGCTACATAAAATTTGATATTATCACAAAGAATCCTTAGTACTTTTATATTAGTTGGTTATAAAACTCACTAATATCAATTTTAACTTGAAAGTTAGCATTTTTTATTTTTCACATGTTAAATTTAAAAAAGAAAGCACTTATTTTTCGAACTACCAGTTAATGACCACTTAATACAATGAAAGAATTTTTAAATATTCATTCTGCCAATATTTTGACCCTAGAGATAACATAAGATCATATATTGGTAAATGATTGCAATACAACAGAATAAACAATAGAAAAAAAATTGAATACACAAAAAAGCAAAAGGCATGCAACTTTAATAAATAAACAACCAAATAAGCTTTATTAAATAAAAAAACAGGTTTAATACATTAATAAATAGTACAACACAGCATATTTTAAAAGACTGGCAGTTTTAAATATTTATTTAAATATAAATATATATTAGACTTCATTTCTAAGCTATTCCTTTGCTTTTAGTTTCCTTTTTTACCCAAAAATAATTTAACACAGTTTATGTATGTAAGTAAAAGAATTTCTTAAATAAAATAAAATAAAATAAAATAAAAATAAAAGCCACTACAAAATTACATAACAGTTACCACTATTCAATTATATAGCAACAAAATACATATTCTAAACTTTACTGGTTTCACTTTGTTGTATGCGTATGAAAATGAAAACTTAAAACAAAGCAAAGAACAATACTTTAAAACTTTTTAGTAATTAATTGATGAAATTAAAACTTGAAGAATCCACATAATTGAGAATTGAGTTATATCTTTCAATGTTAATACATCAAAGAATTATTAAGCTCACAAATCCATAATTTAATTCATAATGTTCATACTAGGCATGATTGTAAATTTTTTAAAAAGTTCTTGATCATACCTATTTTTAATCATAGCTTTGAAATCCTTTAAATTTTAGTTAAAAAATAAAAAGTTTTTAAGATAATTCAATGTAACTCATCACTTTAAATCCAATCTGCACAGTGTAAAACAACAATAGTTATGTACAAAAGTTAAAAATTAATTTTTTACTAAAACTCAAGTTTTAGGGGAAAAAAAATTAAATATGCATTTATGTTTTTACTAATTTTTTACATTTTATGTATTCAAGACATATGTTAGGGACTTTTAAAATTTTAAAGATTCCCCCCCCCCCCCCTGAATTTCTTTTTTTTTTTTTTTTTTTTTTTTTTTGAGGTCTTAAAATATAACTGCAGTAGAATTTATCTAAAATTTATTATAAACTAGAAAATGAAAGACCTATACAAAAACAACAACAAAAAATATCTATGTAAATTTCTTAGAATGTTAGGAATATTTAATTTTAAAACCTTTGATTGTAAAGAAATTTTTAAACATTCTTAATATTGTAACACAGTTCAATATGCATAATAAGTAAACACTAAAATATAATTTGTATGAAGGCTCAAATGAATACAGAAAAACAGAAGAAAACAATAACAGATATCGAAATATATATAAAATATATTAGAGATAAAAGGAACAAGCAAACAAAACAAAATATTTTAGAAAGACTTAGAATATTTTTTTAACATTTATCTAAATAGAAGGAACAAATTTAAACATACTTATAAGTTATTTATTTCTTTCTTTTATCAGAAAGCATCTCATCTCATCAACGCAAATGCAAGGATTTCCTCAAGAGATTACTACACATACCTGATAACACCAGCTCTCTACTGTTAATCCTAAGAAAGAATGTTTTTTAAATAGTTTGTTACTTTTTTTTTTTTTTTTTTGGGGGGGGGGGGGGGGGAAGGTTGCCTAGCTGAAATTGATCACTACAAAGGCCATTATTTACTTTTTAAATTTTATTCACAGGTATTTTTTTTACTGGAATATTTAAACATTGAGAACAGGTTTCGTAAATAAATATATCCTTATTTTAAAAAAAAAATCTTGGAAAGTAATTTTTTAAAGTGAAAAACAGCCTTTGTAGAGATCGATCTCGGTTATTCAATTGGAAAAAAAAGACCTTTTTATATTATTGAAGTGCAAACAAAGTTATCTTAAAAACTATCAGCCGCAGGATTAACAATAAAAAAATCTGTGTTTTGCGTGAATGAAGTAGCTCTTTAAACAAACCACTAAAATACCCTCCAAGTATAAAGGATACTATGTGTTACTCACTATAGCATTACTTTTCAGTACATGTTGAACCCAAAATAGGCAATCATCATAATTTCAAACATTTAAATTTTGAAGTAAACATATAATGGACATAATCTTCATTTAGGAAAAACAGAGGAAATGTACTAAGTTCAATAAACATAAAGATGTACATTTACAGAAAAATAAATAAATTAAATAAATATAAATAAGGTACTGGTAAAAAAATCAAACAGATATATCCAATACAAAGAATAATACAAAATGACTATACAAACACTATAAATAAAACTTTTAAAAAAGTTGTGTGAATAATTTTCTTATAGATAAAATACTTTAGCATTTATCTAATTTTTTTTTTTTAAATTTATATATATATATAATATATATATTTTTAAATGAATGTATCACAATTTGGAATTTATATATAAATGCACTCAACAAATATTAAACAAAAACAATATTTGGAAAAAAAAAAAAACTTAGTTAAAGCTCATTACAATAAATAAATAAGTGAAATTGCTAATAAAAATTACCCCCCTCCCCCTCCAAAAAAGTAAATATTAAATAAAATATATTTATATATTTTACATATGAAATAATAAAAACGGCAATTAAGTAATTGAAAAATCAAATGAAAATATTTTTTTAAAAACATTTCAGTTTTTAAAAACATACGAAAGAAGCAATAATTTTTATATAAGAATCACTAGAGAATTTCTAAAAAGCAAAAGTTAGAGAGAGAGAGAGAGAGAAAGAAGAAGAAGAAGAAAAAAAGATCATTTCATGAATTAAAAAAAAAAAAATCTAAGAATTTGTAGCATTTATTCTGACATTTAAAAAGAAAAAGAAAATTGAAGCATGAACTTCCTTGGCATTGACAAATTTTTTTAATTAATTGCCGTTATCATCATTATCTTCATTTATTTTTCTAGGAAACTTTTTATAGGTTAAGTATTTTTGATCCAAATTAATATCAACTGATGGTGGTGGGCACAATGAAACATTTGGATTCAAGGGCTGACCATTAGCCTCATATGAAAGCAACATCTTGGGCTTAACACTTGATGACAGAAATGGAATATCTTGATTGAATTTACCGCACAATGGCATATTATTGGTATCATTAGAAAACAAAATCTTAGGATTAACATTTGATGATAGATATGGAATATCTTGATTGTATTTAGAGCGCAATGGCAGATTATTGGGCTCATGAGAAATCAACATCTCATTTTCAATGTCTCTTTTAACTCCATTGTCAACAACAATCACTGATTGTGAAGTATTTTCGGTAAATCTTTTTTTCATAATCTTTTCAATTGGATCCTCAGACTCCATGATTTCAAGTTTCCTCTTGAGAACTTGACTGAGAGTTATTTTTTTATCAGCTGAATTGACACACAGCTGATCCAAGGAAAAACTTTGAATGCCATTATTGACTGACATTTCTGATTGCATCATGAGTGCATTTTGCTGTAAATTTACCAAACCATTTCGGAATTCCTCCATGAAGTTTTTATCCATATCTTTGGGTATAAAAGATGCAAGTGTAGTTGTAACTTTATTACCAGAAGACTTTAATGATCTTTCAGAGCAAGAGCAGCTGTAGTTCAAAGCACTTTCTGTCTGTATTCCTGTTGAACATTGATTTTCAATTCTTTGCTTCTGTTAAAAAACATAAAAAACCTTTATCAATATGTATTTTCAAAACAAGTCAATTAACACAGAATAAGCAAGGATTTGGATACTATGGCAAAAGCTGCTATAAATATATCATCCCTCCTCCATATTATTAAAATCTCTTTTATTGTATTTACAGTAAAATGTATAATACAATGTACAATAGTCTTTCAGTATGCAAGAAATCAAACTATAAAATTAAATCACAAGCAAATTTAATAAAGAATACTGCCCAGTTAAACTGATGGCATTGAGCTCACAGGCTACAAATACTAATAGTACATTAAAGCCTTATATTTTCAAGGGTTAATTCCGTTCAAAAAAAATTAAGAAGGGGAAACAGCTTTCCCCTTTCCTCTTTTTTTATGCTTAATCATTGAACCTCCTATACTATCAGAGACATGCTTTATCATATAAAAAATCTATATCCAAAATTCAGAGCAAATGAGATAATTCTTAATAAAAACCCATTTAGCATTTATATAATTTAAAAGGAGTTATCCCCCTCTTTTATACTTAACAATTAAACTTCCAAAACTATTCAGAGATTTGAACGAAATCTGAAAATTCTGCTTGAAAAACCCATTTATATAAATTAAGGGGGGGGGGCATTAGAACCCCTGTTCCCCCTATTTATACTTATTCAATGAACACCTAATAACAGTCAAGGAATCGCCTCATCAGAATAATCCTAATCTAAATTTTGAACGAAAACTTAATTCTGCATGAAAATCCCATTTATATCAACTAAGGGGAGGGGCATGAGCCCCCCGTTTCCCCTCTTATACATATTGAATGAACTCTAAAAACTAATCAGGGAAGCGCCTTGTCAGGATATACCTACAGGGCTTGAATTTCAGGGCGGGATGGCAGGATTCGCGCCCAAAATTTTGAAAGCCCGCCCAAAAGAATAACGTTGACGGGAGGCTCCCGCCCAAAAAAATTTGCATTTTGAAACTATGATCAACTCCCACGACAGTTTTGCGAATTTTATATTTTCGTGCGAGTAATCGACATATTTTGAGAGTTTTTTTACAGAAAAATCATTGAAAATCATGATTTTTTTCCGCGACTGATTGACAAATTTTGCAATTCTCTTCCTGCAATCAATTGACGAGTTTCGTTGTATTTTCCGTGGCGAAATAGAGGTGAATCTGTTCGGAATTTCCACTCCCCCCCCCACAAAAAAATAACGCATTCAATTCCAAAAATTATGAAACAGTGATGCCGCGGACGCGCTATTGCGCATAAATTACTCAAAAGATCGGAGATGACACACAAAAGAAACAGCTCTTACAAGTTTCACAGAACGCGTGATTTCGTAAAAGTTTGTTAAAAAACGGCAAATATTGTTAAAAGATCGCGAAAAAACAACTAATTTCCGGCAAATTTCGCCAAAAGATTCACGAAAGAATGCCTAATTTCGTCACAGAATTCTGTAAAACGGCAGTTTTCGTCAAAAAAGTCGCGAAAAAACGTCAAATTTCGTCCAAAAACCGCGAAAAACGACAAATTTCGACAAAAGATTCACTATAAATGACAAATTTCCCCAAAATATCACGAAAAACGGCAATTTTCGTTAAAAAAATCTCGATAAAACATCAGATTTCATCAAAAAATCGCGAAAAACGGCAAATTTCCTCAGAAAATTCACGAAAAAACATCAAATTTCGTCCAAAAATCGCAAAAAACGACAAAAGATTCACTATAAAAACAAATTTCCCGAAAATATCGCGAAAAGCGGCAATTGTCATAAAAAAGTCGCGATAAAACATCAGATTTCATCAAAAGATCGCGAAAAAAACGGCAATTTTTCTCAGAAAATTCACGAAAAAACGGCAAATTTCGTCAAAAAATCCCGAAAAAATGGCAGATTTCGTGAAAAGATCGTAAAAAAAGACAGATTTCATCAAAAAATAGCGAAAAAATGCAACTTTCGTCAAAGGGAACCTCTAACTCTTTCCTCCCCCCAAAAATAATATAACGGGGAGTCGGGGAGTTCATTTTTCTGTTCAACAAACTAATTTTCCTGCCAGGGACGTAGCTTTAGGGGGGGGGGGGGGGACCTCCCCTCCCAATATGTTCATGTAGTAGGGCGCTAAAGAATGTTTAAGGGCGCCGTCAGTCGCCCGGAAAAAAGGCTTTGTTAGTAGCAACAAGTAATTATAAAATATCTTAATTTTAAATGTAAAATTACAAAGTAAGATATTATTCACTTACAAAACATGAAAAAGGCACTTAATTTTATACTTGTTACCACCTCTATTCCCCCACTCCTATCCCGAAGAAAATTTATGCATCCGAAATACAAAAATTTCAAAAACAGACTTCTAAGGAATTCCAGGATAGATGTACAATTATTTCCTTCTTATAGTAGTTGTTGGTCACCCTTAGAAATAGATAGAAAAGGAAAAGAAGTGTGGAAACGACTGTAGTGCGTTTGAATGGGTCTATAATATGTTTTAGTAGTAGGGCGCCACAGAAGGTTTAGAGGTGCAGTCAGGCACCTAAAAAAAGAGGGTTTCAAAAAGGGCGCCATGGAAGGTTTAAAGGCGCCGTTAGACATCTAAAATTTTTATTATTAATGTGTCATTCATAGATTATATTTTTACACAAAAAAAAAAAGAAAAAGTAATGAAATAGCAGTAACATTATTTGGAATTAATATTATTGTAAATTTATAAGAAAATAAATTATTTAAAAAAAATATAGGAGATCTATTACATTTGAGACATTTTAAGATTACTCCCAGGCGCTATCCCCAGTGCGAAAACAAGAATACATTCTGGATCATGTACGCTAATGGCACCTGGTGCATGTAAAATCCGTCGTGGGTGCAAAGTCCTTCAAGTTACCTGTGAATTATACCTCTGGAAGTGCCTTGCCAGGTGAAGGTCTCGTCATCTGATCAAGGCTCTAAATTACGAGACTATCTTGCGAAGCCATTTGCAGTTCAAACAACACGATGTACCATTAATTAACAGGCGAAACAAAGTATGCTCAGCGACAAGCAAGTACTGCAGAAATGATGGCATGCGAAGCAAAGTTTATTGCTGCTACGTGGCAATTAGGCGGTTGTCCGCCCCGATACCAGGTATCTAACCAGTTGAGCTGAGATAACTCGGCAGGTAGGGGCCTGGTCATCGGTTAGAAAGAAAGAAAGAATACATTCCGGAAATGGACATTGTTAGATCCCTACATGTAATTTGATCTCTTTGAAAAGCTCTCCCCTTATTCCAATCCAGGGTTGGTGGTCCTCGACAGGTTTATCTGACCTTAAGGGTGTATTCCGATTCAAACTGCTTATTTTCCGATTTATTTTTAAATTCATTTTTGCTCTTACTTGCATCAAACTGGCAAATTGTATTATTTAGAAACTACTCAAGGTGCCGTGATAGTCGATTCTTCGACAAATGCAGAAAATATTGCAAAAAAAGCAATCAAAGACGGCATTTTGAACTGATTTTTCCGAAGCGGGAAATCTCAACGAAAAAAAGCGTCATACTGTTAAGGTAATTGTTTATATATCAAATTCTAAAGAATTGAGCTTAAAAAGACATCACACGGCACCTTATATGTCTCTTCAAAAATCTCCTCAGGAAGTTTCATGTTTCTACTTTTAAAAATGTGTCTGAAATTGTATTGGAAAATTTCGAGCTGTTGAAAGTGGAAAAGCGTTTTTTCGAATACACTCTTAACTATTTTAACTCCCCTCTTATGCCCTTCCTTGTGTGAGGTTAGAAAATTTCTGCGCGTCATCTACATGCATCTTTGTTGTCCAGTATCGAGTGTTGTCAGATTATACTGACACTATATAACGCGACTTTTCAAAACTAGCGATTTCTTTCGTTCAATTTTTAAAATAAAAAGCTGTCTTTCGTAGTCGTCCAGAGAGAAGAAATTCAGGCATGAGTGATGATTGAAATAAAAAATAATAAAAAACCAGGATCTTACTACAAGAGAACAAAACAGAAAAAGAAGTTATGAAGCGGAGAAATTATGCAATTTTATGAAAAAGTGGATGAAAAACGATGATGCAGTCGAAGGTAAAAATTTATATTTTTTCCTTTAGTTAAGCATGTTCTTATTCGAAAAATATTATTTCTTATTCGGTATATTCGAAAAAACGCTTTTCCACCTTCAACAGCTCCAAATTTTCTGATACAATTTCAGACCCATTTTTAAAAATAGAAACATGAAACTTGCTGAGGGGATTCTTGAAAAGACGTATGAGGTGCCGTGTGATGTCTATGTCTTTTTACGCTCAATTCATTAGAATTTGAGTTATAAACAATTACCTTATCAGTATGACCCTTTTTTTCATTCCCAGATCTCCCGCTTGGGAAAAATAGGTTCGAAATACCGTTTTTGATTGCTTTTTTGCAATATTTTCTGCATTTATCAAGGAATCGACAATCACGGCACCCTGTGTACTTTCCAAATAAGAGATTTTGAAAGTTTGATGCATTTGAGTGCAAAAATGAATTAAAAAATAAATCGGAAAATAAGCAGTTTGAATCGAAATACACCCTTAAAGTACAATATTTATATTTCTGACTCAATTGTGAGTTCATTTATTATCATTGCTTTTATTATTGGAAAAAAATCGAATAGCATTCTCAGTTTTCCGGTAAATTTAAGTTTTAATGATTTTTGTTATTTATTTCCTAAAGAGATAGCTATTTTTTGATTAATGGTGATTTCTGAAACTTTTACATTATTAATAATCGACCTAGTTTTAACCCAGGACTGGGCAGGAATGAAGCTTTCCCCAAAATTAAAAGAAATATATGTTTAAGGGTGTACTCGAAAACATGCTTTTCCACCTTCAACACCTCGAAATTTTCTGATAGAATTTCAGACACATTTTTTAAAATGGAAACATTAAACTTGCTGGAGTAATTTTCGAAGAGATGTACAAGGTGCCGTATGATCTTATTTTTTGCTCCATTTGTTATAATTTGATTGATAAACAATCATTGCTTCAGCATGGTCCTTTTTTCGTCTCCAGATCTTCCGCTTCGGAAAATTCGATTCACAACACCCAATTTGACAGCATTTTTCACACTATTTTCTGTCTTTATCAAAATATCGAGCTTTACGGCACCTTGTATAGTTTCTGAATAAGAGAATCTGTCAGTCTGACGCATTTGAGAGCAAAAGTGAATTCAAAATTAAATGCGAAAATAAGCAGTTTGGATCGGAATACACCCTTACAAATGTTTTTCGAAAAAGCAATCAAACATAGCAAGATGCAATCGAATTTAACCACACAAATATTCAGTTTTATATGATTATTTTTTTTTAATTTGGGTTTTTGGTATCCACATATTGCATCTTCACAGATTTTATTGTATAAAACACTGTATTTAAAGCTTCAACACTATAATTAAAATTGCATTGTTACTGATCAAGTGGTAAAGAAAATTTTGTTCAAAAATGTTTTCAATTGAACAATATATTTTTTTTTCTTTGGCTCCATTTTTGTTTTATAATATAATTCTTAAATATAATTTTGTTATATTTTATCAATTGTATATATACATTTCAAGTTATTGTCACGCTTCTGATTTGTCTTTTTTCTGCCATACGGTGGACATTACAGCTTAAATTTGATTTATCTGAAAAATAACAGTTTTCAATTGACTCTATAAACATCACGATGTACCGACGTGCAAAGTGAACTTTTCTATCTGAAATTCCAAAATATATGTGTATGTCTTTATTTTAAATCGAGATTGAAATGTTCTATGCATCTGAAATGTTCTATGCATCGCTAATTGCTATTGTGATAAATTACTTTTGACGAAATTTAATGATATCCGGTATTCAGCATACTATTGCTAAATTGAACATGCTGCTTAAGGGGTTAAATAAGTTTTTATTCTAGTGATTGGATAAAAGGATTTGGAAATAGTTGATTTTTCCTTTTAAAGTAGCCATTGTCAAAAGAGAAAATTAAATTTACTTTGAACGACTGTCTTTTAACGTTAAAAAATGAAAGGGGAAAAAAGTATTCGTTAATGTACTGTATAATTAATAGAATAATCATGCGATCGATTTAAAAAATGCACATTAGAAAAAAATAATTACTTTAAAGTTTTGTGTTATAATTGCAATACGATACAGATTATTTTTTACTTATATGTATTTACTGGGGAACTAAGATAATAAAAGGGAAAATATGTTATTCCATTTTACAGGAATTGGAATATTCAGTATATTTGGTATAGACCACCGTTACTTCTTTGAAAAGGGGTCGAATGTTCATCGAAGGATTTAACATTCCTTTTTTATATTGGTGGGAGTGATAGTAGTGGGCCCGATCTCGGAGGATCTCACCAAAAAAAATTGAAGGCTAAATTCAATTATATTGACCAGCAAGTTTCGGGCGGGAGCTGCGGCTTTGAAACCACTATTACTCTATTGTAATTAATTTTGCGTTCTGTATTTTTATTTTTCTTTCAAATACAATTGTTCTTATCAAGTAAGGAAAATGAACTTAAGGATCAGGATTTGGATTCTCTTCTAACACTCTGCATTGCCTTTTTAGACCTTGGAAAAACAAGAGCTGGGAGAGATATTTTATCAACGCATGTGCAAGCACGCTTAAAATGGAAATTTAACCATGGTTGCATCACTTATATCACCTAAATAGATGCCATTGCCATGAATAAATAACTAAAGATAAAAAGTATCATAACTAACCTCCCCCCCCCCTCTCCTAAAAAATGTGCAAATAATTCAAGGGCGGCAAAACATTAAAAGGCGCCAAATTTTGGTTCTCCCCCCCCCCCCCCCCCAATAAAAATTTCAAGCTACGCCCCTGTTTCCTGCTTCAATATATATTTTTTTCTTTGCTGCTCTAAAATCAGTTTCTGACAGCTCCAAATCTTTCTGAGTGAGTGCAATTCCTGAAAGCAGCCATATACTAAACAAAAAGTATCCCTTTACTCAACAAAGTATTCATTTTAAAAAAAAATATTTTTCGATGAATTTGACTTGCCCTTTTTTTAAAGCAACACAAACAATAGTGATATGTCTTATCTTCTACACTCAAATAAGTATTATTTTATTATTAAATTTGTATCTTGCACATTTAAAATACCGAAAAATAACATTATTAATTATATTTATTAATCATTAATTATAAATATAAATTTATTAAATTAATTAGGAGTTTTATTAATTATTATTAAAATAATAATTAGACCTGTGACAAAAATAATTAGCACTGGGAGGGAATTTACCACCAGTAAAAACTAGACAGTATAAAAGTTTTTTTTACACATTTCGCATAATTATTCTGAATTGTCGATAAAAATTGCTTCAGTGATATTTTTTTATGTCTATATTCTGGTAATTCTTTAAATAGCACATAAAATAATGGCAGATTATAAACTTTTTTCTCCCTCCCAAACAGCCAAACTCCCCTCCATTTATAAATGTTGGTAGGGAGACGCCCCTCCTTCGAAAAATTGAATTTCAAGCCCTGACCTACATACAAAATTTCAAGTGGACCGGATATTTTTATCACGAGTTATCGTGTTACGCACGAACGAACATACATACAGAACGGACGGGCACATAAGCTCTCAGGTTATGATAGCCTGCGAGCTAAAAATACTATGTAGTAAGGCTATGAACTAGTAAATCTTATTTTTTATCAACCAATTGCAAAAGCCTACTAGCAATAAATCAAAGAGAGAGAGAAAGAGCTTTAAAATATAGTTTTCTTTATTTACAATGTTTTTAAAATAAAACACGAATTCATAGTAATGTATAATAAATTTTAACTTGCATTACATTTAAAAAGCTGTATTACATGTGCAGTGGCTTATTTTATCATCACTAGTTTCTGCCACAGTAATTTTATTGCATTATGGTGAATATAATCTCTAGCACATTTTAATGTCATAAGGTTATAATTGTATAAAATATTCAAATATCTGAAATATTACTCTTTTGAAACAGAAAAATTGCCTTATTTAATGACTAAAAGTTTAGAAATCAGTAAGGCAAAGATTAATCTTTTGGAATTTATAGTGGCAAATAATTTTGAGCTAAAAGGTTTGAAGACCCATAGTCCCACACATTACAATTTTGTAAATAAAATTAAGAGAAATATATGTAATACAATCAAAATTTCAATATAGTTATATAATAAATGTAATTTAAGTATAGTTTATTTTTCAGGAATCATGAAAATAAAATTATATAACTGAATGAGCAATGTAACGAATAAATATTATTGTAAATGTTGTGGCCAAAGCCCGAAAGTGGTCCGCCTGAAAGTGAATTGGCTTACCATTTCACACATGGCCAACTTCTTTCTAAATTCATTAGCCAGTTTGAGAATTTCACAGCCTGTTCACAAAATGGTCAGTTTGTCAGCCAGTTCATGAAATAGTCAGAGGCAATCAGCGAGTTTGTAAAATAATTTGGAGGACATGTGGTTAAAAGTCTAAATAAAATGCTATGCAAAAATTTTGACTGCCTGTATACTTTCTACTTAAACAATTTTAACTTTTTTATTTTCCAATGAAAGCTGCTGATTTGCAGATGAACCTGCACTAGATAATTTATAATTATTATTATTATTTAACTTAAATGATTTTAAGGAAATTTCTTTAAAATGGTGGCAGTTGAGTTGCTTTCCTTTTTCGAAATAAATAAGAAAATAAGAATTTTTTTTTTTTCTTTTTTTCACTTGGGGGAAGAAAAAGTGTTTAAAATCATTAATGGTCAAGTTGTCTTAAAGTAATTAATATCATTTACCAAAGAAAATACAATTAGCTTATTAATGATGTATGGGTGTGAAGGTCATAAAACCCTAATATAATGAATACAAAAAACTTACACTCTAGGATGATTATGTGATACTAAAAAAATAATGTAAATAAAAGAATAAATAAAGCAAATTTAACTTTCAGATACTTCAAAGCTTCATAAGAAAATTTCTTTTAGTAGAAGAAAAAGGAGAGTGAAAAGTAACTGCACAGTGTATAAGATTTAAATTTAATGTGAATGTACTTTTCTTTATATTGGCATTACATATTCATCACAAAACTAATTATCGTCCACAAAACACTGGATACATTTGTTTGTCAATATGGACGTCCACAGAATAGAATTCAAGAAAGGATACAATATCAAACAGGTTTAACTATAATTCCAGTTTTCTTCTCAGTTTAAGTGGAAAATATAAACATGAAATAAATTAAGATTTCTTTTTTATTGTTGTCAGAACCTCACATGAAAAACATGTTAGGTATATCAGCATAAAAAACAATACATAAACGTAACAATGTATATTAAAAGTCTCAAAACACATAGTAAAAATAAGGTTTTTTTTATATCATTTGGTGGAAAGAGGTGCAAGGAAGTCTATGTTGTAAAAAAAAAAAAAAAAAAAAAAAAATGTTAAACACATAAAAATTTTTGGATGAGGATAGAAGAGAAGAAAAGGAGTTCAAGGTGGATCTGAAGCTGTGAGAAAAATTCTTAATTCCTACTCCTTGTAGTCTTTGATTATCTTAAATCTTTAAAAAAAAAAAAAAAAATTATCAAAATTTCAAAAAATACTCTATTAAAAAAAAATTAATAAGATTTAAAAGTAGATTTCAAACAAAGACTAAATTCATAATAGCCCTTACTTTGCAACCTTTTTCTGTCCAATCAACAATTATTATATCTGGTGGGTCATCTGTAATTATTTTAAATAGATCTTATTTAATTATCAGCATCTCTCTTATATGAAACATAAATAAATAGAATAAATATTTACTGGACAGCTGTTCTCCATATGAGCTACTCAATCAAAACCCTTTCACATTGCAAATCCAAAAAATCCTTTTCTTAAAAAATTACCTGCTTAATGAGTGCTGAATGATATTATTCCAACCAGCAGTAATTTCAGGGATGCCACTCGGAAAGTATAAAAAAAGGGGAAATTACGCGTATAGTAAAATTTATGACATTTTTCACAACATTTATGACTGAATTTTATAAAGCATATTGCTTATAATAAACTAAAAAAGAATTAAATTTATAACAAACTATTTTTTAACTATTTTGAAAAAAAAACTTTTTTTTTAACATAAGTTTTTTAGTTCACAGTATTTTACATCAATTAAGTTACCCAGCAACAGATGCAGTGAGCTCAGTGAAGAATTTTATATCAATTTAGGTAACCCTGCAATAGATTTGATTATTATTCTGAGCAAATAAATAGCAAAAATGTAGAGTTTTTTTTGACAAAAATTGCCGTTATATTTCTTAGTCGATCAGTGAAAATTGCCATTATATTGCCCGATTGTTCAATGAAAATCTCCGTTATATTTCGCAAATGTTCGACAAAAATCGCCGTTATATTTCACGAACATTCGACGAAAATCACTGTTATATTGCTCAATTGTTCAACGAAAATCACTGTTATATTTCGCGATCATTTGACGAAAATCGCTGTTACATTTTGCAATCGCATGGCCCCTTGTTGAAATCAGTTTTTTTTACACTGTCCTTTGTCGAAATGTGCATTTTTATGCATTTCTTTGTTGAAATTCGTGTTTTTTTTTTTTTTTTTTTTTTTTTTTTTTTTTTTTTTTTTTTTTGAGGTCTTTTGACAATTTTTTTTTTTTTCTCCCACTGTCCTTGAACGAAATTTGTGTTTTATTAAGAAATCAACTTTTTAAGACATTTTTTATTGAAACTTGCAAATTTTTGTGTCCAAAACTTTGGACTGATGAATTTCAAATTTTCTGCATCAAACGCCTTAAATTTTGGAAAATTCGATAATTGGCCCTTCTTTTAATTGTACACCAACAGTAAATAAATAGTGCATAAAATTAGGGGAATATTTGAAATTTTTTGGCACTAAAAAAAGAGTTAGAAAAACAAAAATTGTTTCTTTCCTAAAATTTTTTGCACATGGTGTGTGTCTGTATTATACAATTCTGGACATATCCTGAATACAGTAAGACTGCATAGAACTAAAATAATGAAATTACACATTTTCCTTTTACAAATAAATTAACAAAATAAATACTTCTTTCAAAACTGTCTTCTCTTCCATTTCTTTTATCTTATCTTTTGCCTTCTGGAGTTCATCTTGTGAGGCACATAACTTATGTTGAACTAATTCAAGTTCCACAGCAAGTCGCTTTTCCCGATCTTCAATTTCAGAAAATTTATCCACAAATTTGCACAGCAGCTTGTTAGATTCCAAAAAGTTATTTAGGGTATTCTAGTAAAGGAGGAATATGGGGAAAAAAAAAGTTCAATACATACACAGCAAGATATATATTTACATTTTATATTTGAAAAAAAAAAAAAAAAAATGAAATGCAAAAAATATATTTATTAAGCATAATACAATAAAAGATATGCTTTAAATAAATTTGAATAATTATAAACATATTGTACAAAATTTATTTGCTAGCATATGGTGGAGAAAATTTAGTGATGTGTGATTGTTTGGCAGAACAGATCTTATGTTTAAGAATTTCCATGCAAGAAAAATTGCAACCTCAATTGCTATTTTAAATTTAAGACTCCTCTCCGATGAAGAATCACATTATACTGCTTTTTCAACAAGTTGTTGTTGATGTTTTAAAATTTCCCCAACAAATTTTGCAGAAAATATTTCACCTGGAATAAAAATTTCAAATTTTAGAAAATTGAAAAAAATCTTCATAAAAATTAAAGGAAATTACTGATTAATATTTTCCTACCTCTACACAAAGACTGAAGTTTTCACAACTCAGACCATTCAATAATACAGTAGACTATACAGTACATAAGTACATAGCATCAGGTAGTTCACAGAATTGGTAAAACAAAGTGAGTTTACTTTCCAGAAAAATAATGCTTATAAAACAAAATTTGTGAATAACCAAATTCAGTTTTCATGAATACCGATTTTTTTAAATTTTCTTATTTTGCGAATAATTAAAACTCATGAATGTTAAGTGATTACAGTACTAAGAGATGTTCCTGGAATATAAGTAAATTAATATACAGGAACTTACAAAGCATTGCAGCCTAAGGATGATAATTTTTCGAAGTATGATTTCTGTAGTTTTAAATGCGTTTTAGCATGAATTAAATTTTAGTTTAATATGTGGCATGTATAAAGGGGCGTCACCATGGGGGGGGTATGGGGGGGGGAGCCTCCCCCCTATATGTGTGAAGTTGGAAAATTTGAGCTTAGAGTTGGGAAAATCTAGATTTTTGAAAGACTTTCTTTTTTTTTAATAATTGTAAGAAATATATGAACTTTTTATTATTTGGCGACTATGGTTTAGCAAACAAGTTAAATTATCAAAAGAAATCAACCAGACTCAATTTGTCATTGTATTTCTCTGTTCTACAAAAACATCATACACTTATTAGACCTAAATGTCTCTGCTCCTGTGTATCAATATATAACTCTAAACAGCCTTCTCCGCTCCTTTGTTTCCTCCAAAACTTTGTTCATTTCTGAAAAATTTCAAATTATAGTCCGTGACTTTTATGTTATTTTCTTATGAAAAGCCATAATGGCTCATATACTAGAAGTCTGTCCGGGCCTGGGCTTGGTCCAAGGTACTGGCACGGCCCTTGGACCGAGCAGGCAAAATGAAAGGCAAACTTTCAAGCGTCAACCAGTCTGATATAAAAATTTTAAAGAAACTCATAAAATTTGAATTATTTTCAATAAGTATGAGTTTCACAAGAATACGTATAAATGTGCTGCATGAGTCGATTTTATTTTGACAACATTAATACAGAAATATATTATGTCCAATATGTAGAGAACGTCATTGGATAGTTAATCATGTTAGAGCCTGAGATTAGCTTTGTTTGCAGACTCGGGTAGGAGCACATTTAAGAATTTTCTTGTGTGTGTGTGTGTCGATGGCAGTGGTGCAGTAAAACGTGGAGTAATCAAGCATCAGTTTATTACCTCCCCAACCCTTTTAAAGCCTCAAACCAGAAAAATTATCGAATCATAGATGCAAAAACAGTAAAAATTTCGAATATGAAGTCGCAGAGGACTGATGAAAACTTTCACTTTAGACAGTTTTTTTTAATCTTTGGAGGGAAATTTTCAAGCTATTTTTTAGTCAGGAGTATGAAAAGAAAACACTGCGCAACATCAAATATCCTACGGGGGACGGAGGATTCCCCTCACATCGCCAGGTCCTCCAAAATGGCTTTCCAGATTGTTTATTATCTTGTTCATAGTCATATAATAACATCTTCATTAATCTCACACATTTTCTACTGGAAGTTTTTTTTCTTGTAATAGAGGCTGCGATCAAAAATGTCTGTTTTCTTGGGGGGGTGGGGGGGGTGTCCCCTGCCCTCCCCCAGATGGCACCCCTGGACTCGGGCTAGGCCGAGGTAAGGATTATTTTTTTTCTGCATAGTTGAGTCGGGCCGGAACTGGACTTAGTTGTTCTTGGCATGTGTCGGGCAGAGAGTTTTGCTTTGCAAAAAAAAGTAATAATGATAACAAACTTCTGGTAAGGGAATCATCGGAAATATACCTTGAGGTGGTTCTCAAATTCCCTGTTGAATAACACAAAACTTTCTGAAACATTTTCTAACTTATTTTTCAAAGAAAAAGCATAACATTGACAGGCCTGAAGTAATTGGATTGAAACGATTTGGAATTGAATAGCATTTTCCATTTTTTGATAAATAAGTTACTTATCCAATTACAGGGTATTGTTTCTTTAACCTTTGGGGTAAAAGTATGATTTTTATCTCTTCTGATCTTTATTTTCATGCTAAAAAAAATAGCAATAAATCTTTTTTTTTTTTTTTTTTTTTTTTTTAAGGAATTATTTTTAATGCATAAGTACTGTTATCATTATACGCACATTGCATTGTATAATTTTAATTGGAAATTAGAACAATATTTTTCAAGTTGGGAAATTTTTTAATTCCCCCCCCCCCCCCCCCAAATATATCTGTAGCTACGCCTCTGCATGTATAAAAATTAACAGGTAATATACAGGGCTGTACAAAATAATTCAAGTTTGTTTCCGTTGATTAGCAGAAATTGCTGATGGTAATTTTTGTCTTTTCATACTAAAATAAATTTTAGTATACTATATGTAGAATACAAAGATATCAATAAATCAAACAAAGGGCTGCAAAAAAAGAATTGGAGCCCTTTTTATGGCTCTAGATGGAAATTTTTGGAATAAAGTTTTCAAATGGGCTATGCATCTTCTTCTTTTATTATTTTTTTAATGTTTACTTTTTACTTTTAAATTAATCTTATTAAAAGATGATGTTTATTAAAGAAGTTTGTTTAAAGAGTTCAAAAGTGTTTCAAGCTATTTGCTTGATGCAAAATTTTTCTTTCATTCTGAAAAATAAAACTGCTTTTTCAAAAAATACTAAAAATGAAGTTAGATAAAAATTGGGGAATTTGTAGAGAAGAAAAAAAAAAAAAAAAAAAAAAAAGATTTCACCCCAAAAATATCAGATTTGCCATCTACCCATGCAAGTGCAATTAACAGAGAGTAAGAAAAAAATTCTAGATGTGCTGGGTTCAGGTTTTTGTTAGGTTTTCACAAAAAAGAATTTTTCCTTTAAGCCTGAAGACAAAAAATTTAGATTCTCTAATTTTATTCCAAGAAAAACAAATTTTCATTTAAAACTGAATTTAAAGCAGCAGGTACTTTTTTTTTTCTTTTTTAACTTTTTTATTTGATAAACTTTTCTTTTTGCTACTAGTTCATTGTATCCATGTGAAATGGCAAATTTGATATTCTAGTGCAAAGTTTGAATACAAAACTTTTTCCCAATTCAGTTGAAGGATTTACTGCTAAAATGTAAAGAATTACTTGATTTTTCTCAGAATATATGTTCAATACCTTTTGGGATAACTTAAAACATAATCTAGATTTTAAAGAAGCATCAAATATATTATTTACATTGTTTCATAGCATTAAACAAAGTTAAGGATCCTATATTTTACCTTTCTTATATTTTTATGTTTCATTATTTAAAATATCTAATAGAATTTATGATCATATTTTTTTAATCCAATATACTTACCTTAGGCGGGAAACAAAAGAAATATTTCATCAAAAATCAGTTAATTAGCAACTTTAAATTATAATTTTATGTCTTATTTTTACATAATTAAAAAAAATTACTGAAATAATATCAACTTCTAAATAAAAGTGCATAAATTTACAAGCGTCATCATAGAGTAGCATTTGGTAAAATATGTTTAAGAAATGGAAAATGCAAACGTCTTTTTGAAATTTCTAGCGAACCAGTTGACATACGACAGTGATTTTCTATTCAAAAGATAGAATTCGGTGAGATGAATAAAATGATAGCATTAAAAAAATTATCGTAGTTTACTGTAGTTTTTTACTAACTTAACGAAAAAATGAAGACATAAAATTCAACAAGTGATAGCTAACGATCCTGTAGATGGATTAACTCCATTTTTGGTTTATTTTAATCTTTTTGGTAAAACTTAAAATAAATCTTTTTATCATCTTTGTATGTTTGACGATCGCTGAAAAAATCTAATTTGTGTCTTAAAACTCTAGTTGAACATTGTTTCTTGTTGTTCCTGTTGTAGATTTTTTTATTTATTCAAATTAAATAAATCACGTGATAAACATGATTATTTGTTTTTATTGCCAAACATTTAGTTTCAGTTCTTTGAGTAAAGTTGTGAACGCACTGTATTTTTTTTCGTTCAACTCCTTGGTTTATTTTTCAGACATCATGCATTTTATATTTTATAACTTTTTTAATTATTCTAATGCAAGAATAAAATTTTGACAGCAGCAAATATTTTGCTTTTCACAATATCAAAAAATCTTCAGTTTTTGTAAAAAAATTGAAATGACAAGTAAAATTAAAAAATGCTGTGGTGAACAACAAAAAAGGTTAATATGTTTTTAAGTATGAAAAAGTGTTTGAGAAGTGCTTCTAATTGAACATGAGAAAGAACATGGGGTCCCTTCTTGGCTGCAACTCACTGTCACTGCCAAATTTGAAAAAATCATTCGCACGTTTCCCACATAAAAGAAATTTGCATAAAACTTCCTGTCTTTCTTTTTAGTAAAATTTTCAATCCTGTTTTACATGTGAACTGAACTGTTGTGAACTGTAGTGCAACTACATGACAAATCAGTTTTCTGTGCAGTTCTATGCTGCAAGCATGGTTGATGGCACTGCAATGTGTATGATACACGGCAGGAACTAAGGTTTCTGATACTATTTCGCCTTACATTCATGTTTAATTACGCTGTGTTTTTTCTAAGTCTTTGCATTACACATTTTTAGCATGACTAATTCTTTTATATGGGAAAAGCGCAAATATCATTTTTTCCAAATTTGGCATTGACAGTGAGCTGCAGCCAAGCAGGGACTCCTTGTCCTTTCTCATGTTCAATTAGAAGCACTTATCAAACACTTTTTCATACTTAAAAACATATTATTAACCTTTTTTGTTGACCACCAGAGCATTTTTTAATATTTGTTCTTAAAAAACTCATTTCTGATATTTTTTGAAAGAACAATTTTATTTAATTTTTTTAAGGGTGCGAATACAGTAAAAGACCCTTTTGCCATAATTCAAATTTAAAAAACAAGATGATATGCATTACATAGAATTTGACCTTACATAGATAATTTCACAGATTAGTAAATTTTTCTTATAAACTTAGAAAAACATGTCTGAAACATATCAATATCCATTTGAAAGTTTTTACATTTCATTTCACGAGACTAGAAATTGCGCAGATTTATAAATTTTTGTGCAATGAAGATTTTCTCCCATTGCTAAATTATCTTATATACATGATTCAAATATGCATGGACAAATTGTTATGCATTATTAAATAACAGTATTTTTCTTTTAATGAAAAAACTCAGAAGTAAAGAGATAAATATGAACAAATGTCTAAAAAAATAATTCTATGTGGAATTCAAATACTTCTACACTGCAAAAATTCTCTGTTTACATCTAAGAAGTTATGTCTTATATAGAGAATTGTATTATAAAAGATCATCTACTGTAGTTCTTTACATATGGAAGATGTGAATAGATGTATACATGAGACTGCATGTAGAAAATATATGAAGTCTATTATTCAACATTAATAATAATAATAAATTTAAAGAAGTTCCAAAAATGCAAGAATCTTAATATTAACTAGTCATCCTTGGAGACAAGTTTGGTCTCCCTAAAATATTGGGTGTTCTGGAAAGTTCTGTGGTTTTTAAAAGAGAAGTTCGGTTTCATCTATTTATTTTGCAACTAATAATAAGGCGTGATCTTGAATAGCCCAGATATGTAGATTCATTATTTTCTGATTGCACTGCATAATTCTCGTTTGTATTGTCAGATAACATTTGTTTCAGTACAGTGCTAAGAGAGGAAAAGTAAAAAGTTAATTTTCATCAAATGATGCTTTTTTATTTAAAAAAAAAAGTAAAAATGCTAGTCAGACTGCTCATAAAATTTATATTGTATATAGATAAAGTGTTGTTTCAGGTAACACAGTTAGAAGGTGGTTTGAGAAGTTAAAGTCTGGAAATTTCAGTCTCGACGATGATGCCTGTTTTGAAGGATCATCATCTGTAAAAGAGGAGCTTTTGAAATAATTTGTCACTGGAAATCCACATTACACAATGAAGGAGCTATCACATAGATTAAATATTCCAAAATGTACAGTGCATGATCATTTGAAAAAGATTGGGTATGCAAACCGCTATGGTGTATGGATATTCCATATTTTAACAGTGCAGAATATGCTTGCTCGAATTTCAGCTTGTGATTCTATGTCAAAACAAAATATAAAAGCTTTTTTTTTTTTTTTTTTTATGACTCATTACTGCAAAGTAGAAATGGATGTACTACAATAATGTTATTATGAAAATATCATGGAGACAAATGAACCTCCCTAAGTGATATCGAGAAGAGCAAGACATTGCATGCATCCAAAAAAGTAATGCTTTGTATATGGAGGGACTAAAAAGGAGTTATTTATGATATTGCTACTGCCAAATCAGACAATAGGTTCGAAAAGAGATTCTTCCCAAAAGCAGTTTTGAAAGAAAAAATTGAAGTAAAGAGACCAGAACTGACAAATTAAGATATTGTGTCCAAGCATGACAATACTCAGCATTATATTGCGATTAACGTTAAACAACGTTTTAACAAGTAAGGTTGGGATGTTTTGTGTCATCCCCCATAATCATCACCATTTGTCCTTTCAGAAGTTCATCTTTTCAGGTCACATCGAATTTCTCTGGATGGCCAGGAATTTACATTTTTAAAGACTATCAAACACCACATTGATCACTTCTTTATGAATAAATCTAAAGACTTTTTTACAAAATTTAGTTTTCCAGCTGCCAAAAATGATGACAAAAAGTTCACACAACAAAATGGTGCTTGCATGATTTAATAAATTTTTCTTATCTTTTTGTATATCTTTATTGAAATTTATCATAAAAAGAGCTACAGAATTTTTCAGATGATCCAATGTATTCTAAACAATGCATCGTGTTACTTTTATTCATAATTCAATTTACTTATTCAACTTTTTGCCAAATCAGAAGATTCTGATAGAAAAATCAAGAACTCTCTATTTTTATGTTAGTGGGGCATTTCATTTTAAAATGTAAAACTTTCATTTAAAGCTAAAACATTTACAATTCACAGCTTTGATATCTTTTTCTTTTTAAAAATGAAAATAAAATAAAAATATTAAATAATGCCACAAACCATAATATTTAATTTCAATTTCAAAACATTGTTTTAATTTACTATGCAAGGAAAAAAAAAAAAAAAAAAAGCTATTGGCGAGATTTACACCTGGCTAATATAAAAGTATCAAGAATTCGTTGTAACATGGCAACTTTTACGTAATTTTATTTTAAAAAATAACTGCTGATAGATGCCATGTTGGAACAATTTTTTCTCCAACCAATTTAGCAAAAATTTTGTTTTTCAATATTGCTATACGTGCTAATATTTAATATTTATTTTGACATTTATATTTATTATTATGCTTTTTATTTATAAGAGTTTATTTATTACTTCAACTGTTCTTTCTTTTTTTAAAAATAAATTATTGAAGTAAATTAATTGGGTTAACATGTGAGGCATAAAACCACAATTTTCTTTCAATCATGCCAACATGGTATGTATATGACATCTGTGCTAGATAATTTTGATTTTTTAATCAAAATGCAAACCTTGCATATGAAAAGCAATTGACCCAACTCTCAGTCGTTTATGGCAGTCACGTAACTTGGACTATTATAATATAGATGAGATGATGGCAATTTAACAATATCTGACAATTTATCACCTGTGCCTGGCTAACATTAATGGTCACCTATCATGTAAAAAGTGAAGCGGCTAACTCAGAATTGTTGATGACAGTCAAATGACTTAGGCTTATAGATATGTGAGCCATATAAAGTATGTTTTACTTAGTTCACATACTAAACATGATATAAAGAAACATTTTTAGGAATATCTTAATTATAAACATAACAAATCCAGTTATATAGTAGTTTTACAGTTAACTTACAATGCATAGTTTTATGTAGACATAAAATTCTTTACTGATTATTATATTACAATAATACATTTCGGTTTACAGTAGTTGTAGTGACAGATTTGATATTTAAAAAATATATACAATAATGAACTCTTTAGTCTTAAAAAATTTTTTTACTTTAATTTACTAACACAAAATATGTATAATAATTGTTTTAAAACTATACATCATTACACAGAAAAATAACAATAATAAAATAATTATACACTGCAAAAACTATTTATCTGAAAAATACCCAAATTCACTGCCATAATAAAAAGTATATTAAACACTTTTATAATTAATTTTTTATATGAGCAAAGTTACAAAATAAAGGCAAAGATCAAAAGAAGAGAATAAATAAAGATATTACTTTAACAAACAAGAAAAATCGAGCATTAAGCATGGATTATTAAACACCTTTCAACACTTCATGAAATCTTTAACAAAATATTGCTATTTAGAGAATTAAAGTGTTACTGTCTATAGCCAAATATGTATAAAAATACTTTTGAAAAACCCTGTGTTTGATCTGTTTGTTGATATATATATATATTACATAATTAGAAAATTTAGTTTAGCAAAAAATGCATAACAGTTTGAAATTTTACTTTCAGCAATTTATACTAATAGATGAAAACATACTTGTATACTTTTGTTTAGCCCTATATTTTACCTAGTACATTAATTACACACCAGTATTTAGCTGAAATTTAGTTCAAACTAAAACACGCTTAAGACTACTGAAATCACATTTCCAGAAATTATCATCCATAGATGTCTTGTATATCATTTCATCTATGTTCTACAAACATTTCTTATATTCATACTCAGTATCCTTTGCTAGCTCTTTTGTGTAGCCCTGTATATCAACTATAGCATTTATACATACCATATAATATACATAAATTTAGTGAAACTTAAAAGTGCATATCATAATTAAAGAGGCATTTCACCCATTCATCAGCCATCATTGATAATATACTGTACTTTAGATAAAATATACTGTTTGAAATCTTTTGTGTGTCCCTGTAAATGCTGTGCACTTCATATTATGCATGAAATAACTTATATTAAGCCTCAGTGACATATATGATTTTTATTATACATGAAATAGTTTAATATAATTAAAATATGACACAAATTATTCTCCTCTTTACCATTATGTAATGGATTTCTTTTGTGTGGCCTTGTAAATGAATAATAGCTATTCTTTTCACCTCATATTTTACAGAATGCATATTTCAATGCAATTCGTAAATGCATATAAATTTTAATATGTTTGACAGGCTGTAATATCAATTAAAATTCATTTGAAACAATTTTTTTTCCATGGGACATAATTTAGCAGGAAAACTTTTGATTGTCCCGTAAGTAAACTAATCATGCTAGAAATTTCATTTCCAGTAGGGTTTGGGCAAGGATAAACGTCAATAACACCCAAAATTTTTCAATCTGAGTATATTTACAAGAATTAGAGCACGGGCAGATGGCCAGATAAATATGGCCAGTGTTAAAAAGCTGACTATTGTCATTATCTTTTTAATAATACTTTAGAATCATATAAAATCAGAGTTTCCTGAAAACTATCAGGCATTTGGAACTTCTAATGTACTAACATATGGTTATTTTTTAATTACTACAATCAGTTTTCTAAAGAGATATGGAACATTTATTTTCAGCCTTTTAAAAATATACAAATTTACATAAGCTAAAACTTTCTCCTCAATTATTAAAAATTTTTATTGAACATTTTACATACTTCATTTTCTTTACGAGATGTCAGCAACAAGTTCTCTAAATCTAAGACTTTCTTCTGCAACTGAGAAATCGAAAATTTAATTAAGAATACATTTCAACAATAAATAATAAAAATTAAAAATATATTTCTGAATATTTGCTTCTACTTCTATATAAGAAATATAATATTGTTTATTAGACAGGAAATAACAATAATAGTATGCATAATAAATAATCATAGATTGCAAAAAATTGCTAATTTATTTTAAATATGGAAAATATATTTCATTAGATAGGAAAAAAAATATTTTTATATGAAAAACAAAAAATATTCTAAAATTGAGATTTTTTGTGATTAAGTTGGGACTACAAATTTGAAATTAGTATTGATTTTACTTTTAAGACATAGTAATAACTGAGAACTTACAGCTTTGAACAGTTTCTTAAAACTTTGAAATTTAAAAATTGTCAAGTGAGCAGAAAAAGTTCTAAATTACTATTTCTTTTTAATTGTTAGGGGGAAAATTGGAAATTGGGCATAACAGTCAGTTTTTCAAATATAAATACTTGCAGAGAACATTTAAAAAATTCTTATTTCTGTGATACAATTGGTACAGAAGTTAAGAATAAGGCATGGTAGTTACTTGTCAGAAGTAAATGCTGAAAAGCCTGAAATTTAAAGACACAGAATGTACTGCATCCATTCTAAAATATGATTCAATTGGAATTGTTGGGTTTAGGAATGTGAAATTTAGTATAATTACTTTTAAGATGTAAATGCTAGGTGTAAGCAATTTATAAAAAATTTAAAATACAAAAAGGTGTGAAATGAGCAGAAAATGTTCTAAAAAACGTTTTAAATTCTGATTTATTTAGAATTGTTAAAAACAGAAATTTGATGTGCTTGTTACTTTTAAAATATAAATAAGACATAATAGTTTTTACTAGAGTTTGATTACTTATCAGTATATCGACAAATATTGATATTTTTTAACTATCACAATAATAATATTAGATATAATCTAGCAGACTTTCTAATATCGATATCTAAGTTCTACCTCTTCCAATATATCCCCAAAACATTTTTCTTTCTGCGCTGTGACATCTTTCTGGCACACTGTGTTTAATCTGGGATACTTAATTTCAATTCCAAATTTGCTAACGGCACCAATAATATTTTAATAAAATTTTGCTTTTACAATGAAAGCTTAATTTAAGGGATTCTTAATTTTTAAAAAAGTCGTTTGTGAATTCCAGTGACAATCAATAATTTCTCATTTTAATAACGAAATTTTCCCCCTGCCAGAAAGGGTTAAGCGATTATATCATTTTTATCATATCCCAACTTATCCAAATATGTTAACTACATTTTTTTGTTATTACAATACAAATTTCATTGCTCATTCGTACTAAATAAAGCTGTTTTCTTTTGTGCTTGATTCTGCCATTGCTATGGGTCTAGACAAATTGAGACTTTAATATGTTGAAATATGGGCTAAAATGTGTGTGGAGTCAAGAATAGCATAGCAGCTAGAAAGTTTGGCTCGAGAACAACCAATCAGAGTATTCTAATGATATTCTTCGTAATCAGATTTTTTTGCTTTAAACAAGGATTTTTTTTTTTTTTTGTTACCTAGGCAAAATTTTCCGCTTGTTCATTGGTTACTTTTAGTCGAGTTTCCTAGCTATTAACGTCTAACATTTGTCTCGTGGAGAGCTGTTTTATACAAGTTTTAGTATAGCACACAGTGATAATTCGTATGATCTTAATTTTCTGATCTTATTTTATTTGCTTTTTTTAAACATATTAAAATTAACAATGTCCTAAGTTTAAGAGCATTTATTTTCTTTTTTATGATATGTTCAGTTATAGAAGAGAAAAAAATGACTTAATTAAAACGTTATTAATGAATAATGAATGAAAAGAATCTGGAGTTCCATAAAACGATTGTAGGAAAAAAAGAAAAATCATAAAATATGTAAGGGTCATGGGAAAATTTGCAAAATTATGATCATAGAAAAAGATCACGGAAAGATTTAGGCAATCGACTGGATGAAAATATGGAAATTTTACAACTCATTCTGAAAAATATCTTGAATATCCTTAAACAACCATGGAAAAATATCTAGAATTTTGTCGAAAGTTGTGTAAACAAATGCCAATTTTCATCTTTTGATCGTCATTTCATCAACTGCACTCAATAGTCTCCCCACAAACAACATCCCTGTTCACATCCATATGTAGGTGAGATATTAAAGGCATGCAATTATTTCAACTGAAAATGAAACATTTTATTTTAATCCTGAAACAATCCCATCAACACAGTAAAGCTGCATCCAATACTTCACCATTGGAAGCGATTATTTACTGCTTGTGTATGGCATAGAAAGTAAAGAGTACTCAAATTCAGAATCAAACTCATTAAAAAAAATATATGTTATACATGTACAGTTAAAATTGGAAATAAAAAAAATGCTTACATATAAAAATTATTCTTGAATGGTTTCTTTACAAGTCTGAACAGAAAAGCAGCTGAAAACAAAAGTAAGAATTCCAAAATATAAAAAGATCGAAAAGCATAGATTTTTTTCTGATTTGGAGCACACCTCGCCGAGCTTCCTTCCTGTAAAGTTTGTGCTGCTCGAAGTGCAGTTATGACGTGGATCATAGTTTATATTGGCCCTATGAGAGCTTTCTATCTTTAACCATTCAAGATCTTTACGTATGGTAGGAGAAAGAAGTGACTGACTGAATGCGTTTATAAAGATTACTTTAAGGTGCTTTGAGAAAAAGATCAATGATTTTCAGTAAAAATAGTCTCTAGAATTCGTAAAAAGTTGTCTCTTCTTGAAATAGTCGCTTTTTAATGGTTTTTGGCTTAAGATAGTCACCTGATGCTGAAAATAATTGCATTTAGTAGCAGTTTAGCTGCCTGTGACGATCCTGTTCATACAAGGTGTCCAGCAAATAAGACCCCGATTTCAAAATTAAATCTCAAAAACAAAGATCAATAGAATTATGCAGTAAACAGTTTATTTATTAGGTAAGCTGTAAAAATCTTATACAGAAGTTTCGAAAAGTGAATATTTCGAAAAGATTGTGTTCTGATTGCAAAGAATATTTGACTTTACATTTTTCTTGTTTTGGATTGCTTGCAGAGAATTAGTTTTTCGGATTACAGTGCCGGAATTGCAGAAATTTTAAAGACATTTGATGTTATATTTTTGAAATTTCAGAATTCCAAAAATCTAGTCTGAAAAATCTTTAAAATATGGCACTGTATGCCAAAAAACTTATTCTCTGCAAGCAATCTAAAACAAAAAAAAATGTCAAGTCAAGTATTCTTTGCAATCAGAACACAATCTTTTCAAAATATTCACCATTCGAAACTTCTGTATAAGATTTTTACAGCTTACATATTAAAGAAACCATTTACTGCATAATTCTATCGATCTTTGATTTTGAGAAATTTAGTTTTGAAATCGGGGTCTTATTTGCTGGACATTCTGTACTATATTTAATGCTGATCTGATATATTCATGATATCCACATAATTCATATATGACAGACAGTTCCACTATTAAATCACATTGTTAGGTGACAGATTTTGTTTATAGCGAATGGTTGGTTGGAAAAGTATCAAGTAACATTTATGTACTTATTTATAGATTTATTAAAATTTTCCTGTTTTTGTCCATTTATATGCCTTGGCATGGATTTCTATTTTATATTATAATTTGTCTGCTTTTCTAAATATATTTGAAATATATGGTTTGGTTACTTGAAATGACTCCATAAAAAGTTTCCATTATGCATAAAATGTTTCCATTGGAATAATTATTTTATGAAGATTTTTAGTGAGACCCCTATAAATATCATATGATTTCAAACACATAGTTATATTTCTTCTGCCAAAAGAATCGATGAAAAAACATACAAAATATAAGAAATAAGTTTTAAATAACAATGATAACAATAAAATAAAGTAACACAATTTACCTTTTCAACTTCAAGATAATTACTATTCTTCTCTTTAGTAGATGGTACAGACTGCTTCAAAAGAGTGAGTTCAGACCTATGTAAATGCATTAATAAGCTCAACAATAAAAGAAAAAAAATTAAATATGATAAATTTTTGCAGTTCTTTTTATGCTGATATACAAAGATGTAACCTATCATTTATAATAATTATGACGTTAATAATAATTACAGTTATTTCTTTCCCAATTGATCACTCTTAGTAGTAAATAATTTATTAATAACAATTTTTAAACAAAATTATCTGAAATATTCAAGAGATCTCATAAGAGATTAAATATACAGTAGTGACTAAAATTGTAAGAACCTTTTTGAAAAGATCTATTTTTGAAGTTTGGTGGTTCTTAACGACACTTCAGACACATTTAAGTACAGTAGACTCCCTCAAATCCGCACTCCTAAAATCCGCAACTCTAAAATCCGCACATATTTTACAGATGTAAACAATGAAACTTTCAGTTGAGATGTAGGTGCAAAATTTGATTTTTTTAAAGATTTTATATCAATTCCATATATTTTTTATTTTGTAATTTTTGTTAAGGTTATTAAATTCATGTTTTTTCATGAAAAAAGAATAACTTATTTCCGAAAAAATAAAGATATTGCTGATATCATTGGTAATCAGAATCTTACCAAATACATTTATGTATTAATCAAGCTTTTTTTGTTATTAAGTCTCGCTAAACCTGAAATAAAGCTTCATTATTTTATGATCTTGATGTGAATTAGTAATGTACCTTTATGAGGCAAGTTTCATTGAATAATTTAGGAAAAACACATTTCATCTTTATAATGAATTTTTAATTGTACATTATTGATTATTAATTTGACCTTTGCTTTTAATATTTTTATCATTTTAAAAGCAATGTAAATTTTTATTATTTTAGTTTATTACTTATTTTAATGTTTTATTCTATAGTAAGCATTCATTATACTTTTAATTTCCTTATTGATTACATTCAAATTACTTTTAAAAAAATGTAAACAAAGCAATGACCAGAAATCCACAAAATTCTAAAATCCGCAAAACCTCTGGTCCCAAGCTGTGCGGATTTAAGGGAGTCTACTATAATACCATAAAAACCATATAGCAATAGAAAGACAATTAATTCAATCAAAAAAGTAATGAAAAAATATCATGAAGGAAAATTTATTAGAACAGCAATTATAAAAAAAAAAATTGAAATATTAAAAAAGAAAATGCCATTTTTTAAAACTTACAGTTAATTTTTTTTTCATTTGATAAATTAAAATAATAACAATAATAATAATAAATTAAATTTAACAAACTATAACAACCATTTGGAAAATGATTTTTTCAAAGTTTAAAATTTAAGACTTATAATACTTCATACAAAATTAAGCATAGATTTTAGATATATTTTGAGAACTAAAAAGATAGCAATATCTTTTAATACACAGAAAAAATAAGTAAAAATATTAATTTCCTGAGCACCTATTTTAAATATAAGAATGCATCAAATGTCCACAGACTTAAGATTATGGAGGAGAATTCGGAAACTGGATGACTAGTGGACTTACACCTGGATTCCCACCCTTGGAATCCCATAACTTATTATCATCCACACATCAAATTGACACACAGTCCTAAAAAGTTAATGTCGTTATGGGAATATTCAAAAGAATTGAGAGAAAATTTAAACATTATTGTATAAAACTTCAGAATTTTCAAAACAATGTGTATGGGATGAATACTTATTACCACTTACACATTGCTCAGACACCTTAAGTTTGTAAAAAACAAATCGGTTCTTATTGCAGTTGTGACATTGAAAACTTAAAAAACTTACACACTGAAATAGCGTAGGGTTGGTAATCCAAGGTTAAAGAGCTTCAATGCTTTTAAATTTGTGTACTTTTACAGAGTAGGGTAGAGCAGGAAAAGGGTGGGGAGGAAATCTTCCTACTCATCCCTTACCCCTCTGTTTCGTCCACTCTTAACAGTTGTTGAGAGGGCACAACTGAGCATACAATACTATAGATATATGGGACACATTTCCCACTAGTTGATCAGACATAAGTGCAATGAACCAACCACTGCCAGTCTCACATAACTATTTTCTGTAAATAAATTTGTCTGGTTAAGTTTTAATCAATAGTTGTAATTCAAGAGTGAAACACACATTTAGTAATTATTAACCAGTTCAGTGCAACTTCAAAGCTATCAACAACCACCATCCACTAGAGGTCTGCACGGGCCGAAATTTCCAGCCCCGAGTCAAAAGTTAAAATTTTGGCCCGGGCCTGGCCCGAACCAAAGACATATTGGCCCGACCCAAAAGTTACAATTTCGGCCTGAGCCCGACCCGGCCCAGCCCGAGAGTTAAAATTTCGGCCTGAAACCGGCCCGGCTCTGGTGAATTTCTACAGAACATTGATCTTTACTCTAACGGTAGAGTTCAGATCAAAAAAACTTCTTAGTCTTTTTTTTTTTCTTTCATGTTTATAATCTCTATTTATGCAGTAGTGCCATAGGCTGCGATATTTACGCTTTTAACCCTTTGAGGGACAAAGCACCTCTATTCTTAAAATGCTGAAATGACTGATTGACACCAGAATTTAAAAATGAATTTATTTCAAAATAGATAAAAACTTTTCTGTACATACTTGATAAAATTAAAATCTTTTCAAATTTCTGGAGTCAATGTGGCGTTTCGCAATTAAAATTAAGTGGTATATATTTTATATTACCGTCCTTCAAGGGGTTAATGTACCTTTGTTTGTTGTATGTAAATGTTTCAGTTATCATTAGTATTATTAATACATAAAAAGAAATCTAAAAAATGGTATATGGTAAAAGTAAAATCTTCTAAGACATTGGAAAAAAAATAAGTTTCCTTCTTAGCAGATGTAAATGTTTAATATTTTTTTTTTTCGCTTATTGTTGTATTCATTTTGCATGAATGAACAGTTTAATAGAAATTTGCAGTTTTCAGTTTAAACAAAAATTCCGTCATAATCATGTTTTTTTTTTTTTTAATGTGTTTAGTTCTATTTTAAGACGCTTAGTGATCTACGATTCTTTAAAAAGAATAAATTCTAATGTTTAATTGTAGAATAATGACGACTTAAAAGTATATGTCTATTTTGCAAAAATTTTTGGATCAAGCCAAACTTTACTGTTTTATGAACAGACTTTTCCACGTCGAGAAGAGGATTTTCATACGGGAAGATTCAACAGGAACTGATTATTTAGGTCCGTGAAGACTAGGAAGAACAAAATTAGTCTCGGCTTTGTACGGAAAAAATAAGACTTGGTCCGGCCTGATACTCCAGGAAAAAAAATTAAGGCCCGAGCCTGAAAAGATTTGTGACTAGGCCCGTCCGGCCTGGCCCAAGTCTTCAGAAGCAAGGCCTGAGCCCGGCCCGGCCCATGCAGACCTCTACCTCCTACTGTATATTGGACTTGTCTGGTTATCCAGCAAAAGACAGCATATGATTAGAATGTTTCAGTATGTATTCAAACCTGTCCTGAAGTCGATCAAGGTTTGGGTTGAAAATGCTCAGCATGTATGTGTAAAAGTTTTTAAGGTTTAAAAGCTGTATTTATTATGCATTAACATCATTTTTAGCTCGCAGGCCATCATAGCCTGAGAGCTTATGTGCCCGTCTGTTCTGTATGTTCGTGCGTAACGCGATAACTCATGATAAAAATATCCGATCCACTTGAAATTTTGTATGTAGGTATATCCTAACAAGGCGCTTCCTTGATTAGTTTTTGGAGTTCATTCGATATGTATAAGAGGGGGAGCGGGGGGCTCATGCCCCTCCCCTTAGTTGATATAAATGAGATTTTCATGCAGAATTAAGTTTTCGTTCAAAATTTAGATTAGGATCTTTCTGATGAGGCGATTCCGTGACTGTTATTAGGTGTTCATTGAATAAGTATAAATAGGGGGAACAGTGATTCTAATGCCCCCCCCCCCTTAATTTATATAAATGGGTTTTTCAAGCAGAATTTTCAGATTCTGTTCAAATCTCTGAATAGTTTTGGAAGTTTAATGGTTAAGTATAAAAGAGGGGGATAACTCCTTTTAAATTATATAAATGCTAAATGGGTTTTTATTAAGAATTATCTCATTTGCTCTGAATTTTGGATATAGATTTTTTATATGATAAAGCATGTCTTTGATAGTATAGGAGGTTCAATGATTAAGTATAAAAAAGAGGAAAGGGGAGAGCTGTTTCCCCTTCTTAATTTTTTTCGAACGGAATTAAACCTTAAAAATATAAGGCTTTAATGTACAATTAGTATTTGTAGCCTGTGAGCTCAATGACATCAGTTTAACTGGGCAGTATTCTTTATTTATATTTGTGACATATTAAATGCATGCACCTTTTAGACAAGTTTTTTTTTTTTTCTTTCATTTTATTTTCATTAAAGCTACCAACTTGATATTATATATTTCATAAAAGTATATTAACTTATTGTTTTGTATTATTTCAGTTTAATTTTATATTATTTATCTTTTTAATGATGTTATCCATGATTAGCAATCGGTAACCTTTTTAATGATCTATCTTCAAGGCAAAAAATTGCATAAATACCATTTATTAATTAAAATGTGACACAACATACAATTATAAAATCCTCTTTATTATTATTATTAAGAATGTATGCATTTCTAAATTAAAAACTTAAACAGAAACATTGTGTGAAAATTTATACAAAATAAATGAGATTATTCAATTGAATTTACAGTTTATCTGTTACACCTAAGTTGTTTATAAATAATACATACATTTTTGTTAATTTCATTAAAAAACATACCAACTTGAAATAAGTTTCTTTTTCAAAGATTCATTGTTTTTTCCAATTATTTCAATGCATTGTTGCAGATGTTGATTACACAAATCATACTTCTTAAACATAAATTTGGCAGATGCAACTAAAAATAAATTTTGTCATTAAATAAAAAAAAAAAAAAAAAGAAGTAAAGAAAAATAACAAAAAATTGCAATCTAAATAAATTACAAATTATTCTCATTTCTTAAAACACATATCTCAAAAACTCATTTTTAGGGTGGAACTTATTTTTTAAGTTTGAAAATATAATCGTCTCACCTTCTAAATTTGTTCTTTTTTACGAAGACAGAAGCTGGACATTTACTTGATTTCAATATATTTTAATTAAATTTGTTATATATTGAAGTTGCAACATGTGACATAAAAAGTTATCATGTCATTTTTTCTGTAATGACAAATTTGTTGAGAGATTCATGTGTTAAATAAGAACAATTTATGATTACTTTCAAATCAAACAATTTAAAAATCTCTCTCCTGTGTTATTTTCTATATTGACAAAAATTACAGGCCTTGGTTAACTTCTCCAGAAAATATGGTGACATTTTATTTCAACACTTCTATATTATTTAAAATGCCCAGGTGATTGCAGAAAAAATACCACTAATTTGTGATTTACCACTCATACAGTCGAGTCTCTATATAACGAAATCCATTGTTCCTATAAAAAATTCGTTGAATAGAGAATGACGTTTACATTCCTATTTAATGTATAAATTTTAAAAAAATATTATTTTTAATGTGTTTAATTAAGAATTTGAAATGTTTTACTCTAAATGTTAACCTAATATTCCATTTCTTATTCATTTAAACAGTTTCAAGAAAGAGAATCGACATTTATTTGAAAGCTTAATGAAAAATTGTTAAACTTTCGTATAACTGTTCAAATTTTAACAAGGAATAAAAAATTGTAGAGGGAACATTTTCAACTATTTGAAGTCCTCTCCAAATAAGATCAAAAGAACTCATCATTTCACTGTGTGAAAGTTTTTCTGTTGCTGTAGATTTTCGTTCTCATGCTCAAACCCATAACATCTCATCCTCAATATGTTCATAACTCTGCTTAAAATACCACTATCAGTAAGATACTGCAATAATGAGATTGTCTCCATTTTCAAAAAATCAGAGTGATCAACATTTTCTTCAGCATCTCATGTTCCTTAATTAATTTCTATTTCTTTTTTAAGTTAGCTCAAGTCACGTTTTCTTCATCCTCAGAATCCACAATGTCCTCCAGTATAGAAAATTCGGCCTTTCTAGAGCAATTGCAAATTGTTTTTCTTTAATTATCCCCATTGATCCCGCTCTTATATGTGTAAGAATCTAATATGTTTGAAAAGGATGCGAACAATAAATCAGGAATAAGTGATGAAAAATTGATACCATGTGTTTTCAAAGCTTTTTTAAAACTGAAAAAATAAAGATCATTTTATGAAAAAATTCGTTGTATGGAGACTGATATTTCACTATGTAATCATGGGAAAAGGGAACCGTCCCTACTAAAAATTCGTTATATAGAGAAATTCGATGTATGGAGACTCGACTGTATTTATTTTCCCATTCCTGATACTTACAATGCAGAGATGCTAACCTCTAAAAAATCTTTTTAAACAATTTTGAAATTGGAATTACACTTCCAAAATTAACAGTTTAAAATTTAGCAATCATCAATGATAAGAAGGGAAATCCTGTAAATAATGTATGCTTTGTTTATGACAGGTACGGGAAAAAAATGACAGTGAAACTTACATTTAACAAAGTTTCAACATTATATTTAAAACTTCGTTAGGAAAAAACACTTTAAAAAGAAATTAACTGAAACTCATTAAATTTGTATAATAAAATACACATGCATAAAGTTAAAAATACACAATGGAAATATTGGAAAAATGTATTTTAATTAAAGTAGTATACAAGGTTGGTAAAAAACGGGTTTTTTTGAAAAAAAAAAAACCAAAAACCATGGTTTTTTTGGTTTAAACCGAGTTTTTTTTTAAATATGATTTCCTATTACATATACATGCAAATTTATCAATAAAATAAATATTTTTGAATACATAAGTAATAACTTGATTTAAAAGTAATTCTAATCAATGTAATTATTTAATATACAATTAGTTATGTAGAAAATTGAAATCATTTAAATATTAAACATTTTTAGAAAAAGCTATGTCTTTTATTTCATAAATAAAATGTTCTACATAATGAAACATTGATACTTTGAAAATCTTAATATACAATCTTTTAATAATTATTAACACTATAAATAAATATATGATGCAGTTTCATAAATAAAACTTCATATATATTATTTTCACATGGCCATTCAAAATAATTTCTTTGAAATACTTGCTATATGAGATATCTGATTTTTCTGTTAGAAGACTACATGAATTATCCATTACTGAAAATAAAACTTTTTATAAATAATTTTCGGAAACATTTGAATTTAGCAGTAGAGTCTACATACTTTAAGAAGTATTGTGTAATGCTATTTGAAATTTTTCCTCTGAAACTACCAGGTTAAAAAGAAAAAAAGACGACAAACAAAATTAATAAAATAAACAAAAATACCTATTTAGTAGCTTTTTAGACTATTGAAAACATTGATCTTAAAATATAAAGCAGTTTTATAAATACTGTCTTCCACTAAAACATTTAAATAGCCATCAGACTACACGCTATATTTTAACGCTTAGTACTTTTAAATGTCTAAACAAAAAATTACATCTTTTCAGGTATTTTTGAGACAGACTTTCTATCATGTCTCAAGCAAACTTTCACTTGTCCTTTTCTCCCCATTTTCTTTGCTGATCTAAGTAATAGGTTTGGTTATGCAATAGAAGATTTAAATATATTTCATTGCATATTTTAATTAAATGCAAATAGGTGCTTCCCTAGCACCAAATTTTTCAATGTCTTCATATTCAACTTTATATCTTGAGGTTTTTTTTTTTTTTTTTTTTTTTTTTTTTTCTTATTCTTAAAAGATAATCTTCCCAAACAAGAAAATTTTCTTTTAGAGTTTGACTGAAATCTTAAAGGTCATTTTATGTTATTAACTGTAAATCTGCGTTTCTCAAAGGAAAACTTTTTTTTTTTTCCTGAATATTACATATTTTTAATCTAATTTGTCTTTGCCAACTTTACATAATTTGTTTTCTTTATAGCTTCAGATATGTTCATCATTGCTTGAAATTTATATTCTACATGCGTACTAACATGCCTTAAAAAACTAGACTCACTATGTCTGATGGTGACTGCTGAGATAAGACTTAAAAATAGAAATTACTTACATGCAATACAGTTAAATTACAAAAATGAGAAAATATCATATTAGATTTGTTCTAAAAAACCAATTGGTTCAAAGTATGCCAACCCAGTTAGTAACAAAATAAAATCATATTGCAAAATCCTCATTTCCGATGTAAGAATGCAAGAAAAAAAAAGGCTTAGCCCAATAAACACAAAGCCAAAATAATAATAATAATAATAATAATAATAATAATAATAATAATAATAATAATAAATAAATAAATAGAAAAAAAATAAAAACTGCCAATTATTCATTAGCTAGCATACATAACAAAAAGAAATCAATGGAGAAAATTACTTAATGTCATATTCGAGGCTTTGAGGAATGATGAAATCCTTAGTAAATCTTAACTAATCAAGCAATTTAAATAATAAAAGTGCATTTTTAGCTTAAGTCTGCCCTTCTGGTTATAAATGTTTTAAAATTAACGGTTTTATATATACAGGGTTCATACAGATTTGGGAAGAAAAAATCCAAGGAGTACATAAAAAATCCAAGGAGTCCAAAAAAATTTAAAGACATCCACTTTTGTTGTTATTTATGTGGCATGCACTTGCACAGCCCCAATTCTGCAGGGATTCTGTGAGTTACCGTCCTGCAAGAAGAAGGGGGGGGGGGGGGTATTCGCGATCTTCACACGAAATCAATGCTTTCCCGCGATCTTCAGATAAAATCAGCGATTTATCTGCGATATTTTAGCAAAATTGGCGATTGTTTGCGATCTTTAGTCGAAATCGGTGGTTTTTCTGCGATCTTTTGATCTGTGTTTTCCTGTTTCTCTTATTTATGAAATCGATGTTTTTTCGAGGATTTTTAGTCAAAATTTGCATTTTTATACGATCTTTTCTCGAAAATGCCGTTTTATTCCCGCAATCTTTTGACAGAATCGTCATTTTTTCACGTGATTTTTTAACAAAATCGGCATTATATCTGCAATCTTCAGACAAAATTAGCATTTTATCTGCGATATTTCGTGACACTTTGGTGGCTATTAGTATGATCCCAATCAATCCAGGAATGCCGCTGGACTTGAAAAATCCTGGGTCTCTTTTAACAAAAGCGGGTCCCCACTAATGAGTCATATTTTTAGATGCAAAAATTGAATTTGTTCATTTGCATTAGAAAAATAAAATTCAATAATTATTGTTTTAATAATAAATAAAAATATAAAACCAATATTAGTTGTTTTTAAAATTATGAGAAATTTTCTTTACTGATTTAAAAATAAATTTGCAAGATACACATTTAACTATGAAATATTGAACATTTGAAAGTAGAAGATAACAAGTATCACTATTGTTTGCATTTCTTTTAAAAAAGGGGGCAAGACTGATTTATAGAAAAAGACATTTTTGCTGAAAAAAAAAAAGAATACTTTTGTTGAGTAAAGTGATGAGACTTTTTATTTAATGAATGGGTGTTTTCCTGAGTCACATTTACTCAGAAAGACTTGGAGCAGTCAAAAATGGATAGTGAATCACGAAAATCAGTTTTTAGAGCAGAAAAAAATAAATAAATAAATAAATTAAATTAAAAAAATAATAATTTTGAAGCAAGAAAATTAGCTTTTGGAACAGGAAAATTCACTTCAGGCATTAACAGTTTTTTTTTTTTCCGTGCCCTTTTTACAAAATTCGGGTCTTTTTCACGATCTTTTGACAAAATCTGTCGTTTATTCGGGATTTTTTTCACACAATTTATTCACAAAATTTACGTTTTTCGAGACTTGTTTAACGAAATTTGCCGATGTTTCACAAATATTTTGACGAAATTTGCCGGTTTTTCGCGATTTTTAGACGAAATTTGCCGTTTTTCGCGATATTTTGAGGAAATTTGCCATTTTTTGAGATCTTGTGACGAAATTAGCCATTTTTTCGCGAATCTTTTGAATAAATCTGTCGTTTTTTCGCGATTTTTTGACGAAATCTGTTGTTTTATCGCGAATTTTTGACAAAATTTGTTGTTTATTCGCGAATTTTTGACAAAATTTGTTGTTTATTCGCACTTTTTTGAGGAAATTTGCCGTTTGTTTCGAGATTTGTGACAAAGTTAGCCATTTTTTCGCGAATCTTTTAATAGCTTAAGAGCTACTGAACCCTGGGAGTAACGGTCGTCCTGTAAGGATAGAAATTTGTATACCTACGATTCATAGCATGCTAAGAGCAATAGCCATGACCTGGCAGGCGTCAGCCCTGCACGTTATCAGGCCCTTTATTTTTTGAACTGTCAATTAAATTGAGTTTAAAACTTGTTCCTGTAAGTTTAAAAATTTAATAGGATAAAGTTTATTTATTGTAAATCTTTAAAAAAAATTGACAGCGATTACAATGAGCAGAAGTATATGACAGGTGAATTAAAAAGAGCACAGTTGATGAGGTAAAATAAACTTTGTCCTGTATAGTTAAAATTTAGATATGTTTTTAAGTAAACGTTTTAGAATAAATATGTACAATGCCAGGCGGTTTTGAACAGCATAAGACCTTGACAGGTGAGGGGAAAGCTGCTAAAGACGTGCAAGATGGAATTCTTCTTCCTTCTAAAAGTTCTTTCGGAATTATAATTAACTCATAATTGATTAAGATCTGACACCGTTTAAAACTTTTAAATACTTATATTCAAACATTACTATTTACAAAAACAATATTTACAATTTAAATAATCATAAACTCTAATTAATTCGTCGTCTCTACACTGATAAAAATTTGCTGCATTTTGCTGTAACGCACTCCACCGCTTGTATATAATATCTCTATTCCAACCAATGAGAAAGCTCCATTTCACGGCCAAGTAACCGTTTTCTATACAAGCAGGGGAGTGCGTTGCAGCAAATTTTTATCAGTGTATCTTACATTCTTCTTACAACAAATCAAAACATTTCATTCCCCATCAACTCAGTTCAGTTCTTTTTCTGCCGCATTTCGTCTGGCTTCGTAGGAATGAATAGCTGCTTCAAAATCGCCTGCCTTACTGAGAGAACGATTTTTACTTGTGTGGATGCTATGAAATATGTTTTTTATGTTGAGTGATTTTGAATTTTTATAAAATCTAATTATTATTATTATTATTATTAATTGTGCAGTGATATTGTGTATTGTTGTACTTTATATTAACATTTCAGTAAATAAAGTGCAGGATGGAATCTGAACACTTGGTTTGTGTGATTTGTAACCAAGAAACTGATGAAAAACTGTACGATTTACAGAGACTACGTTGAATAAAAGTAAATCAATATTGAAAATAAGAAAAGACAATAATTTAAAATTCAAAGATATTTCTTTGCCAGAGGCATCATCATCAGGTATTTTTTATTAACTAGTATATTCTTTAATTGTAACTATATTCTTGGTTTAATTACGTGGCACAAATTTGATCATTACTAAATATATATTAAATGAAAATGTTTCATAGTAATGGTACTATAACAATAACTATATTAATGTGCAAATCAAGATTTAATTAATTATTATTTTTTACGGAAATAAAAAAAATCACGTAAAATTAAAAATTACAGCCGAAATCTTTTATAACGAAATCGAAGGAACTATTCATTTTTATTTGTAAAAACCGATATTTATAACAACCGGTACTAATGATTTAGAGGGACATAAGACCGACAGTCATATCTCACACTCTGGACATTACTGGTTTACGAAGAAAAAATGTTGTATCAGCAGACCTGGAAGAACATGCAATGAAAAGAGATTCAGCACGTTGTAGAAGTTCATAAATACCTTTGAGAAATTTCTAAATACATTTATGTTGAATCTAAACAAAGATTGTCTGTATAACATCGGTAATGGCACAGTGGCTTCGAACGCAGTACAGGATTACTTGTTGAATTTTATAGAATCAGGAGAAAAATTGAAAGAGAATTTTATAACTGAATGTTCACTTAATGGAAAAAGATTTGAAGAAATAATTGCACAAGTGAAAATTATGAATTTTGCCTCTAAAAAAGAAAAGAAAAAAGTCAAAATCGGTAATAAGGTTCATGAAATCCGTGTGCAACGTGATTTCTTTGGTCGCCTGTTAGCTCTGTCAATACAACATAACATCGATTTGGAAAAGACGTTATCATACCCCATTACAACTGTTCCAATGTCATTGTGTCATGAAGATGGTACAATACATAAAACTCAGAAATCAGCAATGGTTGAAATTTTAAAGGCAAATGTCAACAGTGAAGAAGTACCAAGACGTTTTGATGTTGTCATTTTTGATGGATTCTTCTTACTGCATACATTCAAAAATATCCCCAAAACATTTGGCGGTATTTCCAAAAAAATTATGTCGCTACTAACAGCTACACATGCCTCACGAGTAGATATCATTTTCGACCAATATTTTTCGCCGTCAAAGATTATGAACGAGCCAAACGACAAGAAGTACGAAACAAATTATTTCATTATCGGACCAGAACAAATTCGACCAGTTGACTTTATGAAAGAACTTCGTAACATACAATTTAAAGAAGCTTTCGTAGATTTTTTAATTACACATTGGAGCACAAATGAAATGATAGAGTTTATCGGGAATACCATAGTGAACTTAAATTACAAACAATGCCATACTTATAGTGTCCACAATAACTCCGTGATCGTCGATATTAATGATAATTTATCGTGCCAACATCATGAAGAGGCTGATACGAAAATAATATACCATACATGCCAAATGGATGAAGATGTATCCGACGTGTTAATAAAAACATGTGACACAGACATTTTAATATTACTGCTTGGAAACATGGACCATCTCCACAATAATAATTTAAAAATCTATATGGAATATGGTACTATTAATTGTAAAAAATGGAAAAATATTTCTGAACTCTATACAAAATTGGGACCTTCTATATGCCAAAGTCTACCGGGATTTCATGCATTGACCGGTTGCGATTTTAATCCGTCCTTTTCAAGAAGAGGTAAAAAAAAAAACCTTTCCAAATATTGCAGAAATCGAGTGTGTATCAGAAGGCGTTCAAAGAATTAGGAAACGCAGAAATAGTTGAAAAGAAAGAAAAAAATTTCCGATACTAGAGAAATTTGTATGCCAAATGTATGGTTTTAATTGTTCAAAATTAAATAATGCACGCTATGAAAAGTTCCTTGCTACATATAAAACAAATAATCCTAAAGTGTTCATGAAGAAAGTAATAGGTTATGATTCATCAAATCTGCCACCGTGCTACCGCGAACTACAGTAACAATTATTGAGAACTGCATACATTACAAATATCTGGTGAAATTGTCATTTAAAAGAACCAACAATTCTTACCCCTGAAAATAACGGTTGGAACTTAATTGATGGTCGTTATGAGTTTAATTGGTTTGAAGGGAATACGGTTCCTTCGTCTATGTACGACATACTTTTACAAGGGCCTACTGATACTGCCACAGCACAATAGACTGAAACTGAGGAATACATTTCAGGTAACATGTAACATACAACTATTATATTCAGTAAAATTTAATATACAGTCCTATGTAATTGAGCTTGATATTCAATCCTTAACGACCTTATTGATTTATTAAAAAAAATTTTTTTACTATTTTCAGAAGAGGAAAACATTTCTGAAGAGTCAGATGATGATGAAAACAGTGATAGTGAAATGTCTAATGATGATGAAAATGAATGTTAAAACTAATGTAGATTGTATAAAACCTAGTAAAATACATATTGCATTTGTATTGTATATTGCATTTACTGTATGCGTTCACGTTACATTTCTTACTCGCACACCCTTAGCAGCTTTCTCCTCGCCTGCCAAGGTCTTATGCTGTTCAAAACCGCCTGGCATTGTACATATTTATTCTAAAATGTTTACTTAAAAACATATCTAAATTTTAACTATACAGGACAAAGTTTATTTTACCTCATCAACTGTGCTCTTTTTAATTCACCTGTCATATACTTCTGCTCATTGTAATCGCCTGTCAATTTTTTTTAAAGATTTACAATAAATAAACTTTATCCTATTAAATTTTTAAACTTACAGGAACAAGTTTTTAAACTCAATTTACTTGACAGTTCAAAAAATAAATGGCCTGATGACGTGCAGGGCTGACGCCTGCCAGGTCATGGCTATTGCTCTTAGCATGCTATGAATCGTAGGTAGATAAATTTCTATCCTTACAGGACGACCGTTACTCCCAGGTTCCAGTAGCTCTCCAGCTATAAAGAAATTTGCCTTTTTTCGCAATTTGTGACAAAATTATCCATTTTTCGCGTGTCTTTATGAAATTTGCCGTTTTATCAAAATTTTTTACAAAATTTGCTGCTTTTCCCAAATTTTTTGACAAAATTTGCCGGTTTATCACGATTTTTTTGACGAAATCCGACGTTTTTCACAAATTCTTTGACAAAATTTGTCGTTTTATCGCTATTTGTAGACGAAATTTGTCGTTTTTTTTCGCGATTTTTTGAGGAAATCTTTGCATTTTTTTGAAATTTTTTGGGAAAATTAGCCATTTTTTCGCGAATCTTTGACGAAATTTGCCGAAAAATAGTTCTTATTTCGCAATTTTTTAACCAAAGTCGCCATTTTTATGCATTTTTTAACGAAATTGCGTGTCTCACGGGACGCGTAAGAGCTATTTTACTGCGTCCCATCGCCTATTTTTTGCGTATTTTACGTGCTATAGCGAGTTCGCGGTATCCCTGCAATCACTGCTGTGCTTCTGATAAATGACGTGCATAAAGGGTTTACTGTGCGTTTTACAATCGCGATTTTTTTTTTCTTTTTTGGGAGCAATATCGCTTGTGTGCAAAACCGCAATACAATTTAAGGAGTTTCTAAGGAGTATTTTGTTTATCTAAGTAGTTTCTAAGGAGTCCAAGGAGTCTGTGCGAACCCTGATATATATATATATATATATACAGTAGAACCCCATAAATTCAAACCCCGTTAATCCGAATCAGTTTGGTCTTTTTTTTTTTTTTTTTTTCAAGTTTGAGAAGCGATTGGATAATTTCCATAACAATTTGTTTCATCGTCGTATTCTGAATTTTAAAAAAAACTTTTTCTGAAATCTTTTCGGAAGAATTAAGCAAACATTTTTACTGTCTGTAATTATTCAATAAGTTTAATATAAAGGTGATTTCTGTAAGTATGTTTTATTTTATTCCATTTTTTTTCTTATTCTCCAGATAATCCGGATTTTCGATAATCCGGATTGGGTCTGGTCCCAGTTAATCTGAATTATCGGGGTTCTACTGTATATATTTAAGCCTTTAACAACAAAGAAGAAAGAAAACTAATTTTTTTGTAACCAGCTAATTTTTAAAAAACTGGTTATTTTGCCATGTAGATTTATAGCTTATACAAAAAGTTGGGTTGATTAAAAATATTTGTCATTTTAGGAATTTATTAATTCATCATTTCTCTACAACTTTGCTTGTAGCTTCTGCATAACTTGGATTTTGCATTTTTCAATGTGTAAAAAAAAACCAGCATGGTTTTTTTTTTTTTAAACCATTGGTTTAAACCATGGTTTAAACCAAACAACCCTTGTAGTATATATATAACCATTAATTGTATTACAATATGAACCATTTGAATTTAATAGAGAAAAAAAATATATTGAACACGAGAAAAAAGTTAAATAAATAAAATTAATACAAATGGAATTTGTAGAACCAAAGCAGAATCTTCAGGTCCCAAATACTTTGGAACTACAAATGAAGTATGTGGTTTCATCTTCGTATTAGCCATGAAAAAGCAAAATAATATGAATTTGGGGCTACCAACATACATAAAACCAAAATTAAATGAAGAAATAACAACAAAATAAGGCACAACAATATTACTAAATTGGACAGAAGAGAAAAAGAAAAAAAAAAAAAATTAAATAATTATCATACACCATAGTTTACCCTATTAAGATTTAAAACAAAAACATTTAATTTGACTATGCTAAGCTAAACACAATATCTTAATTTAAGATGACATGATTTAAAAATAGCTAATTAATATATATACCCGATACACTAAGATGGTGTAACAGTTCTCAATATATATATATATATATACTGGGTTTCGAAGATTTTGTTTGGTTCTACAAATTCCATTTGTATTCATTTTGATTATTTTTCCCTCCATTTTCAATGTGGCATAAGTTATTAAATTCAATGGTTCATATATTTTAATACAATTAAAGGTTTCATATATATATATATATATTATTCAATATAAACATGAGGGAAATTTAATTAGAATTATGTCTAAAAAACACGTAATGAAGAGAGACAAACAAAAACAAAAGAATAGGTTATCTTTTAATTTTTTTCCCCTCAGTATTCCAAATCCTCAGTTTTAAAAACATCTGTAATCTTACTTTGTACAAATTTTTTATAAAAAATGCTCTGTTCATAGAATTTTTTGCACTTTTCTATCTTCTATGTAACCAAAAATTCATCAGTAAAATTTTTGTGAAACTGAAATACCCTTCTCATTAAATCAAAAGCCTTCCTTTTTTTTTTTTTTTTTTTTTTTTCTGAATGGAATTTTTTGAAATAAATAAATAACTTTATTTTCATACAATCTATTGAAATTAATTCATACGTCCATCACAACTTCTCTGCTTGAATGTTGTACACACATGAACGAAGAATAAACTTTGTTATATAGAATACATGAAAATTCAATTTTACAATTTACGATACTGCAAATTTTTAAACTTCTAAACATTACACATTTTCTATTGTTACACCATTGTATAGAAGAAAAAATGCAGTTTTAAATGCAATTTGTTTGAAAGCTATACCTCAATTTGTTTTTGAATTATTAATTTTTTGTTCTTTTTAATACTTTTTTTTTGTCATTGTGACAACAAAAGTACAGTCGAACCTCGTTAATACGCAAATCATGGGTCCGATCAAAATTCGCGTATTAAATGGGTTTGCACATTAATCGAAGGTCATGAGTTTTCGTCAAGTAGTCTATCTAATAATGATGTATGCAGAAAAATCACATTTCTTGTCAATTTTTAACGTTTTTAAGACATAAAATGACATTTTATTTATTTTAATCGTTATGCACTTATTAAGCAGTAATGTTTGAAAGCTGAAAATTCAAATAATCGTTTTTTTCTCAAGTAAAAATCCTATGTCTTTTCAAATTTAGATTTATTATGTATGACACATAAAACTGAATAAGATGAACACAAAAATTTCCGCTAATCATATTAACTAAAACTAATGTTAACAAAATTAAAATCTTTGTTAGCTATACAGAATAGATAGATGCGATAATAAATAGTGTTGATAATAATAAAAAGTCAATTAAAAAAACTTACTGAAGTCAATAATGTCATATAAATTACTTTTTGGAAAAGTAATTATCAATTTTGGCCTGTTTGACATGCGGTCGCGCCATCATCATGATGTTTTCTTCCTTATTTCGGTAGTGGTAAAATTCGCTTGTTCAAAGTACTTCGTCCAATGACGATGCATATTGTCTTAGGAAATTGAATGCCTCTGTAACTTTGGAGAATGGGGATGGGGCCAGAAGCGTAGGTTCATCATCTTCTTCCTCCTCATCTGGTTTGTCAGTCGCAGTTACATCGGCGATGATATCATCCAGACTTCTAAGTTCAGATGTAACTAGATCTTTGTCCATATTAATCAACGTGTCTAAATCGACAAAATTTTCTCTTACAGTTTCTTGTGCTGGCAGCCAATCTTCTTTAACATTAGGGTGCGAGGTTTTCTCTGTGTAAATGATGTCCTTGATACTTCTGAAACCCGCTTTGTGAAAGCAATTTATAATTGTTGTTGGTATGACACACTCCCATGCTGCAGTAAATATGTGTATAGCGTCGAAGGTTGTAAATGGACGACACTCATAGCCAGAAGGATTGTTGCCGTGTTCCATTTAGTTAAAGTTTCGCCATACTTGTAATTTACTTTGCCGCTGTTAATTATCCTTTGATCCGTTGGCTGGGTGACACTAGTCGAATTTGGAGGTAGAAATTCTACTTAGATATTATTCAGGTCTTCTTTTGAATGCACAAAGCAGTTGTCCACAAGCAGTAACACATGGAGCAATTCTTTTATCATATGCCGATCAAAATTACGAAGCCATGTTGTAAAAATGTTGCCCATCAACCATGTCTACGTTGGCTTTCGTAAAAAAAGGTTGCGGGCATTTTTAAAGCATCGCAGGTTGCGAGATTTCCCTATGACCAGCAGCTTTAATTTATCTGATCCATCAGAGTTGGCACCGAGCAGAATAGTAAGGCGCTCTTGTTTGTTCTGCCTCCATGACATGTTGGCCATTGTTTTATTGGGTGTCAGTTTGTAAAAAAGCTCAAATTCGTCCACGTTGTAAATATCCTGGCTAGTTTTTTACAAGCTGTGGAAGCCATTAATTTTCAAACAGAGAACATATTCAATGTTGACTGCAGCTGACTCACCGCACACTTGTTTGAATTTTATGCCATACCGAGTTTTAAATCGATCCAGCTATCCATTTGAGGCTTTGAAATCTAGAAATCCTATTTTTGCTGCGATTTTGGAAGCTTTTTCTTGTATTAACAAGACGCTTATTGGGATATTTGTAGAGCGCACTTGAAAAAAATCACTCGTGAAGAGTCTTCTTCGTGTCCTCAAACTTGGCGATTTTTATTTTCTTGTTCTTTGTTCCTCCAACCACTGCTTGGTTAACGATGGCATTCCTATTCTTGAACAAAGTCTTTAAAATTAACTCAGGTATGCCTTTTACCTTTGGCGAAAGCAGACTTAATTAAGACTGCTAGGGCATTGTATTAATTTCATACATATAAATTTAATCCTCTTTTTGTTTGTATTTATATTTTTAAATGACAAAAATCACAAGAAAAGTATTGAAGTGAAGGTATGACACATATATTCTGCTTTGCGTAGTTTGATTTTTTGAGCCTGTGCGTACAAGAAGTGAGTGAAACCCCGATAAATCACTCAGGTTTTTACTGATTTCAAAAAGTTTTGTATCAATTATTTTTTAACTTACATATTCTTAATTAGCTTCTCATGATAGGCAGAAATGCATAAGTTAAAAATCTCTAAATGCTGTATTTTTTAAAAACTTGAATTTCCATTAAAATTTTACACTGTTGTTTTATATACTCTCCAAATGAAAACAGGTGTTTTTCAAAGCAGACATAATGTCTTTATCTTTTGCACAATACTAGCCTCATCTCGCTTATGAGATTTCATTGGGAGAGTTTTGATTGGATCGGGGCCCAAATCTAGTCTACGTGTGATTTTGAGGGAAAAAATGGTCAATTTAATTGGGTTTAAATAATTGTTGTATAAAAAAAAAGTTAAATAATTGTTTAAATAATTTTTGCATAAAAGGCTTGGGAAAATACTGCATCTAAAAACTTGTATGTTTAGAACTAAGCTCATTCGCGTATTAAACATAAGTTTTTCTTTCTAGAGACTGATAAAATTTTGCGCATTAAAGGGGTTTTTTTTTTATATGCATAAGATAGGAATATTTCAAGGAACCAAAGAAAATTCGTGTATTCGGTTTCATGTATTAAGTGGGGCTCGTATTAACGGGGTTTGACTTTTTCTGACGATTGAACATGGACCAATCAGAAAACGAATAAAATCCAGGCATCACAAGATTTCAGATATCTCTATTCTTGACTAACAGAAACAACCATTTCCTAAGTAGTTAAAAAAAACTATCTCACAGTACAATGCAATATCAGCTCAAGGGTTGAGATCCAATAAAAAATTCAGCAAATATTGCACATAAAAACACGAAAATTGATAGTTTTGTAGAGAAATGTACGATAAACATGCTGAAGCAGACAGTTTTTAAATTAACGAATTACTTAAAGACCAAATTAATGTTAAAATCAGTCAAGATTGTTTCAAAAAAAGTTTTATAGAATCAAAAACTATGCATAGCAATTAAACAATCTTTTGTCGGAACATTATTGATTAGTGTGTAGTGTGTAATGATTTTTTTGATTTATCTAAATTTTTAAGAATTTGTTTTTCAAATTTCTTATTTAAAAATTAAATTATCTGTATAAAGATTTAATTCTTAGTTTGAAATAAGAAGTTTTTACTTAATGAAGCTAAATCTTAAAAAGTTCAAATAATAATATTTACAAACACTTCTGAAGTGAAAAACATATTTACACATGAATTTTAAAAAAGAAAAAATACTTTAAGAAGATAAAGATGATGTATGAAAATTAGGTCACACTTAAACCCATATTCTTTTAATGTCCCCAAATACTGTATTTTTATTTGCAATATCATATTTACATAAGAATACATATAAAAAGGAAAATTTATAATTAAATTGTTATGTTAATATATATTAACTTTTTAAGCATCCTGCAGTTTTTTTCATTCATGTTAATGATTCATAAAATAATAATTGTGAAAAGTATTGGTATGAATATTTGTATTTGATAACTTTACATATCTTTTCATCTTTTACAATTAAAAAAATTAACATTAATGTCAATCTTGTGCTAAACCAGCCTTTGAATTAAAATATTATGTGACCAAGAAACACGGTTAGGCTGCTTAACAGGTTAAATGGTGAAAATTACATTATATTTAAAACTATTTTCTTACAGTATCTAAAAGAAAAATTGTATATACAATATAAAAGAACATCCCCCCCTCCTCCCAAGTCTAACAGAAATTAATGGCAACCCAATTACAGAAGATCACCACTAGGCATGATAATATCACTTATTCTCCCAGAACTTGGTAAAATTTTTAGAACAATACAAATTAACATTCAAATAAGATTATTAAGAAATTTGTTATTCAGAAATAATGGTAAACACTACTCAATTAAGAGCTCAATGTGATCTATAACAATCTCGGACAAGAATTGCTGTTGCATGTGGCACCATATAGAAGGCACAAAATGTGTTATTCCATATTTCACCATTAGGGAACACACTGAACAAATCCACAGCAAAACGAAATTTCATTATTCAACCTGATAACCATTACTCATAAATTAAAGGCAGAATATGTTCTATAGAAACATCAGACTCAGGTCCTTGCTCTCTGCTGAACTGTATAGCAGGTGTGTGATAAATGGGAAACATTTTCCTTCACTTAAAAAGAAAAAAACAACAACAAAAAAAAAACAGTAGCAATGAAGAAAATGCATTGGATTTAAAAATAAACAAAAACACTTATGAAAAAAAAAATCATTAACAGCATCAAAAATAAGAATTTACATTTAAACTGTTTGTCGGACGTTCCCCTCAGTCCACACAACTTTGAAGAATGTCCGTGGTAGATATAGCTGCCACCACCGATATTACTAGGTGATATCGGTCACCCACTGTGAGATTGATGTAAATGAAGACTTACGCTAGTAATCGAATTATCAGTTTATTAAGAATATATGTACACACAAAATACGCTATTTACAAATATATACAACTACAACTCGGATATAGGTGATCCGGTTCAACATTAAATTAGATACCGTAAAGATTGGTTGTGTACTATTCCAATTACACTTTCCACCTAACACTCAATACACGTTAAATTCACTTTTTTGGAGCTCAACCTTGAGTCTCCCAACACAAGTATACTGGGCCTGCACTTCTTAGCCCAGAGCACTAAACACCAGGATGTCTGTGTCCTTCGCTCACCAGAAAACGCACTCCTTACGCTCTACACACAGAGCAACCTCTAGGTCCGAAACCTAGGTACCGAATCCATGATCTGAGGCAAACTTGCCCTCTCCAAATCACTGCTTTCCCCCACATAAACCCCTTTGGAGCCTCCTCATTGGACACATATTCCATTCTTTTCTTGCTTAGTGACATGCTGCTAATCTGCTCACCATCCGCATACTTCACTGACAGGTGGACATGCCTCTCAGCTATCACTTTTCTCTAACACCCCACCTGTAACGGATTAGCTGGCAATTCCCCTTTCCACGAAGAAGGAATGTCACCTTGGAAATTCCGTACACAACCATACAATATGAGATATTCAAATAGAGAAAGAGTAGACATTACATTCTTTAGCACAGGTGCTATCAGATCCTGACACCCCCACCTTAGCGGAAAATATGCCTTTTAGGGGCTAATTTTCCCCAAACATATAATAATATCGCAGAAGAGTTCAATAGTCTCTTTACAGATTTCTTCATTATCAGGGCTCCCAACACATTTTAGTCCTTAAAAAGGGGGAAAGGGGACCATTTTTATTTAAAAAGGGGACTTTGGGGGACCATTTTTGTTTAAAAAGGGGACTTTGGGGGACCCTTTTTTTAAAAAAAGGGTACTTTGGGGGACTCTTTGTTTAAAAAGGGTACTTTGGGGGACCATTTTTATTGAAAATGGAAACCAAAAAAGAATCATACGTGTGTAAAAATTTAGCACTAATTTTTTCTAAATAAGAAAGTAAATTTTTAAAATAACCCCAGAAAATATGTCAGATGTTTATCTTTATAAGATTTCAATAATAAACAATGTACACAATTTTATTTAAGCACATTTAAATATCCTACTGAAAAATATACTTAAATAATAAAAAAAAACTTTAATATATTTAAGCATTCACCTTGATAATTCTCGTTACAGGTAAAATGTAATAGTGATCAGTTAATAAAAACAAATAAGTGGGTAAATATGATCACAGATCACTCAGAGGGTTTTATTTAATATTCCTTTCAAAACATTCTAACCTTTAATTAATAAACCAAAATTGTTAATAACTAAATTTGTTATAAGTTAATAATTGTTTATAATGATTAAATCCTTACATAGACGGGGATGATATTAGGCAGTGAGAATGGAGGTAGAGAGAGAGAGAGTGAAGAATAACATTATTCATAACCTGGCCTTTCATTTAAGATATTACAGGACATATTGTAGATTAAATTTTTTGAGAATTTTTTTCAATAGCATGTTGAGCGGATTCTTTTTTCTTAATTTTTTAGAAAATTTATGGAGTGGTAATGAATGCAAATGAACATTAAAATGTCTGCTAGTGATGAAAAAATGAGTTAAGACGGTGGGAAATGGATGCTTAGGCTAAGAGTTTTAAAAGGATATGTGGTAAAATTTTCTGATTCGCCACCCCCCACAAACATGTACATGAAGAAATGCCCCTAATTGTCTGGGTCAAAATAGACCTTAGCAAGACGTGCGACTCGATGAGATACCTCCTTTGGTCAACCCTTCAAATGAGATTGAATCTCGCTGTAGTTTAATTAGGGGTTGAGTTAGAAAATTGCTTAAAATACTTAAGTTAGACCCTGGCGATTTAAAAAAGGAAGTTAGAAGTTTAATCCCACTGCCCCCCCCCCACACACTTCTTAACTTTTTTTTGTGTGTTATAAAAAATATCTGAGATTTTAAAATCGATGACTTGATTATTTTTCTTAATTACATTTTTTTTGGCTAAAATTAATATTTTGATTAGTGCTAACTCCTACCACTCATAAATAAAAGGGGGCAATAAGTTCATTTTATATAGCCTATAATAACAAATCAGACATAAAATAATGATAATTAGTGGAGAAAAGCTTAGATTTAAATAACACGTCATACAAAAACATTTCGTTTTAAAAAGCGATATTTGAATAAAATAAAATCTTAATCAATTTTTTAGAAAATTACACATTCAGAATTAGTGTCAAAAAATAGGCATATATGCACAAGTTTAAAATTTATAAATGCAGTACATGTAAATATTCTGTACCCCTGGGAACAATCCTTGTCAAGCTAAATGGATGTGGCAATCCCAAAACTTTCTTCTACCTCATGCATGTTAATACTTCAAAATTCCCTATCACAATTCCAAAATTAAATTGCAATCCATGCCCATCATGAGAATTCTAAAGATATGAAATTTTGTGCATTAGTTTTTCAAATATGAATATCACTAAACTTGTGCAAATTCCACAAAATGCATCTTAGGAGCATCATCTATTGAAAGATTAACACCAAAACTTAATGAGTAACAACTTGTGTCAACGTCTAACTGAATCCTAAGTTATACAAAAATTTGTGCATTAAATTAGATTTACTGCAGAAATCCTAAAAAAAAAAAAAAAAAATGCATTATAGCAGCACTATTTGTAAATGAATTTACATCAAAATGTAAAAAAGGTGAATTCATCTTAAGGATTAATTGAATCTAAAGTTTGATGGAATTCGGTGCATTAATTCTGGATATAGAACTATTGTGGAAATCGCAACAAATGCAGATTAACAGTGCCACTTGTTGAGCAATTTATACCAAAATATAAAAAAAGTCAATTCATGTTTAGTGTTCACTCTAGAAATAAAAAGGGCATGCTGCTATTCACTACAAAAGGCACTACTGCAGTAGAAAAGGGCACTTTTGCCAGAAAAAAATTGTTATTGCCTTTAGAAGGGGGAAAAAGAAAGCAATGAAACAATTTTTAAATATGATAAATCAAGTAACATTAATTTCGAATGATTTTATGATATAAAAATTAAAAATACAATTAAATTAAAACATGATTCAATAGTTTTATGTTCTTTTCATAAAGAAATAAAAAAAATCTATCATTTTTGGGCACAGAAATTTAGAAACACTACGGAATAAAAAAAATATTTATTAAAAATTTCTGCGTAAAACCAGTGTTGCATTTTATTACTTTTAAAAAGGGACAGGGTGCATTTTGAAAATTTGAAAAAGGGCAGGGTGCTGCACCCTTCAAAAATGACCTAGAATGAACACTATTCATGTTAATGACTAACCGAATCTGAAGTTCGGTAAAATTCTGTGCATTGGTTTTGGTGATTGAGCGATTGCAGAAATCGTGAAAAAATCTGCATAGAAGCGCCACATGTAGAGTAATTTATACCAAAAACTAATCAACAACAATTTATAGTGGCTGTCAAAAGTTTTCGGCCGGCATAAAATTTTTCGTTATTTTGAAAGTATATCCATATAAAGAGGAATCTCAAAGTGATACTCATACATTTTATTGAAATAATAGTTAGGAATTTATTTATGGAATAACAAATGAATATCAATAAATACAACTGACAAAATTAATTGAAAAAAAAAACGCATGCTTTCAAAAGTTATTGGATATCTTGGAAACTTCGGAAAAAAAATTGTGTTATAACAGAAAATCATTGTGATCAACTGGATTTATAATTAGTATGTTGTTGTCATACCTTTAGCAAAATGTACCGAAGTGCAGTGACTTGGCATCGATTCAATAAACAGTTGAAAATCGTCTGTGGTACGTTTTTCCAATCATCCTGAAATTTTTGGGAAAATTCCGTCCGTGCTGAATTGGAGTTTTAATAATAATTTCAAACATGTTTTTAAAGTTCATTCCAAAGATTTTCTATAGTATTCAGATTGGGTGCTTGGGCTGGCCATTTCAAAAGCGAAGTATTTTAGTGTAAAAGCCACTGCCTTTTTTTTTAGGGGGAGGGGGGTAAGCATGCCAAGGCCCGATATTGAAGACCGGTCAAGCAGAAGCTTAATATAGTAACTTTCATGTTCTGCAATTTTTTAATTTTTAAGAATTTTAATGAGATTCTTAAAATTTACCTGTATCCTGTGGTGATTTTTTAACATTTAGATTCATGAAAGAATTTCAGTTACCACGCTTTTTTTTACACCCATTATAATGTTTTTACGCCCACTTTAATAAATTTTGTCTTCTTGGATTTTTAAGCTTTTAGTGATTTTCAGAGATTTTTTTTTATTTTGCGGCGATTTTTTTCAGACACAGAAAAGGGGACTTGGGGGACCAAAATACAAAAAAGGGGAGTAAAGGGGACCTTTTTCTAAAAAGGGGACTTTTGTGGGAAAAAGGGGACCATTTGGGAGCCCTGCATTATGCTTATTACATAGGTATTTCCAGGTGTCTGAACACTATCTACTGACATCTCTACTGAACCTTTACTAATATTATTATTACATAAACAATTCACATGTTAATACAATATTATAAACAAAAAAATCAAAAAATATTTACACCCACACAGAAAAAAAAATTAAAGGTGTGACGACATCCCTTTAAGGTTGTCCACTATTGGGTCGTTGATGTTGATGGGCTAACAACTGGTTGTTCTTCCCAGCTCTTTCTATGTAGTCTGGAAATTGCGTCAGCATTTAAATGTTGCGCTCCTGGTTGATGAGAAATACTCAGGTTCCAGCGTTGCAAGGCAAGAGCCCATCTAGTGAGTTTGGGTGATCTTGGGGTTGTTTCGGTGAGAAATTTTAATGGATTATGATCCGTAATGATCTCAATTTGAGATCCATAGGTCCATTTTTCAAACTTTCGCAACCCAAAGAGCACACTCCAAGCCTCTTTCTCTATACTCGGCCAAGCATGCTGAGCCCCTGACAATTTCTGACTGGCAAAAGCTATTGGTTTAAACTGACCCTTTTCATCTTTTTGAGTAAGGCAACATCCTACTGCCAGGTCGGAAGCATCTGCGTGGAGCTGATATTCCCGGCCTACAATAGGTGTAGCCAAACTCGTCACTTTACATAACTCATCCTTAAGGGTATTAAATGCTTTTTCTGCCCTTTCATCCCATGGTACAGCATTTTTAACCTTCCCTTTAGTCAATTCGGTTAAAGGTATAGCGATTTCGGCATAATTTGGAATATAAGATCGGTAAAATCCCATTAATCCCAAAACAGATCTGACTTCTTTTTTAGTTTTTGGTCTCTTTAGATCCCTTATTGCTCCTATTTTTTCCTCATGAGGTGCATGCGTTCCACCCCCAATTACATGACCTAAAAACTTGGTTAATTTCTCTCCAAATTTACATTTGTCTAGCCTAATCGTAAAATTTCTCTTTTTCAACTCTTCAATGACAGCCCTAACATGTTCACAATGCTCTTCCCAGGTGTCGGAGAAAATGATGACATCATCAATATATGCTTCCGCATACCTCTGATGACCTTGAAGAACTTCATTCATATCTTTCTGAAACGTGGCAGTGGCCCCTGATAATCCAAAACGCATGGTACGCCACTGATAAGTTCCATTATGCGTTGTAAAAGCTGTCAAATGTTTACACTCCTCTGCCATTTTAATCTGCCAATAACCCCTCAATAAATCAATTGACGATAAATACTTAGCCGTCCCTGCGGTATACATGATTTCTTGAGAATCTTTCATTGGGAAGGTTGGCACCTGAGTTACCGAATTTAATGCTGTATAGTCTATACAAAGCCTAACAGTTGCGTCTTTTTTCGCCACACAAACAATTGGATGACTAATTTCAGCATTTGACACTTCGATTAGATTTAATTCTAATAACTCCTGAATCTGTCTATCTACTTCCTCTTTGTAAGCTACTGGTACACTATATAACTTTGGCTTTTTCCTTTCCACCCCCGGTTTAAGATCAATACGATGTTCCCCTACATCGGCTGGTCGTACAGGACCCATAAACACCTCTTTATTCTCCCTCAAAATACACTTTATATCTTTAACTTGATTGTTAGATAACCCTTTTATTTCGAACGTCTCTATATCTCGTTCTACTTCCTGATCCCGGTTCAAAATAGGAATTTCCCCAACTTCTCCAAATTCCTCATCACCCTCGAAAACAATATTGACTATATATTGTCAATAACTTGTGACTATATATATTAGCAATAAATTCTCGTATTTTATTTTGGTGCACATGCTTCCTACTCCCGTCGGCTAACTCAACTATAAACGAATGCTGATTTCGTTTTTCGACTATGGTTGCCAGCCCTTGCCACCTAGAATACAACTTATTAGTTGAATCGGGGATTAACAGTATTACTTTATCGCCTACTTCAAAAGTTTTTTCCTTTGACCTTAAGTTATAATGATACGCCATTCTATTTTGTTGCACCTCAGATGATAATTTTGCCTCATTTGCGGCTCTTTCTAAACGTCCTCTAAGTTTATTCAGATACTCATGAATCGGCGTAGTATCTAACTGCGCCCCCTTGTTTTCTCCTGCCCAGGATGACTTGAGAATCGATAAAGGACCCTCCGGCGCTCTACCATAACAACTGGAAAGGTGCGATTCCCATCGTAGAATTTGGGACTTCCCTATACGCCCATAATACAAATGGTATTTGTTCATGCCACTTTTTTCCTTCTTCTCTAATAGTATAATGTAACATACGTTTAAGAGTCTGATTAAATCGTTGCACGAGCCCGTTAGACTGTGGAGTCGAAAATCTTGGACTAGCACCTAACCTTTTCTCAAATTCTTTTGTTAAGTCGGCAGTGAAATTGGTTCCATTATCGCAGGCGATTATATTTGGAATTCCTGTCCTAATAAGTATTTGAAGTAACGCATCACACGCGGTTTTAGCAGTTAAACTTTTTAAAGGGATCGCATCCGCCCACCTGGTATGTTGATCAATTAAGGTTAGTATATACTGATGCCCTCGGGAACTTTTAGGATCAATAGGCCCAATTAAATCAACATTAACTACCTGAAATGGAAGTTCCGGACGTGACACTGGGGAAATAGGAGCTCTATCATTTACTTTAACCCCTCTAGTCAACTGGCACTCTAAACATGACTCACAAAATTGTTTAGTTTCTTTCGCCATCCCCTCCCAATAAAATGAATACCTGATTCTCTGTAAAGTTTTCTTAGCTGCATGATGCCCTCCAAATACCGAACTATGCGCTAATTTTAAGATTTCTTCCCTTCTTACTTTGGGTACTACTAATTGCGCTATAATTTCGCCTAACAATTTCTCTTTATGATATAATAAACCATTTACAATATAATAATCCCCCTTATCCATTTTAGCTAATTCCCAAGCTTTCTCTAATTCTTTGCATCCTAATTTGGATTCCTTAAACATCTCGGAATTGCTAACAATAGCTTTATTACCTTTCTTCACTTCCGTTTTTTCCGTATTCTGAGTTTGTACATTTTGCGAACTCGCTTCTATTGCGTAAACATTACAACTATCGTTATTCATACCTTCCCTTTCACTCAAGTTATCAATAATAAATTCCGAATTTTCTAATTCTTGGGCTTCTAGCAATGGCTCCTCGCGGTTGACACCTGACAACTCATTAATCACTTCGGGATGTAAAATTACTTGCTCATTAATATTATCAGTCACTGTGCAAAGTACTTCCTGATGAATTATATTAGTTTGTCCGAATTGCAGAATAGCTAACGGTAGTTTAACCAACGGCGATTTAACTGCTTCACCGAATAACCCTTGTAAATAAATACTACCCGCTCCTTTTAATTTCTCTTCCGGTACCAAATCTTTATGAACAACACTAATTTCACATCCAGAATCAACCAATCCCTTTGCTTTTTGCCCATTTACACTAACTTCAATTTTCTCGAGTTTATTTAATTTCTCACCAATAACGTTACTTCTCTGTTCGGCCTTTGCCGATATTCTCGCCACAATAGCTCCATTAGGTAACTCTTTGCTTTCTTTTACCACAATCTTATGCTTTCGTATCTCGTCCTTTATTACCATTATTTCCCTCATTACCCACTTTATTACAAAAACGTTGATAATGACCTCTCAAACCACATTTAAAGCATTTAGGAGCTGAAGCATCACTAGGTTTCTTAAAATCTATTTTCCTATCCGAAAAAGAACTAGTCTCATTACTCCCGTTTTGCCTCCAATTATTACTAACTTTGTTATCATCCCTCGGTCTCATTTTTTCATTGTTTACGTGCCTATCTTTACCTTTAAAACTTTTATACGTAACGGCGTAAGACTTATGTTTAGCGTCAAAATAATTGTCACATTCTTTAGCAATTTTAGAAGTTTCTAACCATTTACCTTGATGAGTTAACCCAATATATGACGCGGTATCCTCATCTAACGTACTTACTAATTTATGAGTAACTATTAACTGGTTGACCTTTTCATAAGAGTCAGCACCTCTAATCTTACAATAATTTTCCCATGTCGCTATTAAACGAGATACAAATAATACATGAGTTTCGTTCTGGTTTCTCTTAGCCTTCTTAAAATTTTCCAAACACGCCTTTGGTGTCGGCTCATGTTCCCTTAGAACTAACTCCTTTAACTCCTCATAATTCTCCATTTGTTCCGTAGTGGTATAAATTAACAAATTATCCGCCTTATCTCCTAACATATTTAGTAGAATTTCGGCCTGCTGGTTTTCCGGTACATTTTTAGTTTTGAATGCCCTTTCTAAACTGTTGAAAAATAAATTCCATCCCTCAGTCCCTTCCGGTACTTTGATAGATAGAGTTTTTACGCTTTTGATCAATTTTTCTATATTACTTTCATTATTAGATTCCCTAGACCCATTAAAATTATTTGCCGATCCTTGAACCCTTTAGCCTTTCCATTTCTAATTCATGTTCCATTCTTAATTTTTCCATTTCTAACTTTTCCTGATTTTCTAACTTTTCACGTTCTAATTTTTCCTGTTTTTCTAACTTTTCACGTTCTAATTTTTCCTGTTTTTCTAACTTTTCGAGTTCTAACCTTTCGCGTTCTAATTTTTCCTGTTTTTCTTCACGCTCTAACCTTTCCTGTTTTTCTAACTTTTCACGTTCTAATTTTTCGTGTTCTAATCGTTCTGCAACAATAGCGTCAGATAATTCCTTAATAACCCCCTCGTCATACTCATCACTGTCCATTATCTTTTTCTTAAGCTGAATTCTGATATCATCTTCTGCGAATTCAACACCTAATTCTTCAGCTATCACCTGAAGATCAACCTTTTTTAGTTTCAATAAGAAAGCCATACCTTCACCCAATGTTATAACCACCCTACAATAATATTTAAACCTACCAAATTAATATTTCCTAAATTTTTAACTTAGTACAGTTATATCCCACATATTATACTAAATAATACCCTTCAGATAATCAATACATTTCATTTCTAATTAACCTACTGAATACTCTTATTTTCCTCAACCATTGCTATCACACAATACACTTCCAATAAAACAAAAGGTAAAACAGTAATTCGATTTGATTACTATGCAATACAGATTTCAATTTATACACTTAGATAACAACATACAATTTATATAATAATACTGATACGTTGAAATTGAATAGAAGTATTGATGTCAATCAAGAAATCCACATAAAGAAAAATTGTAAACATGCATATATAAATTTCTACAATTATCCTCACTAAAATATTTCCGAATTCAATACTGGTTCTTACCCTTAAAACAAATATACCGAAAATCTTTACTTTTATTTTTCCTCACTATGGCTCTCTTTTGAGCCTTTTTTTTTTCACTATGGCTCTCTTTTGGGCCTTTTTTTTTTTCTTCACTATGGCTCTCTTTTGAGCCTTTTTTTTTTCTTTTTCACTACTATTGGCCAATTAAAATCCTAAACAAATGTTATTCTACACTCTTCAAACTTAAAAAAATGTTGCTTCATTTAAATATTACTTTAACAATAATTTAACTTTAAGTAAATTTAATTATTTCTTCCAACTACTATTACCACAATTAGTAAAAAAAAAATTATAGACAAGCAATACTAGCTCAAGTTATTATGACCTTTCCTTAAAACAATAGCCAATATGGTTATTAACACTTTATAGGTAGGGAGTATTGATAAAACACATAAATGATATAGGCAATTTACTTAAATTACTATTAATTATACAACAACAAATTTTGGTTCGAGATGTCAGCAGAAAGATATGATCAAAACACCTTACCTTATACTTTCTTTGCTGGATTACTTTTCTAAACACAGGTAGTTCCACGATGTAGCGGTAATATGGCACAACAGTTCAGTTTAGTTCTTTCTAATAAAGATACGCCCAACACTTTAGTCCACACTAGACGATATGGCACGATACTTTAGGACACATTTGACGATACGGCACGACACTTTGGCATACAGTCGACGACCCGGCACGATACTTTGGCACATACTCGACGATACGGCACGACACTTTACACACCTTCGACGATATGGCATGACCACACAAGAATTCCACTGGATACTCCGGCATTAACAGACTGCACCACGGCTCGCTGGTCACTGGTTTCAGGCGATTCTATCCCGACGTTGCCAACAATTTGTCGGACGTTCCCCTCAGTCCACACAACTTTGAAGAATGTCCGTGGTAGATATAGCTGCCACCACCGATATTACTAGGTGATATCGGTCACCCACTGTGAGATTGATGTAAATGAAGACTTACGCTAGTAATCGAATTATCAGTTTATTAAGAATATATGTACACACAAAATATGCTATTTACAAATATATACAACTACAACTCGGATATAGGTGATCCGGTTCAACATTATTCAACATTAAATTAGATACCGTAAAAATTGGTTGTGTACTATTCCAATTACACTTTCCACCTCACACTCAATACACGTTAAATTCACTTTTTTGGAGCTCAACCTTGAGTCTCCCAACACAAGTATACTGGGCCTGCACTTCTTAGCCCAGAGCACTAAACACCAGGACGTCTGTGTCCTTCGCTCACCAGAAAACGCACTCCTTACGCTCTACACACAGAGCAACCTCTAGGTCCGAAACCTAGGTATCGAATCTATGATCTGAGGCAAACTTGCCCTCTCCAAATCACTGCTTTCCCCCACATAAACCCTTTTGGAGCCTCCTCATTGGACACATATTCCATTCTTTTCTTGCTTAGTGACATGCTGCTAATCTGCCCACCATCCGCATACTTCACTGACAAGTGGACATGCCTCTCAGCTATCTCTTTTCTCTAACACCCCACCTGTAACGGATTAGCTGGCAATTCCCCTTTCCATGAAGAAGGAATGTCACCTTGGAAATTCCGTACACAACCATACAATATGAGATATTCAAATAGAGAAAGAGTAGACATTACATTCTTTAGCACAGGTGCTATCAGGTCCTGACACTGTTGTTACCGATTACAGTACCAGAAAGCATTGGAGTGCAAAGACTTACTGTTGCCAATTTGTAATTTCTGGTAGTAAAAAGAACTAGTAAGGAATGCTTTTTAATATTTTATTTAATATTTAAGAAATGTAGTTCTTGTTACCTAAATAGATCAGTTTCAATCACATTTCCCTAATTTTCCATTAGCCAACCAAAATCACAGGTTTTTTAGCAGATATTAACATTCAACAAATCAAAGTAGAGGAAAACTGAATGGCAAACAAATGCCCACCAGGCTGTCAAGTTGATAACTAGGGTGTGATGTCATTTGAAACTGATTTTTCTTTTAAATTTTCATGAATAATAGTGTAATAAGTGTGTTTTCAAAACATGTGTTTAACCTTCGTGCGAGAATTTAATATTTAGCTTAAAAAACAGTCACTCTTGAAGCACCAAATGCTCAAATTGGTTTGCTTAATTATTTTTGCAAAAGCTTAACAACCAATTGAAAGTAAACAGAAAAAAAAAAAAAAAAAAAAAAAAAAAAAACAGTTTTGATGAGAGAGGCTTTACAAACCAAAGTTGCAACTAGTAAAAAAAAATAATATTTTTGGCATATCTTTATAGTACACAGTTTTTTAAAAACTATGTAAAAATTCATTCGGCCGTTTGGAAAATCCACTTGCGAGTGGAGAGGAAAATAATGTACTTTCCCACTCCAAGCAGTAATGCTTCATTTCAGTAATTTTAGCCCCCCACCTTCCTGATGTCCCATAGTGTTCACTCTAGAAATAAAAAGGGCATGGTGCTATTCACTAAAAGGGCATTACTGCAGCAGAAAAGGACACTTTTGCAAGAAAAAATTTATTATTGCCTTTAAAAGAGGAAAAAAGAAAGCGAGAAAATACAAAATTTTTTAAAATATGGTAAGTCAAGTAACATTAATTTCGAATGATTATGATATAAAAATTAAAAATACAATTAAATTAAAACATGATTGAATAGTTTCGTGTTCTTTTTCTTAAAGAAATGAAAAAAAATCTATCATTTTTGGGCACACAATTATAGAAAGACTACAGAATTAAAAAAATATTTATTAAAAATCTCTGGGTAAAACCAGTCGTGCATTTTACTACTTTTAAAAAGGGCAGGGTGCTGCACCCTTCAAAAATGGCCTAGAATGAACACTAATGTCCGATTCCTTCTGAGATGGGACCTGTGGTTGTGTTGCAATTTATGAGAATTGGCAATCATTAGTGATCAGAGACTGAATCCCATAGTCTTTTTATTATTATTATTATTATTATTATTATTATTCTCTGATAGTTTAAATGGCCTATATGTATAAATTGTGTTCTACTATGACACAAGTATTTTACAAAGATACATTAGTACTATATTAAAGAAAAAAAATGGCCATTTTTGAAGGGTGCAGCACCCTGCCCTTTTTCAAATTTACAACTTAATAAAATATTTGAAATTAAAAATCAGTAAATTTTTAAAATCAAAATTAGGTTTTACAAACCATTTTCCATCATTTTTTGCTGAGAACCCATTAATTCTTTATTCTCTTCAAAGATCGTCTTCATCATTTTTCGGACTTCTGATACTTGATTCAAAATACTCTCCTGAAAATTGTCATGAAGTTTCAGTTTTATTTCCAGCTCTTGGATCTTTTTTTGCAAGTTCAGCTTTTCCGACTAAAAAACAATTTTTCTTATCAGAGTCACAAGATTTTATCGCTCAATTAACACACAAAATCAAATAAAAATTTTGTACTGGAGAATGGTGAAAACATAAAAGTTCAAAATTAAAAATAAGAAGAAACGTTATCAGAGACATTTTTGGGGAATTAACATATGCATACATGTGTGTAAGTTTAGATTTAGGCAATTAACAGCACAAATGCAAAATGATCTGCAAATAATATTGGTTAGTTTTATTATATGTGCTACTAAATAATGGAATTACTTAATTACAATTTTTATAAATTTTGTAGTTACTAGCTGTTTTCTCTAAGTGATTTTTTTAGGATACTACAACATGTCCCTTTTGAAATTGGCAAAAAATAGTGAAATACATTTTAGTAAAGAAAAATCCCTTGTAAAAAAGAAAAATCCATCCAAACTCCACAGTATTTCTTAATTTATAAATCCAAGTTCCTGGGAAAATGATGTTTCTTTAGAAAAAATATTAAATTATTATTTAATTGTATTTCTACATTCTTCTATCTTTAATAGAAGAAAGTATTGTAATCAAAATTTTTTTCAACTTCCAGTTTTCAACAGATTTACACATTTCAGAGGTAAGAGATTCCAAAAAAATGTTTTTACAAAATATCTGTCCTTCTGTCCATGTGTGTGTGTCTTCATATGTCACCATTCTACCATCAAAAAGTGTATGAAGATATACACAGAATTAAACCAATTTTTTTGTATGTGTTACTGGCTGTGGCAAGCAGGTCCTCCTTCAATTTTAAAATATTCTGCTGAAAAAGGGCACTGTAATAGAGATTTTTGTGCAATTTTAAATATTGAACCATTGAATAGAGCTTGAAGTTATGTATAGAATTGAACCAAATTTTGTGTGTAAGTGCTTGGCTATAACTAGTTGGTCCTCCCTAAATTTGAAGAAAATCCACCAGAAAAGGGTGCTGCAATAGCGGTTTTTGTGGCATTTGAATATTGTACCATGTAAAAGTGTATTAAGTTATGCATAGAATTGAACCAAATTTTTTATGCAAGTGTTTGGCTATGACTAATTGATCCTCCCTAAATCTGAAAAAAAAATCCGTCTGAAAGGGGTGCTGCAATAACGATTTTTGTGCCAATCTTAATATTATACTACTGAATAGTGTATGACATTATGCATAGAATTGAACCAAATTTTTTATGTAATTGTTTGGCTATGGCCAGTTGGTCTTCCTTGAATTTGAAAAAAAAAAAATCCACAGGAAGAGGCTGCTCCAATAGTGATTTTTGTGCCATTTTCAATATTGTACGACCAAAAAGTGTAGTATGAAGTTATGCATAGAACTGAACGAAATGTTTTAAGTGTTTGGCTATGACTAGTAGGTCTGCCCTAAATTTGAAAAAAAAAAAAAAAAAAAAATCTGCCACAAGAGGGTGCTGTAGTAGCGATTTTTGTGCCAGTTTCAATATTGCACCACCAAAAAGTGTATAAAGTTATGCATAGAATTAAACCAATTTTTTTGTGTAAGTGTTTGGCTATAACTAGTAGGTCTGCTCTACATTTTAAAAAAATCTGCCAGAAGAGGGTGCTGTAGTAGCAATTTTTGTGCCAGTTTCAATATTGCACCACCTAAAAATGTATAAAGTTATGCATAGAACTGAACCAAATTTTTTGTGAGTGTTTGGCTATAATAGGTAGGCTTAGTAGGTTTGCCCTAAATTTCGAAAAAATCACCAGAAGAGGGTACTGTAGTAGCAATTTTTGTGCCAGTTTCAATACTGCAGGATCGAAAAGTGTATACAGTTATGCATAGAATTGAACCAAATTTTTTTTGTAAGTGTTTGGCTATGGTCAGTACGCTCTCCTTGAATCTGAAAAAATAGGTGCTATAATTGAGATGTCCGAGTCATTTTCATTATTGCACCATCAAAAAGTGGCATAGAACTGAACTAAATTTTTTATGTATGATTATTTTGGGGTATAGCAAGCAAGTCCTCACTCAATTTGAAAAAAGTCTGGAAGAAGGGGACACTATAAAAACGATTTCCGTACTATTTTCATTATTAATACATAGTTGCAGTTGACTTTTTGCAAAAGTACATAATTAAAAAATTAAATTTGAATGGAGGAAAATATTTACTTTGAACTAGTGAAATTTTCTTTTTTTCACCAAGTTGTTGATTTAATGCTTCTGATGTTATATGTTACTATGATGATATCAGTTGGTTATAGGTCACTATTAGACATAAACAAAAGATCATTGTTACTAGAGATGGGAATGCTCGGAAAAAAACCGATTTTTTTCCGAAGGCTTATTTTTCAATTTTTCCGAACTGGAAAAATTGAAATTTCATTTATGAAATAATATAGTGAAAATTTTGCAATAGCTACATTCTCATACTTTTTATTTTATTTATTTTTATGTTGAGTGTCTCACATGAAAATTTTAATGTGGGTAATCTGATCTCTGAGCAGAAATCTGTTTGAGAAGACTTGAAAGGATCCTTCACGTTTTTTTCTTGTTTCAAACACAAGACTCTTTGCAAAATTTCTCTTGAAAATAGACATTTCAGAAAAAGTTTAATCAACAAATTGAATCTTTTCCAAGTGCAGTGATTGAAGAAAAAAAAATCTCATGTCATACAGCAGCTGAATCTTATTAAGTTGCATATATGTATGTAAATAACCTTATTAAAAATGTCTAAATAAAAACCTAAATATAGTAATAATTTTTTATTCAAAAATTAATTCTGAATATATTTTGTACAAGTATACAAAAAGTTCACAATTTCACAAAAACTCGATTACATGAAAAAAAATCTAGATATGTAATTAAATGCAACTTCTCTTTTTAAAAATTAATTCATGTGTAAATTTATTGCAATAATATGCCTATTAATGGAAATGATAAAATTATAAATTCAACATAAAATTTTGAAGTATGCATTTATTACTTTAATCTATCTTTTCAAGAAGTAAGTATTGAATTCGAGAAAAATTTGACTTCCAGTTTTTGGTGTATTTAAATGTTTTAGAAGGTCCTGAACACGTTTTGATGATTTTTGGAAAATATCTGTCACTCTGCGAGTCTGTATGTGACAAATTTTATGGCCACTATCTCAAGAACTGATGCACATAATTTCACAAAACTTTAGATTCAGTTACACCTTGATATAAACTCGAGATGTTTAGTTATTAGTGTATATTGCCAAACCGATGGCACTACTATGCTGCATTATTCATAATTTCCACAATAGTTCTATCTCAAACTAATGTATGTATTTTTATAAAATTTCAGATTAAGTTAATCTTTGACATAACTTCGTGCTCATTACTTTTTGGTGTAAATTGCTCAACAGATGACGCTGCTATGCCGCATTATTCATGATTATCGCAATAGCTTTACCAAGGATTTTTTTTTTTTTTTTTTTTTTAAATCAAACTACAGCTTTAGACAGTTTCTGATATATATTAATGTTGTTTAGTTTTTGGTGTAAATTGCCCTATAGGTGGCACTACTATGCTGCATTTTTCAAGATTTCGTCATAGCTGATTAATTGAATGTTTTTTCAAGGTGTTGAATCTAAAATTGACCTCCATTTTGCCTCCATAATGTACAGTAATGTTGCAAAAACATGCAGTTTGCATTAGGAAAGTACAACTGCGATTAAAAAAAAAAAAAAAAAAAAAAAAAAAACTTTGAATTGTAGTTTTCTAAAGCACAGTAGAAGTTTATCTCTGTATGTAACTGCTTTTGTTAATTCCTCAAATAGTGAGCATTTTCTATTTGTAGTGTTTTGTTTTCATAACTTTTGAGTTCCACTCTTAGAAATATAAAATTACCATGTGGAAACATTATTGAATATGGTTTCTTACTCAAGAATAGAATACCAGATTTCAGGGTAAAAAGAAAAAATTATATTTAATTAAACTTAAAAAAAAAAAAAAAATTCTGGTTTTAGTGAGTAAAAATCTAACAGCCAATAAATCCTACACTATTTTTTAGTTGCAGACCTGAGTAAGCCAAAGTAAAACTTAGTTTTGTTTGAATTTAGATTATAAAACTAAATCAAAACTTAGTGTTGAGATTGGAAAGCTATACCAAAACTAAACATATTTTATAAAGGAAATAAAATTATAATCCTAAGAAAAAAAAAGTAATAGTGTAAAAATATATATCTTTTAAACAAACAATGGAATTTTTGAATACTGATATTCTTAATAATGACAAAACTGCAATAATTTCTTTAAACTAGTATCATTTACTTAAAAACTATACTTATGTAAATGGATTGCATAATTTATTTCATTCCAAACTGCAGACATATTGGTTCAGGTTTTTACATTAGGTCAATTGGTAGTCAAACATGTAACTGAAAAATCATTTCAACAGAGATATGATATAAAAAACAATAGCGTTTAATAAAAATTCTTAGGCTGTGGGAAAAAAACTAAACTTTTAAAAGCAGGCTTTGCTACTTTCTTTTTATTTTGTAATATAAAGTGAAAATAATTTTCATTTAATACATATAAATGGGAAAAAATGTTTATTATTTAATATTCTCTAAGAAAATATAATTTATTTGGGAGAAACAGTCATGAAAAATCAATTTTTCCAATTTTTTTCGTTTTTTTTTCCCGAAAAAAACTGGTAAAAAAACAGTTTTTTTCCGTCACTTATATTTTTCCGGAAAATTTACATCTCTAATTGTTACTAACAGTTTATTACAAATTGCCATTGTCCCAAGGTACAACATTCTCCCCTACACATTTTCAAAAGAAAATTACCAAATTTCATAGCAAATTAAGTCTTTTTTTTTTTTGGGGGGGGGGTACAATAGATAATTAAAAACTTTTATGCCTCTCTGTTTAATTATGCAACAAATGATAAACAATTTTTATATGTAAAATAGTACTGTGTATTTTAAAAACATGTTTAAATTTGTTAGAAGAGAGACTGCCTTTTTTTTCTAAAACTAGAGCCATAAAAAAAAAGGGGGGGGGGAGATAATCATACCACTTTCTAATTGAAATGATGATGATGATGATGAATGAAATGCATCATCAAGCACAATTTCCTTTAAATGAAACTGTGGCAAAAATGCATTAGTCACATCATTTTGCAGGTGGTTCATTTTAAAAAATTATACAAACATACAAAATATTAAATTGCATTACAACAGGATAAGCACATAATGTTTACACAAGTAAAAAATTAATTGCTGTTTTAAGATATTAACATTTCATTAACAAATCCTTCATATTACCTTTGACATTCTTAATTCTTCCTTCAATATTCGTATTTCATGAGAATAGGTTTTATTCATAATCTGCTGCTTAGCCTAACAAAAAGAGCACCACAAATTTTTTTTAAAAATAATCATAAAAAAAAAGAATTACAGTGAAACCTCCCTGAACAACCATTTTTTCATGGAACGAAATTTATTCTCATAGGCTTAATACTAATTTTATTTCCATTCAGAGACCATCCTAATTGAACTCCCTCCATGAATGGAAGAAATAGAAACAAAATCTATTTTTTCCAGGTCAATTGGAGAAGATTTTATTTGAAACATGATTCCGGATAGAACATCATTCACCCAAACTTCTAAATTAAGACTTTTTTTTTTTTTTTTTTTTTTTTTTTTTTTGTATTCTGATAATTTAAAAGTATTGAATCCTTTTTGTGCTTTTTTAGGCAACGAATTTCACTCTGATGATAAATTATGAATGATGGTCAATAAACTCTCTTGCCAAATTCTGTCAGAAAACTTTCAAAGAAATAGATAAAGTAATAAAATCACCATTATTTGTTCCCATTCAAAAAAATTTGAATTGATTTACTGAATTTTGAAAGTACTTGGAAAGAAAAGTTATAAAAGATAAAATCCTAATTAACTTTTGTTTTGATACTTAAATTTTTATATTTTTCTGTAATGTGAAAAATAAATTTTAGTAATGTTCTTTGTTATCTTCTTTATAACAATTAAAATCAAAACTTAAACATGATCTCCATTAAGAGACCACCTCTTAGAGTAATCAATTTTTATTGGAACGAAGCATGGTGACTTTGGGGAGGCTTTACTGTATTGTAATTTATTAAAAATTATCCTTAAATATTTTATAAATAAGTATTGAAATTTAAAAAAAAAATTCAATAAATTATAATGAAATGACAAATTACATATATACAAGGTGTTTATAAAATTCCGGACCCATTTTGATGTTTAATAACTCATAAAATAACAAAGAGAGATTAAAATTAATAACATAAATGATTAGATAGATTCAAAAAGTTTCATGACCCTTGTCAATGAACTTCGACGTGCGCCACCTTTGTCGCACGCAGAATATAAAGTCAATAGCCAATTTCACACCATGAAGATGGATTGGGCGAGGAGGTCCAATTCCTTGGCCACCCAGATCACCTGATATAACGCCGCTGGACTTTTTCCTTTGAGGATTTGTAAAGGATAATGTTTACAGGAGGAGAGTGTCGAACATTGATGACTTAAAAGCTTGACCGCAATATCTTCTGTGGATGCTGACTGTTAGGAATTGATAAATTATTACCTCATTTTATTTTCACAGCATTCGCAAATTTGCCTTGAGATATTCATTTTATTTATCAAACGCAATCTGTTGCTATGGCAGCAAAGCTGTTTTTTATTTACTTTTCTTTTACATTTTTTATCTTACAAGATGAAGTAAAAGTTTAGGAGAAAAAACTTGGCATCAATTTTTGATGGAAGGAAATAGTTTCAGGGCTCCCAACACATTTTAGTCCTCAAAAAGGGGGAAAGGGGACCATTTTTATTTAAAAAGGGGACTTTGGGAGACCAATTTTATTAAGAACGGAAACCAAATAAGTATCATATGTGTATAAAAATATAGCACAAATTTTCCTAAGAAAGAAAGTAAATTTTTAAAATTACCCCAGAAAATATGTTAGATGGTTATAAAGATTCATTAAACAATGTACACAATTTTATTTAAGCACATTTAAATATTCTACTGAAAAAGTATATAAAGCATTCAATATTTTGGCATTCACGTTACAGGTAAAAAATAATAGTGATCAGTCAATAAAAACAAGTAAGTGGGTAAGTATGATCACTCAGAGGATTTTATTTAATATTTCTTTCAAAACATTCTAAATTTTAATAAATAAACCAAAATTGTTAAGAATTAATAATTGTTTATAATGATTAAATCCTAACATAGATGGGGATGATATAATGCAGTGAGAATGGAGGTAGAGAGAAAGTAAAGAATAACATTATTTATAACCTGGCTTTTCATTTAAGATATTACATGACATATTGTAGATTAAATTTTTTGCGAATTTATTTTAATAGCATCCCCTGGCGACAGAAAGGGATGAAAATATGCTAACTGTTGAGATATGTTACGCTTAGTTTTTTTCTTAATTTTTTTAACAATTTTATGGAGTGGTAATGAATGCAATTAAACATTAGACCATCTGTTAGTGATGAAAAATTGAGTTAAGACTGGAAAATGGGTTCTTAGGCCAAGAGTTTTAAAAAGATGTGTGAAAAAAAATCAATTTTCTGATTCCCCACCTTACACACACATGCACATAAAGAAATGCCCCTAATTGTCTGGGGTCAAAATAGACCCTTGCAAAATGTTGGACTCGATGATATACCTCCCTCGATTAACCCTTCAAATGAGATTGAATCTCGAGTAGTTTAATTAGGGGTTGAGTTAGAAAATTGCTTAAAATACTCAAATTTAGTCTGGAGAAGTAAAAAAGAAACTTAGAAATTCAATCCCACTGCCCCCACACACACTTCTTAAATTTTTTTGTGCAATATAAAAAATATCAGAGATTTTAAAATTGATAACTTGATTACTTTTCTAAATTTTTTTTTCTTTTGGGGGGGGGGGGGGCTAGAATTAATTTTTGGATTAGTGCTAACTACTACTACTTATAAATAAAAGGGGCCAATAAGTTCATTTTATATAGCCTATAATAAGAAATCAGACAAGACATAAAATAATGATAGTTAGTGGAGAAACACTTAAGATTTAAATAACATGTCATACAAAAGCATTTCTTTTACCTTTTCAAAAAGTGATATTTGAATAAAATAAAATCTTAATCAATTTTTACGAAAATTACACAATCAGAATTAGTGTAAAAAAAATAGGCATGTATGCACAAGTTTAAAATCTATAAATGCAGTACATATAAAAATTATGTATTCCCGGGAACAGTCCTTATCAAACTAATCGGATGTGGCAATCCTGAAACTTTCTTCTACCTCATACACAGTCCCGCAGCCAAGGGGTGGTTTTGGGATTAAAACCCCTCCCAGAGCTAAGAAAGATCACTATAATTGCCGCTTTTTTTGAATCAAAACCAAACTTAATATTTAAATGTTTTGACGCATTTTGGAATCCGCCACTTTATTGAATCAGATTTCATTTAATAAAGTGATTCAATTAAATAGCAGAAATTTTACTTAAAATTGTGAAAGTACATATTACATGGATTAGTTAAATAAAAATTGGTTATTTAAACTTAATCACTTTTCTGAGACGCATTATCTAAAGTAATGATGGTTTCCTGCCACACAGATGTGCTTTGAGCTTAAGTATTATACAGTAAATATTCCATTTAGTATTGATTCTATTAACCGGCGATTCAAATAACTGGCAATCACCTCTATCAGAAACTCAAACCCCCCCCCCCCCCCCCCAGATCCGAATTCTGGCTGTGCCACTGCTCATACATATCAATACTTCAAAATTCGCAATGACAGTCCCAAAATTAAATTGCAACTTATGCCCATCATGAGAATTCTAAAGATATGAAATTTTGTGCATTAGTTCTTCAAATATATGATTATTGCTAAACTTGTGCAAATCCGACAAAATGCAGCTTAGGAGCACCATCTATTGAAAAATTAACATCAAAACCTAATCAGTAACAATTTGTGTCATCGTCTAACTGAATCCTAAGTTAGACAAAAATTCGTGCATTAAATCAGATAAATCTACTGCAGAAATCCTTTAAAAAAATGCATCATAGCAGCACTACCTGTTAATGAATTTACATCAAAATGTAAAAAATGTCATTCATCTTAATGACTAACTGAATCTAAAGTTTGATGGAATTTCATGCATTAATTCTGGATATAGAACTATTGCGGAAATCACAACAAATGCAGATTAACAGTGCCACTTGTTGAGCAATTTATACACTACTGGCCATTAAAATTGCTACACCAAGAAGAAATGCAGATAACAAAATGATATTTATTGAACAAATATATTATGATAGAAATAACAAGTGATTAAATTTTCAATAAATTTGGGTGCATAGATCCTGAGAAATCAGCATCCAGAACATCCACCTCGGGCAGTAATAACAGCACTTACACGCCTGGGCATTGAGTCAAACAGAGATTGGATGGCATGTACAGATACGGATGCCCATGGTGCTCCAACATGATGCCAAAGTTAATCAACCATAGTGACTGGCGTAAGGTTACGAGCCAGCCGTTTGGCAACAATTAACCAGAAGTTTTCTTTTGCTGAGAGATCTGGGGAATGTGCTGGCCAGGGCAAGAGCCAAACATTTTTCGTATCAAGGAAGGTCCGTAGAATTCCGGAAACATGCGGTCGTGCATTATCCTGCTGAAACGCAAGTTTTCGCAGGTCTCGAATAAGGGGTTGATCCACAGGTCGTAAAATATCAGAAATGTAATGTGCACTGTTCAAAGTGTCGTCAATGCGAACAAGAGATGAACGAGACATGTGTCCAATGGCACCCCATACCATCACGTCAGGTGATGGGCCAGTACGACTATGACGAATGCACGCTGCCAATGCGCGTTCATTACGATACCACCAAACACGGATGCGACCATCATGATGTTGTAAACAGAACCAAGATTCATCTGAAAAAAATGACACCTCGCCATTCGTGCACCCAGGTTAGTCGTTGATCACACCATTGAAGGCACTCCTGTCTATGACGCAACGTCAAGCGAAGTCGCAGCCATGGTCTCCAAGCTGTGCGGGGTTATGGAGCCCCTTACTTATTACTAGAGAAATTTAGCAGAGTTGTAGAAAATGTAGTAGAGAAAATGTGTACTTTGAAGTTAATTTTCATAATTAGACAAAACTTCTATCAACTTAACTTCTTGTAAATAAAATAAATGCAAAATACTTACAGTAAACGACGACTCAAAATTCTTTCCAATATATTTATTGAAGATATTAGACATCTTGAAAAACATACTTGATTATATCACAGATGAAACTCATAACAGGGGCCAAAAATGGAACTTGCTCTTAACTTCTTAAACCTTTTAAACATAGCTTTCCGCGAGTTACGCGGAATTTTCTTACACTTCAAAATATTGTTACATTTACTAAACTTATCGAAAAAATCTTTAAATAGAGCGTTAAATTAAGAAACATCTTTTAAAACACCGCTCGAATTGTTCGCACACTTCATACACCACCAAAACATGAAAACTGTCCCTTTAAATTGGAACGAAAACCTACTAGCCAATCACAAGCGACTATGCAATTTGCATAAGTCAGACGATAATTAACATTTTACATTAAACATTTTTTTTCATTCATTAAATTTATTAAATACATTTAGAAAAATTACTTTAAACATGAAAATTACTTTAAAAAATGCTTTTGTTACTTAATTAAATCAAAATATTTGTAACTTAAAAGAAACTTTAATACAGGCGAATGCGATCGCAAGTAGTAATTACTGAATACGCTCCATGACTGAGCGCGACACGAAACAACTCAACCGCGCCGTTGAAAAACGTAAACAAACGCCGATTCGGCGGGGAAAACGTAAACAAGAATTGCAAGTTCCATTTTGGCTTTACAAAACGATATTTAAATTAAATAAAAATAGAAATGGATGGGAAAAACTTTTCCCCCACAGAATGCCCCCCTTTCCCATTCATTTTGATTTTTCACTGCAAATAGTTCTTTGCAACAGTTTATGCAAATGCAGGATCAAAAAAGAGCTTTTTTTTTTTCTCTCTGTTGTTGGTGGCAAAGTTCATCACCATAAGTAGGCATCACGAAACATTTTAAACGAGTCTGACTAAGGATTTGGTTAAAAGATCAGCGACGTTTTCTTTGGAAAGGACATGTTTTACATCGAAAAGACCTTGACTGTACCAGTCTCTGATAAATTTGTACTTCAAATCAATGTAACGATTCTTGATTGTATCAGTTTTGTGCTTCATAAAAGAAATGGCTGCAGTATTGTCGAAAAAAAGAATGGGATGTTGAATAATGATGTCATTCAGTTGTAGACACTTTTCTAGTTCAGTAATAGACATCTGTAAAAATTTTAAGTCTTTGACAGCTTCTGTTGCAGCGATGAATTCAGCTTCCATGGGGCTTAAGGCGACACAGCTTTGTTTTGCAACTCTCCAAGTTACTGGCATATTGTTTATGAAGGCGGTGTATCCAGTCCATGACTTTCGGTCAGTGGTGTTACTTGCCCAAGAAGCATCCACATAGACAGCTAACTGGATGGGAGAGTCAGACCTTGCAAGTTTCAATCCAAGAGATTTCGTTGAAGATAGGTACATCAGGATTCGAAGAAGTGCTCTGTAATGCGAGAGATTTGGCTTTTCAGCAAATTGTGAAAGTGCAGCAACTGGCCATGCAATATCAGGACGGCATCGATGAGCAATATATTGTAGACAGCCAAGCAAACTTCTGTAAGGCAGATTCTCAGGAAATTCATCTTCTTCCGCAGCTGGAGCAGGATTATACCCAGGTGGAGAAGGAAGAGAAACATTAGTACAATCAGGAACATCAAATTTCTTTAAACACTTTTCTATATAATGTTGGCAATTGATATTAAAAACTTCATTATCTTCTACTTTAAAGTTTATGCCTAATAACATTGTGATAGGACCTAAGATTCTAACTTCATAAATTGATTGGATTAATTCTACTACTTCTTTTAAAACTTCATCATTTTTAGCGAATATTGGCAAATCATCCACATAAACTATCACAATTGCTTGACTTTTGTAAGAATATACACATGTTAACCCTGGAACTTCAGTAAAACCATTTGAAATCAATTTATTATGCAAGTCATTGTACCAACATTTTCCAGCCTGATGAAGGCCATATATTGCCTTCTTTAACTTTAAAACAATGTTCTTTCCCTGGAATAGTGTAATTTTGGGGTTGCTTTATGCAAATATCTTTGTCAATTTCACCATATAAATAGGCACACTTTACATCAAGTAGACAATGTACCCAATTAAAAATTTTAATGAAAAGGGCAATGAAAAGACGAATAAGTGTGAAATTTACAACAGGACTGAATGTGTCGTTGTAATCCAAGCCTTCTCTTTGATTATTTCCTAATGCAACTAGACGTGCTTTAAATATATCTCTTTTTCCCTTACTATTTTCTTTTACTGTATAAACCCGTTTGGTTCCGATCACCTTTTGATTAAGTTTTGGGACAGGTGTCCAAACGTTTCTATCTAACATAGTTTGGATCTCTTGATCCATTGCCTCTTTCCATTTCTCAGCTTCTGGAAGTTGTTTTGCTTGTAAAGGACTTTGAGGTATAATTATTTCGGTTAATAGTGCTTCTTCAGCCAATTCGCTTTCAGGTTCTTTTTCTAACTTAATAGGACCTTCATAAGTATTTGCTGAACTAAAATTTGCCAAGGTGTCATCTAAAATAATTTTATTTGCTTTACAATATTCCAAAAGTTCAGGCGTTGACCTAAGTGTTGAACCAGTAGGAGACAATAAATAAACATCTAATTTCCCTTTAGTTATCCCTTTCATTCTTATCTTAAGATACCTGTAAAATGTGGCTTTTCCTTCTTCCTTTCCTTCTGAAATTTCTGGAACTTCATCCTCAGATGACACATCATCTTCCAACTTTTCCAGAGAGCCTGGTTCCATCAAATTCTCTTCTTGAGTGGAAGTTTTTGAAGTAGAGGGTAACTGTTTTAACAGATTCATCAGTTATGGGTAGATTATCTGGACCTGTAAAGAAGTCATCATCACTTGTAAAATCAACAAAAGAACGATGTGTTACTTTCTGCTCAGGATAGCCATGTAATTGGGCCTCATCAAACGTTACATGTTTTGACTCTACTATAGTGTTTTCTCTTGGGAAATAAATTCGATAACCACATGATCCTAAGCTATATCCTACAAATATTCCCTTCTTCGCTCGAGACTGGAACTTGTTCCTTTTTGCCTTTGGTTGATGTACATAAGCGATACAACCATAACGCTTTAAGTGTCGAATGGATGGTTAAGTTCCATACCATCTTTGAAAAGGTATAGCTTCAATACCAGTATGAAAAATTCTGTTTCGTATGTAGTTTATGGTCATAACAGCTTCAACCCATAAATTATCTGGCATATTTGCTGCTTTCATAACAGTTCTCATTCCGTCGAACAATACTCTATTGTAACGTTCCGCTGTTCCGTTCATCTGCGGACTGTATATCGTGGTTCGTTCATGTTTAATTCCTAATTTATTTAGCATATCTTTGACCTGTTGATTGCAGTATTCTAAGCCGTTATCTGTTCTTATCGCTTTAACTTTCTTATTAGTTTGGCGTTCTACAAAAGTTATAAATTGCTTTAATTTAATGAAAACTTCATCTTTAGAGCGTAGCGGATAGCAAAATGCTCTTCTGCTATAGTCATCGATAAAAGTAAGTATGTAACGTTGCCCGTTCCTTGAAGTGACTGGGGCTGGCCCCCACATGTCACTATGAATCAACTCACAAATTTCTTTAGATCGAATGTTTTGTAACCTAGGATGAGTTGACCTAGTATTTTTGGCAAGAATACAAGGTTCACAAGGAGATTCCTTCCCTTGTAATGGACTACAGCCTTGAACCAAGTTTTCTCGAAACATTTTCTTAATCATGTTAACATTACAATGTCCCAGGCTTTCATGCCATAGCATTATATTATTACGATCATTGGCATATGAAATATTGTAAAGACAATTTGACTCTTGTGTATTGGCTTTATTTTGAGTATAAACTCTTTTAGGATTAGTGTTACAAGATTCAGTACGTGCAAAAACTTTCACTTTATCTGAACTTAGAGAAGAAGGTTTACTAGAAGGTTGTAAACATGGATTTTTAACATTAGGTTTAACCTCAGTGTCATCATAATTTCTAATTGCCTTTAAAACATAAAAATTTTCTTTTAGAGTGGCTGTGTATAAATATTTCCAATTCTTATCAAACACTTTAAACCCATGGTCCATAGTAGCATGAAGACCAGCTTTATCCATTTTTGACATAGAGATTAAATTTTTATGTATGTTTGGAACATACAAAACATTATGTAAATTTACAATGGATACCTTATCTTTTTCTTTAATTTTAAAACTAACTTTACCAATTCCTTTAACCTTGTGAGGTGTGGTTCCCATTCTAACTACTGCACCCTCTGGTGGTTCTCTTAGATGAGTAAAAAAATTCTTATTCTGACAGACATGGGAGGTAGACGCTGAATCTAAAGTCCATTCCCAACAAGGGGGGGAAATTTTGCAACAATCATTACTTTTATACTTTAATTCAGTAACATATGAATCTAAATCTACCTCTTGAACCCTTTTACTTATCTTTTGATTTCTACAGTTTCTACCTGAATGACCATTTTTCCCGCAGTTTTCACATTTTAAATTCTTTCTACTTTGAGAATGAGATTCGGGAGAAGTTTTTCCTGACATATGAGCGCTTCTATCAGCCATAAGGGTTTCATTACGCAATCTTTCTCTTACATCTCGTCTCGAACATTCTTTTAAAATTTCATCTTTAACATCGTTAAATTTAAATTTATCTTCAGAAAGACGGTCTAATTCCCTAATTAAATAATCATAATTTTCTGGTAAACTTTCTATGAGCTGGTAACACCTGTGCTTTTCGGCAATCTCTTCTCCGGAATCAATTACACGGCGATATGCTTCTTCAAATCTAGCAATATATGAGGGAATATCTTCGTCCGGATTTATTTTTAAATTTCTAAATTCATTTACATGAAAGGATTTTAATGCTCTACCAGGAATTTCTAGGGTTAATTTCAAAGTTTCCCAAATTTCAGAGGGATCATCTAAATGCCCTATTGTTAATGCAATTTCTGGACTAACATATGTTTTAAGAATTCCTACTGCTCTCTGTTTTGATTGGTTAAGTTTAAACTTGTCAAGAGGTTTTAAATCAGTAAATTCTGGCCATTCACTTTTCTTTACCCATGTAAATAACCCTTCAGTTTGCAATATACATTTAATAAATCTTATCCAAGTTTGGTAATTATCTTTAGTTAATATTACTGTACCAGGTGCAGTGGCCATTATTCATTTAATTTCAAACAATAAATATATATATTAGAATTCATACACATAAATTACACATTCAGATACTTCAATAATATATATTTTCAACAAGAAATTTTTTTTTTTCAAAACCATTTTCTTTTACATATATAATAAATTTTTCGCAGTTGCAAGAGCTTCTGGGCCCATAACCTCTGTGCGGGGTTATGGAGCCCCTTACTTATTACTAGAGAAATTTAGCAGAGTTGTAGAAAATGTAGTAGAGAAAATGTGTACTTTGAAGTTAATTTTCATAATTAGACAAAACTTCTATCAACTTAACTTCTTGTAAATAAAATAAATGCAAAATACTTACAGTAAACGACGACTCAAAATTCTTTCCAATATATTTATTGAAGATATTAGACATCTTGAAAAACATACTTGATTATATCACAGATGAAACTCATAACAGGGGCCAAAAATGGAACTTGCTCTTAACTTCTTAAACCTTTTAAACATAGCTTTCCGCGAGTTACGCGGAATTTTCTTACACTTCAAAATATTGTTACATTTACTAAACTTATCGAAAAAATCTTTAAATAGAGCATTAAATTAAGAAACATCTTTTAAAACACCGCTCGAATTGTTCGCACACTTCATACACCACCAAAACATGAAAACTGTCCCTTTAAATTGGAACGAAAACCTACTAGCCAATCACAAGCGACTATGCAATTTGCATAAGTCAGACGATAATTAACATTTTACATTAAACATTTTTTTTCATTCATTAAATTTATTAAATACATTTAGAAAAATTACTTTAAACATGAAAATTACTTTAAAAAATGCTTTTGTTACTTAATTAAATCAAAATAATATTTGTAACTTAAAAGAAACTTTAATACAGGCGAATGCGATCGCAAGTAGTAATTACTGAATACGCTCCATGACTGAGCGCGACACGAAACAACTCAACCGCGCCGTTGAAAAACGTAAACAAACGCCGATTCGGCGGGGAAAACGTAAGCAAGAATTGCAAGTTCCATTTTGGCTTTACAAAACGATATTTAAATTAAATAAAAATAGAAATGGATAGGAAAAACTTTTCCCCACACAAGCTGAGAGTCCATGCTGCTGTAAACGTCGTCGAATTGTTCGTGTACACACTTTTTGTCTCGCAAATGACCCCATTTCTAGACTTAGGGCTTGTGACGTGATAGCACGATATATTACGGCCATATGGATAACATGCCAGTCTTCTCTGCTGCTAGAGATAGGGGGCCGTTGAGATCCTGTACAGGGTTCCATATTACCCTCCTGAATCCATCGATTCCATATTCTGCAAACAGTCATTTCATCTCGACCAATGCGAGCAGCAATACTGCGATAAGATAAATTGCAATCCCGGTAGGCTACAATTCCAACTTTATCAGAATCAGAAACTTGCTGGTACGCATTTCCCCTTCTTACACGAGGTATCACAAAATTTTTTCACCAGGCAACAATACTTAAATGCAATTTCTGTGTGAGAAACTGGCTGAATAATTTCCTCATTTAAACAGATTGTAGGTGTCGCTACCAGCACCTGATTTGTCAGAATGCACTGAAAAGTTAATTATTTGCATATCACAGCATCTTCATCCTGTCGTTTAAATTTCACGTCTGTAACATGTCGCATTCATGGTGTAGCAATTTTAATGGCCAGTAGTGTACCAAAATATAAAAAATGTCAATTTATGTCAAGGACTAACTGAATCTGAAGTTTGATAAAAATCTGTGCATTGGTTCTGGAGATTGAGCGATTGCAGAAATCATAAAAAATGCTGCATAGAAGCACCACATGTCGAGTGAAGCATGCCAAGGCCCGTTATTGAAGACTGGTCAAGCAATAGCTTCAGGGGCGTGCGAAGAGAAAACTGCACCCGAAGCAAAGTTCCAATTTGGCGTCCCTCTCATCCAACTTTTTCTTCTAACAGGCCAAAATGACATTTGTAATATAACTTTGGCACCCCCTAAATTTCAGCACCCAGGGCGACTGACCCCTTTGCTCCCCCCCCCCCCCCCTTTTGCATGGTGCTGAGTAGCTTATTAGTAACTTTTGTGTTTTGCAATTTTTTTATTTTTAAGAATTTTAATGAGATTCTTCAAATTTGCCTGTATTCTGTGGTGATGTTTTTTAGCATTTCATGAAAGAATTTCAGTTACAACGCTTTTTTATACACATTATAATGCTTTTTTTATGCAGACTTTAATAAACTTTGTCTTCTTGGATTTTTAAGCTTTTAGTGATTTTCAGTGCTTTTATTTTGCGGCGATTTTTTTCAGACACAGAAAAGGGGACTTGGGGGACCAAAATACAAAAAATGGGACTAAAGGGGACCTTTTTCTAAAAAATGGACTTTTGGGGGTAAAAAGGGACCATTTGGAAGCCCTGTCATTTTTTTTTTTTTTTTTTTGAGAATGTTTATATTTTTTGCTTGTTGTGTGTGTCGTAAGTATTTTTGAAGAATTCAGTTACTTTATGCAAAGATATGTTAAGAATTTTCAAGATCGGCACACAGAAATTTATATAGGATCATCTTTTCCGGTTTTAGCACAATAATCCAAAATTTCCAAGGTATAATGAATTTTTATTTTGTATATATGTAAATACTTTGAATTCAATATTTCTTCATACTTCCAATTTGAATTATAGAATATTTTGAGCCCAATTTTTAAGTTTTGATTGTTTACAAAATACGTGGTGCCCCGAACACAGACATTTGAATAATAATGTTGAGATATTGAATTGTTTTTATAGTGTATAGTGTTTTCATAGGCTGTGCATTACTACTTATTTTTTCTAAGATGAATAAGCTAAAGAAAAAGCATACACCTCTACGTTCGTCATTTACCAGAACTTTAAATGTTTTGAATGAAGAAATTAACAGCGAATCATTAGATACGGGTGAAATTTCAGATGGTTTTAGTAAGTTAGAAAAATTGATTCATAAAATTAAATCTATCGATGAAGCTATAATTGAACTTATGTTAAATGACGATAAATGCGATGAAGAAGCTATTGGTAATGAAGTAGTAGAAAATGAAAGTTATTCAAATCAATTTATTACCATTAAGCGTAAAGTTAGTGAAGCATTGGGTACAAATAAACGTAATCAAGATGATAGTGAAAAAGGCACAGATTACGATTATTCCAAATCAAAGCATTGTAAATTCCCTAAACTAAATATTAAGCCATTCGATTCGCAGTTAATAAATTATCTTTTGTTTTGGTCTCAGTTTCAGAAAATTCATGAAGACATAGATTTGGATAATAGTGACAAATTTCAGTATCTTATCCAATCGGTAGAACCTGAAACCAGTGCCAGGTGTTTGTTAGAGAGCTATCCAATGACCGCAGTTAATTACCCCAAAGCTGTCGAGGCATTTCAAGAGCGTTTTGGGAATAAAGATTTACTAATACAAGTGTACGTTAGAGAATTCCTAAAATTGGTTGTAGCTAATGTACAGGCGCATGGCAAAGATAAACTTCCATTATCAGATTTATTCACAAAAGTCAAGGCATATTTAAGGCCTTTGGAATCAATGGGATTACGTTTAGAAAGCAATTCAGTGTGGCTCTATCCCATGATAGAATCTAGCTTATCAGAAGATGTATTAAAAAGTATGGCAGAGATATAATATTTCAACCACATCAAGCGTTGTTAGTTTAAAATGCATTGTCAACAAAATCAAATATAGTAAGTTTGATGTAATTCCTGAAACAAGAAGTTGCAAACGAGGAAAGATTCAAATTAGAAAAATCTTGTTTTATAGAACTGGGCTCTAAAGACAAAGCTAAAGAAAAGTTAAGAAAACCAGAAAGTAAAATACCTACGGCAGCAGGGCTATTTAGCGCAAAAGAATGCCTTTGTTTATTTTGCAATAAATCTCATGAAAGTAAGAACTGTGTTAGGACTAGATCTCTTTCCTTTAATGAACAGAAGGCCAAAATTAAGAATAAAAAGTGCTTTTTAAAATGTCTTCGTTTTGGTCACCACACTAAAATTTGCAAAGTTTTTATCTGTTGCCACGTTTGCTCTAGACCCCATACCGAGTTATTATGCCCTGAAATTTCAATGTCTAAAGAACCAAAAAATACAGCTAAGACCCCAGAAGTAATTCAAAGCACCATAGCAAATAAGCAGTGTTCTGCTGAAGTAGCCCTTATGACTTTGGAAATAGTTATTAAAGGTCGAATAACAAAGAACGTATGAGCGTTACTTTATTGTAGGTCGCAAAAGAGCTATATTTTAAAAGGTACGGCTGAAGAGCTAGGTTTACATCCCAATTCTTCTGAAGCTATTGTACACACTTTGTTTGGTGATATGCAAACAGAAGCTAAATCTCACAATAAATTCCAAGTTGAGTTAAGTTCTTCTGATAGACAGAAACAAACGAAAGAAGTCTTAGAACTTTTGGAGCAAGACATAATTTGTAATAATATTCCTTGGATACCGAAAGAATCAGTAATTAAAGAGCTTAAACAAAATAAACTATGGATCACAAATTTAGGAGCAGGAAGTCCAAAAATTGAAATTTTGATTGGAAGCAATTACTAAGGACAACTTCTTACAGATCGAGTAAAACAGCTAAAGAGCGGTCTTACAGTGATAGAGACGAAGTTTGGATGGACGCTTTGTGGTCGTTTAGATAGTACATCACAGTCTTGTCTAAATTATGGAAATATGCTTATCACAAACCTAGTTTTAAAAGATATGAAGATTCCAGAATTATGGAAATTAGAGACAATCGGTATAACAGATCCCTGTCAAACTTTGTCTAAAGCAGAAGAAGAACTCGCTCATGATAATTTTATAAAAGAAGTTGATAGAAATACAGAAGGTTGCTATATTGTAGGCCTTCCTTGGATTAACGGCAAACGTGACATTCCTTCAAATAGACACATAGCTGAACAAAGATTGATAAATTCAACAAAGAAATTAAAATCGATGAAAAAGTTTAAAGAATACGCTAAAGTTTTCCATGAATGGGAAGAAGATATTATCAGTAAAGTTCCAAATGAAATACTCAAGGTTCCAGTAAGAAGAGCATTTCTTCAAATTGAAGTCAAAGAATCAGATCAGCATTTCTTGCGATTTTTATAGTGGAAGAGTCCCAGGGGCGTCGCCATGGGGGGGTATGGGGGGGGGAGCCTCCCCCCCCAATATATGTGAAGTTGGGAAATTTGAGCTTAGAGTTGGAAAAATTTAGATTTTTGAAAGACTTTCTTTTTTTTTAATAATTACAAGAAATATATGAACTTTTTATTCTTTCGGTGACAATGGTTTAGCAAACAAGTTAAATTATCAAAAGAAATCAACCAGACTCAATTTGTCATTGTATTTCTCTGTTCTATGAAAACATCATACACTTATTAGACCTAAATGTCTCTGCTCCTGTGTATCAATATCTGACTCTAAACAGCTTTCTCCACTCCTTTGTTTCCTCCAAAACTTTCATTTCTGAAAAATTTCAAATTATAGTCCGTGACTTTTATGTTACTTTTGTATGAAAATCCATAATGGCTCATATACTAGAAGTCTGTCTGGGCCTGGGCTTGGTCCAAGGTACTGGCATGGCCCGTGGACCGAGCAGGCAAACTTTCAAACAGAGTGCTTCCACCATTCTGATATAAAAATTTAAAAGAAGCTCATAAAATTTGAATTATTTTCAATAAATATGAGTTTCACAAGAATGCGTATAAATGTGCTGCATGAGCCGATTTTATTTTAACAACACTAATGCAAAAATATATTTTGTCCAAAATGTAGAGAACGTCATCGGATAGTTAATCATGTTTGAGCCTGAGCTTAGCTTTTTTTGCAGACTTGGGCAGGAGCACCGTCAGTTTATTACCCCTCCCCTTTTTAATCCTCAAACCAGAAAAATTATCAAATCATAGATGCAAAAAAAGTAAAAATGTCGAATATGAAGTCGCAAAGGACTGATGAAAACTTTCACTTTAGGCAGATTTTTATCTTTGGCGGGAAATTTTCAAGCAATTTTTACGTCAGGAGTATGAAAGGAGGACACTGTGCAACATCAAACACCCTACAGTTGGCGGGGGATTCCCCTCACATCGCCAGGTCCCCCAAAATGGCTTTCCAGATTGTTTATTACCTTGTTCATAGTCATATAATAACAAACATCTTCATTAATCTCTCACATTTTCTTCCGGAAGTTTTTTTTTTTTTTGTAATAGAGGCTGCAATCAAAAATGTCTGTTTTCTTGTGGGGGGGGGGGGATGTCTCCCCTGCCCTCCCCAAATGGCTCTCCTGGACTCGGGTTAGGCCGAGGTAAGGATTATTTTTTTCTGCATAGTTGAGTCAGGACGGAACTGGACTTGGTTGCTCTTGGCATGTGTCGGGCGGACAGTTTTGCTTTGCAAAATAAGTAATAATGATAACGAACTTTTGGTAAGGGAAATCATCGGAAATGTATCTTGAGGTGGTTCTCAAATTCCCTGTTGAATAACACAAAACTTTCTGAAACATTTTCTGACTCATTTTTAAAAGAAAATGCATAACATTGACAGGCCTGAAGTGATTGGATTGAAACGATTTCGAATTGAATAGCGTTTTCCATTTTTCGATAAATAAATTACTTATCCAATTACAGGCGATTATTGTCACACAACGACAGTTTTCTCTTCTTTACTTGCTATGACGTTTTGAAAATCGAATCAAAAACTAATATTTGACAGCCTTTTCTGAAATATATGTTGCTTTCATTCCAAGAAAAAAGAAAGCGCCATTCGATAACATTTTTTCTAAATAAGAATATCTGCCAATTTTATGCGTTTCCGAACAAAAGTGAATTGAGAAATGCGCAAGAAAATAATTATTTTAGATTCTTTTTATCAGCATTCTTTAGAAGAATCTTAATTGTATGTTAAGAAAAATCCGAATTTTTTGTAGCTATCAAATTGGGCCGGATCGGGCCTGGTTTAATTGTTTTTTACGCAAGCTGTTCCTGTTTTCAAAGATTTTTGTTCAGGCCGGCCCCTGAACTGTGAAAATATAGATCCGGCTCGAGCCAAAGTTTTAATTTTCAAATCGGGCCGTGCTGGGCCAAAATAGCTTATATGTAGTTGGGACCGTGCTCTGATCTGGAAATTCCAGCCGGAAAAGACATGTATAGCAAAGACAGTAAACAAAAAAGGGAATTTTTAAACTAATGATGGTTGACGAAAGAAAAGAAATCGCAATAGATCTTTAAAAATAAAATTAATAATTCCAATTATAACATATTCTACTGTCAAAATGAAAATAAAACAAGAAAATATTCACATCTTTTCATATTTAACCCGTCGTCGTCGCATCGCCGGAGAATTTATACAACGGCTTTAGTCGTCGAGTCAATCTAAGCTTAAAAATCTGTAAATTTTATTTCAAAATAGCAATCTATTCTAATATTGTAAAACAAAAATGCAATTTGTATTTCCGTTTTATGCTAATCTCAAATAGTATTAAAAGAACTTGGAATAAGTAATTTTGAAAAAAAAAAAAAAAATATTAAAAATATTTATTCAGGTGCCAAAAGAAAAAAAAAGAAAAGAAAAGCTGGAGTCCTAATTTCTATAATAGTAGCTACACCTGCTATATTACGTAACTGGGCAACAATATCCAATGAGTTTTCGCCAGAAAAAATACTGGTAACCCTTTGTCGTCAAGAAAAAATAATCATAAAAGCAAATGTGATTTCAAAAAATTATTGATTCTGATAAATGTGTTCCTTTTTACTTTGTTTGTGTGCGGATAAAAAAACGGCTATATTTTTACCGGTTTATAAAATATGAAACCAAAGCGATATAAAGTTCAATGTTGTAATTGTAAAGCAGTATTTAATAATGACTATAAATCTCAGCATGAAAAAACAGGGTTCATACAGAGTTGGGAAGAAAAAATTCAAGGAGTACATAAAAAATCCAAGGAGTCCAAAAAATTTTAAGGACTTGCCACTTTTCTTGTTATTTATGTGGCATGCACCTGCACATCCCCCGATTCTGCGAGAGGAGGGGGTATCCACGATCTTCAGACGAAATCAGCAATTTATCTGCGATATTTTAGCAAAATCGGTGATTATTGCGATCTTTGTCGAAACTGGTGGTTTTTTAGCGATCTTTTGACGAAATCAGCGTTTTCCCGTGTTTTCTTTTCATGAATTCAACGGGTTTTTTTGCCGATTTTTAGACAAAATTTGCATTTTTACATGATTTCTTCTCGAATTTAGCATTTTTTCCATGATCTTTTGATGAAATTGGCATTTTTTTTTTCAATGATCTTTTGACAAAATATTTGTAAGCGATCTTTTATTGATAACGGCATTTTTTCCCGCGATCTTTTATCGATAACGGCATTTTTTCCCACGATTAGTTATCGCAAAAGGCATTTTTTCCCGCAATCTTTTAACAAAATCGGCATTATATTTGCAATTTTTAGACAAAATCGATGTTTTCCCACGGTCTTCAGATGAAATTAGCGTTTTATCTGCGATATTTGGTGAAACTGCCGTTTTAACTGTGATCCGCACAGGAAATTTGCGTTTTTCAGCGATCTTTTGACAAAGTTCGTTGACAAAAACATTGACGAAATCGTCGTTTTTCCACGAAATATTGATGAAATGTGTCCTTTTCCAATGATCCTTTCACGAAATTTGCATTTCTCCGTGCGCAAAACCGTACAAGTTGGCAACTATGCGGAACTGATGACCCAATTTCAAATTTTCGGACGAGAATCACCCTTGAATCCACTGTTATCAGCAAAATTGAGGATGACGAATAGTATTATGAAGAAGAAATCAAAGTCGTATATCTAGCTGTGTGAAGGAATTAAACAGTATAATCACTTTTTTAAATTAGAAGCTTAGAGATGTGTCTGGATTATTCTTTTCACTTTTCTTTCCCTTATGGCCGTGAAAAGTAAATCACTTTGGTGGCTATTAGTATGATTCAACCAATCATTGCTGTGCTTCTGATGAATGATGGGCATAAAGGATTCACCGCGCGTTTTACAATCGTGGTTTTTTTTCTTTTTTTCGGGAGTAATATTGCTCGACTGCAAAACCACAATACAATTTAAGGAGTTTCTAAGGAGTATTTTTTGTTTATCTAAGTAGTTCTAAGTACTACTTGGGAACGTTTTCATTTCTAAGTAGTTTCTAAGGAGTCCAAGGAGTCTGTATGAACCCTGAAAAAACAATCATATTGGGAATAGAGTTTCTGTGCAGGAAATTGGAGCCCCTAAAAATCCATTCGATGCTTCAGTACGTAAAAGGAAAAAAGTGGACGATGTGAAATCGGAACAAATATATGGATATGACAGCAGTCTGTCAAATGAAGAAATAATCAGCATAAGTTGTAATACTGATGTGTTGAACTTAAATAAAAAGTCTGAAGAAATAAAAGATTTTTCTTTTCCTATAAACAACACCGAGAGCGAAGATCAACTTCTTCAACAGTGTAATTTGGATTTTTCAAAAGAAAGTGAATTTCTACATGAGGCTACAAATTCCAAAACTCAAAACCAATCTGAAATGGATAATGAATTTCAAAACGAGACTGCAAGCTTCACAAATGAAAACCAAACTAAAGAAGAAAATGAAAATAAGTCAGACTGGGTGTCTTTTATGGGAAAATTTTCTTTTATTCTCGAAAAATTAACTGAGAGCAAAACTATTTTTTCTCAATATAATGAATCTGACATAGTTAACGAGAAATTGGCAATAACTGAGATTGTTAACTTTATCTCTTCAATTAAAGAAACCTGTGATATAGTACTTGAAGAGGGGTGCAGAGTATTGAATAAACTGAATAATGAGTTAGAATTTTCAATTGAAGACAGTGGAAGTGCCTCTGAAATAGTAAATCATGATCCTGGTCTACGTCCAGATACTTTAAATGAAAATCAGAAAAATTATTTAATTCAGTTAGGTCCACATCAACCTAAATTAGCATGTTTTCCTTCTGATGGAAAAAACCAGTTTTATCCCCACTGGTATACAGAATTTGAATATTTAGAGTACAGTACAGCAAAGCATGCTGCTTTTTGCTTTGTATATTGTCTTTTTCCTGTTGGTATAGGTCGTGAAAAAAGAGAAGATGCTTGGACTTCAACCGGAGTAAAAGTATGGGGTAAAATGAAAAGTTGCGGAAAAGATAAATTAGGGAAGCTCCAACAACATTTCTCATCTCAAGCTCATAAGTCTGCTCTATATGATTTTTGTAATTTTCTTGTAAAGAAAAAACATATTGATGTCTTAATTGACAAATCAAAAAGACAAGTTTTAATTCAGGAAGAAAAAGTTCGAATGCACAACAGAGAAGTTATCAAAATTTTAATGGATACTTGTAAAACATTCGGAAAGCAAGGATTAGCATTTCGAGAGTCAAACACCGATGATATTAATAAAGGAAATTTTTGCGAAGTGATACAGCTTATCTCAAGGCACAATACTACAATGAAATGTTGGTTTGAAGATAAAAAATTGAGACCATATCATGTTACATATATGAGTCCAGAATCTCAAAATGAAATGATAAATTTAATAGCATCTGAAATTCGTCAGGTAATCACTTCTGAAATAAAAAATAGTTTATGTTTTGCAGTTTTGGCCGACACAACTCCAGATCTGTCACACAAAGATATAATGTCTATTGTTATCCGAAGTGTAAGTAATGAAGGTGAAATTAGGGAAAGATTGGTCAAAACAATTGAATGTAGTGACAAAACTGGAAAGGGAATGGCAGATTTAATTTTACAGTGCTTAAATGAAATAGAAATTGATTATTCGAAGCTTGCATTCCAGTCTTATGATTTTGCTCAAAATATGTCCGGGAGGTTCAATGGTGTACAAAAACATATATCTGAGATTGTCGGTCACAGTGTTCCTTACATACCTTGTCAAGATCACCGCACTAATACTGCTCTAGAACATGCTTGCAACGTTAGCATATTAATTCAAGATTTGTTTAACATCCTTGAAGAGCTCTATGTCTTTTTCACATCAAGTACAAAAAGATTTAAGCATTATCAGTCAAGTGTAGAGAACATTGATAAAGTAGTTCAACTTAAAAATCTATCAAAAACCAGATGGACCGCAAGAGCTGAATCGGTCAAAGCCTTAACTCAATCGTTTGAAATGGTAATAGAACTATTAGAAAATATTTTCAATGAAAAGACTTTTGATTCCTCTACTAGAACAAAAGCATTTGGAATTTATAAAAAAATGAAAACTTTTGATTTTATTGCATCATTTTTTTTCATGAAAAACATCTTAAGCAAAATAAAAATTTTAACTGAAATTCTGAAGACACCTGATTTTAACGTCATTGACTGCATTGCGATAATAAACACACACATTCACAGCAGCTTATGGTGTTGCGTCAAATGAAAGGACATTTAGTCAGCTAAAAATTATAAAAAATGAATTACGAACTACCATGAGCGATGACAGACTGGATAGCTTAATGCTTTTGAAATGTGAAAATAAAATAGCGGACTTACTTAAACTGGACGATGTGATCATTAGGTGGGCTTCTTTGAAGAACAGAAGGATCAGTGTTAAATGAAAAAAATTACAATGTAAGTGTTCATTAGCAATCGTTACAATTTTTCTTTATGTAACATTTTTTGTTTCATATTTCATATATTTATATAAATTTTTTTTTGAATGTATGCAATGTCTCTAACTTTGAATCTTACATTTATTGCATTATTTGAAATTATTTCTTTAACCTTTGTGGTAAAAGTATAATCTTTATCTCTTTTTCTTCTGATCTTTATTTTCATGCTGAAAAAATAGCAATAAATCTAGTTTTTTTTTTTTTTTTTTTTGGAAAAGAAATTATTTTTAATGCATAAGTATTGTTATCATTATAAGCACATTGCATTGTATAATTTTAATTGGAAATTAGAATATTATTTTTCAAGTTGGGAAATTTTTAAATTCTCCCCCCCCCCCAAAAAATATCTGTAGCTATGCCTCTGAAGAGTCCTGACGAATTTCAAGTTTATCAACACAATAGAGTAGTTTAATGAGCAACTTGTAGCCCATTTTTGTTAAGTGCAGTTATAAGATATCATTTGACTAATGTTGTTGAAAAAAATAAACTGATAGCTGAGAAGCTTATGAAATCATACTATATAGATAACTGCGTGACTTCAGTCGACAATGTGCCTGAACTAGAAAATTTTATTTCAAAATCTACAGAAATCATGGCTGACGCTAAAATGGAATTAAGAATGTGGGATTTCGGGCCAATTAAAAGTGAAGACAGAAGTTTCCTTAACGAAAAAAAGGTGCTCAGCAAAAATGAAACCACAATAGTTCTGGTTTTAGGGTTGAAGTGGGACATAATGGAGGATAGTTTGAAGATTGCTCACAAATTTATTGATGAGATAGAAAATCCGTCGAAAAGAAAGGTATTACCTTTAACCCAGTGGATATTCAATCCAATAGGATTTTTAGCCCCAGCACTGTTGCCAGCCAAACTGATAATTCAAGAGGCCTGGTCAACGAAATTAGATTGGGATGCTCCACTTCCAGAAGAAATCCGGAATAATTTTCAAAAATGACATAGTGAACGAAAATATTTAAATGGCGTGAAGATAGACGTGTAGGCTATGGTTGTTAGGGCTGGGCGATATACCGTAATATCGTTATATATCGATATTTCTTTAAGACCGCGGTAACGATATTGAGATTTCAATCCTTCCGATATATCGTTTCAAACGGTATTTCATCCTACTTTCGGAATTACGGAGTTACGGAATTTTGAATTTACCTCTGTCGGCGCAAAAGTTGTTTACTGTTGCAAATGTTCGCGCTGTAATCGGCACTTGCGTGATACTTCCGCTTTTGAGCCGGTGTTGCGCACACACCGGAATATGGGCGAACAGTCTACTTTTTGTGCTGGTGGATACTTCTGCTTTTGAGCCGGTGTCGCGCACATACTGGAATATGGGCGAACAGTCTATTTTTTGTGCTGGTGGATACTTCCGCTTTTGAGCCGGTGTCGCGCACATACTGGAATATGGGCGATCCGTTTACTGTTTGCGCTGGTGTCGCGCACATACCAGAATATGGGTGAACAGTCTACTATTCTGATGTATTGCTTTACTTATCGGAGTTCGTTCGAGAATCGAAGTTGAAACACTCGTTCGAGGATCGGGCATTTCCGATACAATTACTTGTTGACTCCATATCGGTGGCTGACTGTTGTTTTCCTCTGAGCTTGTGTACAGTTATTGCTGCCGGAATGCAGAATTGATTGACATATTTTCAAGAATGTGAGCACAATTAATCAATATTTCTTGTATGTTTGTTTTTAATTTATTAATAGCATTCATAAATAATGATATTAAGTCACATATTATTTTACATTTTTTATTAATAACATTAATAATTTACATGTATGGTAATTCTATTATGTCATTTATTTTAAGCAGAAATTTTACTTAAAGCGGAAGTTTTTTCTTTTTTCATTGTGATTCACCTTAGTTTTAGAGTTTATTGGATACTAGTATTTTTACCCGTTTTGCATACGAGTTTTTGAAAAAATCCCCCCCCCCCCCCCAAAAAAAAAAGAAAATCTTTTTTAAATTAGAAAGGAAAATACTTTTCATTTTGAAAGATCGCTAAAACTCTAAGGATGGTGTCTTTCTGCTTGGCAAAATATATTACCCATCCACAGCAACTGACATTATGATTATTGTATAAACATTCAAGTTCGATTTCGCTGAGTTCGATAAACAAAAACAAACGATGGACAGTTTCCTACGTTTTCTTTGAGGTTCTTCTGTACTGGACACTTGTAAAAGATGCTCAAATTTTGTAATAACTTATTATATTTTAATAAAAATTTGTCACACAGCCTAATTTACTATTATTGCAAACTGCTGAAAATTTGAAAAAAATCGGTAAATTAACTTAGGAGTTATGAATTTTTTTCCCTTTTAATGGTAAAGAATAAAAGGTTGTGTTTTTCTTCCTCTGCCCCCCCCCCTTTTCTTTTGTGTGTGCCGTTGAATATGTTTTTTGCACACTGTAACAACTGAAACTAGTTGATACTTTCACAAAACCCTTTTTATAAGTTTCAAAAAAAAAAAAAAAAAAAAAAAAAAAAAAATCGAACAGTTTATCTCTCATAAAAGAATGAGGATAGTTTTGATTTTGAATATCATGGCTCCTTTTTATTTCAAGAGTTCACTAATGCAAAAACATCTGCTTAATGTCAATCTTATTTTTTTTATACCTTGTTTGCATTTCCATATTTTTGTTTATTTATTTATTTTTTGTTTTTGCATTCCACATCTGAGGTTGATCTCTTTCAACAAAAGCCGTTTTTTAATATTTGTTTTTAATTTTGTTTTTTCTTTACTGGAACACTTTCATTTTTGAAACTGGTTTCGAAAGTAAAAGCATCCTAGAAAAAAAATCTGTAAACAAAATCGAAAAAGTAAAAGATCATTATAGAGATTAATTCAGCATTATTATTAAAAGAAGAAGAAGAAGAAAACGGTAGTTAGCAAAACGTCCTGATTTGGGACTTTGTACTCTATTAAAGAAATTTCGTGTTTTCTTAAAATTATTTGATTATTCTAATGCTTTCATTTGTATTCTGACTAATAATAGAATTATTTATTATAACAACGAAAAGAAGGTGTTCCTTACTGCCCAAAATTGCAGAAATGCAAATTTTTTTTTTGCATTGTAATAAAAAAATTCTAAGTTTATAGGTAATTAAAGTATTTTCTTTCAATATATCTAATGTCTATTTGTTGTCTTATATATATTTTCTTGTTTCATTTTAATGATTTATAATGTTTAACTTTCTAAGAGGTTACAATAACACGTATTTTAGATCAGATTTGCAGGTAAAGGGTTTGCATATTTTGAATCAATACATAAAAATTAAAATTTATGTTCCTTGGAATATGTTAAGATATTGATATTTTTGTTTTTTCTTGATAATTAACATACACACACACACACATATATATATATACTATTATGTGTTTGTAGTATTTTATACAGAGGACAGTTACTTTTATAACCCTATAATGGAGTGACATATGAATTGAAATATATCGATATATCAAAAATTATCGATATTTGGTCAGCGATATATCACGATATTAAAATTCTGATATCGCCCAGCTCTAATGGTTGTAAAGAAAAATGGTCTATTTATACATTTTGTTATGCACGTACCAGAGCTCATGCAACAGCAGTTTTCTTACGTTGTGAAGACAAAGACACAGTCTTTGTACAACTTTTAGGAGCTAAGCCTCGTCTTGCACCAAAGAAAAATATAACCATCCCACGTTTAGAGCTTCTTGCTTGTATTTTAGGAATAAGATTGACTAACTTTGTTTTGAAAGCCTTTATTTGTATTTCCATACCAGTAAAGTACTGGACCAACTCTTCGACTGTTCTCACTTGGATTCGAAGAAATGATCAATGGGGAACGTTTGCAGGCAATAGAGTTAGAGAAATTTGTAAATTTTCCAAATCTCAACAATGGAACTTCGTACCTGGTCATCTCAACCCTGCTGATCTACCTTCTCGCGAATGTAGTCCTAAACAGCTGCTGAAGATGAGATGGTGGGAGGGACCAGAATGCTTGAAGTTATCAGAAGAAAATTGGCCACATTCAGAAGCAAGCCCCAACGAAGAATTAATAATGATGGAAAAAAAGAAAACTGCAGTATCTACGCTTTTATGTTCTAATTCACATGAATTTATGATACATAGTAGAATTTCAAAATTTGGTAGATTTATTAATGTCGTATGTGGGGTGAAGAGATTCATAATGAAGTGCAGAAATCGAAATATATGTTTTCCATCAGAAATGTCAATTGAAGAAAAGGAAGATGTGGAAAGGTCGTTCTGGTCTATAATACAATCTGAGAGTTTTAGTAATGCTACTGATGCAATAAAAGGATTAAAAGTTATAAAAGATCAAGAAGGATTGTTGAGAGTGAAAACAAAGATATTAGAGCGGGATGACAAGTTTTCATTCAGATATCCAATTTTATTAACATCAAAACATCATGTAGTGAATTGTCTGATTCAAGAATATCATTTAAAGAATTGTCATGCTGGACTTCAAACAGTTGGATCCATTTTAAGAGAAAAATATTGGATAGACACAACATTAGAAATCAATTGTCTAAGTGTTACAGATGGAAAAGATACTCTGCAAAACCATATACTACACCCCCAATTCATTTACCTCTAGATTAAGTCAAAGATTCCAAAGTTTTTGAAGTTGTTGGAGATGATCTTTTTGGCCCTATTTTCGTAAAGCAAAGATCCAAAGTTTGGATGTACTTTTTACATGTGCAGTATATAGGGCAATACATTTGGAACTTGTATCCAGTCTCTCAACAGAAGGATTCATTCAGTCACTTCAAAGATTTATATGCAGGAGAAGGCGGCTGACTACTATATACTCTGATAATGGCTCCAATTTTAGAGGAACCAATAACCTTTAAAAATCATTTGATTGGAAGGCAATAGTTTCTTCGAAAGAACCGTCTCCTCTTAAATAGAAGTTCATCCTTCCAGCAGCAGCTTGGTGGGGTGGATGGTGAGAAACAGTACAACTAGAAGTGGCAGAGTAGTAAAGAGACTTGTGAAATGACTTTTTCTAGAACTCTGAACTGACCTTTTCTAAAATTCTAAATGTTTCATTATTGTTTAGTTATTATCTTTATTTATTTATATATTTTTTATTTTGAATTAGTGTTTGGTTTGATCAAAAGTGATCTTAAGTTTAATTTGGCTTCCGCTTAAATTAAAGGTGGGATTATGTTAGGAATTGATAAATTATTATCTCATTTTATTTTCACAGCATTTGCAAATTTGCCATCGAGATATTTATTTTATTTATCAAACGCGATCCATTGCTATAGCAGCGAAGCTGTTTTTTATTTACTTTTCTTTTACATTTTTTTATCTTACGAGATGAAGTAAAAATTTAGGAGAAAAAAGTTGGCATCAATTTTTGATGGAAGGAAATAGAATTTTTTTTTTTTTTTGGAGGGGGGGGGGGGAGAATGTTTATATTTTTTGCTTGTCATGTGTGTCGTAGGTATTTTTGAAGAATTCAGTTACTTTATGCAAAGATATAAGAATTTTCAAGATCGGCATACAGAAATTTATATAGGATCATCTTTTCCAGTTTTAGTACGATGATCCAAAATTTTTTAAGGTAAAATGAATTTTTATTTTGTATATATGTCAGTACTTTGAATTCAATATTTCTTCATACTTCCAAATCATACTACTACTCTATGTATATATTAAAATTTATTAAAAAGAAAATCCAAGTATAAAGTATTTTGAATTATAGAATATTTTGAACCCAATTTTTAAGTTTTGATTGCATACGAAACACCGACATGCTTGTCGCTACCTGGCGTGAAACTGACTATCGACTTTATATTCTCCATGCGACGAAGGGGGCACACGTGGAAGTTCATTGACAAGGGCCATGAAACTTTTTGAGTCTATATAACCATTTATGTTATTAATTTTAATCTATCTTTAATATTTTATGAGTTATTAAATATCAAAATGGGTCAGGGACTTTATAAACACCCTGTATTACAAGAAACAAAGTTATTACTTTTCTTTGTATACTTTCATTAGAATGGATTTAACTTTGTATTTAATCTATAACATAGTAAGAATAATTAATATTTCACTTCTAAAACAGCTCTATAGTTTAAAGACTTTAAATTTCGAGAGGTAGGAAAAAGGTGGGCTAAGGAGGATGTGATAATTTTGGATCAAGGGAGGTTTTCAAATTGTTATTCATTGTTACAGGTAACAAAAATAGAGTGAAAAAAAACAAAGACTTTCAAGTATAGTCCATGTCAATTCAGACATCCAAAGAAAAAAATCTTACCTTCATAATCTCAGAAGTTTTTGAATTGAACATATATTAAAATTCAAGAAAAAAGAAAATAGCCATATATTTTTGTTTTACCCCAAAAAAAATTCCTGGTCCGAGATACAGCACGCCAAAGATGGCATCCAAAACACCATTTCCCATTCACAATTTTTGAAAAAAAATTTAATGTGCTCTATCTCTGGAACAGTGCAAAATATTCCACTGTATTTTATTTTATTTTTTAAAAAAAATTTCTTTTTAATAACATATACTCCATTTTGAAATATATATGTATATATATATTTGCTACAGCCTTCTAAAAATATTTTTCTTTTTTAATCAGATTTTTTTTCTTTTTTGTCAATTTTAAAACTTTTGATTTTTAATCAATACCATTGAATACTACAGTCACTGTAAAGGAGAACTTATACTTTTGAGTTTAACAAGTCAACATTTAAAAAATTCAGAGAATTTTACAAGAAGTGCTTAACAGTTTCAGTAAAAGTCTCTGAATTGTTGTTTATTTGTATCTATATGTTGTTTATGTGTATTGCTACTATATATCCTAAACAAATTAGAAATTGCATATCAAATATGGCAAATGAGATGCGTTCATACTATAACTAGTTTTATAAATATTTAGATTGAGGCGTAATAAATGTTACACTCTCAGACAAACAGGCATGAATATAAAATTTATTATGTTTCTATATATTAAATTCAGTAATACAGAAGTAATATGAATCGATCTTAAAAAAGAACATAATCACCAGGGAAACCTAACGTGATCAGTGCAATCGAGCATGACAAATTAGATGCATCCATACTATAACTAGTTTTATAAATATTTAGATTTTGGTGTAATAAATGTTATACTCTTGGGCAAATAGGCATGAATATAAAATTTACTATGTTTCTATACATTAAATTCAGTAATACAGAAGTAATATGATTCCATCTTTAAAAAAAAAGAACATAATCACCAGAGCAACCAAGAATCATTACGTATCATGGGACCGCATTGAATTACATATGATAGGATTTAATAAAATGAAGAAAACATTTATTAATTTTTTTTTTTTAAGATTTATTTTGATTATCATAACATTTGACAACATTTGTTGCAGTTTTCCAACTAAATTTCATTTATAATTTTTAGGTGTGTTTATAATATATAAATACATACCACATACAGTCATCATCTGATCTGTCTGTCTATCTGTTTATCCACATATAACAATGCGAACACTACACAACTGAATGGTTTGAAATTAAAAATATACAACTGTTGCATAATTTTGTTGTGTCATTTAAAATTTTATAAAAATCAGATGAATAGTTCAATTACAGGGACAACCAAAAGTATATTCTGATACATTAATACAATTACAACCAATTACATTAATACATTACAACCAATGGAAAAAAAATTAAGTGCATTTTAATAATGTTAGTCTTTCAAACATAATGAAATTGACATTTGTAACTATGAACTATACTGAAATGTACATTCTGTACAATATGTGGTGAAAAAAATATTTGTTATTATAATTTACAGGTCCAAACAAAAGTATTACCATTACATAACTGTATAGGGGAAATCATTGTTTGGGAAGCATTTATTAACTACCTTAAACTATTTCACATATAATGAAATTGATATATATTGCTGAGATTAACAACAAGCTGCTTCCTGTGTAATAGAAAGAGCATAGTATTTACAGGGACACACAAAAAATTTGGATACTTTACTGTGTATATAAAATAATGTATATTAGCGATGATTGTTGGAAAAGTACATTTTTTGCTGGGTATGAGTTTTAAAAACTAACTAATTTTTTACATATTATGTTGTATGCATAAATGCTGTACATCATAAATAGCTAAATAAAAGAAATCGCAAAGGTTACCGAATACGAATGAGCTTAAAAGGAGATTTTTAAATGAGTAAGTGCATACTTACACTGAAGTACATTTAGTATACAAAGATATGTTTGTAGATTAAAGATAAAATGATATACAGATCCAGGCAGAGAATTAGACCATGGTCGTCTATGGATGTTAATCTCTGGAATTTCACTATTTCAGTCTGGATTTCATTAGTTTTAAGTATGTTCAGTCTGAATTTCACTAGTTTTAAATGTGTTTTAGTCTTAATTAAATATTAGCTAAACAGCACCATGCATATAAAGATAATAGGTAAAATACAAGGCTGTATAAAAATATTTTAGTATGCTTCCATCTATTGGTATAAATTTCTAAAAGTCAAATTTTAAACAATTATGCATTTTTAACACTTTTGAACACAGCCGAAAGTCTTTATGGATTCAGTTTGTCTGTTCATTCAAACTTTAACTTGTGTTAACATTTTTGTATTGCTCTGTAATAGATATATGTTATTCAGATTTACTATGCAATGTTCAGTATGGAAAATAAAGTATGGTTCATTTCAAAAATTATCAAAATCAAATTAAAACTTAAAAAAAATATTAATAAATGTTTTCTTCATTCCCTTAAATTCTATCATAATTAATTCAATGATATCCCGTGACAGGTAATGATTCTAGGTTGTCCTTGTGCTTACATTCCTTTTAAGATGGATTCATATTACTTCCCTATTATGGAATTTAATATATAGAAACACAATAAATTTTGTATTCATGCCTGTTTGACCAAAAGTGTAACACTTATAAAACTAGTTAAGTACAAATGCACTTCATTCGATGTGCAATTTGTAATGTTTTTAGGATATGTAGTAGGCTACATATGATACAAATAAACAAAAATTCACAGATTTTTACAAAATAATAATATACAAGTATCTTATATTTTTCTGAATTTTACACATGCTCAATTCAAAAACTTTTAAGAGTATGAATGTAACCCCCTAATTGAATTGGAATGGATTCAACCTTCAAATATTTTAAACTTTCTAAACTGGGATAGAAAGTGCAGAAGCAGCTACTTTAAGGGTGGGGGAAAGGTATGTTTTTAGATGGCTGATCACATTTACCTTACTATAAATTTAAAAATAGGGCAAAATATATATATATATATAATTGTGTTTTTAAGAAACTTGATTGGGGCAAAGGGAAAACAACAATGTTGAGATGGGGTGGAGAAAAATTATACGATCTGTTCTATAATTTATTGTTAGAATAGAGTAACAAATACAATAACAAAATTACTTTTGAAAAATTAGGGATTTTCAATGACCATACTAATTTTGTATGAATGTTACCCTAACAATTTCAGAGCCAGAGGCATAGCTGAAATTTTCAAGAGATTTTTTTGTGTGTGTATGTGAAGACATTTTTAATTGTTTCTTTAAAATATTTTTCAGCATAGGGCCTGTCACAGGTTGATTTTCTCACATGGGACAAGAGAAGGATCAGGCTAAGGCAGGACTGCTAGTTATAAACAAAAAATATGTGAGAAGCAAAAATTTTAGGAAGAAAAAGAAATGCATAAAATGAAAAAATACTTTATCTTCATCTGACACACAAACTTTGTCTTCTAACTTTCTCTTAAGGAGCTCGATTTGTTGTGCAAAATCTTCCTTCTCTCTACTGTGCTTTCTGATTTGTTCATCCTTTAAAATAAGAAATGTTATACATTTTTCTTATAATTTATATTAATAGAAGAAAGTTTTACTCTATCTGTATATGTGCATCTGCAAATTCTACGGCACTTAGAAGGCTAAAAAATTTTGTGAATATAGTCCAAAGCCTCTCTTGACGCACTTGAGACTCAGAATTTTAATTTTCTAATAATTAGTTGAGTTATTAATTAATAATTCTAAACTACTCTCATTAAAAACTTATCTCAGTTGTTATGAGAAAAAAAGTGCTGGTACATGCAAAAAAGCTTTATTTACAAATTAGTAGAAAATGAAGGTAAAAAAGAAGCAATTTCAGAGAGATTTTGTCATTATTATTTATTGACTGATATTGGCCAAACCACTTAGTAAAGTCAAAAATGGAATGGAAAACATATTCTGAAAGACTCTTACATCTCAATTGCTGCATTCAATCAAAAATCAGTTATAAAAAAATAATAATAATTAAAAAAAAAATTAAAAAATGTTTGTTGTTTAAAAAAAAATTCTCCCTCATTGCAATGCTCCTTCAGGATACAATTTAACAGTGCTGACAAACCCAAAATATTTTTTAAAAGCTGAATCCTTCTTCTAACTGATAGGTCAGTCGATGTTTTTAAATATGAATTTTAACCCTTTCACATACCATGGAGAACTCTGGTCACTTCATGCCTCATAAAGACTATATTTTTTTTATATTCTAAAAATAATTAAACATCCATACTTTTACAGCACCTCAATAGACCAAATTTATATCTTTTACAAAAATTTAAAAATATTTGGATAAGTAGAAATATTTTTTACAAAATGTGTGAAAATTTTGACAAATTCTGCAAAAACCTGAATGTTTTTTTTAAGGCTTTGCTTGTTTTCGGCATGCAATGACTCTAAAAAGAAAATTTCTAATAGTATATTTTCAATTTTTTTTTTTTTTTTTTTTTTTTTTAATATATATATATGTAAGTATGGAACCATTTATCTGGAAACCAGTTACCTAGAATGATATTTTTAATAGATTGATTTTAGAATCTTTGTAGAAAAAAGTGTCATATATTGCCAGTTTGACATATAAATTGCTTCAAACAATTTCATAGTCTGATACAGATAGAAGCATATACAGTTACATTATGGATGTTTTAATTTTTATGCAGAGAAAACAGAAGAATTTTTGTTCCCAAGGAATTTTCATAAATTACCTTCCTTAAAATGCTAACATTAGACCTTATTTGAAACTGACCTTTAATTTCTCACTTGTTGATCATAGACATATAGTTCTAATTACAAAAACATTTCAAATGAGGTAAATATTCATGTTGTGACATTGTTTAATGTAAAAAATATTTTTTTTTTTTATTATGAAATCTAACTTTTTATATGGTCTTTTAGTCCCTACAGTTATATTAAGTAAAAGTTTACGCATATCATAACAGATATAACACAAAAAGTTTGACTTCTATACTACAAAAATTGACAAAGTTATTAAATTTCAAAGTTTTAGGTTTTTGCACTATGATTTTGTCTTTCATTGAGGGATCAGTTAAGAAATGAATTAAAGTACTTGCAAATTGAAATCAGAGTGCAATGTCCTTGTAACAGTGAAACCATCTTTAGCCGGTATCGCCAAATCAGTTTCACCAAAGACGGCTATTTCATCTATACATTTTTTCTGAGCTCTATCCCATTTTGGCGATACCCTGATTCAATGACTACCAGCAAAAGGTGGTTTCGCTGTAAAAAAGACACTGATCCTTGATTTCGATCTCCAAGTATTTTAATTCATTTCTTAACTGATCCCTCAATAAAAGAAATTCATGGGGGAAAAATCTCAAACTTTGAAATTTAATAACTGTGTCTATTTTTATAGCACAGAAATAAAACTTTTTCTGTTACATCGTTACATGTTATATCTGTTATGATATGTGTAAACTTTTACAAAAAGGTAACTATGGGAGTTGGGCGACCTTAGAAAAAGTTAGATTTCGTAATTTTCATAAAATTGATCTTTTACATCAAACAATGACACAACATGAATATTTACCTCATTTGAAACATTTTCGAATCTGGAACTGTATGCATACGACAAACTGTTGACAAATTAAAGGTCATCGATAGATAACGTATTGCACACCGTAAAATAAATTAAACTTTAGATTCCTGAGGTTTTTTTTTTTTCCCATATAAAATAGTATTTGCTTTTATTTTATTTTTTTTTTATTTCTTGGTTCCCACATTATAGCCACAGGATGTTTTGGATTTATGAAGCTCCTTTTAGATTTTGGGAATCTGTACCTATAAATACCAAATATTTGGTGCATTAATTCCCTACTTAGAATTAAATATCATGTGACAACTAAAATTGGCAAAGCTATATAAATATGGTATGCTCAAACATAAAGAAAAACTTTTAACATAAAGAATCATCATTTGAAAAGCAAATTATTTTTTAGTTTTCCTGATATTGAGATTTTTTGAACTATAAGAATCAGGGTTGGCATGATTTAAATCGACTGATTTAAATCAAGATTTAAATCTAGATTTAAATCAAGTGATTTTTTAAAAAAAAAATCATTTGATTTAAATCATTTTTTTCAATATCACATGAATGCACATATCAATGGAAAATTTTGGGTAAAAAGTTAGAAAATGTTTTAGATAATGATAGAATTACAAAATTTAAAGCAAGATATGAATAAGCTATTAATGGCTGTCATTTTGCTGAAGTTTTATTAAGTCCCTCTGTTTTAAATCGAAATGAAATTTCACTGAGTGTCGGGGAAAAATAATGAAGGTTTGGCATTCATTAAAGAAGATTGTTTAAATCTTCTAACCACTGTAGTACATTTTCAAGCAAAAAATGGCCCATTCCAAAAATTACCATTGCTTGAGAAAAAAGTTTCTGATATTATGACAGATTATGATTGGTGGAAGTCCTTTTATGTAATGGGAGGTAAAGAGAGATTCAGCGAAATTGAAATTAAATTTATTTACCAAATAACAACAGCCGTGGCTTCATCTGCTGGAGTAGAAATACAATTTTCTTCTTTGGACTAATTCGTTCAAGCCTTCATAATAAATTAGGAGTAGGCAAAGCTTCTAAATTAGTGTTTTTGTTCAAACAATTAAATCCCTGATTTTTTCTTATTTGCTTAAAAAATATTGAATTGTGAATTTTATCCCTTAATAAATAGCTTGCATTAAATGAATATACTAGACTCCCTCAAATCCGCACAGCTTGGGACTAGAGGTTGTGCGGATTTCTGGTCATGGATTTGTATACATTTTTAAAACAGTAATTTGATTGTAATTAATAATGCAATTGAAATTATAATGAATGCTTATAATATAGTAAAACATTAAAACAATTATGTAAGGTAATAAACTAAAAAAATAATTTAGATAATTAAAAATAATTAAAGTATTGAAAGCAACAAAGATGAAGTAAATAATGAATAATGTATAACTAAATATTTATTATAAAGATGAGATGCATTTTTTTCTAAATTATTCAATGAAATTTGCCCCTTAAAGGTGCACTACTAATTCACACCAAAATCATAAAATAAAGAAGTTTTATTTCAGGTTTAAGCAAACTCAATAATAAAAAAAAGCTTGATGAATGTATAAATGCATTTTGCAAAAAGATTGTGATCATCACTGATATTGGCAATACCTTGAATTTTTTCAGAAATAAATTTATTCTTCCTTCATGAAAAAGGATGAATTTAGTAATATTAATGAAAGTTACAGATTAAATTATATATATAGAATTGATATAAAAATAAAAAAGTCAAATTTTGTCCCTATACCTAACCTGAAAGCTACATTGTTTACATCTGTAAAATATGTGCAGATTTTAGAGAGTTGCGGATTTGAGGGAGTCTACTGTATTTAATTTGTGTTTTAAATTTTACCATTTTCTATTCATTTACAGCATATTTAAATTTGTTTCTTATTTAGTATGCACAATTCAGTTACAAAATAATAGAATGGCTTTAGATTAAAGCCTAGATGTTTAATTTTTAGTACCAATCAGTAACTAGAATATAATATTCTCTTAACTATTTAATTATTTCTTATAATATATTTCTAAATTATAAATAATATTTCTTCTTTTTTAGTTATTTATTATAAAAAACTGCTCCATGTATTGTAAAAACATAAAAACACGGTAATTAAATATAGGATTCTAAAAAAATCAAATAAATCCGATTTAAATAAAAAAAATCTGATTTAAATCAAATAAATCAGATTTAAATCAAATAAATCAGATTTTTTTGATTTTTTAAAAAAAAATCATGATTTTTTTCCAACCCTGATAAGAATTTTAACAGTAATGTTGAATTTTTCTTGATTTTGTTGACTGCTAAATTTTGTCAATAGACAGACTATTATTCTACCTATTGTTAATATTTTTATGATGTTAGTAAAAAAGATGCTTTAAAGCTTTCTATAAATTAAAATTCTTCCCAAATCACTTACCCAGGATAACTCCTCTTGATACTTCTCATCCATAACAGATTTAAGAGTTTTTTCGCTTTCAACTTCAAGATTCTAATCATAAAAAAAAAAAGACCATGGTTCATACACTTGAGAACAAATAAAATTCAAGCACTTTTCAAGGACTGTTTTAATACATGCATTAAAATAGCTCTAGAATAATATATCATAAAGGAAATAGTCACCATGTTACCTGTGTATTTAAATGTGTGTTTAATTATTCCTTAATAAAGATACTTTCTAAATTTTCATCTAATGAAGTTTTATTTATGAAATATAAAAAGAGAAAAATGATAAAAAATATTAATTAAAAAGTAAATTAAGATTAAATGTAAATTTAGATTAAAATGTAAAATCTAAAGGATAAAAAATATTAATTAAAAAGTAAATTAAGATTAAATGTAAAGTCTAAAGGGAAAAAAAAATTGTCCTTGGCTAATAAAACTTAGTAAAATATAAGTCCAAAGTCAATTTGAGTTAAATGCTTTGTAAATCTTTTAAAGTATTAATAACATCCTGCATCTTTTCTTCTTTTTCTTTAGCAGATCTCCTTAAATTATTGGATTTACAAAGGGATTGAAGGTCATTGTTTTCTTCTGCTTTTTCTGCAAATTCATCTGCAGACTTAATTAGACATTTGATTTCATTTTCCAGACATCTTTTTTTAACCATCAATTCCCTTATATCTTCAGAGGTTTCTTTTCTTTGTAAATGTCGATTTTTGGTTTTGCAAGTAGCTCATATATTGTTGTCTGGCATTGGAAACATAAGTGCGCATTGAATTCGATATTTTTACATCATGAATATTGCCACATTCATTTAGGTTAGGGGTGCACAACCTTTTCAAATGAAGGGCCACTTATAAATATGTCTAGATGCTCGAGGGCCACATCAATAACAAGGAGAAAATTCAATTTAAAGGAGGTGACCTGTAGAATATAATCAGGTAAAAAATATGATTTTAGAGAAGAGTTGCAGGGGGTGTTACCCCTTTAAATTTGCTTACTAAGTCAAAAGATCCAATTCACATGGTAAGGATATATCATCAGTTTTTATCTTTTTATGTATAACAGATATAGCAAGGATTGATTAACGGATGTAAACATATGTCTTGACTTGTTTCAGGAAAGTAAGTCTTGTTTTATTAAAAGTGCTAAAAAGCAAGGGTATATTGCTGGTACCAAAAAAATGTGAATTTTATGAACGAAAGAGAGAGAAGAAGCCGATCCACGAGAATTTTCATGCTTGATTAACTAAATTCCCGATTTTCTGTGCCCAATCAATGAAATTTGTAATTCTTCCATGCCTGATCAATGAAATTTACACAGTTTATGAAACCAATCGACAAAATTTGCAATTTTTATGAAGACAATCGAGAAAATTCGCATCATTTCCTCGCCTGATCAACAAAATTCACAATTCTTATGAAACTGATAAAAAAAAATTTCATGATTTTTCTACAAATGATCATTTTATTTGTAGAATTTACCGAAACTAGTCGACAAAATTCGCGAATTTTACGTGACCGGTCGATGAAATTTCGCGATTTTCCTTTGCATTATCGACGAAATAGGCGATTTTTCTTCGCATGATCTGCAAAATCCGCGATTTTTCCGCGTCTGATCGTCGACAACCACGGTTATTCCGAGCCTCATCGGTAAAATTCGCAATTTTTATGAAATTGATTGAAAAAATTCAGGATCTTTCCACTCTTGATCAACAAAATTCGAAAGTTTTACCAAGCTAATCGAGAAAATTTACGATTTTTCCGCGCCTGATCAACAAAATTCGTTTTTTTACAAAGCTGATCAACGACATTCGCGATTATTACAAAGTTGATCGACGAAAATCGCAATTTTCCGTTCCAGATTGACGAAATTCCTGATTATTCCGCGCCTGAATGACGAAATTAGACATGTTTACGAAGCCGATGACGAAATTTGTGATTTTTAGAAATCCACTCGACGAAATTAGCGTCAAATTTCGCGATTTTCCGCAGACGATCGAGGAAAGTCGCGATTTTATTAGTTGCCTGATCAACGTAAATAGCAATTTTTCCGCTCGAGATCAAGGAAATTCGCAATTTTATTATAGCCTAATCGACGTATTTAGTAATTTTTACGAGTGTGATCAACAAAATTCAGGAAATTCGCAATATTCCCATCCTCGACAAACGAAATTTGCGATTTTTTGGAATACGATCTATAAAATGTACACTTTTTCCATCCTTAATTGACGAAATACGTATTTTTCCGTGCCAGATCAACGAAATTCGTGATTTTTCTAACTAACGAAATCTGCATTTTTTTTACACAATAAGATGAAACTCGCGATTTTTTTCCGTGATAATAAAATTCATGATTGTTTCGCAGTCGAGTAATGAAATTTTCATTTTTTTCCTCGCGTCATCGATAAACTCTTTATTTTTTCCGTGTCTTATCAACGAAATTTGCGATTCTTTCGTCTGTGCCTGATCAATGATATTCGCGTTTTTTTTTTTCATGCGATAAACCAAAAAATGATGCTATTATCTTTTTCAACCGATGAATTTAATTTGCAATTTTTTCGAACATCATCAACAAAACTGACAATTTTTTTCTTGCCCGAACAACGAAATGTGCGATTTTTCGCATAAGACCGATAAAACTCGCGATTTTTCTGTGCCCGACCAGGGAAATTTTTTCCCCGAGCTTCATCGGCAAAATTCGCAATTTTTCAATATCTGATGAGCAAAACGTGCGATTTTTCAAAGTCTCATCGACAAAATTTCCTTTTTTCCCGCACTTAATCAATGAAATTCGCGATTTTTCCGTGCCGATCAAAGAAATCTGCGATTCTTAAGTGACAAAATTTTATAATTTACCGCGATAAATTGACGAAATTTACGACTTTTTTCTGTGACATATACACAAAAATTGCATTTTTTTTCCAATTGCAAATTTACAAAGCTTGCGGGCCACACGTTAACCCATCGCGGGCCAGTTTTGGCCCGTGGGCCACAGGTTGTGCATCCCTAATTTAGGTAATCACATATAAGTCTCTGGGAAATATAAGACTGTTCCTTCATGTTTTCAATCTCAATTTTTTTATTAATACTGAACCCTCTTTCAACAGTAGCCTGTCCATGACTAAGAAGTAATAGCATTTCAACAACTTTCCACAAATTTTGAAATTTGCTATTATTCATTGTTTCAAAAAATAATTCATCAATTCTTGAATTCTCTGGTGAGAATTTAGCAAAATCAGAAATCTTTAAAACAACAACATCATCTAAATAATTGCAAATTCCACCAAAATATTCTCACATACATTTTCTTCTACAAGTTTTGAATCAATCAGAGAATTTAAAATATTAAGCATCTTATTTAAGCAATTCTTTTTATTAGCAACCATATTTCTTGGATCTAAGCAAGATAAATTTCTTACAATGCTATATCCAATAGGTTCAAATCCAAATTCATTTAAAAATCTACCTTCAAAATAACTTATAACAGTCATAAAACTCCAAATTTGGCTTAAATCTGTTTGCATCTATTAGGGAAAAGAATTAATCAGTGTATAATTAGAATTTAAGTAGAGCAGAAGTGTATATTTCCCTGAAAAAAGCTGTATTTCATTTGGCGATTGGTAACAGAATTTATAATCCCCACTAGGCGAATGACGATCGATCGCGTTTTTTTAATCGCCATGTGGCGATTGTCAATTTTCACCTATATTTGATCATAGGTGCAAGTTTGAAATTTTGCCAAGACTGAAAATATTTTGAAGAACCCCCCTCCCTCACGAGTGAACAATAACACGAGTGATGCATGATTCACGTTTTTTTCCACGACCATTTGACGAAATTCGCTTTTTTCCCCAAGATTTTTTGACAGGAATCACGTCTCTATTGCGATCCTTAGACCAAAAATCGTGTTTTTTGCGATCATTTGACAAAAATTCGCGCCTTTTTCGCGATCCTTTGACAAAAATTCACAACTTTTTCGCGATCCTTGAACAAAAATTCGCGATCAACTGAAAAAAACTGAACGCAAAAAATTGCGTTTTTTACGCTATCACTTGACGAAAATCGCATCTTATTTGCGATTCTTTTTAAGAGACCGTTATTTTTGCGATCTTTCGACAGGAATCGCGTTTATTTTGCTATTTTTTAACAAAAAACAAGTCTCTTTTTGCGATCTTTTGTCAGAAATAGTGCTTTTTTTAAGCCATCTTTTGACAAAAATCGCATTTTCTCTGCAATTCTAACAAAAATAACGTTTTTTCTACGATCATTTGAGGAAAATCGCGTCTTTTCCGCGATTCCTCGACAGAGGCTGCGTCATTTTCGCGATTCTTCGACGGAAATAACGTTTTTCTTGAGATCCGTCGACAGGAATCTGCAATTTATTCTGCAATTTTTTGACGAAAAACGCGTCTTTTTACGATGTTTGAATGAAATAGCGCTTTTTCCTGCGATCTTTTGGCAGAAATAACGCCTTTTTTCGCAATAATTTGACGCAAATCACGTTTTATTCATATTCTTTTGACGAAAAATCGTGTCTTTTTTCGGGATCTTTTGGCAAAAACGTGTCATTTTCCGCCGTCGGAGATTTTCCCACCATTTTTGACCAATTTTGTCGTGGTAAAAAATGGCGGCGCGGCCGAAAAAATAAGAAAAATTGTGGAAATCTGCGGGTTTTGAAAATAAATAAAAAAGCGGAAATCCGCCGATTTTGAAAATAAGCAAAACACGGAAATCCGCGTTTCCGCGGAAAATTGGCATGCCTATAATATTTATTATTTCTAATTTTTCCAGCACTTTTCATTCCTTGAAAATGAATCTCTCTTTTTCCAGCACTTTTCATTCCTTGAAAATGAGGACTTTTTTTTCCAGCACTTTTTCTATTTTTTCCAGAGCGTACGAACCATGAAGACACATTCCACTTAAATTAATTTTTATAAACATATGTAAGCAAACAGTTAAACAAGAGTTTACCAAGAGTGATGAAAATCATCAATATACATTTGTTGTTGTCCGAGATTCATGAAGCAGTTCTTTAGTGTTGTCAAGTGAAAATAAATTCGCACTAATATATCTTTTTTGCTTTATATTAACAACTTAAAGAAACATTTAGTAAATTGAAAAAAACAAGATACAGGAATGCAGTTTCCTGCTGCGGTTGCGGGATTAACATATCCAAGTATGCGACACAGTAAGAGAAATATAAGCACCGTGTGTGCTTTACAAAAACATAAGAGAAACTGAACTGAGTTCGTTCACAGTAAAATGTTGTCCTTGAAGTAATCAACACAAATGATTTCGCAATCCTGTGCAATCATCCACTTATGAATTGTTTAAATAAACAATGATATTAAATATTTCATTAATGTCACTTTTGAATAATGGATTAATTTATAGTTTATAAATATTATGGTTTTAAAGTAAACAGTTAATGTAATTAATGTCACTTCTGAAATATGAAGTAATTTGATGTTTATCAATATTACTGTTTTTAGAATAAACACTTTAAGTACTTAAACACACTCCCACCCTATCAGGCCTTAGTCCTGATATATAGGAAGGAGCGCTAATTTGTGTACAGGTCGTCTCAAAAACGATCCTCTACACTGTATGGTCACAACACGGACATGTCCGTCTTTTCCTGGGTGCACCTCTGTTACCCGGCCCAATGGCCAAGAGTCTGGTGGCTGAGTATCATCAAGGAGTAGCACAACTTGTCCAGGTTGAAGATTACGTTGCTCGACTCTCCACTTGCTTCTTTTTTGGAGCGAGATCAAATACTCCTTCTTAAATCGCTGTGAGAATCCTCTTTTTAAATTTTGCAGTAGCTCCCAGCGATTTCTAGGGTTGCATGTGATGGATGAGGTCTCCTCCGGTATTGAGAAGATTACATCACCTGTAAGAAAATGTGAGGGTGTGAGAACATTTATGCAGTCACTATCATTGTCATTTAAATGTATGAGAGGTCGCGAATTTAACAAGGCTTCGATTTGGCTAAGTAGGGTGGCGAGCTCTTCGAAAGTCAGGAGTGTCTCTCCTATTACTCTTTTTAGATGATGTTTGGCGGATTTTATCGCAGCCTCCCAAATTCCGCCAAAGTGAGGGGAAGAAGGAGGGATAAAATGCCATTCAATGGATTTTTCAGTTAAATATCGAGACATGATTTCATTTTTAGGAAATGACAACCATGCCCTCTGTATTTGGTCGATTTTTCTTGATGCCCCGACAAAGTTCTTCCCGTTGTCACTATAAAGGTGACGTGGGGTACCTCTTCTTGCACTAAAACGTCGAAGAGCTGCTATAAATGCTTCAGTTGTTAGGTCACTTACAGCTTCTATATGGACCGCTTTCGTAGCAAGACAAATAAATAAGGCAATGTAACCCTTAGTTGTTTTTGCACCCCTACCCTTGCTAAATTTAATGAATATGGGGCCTGCGTAATCAATTCCACTGGCAAAAAAGGGGCGTTCAAGATTTACTCGAGGTTTAGGTAAATTCCCCATTAATGGAGGAGTTGTAATAGCTTTTTTGTATCTGAAACATTTTAAACATCTATTAATGCATTTGTTGATGAGCTTTTTTCCACCAACTATCCAAAAAGATTGTTTTATGATGTGCGATAGTAGAGAAGGTCCAGCATGTAAAGTGGCAATATGCTGTTGTATTATCAATAGTTCACTCATTTTATGTTGTGATGGAAGTATTACCGGATGCTTGTGATTAAATGCTAACTGTGAATTTTGCAGGCGTCCTCCCACCCGTAAGATACCCTTAGCATCAATAAACGGATATAGGGAGTGTAATTTGCTTTTCTTAGCTAGAGGTTTTTGTTCTTTGATGCAATTTAACTCTTCTTTAAAGTAAGAATTTTGAATCCAAAGAACGATCATTTCTTCAGCAGATTTTATTTCGTTAAATGTAAGTACTGTTGAAGGGATTTGATATTCATTAGCATTTTTGCATTTTTTAATGAATCTTATGCAATATGCCAGAATGCGGATAATTTTTGAAAGTGAAGAGTGCTTTTGAAACAAATTATCTAGTACATCATTTGAAGCATGCGTGTGAAATGAAAAAATGGGATCCGACCTTTGCTCGGATTTGATTTGCTCATCGAATTCATCAACATTTAAGTCATCTTTCGGCCAATTAGATGGGTCTAGAAGTAGCCAGCCTGGCCCTTTCCACCATAGCTCGCATTCTGGCAAACACTTTGGGTCGATACCGCGAGAAGCGATATCTGCGGGATTATCTTTTGAGGGAACGTGTCCCCAGTGCTTAGTAGGTAAAACTTCTGTTATTTGAGAGGTTCTGTTCGCGACAAATGTTTTCCACTTGCGGGGGTGTGCGGATAACCATGAAAGGACTACTTTAGAATCAGTCCATGCAAAAATATCGAACTTGTAATTCTTTAGTGTGTCCATAACTGTGCGGAATAATTTAGATAATAAGTGAGCACCGCAAAGTTCTAATTTAGGGACAGAAATTTGCTTGATTGGTGCAACTTTTGTTTTAGAAACCAAAAGAAAAGCATTGGTTTTTCCATTGCAAGTTTGTCGGCAATAAATTGCGGCAGCATAAGCTAGTGTTGACGCATCGGAGAATCCGTGTAATTCGAAGGCATTCTCGGATGAGAGCGTAACACATCTTGGTATCGAAAATTGATTGATTTCATTGAATGAATTTTGAAATTTGAATAATTCCTCAGTTAGATGTTCTGGAATAATAGTGTCCCAGTCCCCTTTTGTCAACCACAGTTTTTGATAAAATATTTTTAAAGTTACAGTGCATGGTGAAATTAGACCCAGTGGGTCAAAGATTCTAGCCGATTCTGCTAAAATTTGCCTCTTTGTAAGAGGTGGAGTGAGATTTAGTGAAACCTTGAAAATAAAAGTATCTGAAGAAGAGTTCCAGCTTAATCCTAGAACTTTAGAGCTTCCGTTATCACTAGGAATTATTTCAAAATTCGATTCGGTATTGGAATCATCTTGAAACTCTCTAAGAAATTCCCTTGAATTTGAATTCCATTTTCTTAAGTGGAAACCATGCGCGTGCAAAACATCGCTAATTTCTTTACAAGTTTCTATTGCCTCGCTAACAGTGTTTGAGCCTGAAAGAAGATCATCCATATAGAAATCTTTCTCCAATGTTTGAGAAATAACAGCGTTTTTTGTATAATCATCAGCAATTTGTTTGAGACATTTAGTGGCTAGATAAGACGCTGGAGCTAGCCCATAAGTAACTGTTTTTAATTTGAAATTTTTTATTTCCTCATTAGAGTTAAACCTCCAAACTATTTTCTGATAATTTTGATCTTCTTCAGAAACTAAAATCTGGCGGTACATCTTTTCTATGTCAGCGCAAAAAACAATTTTCGGAACTCGAAAATTAAGTAAAATTTCAAATATGTCCCTTTGTAATTTAGGACCTACTCCCAAAATTGAATTCAAGGAATTACCTTTTGAAGTATTACATGATGCATCAAACACAACTCTCAACTTGGTAGTAGTACTAGAAGGTTTAATAACCGCATGATGAGGAAGAAAATATTGTTCATTTTCAGAATCGTTAATGTCATTTTGTGTTATTAATTCCATATGGCCTAACTGTATATATTCGCGCATAAAATCCTTGTATTGCTTTTCGAATTCTGTGTTTTCTTTAAATTTCCTTTCCATCGCCAACAAGCGAGAAATTGCGGCAGGTCTAGAATTACCTAATTCTGTCGTAGGTTTAACAAAAGGTAATTTTACTACAAAACGACCCTCGGAATTGATTGAGTAAGTTTTCTGAAAATGGGATTCAACAAATTGTTCTTCTGGAGACAGAATTTGAGCATTATTATTGAATACTTCTTCCATTTCCCAAAATCGTTTTAATTCATTATCAATATTAAGTTCATAAATATGTAAATTATGCATTGAATTAGGAGTTGTGTTAAGATGCGGCATTTTTCCCGATACGAGAAAGCCAAAGATGGAATTTTGTGCAATTAAACTGCTCTGAGCACATGTTATTTGACCAGGAAGCAAAATAGAAAAAAAGTAATCTGATCCTAAAATAACATCGATTTTATTTGGAGTCCCAAAATGTGGATCTGCCAAGTTTACATTTTTTAAGTGTGAATAATGCTCTTCACTTATTTTCTCAGAAGGTAATGGAGCTGTTAATTCGTCTAAAATAAAAGCTTTCACTGACAACTTGCTGTCAGCATTATGAATTGATATAAGATCAATCATTACGTAACCCTTTGTTACTGCGATTTTTGAATTAGAAAGACCTTTCACGGGAAATCGGGCATTTTTCCTTTTGAATCCTAACACTTTCATGCATGATTCTGAAACGAACGTAGATTCTGAGCCACTGTCACACATAATTCTTAACGTATGCTTTTGACCCATGCAATCATAAATATATACTGTAGCAGTGGGCAAAAGTGCGAAAGATGTTTGAACAGAATTTATTGAAGGAGAAACTTCTTTTTTATTATCATCAGGAATCGAAAGGTCCTCTGAATCAGATTTGCTTTTCCGACTCTGTTTTTCATTCGAACGTGAAGTTGACATCGCATAATTTTGTAGTTTATTCTCGCATAACAGCGTATGGTGTTTGAGCTGACAATGATGACAGCTAAATGTAGAATTACATTGATATGTGTAGTGTTTGTCAGACAAACAGTTGCTACATAATTTGTTTTTTCTCACAAATTGTTTTCTATCTCTTACATTTAATTCCTTAAATTTAATACATTTGTACAATAAGTGATTAGCTTTACAAAATAAACATTTGATAACGTTATTGGCGGGAGCTTTGTGAAAATTAAATTGTTTCTCTTTTTTATGTAACCCTGTATAATCATTATTATACAATTCTAAAGATAAACATCTGTCATTAATGAACTGAATAAATTGATCAAAAGAAGGAAAATCATCCTTCGATGAATATTGAGCCCATTCTTCACGTGTTTTATTATCAACCTTTTGAAGAAGAATATGAATTAACCAAATGTCTCTCTCTGATGCTTTAACATCGATTGATTTGAGAGCACGAATTACCTCGTCAGAGATATCTGATATATTGCGTAAGTTAAGTGCATTAGCATGAATAATGGGAGGTATATCCATAAATGTTTTGATAAGAGCTGCGACAATTTGTTTTCTTTTGTCGTATCTTGACAATAATTTTTCCCATGCTTCTGCATAACTGGTTTCAGAAATGGGAATATGTTTTATAATTGACGATGGCTCTTCACCGAGCAAACCTCTTAAGTATTGAAATTTTTGAATGTTTGTTATACTGGCATTGTTATGCACTAACGATAAATATAAGTCTTTAAATGACATCCAGTTTTTGAAATTACCATCAAATTGCTCAATATTCAATCTGGGTAATTTAAAATTATTAGTTGTATTAACTATAGGTAATTGTTCATTAACAACTTGAGAATGTGCATTCATACTATTTATAGAAAATTTTTCAAGTTCTAATTGCAGTTTGGCTTTGGTTTCATAATATTTTGTTTCAAATTCCTCCATTTCCGAGGATTCTTCTGGTAATTGTGCATCATATTTATCAAAATCGAAATAAGCTGTTTCTAATTTTTCTAATTTATTCAATAAATCATTCTTTTGAAAAACTTGATCAGCGTCAATGAAGTTCGTGATACGTGTTAATGCAGATTTAGCTCTGCCACGTAAATTTATTGCTGTCTTTTCTAAATCTTCTTGACTCATTATTAAAATAATGAGGGAACCAAGTTAAAAAACAAAGCCAAACTGATAATAAACCAAAAATGTACTTATCTGAAACAGCTGGGCTGTAGGGTACTCCTTTATGGTGACTTTGTACCGTTGTAATCCAAAAAAAGCGATGTGTGCAGGTACATCTGAAACAGCTGGGATGAATGGTACTCCTTTATGGCGACTTTGAGACGGCGTAATTCATCAAAAGCGATGTGCGCAGGTTATCTCGCCGGTGCCTCCATAATGTTGTTGTCCGAGATTCATGAAGCAGTTCTTTAGTGTTGTCAAGTGAAAATAAATTCGCACTAATATATCTTTTTTGCTTTATATTAACAACTTAAAGAAACATTTAGTAAATTGAAAAAAACAAGATACAGGAATGCAGTTTCCTGCTGCGGTTGCGGGATTAACATATCCAAGTATGCGACACAGTAAGAGAAATATAAGCACCGTGTGTGCTTTACAAAAACATAAGAGAAACTGAACTGAGTTCGTTCACAGTAAAATGTTGTCCTTGAAGTAATCAACACAAATGATTTCGCAATCCTGTGCAATCATCCACTTATGAATTGTTTAAATAAACAATGATATTAAATATTTCATTAATGTCACTTTTGAATAATGGATTAATTTATAGTTTATAAATATTATGGTTTTAAAGTAAACAGTTAATGTAATTAATGTCACTTCTGAAATATGAAGTAATTTGATGTTTATCAATATTACTGTTTTTAGAATAAACACTTTAAGTACTTAAACAACATTATTCAAATTATAGTTTGTACAGTTTTTTACTTTCAGTATCACACATAATACAAAATACACAAATTTAACCAAAATAAACAAAAAGAAGGTTTGATACAGATATGTCTCAGATGCACTGGAGTATCTTTTGCAGGTAAGTTTTTCGGAATCTCTTGACGAACATGATGTGTTTAAGAATTCTTTAGGTAAAATTCGAATATTTTCAACGATTTTGACAAAATTCATGTATTTTTCAAGTTCAAGATTTTTCGATGAAATGTAAGTATTTTTCACAATCTTTTGACGAAATCTGCATGTTATCTGTGATTTTTTCATTTTTCGACGAAATTAGCAATCTTTGATAAAGTTGATAATGGAATTTTCTTTTGTTTTTCGGATCGGCGAAACCATGCTAAATTTCATTTTGGTACTAAGTATATTTTGGCACAAATTTAGGAAAAAACACTATTTCAGGGCAGATATGCACAAAATGTGCAGCACTTGAAACCATGTAAATGTAATTAAAAAAATAAATTTGATTATTTAAGTTTTCAATTTAGTCAAATTATTTTATGCACTATAAACATTAACAAAATTTAATTTTTAACACTATCTACATTGGAAGATGACTATTTAATCAACTCAGTAATGGACATCCCATTAAAATCTTGAAAATTAATGCAATCTTATAAATGACAATTGATTATACATATTTATAATTCAAAGTTTTCTACAACAACCAAAACAAAAAGTTGACATTTTGCAAGAAAATAAATATATAAACTTATTAAAATGATCCCAACTCTTAGCATGTTTCTAATGATTTTCACTGAAAAACAGTGGAACTTTGCAACATTATTTGGGTAAACTAAGTTTTAACCCACTTTTCGGCAGTGTTTTTTCTGCCGAGCAATGACCATGCCACGCCTTGCTTTCCTTTACTTTTAGGTGTCACTCTTCTTGGCAACCCTCAGAGCTACGAAGCGAATTTTCCTCCTCAGTTTGCAGAAGCTTGCACATGCTCCATTCGTTCTTTCTTTTCTAGCTTTCTTATTGAACGACAGTGGAGAAACTCGAAAAATTTAATTCTCACGCCTTGAAATTAATTAAATTTCTGGTGTCTTATTAAACCGTTGATTTTGAAGAGTTGTTCATTGAGTGAGCTCTACAATTTTCTTTAATGGTTTTTTTTATTAAAAATCCTTTGTTTTCTATTTAAAAGAAAGTATTTGGACATTTCCATTGTCTTTACACCGTGAAGACTCAGTTTTGTATTTAAAAGTAGTAAGTGTTTTAGGCACGTGTTTTAGGCAAGTGTTTTAGGCACTTTAAGTGTTAGTAGTAAGTGTTTAGTTGTTTTAAATTTTAATGCTATTTAATTACATATTAAATATACATGAAAATGATTGTTTGCATTCAAAGCTTAACATATTTCTTTAGAAAATCTATTATTGATTTCTTTTTTTTATTTAAAAAAAGGCTGGTTTTGTTTTTAAAAGAAGGCATGTGTACAATTCCTTTGTTCCTTGAACAGAATTGTTTTGTATTTTTAGATATTATACATGTTTTAAAGAAAAATATCAGCGGGGGTTCAGGAGAGCTCTGCCCCCCCCCCCTCCCCAGAGAAAGAATTTTTTTTTTTTTCTAAAAGCTTTGTAAACTACATTTTTGGTTATTGTCATCCGAATTTGGAATCTTAAATTTTATGAAATAATTTTCTAGATAAATGAGATAAAAAAAAAAAAAAAAAAAATTTTTTTTTTTTTTTTTTTTTACAATATGCATGCTTTTTACATCATTAATTTTTGCAATATTTTAAGATTACATGTTAATATATGTATTTTTGCTTTCTTTTTATTGTCGTGATCTCCCAAACTCCGTTAAAAACCTAGTTTGTCGGTAGAAGGATTATTTGGTTTTTTTTATGTATATTTCACAATTTTTTTAATTTCTATATTTTAAAGTATGTATTTTTGATTTATTTTTATTATCACAGTTTTAAATTGCATTCTTTTGTGTGGTGTCTCCTGGAGTTAAACTCCGGGTGACAAAACGCAAAAGCACACCAATGTGGCGATATTTTGAAAACGTGCCAAGGAGGTTAAAACTCAGTCGTGCCCATTATTTTATGCTTTCTGAATGGTTTGATTAAGAGTGTTAACAATAGTGCAAAATTATAAAATATACAAGGGGAGTTGTGGAAAAAAATAACAAAAGCTAAATTTTTATGGGTTATTTTTAGGAATGCACCGAATAGTGATTTTGGCCGAATGCCGAATATTCGGCCAACAGGTGAACCGAATACTAAATATTTGGCCAGCCGAATAGTAATTGTTGGGCCGAATACCGAATATTCGGCCAGCCAAATAGTTAACTATTTGGACGAATACCGAATATTAGGCTTTCCAAATTCTTTTTACATTTTAAAATTTAAAGGTATTAAAATGTTACTTTTTATAACAGTTTTACATAATATTTAATAAAAGAAACTTACATTTTGATAAACAAGAGTTTTTTATAAGAACATTTAGTATTGAAAAAAATCTGCCTTGAGTTTTTTAAGAAGCGCAATTATGAAACTTTAATTAATAAAATTTTCTACGAATCAAAACAAACATTTTAAAATCAAATAATGAAAAAATGGCCGAAGAAAAATTTTACAGTCTGATAAGTGCCTTTTTTAAATAACTCGAGGCAAATTTTTTTCAATATAAATACTTTCAAGTTAATTTTGAATAAAGGCATGTTTGGCTCATAGTTCTTTTCTTATGAATGGTGGTATTTTCCACCCTTCCCATCATATCATATATTTTACGGAAATCAAAGCATGTGAGTTGAAAATATGTTATCTTATTTATTGTTAATGTAATAAACGAACACACAAGTTTTGACCTAGAGTGAGATGAAATACAATGTACTTATGACGCAATAAGTTGATTATGATTATGGTTTCATGAACAAAAATTGTCTGCCTTGATAGCTATTACTAATCTCAAAAGTTGTTTTTTTCTTTTAAAGGACTTTTATTTGGGGGAAAGCAAGAAACAGATTATTTACTAAACAAAATTTAGAAACTTGTATCTGCACAAAATTTATTCCCAAGGAGAATCCTAATAAATCACCATTTTAATCTTTCTCATGTTTAATTTTCTTAAGTTATACTTTACAAACAGCAAATAAATAATGTAAAAACATTCTATTTTATTTAAAAATGATTTTGTTTCTAATTGTTTTAAATATAAATTAAAAAATTGACAGTTAAAAGTAGAAATAATGAAAAGTTTTTATTAAGTATTAAGTTCGGCCGAATAGTTTCATATTCGGCCAAGCCGAATATTTGGCTCAACCGGATAGTTTAATATTCGGCCTAACCGAACATTCGGTAACATTAACATGGCCGAATACCGAATATTCGGTGCATCCCTAGTTATTTTATTATAAACCAAAAACATTGAGGAGTGCCCCTACTAGCACATCTACCTTATCCTCTGTTTTTGGTATGACTTACACCCTTGAGGGAAAAAAATAATGTTAGGACAGAATTAATATATTTTTAAATATTTGGTAACTGCCAAAGAATATTCAGATTAAATTAGTTTTAAAGAAAAGAGCATTTTGCAATTTTGCATGGAAAAACATGTGATGAGATTGTATATTATTGCATTCAAAAAGACGGCACTAAAAATAAAAATTTTATACACTAGTAAAGAATTTTTGTTTTTAATTAGAAAGCAAACTCATTTTTTATATTCTGACAAAAAGCTCTGCATTTTAAAGTTCTAGATACAGTGTCTCACATAAGTGATGGGACACTTGAGCTTTACAAAAGGAAATTAATCAAATAAATTAAAAAAACATGTACACATTTTTTTGTGGGTGTGTTTCATACTTAAATTTAGTAAAGATTATTACATAACATACATTTTGTTAAAATATTAAAATATTAATTTAATAAAAATACAAATGTTAAGAAAGGAGCAAAAAATAGCTCACATAAGTGATGGGACACCATTATATAAACAACAAAAATCTTCTGAAATAAGCAATAAAAATATTTTTTGGGGTTTTATTTTTACTTAAAAGCAATTGGCAATAATTTATAAAATCGTCTGCAGTATTTCTCTCCAGTTTGTTTTGGAATTTTTGTGTTTTTTAGCTCTGTGTAGCCATGAATGCTAAACGAAAAGAAACTTCGCCTGAAATTCGAAAATTAGTTATTAATTTGCATATTGAACGTGGAAAATCTATTAGAAAAACTGCTGAAACAGTTAACTTGAGTCGTTCAACAGTTTTCAATATCATTAAACGATATAAAAAGTAGAGATGCACCGGATGTGGATTTTTGCCGGATACCGAATAACGGATATCCGGCACAAAAGCCGGATCCAGCCGAATAATTTCTCATTTTTAATTTTAATAATATTTCAATTTTATGCTTGTTTAAAGAAAAAAAAATTATTGTAATTTTATATTATGCAAGTATTAATAGATTTCAATTCACTTATTAAGTCAAAGTTACTTAAAAACATAGTAATAATTAAATATTGAAATGTAATAATATTTTGCCTTTTCAATATTACTTATAAAACTTCTAACTTTACATGCATATTTTTTTCTACCCTTTCTTTAGTCTCTATCACCAGATTTAGGTAGTGTCTTGATGTTTTTATAGATGCATTGTATCGATTAACTAACAGAAAAAAATATTTTTACCCAGTTGACACATAATTGACAAAAATGGGATGTATGTTACTCCTCTTGACTCTGAGTGAGCATTACAGTTTTCCTATTAAGCTCTTTTTGCATTGTAGAGCAAGTTTCAGAATGAACTTTATTTAAAATATCACTTGCAATTTTAACATGAGCGGGTGACTTATATAACAAGGCGTAGTTCAATTGTTTTGGAAATTTTTACTAAAATATGTTTTATTTAAAAATGCAATTTGTATATTTAATGATTTTTTTCTTTTGTTTTTACCACATTTTTTTCTATTGTTGACTGCTTAACTTGTGCAATTGATGTTCCAGCAAAAATTGAATTGTTTCTTTATTATCAGCACCATTGTGTTCTTGATTTTCTAAAGAAACACACTTTGAATCTGGAGTATGAATATTCATAAATAAACTCTTTAGTTTGTTGGAAACTTTATTTTTCTACATAGTTTTTAATCCTCAATACTTTAGCACTTATAAGATGGCCCCATTGTACACATTTTAGACTCTGATTTTTGACGTATTAACAGCAACTTCATAAAACTTTTAGATTAGATATTTATACCTTTCTCTTTTGTTGATATTAATAATTCAAATTAATAATTAAGTTATTAACAAAACACTTGAGAAGTACTATAAAAGTCTACTACTTCTTTACAAAAAAAAAAAAAAAAAAAAAAAAAAAAAGAAAGCAAAACAAAGTTGAAATTGTAGTTGATATTCTAGTTTTGGTTTTACAATTACAGTTATGACAGAATTATTGAACACTGCAGTTAAATTTTGACTGGTGAAAATTACAATAAAACTTTTGAGAGGTATAAAATTACTTCATTACTGAAATTTAAGAACAATTTTTAAGAGAAATAAAAAATGTGAAGTTGAAGTACATATTCTAGTTTTGTTTTTACAATTGCTGTTATAGGTTATGACAAAATATTGTCATACTTTAAATATATCTTCATTTACATATAAACGTTATAATTTCATAATTGTGAAAATATACAAGTATTTATTTTTGTTAACATTGCTTTTTAATAAGATAAGGTATGCAAGGAGCAAATTAGTTTTACATTTTTTTTTAAATATAAAAAACAGAATTTAAAAAATGTTTTACTATCCGGCAACCAGATATTAAAATATTCAGCCGGAACGAATATCCGGTTCGAGTGCCGAATAACCAGTATATCCAGCAGGAGCCGGATATCCGGTGCATCCCTAATAAAAAAAATCATATGATTCAGGATAAAAGAAGACCTGGCCGACCATCAAAGCTATCCAATGGAATAAAGCAAATTATCGTTCGAAATATTAAAAAAAATCCAAGAAATAGTGCTTCAAAAGTTGTTGCTGATTTACAAGCATTATATGGAATAATTGTTAATCCTGAGACTATTAGAAGGATAATTCGATCTGCTGGATATCACGCAGTGGCGGATCCAAGGGGGGGGTCATGGGGGTCATGACCCCCCCTGGAGCTCTTCAAAGAGGGATGTACAGTCTAAGTAAAAAGTGCTAAAACAGGAACGCAAAATTTTTTGGGAGTGATCGACGAAATCTGAAAATTTTCCACGAATGGTCTGCGAAATTTGCGATTTTTCTTCACTTGATTAGCAAAATTCACGATTTTTTCGCCCTCGATCGGTGAAATTCGCGATTTTTTCGAAGCCGATCCACGAAATTCACAATTTTTCCATGCCTAATAGACGAAATTCACGATTTTTTGGGTGTGATCGACGAAATTTGAAAATTTTCCACGAATGGTCTGCGAAATTTGCGATTTTTCTTCACTTGATTGCCAAAATTCATGATTTTTCCGTGCCCAATCCATGAAACTAGCACATTTTTCCGTTCTTGTTCGATGAAATTTCTTCAACCGCTCAAAGATTTTTTTAATTTTTCCGCGCATCATGGACAAATTTAGCGATTTTTTCGTCCCGAATCAACAAAGTTCGCGAGTTTTTTTACCTCAATCGCCCAAATCCGTGCTTTTTACGAAGCCGATCGACCATATTCGCGATAATTTCTTTCACGATCGATGGAATTGTCAATTTTTGTTCGCCATATCAATGTAATTCTCGATTTTTTTCATTCCCGATCGACTGTATTTGCGCTTTTTACGAAACTGATCGACCATATTTGCGACTTTTTCGTTCCCGATCGACAAAATTCGCAATTTTTCCGTGCCCTACCAAAAGCGATTTTGTTGTTCCTGATCGAATAAATTCGGGCTTTTTAAGAAAGCCATCGACCATATTCGGGATTTTTCCATGCCCAATCGGCGAGATTCGCGCCTTTATCCGTTCTTGGTCCCTGAAATACCGCACCGAACAATGAAATTCGCGATTCTTAACTGACTGATGAAATCTGCATTTTTTCCCCGTCGTAAATTGATGAAATCTGTAATTTTTTTCTCGCGATAAACTGATAAAACTCGCTATTGTTCTGCAGCCGCTCAAAAAAATTTTCGATTTTTCCGTGCATCATCGACAAAATCTTCGATTTTTCCTTGCCCTATCAACGAAATTAGCGATTTTTTTGTACCGATTCGACAAAATTCGCGAGTTTTTCGTACCCAATCGCCCGTATCGCTCTTTTTACGAAAACAATTGACTACATTCGCGATAATTTCTTTCCTGATTCACGAAATCGGCAACTTTTGCGTTCCATATCAACTCGAAATTCGCGATTTTTTATTCCCAATTAACAAAATTTGCGATTTTTCCGTTCCCGATCGAATAAATTCGCTCTTTTTACGAAGTCGATCGACAAAATTGGGATTTTTTCGTGCCTTATTAAAGAAATTTGCGATTTTTTTCGTTCCAGATCGACAAAATTCGCGATTTTTCTGAGACATACAGACAAAATTAGAGATTTTTCGAAGACCGATAGACAAAACTCGCGATTTTCCAATGTACAGTTGACGATATTCGATTTTTTTCGCGCTCGGTCAACGAAATTCGCGTTTTTTTCGCGCGGTAAACAGACAAAACTGGCGACTTTTCTGCAACCTATGAACAAAATTTGCATTTTTTTCAAGTGTTATAAAAAAATTAGACTTTTTTTCTTTGCCCGATAAACGAAATCTGAGATTTTTCGTGTCCGATCGACAAAATTCGTGATTTTTCCGTGCATAATCGACAAAATTCGCGATTTTTTCATGGCCGATCGGTGAAATTTGCTATTTTTTATCGTAATTCCGTTTTCACAAGATTTACTGTATTTTAAAATTGCTTCATTAAATCATCTGTCAAAAGTTGTGACCCCCCCCTGGAGGTTGGGCTGGATCCGCCCTTGATATCACGGTAGAGTAGCCAGGAAAAAATTCTTTGTAAGTGAAAAGAATAGAAAACTCAGACTAGCTTTCGCAAAATCCAACATAAATAAGAATTCTGATTACTGGAATAAAGTTATATTTGCTGATGAGAGTAAATTTAATATATTTGGTTCTGACGGTAGAATCTTGGTGTGGAGAAAACCCAGGGAAGAATTTCGCAAACAGAACTTGATACCAACAGTAAAACTTGGTGGAGGAGGAGTTATGGTATGGGGGTGTATGTCGTCCGCTGGAGTTGGTAATCTTGTTTTTATTGACAGTATAATGGATCAGTACATGTATATTGATATTTTAAAGTAAAATTTGAAATCTTCAGCACGAAAATTGAACCTTCATAACGATTTTAAATTCTACCAGGACAATGACCCCAAGCACACTGCTCTGAACGTTAGACTCTGGCTGCTATATAACTGTCCTGAAATAATAAAAACACAACCACAAATCCCATAGAGAATATTTGGCAAGAATTGGAATCAAGAATTCGCAAACACACCATTTCTTCAAAACAACAACTAAAATTGGTGCTTCAAGAAGAATGGGGTAAAATCACTCCAGAAATCACAAAAAAATTAGTCGAATCCATCCCAAAAAGATTAAATCATGTTTCAAAAGTAAAAGGAAATCCAACAAAATATTAAAACCTTTTAAAAAATAAAATTTTTGGATAAATATTTGATGGAAAAGTAAGTGTCCCATCACTTATGCGAGCCATTTTTTGCTCCGTTCTGAACAATTGTATTTTTACTAAATTAATATTTTAATATTTTGACAAAATATATGTTATGTAATAATTGTTACTAACTTTAAATATGAAACACACCAAAAAAATTTTTGCACATGTTTGTTTACTTATTTTATTGCAGTTTCTTTTTATAAAGCACAAGTGTCCCATCACTTTTGTGAGACACTGTATAAATAGAATTTATTATTTAATAAAGGATTTATTTCAAATAAAATAAAAAATAACTTTTAATCCCTCATTTCAACAGTAAATTTTTTATTTAAATAACGACCAGTGACTGACGAGTTAACCAATGTTCAAAGAATTTTCTAAATATTCTTACCCTTCTCAAACGAAGTTCTTCGACGAGCTCTACTAACTTTCTTTCAAAGGAAAGCGCATTAAAATCCTCAATCGGTTTCTCTTCTACATTATCAGAAATGTCTGTCATTTCGAAAATTAAAATTTAATCAAAATAAATTATACAATAAAATTATTATAAGAATAGGTGCTTTCCAACTTCACGACAGATTTCAAAGAGTAGCGCGCTTCTAGAATAAAAGAATTATCGTCTGCACAATTACCATCAAATTTATCGTCTGCGCACATTCTAATAAATAATTAAAAAGACATAACTGGTAACTGCTTATAATAACAAATTATTTATTTGCATTATTAATGAAAAGCAAAGATTTTAGTTTACTCCGCGTTTTTTTAACGTGAAAGTTAAATAAATAAATAGGGAGAAAATCTGAGCAAAACAGAACTGTGAGAGATTCACCTGCGCTGCGCGCGTGCGTTCAGGAGGCAGAAACATGGAGTGAGTCTTTAGGCGTGTTCAAATGACACCATTTTTGCGCGCACGCGCTCAGAAGATTTTGCATGGAGTAGGTTTTATCGAAGAAGAAACTTTTAAAGTTATTCAATTACTGCATCATTTTTATGGTTCAAAATAGGTAAATACACATACTATATACCTTTATCGTTCTAAAACATGATTATCGTAACAGAAATGCATACCTGTGGTCGCTCAAATAAAACCTAAACTATTCCAGAAAAGTATCACGTGACCTATTTTATCTAATTAAGCCCGATCAGCATTTAAAATATGACCATCAACCTTAGTCAAAAATCGCGCGCGCTACTCAAAAAATTTATGTGGTTGATCATCACTTGATTGTGCATTTCGTGCTTCTGTTCTATTGGTTATGCTTTGGTTGGTAGGTTGATTGATACAATTTAACAATTCAATTGGCGATCTAAAAATTTTAACTTTTTAACAATTTTTTTTTATTTATTTAAAAATGATTTATTAGTGCTTTACATTTTTCGCGATAAATAAAATTCTGTTTTCAACCAAGATTGTGATATCAACGTATTATAAGATTTATTTTTAATCTAGTATATTGAATGTATTTCAATGGAATTTGCACTGTTAGAAAAATTTTCAGAGAAGGTTTTAGTATATATATTTCTTACTAGCTGTTCTGCCCGGCGTTGCCCGGGTTCATCAAAAAATAGCAAGAATTGCGAAAAAACTTTAAAAATCATAATAAAAACACCGAAAAATTTTTAAAATGCTGCACGAATTTCGTCTAAACTTCGTTGAAAAGAGATGGGCTAGAAAATTGAAGTTGGATTATTTTTACTAATGAGGAAAAATCTTACAAATCGCAAAAAACATTAAAAATTTTCATAAAAATATAAACCAAAATTCAAAAATTGTGTTTCAAAAATTGAATAAACTTTGAAGAAAAGAGATCAGAATTTAATAAATTCGGCCAAAAATTGAACCTCTAAAAATTCGAAGCGGGTCGCGAAGAAATGTAAACATCGCTTTAAAAATGGCAAAATTTTCAAAAATCACGGAACTGAAAATTTACTCCACTTGGATAAATGTTTTGAATCTAATTAATTTGATAATGTAAAAAGCATCGAAATACGAAAAAAAACTGCTAAAAAATCGCAATAAAAATATTTAATCGCACAGGAGAAAATTTATCATATTAGCGAAGAAATCGAAAACCGAATTCCTTTTCCGTATCTGAAAAAAATCGCCGTAAACTCAAAAAAAAAAAAAAAAAAAAAAAAAAAAAAAAAAAAAGCATACTGCATTAAAAATTACTGTAGATCAAAATATGAGAGCAAAACAATTACCGTAAAGGATAAAAGTTTGAAACCAAACTCTTATTAGTCTAGAAATTTAAAATCGAATTCCTTTGAAAAATGTTTAAAAAAAAAGACTGAGAGAGCCTAAAAATTGCATTGAAAATTGTAATGAAAGTCGTAAAACATTAAAAAATCCCTAGAGTAAAAGTTCACTGTTATAATATAAAATATTGTAATCAAGAAATTAACCATATTAACCAAAAAGTTTGAAATCGAAATCGATTTCCGGATGTAAAAAAATCGCCACGGAACTTGAAGAATGGCTAAAAATTACATTGAAAATTTCATTAAAAATAGCTAAATATTTGGAAGTCAATGCTTAAAAAAAATAATATTAAGGCAGGGCGGGGGGGGGGGGGGGTTATGATCGAAATCATTCGTAAATTACAAAATGTAGGCATGGAACGCCAAAATCATATTAAGATATAAAACATTGCATTCGAAACATAACTACATTAAACAAAATGTTTGATATCAAAATTGGTTTCTGAATGGCAGAAAATCGCCAAGGAACTTTAAAAAATGGCTAAAAATCGTATCGAAAACTATATTAAAAATCGCTGAATATTTAAAAGTTATGGCTGTAAAAAATTAATATTCAGTCGAAAATATTGTAATCGGAAATCGTTCATGAATAAGGAAAAGTCAACACGGAACACCTAAAATCCCCCAAACTAACTAAAAATTACATTGAATATCGCATTAGAAATTGGCAAAATTCATAAAAGCGTGGAGAACAAATTGTACTATTTATGCTAAAAGTTAGAAACCGAAATTATTTTACCGATGTCAACAACTGTCACAGAACTGGAAAAATCACTATAAAACAGATTAAAAATCAGTAAAATTCAAAAATCCGGACAAAATTTGCCATAGTAAGATAAACATTTATATTAAATTCCTGCGGACATAATTTACCATAATGGGACAAAACATTGAAATCTGAACTCTTCCATTAGTTAAAAAATATCGACACAAAACTTGCTAAACATTTTACGAAAATACACAAAAAATCTGAATCATTAATGCCAAAATTTATTACATTAAGCTACAAATTATTTAAAAATTTCCTTTCCAATTGTGAAAAAATCGCCGTGGACTCGAAAACATCTAAAAATTGTATTCAAAAATTCATTACAAATCGTTTCAAATTTAAAAATAGCGGGGGGACAACATTTACATTAATAGAGTAAAATAGTGTAATCTGAATTATTTCTTAAATACGAATGAAAAAATCGGCGCAAAGCGTGAGAAATAATGAAAGCATTGCTAAAAATTGCATTAAAAAATCACTAAATTTCAAAATTCGTAAATGAAGTGTAAATGTTTGAAATTAACTTCCTTTTCGAAATTTCAAAAAATAGCCGTGAGATTCAAAAAACCAATGCAAAACCATTGAAAAATTCATTAAAAATCGCTAAATGTAAATACATCTCGTGAATAAAAAAATATTCTAGTCGTGTAAAACATAACAACCATTCTTTTTTACATGAATTACAAAAAAATCGACGCAGAACACAAAATATATCAAAAATCACATTGAAAATCGACAAAATTAAAAAAAGGTAAATGGTGAAATCTACTATATTAGGCTAAAAGTTTGAAACCAAAATAATTTTTTAATTGTTAAAACACCACTGTGGTGGGGATCGAAAAAATAGTACTAAATCGCATTAAAATGTTCATTAAAAACGCATTGAAAAATGCACTAAATATCGCTGGTTATTTTTAAATCGCAGTAATCAGAATTTCATCAAACGGATAAAACATTCTAATCGGAAATCTGAACTATTTGATTATCCGGTACACCAAGAAACTATCTGGGTCAAACCATAAGATTAAACTACAATAATGGCGGATCGTAAATTCCATATTCACTTGACATTAAACATGCTACATATGTTTGTTACGTCATCAAGTGGTTTTTACTTCTTATTTTTATATGTATTTGTATTAATGTTTTTCTAAATTATCTCTTCTTTTATTATTTAACATAAAAATTACATCTATTTGCATAATTTGGCTTGTTTCACGATTGATATAATTTGGCGAAATTGGTCGACAGGATAATCACGTAGTAAAAGGAAATACGAAACACAACAATTCTTGAAAAATCGCGTTAAAAATCTCTAAAATTAGATTAAAAGTTTGAAATCAATTTTTACTTCCGAATATCAAAAAATCACCATAAAACTCGAAACATTTCTAAAAATTGCATTGAAAAGGGCATTAAAAATCACTAATATTAAAAAATCACAGGGGTCAAAATTTACTTTAATAGGTAAAACGTTGTAATTGGAAATATCTCATGAATAACAAAAATCCGACATCAAAGGCCAAAAATCTCGAAAAATCGCATTAAAATTAGCTGAAATTCATAAATCTTAACAGCTAAAATTTAATACATCAGCCTGAAAGTTTTAAGGAAAATTCCTTTTACTAATGTCGAATAATAGCGGCAAAATTTACATTAAATAATTCACTAAAAATCCAAACATCGTTGCACGAAATCCAAATAAATTATATTGAAAAGAGAACAAAATTCACTAATTTAGGTCGAAAGAATGAAACCGCTTTCCTTTTCGCTAATATGGAAAAATCGCCTCGAAACCCACTAAAATTCGCATATGAATTAAATTAAAAAAACTGAAAATCGGCCTTCAAGGTGTAAAATTTCATACATAACTTCGTGCAGCGGTCTCTCCAGAGCATCGCCAGTACTTTAAAATTTTTAACATGCGTTATAAACTACCTTAAAGTGTAAAACAGATCTTCTTATTACATTTCCTAATTTTGTTCGCGCCCCTCCTTTCACGCACCCTGAAATGTGTCACACCATTCTTTGTTTACATTTTTTATCATGTATTATAAACCATTTTAAAATTTAAAATAAATCACATTGTTATATTTCTAAATTTTAATAAAATCGCGTTCTGTTAGTTCCATTTTTCACCACCAGCTAGCGCACTCTACTCTTCAAAAACTTTATCAAAACGATACTCTGTTAAACAAACTATCAGGTGATATATTACTCGACGGGGTAGCGCTCTTAAGCAAGAATTTAAGATATTTTATGAAATTGCTATTCGAAAATAGTGGTAACTAAATTTTTGACATTTTAGGTAAATTTCGCAAAAAAATACTACTTATTGCATTCTCAACAGCTCAAGATTTTGATAGAACAACTATGAAAAAAAAAATAGATGCTAAACGCAAAAAATCTTGAAAAAGCGTTAAAAATCACATTGAAAATCGCATTAAAAATAGTTAAAATCTGAAATTCGTAGCAAACACAAAATTTAAGGCTAAAAGTTTGAAACGGTTTTTTTTTTATCAATCTCAAAAAAAAAAAAAAAAAAAAAAAATTAAAAATCGCATTAAAAATTCATTAAAAATTCAAAAATCGCTGTACAAATTCCGAATAAACTTTGCTGAAAAGAGAAAAAAAATTGCTATATTGGGTTAAAGGAATGAAACCGTATTTCTTTCACTAATGGGATAAAACTACAAAATGAACGCTAAAAATCGCCTAAAAAAATTATAAAAAAAAATCTAATCAAAAAATTTAAAATCGGGCTTCGAGGTGCAAAACTACATGTATAAAAGTACCTTCCCTCCACATTTTGTAACTCTACGTACAGCAGACTCTTCAAAACAGCGCTGACACACACACAAACTTGTCTCTTTATTATTATATTTAAAAAAAAAATAGCGTTCTATTAGTTCCATTTTCCACCATCAGGTAGAGCAATCTATTCTTCAAAAACTTTATTAAAACCATACTCTGTTAAATAACCTATCAGGTGATATATAACTCGAGGGGGTAGCGGTCTTAAGCAAGAATTTAAGATAGTTTATGAAATTGCTATTCGAAAATAGTGGTACCTAAATCTTTGACATTTTAGGTAGATTTCACAAAAAAATATTACTTATTGCATTCTCAACAGCTCAAATTTTTGATAGAACAACTATGAAAAAAAAAAAAAAAAAAAAAAAAAAAAAAAAAAAAAAATAGATGCTAAACGCAAAAATCTTTAAAAAACGTTAAAAATCGCATTAAAAATCATTAAAATCTAAAAATCGTAAAAAACACAAAATTTAGGGCATTAGGCTAAAAGTTTAAAACGATTTTCTTTTTATCAATCTCAAAAAATAGCCGCAAAATGAGAAAAAACACTAAAAATTGTTGAAATTTATTTTCCGATCTAATAATCCCCGAATCAAGATACTTAACGATCTCTCCCATCTGGCGCGATAAGAACGAAAAACATCATTAAGTTAGAATTCACACTAATGATTATCGAAACTTACTTCTGGGTTTTTTCTGTGCCATGTGGAAGTTACTAAAGACATATGCAATATTTCCAGTCATCAGAAAGCGTTTCCAGAACTCTATGTATAAAGAACATTACGAACTGATAAACATTTTTTAGTATGCTTTATTCTTTGACTTTAAAAAATAACCCATTAAAATTAATTAGCTGATTGCACCATTATGTGAAAGTGCGCTTACTGTTAATGTTTGTAATGTAATTAAGCATATGTTTCTTACTCTATATTTGACTCTCGCACCGAGAGGTCATAAATGTTTGCTGCTCCGTTAAATTTACTATATTAAATATTCTTTATTTTCTTCCTTAAAGTTAGTAGTAATTACTTCGACTGCTTCATCATGAGTGTACACTAAATTGATCCCCACCCGGGGCACATAACATCTTTTATTCGACGTCACCAAATGTATAACCACTGTTTAATAAAATATCACATATTACAGATCGTGCACCACATCCCTGGATTAACCGGCATACGCGAACTGGATATCTATAAGAGGTAAGAGAATGTTTATTTATTCCTTTTGCTTACCTGAATTAAATGTTGAGACATCTAGAGCTACAATTTAATGATGAGGTTTAGAGAACTCACGCCAATTAAATGTTAGGAATATTTTTCCAACAAATATTGATTACGAGACCGATTTCATGATGTCTCACTTTGCAGTTAAATAAATATAGATATCCAGTCAGATAATAAAATTAACTAAACACAACCCGGTAATCCGAAAAAGGGAAAAAATATCTAATTAATTTTGAGGAAAGAAAAACAATGGCCTTTGCAAAAGATAGTGCAGCAATTGAAAAACTTAATTCCAATAATTATTCTAATTGGAAATTTAAATTGGAAATGATTTTAATTAAAGAAGATCTTTACGATGTCATTACTGACCCAGCTCCAGACCCATTAACCGCAGACTGGGTCAAGAAGGACAAAAAGGCAAGGGCCCTTATTAACTTAAGTATTGAAGATGGGCAAATAATAAATGTCAAACATTTAAACACGGCTCGCGAAACATGGGATACTTTAAAAGATATTCATGAAAGATCAAACCTATCCAGTAAACTACACCTTCTTCGGAAATTGTATAGCACCAAGCTAAACGAAGGAGGGAATTTAATTGTGCATATAACGAAATTACTGGAACTTATCGATAAGTTGAGGGCGATTGGAGAAAATATTACTGATTCTCATATTTCGGCGCTCTTATTGTGTTCGTTGCCGCCGTCATATGATACACTAATTATAGCTCTGGAATCGACAGCAGAAGTAGAATTAACACCCAGTTTTATTAAAAGTAAACTGCAGGGCCGTAACTATAAACTTGGGGGCCCCGGGGCAATTTAGTGAGGCCCCTCGCGCCCGGAGCAAATTGAAACTTTGCCCCGGTCGCCGTTTTTTTTTTTTTTTTTTTTTTTTTCTTTTTTTTTTTTTTTTTTGCATGCCGCTGGACGCAATTTTTTCCGATCCCACTGAAGCTAGCATAGGGGAGGAAATACGGACTTCTGATTGGTTGAATACTTTAAAGAGCGTTTTGTTTAGGTTCATTTTTGAGTTTATGTAACTTAATCATACATTTCTGTTTAAAAACCCTTTGAAAGATGGATTTTGACAATTTTTTCTCGATTTTATGTATTTATTAATAAACAAGAAGAACGATTTTCTAGAATTTTCTAGATGGTTTTATATAATTCAACCGATAAGAAGCCCATGTTTTCTTCCTTACTAGCTTCGGTGGGATCGGCAAAGATGCTGGGGCGACATGACATATTCGACCCGACATTCTGCTGTCTGCTCTAGAACTGCTTTTGCATGCGAAGCGTATGGAGTATACCGACCGACACGCAAAAATGTTTATTCTAGCAGATTGATTTTTTTTTTAAATTACTAACTTTTAGCCAGGTGCTAGGCATTTTATAGTAAGTTAGACTAGAAATTAAAATAAATAATTTTTTAAACATCCGTTTGGGGCCCCTCAGGCTTGGAGGCCCCGGGGCAGTGCCCCGGCTGCCCCGGTGGTAGTTACGGCCCTGGTAAACTGGTCGATGAGTACACTCGTAGAATTGAAAATTCCGAAAATTCGGAACTTAGCACTAAAGCGTACAAAGCTCGCGAGAAATTAGTTAACACAGATCGCAAGAAAGGTAATAAATTCTGCACGTTCTGCAAAATGAAAAACCACTCATACAGTGAATGCTGGTTTCTTAAACGGAAAAATAATAATAATCCCGTATAACATAATAAATTTTACAAGAATAAAATTCATTCCACTTCTCTGTGTTTTGAAGAAAATGTCCCAATTCAAACCACGAAACCGCAAGATGAAAATCAAAGAAAAAATGAAGATAAAAACGTAGCTTTGTTAATCGATCATCCCGTAAATAAACAAACTTTTATTATAGATAGCGGAAGCTCCAGCCATATTGCCAATTGCAAGGAAATGTTTTCAAAAATGACCAGCACCGCTGAAACAAATGTAACAGTCGCGAATGGAAACAAGTTAATTTCATATGGCTCCGGGGAAATTATAATTTACACCGGAATAAACAACAGGCAAATCACACTTCATGACGTACTCTTTGTGCCTGAAATAGAAACTAACCTGCTATCAGTAAGCAGGGCCACGAAAAATGGATGTGAAGTAAAATTCGAAAAGGATATGTGTGACATTATACATAACGGGGAATTAATTATACAAGGCAAATTGCAAAACAATTTATATGAAGTGCAAATAAACAATTATAATCAAAGGGAAGGTAATTATGTCAACATTACACACAACTGCACAAATACAAAATGCATCGATTTATGGCATAGGCGGTTAGGCCACAGAAGCTATGAAACAATTAAAACCATTGTACAAAAACAACTTGTAAACGGAATTACAGTAAACAACTGCAAACACAATACACAATGTGAGGTATGCATAAAATCCAAAATCAACGACTCCCCATTTCCCAAGTCAGGTGCACATAGAGCCACGAAAAGGTTAGAATTAATACACAGTGATGTATGCGGTCCAATAAATACACCCACCATAGGGGGAAAGCGTTATTTCATTACTTTCATTGACGACTATTCTAGATTTTGTGTAATTTATCTTATGTCGAAAAAGAGTGAAGCCTTTGAAAAGTTAAGGGAATACATCTCGACCGTCAAAAATAAGTTCGGAAAACTTCCAACCGCCATCAGATCAGACAACGGTGGAGAATACATTAACGATGAATTAGAAGAGTATCTTAAACATAACGGAATCGAACACCAGCTCACCGTACCATATTGTCCGAGCCAAAATGGCGTTGCTGAGAGAAAAAACAGAACACTATTAGATATGACTCGAAGTATGTTAAATGAAGCGAACCTTCCACACAAATTGTGGGGAGAAGCAATTTGCACCGCGAATCATTTACAGAATCGCTTACCTTCGAAATCCATTAACACCACGCCATACGAACTTTGGCTAAACAGAAAACCTAATTTAAAATATTTAAGAGTATTCGGCTGTACCGCTTACGCATATATTCACAAATCTAAACGCGGCAAATTGGATGACAGAGCAGAAAAAGGCATTTTCGTGGGTTACGATAACCGATCTAAAGCATACAGAATATATACTAGTGATGGAAGAGTCATCTTAGCTAGAACCGTAAAATTTGCGGAAAATAAGATACGTGATTCGAATGCTGGTGAAAGTTCAAATATGAATGAGTTAACGTCAGAAATAAACAAACAAACACCTCAGAGCGACACAAGCGTAATTGAATTCGATCTGACACAAAACCAAAATTCTTCGGACACACCATCCGCGTCTCAACATACACAGCAATTAAGACGATCAGAAAGACATAATAGAGGCGTGCCACCGGACAGGTTTGCTTACGCAGTCCGGCATGATCCAGTATATGAACCAAAAAGTTGGCAAGAAATGCTAAGCATCGAGAACCCACAAGAAAAAATGAATTGGATTGACGCAACGCGCGACGAAATGAATTCGCTGATGAAAAATGAATCCTGGTCCTTGGTAAAACCACCACAGGGAGCTAAAATTATTGGATCCAAATGGGCCTATAAGGCTAAATACGATGAATCGGGGAAGGTAAAGCGTTACAAGGCAAGATTAGTAGCTCAGGGATTCAAGCAAAAATATGGGATAGATTTTGACGAAACGTATGCCCCGGTAGTTTCACACACTACTTTAAGATGTATTTTGACTGCCGCAGCCTATCATAACCTTAGTGTAAAGCATATTGACATTAAAACCGCGTTTCTGCACGGGGAACTAGAAGAGGAAGTGTATATGTCACAACCCGAAGGGTATGTGAACGCAAACGAACCGGGAAAAGTTTGTAAGCTCCGGAAGGCAATATATGGGCTGAAACAAGCAGCTCGGGCCTGGTACACAAAGATTAGCGAATCTCTTAAAGAATTAAGTTTTACGCAAAACAAGGCAGACACCTGCCTGTTTACCCGAGGACAGGGGGAAAACACAGTCTACATAGTTGTCTATGTAGACGATATACTCATAGCAGGAAACAATGTGCAAATTAATGATGTCATAAATAAATTAAAGGAACAGTATACACTCGAAGATTTAGATGAAATCAATAATTATCTGGGGATAAAAATTAAGAGAACACCGAATGGCTTCAATCTTAACCAAACATCTAAAATTTTGGAAATCGTGAAAAATTTTAATCTGGAAGAATCAAAACCTTACGGAACACCTATGGAAACGGGTTTCTTAAAATCAGATAAAGATGAGAATCCCATGCCTAATAACACAAAATATCGTCAGGCGATCGGCGCGTTATTATACATTGCTACGATTACAAGGCCAGACATATTATTGGCCGTAAATGTCTTGAGCAGGAAAAACGAAAACCCGACCGAAAAGGACTGGAAGGGTGTCAAACGCTTGATCCGATATTTGTATCACAGCAAAGATCTGAATTTAATAATAAGCACCGAACATGCACCAATTTTGGAAGTGTACACCGATGCCGACTGGGCCGGTGATATGCAAACTCGAAGATCAACATCCGGAAATTTATTTCTTGTAGGAAATACTCCCATTCAGTGGACCACAAAACGTCAAAAATGCATTGCGCAATCCTCAGCAGAAGCTGAGTACGTAGCAGCAGCGAGGGCCATACAAGAACTAATGTAGATATTAAAGCTGTTAGAAGACTTGCATTTACCACAAAATCTTCCTATAACAGTCTACGAAGATAATTTATCATGCATTAAAATGATACAAACAGAAAAATACACTAATAAATCAAAACATATAGATTTAAAATATCACTTGATCAAGCAAATGAAAGAAAATGGAACAATAGAAATGAGTTACTGTCCAAGTAAATCGATGCTAGTGGACATCCTTACGAAACCGGAACCCAAACCTCAGTTTCAAGAAAACAGAGAAAGGTTGAAACTACGAAACAATCTTGATTAGGGGCTTAAGGGGGAACATGTTGAAATATATTTTCCGATCTAATAATCCCCGAATCAAGATACTTAACGATCTCTCCCATCTGGCGCGATAAGAACGAAAAACATCATTAAGTTAGAATTCACACTAATGATTATCAAAACTTACTTCTGGGTTTTTTCTGTGCCATGTGGAAGTTACTAAAGACATATGCAATATTTCCAGTCATCAGAAAGCGTTTCCAGAACTCTATGTATAAAGAACATTACGAACTGATAAACATTTTTTAGTATGCTTTATTCTTTGACTTTAAAAAATAACCCATTAAAATTAATTAGCTGATTGCACCATTATGTGAAAGTGCGCTTGCTGTTAATGTTTGTAATGTAATTAAGCATATGTTTCTTACTCTATATTTGACTCTCGCACCGAGAGGTCATAAATGTTTGCTGCTCCGTTAAATTTACTATATTAAATATTCTTTATTTTCTTCCTTAAAGTTAGTAGTAATTACTTCGACTGCTTCATCATGAGTGTACACTAAATTGATCCCCACCCGGGGCACATAACATCTTTTATTCGACGTCACCAAATGGATAACCACTGTTTAATAAAATACCACATATTACAGATCGTGCACCACATCCCTGGATTAACCGGCATACGCGAACTGGATATCTATAAAAGGTAAGAGAATGTTTATTTATTCCTTTTGCTTACCTGAATTAAATGTTGAGACATCTAGAGCTACAATTTAATGATGAGGTTTAGAGAACTCACGCCAATTAAATGTTAGGAATATTTTTCCAACAAAAATCGCATTAAAAATTCGTTAAAAATTCGAAAATCGCTGTACAAATTCCAAATAAACTTTGTTGAAAAGAGAAAAAAATTGCTATTTTGGGTTAAAAGAATGAAACCGTATTCCTTTCACTAATGGGATAAAACCGCAAAAATAACGCTAAAAATCGCCTTAAAAATTATTTAAAAAAATCTAAACAAAAAATCGAAAATCGGGCTTCGAGGTGTAAAACTACATGTAAAAAAGTGCCTTCCCTCCAAATTTTGTAACTCTACGTGCAGCAGTCTCTTCAGAACAGCGCTCACAGACAAACATCCTTTTCTCTTTATTATTATAGATTTAATAATTGCATATTTCAATACCGTGTGGATAACAGACTAAAATGCATCATGAGATAGAAGAAACAAATGGCACTCAAAGTCATGTTAATATAACTCGTAATATAAGCAATGTATTTATATAATATTATGTACTTAAATAATATTATCAAGAGAAAATTTATAAACATTCTAATCATACTTTATTCCTTACAAAACTAATATTTTTAGTTTAAAAAATATACATCTATTACATTTTGCTTCTTATAGTATTTTTATTGTGTATTTTAACACTATAAAATATGATTTGCATCTTAAACTTTCTTCTAAAGTTAGAAGAAGAAGAAGAAAAGAAAAGAAAGAATGAAAAACATATCATATTTTATTCCTTGCAAGACTAATATTTTTAAAAGAGTTTTAATATCTTTTAAAAATATAGGTGCAGATATTTTTAGCTTTTTTTAATTTAAAAAATGTATATCTATTACATTTTTCATTTTATAATATTTTTATTGTGCATTTTAACACTATAAAATATGATTTGCATCTTAAACTTACTTCTAAAGTACTTAAAAAAAAAGAAAAAAAAAGAATGAATGAATGAAAAACATCAAGAAATTATTTTACGCGTATACGGATATTTTCGCACAGTACCTTTATTTATTTATTTATTTATATATATATTTTTTTTGGTTCATTTGCTTAATATGTATACAGGGGGTCCGAAAAGTCTGGAAACGGTCGAATAACTCGAAAAATACATATGAGATTGAAAAACGTAAATATACGTGTTAAATATTTTTAAATAAGCTACTCAGTGATACCAAATTTGACCTTCGTAACCGACCCCCTGGGGGTCAGAGGGGGTCCAACTTTGAAATCTTAAATTATAACCCCCATTTTTTACTGCAGATTCGGATTCTACGGACAAAAATACGTAACTTTTGTATTTGATGTTTATTTCGAATCCTCGTTTATCACGGTGTAATTGAGCATATTAAATCGATACATATTTCGGCTTTTCCAACGGGATTTTCCCTAATCGAAACTAATTGGGGAGAATTTATGACATCAAATTCCTCGTCTTTTGCAATAATAGCGTTTCCTGAAAATCACCCGTGCCGATTATTTCGTTAGTGCTACACAGTTAAAAATTTGATCCATTTGCTGTAGCGTCACTCCACAGCTTTTATAGAATAACTCTTTCATCACCAATGAGAAATTTCCATAACACAGTAAAGTACACTGTAAAAAAATTGACCCTTTTGCTGCATCGTCACTCCACCGCTTTTATAGAAAACGATTACTTTACTGTGTTATGGAGCATTCTCATTGGTCACAAAAGAGATATTCTATAATAGCTGTGGAGTGACGCTGCAGCAAATGGGTCAAATTTTTAACAGTGTAGCGCTATTGAAATAATCGCCACGGGTGATTTTCAGGAAACGCTATTCCTACAAAAGATGAGGAATTTGACGTCAAAAAATCTGCCCAATCAGTTTCGATTAGGGAAAATCCCGTTGGAAAAGTGGGAATATGTATCGATTTAATATGCTCGATTACACCGTGATAAACGAAGATTTGAAATAAACATCAAATACAAAAGTTACGTATTTTTGTTCGTAGAATCCGAATCTGCAATAAAAAATGGGGGTTATAATTTAAGATTTCAAAGTTGGACCCCCTCTGACCCCCAGGGGGTCGGTTTCGAAGGTCAAATTTGGTATCACAGAGTAGCTTATTTAAAAATATTTAACACGTATATTTACGTTTTTCAATCTCATATGTATTTCTCGAGTTATTCGGCCGTTTCCAGACTTTTCGGACACCCTGTATATAAATCACTTTGGAACGATACTTAGAATATTAAAATGGGTTCAAATGTAAAACTTTCTTCTTAAAATATCCTATTTTCTGGTATTTAAATAACTATTTCATTATTATAATAGAAATACATGTGCTCCTGTATTATTAATAAAAAGATTTATCTTTAATAAAAATGTCTTATTTATTAATATAAAGCAACCAATAATAATAATTAAAAAAATCCATACATAAACACAGCTCAGATGATCTTTACATTAGCACCGTCCAATCAAATCCATGACCTGTTCTTAGCCTGTCCCTGAGCGCACAGAACTGAGTACTGTGCGCTTGGTTCGGTACACTGAACAGGCGCAATAAGAAACTACTCCATATCCCTGACTCCTGAGCGCGCACGTTTGACGCGCATAACTGCTGAGCACGCTCTTTATGATAGCAGTGCTCGATTCTATGTGCTCTGACCACTAGCACTGGGCGGAGCTTGCAATGTTTCCCACAAGCGTTACGGTATTTGATTGGCTTTTGGTGAACGCTTGTGGGATAAATGGAGACGCTGATTTGCTATAATCCATCGTGACGTTCTTTGACGTCAGACATGCTTGTGGTCCGTACTAATAAGGAAAGGGCATGTTTACAAACAAACACTTCTGTCAACCAATCTACCGCTACATAGGTCCCAAAGCCTCCCACTACCTACCTACCTACCTAATCTACAGCTACATTTTTGTCATAGCGATGAAGGTGAACTATATGGTATAGATCTGCACAGACAGGACCGGCATGGCCCAGTATGCGGGTCGGGCTCGGGCCTATTTTCGTTCAAGACTCTCGGGCCGGGTTGGGCCTAACTTTTTTTTTCTGTACAGAGCTGAGACTTCTTTCATTCGTAATCTTCAGTGTTCAAAATTTTCATTTCAATTTTTGGCACAGACCATATGAAAATTATTCTTTCCGCGTGGCATGGTCTGTTTAAAGGTCAGTAAAATAAGGCCTGGTCCAAAAAATGTTTGCAAAAAATGCATACAATTTTAAATCGCCATTATTATACAATTAAAAAATATATATTTTCTGTTTTTAAATATTTGTAGATTTCTACGCTTATTAAATATAGCTAAGTTAAAATATTGTTAAAAGAGTGAAAAAGAGCCTCCCTTTGAATCTTGTTTTAAGGCGCAACACAGGCACAGAAAAAGACCCAGATGATAATGTAAAGTCTATGGGGACGTTCTTTTCAAATATCTTGCTCAAATTTTAATATCTTTACATTATTTTTTTGCACAAGATAGCTGAGGACGATCCACAACAGGCCTAGTTTTTACTTTTTTAGTTTTGGTTTCAGATTTTTTTTCAAAAAAATTACTTTAACTTTCGAAACCGGTTCTGAAATTAAAACTATCGTAATACAAAATATATTTAAGCAAAATCGAAAAAAATAAAAACTAGGCCAGTTGTGGATCGTCCTCAGCTATCTTGTGCAAAAAAAATCATGTAAAAATATTAAAATTTGAGCGAGATATTTGAAAAAAACGCTTTCATAGACTTTACATTATACATCCGGGTCTCTTCTGTGTCTAGTGTGGGGCCTTAAGCAAAAAACGTGTTGATCATGCAAAATTAATGTACTAATATGCAAGAAAAGCTTCGTAATACATTTACACTTGCTAAAAAAGGAACTTGTTTATAACAAAACGTATTTTTTTCTATGTAATTCCGTCTTAGAGAATTTTACAGCATAACATTTTTCAGATTTTTAATATTTCAATGCATGGAATATGGATTAGCAATATTAATAATAACTGAAAATTTTGAATGCAAAAAATAGAAATTCATTAAAAAATAGATATCGCAGTCTGCGGCACTTCTATAAAAATGAAGATTATAAACTTGAAAAAAAAAAAAAAGTTAAGATAAATATTTTTGGTCAGAACTCCTCGTACAAGACAAATTTTTAACCAAATGTATGACCAATGTTTTGTAGAAATTTACTTGGGCCGGGCTCGGGCCGAGATTTTAATTTTTTTCGGTTCGGGTCGGGCTTGGGCCGGACTTTTAACATTTTATCGAGTCGGGCTTCGGGTCAGGCTTTTAATTTTTGTATCGGGCTGAATTTTTATTTCTATGAGTCGGGCCGAGTCCGGTCCTGAAAATTTCGGCCCGTGCAGACCTTTACTAGATGGTCGAATGGATGAGCAGTGGGGATCCAAGGGGGTGGTCACGGGGGTCATGACACCCTCTGGACGAAAAAATTTAAGAAAATTAAAAAAATGAAATATATATTGAATTTTCTTTAAATTTATCCTTTGCTTAGCAATGAAAAATTTTCTGGCCTTTTTAAAGCTGTACTTAAATCCAAAGTACGTAATTTCTAATGTATCGATGAAGTATTATTATTATTAATATTATTAATATTATTATTATTATCTTAGATGCAGCATTCATTTATTCAGAGCAAAAGTGGTTGATAAACGTTTTCCATTTTCAATAAAGGCAAAGAATCTTTCGCGAAATCGTCAATAGCTGTAGAATTTTAAACAGAATTTCAGGCCGTGACAGCCAGTTGCTCCGTCATGATGGTTTTTGTATCTGTCAAATCCTAAAAATTTGCATAAAATGTTCAATTCCTTGAATGATTGCTTAATTTTATATAAAAATGGAAAAATCTTCAATTTCTTGACACTTAAATAAAATGTATATATTTATATTTTTATGAATATTTAAGCATATTTTTTTACGAATAAAATTAACCCGTTCAAAAGTATCAGAAATTTAGCTATTTTGGATGTGTGGACAATCTTTAATATAAAAATTGCTTATTGATAGATGTAATTGCCTCTCCCTTAAAAGAAGTTGCCATGACCCCCCCTCTGAAGGGAGGGCTGGATCCGCCCTTGTGGATGAGATCTCTGAATCTAACTCGGAACACAGTATCAGGGGTTGTGGGTTCGAATCCTTCACCTCCCCCCCCCCCCTCCTCCTTATTGTATTTGTGGTTTTATAGGATTCCACATTCTTTTACACATAAACTACGAAACGTGGGAAAGCTCAAATTGGGGGAAGTAATAAAGACTATTGACTCCCATATATTTACAGATTATTAAACATTTATAAATATATTTAGGAATGGGTAGGGGGACTTAGTAAGTTACTTGAAAAAAAATATTTTCTTTGTACATCGTATGGGATATCTTGTAAAAGCTTCCGTTATACTGAATTAAAAAATACATTTCTTTTAATATTAGGTATTATATTTTCAGCAATATAGTCGAAAATATATAGCGCAAAAATATGTTCACTCCCATCTAATTCCGAATCTACTGAAACTAAAATTATGAAAAAATTGAAGGTTATAGATGTTACTTTAAACTATATTGGATTAATTTATAACAACAATATTTTAATCGGTAAATCAATTATAACAGATGTAAAATTTCCCATGCGGGTGAAAAAAGGCCGGGCCAGGATTCGTACCAGGGATATATTGGCTGAAGCCGCTAATGCTCTTCGAACTGAGCCATCCCGGACATGAACACTGGAGGACTATTTCTCCCAAATAACCTTAACGATCATATAATCTGGTCCGATACTATGAATCAGCTCAACAGAATAAATCGAAGGTCAATATATGGAAACTGCAGAAAAAGCTGCATAGGAAATTATATTAGATTAATTTATAACTCGATTTTTCAATCGGTAAATCAATTATAATAAATGTAAAATTTCCATGTGGGTGAAAAAAGTCCGGGCCAGGATTCGAACCAGGAATGTATTGGCTGAATCATTTACATCTGTTATTTTAAACCTTGCAGGAAAACTATAGGGATTACTCTAGATCGCATAGTTTTTTAGAAAAACACATTTTTCTGTTACACACAAATTTCGATTTTTAGGCGCTTAGTAAAGGTGTTGAGGAGCGTTGGTGTTACCTGTCGTATCAGAAGTATAAAAGCTTTGTTGATAAAGATTTTTGAGAAAAAAAATCGTTGGTAAATTGCCAGATATTAACCCTTAAAGACAGGGACGGTTTGGACTTAAATAATGAGAGGGGAGCGAACTCCCCGTACCATTGGCTTTTAAAGCCTAGATAACAACTTTTAATAATATGTATAATGCAATAACAAGTAGCAGTATGAAATAGATAAATTTTCCACAGTTACAAACATACTAAGGAGGTGGGTTAATAAGGGCCATTTTTCGCCCATAAGCACCTAGACGTGACATACACTTTTTTCATTGGTATGCCTCATAACAAGTAAGAAAATAATAATATCTTGAATGAAAGTTTAATAATTGATGGAAAAATAAAATATAGATTTAAGTAAATATTATGTGTATTAATGAGCATAAACAAATGTCATTAGTTTTAATCCATATAATCAATAGTAAATACAACAAAATGTGTAAAATTAAGATAAATGGAGCTTACTGAGATTATTATTTCAATACATGTAATATCGTAAATAATAAATAACAAATAATAATAATAATAATACAGTTTCAGACTTTTTGGACAATGTGTTTTGGATTATTTTCGTTATTGATTGCTTCATCATAATCACTAATGGACCATCCAGCGACCGCGTCTTGTACAGTATATGAACATACTCGATATTTGGTTTTTTTAATTTTGATTGAGCAATGGTAAATTACAGTAGTATTGTAAGACAGAAACCATAATATGAAAACAACAAGCACCCAGCACTTTACGACACTTTTGCGTACTTTACACTGACAGTATCATTATGTTATAATGTTTAGCGGTGTTTTTATCCAAATATTATAGGTTTTAGAAATTGTGCGCTGAAAAATCAAATTTTGGTTACGAGAGCTGTTTCTTAGCTTCATCTGTTGAAAACTGTTGCTGCTTAGTTAAGAATCTTGGCATTTCATTTTCAGTATCAATTTCGTGCAGAAGTTTCGAAGAATCCCGGTAAAATCTATCAATACTCTCAACATCATTTGGCTCTAGCCACTTTCTGATATTATATTAATATTTTTTTAATGTGTTTGTAAGTATGTTAGCGTAATTGTTCTTTGTTTCCGAGAAGTAAGGAACGAAGACATTAAAAATGTAATTTGAAGTAATGACAAATACCATATGCTTAACAAAATGTCTTCCTTTTTATAGCCAGAAGGAATGTCTCTGAAAGGAATAGTTCACACACTTCTAGATATAAACGTAAGTGCTATCGAAAGCAATCATCACAGTATCATTGTTGTCATCCGGAATAAACAATTTTCCTGCTGAAGGCCTCGTATATATTTCAATAACTTGTGTTCTGGTGATGTGTTCTATTCTACGGTGTTTTAGAACATTGTTCTCAATCAAAGCCTGGTTTTCATATTTTACAGAAGATATAATTATTTTTCTTATATTGAATAATGTAGACAGAACACCATGATAGAGACCAGTTCTAAGTTTTACAAGTAACATTGCAAAGTAAGTACGATAACACCTCTTTATTGAGGAACGTATTTTGGACTTTACAAGTTTAAAGATATAGTTAAAATCAGACATAAATATACCTATGAGAATATAATAATAGATTTCGGAAAAGTGTCCCAGTGTATCAAAATCGAGGCCTTCTTTGCTACATTTCTGATATTGGTTTAAATATTTTCATGCATCGCATTTCTTACATCGATGTATTGTTACTTACAGGACTTAAATCTTGCAGAGTCAATTTACCGATCAAGTAATATGAGTTTTACAGCATCGTTTTCTCGACAAAATATAGATATTAGTTTCTATAAGGCTTGAGTTTCAATAGCTTTTGCTACAATAACGAGTCACTTCTTACCTTTACATATTGTACAACAAGTGTTAAAGTTGTGAAAATGAGATATTGATTAAATGTATATTAGGTTTCTTATTTGTGGTCTTGTCGACAGTAATCGTTGACGCATAGTCTTTTATTGTTACATCAGAAGAAGAAATAGAAGTATTTAGAGCCTGGAGAGCACGAAATACATATTATTTGCATTTAGAGCACTATTTAGAACCACTCTGTAAATCTCAGTTTTTCGAACATCTAAGTATCAATATAACTTTACTGTTAGAACAGATGCGAAAAGTTTTCTGCGAGACTTTGCAACAATGACATTGGTATCCAAGCATTATTTATTAGTAATTTCTTTAATAAATATTTTAAAAAACAATTTTAGAAAACAACATTGACGTCTGAACAACATTAATATTTTTTAAGTACGGTAAAAGAAGTCTGAACTCGCTCCGATAGTAGTGCATTTGATTCTCTCACATGATACATATTTTTCTTTTACAGGTAGAAGCGCACACTGAACCCAAATAAAATAATGCTCATATAAAAGCTTATAAAGAGCAGAATCATTGCATGTCAAAATTAATTGGGTTCATCGAGCGCTTCTTAGTAAAAAATTAATTCAAAGACGCAAAAAACGTCAAAAATGCAGAAAAAAGCCAAAACACTCTACTTTCGGGCTAGAATTTCCATCACTTGCTATTTTATTTATCACGTAAATCTTATATTAAATAAAAATATACATATCTTTAATTATACAAAGCCACAGAACAATCATCTGAATTCGAAACTTTTTTTTTTCCGGGTATATGATGGGCGAAAAATAGCCCTTATTGACCCACCTCCTTTAATTAGAATTAATGACATAAATCAGGGTTAGTACGCATTAAAAAAAAAAATTATCTCTTTTGGTACCAGGATTTTTTAAAAGTATTATTTGGCTTGTTTAATGCAAAACGTTAATTACTTTGGACATAGCGGCCACTAAGTTACGAAATTTCAGGTATTAACTACCTTATGCATGCGAACCCTTTATAAATACTATGTCGTTCGCAACTAGTTTGCATTGAGTGTATCTCTCATTACGACTCTTGTGTATTTAAAAGTTAATTAAAAACCTATCTGGAAAAATGCGTCATGGATCAAAGCGACTTTGCAAAATTTCGAGATTCTTTCTACCCAAGCTCCTTTAGCACAATGCCATGTTCATTGCCTCCTTTAGACATTGAACAAAGGTTTGTGTTAGCTAATCTTGAAAAAGAAAAAAATATAGCTACGTTGAATTTACTTTTATGAAATGCCAAATGAAGTTTAAATATGCACTACCTTTTATTCTCAGTACCGAGTTAAGTTCATTATAAATAGATAGGGATAAAAAAAAAAAAAAAGAGTTATACAAAATACCAATATTTTGTATTATTAAGACTTCATATCTCTTTCAACTTTTATAAGATATGAATTCATATTTTTCTAGTATATACAGTTATAACCAACCCTACTTTGCACAGTTTTTCCACAAAGTCTTATTATCTTTCAGCAATGATTTTCTTTTGATTATACAGTTAACTTCTTCGCGATGGTTATTTTTTAATCTTTAACTACATAAATTTTTCTGTAATTGAATTGCGAAAATGCTCTAATTAAATAAGGTAAAAAAATAACTAGTGGGAATAATGAAGCATTTTGACCAGGAACCCCCCCCCCCCTCCGATGGTGTAATAATAATAATAATAATAATAATAGTAATAAGTAATAATTGAAAGGGCATATTGAAACATGTTTTTAGATGCATAAATTATTTGCTCTCGCTCATCGTTATCGAGGAATAAAGCTTTAAAATTTACAAAATAAAACATCTAGCATTAAAAAGGGGAAGTCAGCGGCATATATCCAACAGGGCAATAAAGAGAGGAGGAGTCGATATTTTTCTAAGTAACAATATCATCAATTTCCAGTCCCTTGTCCTTTTCCAGCTTAATGCAATACTCTTACACAATACTCCAATATGATTCTGTATGCATGGTACAAGTTAGTGCAAAATCAGCCACTTCCATTTGAAACTCCTTTACAATTTTATTTTTCGCAGGAAGTTGACCATTCTAATCACTGTACTAGATTTACAGTGAGCAAAAAAGGTATTTGCACACCAGGTAAATTTGTTGTAGTGTATGTATAAATAAATAAAAAGCAACTAAGAATTAAAAATACCAACACTTTTACAAAACAAATAAATATATTTAATATCTGACTTAATAATTATATTTGAAATATGAGAACATAAAAAAGTAGCATTTGTACTGCCAAAAAAATATTTACACACTAGCAATAAAAATAGAACTAGAGGAATTATTTATATGTTAAAAACAGTGCTAATATTTAGTATGCATGCCCTTTTGCTTCAATTACAGCTTGTAATCGTCTGGGCATTGATTCTATTAATTTGTGACATGTTTCACTGCTGATTTGTAGCCATTCTTCCCTAACAGCTTGCTTAACTCTTTGCGGCGCGGTGGTTTCATAGATATACCACTTAATTTTAATTCCCAAACGCCACATTGGCACCGGAATTTTGTTTAAAAAAAATACGGTTTGTTGAATGCGTGAAATCTAGCTTTTCCCTATTTACAGATAAAGTTGTTTTCAAATTCCGGTGTCAGTCATTAATTTCAACACTTAAGCAATGAATTTGTCCTGCGCCGCAAAGTGTTAAGTTCTCATTTGATAGAAATTTTCTTTTTCCTTATTTTCACATCCAAAATATGCCATAAATTTTCAATCGGATTGAGGTCTGGTGATTGTGGTGGCGTTTTCAATAGGGATGGGACGAATAGTGATTTGGCCGAATACCGAATATTCAGCCAAATTTTAGGCCGATACTAACATCTTTTTTACAATAAAGAAAATAACGTTTGATTATATATAATTTAAAAAATAGGATCTCATTAATCATTATTATTCTTAAATGTGCTTTTAAATGTATTTTTAAATTTAAAAAACTTATTTTAATACAATATATATATATATATATATATATATATGAAATTGCATTATATTCTTTCATCCTAATATACATCAAATTCATTTTCAGTAAGTCAGGAAGGTAAGATATTTCCATTAAATTTTAATGGAAATATCTTGCCTCTATATCTATGGAAACATGAAGTACATTCTTCATATTTTAATTTAAAATATGAAGAATATACTTCATGTTTACTGTCAAATAATACTTTTACCCTTTCTTGCATCCAAAATCAATAATATTCTTAACCTCTCTCTCTCAGAACTCACAAGAAGATATTTTCTGAAATAACCTTTAATGAAGTAAATTTTATCATTCAGAATTTGTGTTCTTGATGATAAAATTTTTTGTAAGAATGAGACTGTTCTGAAATCAGTTGCCGAGCTTTAAATTACGAATGATGTTAAAGCAAAATGTATGCTTAAAGTAGAATGCATATGTTAGCAAAATCTTTTGAATCGTACATACAGTACTGAACCTCAATAATCTGCTTATTCAAGAAACATTAAAAAGATAAACAGAAATTGATAACAACATGAATGAAGAAAGATGTGAATTAAAAATATATACATAATAATGTTACATAAAGATCTGATTTAAAAATATATACATAATAATGTTACATATTTAAGTCAGTAATTATGCAAATAATTATTTAAAAGTGAAAACTGTAGAATAAAAAAATATTTTGTTCAATATTTAGAATTTATATTTAAATATTTATAAAACCATCTTCATAAAGCAAGTTGTGTCATCTAATGAGTATCTAATTTGACAAGAGTTCTGTTTTCATACGTGCTGTTGTACTTGCAATAGTGATATTTGATATTAAATCTTAAAAATGAATCTTCGTTAGTACACTTAGTGAATGAATTTTTTCATTTCTTACTTTGTAGAAAATAAGTTATGAATTTCATAGGAGCTTTTATATGTGCATGAAATTTGCAGACATTAATAAATATTCGAATATTTTAGAATAAGGCAATGTTTTCTTTTCTATATCTTTTTATACCTTGAGTTGTAATGTGTCATTCTATAGTGAAGACATTTGCCATACAATTCAGTCTCCAATTTGGGCAGCATTTTCTAAAATATCACTAACTTTTATAGAAATACAGAAAGGCTGTATATTTTTAGTATCTGAATAATTGTATATTTTTTAAGTAAGAATGAGAATGACTTCATGAATATGCCAGAATATAGCCAATTTAGATTTTTAAAAAAATTGCAAGAAATGAAATTCTTTAAATCCTAAATTTATTTGGCAAGATATCTTTCACTATTCGGCGAGATTATAGCAATATTCGGCCAGATATCTCTAATCATTCAGCAATAGCTATTCGGCCGAAGCATTCGGTCAACAAGCCTTCAATATTCGGCAAAAGGGCCGAATACCGAATAGTGGCCGAATATTCGTCCCATCCCTAGTTTTCAATTGATTTTTTACATTATAAAGCAATCATAATCTCGTAATATATGCAGTGTGTTTCGGATCATTATCCTGTTGGAAATAATATGAATTAGGAATTCCTAATTTCAAAGCACTATTAGATAAATGATCTCGCAATATATTAATATATTGTTTAGCATTCATATTGCCTTCAATAAAGGTCGTTTCGCCAACCCCATTAAAAGACATGCATCCCCAAATCATTACATGACCACCGACATGTTTTACAGTTGGTTTCAAGTTTTTAATTTGAAGAGAAGTACTTGGCTTTCGCCATACAGTTTTCTTATCATCTGAGCCAAAAATATTGAACTATATTGAACTTGCTTTCATCGGAAAAAATAACAGTTTTCCAAAACTCTTGTGGTTTGCTGACATAAGCTTTTGCAAATTCAAGTCTTTTCACCCTATTTGTTTCACTAATAAATGTTTTTTTCGAGGGGGGAGGGGGGCTCTTCCTCGAATATTTGCATCATGAAGAATATTTCTAATTGATTGTGGTGTAATTATTGTTAACGACGTTGAAGCGATATCAACAGCCGATTCTCGAGCACTTAGAAAAGGGCTCGTTTTTTTTTGAAGATTTTTTTATGATGGCTCTCCTTTGCCTGGTATTTAGCTTTCTTATACTTCGCGGCTTATTTATTGTCGAACTAGTTTCTTCTTTCTTTTTAATTACATAAGAACTCTAGAAAAGTTTAGATTTAATTTTTTACCTATTCTTCGGTAACTTAATCCAGAATCGTTAAGAAATATAATCTTCTCACGGGTACCAACAGACAGTTACCGCCTAAAAGTTAGCCCCCCCTTGACGGAAAATGAAAAAGTGACATATGCATTTCGTTTGATCATCGTTTGATCAGATTTGATCAACAATTTTCATCGTTTGATCAACATTATTTTACGAGTTATGATTAAAAATAACCAGGGGGGGCTAACTTTTAGGATTTTTCAAAATGCTCAAAATTAAAAAAAAACTAGCGATTCTTATCAGAAATCGACCGTAGAGATTTGATCAACTATTTTTAGCGTTTGATCAAACCCGGAAGTGCCCCCAAAGTCGATATTTTTAATTCCAGACACCTAAAAGTTAGCCCCCCCATGACGGAATATCGAGACAAAAATGGTGCCATCTAACGTAAAATTACCTTTAAAGATTTGATCAACCATTTTTAGCGTTTGATCAAACCCGGAAGTGCCCTCAAAATCGATAATTTTAACTCCAGACCCCTAAAAGTTAGCCCCCCCATGACGGAATTTCGAAACAAAAACGGTGCCATCTAACGTAAAATTACCTCTAGAGATTTGATCAACCATTTTTAGTATTTGATCAAACCCGGAAATGCCCCCAAAATCGATATCTTTAGTAATAGACCCCTAAGGGGTTTAGCTTCCCCACCATCTCCATGATGGAATTTCGAGACAAAAATGGTGCCATCTAACGTGAAATCATCTGTAAAGATTTGATCAACCATTTTTAGCATTTGATCAAACCCGGAAGTGCCCCCAAAATCGATATTTTTAGTAATAAATCCCTAAAATTTAGCCCCCCCCCCCCACCTCCATGATGAAATTTCGAAACAAAAATGGTGTCATCTAACGTAATAGTACCTCTAGAGATTTGATCAACCATTTTTAGCGTTTGATCAAACCCGGAAGTGCCCCCAAAATCGATATTTTTGACTCCAGACCCCTAAAAGTTAGCCCCCCCCCATGACGGAATTTCGGGACAAAAACGGTGCCATCTAACGTAAAATTACCTCTAGAGATTTGATCAACCATTTTTAGCATTTGATCAAACCCGGAAATGCCCCCAAAATCGATATTTTTAGTAATAGACCCCTAAGGGGTTTAGCTTCCCCACCACCTCCAAGATGGAATTTCGAGACAAAAATGGTGCCATCTAACGTGAAATCATCTGTAGAGATTTGATCAACCATTTTTAGCATTTGATCAAACCCGGAAGTGATACCAAAATAGACGTTTTTAACTACAGACCCCTAAAAGTTAATCCCCCCATGACGGAATTTCGAGACAAAAACGGTGTCATCTAACGTAAAATTACCGCTAAAGATTTGATCAACCATTTTTAACGTTTGATCAAACCCGGAAGAGCCCCCAAAATCGATATTTTTAAGTCCTGATCCCTAAAAGTTAGCCCCCCCATGACGGAATTTCGAGATAAAAACGGTGTCATCTATCGTAAAGTTACCTCTAGAGATTTGATCAACCATTTTTAGCATTTGATCAAACACGGAAATGCCCCAAAATCGATATGTTTAGTAGTAGACCCTTAAGGGGTTTAGCTACCCCTACCTGCATAACGGAATTTCGAGACAAAAACTGGTTCCGTGTAAAATGAAATCCTCTGTAGAGATTCGATCAACCATTTTTAGCGTTTCACAAACCTGGAAGTGCACTTAAAATCGATACTTTTACGCATGGACCCGTAAAATTTAGTCTCCCCTTCGAAAGAATTTCAAAACAAAATTGGTACCATATAACGAGAAATTATCTGTAGAGATTTAATGAACCACTTTTTTCATTTGATTAAGCACAGAAGTTTCTCTAAAATCGATATTTATACGTACTGATCCTTAAAAATTACTCCCCCCCCCCATGACGCAATATCGAGAAAAAAAATCGTGCCATCTAAAGGGAAATCATCTGTAGCGATTTGATAAAAAATGTTTAGCGTTTGATCAATTTCGGAAGTGCCCTGAATAGTGCCTTGATATTTTTAGCACAAGATGCACAAATTGTCTTTCCCATTAAGGAATTTCCAAACAAAAACTGTGCCATCTACGTGAAATTATCTGTAAATATATGATATAGATATAGACATACACTAGAGATAGACACTAGACATACACTAGACATACTCTGGTATTTCCGAGGACGAATGAACCTTCAAATAATTTTTTAAGACTTTATACCTTTAACTTCGTTTTCACCAAATTTACAGTTTTAAGTGTAAAAATCGAAAAAAATATATTGTGTTTAAAGTTTTTAATATTTTGCGTTTGATTTTTATAGTTCATGCTTACCGAAAAAAAGCGAAACCACTATTAAACATGTTTTTTTTCAAATCATTCGATTAGTTAGTTTTTCAAATATTAACAAATTTACGTCCATTTTCTGTTCAGAAAAGCATTTTGTTTCCTTTTAAAAAATATTGATCATTTTATAAAACAAAGTTTTGAATCTTTTTTAATTTACATATTCTTAATAAGTGTCCAAATATAAATTTAGTAATTTAAAATACAATATTTTATAAATTTGATACCTTACAAAGGGATGCTAATCTAAAAATTATCTGTTATTTTTTTTATTTTAAAATTAAACGACTATAAATGATCATAAAATTATCTATTTCAAAATTATGGGACATTGCAGTGGGTGGCATTTTTGTTTTGTCATCAAATATATTCATACATTATGACAAACATCCATACATTATCCGCTATTCCGAAAACTTTTTCCAAAGTATGTTAGAAATGATACTTGCGTTTACATTCAAGAAGAGTGAAATAACGTTGTCCAGCTGTTTTGTTGAGAAGAAATTCTGACCGCCTAAAAGTTAGCCCCCCCTTGACGGAAAATGAAAAAGTGAGATATGCATTTCGTTTGATCATCGTTTGATCAGATTTGATCAACAATTTTCATCGTTTGATCAACATTATTTTACGAGTTATGATTAAAAATAACCAGGGGGGGCTAACTTTTAGGATTTTTCAAAATGCTCAAAATTAAAAAAAAATTAGCGATTCTTATCAGAAATCGATCGTAGAGATTTGATCAACTATTTTTAGCGTTTGATCAAACCCGGAAGTGCCCCCAAAATCGATAATTTTAATTCCAGACACCTAAAAGTTAGCCCCCCCATGACGGAATTTCGAAACAAAAATGGTGTCATCTAACGTAAAATTACCCCTAGAGATTTGATCAACCATTTTTAGCGTTTGATCAAACCCGGAAGTGCCAACAAAATCGATATTTTTAACTCCAGACCCCTAAAAGTTAGCCCCCCCATAATGGAATTTCGAGACAAAAATGGTGTCATCTAACGTAAAATTACCTCTAGAGATTTGATCAAACATTTTTAGCATTTGATCAAACCCGGAAATGCCCCCAAAATTGATATTTTTAGTAATAGACCCCTAAGGGGTTTAGCTCCCCCACCACCTCCATGACGGAATTTCGAGACAAAAATGGTGCCATCTAACGTAAAATCATCTGTAGAGATTTGATCAACCACTTTTAGCATTTGATCGAACCCGGAAGTGCCCCCAAAATTGATATTTTTAGTAATAAACCTCAAATTTAGCCCCCCCACCTCCATGATGGAATTTCGAAACAAAAATGGTGTCATCTAACGTAAAATTATCTCTAGAGATTTGATCAATCATTTTTAGCGTTTGATCAAAACCCGGAAGTGCCCCCAAAATCGATATTTTTAACTCCAGACCCCTAAAAGTTAGCCCCCCCCATGGCGGAATTTCAGACAAAAACGGTGTCATCTAACGTAAAATTACCTCTAGAGATTTGATCAACCATTTTTAGCATCTGAACAAACCCGGAAATGCCACCAAAATCGATATTTTTAGTAATAGACCCCTAAGGGGTTTAGCTCCCCCACCACCTCCATGATGGAATTTCGAGACGAAAACGGTACCATCTAACGTAAAATCATCTGTAGAGATTTGATCAACCATTTTTATCGTTTAATCAAACCCGGAAATGCCCCCAAAATCGATATTTCTAGTAATAGACCCCTAAGGGGTTTAGCTGCCCCCCCCCCCACCTCCATGACGGAATTTCGAGACAAAAATAGTGCCATCTAACGTAAAATTACCTCTAGAGATTTGATCAAACATTTTTAGCGTTTGATCAAACCCGGAAGTGCCCCCAAAATCGGTATTTTTAACTCCAGACCCCTAAAAGCTAGCCCCCCCATGACGGAATTTCGAGACAAAAACGGTGTCATCTAACGTAAAATTACCTCTGGAGATTTGATCAACCATTTTTAGCATTTGATCAAACCCGGAAATGCCTCCAAAATCGATATTTTTAGTCATAGACCCCTGAGGGGTTTTGCCCCCCCCCCCCACCTGCATGACGGAATTTCGAGACAAAAATGATGCCATCTAACGTATAATCATCTGTAGAGATTTGTTCAACCTTTTTTAGCATTTGATCAAACCCGGAAGTTCCCTCAGAATCAATATTTTTAGCATTAGACCTATAAATTTTCTCCTCCATGATATTTGAGACAAAAAATTAACATGAAACTAACACGAAATTATCGATATGTATATATATGTAGAGAGAGAGAGAGAGAGAGAGAGAGACATACACTAGAGTACCCTCTGGCCTTGCCCGGGATGAGTGACCCTTAAATGAACTTTAATCTCGTATGACTTTATATGTTTAACTCCGTTTTGTCTGAATTTATAGTTTTGAATGTAAAAATCGCGAAAATGATATTTAAGTACATGCTATTCTGCGTTTCATTTTTATAGTCATGTGTATAGTCCATCCAAAAAAAGCGAAACAGTGAGAAAACATGTTTTTTCAAATTATTCAATTAGTTAGTTTTCCAAATGTTAACAAATTTGCGTTCATTATGTGTTCAGAAAAGCATTTCTTTTTTCTTTTCAAAAATCGATCATTTTATAAAACAAAGTTCTGAATCTACTTTTTTTCATTTACATATTCTGAATAAATGTCCCAACGTAAACTGTGATGTGTAAATTTAATATCTCAAAACGCTACATTGTTATAAATTTGGTACCTTACAAAAGGATGCTAATCTAAAAATTATTTATCTTTTTTTATTATAACATTAAATGACTGTAAATGATTATAAAATTATTTAATTCATAAATATGGAATACTCCAATATGTGGCATTTCTATTTTGTCGTAATGTATATCCATACATTATCCGCTGTTCCGAAAGCTTTTTCCGAAGTACAGTTGACTCTCGTTAATTCGAACTCGTCAGGACCACAAATGTTCGAATTATCCGAAGTTCGAACTATGGAAAACATGCTTAATATGGTACTATTACAAAGGAATTAATGTTATAGTCTTTTTTCAACTTATTTCGTCTGTTATCATTAGAATATGACTTAATATTAAATTAGAATGTATAAATACATAAACTAATTAAAAAATTAGAAACAAGCACGAAGGAAGAAAAATTTATAACGTCACTGATGGACAGACGGGGCTCTAAGTAAGTGGATATCAAAGGCATTGCATTATATGTATACTCGTTCGGAACAATTTTCACAAAAATCAAAGAAAGAAAGTTATTCAAATGATCTAAAATTCGTGAAAAAGAAAAGAAAAATGAAAAATCGGAATTCTCGTTAGTTCGAATTAAACGAAGTCGAGAGAAAATGAAACCGAATTAATGAAAATGTTTAACGTTATTCTGCCTTTGAAAATTTCGGGACTTCATGTTTAGTTCGAACTAAGCGACGATTCGAATTATCCGATTTCGAATTAACGAGAGTCGACTGTATGTTTGAAATTATATTTGCGTTTACCGTCAAAGAAAAGTGAAATAACTTTGTCCACCTGTTTTTTTTTAGAAGAAATTCTGGCAATGCTCTCTCTTCTCCTCCCCCCTCCCTCACCGGGCTCGGCAAGTGGACGATGATACATTATAATTGAATGTATTAGGTAACAAGAAGCTAATTATCAATTATTTGTATGTAGCAGTTATTTCTTGTAAGTGTTATTTGATACAAACTTATTTCATTTAAAATAGTAATATTTTATTCACTCCTCTTCATTTGAATAAAACAATCGTGCAAATAATCAATGTATAACCATATCTGCATGTCACTGCAAACTAAAGAAACAATTAAAAAAAAATAGACATGGGTAACTGTATTATTAAGGAAGTTGTGGTTTTACGGTTTAAAAAAAAAAAAACATGATATGGAATGAAAGGGAAGGGAGTCCAAAATTCTTTGTCTTTTTATTAGCACAACTTCAAATCTATAGTTGCCTTTACGAGATCATCTGAAATAAATTCAAATACAGAAATAAAGAACACCGCATCGCATCATAGGTACTCAATCATTAACATAATATTTTTCTGTTTTTGTGGATATCATTTGTTTCCAAAATAAATACATAGGCTTTTTAAACGCTGGATTTTGCCGGAACCCACACCTGCAATTTGTTTGCCCTAATTCGGATATTATTATTTATCTTTCGTCACACAGACGATTTTTCGATGCTTTGGTTTTCCAGTGAAAAAATAAACATCTGCTCTGCTATAACATATACATTCAGGGAACTTCACACTTCCGTCAAAATAAGCAGACGATCTATTGACACTAGCCATATTAGAAAACTTTCAATCTCATGTTTTTCATTTAAACAAGATGAATCTTTTGCGGAAAAATAAAATATTCTGTAATTTTGTATCAGTTATTCGTGAAATTAGAAAAAAAAATATGTACATACACAAATGGTACTGGGCTCATCCTATGATAAGTAGATGAAACTGCATGCATCTGATGTTAATTGAAAAATCAACCACATTTAAAAAAATACAAATTACTGCACAAATTACCGTTTTGAAATATACTATATGAAATATATAATAATTATTAAACTCAAGCTGCAACCTTTTATTTTTACATAGCAATACACTATTTGTGCTGAAAAATAAAAAAAAAACATCTTCGCAAGAAATTGACTATTCCATGATCAATGAACAAAACATAAGTGCAAAATGCATTCAGCAAAATTTAATTGGCAGCACCAGTCGGGCCCAAGCATATTTTTCATTTGATTTCGATTTTCCAAAACTGTTTACTATAAAATAAACTTTGTGATTTACATTAAACCCTTTTAATGTAAATGTCACACTATATTTGCAATTATTTATCCATAGTTCTAAGAATTAAATATGAATTGTCATTTTGAAAACTTGTAACATCCCTCCCTCACATGGGACTCATTAGGGCTGTGAGCTAGAGGGTGCTCCCTTCACGTAAGATGACACTATTTTTGTCTCGAAATTCCGTCATGGAGGTGGGGGGGGGGAGCTAAACCCCTTAGGGGTCTATTACTAAAAATGCCGATTTTGGGGGCATTTCCGGGTTTGATCAAATGCTAAAAATAATTGATCAAATCTCTAGAGGTAATTTTACGTTAGATGACACCGTTTTTGTCTCGAAATTCCGTCATGGGGGGGCTAACTTTTAGGGGTCTGGGGTTAAAAATATCGATTTTGGGGGCACTTCCGGGTTTGATCAAACTCTAAAAATGGTTGATCAAATATCTAGAGGTAATTTTACGTTAGATGGCACTATTTTTGTCTCGAAATTCCGTTCTGGAGGTGGGGGGAGGGGGAAGCTAAACCCTTTAGGGATCTATTACTAGAAATATCAATTTTGGGGGTATTTCCGGGTTTGATCAAATGCTAAAAATGGTTGATCAAATCTCTAGAGGTCATTTTACGTTAGATGTCACCATTTTTGTCTCAAAATTCAGTCATGGGAGGGGGGGGGGCTAACTTTTAGGGGTCTGTAGTTAAAAATATCTATTTTGGGATCACTTCCTGTCTTGATCAAACGCTAAAAATGGTTGATCAAATATCTACAAATGATTTCACGTTAGATGGTACCATTTTTGTCTCGAAATTCCGTCATGGAGGTGGACGGGGGGCAAAACCCCTTAGGGGTCTTTTACTAAAAATATCGATTTTGGGGGCATTTCCGGGTTTGATCAAATGCTAAAAATGGTTGATCAAATCTCTACAGATGATTTCACGTTAGATGGCATCATTTTTATCTCGAAATTCCATTATGGAGGTGGGGGGGGGGGAGGCTAAACCCCTTAGAGGTCTATTACTAAAACTATCGATTTTGCGGGCATTTCCAGGTTTGATCAAATGCTAAAAATGGTTGAACAAATCTCTAGAGGTAATTTTACGTAAGATGACACCGTTTTTGTCTCGAAATTCCGTCATGGGGGGGGGCTAACTTTTAGGGGTCTGGAGTTAAAAATATCAATTTTGAGGGCACTTCCGGGTTTGATCAAATGCTAAAAATGGTTGATCAAATCTCTAGAGATAATTTTACGTTAGAAGACACCATTTTTGTTTCGAAATTCCATCATGGAGGTGGGGGGGGGGCTAAATTTTAGGGGTTTATTACTAAAAACATCGATTTTGGGGGCACTTCCGGGTTTGATCAAATGCTAAAAATGGTTGATCAAATCTCTACAGATGATTTTACATTAGATGGCACCACTTTTGTCTCGAAATTCCGTCATGGAGGTGGTGGGGGAGCTAAACCCCTTAGGGGTCTATTACTAAAAATATCGATTTTGGGGGCATTTCCGGATTTGATCAAATGCTAAAAATGTTTGATCAAATCTCTAGAGGTAATTTTACGTTAGATGACACCGTTTTTGTCTCGAAATTCCGTCATGGGGGGGCTAACTTTTAGGGGTCTGGAGTTAAAAATATCGATTTTGGGGGCACTTCCGGGTTTGATCAAACGCTAAAAATGGTTGATCAAATCTCTAGAGGTAATTTTACGTTAGACGACATTATTTTTGTTTCGAAATTCCGTCATGGGGGGGCTAACTTTTAGGTGTCTGGAATTAAAAATATCGATTTTGGGGGCACTTCCGGGTTTGATCAAACGCTAAAAATAGTTGATCAAATCTCTACGATCGATTTCTGATAAGAATCGCTAATTTTTTTATAATTTTGAGCATTTTGAAAAATCCTAAAAGTTAGCCCCCCCTGGTTATTTTTAATCATAACTCGTAAAATAATGTTGATCAAACGATGAAAATTGTTGATCAAATCTGATCAAACGATGATCAAACGAAATGCATATCTCACTTTTTCATTTTCCGTCAAGGGGGGGCTAACTTTTAGGCGGTAGAACATTCCAGGTTTTTGTTCAATATGCGAACCTTTCGAAACACGACAAACACCTCAAATTCGTACCACATATTTCGCTGTTTGCACAGTCACCGATTCTTAAGGGTGTTCTTAAATCGAAAAGGGCAACTTTGTGACATAAGTCTTAATTCATTTTTTTCTGAAAATGTATGAAACTAACAGGTGTTGTTATTCAAAAACTATCTAATCGCGCTCATTTTTCTGTTTTTGTGCAAACGCGATAGATATTTCAGAACAAGCCGTCAAAAATGATGTTTTGAGCCGCATTTTCCGAGGAAAGCAGAGAAACCAGTCGACGAAAGGTAGAAAATTGCTTGATCACGTGATCAAAATAGCTTATAACTTGGTGGGTAATTTAATTATCATAAAATGGAAAACTGAGTTCGATGCCGCACAGATGCATTAAATACATGCACTAAATATTGCTAAATAGTGCATACGTGCTGCATTATTCTTCTTGATAAAGCTCTTTTCTTTCATTTCATAAGCTTGGTCGTTGTTCTAATTGCTTGGTCGTTGCAATAAATTTTAATAGTTTTAGTAATTTATTATAAAGTAATAAATAATAAATGAGTTTTAAGTCATTTTTTTGTTAACCACAGTTTATAAAGCACCGAATATTTATTATGGTTACTAATAACAACGAACAGAGTTAATTATGTATCAAATCATGCCATTAAAAGGGTACACGACATTTCGGTCCCGCCATTTCGGTCCCGCCGTTTCGGTCCCGAGACATTTCGGTCCCTAGCCATTTCGGTCCCGAGACATTTCGGTCCCAAGACATTTTGGTCCCGAGACAATTCGGTCCGTGGCCATTTCGGTCCCCAGCAACTTTGGTCCCTTGCCATTTAGGTCCTTAGTCATTTCTGTCCCTTGTTATTTCTTTGCTCGCTACCTTATAAGTCGGATTCTAATTGTTGTGGGCCTGCCAAATGGTATAAGTTCAACATTATTCGGGCCTTTTTAAAAAAAATTTTAATTCTCCCCCTCCCTCCCCCCAAGTTTAAAAAAAAAGTTGAATATAAGAGTCCGATAAATTTAAATTTTTATAACTCGTGATAATGAAATCACAGCGAGCTGAATATTTCGTTTGATTAAACAATGTGATATAAGTTTAGGGGATATTGTCTTTTGCTTTTAGTATTATTATTATTAATCAGAATAAATATTTTAAATTTTATTATTAATTATTAATATCAGTATTTTATACAAACTTCTATAAACTACTATAAACTAAAAAGTATTTTAAATAAACTGCCATAATTTTTTTTTTTTTTTTTTTTTTTTTTTTTTTTTTTTGCTGTTTACATACATTATTTTAGAACTTTTAAATTAGCATTAATTAAATAATAAAAAAACTGTGCTTAATTTTTTTCTTCCATTTAGTTTAATAATAAATGTCTTTAATTATTCAATTAGACAGTTATAAGTTATAATATATACATATTTCCATATATAAATATAATAATATAAATAATATGTATAAAATACAGTATATAATTTAATAAAATACATTAAAATGTAATATAATAATATTTTAAATAATTTTATTTTCAATTTTTAAGTGACAAATTAAGCTTTTATTTATTTATTTATTTATTTATTTGTATTACCTTTTCGCTCCTACTTTCCCAGAAAAAAAAATCTTATTTTAGTTTTATTTTTAACTATACTAATTGTTTTAAATTTCTGTAATTTTAAATATACAATAAATAAACAAGTAAAAGATAAACTTCAGTTTTGAACTACTAGGAAATATAATGATGTATTGAATATAAAATGGATTATGTATTGAATTTATTTTAAAGTAAAATTTATTATGTAAATTAAATAATAAAATATTAATTTGATTTTTATATTGCTATCTGTTTTGAGAATTAGGATTACCAATTATCATTAGGATTACCAATTATGATTAGGATTACCATACAAAATTTGTGTGAATTATAATATTTTCGATAAGAGTTATACGTGTATGCGGTTTTCGGGCATTTATAATCGCAAAATTATGTTCCCTATAAAATTATGTCTTATTTCACAAAATTTCAGTTTGCAGGAGAAGGGAGCGAAATGTCATGGGACCGAAATGGCTAAGGACCAAAATGTCTTGGGACCGAAATGGCTAGGAACCGAAATGTCTTGGGACCGAAATATCTCGGGACTGAAATGTCTCGGGACCGAAATGGCAGGACCGAAATGGCAGGACCGAAATGGCAGGACCGAAATGGCAGGACCGAAATGGCGGGACCGAAACGTCCTGCTTCCCATTAAAATATGCCAACTGGCAGTGAAACTTTAACAAAAGAAAAAATTTAAACAATTTAAAGGCAAGAAATGAAATATAAATAAAAAAATAATGAGATAATTTTTATTTTCAAAAATTAAGAAAGAATTTTTTTTTCTGTTTTTCTCATTTAATAATTTAATATTAAATAAATTATAAATAAACTTAAAAGAATAATTAAAATTCTCAATTCATAGTTTAAAAAATGTTTATGCTTGGTCGTTACTTTAGAACACACAATTAAAGGATTAATACGACACATCTCTGCCATATAACACATGCTTCATACAGAATTAAAAATGATAATGAGATGTTTTACTGGGTTCTGTATTCAAAATCTGGATTCGGACCTGAATCACGTTGCACCGATAATTTACCCAAAGAACTTCCAACTGATAAGAAAAAAAAGCTACTACTGCTTTACATCATGAACTGTTTCACTCAGTGATTTGCAGGAATTGCAGTTTCATTTTGAAAATTTTAAAACTTTATATCTTGGTAACGATGAAACGAGGGCAAATAATTTATGCATCTAATAATACTGCCCAGTTAAACTGATGGCATTGAGCTCACAGGCTACAAATACTAATTGTACATTAAAGCCTTTATTTTCAAGGGTTAATTCCGTACGAAAAAAAATTAAGAAGGGGAAACAGGTCTCCTCTTTCCTCTTTTTTTATACTTAATCATTGAACCTCCTATACTATCAAAGACATGCTTTATCATATAAGAAATCTATATCCAAAATTCAGAGCAAATGAGATAAATCTTAATAAAAACCCATTTAGCATTTATATAATTTAAAAGGAGTTATCCGCTCTTTTATACTTAACCATTAAACTTCCAAAACTATTCAGAGATTTGAACGAAATCTGAAAATTCTGCTTGAAAAACCCATTTATATAAATTAAGGGGGGGGGGATTAGAACCCCTGTTCCCCCTATTTATACTTATTCAATGAACACCTAATAACAGTCACGGAATTGCCTCATCAGAATGATCCTAATCTAAATTTTGAACGAAAATTTAATTCTGCATGAAAATCCCATTTATATCAACTAAAGGGAGGGGCATGAGCCCCCCGTTCCCCCTCTTATACATATCGAATGAACTCCAAAAACTAATCAGGGAAGCGCCTTGTCAGGATATACCTACATACAAAATTTCAAGTGTATCGGATATTTTTATCATGAGTTATCGCGTTACGCACGAACGAACATACAGAACGGACGGGCACATCAAGGTTACTATATCTAAAGGTTGCGCCATTTCACCCCGTAGCCAATAGGGAGAGACTCGCTGCTTGACGTCATCGCGAGTGCAGGGATCCGTCTCCCGATTGACTTTGCATTAGAAACGCGCTATTTTTAATTGAAAAATATCAATAGAAATTTTTGTGTCAAAAAAAGTTTAATGATTAAAATATATTCTTTATACATAAGAGAAACATCACATCTAAAATTTAAACTATTATCTCTTTTTAAATCTTTTAAATTTGCCTGTTAATTTGCTGTCTTTTACATTAAGTTTCGATTACAATTCAATATGAAAAGTTAATTTACTTTTAAAAGAATATAAAATAACAATTTTTATAAGTAAAAAGACCTATAAAAGCAGCAAATTTGTTTTTTACATGACTGCAGTGAATGTTTTGTTAATAATTTTTATATTTATAATAATTTATCAATAATTAATTTAAAACCTGAGATAATTGAACTCTAAATGTTATTATTTCGGTATGTTTTTCGTAAATAGCTAAATGTTCATAATTTTTTTTTTTTTTTTTTAAATAATACTAACTTTTTCTTCACCCTTCCTCACACGCCAGTTTGAGCTTTGCATAGTAAGATTACAGAAGCAAATTAAATAGAAATTTTCATGTGTAAATAGTTGAATTTTTAATATTATTAAACTAAAACATTTATACTATATAATTATATCATATGTTGAAAATAAAAGGTTTTTATCCTCACACGATATTTTAATTTCAAGCACAAGATTTCATCAGAAGATACATTTTGCAGATGTTTGAGATGTGCGCTCCATTATTTGATATTTTAACATGCAGTTACAGTTGATTTAGTTGATTTAGTCCAGTTTTTCCTCTGTTTAAAAGCATTTCGTTTTTTGTTATCATACTTTGTTTAGGGGGTTACTTCACTTACTCACTCATTAAGGTTAATCCTATCGGAGAATTTTTTTTAAATATCTCGTTTATGTTTGGAAGCCATTAATGTTTTTTTTACATTGGATAATTAATATATATTTCTAAAAAGGTAGTTTTTACTTTTCAATTTTATTTGTCATTTTTATGAGGATTATGTTACTATACATTGGCAAAAATATCATGGTAAAAATACTGCAAACAAAAAAATTTTTAAGTAAAAAACAGCCTTTGTAGAGATCGTCCTCAGTTATCTAATGAATATACATATTTAAAAAATGCAAAGAAGGTATTTTTAACAGTTTCTCAAAGTTTTTGGAAAAAGTAGTTTATGGAAGATAAAAATAATGAAAATTCTTCGTCTCCATAGTTCTTCTCATATTGCTTCAGATTCCTCGAGTTTTTAGATACATAGTAATTACTATTTTCACAGTGTTATGTACATGTTAATATTTATATTTACATAATTGAAATTACCATTATTTTCATTGACTTCACGTACAATATTCATTTGATTGAAAGTGTTCTGAATAAATTCGGAAATTTCAGCATTGTGCACGTTTGCATGCAATAATTCATTTATTTTTAAAACCAGATTTCTTCAGTAATGTTTGATGCGAAACAATTTTTCGTTTTATCTTAACTATTAGTACATGCTGGAATAGCACAAATACTAGGGATTTTTAAACAAAGAACTGCAAATAATATGCTATTTTAAAACTTTTCAAAATGATATTTCATTGACGAAGTCTGAGAAATATCTGCGCCATAATATTTAGGAAAAGTGACTGGAAATCGCTCTTTAGGAAAAGCAATTTAAGCTTTGTGGGGCAAACAAATTGCCCTGAGTGTCAAAGAAAAAACAATATCTCCTACTTTCTCCACACCCACACACACATACATTTTTAATGAACAATTAAAAATAACAAGCAATAAAAACTCTTATTTTAACACAATACTAATAACACAACTACTTCATTTAAAGGGAGAAAATCCTCTAGAATCGCTTTATTCTTCGAAAAAAAAAAACATTTTCGCTAGTAAAAATGTCCTACTTTCAAGAAATATGTTCTGCTCTGACCAAAATCAAAAAGTTTTTAAGCAGAAATTTGATTATAAATGGAAAACATAGGTTTTTTTCTATTGCGAGAATTCCCTTTTACACTCGCCGTGACGTGATACGTACCGAAACCTTGTTCCCGAAACTAGAGGGAAATGGCACCCCCCTGGGGCACATAAGCTCTCAGGCTGTGATAGCCTGTGAGCTAAAAACGCGTTTCGATATGCTCTTTCGATTTTTATTAACTATTTGGAAAAAATAATTGTTGTCATGGTACTAGAATTTCTATATCTTCCTGGTTGTTGTTCTCGGTAGAGAATTTGGAAAGCTAAAATATATCTGAATATTTTTATTGGTTGAATTCTGCAACTTATTTAATTTTATCCGTTTCCTGATTGGTCCAAGTTTAATGTCCAAAAATGGAATACTTCTGTTGCCACAATGACAAAAAGAGTAATAAAAACTTTTTTAAAAATTAATAATTTAAAAACAAATTGTGGTAGAGATTTCAAACAAATTTCATTAAAAAGGGATTTTTTTTTCTCTACGCAACGGTGTAAAATTTTAAAATGTGCGATATTTAGAAGTTGAAGAATTTTCAGTTCCGAAAATTGTAAAACTGAAATTTTATTTAAAATTTGTTTGTGATGGGTCCAGGAATATTAATATTTAATACATGTCATACGTAATAGGGGGCGTTCAGAAGTCAGTCTGATTAACTCCATCCAATAAAAATGCACATTTTAAACAGTTAAAGTTGTCTATCTTTAATCTACTGTTTTTTTTTTTTTTTTTTTTTTTTTTCTTTATCATTGGATTGGGATTATTAATGTTTAATGCAAGGCGTACGTAATATATGACTCGTTACAATCAGCTTAAAAATGATGTTTATTATTATTATTAAATTAAATATAAAATTTATTTATACGTCTTTAAAATTTGAGTCTTTGAAAATATCATTTTCCAAATAGCTGCTGTAGTTTGTCAAATTACAATTTTGTTATTTTTAATATTTTTTTTCTATTATTCGGGTAGCTTCCTGGTGAGAATTTTAAATGCCACGTATAACAGTCGCTCGTACCCAAGGGGTTAACAATAATTTCAAACGCGGTAGCGTTAAAACTCAACAAACGATAGTTAACGATCTTGTGGATGGATTAATTCCATTTTTGGTTTACTTTAATCCTTTTGGTAAAACTTAAAATAGATTTTTTTTTTCATTTTTGTATGTTTGACGATCGCTGAGAAAATCGAATTTGTGTCTTAAAGCTCCAGTTGAACATTGTTTCTTGTTGTTGCTGTTGTAGTTTTTTTTTAATTAATTGCCACCAAGTTTAAATAAATATAAATTTTTTTATGTATGTAACATATTTTATTCAAATTAAATAAATCACGTGATAAACGTAGTTATTTGTTTTTATTGCGAAACATTTAGTTTCAGTTCTTTGAATAAAGTTGCGAGCGCACTGTAATTTTTTTCGTTCAACTCCTTGGTTTATTTGTCAGACATCATGCATTATATATGACAATGCAATAACTTTCTTAATTTTTCTAATACAAGAATAAATTTTTGACAGCAGCAAATATTTTTCGGCCCAGATGTCATATACAAGCGTCTAGAGATCACACTTTCTCAATTTGATCCCGCGGGGGATCGGCCACTGCGCATATCGTTCCCCGCATGACGTAGCGATTTTCGCGGATTTTTTTTCTCGCGCGCTTGTTTCTTTCTAATCATCGCTCCATTGATGAAGTTGTAGTATTTCTCTAATGAAGAAATACATTTATATTATTACACAGAAATTAGCATAAATGTATATTTATTATACATTTATGCACGTAATCCCTTCATTGATTGCGCGATTATGCAAACATGATGATGAAACACGCGCGTGAGAATAAATGTACTTCTTCATTAGAAAAATATTACAAGATTTAAAGTTTTTTGTTTACTGCATGGCGAATAATTTAAAACATAATTTTGAAAAACAACGGCCCTTTTCAGGGCCAATATTTAATCAGATTGACAAGTCTGGGTCTTCAAAAATTCTTTTCTGTTGTGAATGTCAAAAAACATTCTCAAATAAGAGTAATTTAAACAAGCACGTCAAAAATTTTCACCCTGCGGAAGTTTTTGAAATGGCGCCGGCAAAAAATTTGGAAATTAAGTGCATAGATTCCAACAAATATTTCAGCGACAAGATCAATCTCAAATACCACTGGTGCGAATCTCAAAAAACAATCTCAAATAAGAGTATGTTTTCAGAAAATATTTTGTGTTGTGAATGTCAAAAAACATTCTCAAATAAAAGTAATTTAAACAAACATGTAAAACAAATCCACCTCAAAGAAGATCCTGAAATGGTACCGCTAAAGAAATCGGAATCTCAGTCTATAGATTGCAACTGTAAAGAATTGAACTTTACAGATTGAATTGCCTACGAGGGAGCTTGGCATTGTGCTGTTTCATAGAAAGATTGGGCCGCACAAGTTGAAGTTTTTTTTGTTGACAAGAGAGTATTTTGGTTTAGACAGCAAATATTTTCTCAGATTTTGTGTAAAGGTGCCGCCGAATGCTTTCATGTTGAAACCCAACAGGTGTTAGTTTTTCTCACGATAGTTCGTGAGTGACCTCAGCATTTTCAGGTGACCAATGATAGAAGAAGTTAAGCCTGACATCATGTGGAGGTGCTCTAATAGGTTCTAGAGGGTCCCTCCCTATTCAGATTGTTTTTCAAGTGAGGACACCAGAGGGGAGACCTTCGGTTTTTGTGTTGTGAATAAGCCTGGGATCAGACAGGCAGTCCAGTGAGATTGTGGAGAAAGATTTTCCTCGTACAAGGAGGAGTGAAGGAAGCAAGATTCGTCTAGGTCCACGGTGACCTTATGACACGGGAATTGGACAATCTAAAAACCGTAAGACTTCAGTTGATAATTTTCTGTGTTCCGGGAACACTCTCACAAGACTCAAGACTCAACCCTAAAAAAAATGCGATGCTGGATCATTTTATTACTCAAATAAGACTTTGTGTAAATAAATATTATTTAATCCCTTAAATTGATTCAGTGGGCAAATTTCTTCTCATACGCTACCGGATTAATCTTTTAGTCCGAGGGGAAATTCGCAACACAACGAACAACTCAGTAGCCAGAATAATTCTTGTTCTAATTGTCAACAAGTAATCAGAAATAAAAGTAATCTGAAGAGACATGAATATTTTAAGGTGTAATAATGTGGCATAATGATGGTTGCAGATGAGAGGCATTTTGTTGTTTTCAATGAAATTTTAAACGGGGAATAGTGTACTTCTAATTAATGTGTAAATTTGTAACTGAATGATATATTTTGTGCATGCTTATATATTTTTTCTGTTATTGTATTTTTTGGTATTTGTGTAATTTGTGAGGTTAAGTTTTCAAAATGTCTGATTGGAAAAGTTTCAAAAAGGTTGATTTGCAAGTATTAGCAGGGGAACTAGATATTCAGATTGACGAAAATGACACGATTGCGAAAATAATAAAAAAAATAGAATCGGCTGAAGATTTTGATAAAGATTTTGCGTTGGCACAAGCCAAAAATATATTACATGATCGAGAAACTTTGGTAGCTGAGGAAAAGGAAAGAAAAAAAATAGAGAGGGAAGATAAAGAGAGAGATAGGGCATATGAATTGGAAAAATTAAAATTATCGCAAGAGGCAGAGACGCGTAGTGTGGCATCAAATAATGGCGCGGAGAGAATTAATAAATTGCCTTTAAAATCCTTAATACATCGTTTTGATGAGAATATTTAATGAGTCGCTCAGAAATATTTTTATTCTTAAATTTGTTTGAGAGACAAGCAAAAAAATGTAATTTAGAAGATGATGAATTAGTAACTAATTTATTGGCGCTTCTACCTGTAAATGTGGCAGAATTAATTCTTAGAGAACCAGCACACTTAACAGATAATTATGAGTATGTGAAAGGTAAATTATTAGAACGGTACAAATTAAATGCAGAATCGTATAGATTAAAATTCAATCAACATCAGAGAAATCCAAATAATCCGTGGAGAAATTTAATTTTTGAATTAAATAGCTATTTGGAAGGTTGGTTAAACTCTTTAAAAATCACAACTTTTCAGGAATTAAAGAATTTATTAATTACTGATCAGATTAAAAAAAGAGCGCCGCAAGAGTTGAAAGACCATCTAATAGATGTTTGGTCAAATTTCACGGACCCAGAAATTTTAGTAAAACGTTTAGATGAATTAGAAGTTGTAAAAAAATCGCAAAGAAAAACCTTTCAAGTGAAATCCTTTGGGGAGAAAAAAATCGAAATAAAAAAAAATTGTAATTTAAGAAATTACCCCAACCATTTGAAAAATGTTTCACTCGATACATTCATCTATCATTTTAAGCTAAATACCAGTTGTTTTATTGTGTATTATCCGTGCCACTGCTATAAATGACTTTATACATGCTGCAATTTGAAGGTACGGTTCGTTTAAGTTATATCACTCTATTGTCGCCAAGCATAAAAGTTGGCGACGAAAGAAACATTTCAAACTATTTAACATTGTTGGTGCAAAAGTAATCATTATTAAAATACAGCTTTGGCATATACTGTTATACTTGTAAGACTTTGGCATATATTGTTTGATTTTACAGAGCAGAATTTTGGTGATGGAGGTTTTAAACCAAAATCGATCGCAGCACATGCATCTGTGAATGGGTCCATCAGACATCGAATCAAAAAAGTTTTTTCCCAGTTTTTCCCAAGCCGATTGCTTTTTAGTTTTCTTTTTAGGTGGTGGAAAATCAAGAGTAATAGCTATAACATTTTCCGGCTTGTTAGAATCACTATTGGCACTCAAATTTTCCTGGTTAGAACCGACCGATAGTAAAACGCCATGGCTAGTGGATTGGTCGCCCTGGCGACATGATGTTTTACAATTAATCGGTTCGGCATTAAATTGCTTCCTTTTTCGTGATCGCCTTTCAACACGTAATTGGTTTTCAGCGGCTCAATAATCTTTTGATTTTATCATTTTCTGCATTGAAAGACGTTTTTGCGCCAAACCAAATACAGTATTACTCAGTTATCCCGTCGACCAATTTCGCCAAATGATACGAATCGCCAAACTAATAAGCAACTTATACATGTTGACTGTGTTTAATATCATTGAATGCGATATTCACGTTCATTCATTTCTTTGGCTTCGGCTTTTTCCGTATCTGTTAATTTCCGTCTACCCATTTTTAAATTTGTTAGTTTTCTCCTTTATTACAATGATTTTAACCATTTTAATTTACTATTCAAATAAAAATTCTTCTAAAAGTAAAGAATTTAATTTAAATTCAAATAAAAACTCTTCTAAAAGTAAAGAAATTAATTTAAATTCAAAAGTGACCACATCATTCAAAAGTGGTAACATCATTCAAAAGTGGTAACATCATCGGGTCCATTCTCCCGAAAACAACAACCATTTTTCAAATGGTTAAAAATAGCCCTCGTGTAGAGAACAAAAGCGTTGAAAAGAATTTCAGTTGGCGAGATAGGGATTCGGAAAGAGAAAGGGTTTTTGAAAAGAGGCGGGTAAACAGATGTTTTCTTTGTAACTCTTCAAGCCATTTTAAGGCCGAATGTCCGGAATTAAAGAAGGAAAAAGATACTGTTAAAGTGAATCATATGAGTAAACCTTCAGATTTTGAAACAGGATTTAAACCTTATTTGAATCGGGCAAAAATAAATGGGCGTGAAGTTGTCACCCTCCGTGACACGGGAACCAATTTAGATCTACTGAGTGAGGAGGAACATGTAACAAAGAATCAATTGACAGGGAATTATGTCTTTGTGAAACAACCTTTGGATTCTAACATACGGTGCCTGCCTGTGGCACAAATAGAGATCGCTTTTGATGGAGTGGGGGTTCTTAAGACAGAGGCAGGGGTTGTCAATAAAGAATCGGATTTGCGTTATTACTTCTTGGGAAATAAAACGCAAAAGCTTATTGAGTCTGCCAGACAGCAGGTAAGTGAGGTGAATGCAGTGATTACCAGATCACAAGCTAGGAAGGAACCTGTCAGTTTGATGGATGAGGCTAGGGAAAATATATAGATAAGATAGAAAAAGATATTTAAAAGTTAAAGGAAGCAACAAAATTGATGGATACTGCCCCGCAAAAATAATTGCAGTAGAGAAAGCAAGTGACAAAATTATTGTAAGTCACGCAAGTACGCATTTTGGCAATAAAAGCGATTTAGGTTGGCTTACTTTAACTCCTGAAGAAAGGCAATCTATATAGCTGCAAAAATGGCTGCAAATATACCTTTTGATGACATTCTTGATGAAATAAGAGATACCCTCACTTCGTATAATGTTGAAAGAAAACACTTATTAACAAAAAAAGATTTAATTAACATCGAACAATCTTTCAATATTCGCTGTAATGAAAAAAAAACATGAAAATGACATGGAAAGTGTCAAAATTTGGGTAGAAGAATTGAATAAAGATGAAAATAAGCCTGTAGTGTTTTTTAAAACATTAGGTCAGGAAGATGTTGAAAAAGGGTTGGGCAAAGATGATTTTGTGCTTATTATAATGACAGATGCCCAAAGCGAAATGCTAAAAATGTTTAGCAGTGATTGTATTTGTATTGATGGTACCCATGGAACTAATCAGTATGGTTACCAACTGTTCACTATCATGATACTTGATGAGATGAGATAAGGATTCCCTTGTGCTTTCCTGTTTTCAAATCGCAGTGCTGAATCTATTCTCTCTTTATATTTCAGGATCATTAAGGAAAAGATTGGCATAATGACTCATAATATATTTATGTCCGGCATGGCTAATTAATTTTATAATGCTTGGCTCAACGAAATGGGGACCCCTCATAAACGTCTATTTTGTACGTTGCATGTGGATCAGTCATGGCGAAAAAATCTAAAAAAAATTGGCAATAAAGATAAAAATATAGAAGTATATAAAATGTTGCGCGTTTTGTTAACAGAAACTGATAAACAAACATTTCTTACTTTAAAAGAAATAGTTCTGGAAACTTTATACTCTGATACAGAAACTGCAGATTTTGCTTTATATTTAGATTCTTACTGTCTTAAAAATCCCCATCTTTGGGCATACTGCTATAGAAACCATGCTGGTTTAAACACCAATATGCATTTAGAACGTATGCATATTACATTGAAATATATATATTTGAAAGGAAAAAATGTTAAACGTCTGGATAAGTCGATAAATGCAATCATGAGACTAATTAAAGACAAATTGTTCGAAAGATTAATTACTCAACATAGAGGAAAACTAACAAATAAACTAAAGGAACTGAGACAAAGGCACAAAACCAGCTTAGGTTTATCTTTAGATATCCTAGAAACAGAAAATGAATGGATTATAAGTTCAGAAAACAGCACAGATACATACTCAGTGCAACGAATAAAAGATAAGTGTGATTGTGATTTAATATGCACCGATTGTAAAGCATGTATCCATAACTTTTCATGCACATGTGTAGACTCTGCTATCCGATGGAATATGTGTAAGCACATACATTTCTTATGTGTTTCTTTGCTAAAAAATGATCAAGAATTAGAAAATCAGTTGCAGATTGATCCTTACATTCCTGAAAATATAATTGTACAAGAACTCTCTCAAAAAAGTAAAATTGAAGCTCAAGATCTTGAAAGCCGAAAAAAAGTTGCAATAGAAAGGTACATACAATTAGTAAATTTAGTTGAAAACGATGACCAAATGATTAAAATTGAAAAACATTTAAAATATAAAACAGCAGCTATAAATATTAAACCTTCTGGGGATAGTAAAATTTTTATTGATAATAGCTCAGCTAACAAGAATATCATTCCACAAAGAAAAAAACGATCTGCTGTAGCTGTGCAGAAAAATTCTATAAGTGGAAAATCCAAAAAAAAAGAAAAATAAGTAACATGTGCTTTTCTTCAAATGAGTTACGAAAAACAGCTTTGAATTTGTTATTATCTAAAACGGGACAAAACATAAAAAACAGTAAATAATGTGAAGTACGAATATAAAATAAGAATTACAAAAGTCCAAAAAAATCATTACATTATCATCATGAACTGTCTTATGATACATCATTTGGCACAAATATCATATACGCACCACATTGGCGCGATTTTTTTTTCTGACGCCAGTCTGGCAAAAACTTCGTTATCAAATATCAGTTGCATATATATTTTTTAACCATTTTCTATTATTTTAAAAAGGAAATAATAATAAATTACAAGAGTTTAATTAATAACAATAGAACAAAACAATTTATATCGATTTGTAAAAGAAAATACAAAGTAAATAAGCAATTTATAAATAACTAAACAACAATGACCGGGTTACCATATGAAGCATAAAATCGCCCTTTTGTCGCACTCTATTGATTAAAAAATATATATGCAACTGCTATTTGATAACGAAGTTTTTGCCAGACTGGCGTCAGAAAAAAAAATCGCGCCAATTTGGTGCGTATATGACATCTGTGTCCTGATATATATATATATATATGTATGTATTTTAAATAATGTTATGAATAATAAATTCCAATATCTTGATGTTATGTAATATTTCTTTTACAATATTATTTCATATGTTTTTTTCATTTGTCTTTAAGTGAAATTTAATTATACATCTGCTGAAGGGTTAAGCTGCTTAAAATGTTTAGAATTAGAAATTATTACAAAATTACGACATAAGTCAGTCTATTTTAAAAACAGTCTATAGAAATGTATAACAACATGTACATAAACTATAAACCTGAAAAAGAAAGATTTTTTATAGCCTTTCTTCTTGAAGAAGTAATTATTATATAAAAGATACTATATATAAAAAAAAGTATTTGGCATATAGAATTAGTGAAACTTCAATTTCCATTAGCATAGATCGGTGATGCATATGATTTTTTTTTTTTATCATTACAGAGTATAAACAATTACTGTTATAACTAATTAAGTGTTTAAATGTTATTATCATTATTTTTGCGCCATCGATGAAGGGATTACGTGCATAAATGTATAATAAATATATTTCTGTGTAATAATATAAATGTATTTATTTATTAAATACTACATCTTCATCAATGGAGCGATGATTAGAAATAAACATGCGCGCGAGAATAAATTTATTACTATTTCTTCATCAGAGAAATACTATAATCTAAACAAAAATATACGTCATGCACGGAAATATATGTGCAGTATGCAAAAATCCGCGAAAATCGCTACGTCATGCGGGGAACGATATGCGCAGTGGCCGATCCCCCGCAGGATCAAATTGAGAAAGTGTGATCTCTAGACGCTTGTGATGTCATATACGCACCAAATTTGCGCGTGCTTTTTCAGCCCGACAATTTGGCATTGCACATTTGTGTCAAGGAAAAGATCCGTTTAATAAGTTTATAACAATTAAGAATGTATCTGTTAAAAATACAAGTTTATAATAATTGTTAGGGAAATAAAATGGGAAAAGTTAAAGATTTCAGTGAAATGTGATGATTAAACGATACAACACCATGCATCAAGTATGGCTATAAATTATTAGTATTTACGATTTATTGTGGAAGTTATATTTACTGCTTTGTTACTTATTAAGTTTATTACTTATAACGTTTTATTTATTGTTTCCTTTTTTTTTTATTAAATTCATGTTTATTTACTGTCTTTTTTTTAATTTTTAAATTATTTTTATTATATACTATATCAATAATTATTTATATCAAACTATCATTTATTTATTTTTATTCCCTTTCTTAAAATACTTGAATCTCTTTCATTTTTGCACGTTATTTTATTTTTATAAAAGAAATAAAAATCACGTCCTGTTATTGCATGCAATTTGTAACTTATATTCAAAAACAAAATTTTCGCCAAATTGGCGAGGAGAAAAAGCACGCGCAAATGTGGTGCGTATATGTCATCTGTGCCTATTTTTCTTTTCAAGACATAAAAAAATCTTCAGTTTTTAACAAAAAATTTAAATGACAAGCATTAAAAAATGCTCTGGTGAGCAACAAAAAAGGTTAATACGTTTTAAGTATGAAAAAGTGTTTGACAACTGCTTCTAATTCAGCATGAGAAACGACAAGAAGTCTGTTCTTGGCTGCAGCTCGCTGTCAATGCCAAATTTGAAAAAATCATATTTTACGGGACGGGATAACAGAGTAGTACCTGAGCTTTTTCCATATAAAAGAAATTTGCGTAAAATTTCCCGTCTTTCTTTTTAGTAAAATTTTCAATCCTGCTTTACATGTGAACTGCACTGTTGATTCTGCAGTGCAACTGCCCTACAAATCAGTTTTCTGTGGCGCTCTACGCTGCGGGCATGCTTGGTGGCATTGCAAGGAGTGTGATACGCTGCAGGAACTAAGGTTCCTGATGTTATTTCGCCTTACATTCAATTACGCGGTGTTTTTTTCTAGCTACGTCTTTGCACTACACCTTTTTATCGTAATTGTGACTAATTTCTTTTATACGGGAAAAGCGCAAATATGATTTTTTTCAAATTTGGCATTGACAGTGAGTTGCAGTCAAGAAGGAACCCCTTGTCCTTTCTCATGCTCAATTAGAAGCACTTGTCAAACACTTTTTTCATACTTAAAATATACTACTAATCTTTTTTGTTGCTTACCAGAGCATTTTTAACACTTGTTTTGTTATATTTCATAAATTAAAAACATATAAGCTTTTTTTTCTTTTTTTAAAAGCATAAATATGTAAAAATATATAATTTTAAAGTAATTTCAATTGTAGGGTAAAGTTAATTAAGAATTATCTTGATGTTAGTAAAGATTTATAGTCGAAATTCGGACTGGGCTTACTTTCATTGTTTATTGACTGCATTTGGTCAGATCTTTGTTCTGTTTTCTTCATTGAGCTTGAAAATTTCAGATCATGTAGATTTACATTTCTGCATAAGAGACGGAATTTCGATGCTGCCATCTATTCATTTAAACTATAACTACAGTTTAAAGAATTGAAAGAAGATAATGCTGATGTCACTATTTACTAACTATAATTAGAATTAAAAATTAGAATTCCTGAAATGAAAAAACTAAGCTTCACATTATCACAATATTAAATAAACAGAGAGTGAAAGAATACACACTTTTTGGCCACAAAAAACTGTTGGAACACAGATATTCTGAGAGAATAAAGAATATGCTTCTCTATATTTCATAGTGCTGCCATCTATATATATAAATATGAACTGCACCGAGTGCCAATTAACCCCTTGCGGGGCGGTGGTTTCATAGATATACCACTTAATTTTAAATCCCAAACGCCACATTCGCACCTGAATTTTGTTAAAGAAAATTACGGTTTATTGAATGCGTAAAATATAGCGTTTTCTTATTTGCAAATAAAGTTATTTTCAAATTCCGGTGTTAGTCATTAATTTCAATACTTAAGCAATGAATTTGTTCTGCCCGCAAAGGGTTAAGTGCGTGTCAAAGTTATTAAATCTTTGCTGCTCATGTAAATATTGCATATATATGATATTAAAAAACTGTATAACATGTAAAAGATAATATTTGTATTGTCCTGTATGGGAAGAATAATACATACATAGAGTCATTTTCTAAAAATAAAATTTATTTCCTGTTGTAAAATTCATTTTATACACAATTAGGCTCAGGAATAAAAATAATAATAAAACAAACTTCGGAAAAGCAAAAAAAAAAAAAAAAAAAAAAAAAAAAAAAAAATCAGCAGATGTTAATAAATAAGGATGAACAGCAAATGTTTTCATCAAATAAATAAGGTGAAGAAGCAATAAATATCATAATAGTTAAGTAAATGTATTCCAATATACTGACACAGTTGATTCACAAAACTCAACAATGTTGAATTCCGCGTTATTTTTAAATTGGGCTAGAACTAATTGATTATTTTGAAAATTATATAGCAGTCAAAGAATCGTTTGTTTTAATAGCAGAACTGAAAGATGAAAGTTGAGTTTCTATTTCTCTAAATGACAATAGTAGTATGAGTTATTGATAAGGTTAACGGCCTCTTTTCAAACTTTTATTTAATATTGATTTTTGTCGTTCTGGATGTCAGAAACAAATGTTGCTTTGACCTAATTCCTTCAAAGTAATTTTCCACTCTAGTTCAATGTTGATGACAATGCAATAGCCATATACTATCACGGCCATACTTCATCAGGGGTAGGGTTTAGCGTCAAAACATTCTTTTGCATTCTTGATCTAAATCGCATACCAAACGAATAAAGTTTTCTCAAATTTTATTCACAGGTTTATCATTGATGATAGTGCAATGTCCATGCAATTTCAGAGCCATACTTTATAAAATGGGGCAAAGACATTCTTTTGCATTTTTGATTGAAATCATGCCTTTAACAAACCGATTTTGCTCGAATATTGCATATATGTTTACTGTTAACGACATTCCTATATTCAGATGCATAATTTCAAATCCACATAAGGGCCGGGATTAAAGATCAAAAGCATTCTTTTATATTTTTTGCTTGAAATCAAATATCCAACAAATCGATTTCGCTTAAGTTCAAATAAAACACATTTTAAGAAGTTCATTGTCGATGACAATGCATATTTGCTGTATTTTAAGAATAATACCCTTACCAGAGACCAAGTCCAGGGGTGAAGCGCCCTGTTACATTTTTGATTAAAAGCACACTTCTAACAAATCGATTATACCCAAATTTTGCAAACACATTCACTGATAATGATATTACGATATTGAAATATTTCCAGACTCTTGCTTCACCAGGGACAGGATACAGCGGCAATGAAATTGCTCTACGTTTGCGATTAAAACAAAATATCTAACAATTTTGATCTTTTTTTTTTTTTTTTTTTTTTTTTTTTTTTTGTATAAGTTTAATGTCGATTCCAACTCGACAACAAATACTAAGTAACGAAGTAATTTCCTTGACTTTACCTTACCAGAGACAAGATTCTGGGGCGAAAATCTTTGCGGTGTTTCTTATTAAAAGCCCATATCTAACTAACCGGTTTTATTTAGAGAATATCTCTTATATAATATAAAGAAAAATAAAAACAATTTCTCACTCAGTTACGAGATTAAATATTTATAAGTTAACAAAGTAAGATACGTTATGGTCGCGTCGAAAGAAATTTTGAATAGATGTCCATTGTCGATCACAATGCATGTTCAGTGCATTAATTTTTGAATAAAAAGCGTGCCACTTAATTTTTATATTTCTTGTTTATTTGTATTTTCAGCTTATGTTTTGTAGAATTACAAAGCGATTTTAATAGAAATACATAGAAATGCTGAAACTGCAGGATTCATACATTTAAATCAATCGTAGTTAAAATAAGCAAGGCAAATATACAGAAAACGGAAAGCTCAAACCATAATTCTTCTAGCCTGCTGACTTGAACAAAATTAAGGAGATCCTGAAAGGGGTAAGTTGGGACGTGCTTTCGTGGATTTCGTGACATCTAAATTTTATTTATTTTTGATGATTTTGAAAAAAAAAATTGTAAAGTTTATTTTTCCATTGTCATTTTAAGCGACATGTAATTTTAACAAATGCGGCAAACATTTTGTACACGTGTGAATGTACCTTATAATGCAAAATGTCACTAAATTAATAAAATTATGTTTATATGTGACAATTATAATTTAATTGTATGGAAAATACACATAAATTTCCCCTTTATTGAATTACGATCTATGTATCTTCCTGTAAAAGAAAGTCAGGATTTTTTTTTTGGGGGGGAGGGGGAAGGGGGTGTTAAATCAATAACAGTAACGATAAAGGTGTGTATAATTTGCCCACCCTCTATTGGATTTCTTTTTGTCAGTACTCATGGAATGATGGGCAATCGAGCTAAAACTCCTGGGTTTTAGGTCTGAAATACATGAAAAAAATATAGTGCCTCTATTTATCAAAATGTTGTCACATAGATATTAAAACTTGATAAAAAAAAGTTTGGTAAAATTTCCAATAAAATTAATATTTGTTTATTCATCTTACTTGTTTAAACGAACTTGTCCTGGGGAATGCACTAAATCTGTCAAGTAGGTCGCAATAGTTTGCAAATGTAAAACTTCCAAACTGAGCGTGTGCTCTGTTGAGAGCATAAACAAAGTTTTTTACAAAAGATTTGATATGTGTAGATCCTATAGAACTACAAGGAAGAGGCTTTATTATCCAGGATTTTTCTTTTCTCTCAATAGCAGCTATTGGTAAAGGTAAATAAATAAATAAATAAATAAATATTAACACCCCCAATTCCCTCTGGAGAAAAGACTGTATTCAATTCCGGACCGGGACAGAAATGCATCTGTGACGCTAAAACTCTAAATTTCTAGGTCGATGGGAGGAAAGTTGACAGAAAAAAATTGGTCATGAAACAACATTAAAAAAGTGCAAAGGCTTATCCAGAACAGTAAAAATTTAGCATGAACTTCCCAAATCTCTGTCGACGTTGAATGAGGGAGTGTTGAGGTGCTAATGGGGGTTATAGAGGTTTGGCAGTTTCTGCGCCTCAATCTGTATCTTGAAAAGCTAGAGAAGCTAACAGAGAACAATCGCAAGAACATTACAAGATTCCATTAATAGCTCAGTAATCGGCAATTTAATAATCAAAGCTTTCAAGAAAAAACATTCCATTTTCATTTTAGGGCTAGGCAAAAAACATCATAGTTGTTTTTCAAATTAATGCACTTTCATGTTCATAATAACTAGTAATTCTTAATTTTATTTAGATAAACGCAAATATTTTTTACAAACATTTTGATACTTCTACTTTTAGTTAAAAAAAAAAAAAAATCACCAAAGCCTCAAATGAGCAACACTGCTAAAGAATCCTTCCAAGTTCTAAATGATTGAATGATTGATATACATGATCCCACTTAAGCCGAAGAAAAACTGACTAAAAGACACCATTCTGAGATAGGAAGCGGTAGGCGGTAAGTATGCATGTAATACAGAAACATCAATAAATAACCAATTTTAGGGATCGATTTCTTTCCTGATCAAAAAGAGGTTCTCGATCTGCAATGCTTGCCACCATTTCATTCCACAAAACTTGTAAGCTTGATCCTACAATAAATTATATCAATTGTTTTCATATGAATTTGCAGTTTTCCACTTGAGAGAAAAAAATGTCAAAGTCGAGAGTGGAGCAAAAACCTTTAGCTTAAATTGAAAACGTCTATTGTGTCATTCATTGTGTAATCTGTGCCTATTGAACTATCTAGATCGCAGCTAGAATACACAATTCACTCAGACAACTCTGTTTGCAATGGCATATTTTTTTCTTCGTTGGAAAATGTCAATTCAGCTTACATCTTTAGAAATAAGTGTGACTGAGTAAAAAGTATTAAAATGTTCGATTAACTTGTAGCACATTCATCAAAAAATTATTTTATGTTAAAATTTTAATTAAAGTAGGTATATTTTAATACCTTAATAATTTAAAATATTGTGATAATTTAATAAATTTTGGTGCAGCCCATTAACTATATTAGAACTTTAATAAGAATAATAAAATAAGCGGTAATAGTTTTATTTATTTTAATAAATCGATTTAAAAAATGGTTACTAAAATTAAATGGAATTGAATGAAATTAAATATAGTTTTACAATTATAACTTTCATATAAATAAATGTAAATAAGAATAATGTAAATGTATTTTGAGATGAAGTTGCAGTCAAATTGTCTTAAGCAAACAATTAAAATACTTTTCGATTATGGGACTCGGAAAAGGGAAAGCAGAACCATAAAATTTGATAGAAATTTCCGTTTTCAACAAAACCCAATGGCAGCTAAGATTGCCAATCGATTCACCTTTTCCGACCAAGGAAAAGAAAACCAATCCCATTGAAAAATAAATTGAAGAGACCTGCTCTTTCTAGAACATTGAGTGTTATAAAATATTCACATAGTTTTTTTTTCTTTTTATAAAAGGCACCTATTCAAGGAGAAAATCAAAGGAACAACATAAACTCATAATGTTTTCTCCAATGTAGAGTTCTGATACTCTTTGCTAGAATAAAAACACATTGGAGCTGGGATGATAACACAGCAGTCTTGAAGTAAACTGAGCTAGTGCAGTAGCTTAAAAAAATAAACATACAATATGTTTTCCTCAATATGTGCACCAGATCCAGCTGTCTATACAGAACAATATAACCAATCTAAATAATTTTTATATTAACTTTCTGTCAGGCTTCCAGCGCCTAGTGTCTACTAGTTTACATATTGTTTATGTTTTAAGAAACATTTCACAGCAAGCAAATATATTTTCATCCATATAGTACGCTTTCACTGTAGTTGTAATAACATATAATAGGAATTCTTTCGGTAATATTCCTAATCTTGTTTTCTTGCTCTCATCTCAAATGAGAAGTGCAAAATTTGTAGATTTAGTCTCAATGTCGTTTTCAGAAGATGATAATCTGGTTGATCCATTCAGCAAACTTCGTTATCCTTGTGTAGACGCCCGGTTGATTGGGTAATGCGCAACCAATACCCCAGGATATGACACCGGCCAGAACCCACCGTCCATCGTCTTCTTGAATGACCATAGGTCCTCCGGAATCACCCTATGAAAATGAAATAAATAAAATTAATCTGAATCGAAATAAAACTTCCTTTTTTTAAAACTGATAACGACAAAAATTCACATTTAAGCTAAATGATCAAGGTCAAAATTAAAATGATTTTACGAAACGTAATCAATAAATTCATAGAATATATATTTTTTATGTTTAAAGCAATAATCTTATCAATTACTAGTTAAGACACATTAGCTGGCTAAAAAATATATTTTTGTTTACGTCGCTTGCTACGTTTTTCTGGTTTTCCGTCAGAACGTATTGTAGAAATATCAAGTTGCTTTTTTCTCTGCTTCTTTTAACCTTAACTCGTAAAAAAGGCATTTTCGACGTTACATTATAATATGATTCCGAGTCGTCTTTGCATCCTTAACACTTTTTGAAAGAATGTTGGTCTGGTAGTAAAACACCCAGGAGTAATAATGCCATTGAAATGTTGGAGATGTGTCAGAAGCGCCCTCTATCAAAAAATGGGGACACCAGTGCTGTACGTCATTTTGAATAAAATAATTACCTAGGGAATGACCTACACGCAAACTGCAACAAATCGATTATTTTGTCAAATGTTTGTGAGCGTTCAAAATTCCCTCATCTGTTCACAGTTCAATTTTCAATAGTTACCCGATATCAATGTTTCCAATTTTGGGCTTAAAATTTAAGTTAAGGTCTAAATTTTAGAATAATTTCGACCCCGTGCACAAAATACGGGTAAAAAGTAGTTGTTTGTTACTCTAAAGTCTAAAGCGCCCTCTATCGACCATTTTTGAACGTAACCTTTAAAAATTTTTTACAAACAAATCGTGATGTAGAGAATGATTTTAGCGAAAACCGCAAACGAATCTATCCTTTTTCCGTTTTTTATAATCATTTGAAGTTTAGGACCCTAAACTTTAATGGCCCCTAGCTCCTACGGAAGACGTTTGCGCCCCATGGTTTCCTATTTAATAATGTTTGTCTTCATGTCTACTATCACCCCTCAAAGTTTGTCGGTCTGGTAGCGAAACACCCTTTATATAACACTTTTCAGGTAATTTTCTGTAATTTCTTATCTAGGTATAAATATTCATACAATTTCAAATGCCTTAATTTCATCAGTCAGAGTTGCACTGCTTCATCAGCTTGAACTTTATCCTCTTCGCCATTATTTTCATTTTTTGTATTTTGGCGTATTACTCTTATGTCACAACATCTTAATCAATGGAAACATAATCGCATCCTCTGCTATATTCAATCACTCTTCATCTTTATTGTCGTCATTATCAATAGAAACAGCACAAATGAGTATTTTAGAGTAAAAGAAGTAATTCCAGTTTGTGTGCCATATGGATTCGCATAATTTTCAATTTCATTTCGGTGAGGAGAAAAATTTTACAATGATGAATGCGGGAAAACGACTTTTTGAAGAACGATGCTTGCGGGTTTTGTTAACATTATTTAAATATAATTCGTGCTGGGACCGTAGAAATAAAACGATCAATGCGGGAACGATATATCGGGGTTTTACTATATATTCTTTATGCAAGTCCGTTCTGGAACGGCTAGTTCGATTTTCATATTATTTTTTATTAATAAAAAGGTCTCGGCCTGGAGATGGTCCAGCTTCAATATCACTAGCATCTAAAATTAATATGTTGTCTGCCTGGTTTCATATCTTTTTTCTTTATGGACTTTATCGGCTTTAACTTTCGTGAAACTGATAAAATGCCATGAAATATTAATGTGATATTTAGGGACATAACGCAACTTTAAATTTTAAAAAAATAATCTTATTATGCACAGTTTTTTTTAAGAAATTTTTTTTAATATATGATCGTCTGTAGTGCATCAAAATAAAGAATATTGATAACAAGGGGTATTGAGATTTAAAATAATTGTAAGTTACAGTCCTGCATTAGGTCGAGATACCTGATTTTATTCGAACTTGACCAAAGCCGCAGACTATGTTACGGTAATAATTCTTTTCATTGCCGGTCGGATTGACTCATTTTTTTCCGGTTTGTGGTTTGAGTGTTACGAGTTGAGTTTAATAACCTGTTTCTTTTAAATAGTCAACAACATTACTTAAACTAAATAAAAAACTATATACAAGGTGGTCATAAAAAAACTTTGCCGATATATCGAGCTCTAGCGGCCAGTCCGCTCAACCGATCGAGGTGAAATTTCAGATATAGCTATTCAAAGGTATGAGCTCGAGATTCTGCGAACGGCAACAAAATGGTGCTCACGGTTACGGTTATAGTTACAAAAACTCGAAAATTTCCAATGGCAACACCCATTTTTTTCCCTCGCAAAATGCTCAGCGCATGCGAAAACCCTAAACAGCGTTGGAACCGTACGCGTATCGCAAGAAACGGACATGTTATGCACACACAAAAACCGTTCTGGGAATCCCCCCCCCCCCCCATAGAAAAAACTCGAATGGGGCATGGCACCCATGTGGAAAATGTTTAATCAAAATAAAAGTTTTAGTTTCTCCGATCTGTATTGTAATCAGAGATTAGTGTACTGACTCTGCGTCATATGCAAATTTCCTTCTTGCGCCCCAATCGAGTGTTTTCTATGGGGGGGGGGGGGGAGGGTTCCCAGAACGATTTTTTGTGCGTGCATAACATGTCCGTTTCTTGCGATACACGTACGGTTCTAACGCTCTTTAGGGTTTTCGCATGCGCTGAGCATTTTGCGATGAAAAAAATGGGTGTTGCCATTGGAAATTTTCGAGTTTCTGTAACTATAACCGTAACCGTGAGCGCCATTTTGTTGTCGTTCACAGAATCTCGAGCTCATACCTCTGAATAGCTATATCTGAAATTTTATTTCGATCGGTTGAGCGGACTGGCCGCTAGAGCTCCGTATATCGGCAAAGTTTTTTTATGATCACCCTATATTTGAACATTGATGAATATGTATAAACAAGTTAGATGAAATTCATGCTAGGAATATAATTACAGAGCATTTTTCAGTATAGGATTAAAATAGGGGATTAAAATATCGGGTTCAAGTGCGTCGGATTCGAGTGGACTTCAACTACAGTTTTCAATATAAGATAAAATTGCAAGATGGCAATAAAAACACGAAGTTAAGAAGCAATTCCTTGAAATTGGTTTTACTTTTGTTAAAAATAACTAAAAATTGAAACGTTTTATGAGAGAAAGTAAAAAAAAAAGTAGATTAATCAATGGCTAGACAACTTGAAAAATCAATACATGACGACATGATAATATGCCAGTCATGCAATTTTTTCTGACTAAATAATTTTTGAGAGACTGCGACATGTCAACGAAATTTCTATTCTGTCCAGATGCTTGACTTTTTACAGTACAGAGTTATTTTATATCTACTTTAGGACTGAAAATGAGCTTTAAATATAGAGGATGTAACTTTACAACGATCGAATGTGGTCTGAAACAGGCTAGAGGAAAATCATTTCCAGAAATGCTTAAGAGCATGTGGAACATAAAATGGTTCAAATTTTTAAGTTTTTAACTGTCGGCCTAAAACAAAAGAGCTAAAAGATTGTGGTTCTGGAAGGTTTAAAAATAATATATTTTTAGAAGGGTCTTGTATATAGTTTTTTTGCCTTTGTCTCGAAATGTGTTTTTTTATACTTTGGTACATTTTTCTAAAATTTTATTCTAGGTAAACAGTTGCAAATTTCCGCAATCGAATAATTAACTTATTTATTTAAAAATGTTTAACAGAACAGGTCTGAGTAAAAAAAAAAAAAATTAAAATAATAAAAAATATGTTCTTAAAATTTTCAGAATTTTCAAAGTTTTTTAGTTAAATATTTCTAGTTTTATTTCTTTTAAGCCGAAGTGAAAATTGCTCCTTATTATTCTCAAATAGTATGTTTACTGACAACTCAAAAATTTTTAAGGTAATATATTCGACAGTTTTTTAGAAAAGTATACTCAACCGACATATTGTTAAAAAAATTTTCGAAGAGATATATAAAAAGTTAATTCTTAAAAAATACTTTACGCATGATATTAATTTCTTTTGCTTTATGTATGGACTGTAATGTGTATATTTATAGTAAAGAAAAATCTTTTCTATCTTTATTTTGTAAATAAAATACATTATGTTAAATATTTCGCTTCATTTTACTTGTCGAGATGTTCTATGTACCCTTAAAAATTTGGTACAACCGATGGTTAGTGACTATTTTGAAAATAATAATAACCTCTATTGTCCCTAAGCTTTTCTGTCTTTTAAATCGTTTATTTAAAAGCTTTCTTGAAAGCACTTCTTTGAGTATCACAAACAAAATGTACTCTAAGATATAAAATATCTTATTGTCGTGCCACGTGGCACAGAAGATGAGTCTTCAAGTCTCCGTGAAGTCGACATGTGTATTTTGTGACAAGTTGTAAATAACTATAAACTACATCACGTTGACTTCACCCTGAAGTCACCATATGAGAGTCATTTGAGGGTTAAAATTAGTGAATTCACACACTTTTCTCCGGGAGGGACATATGTGGCTTTATGGGGGAGTTCCGGGGGGAATTTCCTCTTTTTGACCACTGAAAACACCAAATCTTAAAATTTCCGGGGGGGGGGACATTTCATTGTTCCGGGGGAAGAATCTCAAATGAGAAGTGCAAAAAGAAGTGCCCCCCCCCCCCTGTGCCAGCCTTGAGTTCAACACTGATTGCATTATAACGAAATAAAGAAGTCGCATTTAGGTCATAATTATGATTGAATCTTTAGATTATTTCTGCCACGTCAAATCGACTTTTTGTGTCGACAGTAAAATTTGAGATAGTAGGATTATTGACTGCATTCCGTAAAAGAAAATTAATATCCAAACTGAAATCACGAATTGATGTCATTTACCTCGCAGGAGTCCTTCCCGCCTTCTCCATATCCAGCGCAGATGAAGATGTCAGGTATGTCTTCGACGAAACCAGCTTCTCGGTACATAGTCTCGCATACCTTGTTGGTAATGACAGGAAGGGACACTTCTTGGATTACGTCAGGAAGTGGACCCTCTAGAGGAAAAACAGAAGATGGAAGTTTTAATAACTGAACATTCACGATTTTTTTCCATAATAAATGATATGACCAAGACTGATCTAAAATAATTTCTTTCCTCAAACATATGTTTTAACAACCTTTGCAAAACAATCACAAAACAGCTTTCAGTGTTATATTAATAAAAGCTTTAGACTATTCTCGTTGATACTCCAAATAATAAAGTTGTATTTTCCATTTACCAGTCAATGCCACCAATCTCTAATTATAGTTTATTTCTAGTTAATTGTAAAATAATTGCAATTTTAATTCTTTCGCGTAATTCGACGAGCTTGTCTTGACACGACGCTATGCAGGAAAAAAAAAAAAAAAAAAAAAAAAAGAAAGTGAATCACATCTGATACAAACGGTGATAAAGTTAGTTATCCACAACAATGCATTCAGAGTCTTTCAAAAATTTCTGTCAAAATTGATTTGTGTTTTTTAGAAAGCTGTCTTTAATTATTTTAGCCAAAAGGGGGGACTTCCGATTCTGGAATTTGTTTTTTTAGTAGATTTTAACTAAGCCTTGTAAGGATAGTCTTCAATTCTGTCCTAAAGTAGAAGTGAAAAGTGACTCGCAAAAGCTAAATTTTTTAAAGGATCAAAATAAACTCACTTTGTCAATGAACGATTAATATTCGTATTAAAAGCTGCATGGCTTCAAAAAGTTCAAAATACTTGTTATCAAGGGAGTACGATAGCAGTATCTATCTCTTATTTATTTATTACTCATTTATTATTAAAGATATAAATCAATTTATAAAACAAACTTTTTACTTACCCATCATACATACTATAAAGTAAGTCTCGCAATCGTTTTGAAAATCGAAAAAAGTTTTTGACGGACTTACAGGTTTCAGATACTGGAGATTCCGAAAAAACATATTTAAAAAAAAATTACCATCCGTCCGTGTGTCTCTATCTTCCAAACAAATTGAGATAGAGATTTGAAATTCTGTATGTACATAGTGTGTAAAAATAGGACGAAGTCTATTTAGTATCAGTAACCTCGTTTATCCGGAACTATTTTTTTCGGACTCTCGAAAAATTCGTTCTGATGAAAGGTACATAAAATTTTTCGAAATTTTTTATTTTAAGGAGTGGACGTAAAAGGAAATAAACTAATACAAATTTTGCATAAAAAACGAAGTCGGTCGGATTATTAATTGCCGAGATATTTGTAATCCTGTTTTCCAAATTCTTCGATTTTTCATGACCTTGTATTCCATTCAAATTTCAATTCAAAGACATTTTAATTGGGTATGAAACTGTTAACCCGACGCAGTAAAAAGTTAGTTAATAAGATTATTATTTTTGGAGTTATAAGGGTGTTTCTTTTACACAATTCAGTACTACTTGAGTAGTTTGGTGTTTTATATAATTTGTTGAAATTGGTTCATCAGCAATTCATTAATAAAGCATTACTATGTATATTAAAAATATTTCAATGTACGTTTAAATTTTATTTTGGAATTGTAATGCATTTTATAAATAGTTCACACATGTTTTATTTTCATATACTATATTATGCATATAAATGATGGGTAAGTATTATGGTGGCCCCAAACGACTAGTTTTTTTTTTCAGATTTTAAAACAAGAACGAAAAATTATGCGTTGAGCATATGTTATGATATACTTTTCAGCACAATCATAATATTATAGAAAAAGTTACAGTTTAATAAAATAAGATATAATATCAAAGTAAACAATATAGAAAACGCATAACTCGTTTTAAAAACCCATTTTCAAAAATTACAATCAGTCGATTAAATAATAAATTTTTCTTATGGAGCTCTCTATATGATTTAAAGATTGTATACATGCTACTTAGTATGTTAATATTTTGTTCATTTCGGAAACGTAGAGCACAACTGAAAATTACCAGTCGGAAATTTCCGTCAATAAACTGAAATGTACTCGAGATCTTTTGTGCAGTTCTGTATATAGTCTATAAATTTTGTATACAACTACGTAATATACAAAAAGGAAGAAAAAAAGTTACTTTTAAAAAAGAACCACAATTAGAAATGCTCTTCCAGCTATTATTGTTCATAGACGGTACTGTAACCGAATTATTTCGTTTGTTCCTGTAAATGAACAATGAATTATTCTGTCCATAGCTAAGCATCTTGTTGTGCACCTCAATGATACATACAAATTTCTTTATGTTTAAAATAATGTAATCTTATTAAAATACACGGCAAGGTGATTTTCCCTCATAGATGTAATGTAACAGAATTTTTTTAGCTACCTGTAAATGAACCATAAATGCTACACATATCATTTTCAATACCGAATATGGCATAGTAAACCTTAATGACATACACCAACTGCATGGAGATCCGAGTACTTTTGCGCGAATTAGAGCACGGATAGATGTAAGACAAACAGACAACCTAATTTATACACATTCTTTTCAATCGCGTTGTAAAGTGTTAATAATCTTCATATCTCCTATAAGTTCTCTCTCGCTATGAATTCAAGTACAAAGGGAAGGAAAATTAAGAAAAAAGAAACGAAAATCTACCATGAAAAGTTCCTCCCCTATTAGAAAATCAGTTATGGAATAAAATTCCTAGAAGCTGGAGGCTAACTTGAAACTATCGTTGAAGTATCTAGTGCCCAACTGAAGGAATCCGAAAAAAAAAGTCCCCGAATTAGATAAAAAATACAAGGAAGTGTCAATCACCAGGTCCAAATTTCACAGTACCAAGGAATGCTAAGAAATGTTTTCCTTACATTCGAGATAGAATCACTACCAGAAACAAAATGTCTATCATTTGCAATTAAAAAAAGAACCAAAATCTGATTGAAATGATAAAAGTTCTGCTGTATCCACTTTACCAATCATTATGAAGATCAGTGAGAACATCTATCTGAAATTATTTCCTGATTTCGAAAACTCTTGCTTAAAACTTCTTTTAAAAGCACTATTTTCCTAAAAAATGCCAGATTATTTGAGGCTCTATAATGTAGGAGCAAAAACTAGGCGTATATTTGCAGTACAACCACATAATCAAAGGCTGACGATAAGGGAAAGTCTCAGGAGCTCCATTTGTGTAAGTATTTCATTATATACGAGATTTTATCCCACCTAAGCAAAAATATATCCATTTCTGCCAGCACCCAACATTTGCATCTAATGAAGAAGTTTGATATAACCTCATACATAACGAGTTGCTTATGCAAATAATATAGAATATAGAGTAAAATATATAGTAAATTGTATCCTCAATCCAACGCTTAATATCTTTAACGAAAATGTTCCATTTTGAAGGCTTTTTACCAGCGATCCAACATTTGCATATATTGAAGAAATTTCATTGTTTGATATAACCTCATACACAACGATTTCATGCAAATAACATAACAATGTAGTGTAAAATATAACATAAAATATCTACTCAATCCAATGCTTAATCCGTAAAGAAAATGCACCATTTTGAAGTCACGTTAGGATCATTTCATTTCACAAGTGGGACAGCTTTTCCACATATTTTTGCCGTTTTAACAATATTATTTTATTCTCAAATGAAAACAACTATGTTAATATGAAAATCTAAATGTTTTTTATTATTTTTTTTGTACAATTTATGTTTTAAGCCTAGTAAATCAACCGATGTAACATTTATATAAACGTCACGCATAAGACATTTTGTCAGTTTTTGAAGGAAGTGTTCCGAAACGGGCAGATTACTTAGTTTTAGGATTTAAAATGTGGCGATTTTTATTATCTATTGTTTTTATTGTTTGTTTATTATTAAAACTGGGCAATCTACTATGGTCTAGGCCTGTTAAAGAGCCATTCCACACCATGTGTGGAACAGTTTTTCTGCATATTACTGCTGTTTTAACAATGCTATTGTATCTTCAAATTAAAACAACCATGCTATAATATGAGAATGTAAACTACTTTGTTAGTTTTAATGTATAGTTTATATTTTGACATCTTATAAGTTTATAGATACATCTGTAAACGCCACGGGCAGGGCATTTTGTCCGTTCCTCATGGAATGTTCCATGAAAACGGCCTTGAGAATCTTGTTGCGAATGTATATACGCTTAGCAAAGAAAAAAAAAAAAGCCGATTATATCATTTATGTATGCAAGTTGTGAGTTATGAACTAAAAACTTTAGAATTTTTCAAAACTAAAGTTCCACCTGAAAGTTAAAATTGCTATTATCATTTTAAAAATTAAGATTAAAATTATACTTACCTTCGTACAGCCTTCCCCATCCAGTGACAGTAGCATATTTGCCAACATATGAGTTGTTGCCAGAGGGCACACATGCAGGTAGGACGTTTTTCTGGAAGGTGACAGGTTCGTAGAACCTCAACAGAGCTAAATCATATTCGAACGTACGACGGTCGAACTGTGGGTGCGAAGCAACGATCTGCACTCGTCTCTCCACGAAAGGCAACGGCTCGTTCTCATGGCTGATGTCGTACTCACCGAGGCGCAAGAGTATATCAGAAAGAGGCACGCTGAAAAAAAAAAGAGAATATATACATACATAAAATAATTTTCAAAATTTTAGAGTTGTTTAAAATTTGAGGCAGCAATTAATTTACATTTAGCAATAATCCAATGGCATACAAAGTTATTAAGCATAATTAAAATAAATTAAACTTTACATCAAATCGACTGGAATACATCGTTTGCAGATTACAGATTTTAACTTCATTACTAGCGGCCTTCGCCCGCTACGCTGGTCGGTTTAGACGGACAGTCTGACATTAAATAGTTTAATAGTTTAAGTTAAATAGTTTAATACTATTAAAATGCATACCAATCAATGTCTCAATATATAAATATGCAATGGAATACTTTTGTATGGCCCTGTAAATCAATAAGAAATATTCTTTGCACCACAGATTGTACAGAATGTATATTATAGTATGTACTTCATAGATGCATATCAATTTTATTATGTTCGAAAGAGTGTACGACCATTAAAATGCACTTGAAACTTTTTTCCCCATTGACCGTAATGTATTGAAATACTTTTGATTGTCCCTGTAACTGAACTATGCATCCGATTTTCATAAAATTTAAAATGACTCGACAAAATTATCTAATAATTATATATTTTAAGTTTCAAACGATTTGGTTGGGTAATTTTTTAGTTGTTATATGCGGGACGGACAGTCGGACAGACAGACGAAGGGGCAACTCGGGATTCCGTGATTTTTTCCCCTTCAATTCAAAACAAACGCGACGTTTCTCCATTTCCGAGATCAGAGGAGGTAGCGTCATATACATACACATACATACGGTCGGATTTTAATAGTGTAGATGAAAATTTAATTTTTGTTCGAGCATAACTGGGTTAGTTTTGATTGTAGACGTCAAAGTAGATTGAAGACGTCTGTACAGTCTTAGTGTTGTACAGATCAAAATACACAAAATGTTTTTTAAAAAAGGTATATCAACTATTATACGATGAACCAAAGAACATCATATAAAAATTCAAAAAATTACACTTTTTGAAAATTAGTAGTATTACTATTTCATCAATATGATCCCCATTTTTACCTTATTTTGAACACTTTTGCAAATTACATTCTTTACGTGTCTCCCAAAACAAAATAATTCAAAGTTTATTACGATATTTTTGGGACACATTATAACCATTAAAGAGCTCGGATGACAAAGTTTGTATGTACCAAATTAAAGCAAATTGAGTTAATCATTATGACTGAAGAAAATCACTTGTTTTTTACCATCTGTTGAATTTCTCTTTGAAAAAAAAATACCAATTGAAATTGTAATTAATACAGAAGACATTTGACTATAAAAAATGTAGTTTCGATAGATAAAAAGAGTTCAAACCGTGTTTTCTCGATATGATGATTGTGTCATTTATCACCTTTATCATCTGAGCTCTTCATTTTTTTCTTTCTTTTTTTTGTAATAGTAAATGCTATTGAAATTTACATGAGAAAATTAGCTAACACAAGCCTAACTGCGTAGTGGTCACAACGTCTGATTTTCATGCTGAAGGTGGAGAGTTCGACTGCCGACTGGGCAAGATTCATTCAGCATTTCATTCCTTCGGCGTTGATAAAATGAGTGCTAAGATAGCTTGGGAATTAAACATTGAGAGTCTCGCGTCAGGCTGACAACCTGACCGGGACATATGCTTTATAGCACATCGGCGCTCAGGGTCAATGAAGCAGTGACGGAAACTGTAGACCCTGGATAGTATAGATTAGGCATAGTTTTATTTTTAATTTGGCTAGCTAAATTTTAATTAACTTCGGCTAAATTTGGTTATAACTATCCTTAATTTTAAAATTAAATATAATTATGATATTTTCACTTTTAGATCTGAAATTTTTGCCAACCTAGTCATAGGGTCATGTTGCCCATGCTTAAATCCCTTCATTTTTGCACACACACACATATGTATATATACATTCATACGCAACCGTAAAAAAAAAAAAAAAAAAAAAAAAAAAAAAAACTACATAAAATACTTGGTCTACGCTCTCGGTCATAAAATCTTCTGTCATAATGAAAACAAATGTTCACTGACACTGAGTTGACCCAAAGACCTGAAGGATAATTTTAGGGACACATTTTATTGTTTTTATAAGAACGACGGTCGCCAACGTGACTTGCCTACTGGACACCGAAAACGTGTACGGGAATATCTCTGTAGCCATGTTTAAACAACTAAACATGACATTATGACAACAACATTGCTGTATAGCTAATGACGCCTGCAGTACTGATACGCGGTTTTTTCCGAACACTTCCTTCAACTCGAGGTCAAATATAGCCTTTTTTTCCTCAAAAGAAAAGTTTGAAAATGTCAACCCGATATTGTTTGTAACAGGATTTTTTAACCTTAATCCATTCCCAGCTGTTGATGCGAAAATGCATAATTTTCTTAAGTAATTGTTTTTCTTATGAAAATAAATGCTTGAATTAACAAAAATAGTTTTCTTTAAATTCAGAGCGCTTGTTTTAAGTAATTATTATTTTTTAAATCTCTAAATCACACTGTTATACACACATACATACACATTGTGTATATGTATATGTATAGAAATTATAGTTTTTCGCACTTCCCGAAAAAAAAAAAAAAAAAAAAAAAAAAAAAAAAGATCAACTCAGCTGTACATTGTAGTACATGATAATCATAGCAAACGCGGTAGCGTTTGGTATAATATGTTTAAGAAATAGAAAGTGCAAACAACTTTCTAAAATTTCTGGCGAACCAGTTGAGATACGGCAGTGAAATTTTTTTTAAAAGATAGAACTCGACGAGACGAATAAAATGATAGCATTCAAAAAATTACTGCAGCTTAGAATAGTTTTTTATATAATTTTTAATGAAAAAATGAAAACAAAAAATTCAACAAAGTCTTGCTAACGTTTCCGTGGATGGATTAACTTCGTTTTTGGTTTATTTTAATCCTCATGGTAAAACTCAGAACAGTTTTTTTTTTCATCTTTGTATGTTTGTCGGTCGCTGAGAAAATCGAATTTTTGTCTGAAATTTCCAGCTGAACTTAGTCTTTTTATTATATACTAGGGGGGCCCCGCCCCCCTGCTCGCTATGCTCGCCAACCCCCCGGTAATCGCTTCGCGATTCCAAATTATTGTCTACCCCTCCTTGCTGCGCTCGCCAATAACCCATGGTATGAATAAGCAGTTGCAGACCTTTCAAATGATGTGTCACACAATTTGTGATGTAAAGAAATTGCAAAATGCGTCCCCTCTGAGGGCAGAGGGGGGGGGGGGAGGTTATACACAAGGTATCCATAATATGAATAAGCAGTCGCAGACCTCTCAAATGATGTGTCACACAATTGGTGTTGTAAAGAAATTAAAAATGTGCCCCCCCCCTGGGAGCAGAGTGGGGGATGACACACAACACATCCATAATATGAATAAGCAGTTGCAGACCTTTCAAATGATGTGTCACTCAACTGGTGTTGTAAAGAAATTAAAAATGTGACCCCCCCCCCTGGGGACAGCAGAGTGTGGGGGCGACACACAAGACATCCATAATATGAATAAGCAGTTGCAGACCTTTCAAATCTTGTGTAACACGACTGGTGTTGTAAAGAAAATAAAAATGTGTCCCCCCTGGGGAGTAGAATGGGGGATAACACACAAGACATCCATTATATGAATAAGCAGTTGCAAACCTCTCAAATGAAGTATCAAACGACTGTTGTTGTAAAGAAATTAAAAATTTGGCGAAATATTACAGTTATCGCCAAGTTGGCGTCACTTTTGACAACTAATTTTGGTCGCCAAATTTGGCGATATATCGCCAAGTTGGCGACAAACTTGGCGATTGTTGGCGATGGTAACCTTTCCTCTCTTTATGGTAACCCATATGGCGATGCATAGACGGAGCCCTTTCCTGATTGGTCTATTCGACTCATGGAAGGAGTGGACAACCCGGATTCGTTAGTTCCGGAAATCTTCCACATCAGCATCATTCCAGGAGTCATTCCTTTTAAGGCTAGTTTTTTTTTTACTATAGAAGGATTTCTTATTATATTTACTTCTTCTTGTAATTGTTGCACGTAAGTTTAAATGAACATAAAAATAAATAAATAGATTAGATAAATCACGTGAAAAAATACTTATTTGTTGTTATTTTCATGTATCATATTCACTATTTATTTTGACGAGCGAAGTGAAATATTTTTTTTATTTATTAATTTCTCATTTATTTAAGTTAAAAGCCGCCTCTGGCAAAAAGTGTAGTCTCTCTTAAATTTATGCTAGCCACTGTAATATGATACTTTTATTCGTATTTTTATTTACTTGCTTATCTGAAGGTCCATAAGATGAAATGAACAAATTTAGGCAATCAGGACAAGATTTTGCGGAAAAGTTCATTATTATTAAAGTTATTCTGGTGGTGTGTTTGGCGAATAAATCAAAAATGGCGCCGAAAGACCGAATAGCAAATGTTTTTAACCGCAAAAGCGACGTAACCGTGTTTTTCCATCACGTAATATTTTATTTCAAACACTGATTTAACACAAGATTGACATTAATATTATTATTTTTTTAATTGTACAAGACAAAAAGATATGTAAAGTTATTAAGTACAAGCGTTCATACCAATACTTTTCACAGTTATTATTTTATGAATAATTAGACATGAATGGAAAAATCTACAGGACAATTAAAAGATAAGCGTAAAAATATGGTTTTACATTTATTTGAGCCTTTGAGATGTAAGGTAAGGGCGTACCGGTAAGAAATCCGGTTTGGCGCAACACAAGAGCGGTGAGTCGGGCGCTCCATGATGATTCGGACGTGAGAATGTGTCAGCTTTTTTTTTGAGGGTACGTTAAATTATTCTAGGTCAATTAAATTATTACTTATTTTATGAATGTCTGATTAATATAAATCTGTTTGCCAAAGCTTGGTGCTATTTTGGCTTCAAAAAGGGAGGGTATGATGCCAAAATATATAAATAGCTCTGAAAACAAACCTGATGAACTTTAATTTTTGTTTTCGCACGAATTTTTTCTGTTTCTATATTAAAATGCGGCACAAATGTCATATACGAATCACATTGGCGTTGGTTTTTTTCTAAAGCCAATTTGGCGAAAATCTCGTTTTGGGATACCAGTTACATACCCGGTGTCCCAAAAATGACTGATGGATTTTAAAATTCAATGACTTGCAAACGGTGACAGCTATTTAAAAAAAAAATTGCAGGAGGGTTATGTATAATGTCGGGAGTTTTTTACCGTAACTTTTTATTTTAGTTCGAATTTCAAAAAATAGATGGCGCTGATAGCGATTGAAGGCCAGGTGATCAGTGTTGAGTGAGGTCAGTTTCGGCGTCGACCTGGGCTTCAATTGCTGTCAGCGCCATCTTTTGGTTGAAATTCGAACTAACATCAAAAGTTACGGTAAAAAATACTCCTGACATTGTACATAACCCTCCTGCAAAAAATTTTTAAATAGCTGCCACCGTTTGCAAGTTATTGAATTTTAAAATCTATCAGTCATTTTTGGGACACCCGATATATATTTTTTGAAAGGTAATAACAATAAATAAAAAAAGGTTTGTTTAATAGAACAAAACAATTTATATATTTAAAAAAAAGAAAAAATTGTTTATTAAAAAGTAAATAACAACATCCGGGTTGACATATCAAGCAAAATAACGACACTCTGGATTCAGTTAAATACTCCGATGCGCATATGACATTGGCGTCAGAAAAAAAAATCGCCAACATGGTGCGTATATGACATCTGTGCCAAAAATGCATACCTATTTTATTTATATTACGTAAGGTGCTACTTGATTATCAGATCGACCAATTTCACCCATTTATAGAAATCGCCAAACTATTCGCCAAATTACTCAAAAGGAAAAATGTTGCCATTAAAAAATTTTAAGTTTAGAAAATTAACGAATTTAGGTTAAAAAAATAAAAGTCATTAACGAAAAAGATTACTTTAATGATGACGTTTAGTTATGACGTCGAGACGTACCAAATATAAAATTTGATTTATTCAGGTGATTTCGAACAAAAGAATACTAATAAAAGTTTTCATATTTTAATGCAGAATTTATCAAATCAAACCATAAAGAGATATTTGTAAGATATCGCATATGTGAATAACATTGAAGTATTTTAAATGTAATATTAGAATTTATTAAAGAGCATAAAAATATGGCACTTGCGTATTAACGCCACCGCAGCAGAAGTTGCGCTAATGTGCCAATAAAGAGCAATCTTGTTCGCACGCGCACAAAAAAAAAAATGGTATCAAAAATAGGCTAAAAAAGTACTAAAATACTAAAAATTACGTCAAAATGAGCAAAAAGAAAAAAAAAAAAAAACACTAAAAAGGCACGAACAACAAGATCACTCTTTATTGGCGCATTAGCACAACTTCTACTGCGGTGGCATTAATACGAAGGTACCAAAAATATCAATGTTAGCGGAAATTTGTAAGGAGTTAAATGCTTTTTATTTAACCAAATAATGTCGGCGGATACAACCATAAAGTAACTTTAATAAATTATATATTATATTTTTCTCAATTAATATCAAGAGCTATTCGCTTATTGGCATAAAATTTATATTAAATAACAAAAGAACAAATAAATTAGTCAAACATTAATAAAAATATAAATAAATCATCGAATTAAAATCATTTGATTACTTAACAAACAAGTGTAACGGGTTTAATATCAAGGAAGTGTAACATTTATGTTCATCCATTATTGGCATATAATCTTACAGTTTGTCCATCGTTCTTTGGTCGATGGGATAAATTAAGTAGTTATATATTTACTTATAGTATTTTTAATAAAATGAAAGAAAAACGTGCAAGTTAAATGTATTTTTAATTTATGTGTTTTTTAATGAAAGTCACGTATTTTAAATAAAGCTAGTGACAGCTTTATATTTAAAATGAAATTATGGCGAAGGAAACCTATTTGGCGATTGTTTCGAGTAGCTAAAATAAAAGTAGGAAAATAGCCGTCGGGCATATAAAAAATAAAACAATCAGATCGGAGCTGTTGATGACAGTCACAAGACTTATGCTGGTATTTATGTTAGTATAGCATATGCAGTTATAGCAAAATTTGCAACATCTCTGGTGTTAAACTAGGACTCTCGTGGTAAGACATTTGGCTGCTCAGCAGCGGGTATAGAGTTCAAATCTCGTCGGATGTAAGTTCGTTTTATTTAGAAATGCTTTTGTGTTAAATTATTATTCCTTCGGGAATATTCTTATGTTAATTGTTATTCAATTTCTAGAATTTTTCTAGTTGTGAATGTTTTATTTGAGAAATTACCTTGAATATATTTAATTGGTATGGCTTTTGATTCTTTTAATAAAGTTCTGTACTTTTTTCGTTCAAATCCATGGTTTATTTTTCTTATCATGCATTTTATATAGCAATGCAATGACTTTTATAATTATTCTGATACATCAAAATTTTATGCTGCTGTTATCATTTTATAAATTTTGACAGCAGCAGTTATTTTTCTTTTTAAGATATTAGAAAATCTTCAGTTTTTATCAAAAAATTAAATGACTAGTATTAAAAAATGCTCTGACGAGCACCAAAAAAGGTTAATATGTTTTTAAGTATGAAAAAGGGTTTGACAAGTGCTTCTGTTAATTATTGATCATGAGGAAGGACAAGGGATCCCTTCTTGGCTACAACTCACTTCAATGCCAACTTTTAAAAAATCATATTTGCGCTTTTTCCGTGAAAACAAATCAGTCGCAGTTACTATAAAAATGTATAGTGTAAAGACATAACCAGTAAAGGTGCAGCTTAATTAGACATAAATGTAAGGGAAGACGACACAGTGCCAAAAACCTAGTTCCTGCATCACATTCATGCACTGGCACCAAGCGTGCCCTAAGTGTATAATTGCACAGAAAATTTATTTGTAGTATAGTGCAGAGTGAACAGTGCAGTTAACATCAGGGATGTAAATGCATGTTATATGCCGTATGCCTTCTGGACTTTTTAATAGAACACCATATACATTATTTCTCAAGAAAGCTTATAGTATACACATTCTAGGGTATCCCTCTGCTTAGAGCATATATCCTATCTTATTTTTACGACTACACCCCTGGTTAACATCTAAAGCACGGTGGAAAGTTCTACTAAAGAACCGCAAATTTCTTTCATATGGAAAAAGCGCAAATATGATTTTTTTAAAGTTGTCATTGAAGTGAGTTGTAGCCAAGAAGGGATCCCTTGTCCTTCCTCATGCTCAATAATTAACAGAAGCACTTGTCAAACCCTTTTTCATACTTAAAAACATATTAACCTTTTTTGGTGCTCGTCAGAGCATTTTTTAATACCAGTTGCTTTAAAATATTTCATAAATAATTAAAAGTTAAATTTCTACAAATTTATATGCACCTTAGAAAGCATCTATGCAAATCATTTTGCTGTTTTATCATACATCTTAGTTTTGGATAATTCCAATTTTTGCTACTTTTTGTAACCCTTTAACTATTATATATATATATATATATATATATATATATATTAGCACGTTTGTCAATCGATGTGATTTATTATCTTAAAATATTAGTATGAAAAAAAAGAAAGAAAAAAGTTATTGCGGCAAGGAATGGGTTAAGCAACTATAAAAATACTCTATAAACCTAGTAAACAAAATGGAATAAGAATGACAAAGATAAACAATAATCTAGAATCAGGTGAAAAAGAAGACAATTGTAGAAATATTGTGTCAATTTTGAGAAACGCACAGTGAAGAGGAAGGTGTAAGTTTTAGAGGCCGTAAACAAGACTAAAAGAAAGCACAATTGAATAGGAAACCAGTCTGTCGGACGTTCCTCTCAGCCCGCACAACTTTGAAGAAAGTCCGTGGTAGTTATAGCTGCCACCACCGATATTATTAGGTGATATCGGTCACCCACTGTGGGGATTGTGTAAATGAACACTGACGCTGTCAATTAACTGAATTAACAGTTTATTTAGAATATATGTACACACTAAATACGCTATTTACAATTATATACAATTACAACTCGCATATAGGTGATCCGGTTCAACATTAAATTAAATACAGTAAAGGTTGGCTGTGTACTGTTCAAATTACACCTTCTTCCTCACACTCAATGCACGTTAGATTCACTTTACTAGAGATCAATTTCGAATCTCCCAACACAAGGATACTCGGCCTATGCTATCTGGCCCAGAGCACAACACCAGGACGTCTGTGTCCCTTGCTCTCCAGATACGAACTGCTCACACTCTACAACACAGAACACTCTCTACCAGGACCTCTATCCTACACACTCTCCAGGTACGAACCCCAGATACGAACTGCTCCAATCTGAGACAAGACTTGCTCTTCTCAAATCACTGTGTTTCCCCAATGTCAACCCCCTTTGGAGCTTATTCATTGGACACATTCCACATTCCTTATCTTGATTAGTGACATGTTGCTTGTTTGCTCATCATCCACATACATCCCTGACGGATGAACACGCCTCTCAGCAATCTCCTCTTTCTCACTCACCACCTGTACAAGATTACCTGTCAATTCTCCCTTCAACAAAGAAAGAATGTCCCCTTAAAAATTCTAGTACACAGCCAGTACAATACACAAAATATTAAGATAGAGAAATAACGGAAATTCCAATCTTCAGCAGAGGTGGTCTCAGAACCTGACACAGTCTCATTCTATTTATTTAATCAGATATACAGGGTGTTTCTCTTCAAAACATTTTTGTGCTTCAGTTCAACCATAATGAAGAGATTTTTAATGAAATATTTAACAGAATTAGTTTGTTTTGTGTATAAAGTAGCAATAATACGAGATCATTAATTTTGGCCATCACCAGCAGATATGTGCCGTCCATATTTAGGAATATAGATAATATTACACACGGTGTCTCTGATCAAGTTACAACGCATTTGGAATATTTTTTGTGATGTTACTGCATTTCATATAAAACAAATTAAATCTCTAAAAAATTCGTTAAAATAGCTTCATGAAGCTTTAAATGAAAATCTGGTTTCGGGTCTGAAAGACGCACTTTTTGCAATCCTCCATGTTTTCGTACCTTTGGGTGCAGGAAAACACCATAGTAAACTTAAGTGTCAATTGCTAAAATAGGATTTTCAGGTATTTTCATCAAGATATGTCTTAGCAGACCGATTGCGTTTTAATATGTGAATCGAGTTCAACTAATTCAATAATTTCAGTCGTGAACTTGATGAGGTGATTGCCTGTGCTTGCTGCCTTCTGGTCTATTATATATGACCAGAAGTTACCAAATTATGATATTTGGAATTTTCGACACTAACAACCAAAAAACGAGCTTTAAAATTTTGAATAAAATTGCAATAAAAAATGTGTTTGGTTACATTGATAATGAAAGATTATTTTTTTGCTGTAATTTTGAATTTAAAGCTTTTTTTAAAAAAAATTTATTTAATATGCACGAGCAAGATCGCCAAACGTGAACCAGAAACGTCGAGAATGCTTTCTTCTGTCAATAGGGATATATAAATCTTTGATTTTTACTTCATTTTAATATCAGCTACTCTCATACACTGTAAAAAAAAAAAAATCTGTAAACCTACAAAACTAGTTTTTGTAAAGCTACAGAAATCTGCATGTTTACTAAAATTTTACTCCACTCTGGATAGTTAATTCCACTCTGGATAATTAAAACTGTAAAAATTTAACTTCATATTGAAAAAATACTATAATAACTCCAATTAATTTAAGTATTAGTATAAAAAAACAATTACGTAAAATATTTTCGGAATACTGCTGTAAAAACATTAATAATAAAACTGCAAAAAATTTCTGCAGTTACAAATACATTTTGGTAGGTGCAAATAAAATATTTTAAATACAATACTAAAAAAGCATTAACAAATTTACTGTATTAACACTTGTACTGTTGCAAAGAGCTTTTTGGCGAGAATATAAAAAATGGCTTAAATACAATACTAAAAAAATTTTGGCAATTTTTCTAACGGTACCTCATTAAAGTTACTTTTTTTGATAAAGTACATAAAAGGTTTAAGGTGCAAGCATAAAAACCCATAATAAATGTCCCATAAAGTACTTTGCAAATGTACAACAAAATTCTCAATAAATATACTACAAAATGTTTTGTAAGAATACTAAAAATCATTAGAAAACTCACAAAACAATGTATAGAAAACTCCCTAAAAATTCGTAAGTACGTTTACTAAATAATCCTCACTAAATTTACCAAAATATATATAGTGATCACTCTAAAATATCGCTAGTAAGCTTACTAAATAATGTTTAGTACATTTATAAAAACTAATATGAGAACCTCCCTTACAAATCATTACTAAATTTACTAAATAATCAGTAGTAAGTTTACAAAAAGTTCTTTAGAAAACTCCCTAACAAATCTTTGCTGCATATACACTATATTGCCATTGATTATGGGACACTTGCGATTTTAGATATTTTACTAAATATCTAGAAAAATACATGAGGAATCATCTCGAAACTCTTAGTGTATAAACATAATAGTATACGTCATGCATCTCCGTGAAGATTTTTTAGCGAAACGCCATAGGGGACCGTCAACAAATTAAAAAAGAATGAATATCTTTTGAATAACCCTGTCAAAACTAATGTAGCAAAAGCGCTCAAACTCTCGATTATGATTGAATGCCTTATTGTAATACACTGTGTTCATTTTTATGCAAATAGCATGCACACTCGCAGAGTAATTAAGGTTTTTATGAAAATGGTCCCAAATTTTTCCAAGTTTTTTCATCATAATTTTCAGAGTTCTTAATATAAAATAATATTTTTTTCAGAAAATATGACAAACAACATTGCACACAGTACCCTGTAATCAGAATTAAAAAATAATAAAAATTGTATGAAAAATGAGTAGGTTTACTATATAATTTTTTACTGCGCATGCGTCAAAGATATCAAAATTTCATTTACATATTATGTTAGCTAAATGCATAGAAAAACTTTTGTAGAAGTCTCAAAATCATAGCTTGAAAATTCTGAAAGTAATCGTCTATAGAAAAAGGGCAAAATCCGTTGTTTCCAAAATGAAGCAAAAAAATGAGGGATTTTATCCAAATGCAGTAGTACATCCCATATTGTGTATTCTATATTGACACTAATCAATGAATATATGGATACAACCCCTCTTGTTTTTGCTTCATTTTGAGAATAACGGATTTTCGACTTATTCAATTGACGATTATTGTCAGAATTTTCAAGTTATGATTTTGTGACTTTCTCAAAAGTTGCTCTATACATTTAGCTAACATAATATGCAAATGAAATTTTGATATCGTTGACGCATGCGCAGTAAAAAATTATTTAGTAAACCAACTCATTTTTTATACAATTTTCATTATTTTTTAATTCTGATTACAGGGTACTGTGTGCAATGTTGTTTGTCATAGCTTCTGAAAAAAATAATATTTTATATTAAGAACTCTGAAAATTATAAGGAAAAAACTTGGAAAAATTTGGGATCATTTTTATAAAAACCTTAATTACTCTGCGAGTATGCATGCTAGTTGCATAAAAATGAACAAGGCTTATTACAATAAGGCATTCAATCACAATCTAGAGTTTGAGCGCTTTTGCTACATTAGTTTTGACAGGGTTAATCAAAAGATATTCATTATTTTTTAATTTGTTGACGGTCCCCTTTGGAGTTTCCGGAAAAAATCTTCACGGAGATGTATGACTTATACTATTATATTTATACACTGAGAGTTTCGAGATGATTCCTCATGTATTTTTCTAGATATTTAGTAAAATGTCTAAAATTGCAAGTGTCCCATAATCAATGGCAATATAGTGTATAACATAATCATTGGTAAATTTACGAAGCATTCCTTACTAAACTCCCTGAATAATCATTAGTAAGTTTACTAAAAATATTTAGCAAATTTACAGACGATTCTTTAGGAAACTCACTAAACAATCGTCAGTATGTTTACTAAATAATATTAAGTAAATTCACATACAATTCTTTAGGAAACTCACTAAAAATCATTAGTATGTTTACTAAACAATATTTAGTTAAAGTAACTAAAACAACTTTGGTAACTGCACGCACACGGGTTTCTTCTGTTGCGATTACATGAAAAGTTCTAAGCATCCCAGTTTCCTAGAAAATTCTTAGTAACCTTACAGAATTTTTTTTACAGTGAAACTGCTAAAAAGAAATCCCATTCTTTTTGACCAGAAGTAACCGAATTATGATATTTTGAATTTTAGGAAATAAAAATCAAATAAACGCATATTAAATTTTTGAAATTTACAGTTGAATAAAATTGTCTTTTTAACACTTTGCAACATAATTGAAAAATATTTATTATTTAGTTTGTCTGTGTGTCTGCCTTCTGTCTGTCCCTAATTAACTCTAGTAAACATATTAGGAATTGCTATGAAATGTTCATATGTCATTGAGGTTTATCATAGAATGTTTGGTATTGAAAATGAAGTTTGTAGCAATTACATTTCTTTTAGAAATACAATATTCTTTAGTTTCTGCTGAAGTAATAATAAACGTAAATAAAATTGTTAAAATTTCTATTATATTCCCCGTGTCTTCCAAAATTAGACACAATTTATTCTTTAAAATCACAGTTTTAAAACTTTTCAATCTAGTTAAAAATTGTTACTGAATAAGGTTTGTCTGTCTGTTTCTTGCTATCTGCCGTATTCTCCTAATAACTCTCATAAATATACTTGGATTAGCATGAAATGTTTATATGTTATTAAGATTTACTATACAATGTTTGGTACTGAAAATGACATGTGTAGCCTACATAGTTTGTTTACAGGGACACTCAAAAAATCTCTGTTACATTATAGTCTATAATAAAAATCATTTGCAGTGCATTATACGGATGTTAAACAATTTCAAAAATGATATTGGTGTGCATCATTGAGATGGACAACAGCATACTTTTTCCAAAGTATAGAGTCTTCAGCATTGATAGTTCGTTTACAGACATAAACGAAAGGCTTCCATTACATATAGGTCTATTTGAAAAATAGTTTGCGTTGCATTTTATTGACGTTACGAAATTTCGAAAATAATGATATGGATGTTCATCATTGAGATGAACTATAGGATACTTTCTCCGGAGTATAGAATATAGAGCATTTATAATTCGTTTACAGAGATGGACAAGAGGAATAAATTACTTTATGGTCTACGGAAAAAATCGTTTGCGGTGCATTTTAATGATGTTTCGATGCTACAAACTTAACGAGCTCCAAGCGTAAATATATTACTTTTTCTGTATGTCATAGATTGCATAGCCTTTATTGTTTGTTTACAAAGACACAAAAGAAGAATTCGGTTAAGGGGTTACTTCAAGCACGCGAAAAGACCCTTTTGTTAATGCTAATTCCACGGAAGACATTTTTAAAGATATCTCGTTTGCATTTCAATATTTTTCAATATTTTTGTTTGCATTGGATAGCTGAGGTCAATCTGTACAAAGACTGTTTCTTACTTTTTCTATTTTGTTTTCAGATTTTTTAAAATGAGGATGCTTTTGTTTTCGAAACCAAAACTTTTCACTTTTGATTCCGAAAATGAAAGCGCCCCATTTAAAAATACCTGAAAACAAAATCGAAAAAATAAAAGGGCTGATGTAGAGATCTATCTCAGCTATCCAATGGAAACAAATCATTTAAATATATTGAATCGCAAACGAGATATTAAAAAAAAATTCTCCCATTTTATTAACATTATCAAATGGATGTTTTCGCCTAATTGAAATAGCCTCTTAAAGAAATGACGAAGAGCGATTATTGCTGGAATTATTATTACCAATGTGGTGTGCATTTTTAACCCTTTATCTACTGAATTATGAATTCATGAAAATTTTATCTTCTGAAGCATTTTTCGTTAATTGCTTAAACTACATTAGAAAATCTACATTATCATTTAATAAATTAAAGAAGGGTTTTAGAAAGATTGAAGGATTTAGAAGGATTAATTAAATTTGAATTTATATGGACTTAGACAATATTTATAACCCCACTCAAATCTTTTATTCGAATTTTTTTCCTCAATATTTTGCAGAATTAGGAAATGTACAAATATGATGGTCTTACAATATAAATATAGAAATATTTCCGAAATGAGAAATCCCCTCAACCCCTCTCCCAACGCTAAGAAAGCTGAAAAGATACAAAAGAAAAAGAAATCATCCTTAAAAATATATTTTTGTTTTGTGTAACCAATAATGTTTTTCGAACAAAATAAAGTGTCTATAGCTCATTTTAAATTGTATTACTTCTAATTGATGTATTAAATGAATTTTATAATAAGTTATTTTAATAGTACTTATAAATACCTCCAGTAGATAAAAAGTTAAACTGATCTAAATTTGATTGTATGTAGTGATGAATATAAATTCCATAGATCGGATGCAGAGCTATACGAAAGGCTTTGCGTATACATTACGGGACATGGACAACAATTGTTAAAAATGGGTTTATACTGCTTTATAAGTTTTTTAAGTTGTTTAGTTAGATATTTCGTTTCATTATAGAAGGAGAAATAAATTTCTTAATAATATATTGTTAATAATATATAGTGTTGTAAAGTGCTTCATAAAATCATAAATGTTTATGAATCTTGTCTAAAAATTATTTGTTAACATAGATAATGAAGGTTATTTATTTATTAATTTTTTTTTCACATTTTTGAGTCTGAAGTTTTTATTTATTTATTTATTTTTAATGAGCTTCGTCATCTAAAATATTTTACTATCGATTTGAATTAGCATGGATTCATTATATTATTTTCTTTACATCTCTAACTGACTAAAACAGTTCTTTTACGCATTTGTTGACCTTGATATTGTCTCTGAATTCCTTTTCGTATAAGAGGAAGTTGGCAAAAAGGTCTCTCGTTACCCATATTTTAAAGTCATATCCTGTTCAATAACATCACGTTGGACATCTTGTAACCAGACGGCAATTTCGAGAGCATAAGCCATGTTTTGAATTTAAATCAAGTACATTTGCAACTCGCACGTGACAGAATATCCACATCGCCAGTCGCCGCAATCCATTAAAAAAAAGTAATCATGGTAAATCTGCATTTTTTGTAGATAAAACTCCAATTTTATGTTCCCAGAATGCACAGATGCGGCAATTTAGAAATTTAGAATACACTATTCATTATAAACACTGGATGATCTCATTAGTGCAACTTAGATGACCTCTCGAGCTATAGAATATGAAGATTCTCGATTATCCGAGTTAATATGGATCAAACTTATCCCGGACAAACAAGAAAACTTGGATAAAGCGAATTTACATAAATATTCTCTAATTAAGGTAATAAAAGATAAAATTATACACAATTCATTAATTTTGCATGTTTTTATTGTGTTTAATGCCCTCCCCCCCCCCCCCCAAAAAAAACCCGTAATTGTTATTTGACAAATTACAACGATTATTTGGAAAATGATTTTTTCAAACACTAAAATATTAAAGATTTAATTAATCTTATACTATAATGCGAGCAAAAATTGTGTGTGTGGGTAAATTTTATCTCATAAACGGCTCTAACGATTTTCGCAAAAATTTGGCTTTTACCATTTTCGGGCACGAGAAGACCATTGGGCTAGGTCCCATGTTCGGGAAAATTCGATTACTGGGTCATTTTGGGTCACAATGGGTCAGGATCAAGCTATTTATATCTAGAGAACGGCTGGATGGATTTTAAGGCAATTTTGTATCCAATCGTTTTTTGGCACGAGAAAACTATTGGGCTGGGTCACATGTTCGAAAAATTTCGATTAGTGGATCATTTTGGGGTCATTATGGGTCAAGCCATTTTTATCTAAAAAACGGCTCTCACGATTTTGACCAAATTTTATATTGTATCGTTTTGGATTACAAGAAGACCATTGGGTTAGGTAACATGTTTGAGAAAATTCGGTAAGTGGGTCATTCTTGGGGTCATTGTGGGTCATGCTATTTTTATCTAGCGATTTTCTCACGCAATTTTGACTAAAAATTGCATTCTATGGTTTTCGGGCACGAGAAAAACATTGGGCTAGGTTACATGTTCGAGAAAAAAAATTTAATGGGTCATATCGGGTCATTAAGTGTCTGGGTCAAGCTATTTAGATTTAAAGAACGGTAGAATCAATTTCATTGAAATTTTGCCTGTAACAGTTTTTTGATATGAGAAAGCTAATGGGCTAAGTCACACGACCGAGAGATTTCGATTATAAGAGGCCATTTGTGGGTCATGATGGGTCATAATGGGTCATGGTCAAGTTATATCTAAAGAACAGGTGGATCGATTTTTACGAAATTTTGTATACAACATTTTTTTTTTTTTTTTGGCACGAGAAAATCATTGGGCTAGGTCTCATGTTCAAGAAATGTCGATTTCTGGGTCATAAAGGGTCATAAAGGGTCTTTGTCAAACTATTTATATTTAAAGAAAGGCAGGATCGATTTTGACTAAAAATTGCATTCTATGATTTTCGGGCACGAGAAAAACATTGGGCTAGATCACATATTCGAGAAAATTCAATTAATGGGTCATTTTGGGTCATAAATAATCTGGGTCAAAAGATTTATATTTAAAGAACGGTGTGATCGATTTTAACGAAATTTTGAATGTAACAATTTTTAGACACGAGAAAACTAATGGTCTAAGTCACATGTTTGAGAGATTTCGATTATAAGAGTCATTTGTGAGTCATAATGGGTCATGTTCAAGTTATATCTAAAGAGCGAGTGGATGATTTTAACGAAATTTTGTATTCAGCATATTTTTGGCATGAGAAAATCATTGGGTTAGGTCACATGTTCGAGAAATTGCGATTAGTGGGTCACTTCTGGGTCATTCTAATTTTATCTAGGCAATGTCTCTCGCAATTTTGACTAAATTTTGTATTCTATAGTTTTCGGGCACAAGAAAAGCATTGGGTTAGATCAGATGTTTGAGAAAATTAGATTAATTGGTCATTTTAGGTCATAATAGGTCAGGGTCACATTAATTATAGTTAAACAACAGTTCAATCGATTTTATCTAAATTTTTTATTTAATGTTTTTCGGCACGCAAAAACTAATGAGCTAGATCACATATTCGAGAGATTTCGACTATAAGGGTCATTTGTGGGTCATGATGGGTCGTGCTAATTTTATGTAGATAATGGCTCTCATCATTTTGAATATACTTTGCATTATATCGTTTTCGGGCACGAGAAAACCATTGGAATAGGACATATGCTCGTGAAAATTCAATTAGTGAGTAATTTTGGATCATAATGGGTTAGGGTCATTCTAATTATACATAACGACTCAATCAATTTTACCTAAATTTTGTAATGAAAAGTTTTTTGTCACGAAAAGACTATTGGGCTGAGTCGCATGCTTAACAAAATTATATTAGTGGGTCATTTCGCTTCATTGCTGAATGCTGTCAAGCTAATTTCACCTAAGAAATGGCTTAAACGATTTTGATTCATTTTTACATTCTACTGTTTTTGATTATCTGAAGATCATTGAGCTAAGTCACATGTTCGATCAATTTTGATTAGTGTGTCATTTTGGGTAATACGAGTCAGAGTCACGAGAATATGGCAACAAACAATAAGTTGGCGATATTTGACAAAATATTGGCGACATTTGGCCGAAAAATTGATTATTAAGATTACAAAAGCCAAAACACGCATTTGGCGCCAAATGAAAGAATGTCTCCTAATTTGGCTGCATCTGGCAAAAAACATTGTCTTTCAGAATGTGAAGAAATTTTTTATACTTTCTTAATAGGATTCGAGATGCATGGGGAAAAGCAATCAGAGTCGAGTTAAAAAAGTGATTTGGATCGATATCCTTTCGTTGTAAATTTTAAAATAAAATAAAATTTATGAACACGTGCATGCAAACATAGTTTCTTTATTAACTGTTTTTGTAAATAATGCTATTATAAATAACATGTTTTGCAGTAATAATACAGAGTGAATGATGTAGTAAAAATACTATACACAAAGTTAATTTTGACCGAGTTTAGCTCGGTCACCCCTGCTAGTAATAATAATAAACATAATTTTTATGATGATCATAACGAGTACTATATTACGTACGCCATGCATTAAACATTAAAATATTCCTAGACCAATGATAAAAATCAGTAGTTTATAGATATACTACTTTAACTGTTTAAAATGTGCATTTTTATTTAATGAAGATGATCAGACTAACTTCTGAACGCCTCATATTACGTACGACAAGGCCTAAACCTTACTATTCCTGGACCCATCATGAACAAATTTGAAATGAAATTTCAGTTTTACAATTTTCGGAAATGAAAATTTTTAAACTTCTAAAAAATCACACATTATAAATTTTTATACGGTTGTGTAGAGAAAAAAAAAATGCGCTTTTAAATGAAATTTGTTTGAAATCTTTATCACAATCTGATTTCAAATTATTAATTTTTGTAAAAGTTTTTATTACTTTTTTTGTCATTATGGCAACTGAAGTATTCCATTTTTGGACATTAAACATGGATCAATCAGAAAACGTGTCATCATTGCAACAGAAGTATTCCATTTGGACATTAAACATGGGCTAATCAGAAAACGAATAATATAAGTTGCGGAATTCAACCAATAAAAAGATTCAGATATACTTCAAATTTTCCAGTTCTTTACCGAAGACAATACCTATTTTCCAAATAGTTAAAAAAAAGAAAAAAAAACTTGACATTTAAGACCCAATAACCACTTGAGACACAATGACACAGAGACCGCTTGACGGTGGAAGAACATCTTACTGATTGAGCTATAAGAGCTGTTGTAATTTTGTACAAAGTATGTTTTATGATTCAGAGAGGAAAAATCTATTGTGATTTTCAAAAATTCTGCTTAAAATATATTTGTTAGGAAATTAATAAAATTAATTTATTTTAATTTATTTTAGACAAATACATAATACCCATCATTTTTTTTTATCAATTTGAAAATTCAATGGAATTTTTTGTTCAATGAAAAAATTTGAATCTAACTCATTTTTTACAACGATAATGTTGTAGAGAATTTTCCAAAATTGTCACTCACTATTTATTTTTTAGTTAGAGATCATAGAAAAATTAGCAGGAAAAATGAAATTTATTATTTAAAAGTGATCATTTACGTTTTCATTATTTTATTTTTGTGTAATATGTTTTTAGAAGATTAATGTATTTTTCATAATGATTTACCAATGAATAATAATAATAGCATTGTAATAATAATAATTCTTTTGAAATAACATTACACAATTTACTTTTAATATTACCATTCTTCTGGCATATTGTGAAGGAAAAGTTGTAAAGTAATTGTCTATAAAAATCCCCACTAACTCCGAGGAGATGACTTTCGAAATTATACTAAATTAAACTAAATTTTCATTTTTAATATTTCTAATAAAATTATAAAATAGTTTTAAAAGTGTGTATTTTGAAAGTTTAACAAAAATAAAAATATATTTAAATAAAGGCACGGAACTCCCTTAGATAAAAATAAGGGAAATATATCTGTAAAATGATGACCGAGAAACTCGATCGAAGACATTTAACCGAGAACTAGTATAAATTTACAAAGAGCCTCTTTTTTTCGGTGCTTTTACAGAAATGTTTAACAGTGTAATGTTGAAAATTTCTGAAGGAAGAAATGAGATTTTTGGAATACACATAGTTTCGGCTAAGCCCGAATTTTCAGCCACATTTTTGCCAAAAATTTGTTTTCGGAAAAACTTTGATTTTAGGCTGAAAGCGAAAACGAAACTGAATTTCCCATCTCTAGTTAAAAGGAAGAAAGCAAAGAAAATAAAGCTTTCTGTAATTATTTTTTCGACGGCATTGTTGGCGCAGTGAGATATAACTTGGCACGAATAATGCGTAAGTACCGACTAAACTGGTGACATAACTTTCGACCACAGATTTTATACAGTTGTTGGTTTAACTTCTTCCTATGCTTCGGCAATCCAATACCAACTCCTTGTTCTTCATTACCTTCAACCAGTTGTCTTCACAGCTCCTTTCTGTAGTTTCTTTCAAGTTCTAAAAAACACCTCGATCTAGTGGTTGTATAAGTCACATTTGCTAGTAAAAAGATATGCTTTGATCTAACATTTGGTTCATTTGTTATTGAAGTTAAAATCTCCAAACTTAGTATTAAGAAATCGTCATTTTCAATGACATGCAAGGTGAAAATGATAAAAAAATCATTAATATATTTAAAACTTCTATTTTGTTCTTTGTGTATAGGCCGAGAATTTTTGAATATTTGATTCACTCCAAAGTAGGAAGGGTCGACTTACACGGGTATAAGAAATTTTCAAAAATTGATATTCTATTGGTAAAATGAACTTAATTTTTTCAAATGAAAAAGTGTACAGATGTTCAAAAATAGATTTTTTTACAAAGGTAACATCTCATACTTTGCAATTTAATATCAGTAAATTGAGAATATTTATGCGAAGTATGTAATTTTACGTTTGTTGTAGATGTGAAAAAAGTACCTTATATACTCAATGATATTTTATTTTTATGCTCTAGTTGCTTAAATTATTTTTTAGATGCTTAAAATGATATATTCTGATATTTGAACAAGTATTTTTCAAATCAGAGTTGTTTCACGAGGCCCAAAATATTAATGTAATTTGTTATTTTCTCACAGTACACCGCATTAAAAAAATTATAACTTTTATGTAAGATCAACCTTATAGACACAATAAGACAATACATTTTTAAGATACAATATATTTTTTGTTTTCTTAAATGAAAATATGAATGGACAGTTTCTATTTTTATGCGTGTATAGTGCTCCTGTCACTCAACAGCCTAAAAGCATATACAAAAAAATGATTTCTGACCTTTCATTAACCCTTTCAGAGCAAAGAATTTTCAATGATGAAATGTTGAAATGATTGAATGACATCAGAAATTACAAAAAAAAAAAAAATATATATATATATATTTTTAAATAAGAAAATACTATATTTCACACATATAATACACCTAAATTTTTTTACCAAAATTTTAGTGTAATTGTGGCATTTGGGAATTAAAATTAAGTGGTTTCATAAGTGTATCATCGCCCATCAAAGGGGTTAAGTGAAATTAAATTAGGAAGTAACACAAAATACAACAAGTATAAAAATGAGTCGCGGAACAATAACATTTTAAAGCCATTGAACTTTTTTTTTTTTTTTCATAAAAAAAAAAAAAAAAAAAAAAAAAAAAAAAAAAAAAGTGTTTTGGAAGATGAAATTTTCATTCATTCATAATTTCAGACGCTAAATTTACAAAAAGTATCTTTTTTTCTTCTTTTCTATGTTTTTACAGAAAAATTTAATAGTCTATTCTTAACTCATAATCATATTCAAAAACAACTATAAAGATTAAGGTTTTGCAATGAGTATGGAAGAGGGCGAAAACTTACTTTTCGACGCAGTGAGCGGCCGTAATGGCCCAGAATTCATTGAGCAGGGTGGCTCCGCATTTATGCAGGAATGTGTTCTTCTTCCACTGTCTCAGGGAAACCTGAACAATAACAACAATAACAATATAATAAATAATGTTTTTTTTTTTAAAGCGTTACATGGATTAAACACAATCTAATAATTCAATCGAAAAGTTTATTAATATTTCTCACGAAAAAAAAAAAAAAAAAAAAAAAAAAAAGAAAAATTCAAAATGTTTTTCATAATTATTCAATGTTTTACTCTTATATTTTCTGGAATATTCCATTTATTGTGCAGTAACCTCTCTACCCCCTCACACAACATACACACAAATTCCAAATGATGGCTATCATGCTAGATCTAATTAATGTAAGAATGAACGAAAAGCACCATTTTATTTCGTATAAAATTGTTTATAATTGTATACGACTCTTAAAAGTCTACATTTAAAATGTATATTTACATACATTTTTCCAGCTGTGAAGACACATTTTTGATACCCCATTTGAGTTCCATGGATCAAAAAAGCCCAGCAAAAGTTGTAGTTTATGTACTTTAACATAAATATTCATAAATACTAGACCCTACAAGTTTGAGCATTAGAATGTTAAAACCAAGTGGCAAACTTTAATTCACATTCTCAAGAAAGAAAAAAAACCATCCAGTTAAAACATGATTAAAACGTTTCTTTTATAATGAGATTCAATGAAAAGACCCTAAGCATATTTCAGGATTTTTTCGGTTCAGAAACGTTATTAAATTATGAAAATCTACGAGGTTATCACCCAAGAAAGTTTCTTTTCGCCATCTGACTTTTCAACGCAGAAAATTTCAATAATACATTATTTTAATTGAAAGCTGTTCATTTGCAGATAGATAAACCTGCACTTAAAAAAATGCATTTTATATATTTTTTTAATTTTAAAAGTTTTAAAAAATTCTCCAATATGGTGACAATCAGATTGCTTCCAATGTTACAGATAAAAGAGAACAAAAATTACCATATATTTATTGATGCCATTTTTTTCATTGCATTTAAAGATAATTCGAGCAAAAAATGGCGACAAATTAAAAAAAAAAGTTTATTTATAAATTTGTTATAGTTCAATATTATTTTCCATATCGTTGATACAAAGTTTGAACATCATTATCCTTTAGTTATCAACATCTGATATCTATGTACCAATCTATAGCTATAGAATGCACCATATATGTTATAACACCATCCTAAGTTTATAAGATTTGGTGAGAGACACTAATTTCCGATAGAAAGAATTACTTCAGTGAGTGAAACTGACGTTATATTTAAAAGAAAACGATATTTTTTATTAAAAATATATATGTTTGTACATATTATTATAATCCGTCTAAAATACATAAATTTCTGGACATTTTATTCTCTGGTACTGAGATTAGAATTTCAAGTTAAGAGTGCGAATGCTCACATGCAAAGTTGTAACTGGCACACTTGATGTCAATTTTCGAAGCATATTCATAATTAACTGATTGTGCACCAAACTATTTTTTAAATAGTGGATGTGAGATGTAAGTGTATGTTGATCCTGCGTTGAAAATGACATTGTGTTCAAATTTCATTGAAAAGAGAATTTTATGACTTACTCAATTTAATAACTGACTTATGGAATTTAATAAAACTTTAGATTAAGCCAGACCTTGGTAGAAGATCGTGCTTGTTAGTTTTTGGTGTAAATCAGCAACAGGTAGCGCGGCTATGCTAGAGTTATACCTAAAAAACTGATGCATGGAATATCAAATTTCATATTCTGTTAAAATTTCACATAAATTGGATATCGCTTTTATGTTCTTTGGGTTGGGAATTTTCATTGCAGACATCTAACAGATAGGTGCTGAAATTCAATGATTTGTTTGAGAAATGTCATACTTAAATTTCCTTTTTAAATGCATACAATTCAAAGAAAGATCATATACCTTTAGAATCTCCATAATGTGCTTAGATTGTTATTTAATTTTGGCACTAGTGGCAGCGAATTTTTAAATATTAACATGTATGGAATAGAAGTAAGCTTTGGGATTGCCACATTCGATAGTTTAAAAATATAAGAGTGCAATAATGACAAGTAAAAATCATATAACTTACCACCCATGGCCATTCTCCAAAGTAAGCTTTACCGCCTCCCACAATTCTTCCAACTGGACCGGGCATAGGACGACCGCATACTGAGAAGAAATTATGACAAATGTATGTTATTCAGCAATTATTATGAAACATTAAATCAACAGTAAATCGTAATCTTGTGAAAGTAGAAATTTAAATCTGTATGTAAGCGCAGATTAGTAGGTCTAGAAATGTGCCTACACGATGGTTAAATTTGTCTAAGCCCCTAGATATGCTCGGTATTTTAATCAAATCAAGCAAGGATATTCGACCTGCTTCTTTAATAATTTTTACTCGATGTATAGTACCTAGTAGAAAAAAAAAATACATACTTTCATTCCAATGTCTACGTAAATAATGATTTTATAATTTCACTGGTGCCAATCAATTAATAATAATAGCTACTACTTAAATAATACATAGGGATTGTTTATGTATTAAAATCATAATGGACTTAAAACTTTCGATAGTAACGCCTAATTCGGGCATTATATTTAGATTTTTAGGTTTGTTTTAGATTCGTATACTAAATGTGAAGTGATTGCGTCATTTGGTGAAGTAGTTTAAGAACTATGCAGATGTAAAGCATTTAGTTCCAAATGTTAAATTCGGTTTTAATCGTGGCATAACAGATTTGGTAATCCAAAATTACATCCGATTCCACCACGCAGTTTATGAGCTGTGCTTAAAAAAGTACTCGGATTGTAATCTGATGTGCAATGATTAAAAATAAACTTAAAATTAAGAGTTCAAAACTTCATATCTGCATAATTCCCAAACTACTTGATTGGATGACTTTCCCTTTGATATGCCTAGGTAAAATTTATCGAAATATTTAAATATGATGACAAAGTATGATGAAAATTTTACATACGTAAACGCTCTCTTAAGAATAAATTAAATATAGCATCAATTAGTAGATGTTATAACTAATCAGTTACTACCAATCTTGATTATTTGCGTTTAAGATTTTGTAAGGGATTATTTCTTTTTCATCCTAGACTGTACAAAGTTAATTAACATGTCTATTTAATAAGCGCAGGGCTCCCAAATGGTCCGCCAATTGAAATCAATATTTTCTTAGAAAATTTTTTCGCTTTAGATTTTTTTTGTAAATTCCACAGAAATCATCTTCGCAGGTTGATTCTAGCACAAATGCTGTAGAAACCTACCATGAAATTTTCTGTTAAAAATTATTGATATCCAACTCGCGGACCGTTTGGGAGCCCTGTAAGTGAATGATACTGATCATATCTTTAACTTTGCCGTTATAAAATTGCATATCAAACGTAAGTTTGCAAATTACACTGAAATTTTGAAACCAATCTAAAATATGTAGGGCAAGACAAAACACATCTGTACAGTATTGTCTAAAGTTCCTATTAAATCTTGCATCTGCATTTCCAGAGATTTAGACAAATTTAAATGCATTGTTGTTCGGGAATAAAGTTATTTAAACTAGAGTTATTGGATAATATATAATAACATGAAGTCTGCGCTGAATTTACAATGCTATTTAGCATATTTCTTGAAAGCTTATTAAAGAAGAAAGTTTGTGTTTTTGATTTTTCTGTAGTTAAAAACGTTAAAATATCACAAATATTTTATTATAAATGTCGTTTATTCATTTGTATTTGGAAATAAATATAAATCTTCAGTACTGATTTATATTATTGCAGATTTTTTTAGACAAATTTGGACTATTGTTGTTAATAGTTGAAGAGTTCTATTAGAGTGTTGAAAAACATTAAAAATATTGTGGAAGGAAATGAGTAATTTCAAAAAAAGTTTTTTCCTCAGAAACGTGTGAAATTTACTGTGTACCAGTAATTACTTTGTTCTAACATTTTAGAATAATGAAGACCAGATAATGTTTTTAGTATTAAATTGATTTTTAGAAGTTGTAATACGAATTTTATAATGAAATATTTATTTGTATAATTATGTAACGTGTTTTACTGAAGTTTTCTATTGCAACAACAAAACTTGAGAATGGAAAACGGATATAGCTTCTAGATTAGGGCTTGAAAATCATAAAATGTAACTTCGACTGATTAAGGAAGTCAACACTAAGTGTCAATTCATAAGCTAATGGAGAAATGTACAAATTTCTTCTTCAACAAAATTACTTGTTTTTGTTAGTGTGCGCATTTTATTTACATTAACTGCATTTGTAACTAGGATCAAAATGTTATATATGTATAAGAAATTTGAATTCAATGCTCAGTAAAAAGAAAAACAAACACATTTGTCTTCAGAGTGTTCATAATTTTCAAATAGATGCTTAATGAGGATACAAATGAAAATTCAATTCTGATATGATCTTTTTTCAGAAATATTTTGTCTTTAAAATAAACATGACTAAAAAGTTTTCCATATATATACTAGCTTAAGTTTACTAAATTAGGTTTACATTATTTCGCTGGAAAAGACAATTTTAATGATTCGCTATTAGGAGAAATATGGGCCTAAAAGCTGACGCAACACATAGCCAAAAATACATTTTTTATAAATACATTTCTTTGTATACATTTATCTTACCTTCTCTAAAATCAGCTGAACTAAGATCTATTTCTGTCGTAGTTGGAATGGTAACAGTTGTCTGCTCGCTTGTTGTAGTTGCTGAACTCGTTGTAGTTGGTGCCGCAGTAGTTGTTTTTTCTGTTACTGTCACTTCAGTTTTTTCTGTTGTAGGTTGTTTGGTAGAGGGTACAAAAGTTGTAGTAGTTTCTTTGTCAGTAGCGGATATCTTAACAGTTGTTGTCTGTTGAGTTGTGATTGGAGTTGGCGATTGTGTCATTTCTACAAATGTCTCTGATGTCTGTTCTAATGAGTTTTCTTGAGTGTTGTCTGCGTTGCTGGACCACTTTTCAGCTATAGGCAGATTTTCGTGTTGAGTTTCAGCAACTGTACTTCTAAAGTCATCAACTGAATTTTCAGATTGTTCAGTTTCTGTCGAATCATGTATAAAAGTCTCTGCATCGTTGACATCATAAACTGTTTCTTCTGATATTTCAGTTTCTGAAATTAAGTTTGGCGTGGATGTCGGAGGACTAGTGAATATATCAGATTGCTCTGATTCTATATCTGAAAAAGTAATTTGCTGTTGCAATTGCGAATCTAAATTCGGTTTATAGCTTTCGGACACGGCTTCTTGTTGTAAAATTATCTCAGGAGTAACAGGATATTTTGTTGTATGTTTCATGTGTATTGTGGGAAAGGGATATTTTATAGTAGGTCTATCGGTTACGCTCATAGTAGTCTCTTTTTTCTCAAATTCAGATTTTACAGTCGTTACGGCGGAACTTGGATGGGTTTTGTGTGAGGTGGGTGTGTCTGTATCAGTCTTTTCTGTTGTTAAGTACTGATATATGTTTTCAGAAAAGCCATCAGTTGATGTATAACCTATTTTTAAATCATTAGCTTGGGTAGTTGAAGGTGGTGGTCTATGATTATCGATTGTAATCACGGTTGTTTTCTGATTTGAATCTGGATTTGTTGAGTCTTCTAAAATTTCATTTACTGTGACGGTTGTTGCCCTTTCCAGAAAACTTGTATCGAAAGAAATCGTTGTATATTGCGGGTCCAAGTTGTAGTCATCTTCGGACGTTTTTGTTTTTAATGAGGCATAGGAGTTTGTGGATAAATACGGCTTTTGGGTTACTTTGTCCGTCAAAATCGTGGTCGATTTGGGCACTGGACCATTCTGATCGGGTAAAGTGGAGAAAGGTTTGTTTTCTTCTTCAATCACGGTACCTGGAAGTTTAGTACTTGTAAATGCGCTACTCTCTAAATCCGGATAAAATGGCTGAAGCTCATTTTGAGAATCGACATCGCCAACAGGAGAGTCTGTGTGTTGCTGGAAAAATGTCTCATTCACGTCATTTGAAAGTGTGGTAGACATAGAATCCTGAGCCATCTGATGGAAAATCTGAGCAATATCAGGTCCTTTGATAGTAGATGCTTTTAAATGAAGGAAATCCTGGTCAAGTAAATCTTCATAGTAATCGTATATGTCATAAATATCTTCATCTAAAATGTCAAGTGGTATAACTGTTGTTTCGGGGGCTGCTGAAATTACAGTTGAAGAGGCATTTTTTCTATCCGATTGAGTCATTACAAAACTTGTAGGACTTGCTGTTGACTGCGAAGGTTTATTTTTATAAGTTAATGTTTGTTGTGGAGAAACATGGTAGTCAGATATGGTCGAAAGCTTTTCTAAATGATTGGTGTTTGCTTGTTCTTGAGCAAAGTTTGTAGAAATCTTTGTAGAATCTCTTGAAGAGATATCATCACTGGTATAACTAGACTGAGTGGTTCTTTCACCGCTTATATCAATAGTTTTCTCTGATAAACTGGTTGTTTCAACAGTAACAGTTTCAAACGTTGACTCTAAAGAGGACGGCTGTTGTTCAGATTCTGTTGTTTCACAATCTGCAGCTGCAATAGAATCTGACACTTCTAATGCAATGGATTCTTTGAAAGGTACAACAGTTTCTACGTCTTTTGGTTGGTTATCCTCAAAGAGAACTTCTTCAGCAGGAGTTTTTTTCGCTGTAGTTGTTTCCAGCAGCGTATTTTTAACGGATTCATCCATAAATTCAAATCTCGTCGTTGATTCATAACTATTATCTTCCTTATGAATCTCATTTCCGAAAGCGTCGTATATTATTTGGGGATATATTATTGATGTCGGAGCAGTGATTCTGTTTTTATGTTCAGTAGTCATAGTAAACCTTTGTTCAGTCGTGCCTTCTGTGCCTTTAACAGTCGAAATGGTAGTTGGAACAAGAGTTGTGGAATCTACTCTATCACTAGCATCATTATCGGTAGAAAACGTATCTTCCGTTGTTGTAGGTGAAGTTTGAGATTCAATACTTTCTGTTAATGATGAAAAATACTTAGAATCAGTGCATTGATATCGCTATTTTTTTTTATGCACTTCGAGCCCTTGACTAATATATGCTGCAAATCTTTGATCAAGCGAACGTTATTATTATTATCATTATTTTTACCAAACTGATTACCAACAGTACTTTTCGATATTATTTTATGTTACTCATCTTTGCTGATATTTATTTTGGCTTTTTTTAAATTTGAGACTATGTTTGATTACACCAAAGAAAATTTATTAAAAAAATATGTTTCGGAATAAATATCTTAAATGTACATCTGTAAATCGATTTATTATAAAGAATTAGAAAGAAAGTAAAAGGAAACGATGTTATTAGCTTTTGCATAAAAAAAAAATCTTAAGAAGGAAGAAGCTACTTAATGCTGCACTTACTTTGCCTTTCTAATATGTTGTTAATATTTCCATAAGCAAAAGCAAACTGCTAAGATGAGAATTCTATTAATTTATTTATCATGGAGTAAAAAAAAAATAAAGTAAAAAGTTTTTTTTATTAAAAGTTACAAATTTCCAAAATCCTTGGTGCTAACATCAATGGGCTTCTTCTAAGATATTATATTATCTATTTCGTAAGCCTGTGATTGGAAATGTTATTATTTTCTAAAAGAAATATTTTTCACGGTTTTAAAATGCTTCTTTTATACTTTTAATTAAATAAATTAAATATTTTATTTGATTCAAAATATACTTAGATTTGAAGAACATAATTTTAAACTTTAAAAGCGAATGATCAAAACAAATTACTTTAACATTGCCTGATAAGTAAGAAATCTATCGAAATACCTTTTTGTACATTTCGAGAATTTTCGAACCTTTTTGTGCATATAAAGATTTATTTTTTAAAGCAAAAGTTTTACTTATCAGTTATTATCTTTTAAAAGCTATATTTAAAAACATTTGTTAATTATTAACTATACAGTTATTCATAAGGAGAAAATTTTACACAGTGTTTCAAAATGCTTAATATTTAGCTTTTAACTTGATTAAAAATAATATTTTTAGCGCACCCATTATTCGAAGTAGAAGTAGGGATAGTAATTCTTTGAGGAAGGATGGCAATTTTAGTTTTCAATTTCCAATTATTAGCACTATGGGAGAAATAAGAATACATCTGTAAGTTTAAATGCACTTTTTTTACTAAAAGATAAATATATTTAATTTGTTGTTTTTGTACTATGCTTTTCATAATCGCAGCGACCTCTAATTGACGAAACCTATTTAACAATCTTCAGAACCTTCTTTAAAACGTGGCATTTTTATCAGAATGCGCAGGAAATGTCTTTTTTGAAACAAACAAACCAAGACATTGAACTCATTTGAATCCACAAAATTTGAATAAAATATTGTTTTTAAAATACAGCAAACGATATTTTAATAAAGAGAAAAAATATTCTGCATTTACAAGAGTCCCCCAAATCAAAAATATTTTATTTTGTGAAGAAAAATGTAAAAGAAATCCTTACACCCTGTCCCGAAAGTTTAGACAATCAATAAAATTTGCATTAACATAAAAAGTAATAAGGTACAGTTAAAATTTGTGAGATAGGTAATAAATGTAAAACGTTTTGCTGATATACACATATAAATTATGATCAAAAGTTTCAAATTATAAAATATTCATTAAAATATGTAAAAATATGCTGTCCCAAAAGTATAGACAATTGTAATATTTTTTGGGTTTTACACTTATATTTGTAAGTAAAATCTTACATTTGATATGAAATTGCATTGCCATGACACTTTTTAACATCAAATACACGTTGTTTCATGGAATTAATTAAGCATTGTGATACAGAAAGTGATATTTCATACCAGGCTTCGTATATTGCAGTTTTTAAGTCATTTACACATGCATATTGCTTACAATTTTCACATATTTTACGCGTTAAGATCCCCCATATGTTCTCCTTGGAACTCAAAACTGGATTAAGTGCTGGCCAGTCTAATAGCGTGATATTGTTTTGCCTAAATCATGTTTTCGTTGATGTGGAGATATGGATGAATGCCCCGGTCAAGTCAGGATGCCAATCTGGTCCTGCTAGCAAATCCATAATTGGCAATAAATTGGTTCGTAAAATATCCTGATGATCCTCTAATTTAATTTTTCTGTCCGTAAATTCCAGAAATGTTTGGCCGTTGAATGAAAAACCCTCTCCAGATCATTCCGGATCCTTCGCCTTGTTGCCTGCTAAAACAGTTTTGGGTTCCGTTTTTAGATCAAACCAGAAAAATTGATAACGATCAGGACCGTCTAAATTCCATTTCTTTTCAACATTGAAGATGACAGAAATCAGACCGTATGACACATTTTTTCTAGCCCACTTTAAACGTGCATCTTTATGCCCCTGCTTTTAGCAAGATTTTGCTTTCATTCCCTTGTAAACAATAATTAACGAAGCTTTAATCCTTCTGTATACAATGCGTTTTGAAATTCTGGAAAATGATAAAATTTCACGCACAGATAAATTATCAACTGAAGATATTTTTAATAATATTCTATCATTATTTAACATTTTTTTAGCTTTCAGACTAGTTTTCTAGCATTCCATGTTCTACCCGATTTCAAAACTCTATAGATATTGCTCAAGGATGTCTTTATTGTTATCGATATTTGTACAGGATTTTGTCCTTGCGCTTTTTAATGTAAAACTACCGAGCTCTTTTTCCAAACGAACCTCGGTATTAAGCAGTATATAATAAGCAAAAAAATTCATTTAATAAGAAAGTCTTGGTGTTCGAATCCTCAAGCACAAAAAAAAGTAAATTAAAGAGCCATGGTCCCGTTAAAAATATGTGATTTCGCATGGTGGGCCACGTGCACTTGAAAAAAAAAAAAAGATTGTGGATCGGAGCTATGGTCGCTTCGCGACCATAGTCCCGTTAAAAATATTTGGTTTTGCACGGTGGGCACTAAACGCCCATAAGACATTTTTTCGTATTTTTTAGTTCATCAGAAGCAGATTTTTACGCAGATTCTGAATATGTAATCAGTCTTTTTCTACTTTAAAAACTGTCTGCATGATGGTTTAATAAAAAACGCGCAAAAAAGGGAGAAAAAGAGGTTTTCGACTGCTTCTTCTTTTAGCCAAAGGGGAAAAGTTCAGGTTCTTCACCGCAAGGTGGCGCAGTGTTCTGCCTCAGAGCTCCGTTTGAGCGCCGTTTGGGATTTGAGACATTTTTCGTTCCGATTCCCAAGGGGTTTTTAATTCATAACTTTTTAAATTTTGGTCCCACGGTCTCGAAAATGCCCGAAATGACTTCCCCGGAATTTTTCCAATCGAAAGACACCTCTCGCGACTTCCAACTCGCCCGCGTTGCGAAGTTTAATCGGCTTCAAGCAGACAGAGGCGCACGGATTTTATTAGTATAGATATTAATAATTTCATCTTTAGAAACTTGTCAGAAGGCGCAGGAAATATCTTTTCCGAATCACAAACTAAACAATAAATTAAACTCATTTAATACCACAAAATTTCAATAAATTATCATTTTTAAAATACAGCAGACGAAATTTCAATTGAAGGGAAATATTATTCAGCCTTTACAGGATCATACAAAAATAAAAATTTTTTATTTTGTGAAGAAAAGTGTAAAAGAAAACATGTAATGTTGTATTATATCTATACTTTTGGGACGTATGTGTATATCAGCAAAACTGCTTTTATTTATCACTTAACTCACGAATTTTAACTGTACCTTGTTGCTTTTTATGTTAATGCGAATTTTATTGATTGTCTCAACTTTTGGGACAGGGTGTAATACTGTATTGTGTCTATACTTTTAGGACAGCATATTTTTACATATTTTAATATATATTTTATAATTTGAAACCATAGATCATAATTCATACGTCTACATAAGCAAAACTGCTTTTATTTATCATCTATCTCACGAATTTTAATTGTACCTTATTACTTTTTATGTTAATGCAAATATCATTGATTGTCTAAACTTTTGGGACAAGGTGTATTACGTGTGATGGGTTAGTAAAAAATAGCAAAATCACTTGAGAACTTTAGAAGTTAGTGGGGGTTTTAGTTGGAGAGTACAAGTTTTTGAAGAGCTAAAAAAATTCGACACTTCTAAGTTGTGTGAATATTTGCGCAGTTGTATCAAACACTTGAAGTAAAGTATATATGATACACTTGGATAAAATTTAGTTACATATAGTAGATGAGTATGAAATGTTAGAGTAAAATTAATGTATGTGGACGTGGCGTTCTTGTCGTATCTTCCCTTAAGGGGACAGTGGACATTAAAAACCAAATTTCTCTATTTTCAAGGGATTAATTTGAAAATTGGCAGAAATATTAAGGGCAAGCTCAAATATATTTAAAATTTGGTGATCGAATAATAATTAAAAAAAAATCAATTTTTAAATTTTTAAACTAATGAATAATTGTTATATTTTTAAGTGTCCCATGCGCATTTCTTTAGCACAAAATACGACAATATTTATTTATGAGATACTTTTTTAATATTATAATGGAAGTTGTTATGAATTGTAAAAGTTCGCTAAATATATAAAAAGAAAAAAAAATATTTTGATAATTATGTTTCGTTTTTCCAAAAAATAGCTATATTTTTTTCATATTCACGTAAATTTCAACATTAAAATATTCTTGAAATGCAACTTTTTATGCCAACATCTATTTATTATTGTACAGAGGATATAAAGTATAAATTTTAAAAGAATCTAATAATTAGGAATACGCACAGAACGTTTCAAAAGGTAAGAAATGTGCAAAATTTTCAATTTTCAGAATACAGTGTCTTAAGTAAAACAAACTGCATAAATATAAACAGTTTTTACAAACTTAAAAGCTTATAACTCTACGTAGAAACGTCAGTACTGAAATATATAATAATAATAATAATTCGAATTCTTCTGGGTTCTAGGTTTTTTCTTCTAGGTTTTTTCTTCTAGGTTCTAGGTTTCCCTCCACTTTTTTAAATACTACAATTATACAATTTATATACGAAAGTGTGCTTTCAAAGGCAATATACAAAAGTTCAATATTTTTAGAACTTAATTACAAATTAATACATAAATAATAAGGCATTTTGCTGTTAGCGATAAAGCGTCAAATATACTTTAATCTTTTCCGGCACAGAAAATTCTGTTCATAAAATGCGATATTATAGACTTACACCAGACTTTACATGCGACTTTTTTTTTACATTAAAAACTTAATCTAAGCTTGCATTGTAAAAGCGAAATTTTATTAACAAATTTTGGTGCCGCTTGCATGTTTGGAAATAAAATTAGGTGTGCCCAGAATGAAATTGCTGAGTTCTTAAAAAATAAAATAAAATAGTAATAATTGTGCACTTTTTGTACGCAATAGTGCAAAAATTATGCAAACCAAGCAAGTGGTATATAAAAAATGATATAAGTTTGATTTTTTTTTATTTTAAGTGATTGTATTAATATTTATTATCTAAATACATAATTCACAAAAAGTTTTCATTTGAAAAAAATAGGACTTTGTGTTCCGGATTCAGTCAAAGAAAGCTATCAATTGTTCATCATTTATTAGAAGCTTTTCATGTTTTTTACAAGGTACAAAAACAGGATCCCTGCTAATACATGCAAAACATTTGTCCTTTTAAATATAAATTTCGGTGCAAAAAATTTTTAGAATTATGAAAAAAAAAAATATCTTCTTACCGAACAAACAATGCTCTCTCTAAGCAATAACATACGGTGTTCATGTATTTCGGAATTGCTAGTTCTTTATAAGCTTTGAATTCAGTATTGTAATTTTGCCGATTCAGTAAACAAACGTCTAAGACAGAATATTAACTTTATGACATTAAATTAATTTTAATATTGAGATAATTAACTCAATAATTGTAAATTATTTAATTATGGGTTTGTTTTAAAGATTTTTGTTACCTTGCAGTGTTATTGTCGAGTAAAGACCAGGGTGTATACGCGAGAGTCATAAATGTCTGTGGTTAGAAGGCATTCATGACTATTTAGTATTATTTGAGGCTATACCTTTATTTGTGAAATACAGGATATACAGAACTTCTCAAAAAATCCGGAAGTTTTACGAGTTACGACTCATACTTCCGTATACACCCACTACAGTCTGTTCACGGATATTGTGGTTACGGTTAATACGAGGATTTTTATAATTCCATTGCTTCTCCACGTTAACCGAGTTCGACTGTAGGTTTTTCAAAGATTCCTCATCAAAGACTCATTGATGTGTTGCGGAACTTGACAATGCTTCGATGTGGTCTATTAAGGACTAGGAAATAAATTCATTGAAAAATATTTTTAAAAGGTGATAAAGTTTTAATTGAAATTCAAAATTCACGTCATGATAAAATATATAAAAGAAAGAAGAAGGGGGAAAAATAAAAAGGTAGAATTTAATAGAAAGAAAACCTTTTAAACGTCTGCCAGTTTTCAGCTATTCTGCTAGTTTTTCTGCTAGTTTTTAGACCGTTTTCAACGGGGTCTTAAGATAGTGAATGGGTAGCGGTGTGTTTTACCAATTTAGCCAGTCTGTCCTTCCACTACTACCGATGATTTGTTAGTAAATGGACATTTTTGTTTTAATTTCTTTTGCATTACTTTGTTTAATAATATTAACGCTTATGCATAATTTGTGCGACTTAACTTCAAAATTTTTAATGTTTTTATCTAGTTAGTTATTTTCGCATACAAATTGAACATAAACAAGGCACGTTTTCCAATTTACATGCTATCCTAGTAGGAAAACAAACAAACAAAAAAGAACCAGAGGCGGATCTTTTAAGAAAACCACGACCCGATAATTTGTATTGGATGCACTCTCCTTTCTCTGGGTCTGGTCGCCGAACAAAAGTTTTATAAAAGTAAATTACAAATCTACAAACGATAATTACGAACACATTGTAATTGAAATTACGAAATGAAAGCAAACAAATTTTAACAACCTGTGTAATAATGAATTAATTGCAAAGCCACACAACACAGCAACAAAAAATCTCTCGATGTTAAGTTCTACCCGATATGGGAGAAGACACTGAAAAAAACGAAGTGCTCAAAAATGAGTAAATCGATATATCCATATCGAATTGAGTATGTTTGGATAAAAAATGAACCATTGCTTTTGAATTTTTAGACACCACAAGTTTCCAAACCCTCCAAAGACGATGATTTTGTACTTAAGATTTATTTCATTTATGGCGGGATAAAAGATATTAACTAATGTAAATATTAAATTATGTACAGTATTTTAAAATAATTTAAAAGTGCTTGCAAAAAATGCTCTTATATAACTTAGAATGTTTCAAATTATCTTAGACTGTCCAACAGTCGTTCGTCCGGCCTTGTTGCAAAAATGGGTAGTGACATTATTGATCCTGAAATTAGCACGCCCAACTCGAGCAACGTCGAGTTGCACACATCATTTGTAAAAGAAAAAAAAAATATTTTTTGTTATGCTTAGAGTTTTGACCTGGTCATCAGCCCCAAGCTGGTCCCTAAAGTGGTCGTCTACTACCTACTGTCATAAATTATTCGATTTGGGTATCTTGTTAATAATTTTACTATTTTTCTTAATAAATAATCAATAAAACGTTTCTTCCTAATAACTATGAGGGAAATGTGTTAATACATTTTTACTTTAATTGGGTGGTTCAGGAGGCAGTACATAACGATTCCTATTTGAGCACCCCCCATCATGCGATCAAAATTTCTCAATTTTGAATACATTTGGATCGGGGCAATTTTGAGTAAGTGACGCATTTAAAATTGAATACTTTTTAACTTAATTTTGAAACATTGTCGATATCAAGGATGTTATTGAAATGACGTAGACATTTTATCGATAGCACTTAAAGAGAAGCCTTTTCGCAAATAAAGGTGTTCGGCCCCCCTCTCTTGCGGGGAGAAATTTAATCATTCAATCGGGGTCTCATGCTGATCTCACAGAGTTATTCATTTGTAATTTAACTTCGAATAAAGTAATGCTGGAAAACAGAATACAAAGTCGGAAACAAGTGGTTAAGTGTGATCGCAGATCGTAAAGAGGGTTTCGTTTAATATTTCTTTTCAAAACAACTTATCCTTAAATTAATAAATCCAGATTGTTAAGTTATAATGATTAAATTTTTACATGGATGATAGTACCAATTAATTTATTTTTAAAATAATTATGAAAGGAAGTTAATTATTTTAATCAAATTATTTAAATAAAATCCAAAGTTCTGAAATTTGAAAATCCAACATAAAATAAATAAATAAATAAACCCAAATTTCAAAAAGAAAAAAAAAATTAAATTGAAAATGGTGAATTATTAATAAACCGCAATAGTTTTTAGAAAGAAAGAAAATATTATGAATGTCAGATGAAGTAAACTCTAATATCATAAACCCTTAATTTGGTCAAATATTACGAAATTTTTTCTTAGTAAATCCGTCGTCATAAGAAAATTTCAAGTTCCAGCATAGGGATTCGAACTAAGAGCCTTCTGTTTACTAGCGACGTGCTTTACCTACAAACTATGATGTTTACAAAAAAAACGTTGTAATTAAGTTTCTTTTTAAAATTTAAATTGTAAAAATAAACGGATGACATTGATAAAATTGATAAAATTAAAATAATAGATTTTTCAAAATTTTATGATTTGTCATGTGACACGAGGTATTCAGCTGTAAGTGCACAAAATTTGAAGTTGGGCGTACAGACAGAGAATAGAGATGAATAGGATTTTGTCAGATGAATGAAACATAAAAAGATTTTTCATTCCTCTAAAATATTAGTTGTTTAATCAACATCGATTGGGATAGCTTGACATTTTCTTTTAAAAAAAATTGATTATTTTTTGTGTGTATATATTCGTAAATTAAATCATAAATCTGTAGATTCATATTTTGTTTAAAAAAAAATCTCTAGAAAATGTATGTTTGGTGGGTATTAAAATGTACGTCTTAAATTTATCGTTTCAATGCCGACACATGATATCCGATTTGTAGTTTTTGGATAAGATTTTGTCATTACAGGATTTTAAAGAATTATTTAATTCTATTTAGTACTTTTTTAAAAGTCTATTAATATATATATATATATATATATATATATATGTATATACACACACACACACACACACACACACACATATATATATATATATATATATATATATATTGTTTGAAAAATTCACTTTATTTGAGCAGAAGCAAGCTTTAGAAGATGAAAATTTCATGAATTCATAATTTGGGATATAAAAGGTTAAATCACTTACTGATAAGAATAGTGAACCTGATCCCTAGAATTATACAAATTATGTACAAAGTTGCGTTTCAATTACAATAGAACATTTTAATATTTTTACAATTTAATTATTAATTTACACATTAATTTGATAGCATTTTCCCATTACCTGGCCACAAGTGATAAATTGTTACTGTATTTTCTGCACCTCGTACTAACGTAAGGCAGTTGAATAAAAAGAATATTGCCCAGTTAAACTGATGGCATTGAGCTCCCAGGCTACGCATACTAATTGTACATTACAGCCTTGTATTTTCGTTAATGCCTTTCGAAAAAAAAAAAATTAATAAAAAGTGGAAACAGCTCTCTCCTTTCTCCTTTTTTATATTTAATAATTGAACCTCCCAAACTATCAAGGACATGCTTTATCATATAAAAAAATCTATATCCAAAATTCAGAGAAAATCGGATAATTCTTAATAAAAACCCATTTAGCCTTTATATAATTTAAGAGTAGTTATTCCCCTCTTTTGTACTTAACCATTAAATTTCCAAAACTATTTAGAGATTTGAACGAAATCTGACAATTCTGTTTGAAAAATCCATTTATACAAGTTAAGGGGAGGGGCAATAGAACCCCCGTTCCCCCTGTTTATGCTTATTCAATGAACACCTAATAACAGTCACGGAATCGCCTCATCAGAATGATCCTATATCTAAATTTTGAACGAAAACTGAGCCCCCCGTTCCCCCTCTTATACATATCGAATGAACTCCAAAAACTAATCAGGGAAGCACCTGATCAGGATATACCTATATACAAAATTTCAAGTGAATCCGATATTTTTATCATGAGTTATCGCGTTACGCACGAACGTACATACAGAACGGACGGACACATAAGCTTTCAGGCTATGATAGCCTGTGAGCTAAAAAACAATGAATTTAATGATATGTATATAAATGCTCGCTAAAATACGTCAAAGCGCGGTGAAATTGTAACGATAAAATATTTAGGGGACAGTCTACTTTTTCAACAATTTTGTTTATTTTTCAAAGTATGGTTCAATCGGTGAACTCATTGCATTTCAATATAACGAATTAAAAAAGCGTGCATTTTGAAAAAAAGATATTTTTTAACTGCATATTTAATTATTTTTTTTAGTGTTTAAAAAATTTAATTTTTTAGTCTCTATTACTTTTTTTAATACAACCGAATTTTCTTTTGACTAAGTTCCTATCTAGCAAAGTTTTCTACATAACGACATTTTCTGCTAAACCTTGCCTTTGAACATCAGTAACATGTAAATAAATCTCCATATTACTGAAAATATATTCCATATAACGAAGTTTATTCCACTTTCGTGCGTGTAAAATATTCAAACAAAGAGATTTCTGTTGCGATGGATATATGAATTTATTTCGGCATACTGTATGAAAATGAATTTTCTTAATTATTGAATCATTCCCCTTCAATAGAAGAAATACTAAAAGCCTTTGATACAATAAGAAAAGGATTGCAGTTTCACGAGAATGTTACGGATGACTTGTTCGGATGCTTACAAAAGTGCGAAAATTTTTATAAACAGTGTATTTTTTTTATATCAATCCTGAGCAAAGTAATGTTACACACACTTTTATAAAGTTAAAGAATTTAAATACTGAGGAAAAAAAATAATAATTTCTGTTTACCGTAATTTCGGGTGTATAAGCCGAGGATCAAACAATTCTTTTTGGTCCCAGAAATCTTATTTAGTGATTGAAGACAAATATTTACCGTGATCTAACTAGTTATATTTGCTTCTTAAAAAATTCTGGTTCGAAAAAGAATTGTTTGATTTGCGGCTTATAAACCCGAAATTACGATACCTCTTTTTATTATGGGGTTTTTCTAGACATTATTCTAATTAAAGTTTTATCATATGTCTACTATGCATAAAAAAAGTTACTGCCCGAATTAAAATACATTTTTATAATATTTTCCTGATATGTGTATTTTTCATTTCACACATTTGTATTTTATTACACAAATTCCATTAATTCGAGTTAATTTGTGTTTAACGAATTTTCTTCATGACGAAGTGTATAAATATAAATTTAAGTGGATTTGTATAAATTTAAATGGAACGACGAGACTTCGTTAAATGGAAGTTGTATTAATATTAATATTTATAGTAACTGTATTAATATTTTCGCCCAATTAAAAAAAAGTTTTTCAAATGTATATTACACAAGTCTTCGTATGAATTTTTAGATATATCTAATATTAAATTTAATATAATTTTTTTTTTTTTTTACTGATACATATAGTGTATAAGGATAAAATCTGACACATCTTCATATTCTTAAAAAAAAAAAAAAAAAAAAAAAACTTAAGGCTAATTGCATGCACATATTTATTGCAAATATAACAAAGAACTTGTACAAAAAATTAAACAAAAAAAGCCTTAGTATATTGAAAATACGATAGTGGCGAAAAAGTCGTTTAAAGTTTTCATTTGTGTGGTGAATTGCGCTGGTTGTATTAACAAAATTTAAAATGTCTTGCAGTATAATTACTCTATAGATAAAAATTAGGTGTCAAAATATTCTCAATTAAACGGACTTTCATTTAATATAAAAAAGTGACATTTTAGCCAATTTTGAGGTAAATGTCTTTTTAAGATTAGAAATATAATATAAATAAAAAATGAATACACACATGTCTCAGACGCCTCTAGGTATCTTATAGCAACAAATTGTCGAAATTATGCTTGGGAAACCCAGCAGTTTTGCCGAGATTTTGTTTTGCAGGGCAACCGGGTAGAACAGACTGCGTGTGTTTTATATAAATTTAAACATTGTATGTTTAATAATAAAGCAATTTTATGCGTTTATGATAAAAAATTATTTGCGTTTTTTAATAAAACTGTTTTTTATATACATATAAAATAAGTTGTTTTATAATAAAATAAAACGCATGCTGTTTTTACACGCTAAACCTAATAGAGACATGAAAACGGGATTTTCTTACCAAAATAACTACAAAAAATCGTTCCAAAATGTGTTTAAAGCATCTGTGCTAAATTAAAGAGTGTAATAAAAAATGTACGCTTTTATCAACCAATAGTTAAATATTAATCTATGGCTATGCGTTCAAAAATCAATTTAGAAATAATAAAAAAGATAAATTAAATAAAGTTTCAAATTTTCTTTTCTGTTTTTTTTTTTCTAAAAAAATAAACAAAGCAAAAATAATGTATTTTACAATAAATTCATTTGCTTAAGCTTTCTACCAAATGCATAATAATAATAATAATAATCAATGAATTTTTTATAATCAAGTTCTGTCCTACGGCCAAATTATTGAATTTTAACGAGATTTTTCGGGGTAAAAACAGGAATTATATAAAAAAAAAATAGGCGGTATTTTCAAAATGATAATTGAATACCTATATAAGAATATGTGTTAAATAAACTGTTTTTATTTTCATTAAACAGAATACACTTTGAATGAACTTATAAGTGTTGTGTTTGTTATGAAATCCTCTCCTCTAAGGTCTTTTCTGCTTTGCCTACCATCTATTTGTATCAACTAATATGAACCTCGATGTTTTTGATGTGCATAGTTTTGATTAGCAACAACTAGTGGTTTAATACTGTATTAATAGGCTTTATACTGAAAATATTTATAATTTAATTTCAATAGTAAGGCAAATATATTTACTATTCAAACCAATACTTGTGTGATTCTGACATTTTGTAGGAATTATTTCTTACTTATTTATTATAGGAAATACAGCAATTTAACTAAGATGTATGAAAATGGTGGGAAATATGTGATTTTGTATTTTGAACATCGCTATCATTAATAAAAAATATCAATTAAAATCATTTAAAATCTCCCTCCTAGTTTTTATAATTATTGGCTATAAACATAAAAATAAAGACACAAATATAATAAAATGTTATTCCAATATTGGGGGGAGGGGGGGGGAGCTTCAAACATGAAAAACATTTAATTATTAATTAGACGAGGGGGAAAAAAAAGGCAAACACTGATCACAAATTACTTTAAAAATTAAACAGTTCCAAACATTGTTCGTTTAAAAGATTTTATCTGTTAGTTTTTATAGTCTCTATTAGTTAATTATGAAATATACTAAGCCACAATGACATAACTTTAAGACAATTGCAAAAGTTATTATTAGTAGTAGTATTCAGTTTTTTTTTTTTTAAAGAAATTAGTACTTAATTGCATGAAATAAAAGAGAATTAATAACGCATTGTTTCTAGAGTTAAAATATTTCATTCAAAAGTTTTATTTTTACATTAACTCTTTAATGCATGGTGCGCCACGGCTAAAACCCTTTCAGGGACGCCGTTTGCAGTATGCTGGAACTGACATATGACACTAATAATTTCTTAGTACAATTTCGATTTAACAATATATGTACAGAAAAGCTTTTGATTATTTAAAAATAAATTTGTTCGTAAATTGTGATGCGAATAAATTATTTGAAAATTTCTGGTGCAGAAATTCTTTGCACAAGGATTAAGGGGTTGACTAGAGATTTCAACTCGGGCTTTACGGGCTACAGAATTTAATGAAAACCATTTTTTTTCTAATTCTAGTAGATTTTTTACATTTAATATATTTTTTAATTGCACATTCACATCATGAAAAAGCATGTTTATGTAAAAAAATATCAATAATGTATTCAACTAAAGTTCTGAAATTTATTAGAAGCAATACTTTCAAATTATCCGCATACCCAGGTATTGAAAGCTGAAGAAATCGACAAAGATTTTGCGACACATTAAGAATTTTTTCATTCTGATAATTTCGACGGTTTAAGAGCGTACTTCGATTATATGTTTGTTAAATTTGTATTTTATTTCTATTATATCATTTTACTTATTTATTGTGATGAATCTTTAATTTGTCTTGGAGCCAGAAACAAAAGCTGATCTATTCACATTATTTTAAGTGCAAACAGATTATTCTTTCTTAATGCGCTACGGACAGATTTCTTAAAAAGTCATGTTTTAAAAACCATAAACAGTCAGTAAAATGAGATATATTTTTCATACAAATTATATTTTAAAACACATCTTTTTTTTTCTTCCTATTTAGATGTGTAAAACATGAAATTGTTCAGAAAAATTTACTTGTCAAAATATCTGACATATTTAAAAGTTTGTAAATTTTCCCAAAACAATCGCGCAAAAATCGCCACTCAAAAACATTAAAAAGTGAAAAATAAAGTTTTATGACATGACAAAAATAAAACTGACTTCAAAAACTACTACAAAGTAAAAAATATTTTTTTATATAATAGTTGATAAGAAATGAAATTAAGAGTCTTGTACTGATACTTACCATGCGTATACTATACTTATGTACATTAATTTAATTTTTTGAAGTCTGTGCCAGCCAAGCCAAGTTCAAAATTAAAATTAATTATCCAATACAAATTATAACAAAATTCGGGAAAAATATTGAAAAAAAAATCCATTCTCAATCAATCAACTCTGATAGCATCCTGCATTTAAAAACCTGTGGTTGACTACGATTTTTTTTACTTAGTATATATACGTATAATACGTATATATACGTATATCTAATATATACGTATTAATTTTATGTTATCACTTAATTTAGCACACATAATTATAGTTGCTAATCTTACTTTAAAATACACATTAATAAAATAAGATGTTTCAAAAGTGGTTAAATTAAAATTTTAAACTAAATAATAAATCGTAAAAACCCTCGCAGATATTTGAATGTATGGTTATTGGATAGTTATACTTAACTTGGCTTGGCTGGTATACAGACTCCAAAAAATTTGATTAATGTACATAAGTATAATAATACGTATGGTAAATACTGTGTCCTTTATTTTATTTCTTATTAACTATTACGCCAATACATTTATATATATTACTTTGCAGTAGTTTTTGATGTCGATTTCATTTTTTGTAAAAAAGTTCATACATTATTTATTTGTTATTGTTAAAGTTTTAATTTCGTTATAAAAAATCATCTGAATGCAAATGTTAATCAATTTATTTTGATTTAGTGCAAACGGGTTACTGTTCTACTATAATGAAATCTTGCATGCAATGGAGATAGATTTAAAAAATACAAACTTTAAAATTATTTTAAAAAATACAATAAATGAATAAATTGATGTACAGTTTTTAAACAAACTGCATTGTAAAAGTAAATATTTTTATACTACTGTAAAAATCTGTCATGTTTAGAAGCTTACAAAAATTGCAATTTCAACGAAAATTGCAGAATTGAAATTTAATCGTCAGATATTCTCAATCTCAAACTGATGTCAGCTTACGCACGAACATGTTTTTTTTAAAAAAAAATATATATATAGAAAACCCAATCGGGGATTTTTGGGTTAAAGAATGTAGGTAAAAACTTCAAAAATCCTTTAACAGATTTTTTGCATTTAATATATATTTTTTTAGTTTGCCAGTACAAAATTTCCCTTATTCAAATACTGAAATTCATTAAAATCAATACTTTCGTATTAGCTGCACACTAAAAGTTAATAGCGGAATAAATCGCCAAAGGTTTCACCACTTACAGGAGGTTTTTTTTTAAAAATTATTATGCTAATTTCAGCGGTTTAACTTCGTAATTTCGTTATCTCTCTACAAAAATTTGTGCTTTATTTATATTATTTTTTATTCTATTTATTAAGTTATCGATAACGTTTTAATTTAATTATGGAAAATTAGCTGGAAACAAATGCCAAACTATTTATATTGGCTTAAGTGAAAATGAGTTGAACTTTTGTAATTGGTCTACAAGCGATAAAGATAGATTAAAAGACAAAGTTAAAAAATCATGCTTGAAAATCATTCAATAAAACATAAGGAAAATAAGTTTATTGCGATACATTTTTCAAACAAATTGATTTTTTAGAACTTTTTATTTTTCTATTCGAAGGCGCAAAAATTAAAATTTTACTATGTTTAGAAGTAAAAAAAAAAAAATGCATAAAAAGAAATTTATTAGTCAGGTATTGTCACCATCAACATTATATCATCATTAGTCACGGAAATGTTTTTGCTTTATAATAAAGTTTTATACAATATGAATTATTCATTAATTTTCAGTTGCATTTAAACCATGTTTAAAGACGAATATAGATTTCTTTTAATTATATATCTAAGAAGATATCATATAATTGCTTTTTAAAAGATGGATCTTGATCGAAACTATTTTTTTTTTCGAAAGGCAAGGAAGTTAGAGCAGCGATGACAAATTCCTACGGTTAGCAGCAAAAGCTTTAAGTATAATCACCATTTTTTTAGAGGATGAACAAATACAGCATGATATTTGGTCCAGAGCTCGAATGCAAGCATTAATGTGCAACAAATTAATTGGAGCAATGATATTTCAGCGACAAGCAAAAGCAAAAAAGCAAATTCAAAGCAACAAAAGGTTAAATTCCATTTTAAGAAAGATAATGCATTAATTTCATTTAAAAATAAAACAGGACTGAAATACAGAGGTTTACTATAACTATACACATACATATTTATTCACAGTGATTTACTATAATACTAGAAATACTTAATGGTAACAATAAATGTAACACATTTGAAAGAATTATAAAACAGACCGCATGCAAAAGTTTCAAAGCCACACAATTACTCTGCCATATGGCAATACTGTAATTTATGTGTAATAAAAATATCCAAAACTTGGTGAACAAATATTCGTAAGTTCAGATTATTATAGCGATTTGTTTAAGGGAACATTCACGTATTAATTTTTCAAGAACTAAGATGATTTTCTAATGTTAGAATAGTATAATGTAAATATATATAAATGTAATAATGTAAATACATAATGTAATAATGTAAATACATAATGTAATAATGTAAATACATAATGTAATAATGTAAATATATCATAGCTTTAAAAAATTATAGAAATACACTTTTTGATGGGGTAAGGCAGAGCCAAACTTGACTGTATTTTCCTTAATATCCATACATTTTTTGGGCAAATCGTGGTCATTTTTAAATCTGTGTCTCACAAAAAAATATCAAAAACTTTAGAGTTATTTTTATTTAATTTTTTTTTTTTACTAAATACTGGGGATATACGAATAACAAGACTTGAAAAGATAATGCAAAGCCATAAAAATATTATTTTAATGCCAGACACAAATGTTAAGATTTATCATGTCACTTTTAAGTTACGTGTTATTAATACTAACATTAATTATAATCTAAATGGAAATTTTCTTAAAAGTGGCGTCTCCTGTTATTAGTTATTGTGTGCTTAACGGGTAACATGGCTACCATTTAAACAAAAACAACAACAACAACAAAAAAATTAACCTTGTGGGATACTTTTGCAGTGCAATCTGTATTTTAAAAAAGTAAACAAAGAAGTTATCAATATATACATCTTCATGACTTACCTTTAGTATAATCCTGGCTTGGTGTTGATTTCTCTGTAGTACTTATCACTGTCGCAGCATCTGAAGTGGTGGAACGTTCTGTGCTGGAAGTAGGTATAGCTGTAGGTTTAGGTCTAAGAGTAGTCCTTCTTGTAACAGGCGTTACGCTAGGCACGGGTGGTTTTCCTGTAGTCGAGTCTCGAGTTATTCCAGGGAATGGAGGGAAGGTTATTTCCGTTACTTTAGTTGTTGTTGGTCTTTGAGTAGTAGTAGTTGTGTTAGTGGTGGTTGTTGTAGTAGTTCTCTTTGTTGTAGTTGAAGGAGTTGTAGATGATGTTGTAGATGAAACAGTCGTCGATCTTGTCGGTCTTCGGGTGGGTGAAAGGGTTGATACAGATCTTCTGGTAGAGTAAGCCGCGACTGTAGGTCTTTGTGTTGGATAATCACCAAGCGTAGGTCTTCGAGTATATACTGTTGCAGTCGTAGGCCTTCTAACTGGGGCTGCTGTTGCAGGTTTTTGTGTCTGTACTGCAGGAGTGGGCCTTCGAACGGGAGCAGCTGTTGCAGGTTTTTGTGTTTGTACTGCAGGTGTGGGCCTTCGAACGGGAGCAGCTGTTGCAGGTTTTTGTGTTTGTACTGCAGGTGTGGGCCTTCGAACGGGAGCTGCTGTTGCAGGTTTTTGTGTTTGGTGCACAGCCACTGGTGGACGACGAGTATGAACAGACTCTGGTGTAGGAACTGCTTCTGTAGTTTTTGGTGTCAGTGTAGTAGATGATGTGGCTGGTGGACGAGTAGGTCTTCTCGTACTTAGTGAATACCTCCGGGTTGGAAATGGTAAAGGTTTAGTTGTTCGATCCAGTATATTTGACCAGGTTCCTATTTTATTATTAGATGTAGTACTTTGTGTTGTCTTTAACGAACTCTGAGTGGATGGTTTTGTAGGTCTGTTATATGGTCTGGTTGGCTTAGTTCTTCGCATCGAAACACGCGAAGAAGTAGAATTCCTTATTCCGTATGGTTTAGTAGGACGGGGCTTTCGTTTGCTACTTGTAACACCGTATGGTCTTGTTGGCCTACTTTTTCTCTTAGTTACAGCTGTAGACGATTCAAATGGGCCACTGGTAGGCTTAGTTCTTCGGACTGGATGCTTAGGTTCTTCTGTATCTTTAGGTTTTGTTGTCGAACTATCGAACAATGGTTTTGTAGAATAGAGTTTTGTAGGTTTCCTCCTAGGTGGATCTTGTGTGCTAGTAATTTCTTCTAATGGTCTCCACGTCACTAGACCAGGAGGAAATTCTGTCGATGGAACTTTAGAAGGTTTTAAATATGTGTTGTATTTCTCTTCAGAAGGCAATTTTGGCTTTTCTGTTGTACTAGGACGAGGTTTATATTTTTGGGAAACTGTAACATCATTAGAAGAAATAGGAGGAGGGGTGGCAATGTACACACCGTGAGGAAGCTTACAACAGCTTCCAAAATAAAACCTGTCCATACAATAAGTTAAATGTGTACCATTAGAACGCTGACAGTTCCAAGAAAACATACAAACACCTTCTTCTTTTGTTTCAGGATCCTGACAGCTATACGGTTGTATGACTCTGCTGCCATCTGAAAAAAAAGAATGATAAATTATTTAATATATATTTTTTAATTATACGTTTATAAATTTTCACACTGTCTTAGAAAATATTTCAAGTGCATGTTTTGATTAGAGATTGTGCAAAAATCAACCAAATATTTTAACTGGATTTTTTAGTATGAAGAGATTTAATTTAACTTAATATTTTGATTTTATTAATGCCTTTACACATTTTCTCAGTGTCTTGGAAAATAATTGAAGTGCACGTATTGACTAGAGATAATGCAAAAACCAATAAATTATTTTAAATGAATTCTTCAAAGTAAATATAAGGAGATTTACGTCTTTTACTAGAGTTGGACGATATCACAAAATTAATACCGCAATATATCAACGAGTTAATATTGAGATCGATGATATATTGCCATTATTTCCATTATTGCCATTGCATTTATTTAATTATTTATCTATACAAAATATTTTTTTTTCTTTTTTTTAAGGAATCAGTGTTTGATATCCAGTTGCACTTATACTAAAGGTTTTTTTTTCTTTAAAAATTGTAAGGCTACTTATTCTTCCCCTTTCATGCATTATTCTTTAATAACATTTTAACAAAGGTATTGTTCTGGTATATAACTGAGCATTTAATAAAAATAGAAAAAAATAGCTCTTAAATTTTGTACATTGATAGTGTTAATATGTTTCAAAAAACGAAACGCAAAAGCAAGAATTGAAATTGATTTAATGCCGCTTATCATATTAACATATTTGTAATTAAGATAGGTTTCAATGGATGGCAGATGCAGCAGAAATGTTGTTTCTCAATATTTATGTACGCTATCAATGTTTAATTCAAAAAGGTAAAATAAAAAATAAATTTTTATATACTTATACCTTCCTGTCTGTTTACTACAAGAATATAACATCAAAACTTTTTTGACATATAAGTAATCAAATTACATCTGTAAATAGTTTTATATTAATAGATTTTTTTTTTTTTTTTTTTTTTGTAAGGATTGAATAAGGTATTGCCTTGTTAGCGCGGCATATTTTGCATTTTTTTTCATGATTTGGCGTCACGGTGAGGAAAAAAATGTTTTAGGGATACATTGGAAGAGACAGAACTTAAGATACCGATATCGGGATATATTCAAAGAGTCAGAGCTTGTATATTGTTATTGTGATAATTAAAAAAAATCAATTTTTGTTGATATATTGATAAGTAATCTAAACCTATCTTTTGCACAACTAAGCAGAATGTATTTTAATACCCTATTTGCACTGAGATAGTTGAGTCACTTAAATTTTTTGAAGCGGGATCCCCAGAATTAGGCTTCACCTGTTCGCATTAACTAAACATTGTGACTTAACTTCGCCAAACTGACATCTGGACATAGGCATAGGCTCTAAAATTTGTAACTGCAACTTCTAACTTCTTTTTTGTCTACACAGCAATTATCATGCCATATTTCAATTAAAAAATTAATTTCATCATGCGTCGAATTTTTTTTTGAGTGAGAAAATAACAGGTTCAACATTTTCCATTTTTGGCCTTTGATTACAACCCCCCCCTCCCCTCCCACAAACACACGTGTTAATCAACTGGGATAAACAAATAACAACTTGAAATAGTTTCCAATAGTTTTCATTTTCATTGGAAGGGGAAAAGTTCGAGAAAAATTAAATAGGTCATCAAATAACAGAAAATTCGTAAAATTTCGAACAGTGACTTTCTCACAAACAAGCATTTGTATACACCAACAAATGATTGTATATCGATATTTGTAGAATAGGATCACGGCTCTAGAGGTGACACAAAAGAAATAAATAAATAACACACATGAAACAAATGGTATTGGGAGTGTGAGGGGGAATCTGAGTATAGCTTTACAAAGCACTGAATTAAAAAGAAATGTTACATACGAAAACAAAAATTTTAAATGCAATTACAAACAAGCATTTGTATGCATCAACAAATGACGAGACAAAGTAAAGAATGTTTATTCAAATTTTGCCCAATCTATGTCATTATTTCTGAACGTTTAATGCCTCGCATTATTATTTCAATGAGAAAATTTCTTTTCAAAAACTCATCTCCCAGATTGGAATCTATTTCGATATTTGTGTAATAGGATCACGATTCCAAGTGTGACGTAAAAGAAATAAATAGATAACACACATATAAAAATGGTATTGGCAGTGTGAATCTGATAATAGCTTTACAAAGCACTGAAATAAAACGAAATAATGTACACAAAAACAAAAGTTTTACATGGAATTTACACAAACATTAATTGGTAAAACTAACCATGAACATCATTTTAGAGGTCTGTACGCACATTATCTGTATGAAAATTAATGGTTTTTATTATTTAAATAGCTATATGTATTTTTCGTTCAAACCACATCCTATTTTCACTGTAACATTTTATTTTTTTATTAAATATTCTATGACAACAGAAAATATATTTAATTTTTGGTATCTTTCTGCTTTTTTTTTAAACTTATTTTTATAAAAAAGAAAAATAAAATCAAAATTGCTCTTCTCGAATAATTCAGCACATAGGTCATTAGACAATGATAAATTCGTCAACTCTTGAGCTGCTGATATCTATGCAACGACCTTCAGAGAAACGTGCATTTACACAGCTCAACAAATGACTTATATATAATTATGATTAGTTATGCAGGAATAATTTTCGCAGCCCAGATGATTACCTCACATCATTTAATGATTCGGATCATCATTTCGTTTCTAAAGCATATCTTCCCAAATGTGAGTCGTTTTAGCTATTTATAAAATCAGATCACGATTCCAGAAGTGACATACTAAAAATCTATACTAATAAAAAAAAAGAAGATTGCTTGTGTGCGATGGCTTGGAAAATCTACAGCACATAAAGATATGAAATTTTGAATTCTGATAGTCCAAGGAAAGGTTTGAATGCAACTTGGGTTCAGATTTTCCATTTTTGTAATGATTAGTTGAGATATTAATTGAATACTCAACAACAACAAAAAAAAAAAAAAAAAAAAAAAAAAAAAAAAAAAAAAAACTCTTTAAAACGCGGTTGTCAGTACAGCCATCATTAGTAGAATAGATTAGAAGGTCGAAACTTTTGTCTTTTTATTTATTTATTTATTTATTTTCGAATACCTCAAAATCCTCATCAAGATACGAAAAAACAGGAAATGCACATTACTAGAGGTAAAGGTGTAATCCATAAAAAAAAATAATAAAATAATAATAATAATAAAAATTTATTGAAAAAAATTCTTTTCTTTCGAAACTTCATTTTCTAAAAATAATTCTATGAAGTCAGAATCAGTGTTTCGATGAATAAAATGTGTGATAAAAAATTATTATGATTCAGTTTGAATCTTCACTAATAGACCTAAAGCTATTGAACTTTTAAGTGATACATTGGGGTTATGCATCGGATTTGTTAGTGCTGCTTTCGATTAAATAAATAAATATAAATAACTTTTTTTTTTCCCTCCAAGAGGATGAGGGGGTGGGGGTGAGCAGAGTGTAGACGCGCAGTTAAAAATATGCGGAAACCACCATTCCATCTTTTCTATGGCATTCGAAATTTTATATCATATACTTGTAAAATTGAGGACCTTTCAGAGTTTATTGATGAAGATTAAAAGAGCTGTAGAATTAAAAACTCGTTTATTGATGCATTACAGAAGTCATTTTGAAATTTATATGGATATAATATCATTGTATGATGATATCAAAATATGATATAGACCAAAGTCTGCATTTTGTAAATTTATTATTTTTATCGAAAAACGAAAAAAATATTTAACATGTAACAAATTTACTAGATTTAAGTTTATATTTTGTGTATTTAGTCATGCGATAAGTTACAGATATGATTCTACAGAAGATAATTAGAGAGAGGGAGAGGGAGAGGGGGATCACCTTAAAATGTTGACTTACATCTGTTAAATGTTAACTTACATATGGAATATATATCAACTACTTAAATCTCCATTTAAGAAGCAAATACACTTTACGCGAAAACACTTGCTCTTTAATTTTAATCCTATAAAAGAAATGTTTTAAATATCTTGCTTGCATTTCATTGTTTTTAATACTTTAACGGCTGTGAGCTGTCATTTTGACAGCTGCTATATGAATATATTTAAACTCAAACCAGAAATTTCATTATAAAATAAATTTAAAAGATACAAAGAAGAAAAGCGTCAAATAAAAGATTTAAACTGTTTTAAATCAAAATCTGGTGTAAAATATTTTTAAAAAACTTAATTAAAATTTCTGTTATTTTATAGAAATGCAGTTAAAAAAAACAGGTAAAAATAAGAACAGGAAAAAGAGGTATTTTTAAAAGTTTCTCCCATGGGATTAACATTTACGAACGGGTGTTATCAAGTGAGTGAAGTAGTTAGAATCTTTCTGTTATTTTTTACCGATATCATCCTTGAATTAGTTGATAAACGATAGTCTAACTAATATCACGATATGCTACCGGGCATTTACTAATTTTCTGCATGCAAGTCATATAATCGTTCAATGTTAATTTGACATCTCCTGCTTCCTGGGCATTTTTATATAAATTTCTGCGATAACTGTCACAGAATCATGCATTTGCGCCAGTGTTGAATTCAAGAGGTGGCCTAGGGTGGCATTCTCTACGGAGCAACGAACCCCTCCCCGGAAGGTTTGAGATTTTGTATTTTAAATGATCAAAAAGTTAATTCCGTCCCCCCAGTCCCCCTCCCCCAGAGCCACTGAAATCTCTACCGGAGGAAAGTGCCTGGATTCACCGCTGATATGCACAGACCAACAAACCGAAAATCTTTAACCATTCTGACTTACAGAAGTAAATGTCCAAGCTCATATCATTATCTCGCCACTACGAAGATTTCGTTTCCCAAACGTCAGTTCCCAGAAGATCAGCTGAATCGTTTTCATTATTTTCGGAATCCGATCACGATTCCAGAAATGACACAGATGAAGTAAATAAATAAAATAAAGGGAATGAGTGAGAGGGAGCGCAGGTAAAAGTATGCGGAAACTCTACTTCCTAAAAGACCACCTGACCTCCAAAAACGGTGGCCGTGATCCGTTCGTTCACCCGCTAGTGCTCGATTGGGATGTGGGGCAAGCAAACCCGCTTGGCAGAGAAATCGCTCTCGCACGTCGCTGGCGGGCCAAAAAGCGGGGGACTGGGACACACGAGAGCGAGGATCACCTTTTATTTCTTTTCAGGTATTCCGTCATAATTCGGAAGATTTTTTATTTAGCGACAGAGTACCTTTTATTTTCGTTTAATTAAAAAAAAAAAAAAAAAAAGCTTTAAGACTGCTTGTTCTTTAGTTTCCGAATTCCCCTCTGTAATGTTATGTCTATGGACATTTGATGCATTTTTATATTAAAAATATCTCTTCGGGAAATTAATATTTTAAACTCATTTCTTCTGTGTGCTCTTCTTAAAGGATGTCTTTTTTTCTTAGTGATCGAAATTTTTCAAAGTTCTATAATTAATTTTTTATGAAGTGTTAAAATTTTACTCCCACTTGCTTTTAACACATAAAATTAATTATACTCTTAAGAAAATTTTTAAAAACTAAGAAAAACCGGAATTTCTTCCAAAAAATAGAAGTTGTATCCAAAAAATGGGAATTAAAAATATTAATTTTCCGAGGAGATATTTTAAATATACGAATGCATCAAATACCCATAGATTTTTCATTAATGAAAAGAATTTAGAAGCTGACTCACCAGTCCCCTTAACCAATAAAAATCTAAATCTAATAAGGAAAACGCCTTATCAGAATAAACTTGCATACTAAATTTGAAGAAATTGGATAATTCTGCTGAAAAACCCATTTAGCTTAACTAAGGAGGGGATTAGTTTTCCAATTTTCACCCTTTATACTTAACCAATTAACCTCCAAATCTAATCAGGGAAGAGCATTATCAAAACGAACGGGTGTACCAAATTTGTAGCAAATCTAATGCTGCTACATGAAAAAACTTCTTATTTAAATTAAAGGAGGAGGAAATTAAGGAAATGTCTGTTCTATTCTACGAAAAAAGTCAATTTTTCGTCAATGTTAACAAAAATAAGACTTGATAATGGCTATGAATGTAAGTAGATTAATAATTAAAACAACCCACAAACTGCAAAGATAAACATATCTTTAATTGTTATCAAAACATAATTTTACAATCAGTGAGATTTCTACTGATGTTTGCCCATGAGGTCATCTATATCAGGGTTAAGACTTTAATTTTAACCTTAAATCACTTTCTACACACAGTTTGTTTCTGTACTTGTTTTTTAAAACGGCAAATTATAAAAAGAATGCTCACATAAGTATATCGTATTGAGCCCAATTAAAGGACATCAAAGTTGATTTGGATATTTATTCATTTGCTGTTCATATATTGATCCAGAAGGAAATTAATAATTTTCCCTAGTATTATTATTTCCTGTTGAAATTGTTATATATCTTTTAACAGGTGAAACAAAAGATATTTTTATGACAAACTTCAAATGTTCGCGACCCATCAAAACATCCCCTGCGACCCGCACTTTGGGAACCACTGCTTTAGAGTATAAGTGGGGGACGATTTAATTTTCAGTGATTAGATGCATCAGCTCAAGGGTCAGACACATTAATAATGATTAGTTGTTACAATAATATTCAACAGTTAATAACATAAATAAAAATAAATTCAATTTGCTAGTTGTGGCTCTGAAACTCATAAGAAATGTCACCAGTGTATACACTGACAGGAATTGAACTATATTCTATAAATGCATTGACAATTACAAGGCATAATTTTTGAATTTTCGAGTTGGAAAATATTGAGAAGTGGATATGCTGATAATTATAATGAAATTGCTAAATAAATCAATAAAATAGGACAAAGGAAGCAATAAAAATATTTAAATTATGTACAAAATAGGGGCTCTTGTCTGAAGTGGAGCTGAGAACAAGAATGCTTCATTATGAGATGTTGACCACCTCACCAAATAAAAGTAAGAGAAAGAAAGAAAAAAATCTTCTCTTAGCTAAAATGAAGTCTGGATCCACCCTTGACCATATCCTCAATTTAACAATGTGCTTTTAACCCAGACTTTGAGTTATAAAATACAATTATAGGGTTACAATAGAGCCACCAGCTATTTTAGTTGAAAATTATAGTTTTTCTTTCCTTTAAGTACACATTCAAGGATCCGGCCATTACGAAAACTATAATTTTACTCCCATGCCGCCCACGAAACCGATTTCGAACCTAATGACCGATAGAACGGTCTAGAACCGGGTCAGACTTGGCTCTCTTTTTTTTTCTACTATTTAATCTCTAATGGGTTCGGATGCCGACCTTAATGGCGGAAGAACGATATCGCACCCCCTTTTATCGGATGATCAGTCAAGGGAGTGAGACAGCCTTGACATTGATACTCCGACCTCGTTTTCCGATAGTCTGCCGATCTTTTTTTCGCCGTCATCCGTGACACAATCCGATGACAAAAGCACTTACAAAACGATGGGTTAAAAAGTGTCATCTACGGTTTGTTTCATTCATTTACGTATGCAATGCAGTTGTTAAATATTTTATCACGTGTTTGATTGAGGATCAAAAAGAATCATAAAATGATCATATTGTTGGATTCTTACAGTTTAGAGTTCATTCTTTTTTTTTTTTACTATTAATTTATTACTGCATAATTGATTTATGCATTTATAAATTACAAACACAACAAAATACAACAAAAATTAAGAATGCTATCTGAGCGGTACATCAAACAGAATGAAGTGGGTTCAGAAAGTCTTCTAGAAAAGGATGATGCTACAAATTTGGGTTTTATATGTAAAGGTCAAAGGCGTAGAACTGTATGGGCTCTAGAGATGGGCATTATTTAACGTATTAGGATAAATAACAATGTTATTCATCAATAGTACATTATTTAGTAACATGTTAACGGAAAGTCCCTGTTAAATTTGTAACGCATTGCCCAAAAAGTATGTAAAAAATAAAAGAAAAAACTGAAAGATGTTTTAGAAATTCATATTTAAAATTATAATAAAAATAAAATTTCCAAAATTTGTTTTCGATACTAATAAAAAAAGGAGCTTAAAAAATGTAACTTTCAAATAAAAAAATCCTTCTTTGAACGCGCAAAGCTAAAATGAAGAAATCTTTAACAGCGCAGGCAATCAAAAATCGTCCTTTCATGTCTTAGTAGTTTTTAATGACTAGATACATCATCCACATCCATTGCAGAAAAATTAGTAAAAACCTTGGAAGCTTTATAAAGTGATTCGCAAACAGCTAATCAAAGTCCAATTGACAGGCACACACTGGCCGTCTGCCAGAAAAACAAAAACAAACAAAAAACAAACCACGTCTGTTAAAAAATTCCCAGAAACGGTATAGCTTGACAGTTATTTTATTACAAATATTCATTATTGTCGATTCTATTACTGCTTTTAATTAACCACGAAAAAAAATTTTTTTTTTTCTCATCATATGTTATCAGTTCGACTGTTGTAATTTGTTATTCAATAAACAGTGTTGCATAAAACCATTTTAGTAGATGAGACTTATTGGAATGAAAAGCAAGACCTGTTTTTCAATAAAAAAAAAATATATCACAGGACGGCAGTAATTTCGACTTCGTTTCGTTGGCTGAATAAATCCGTCCGCCATTTTTGACCCACCGATGTTTTCTTTGAATTTCAATGTTTAAAAGGGATCAGAGGGTGGATATAATTTTGATTTCATAGCATTTTTTGTAAAGCTATTGCGATTAGCCATTTTTGATCCAGTAGTGTTTCTAATCCGAATGTTTGAAAGGGATGTAGTTCATGGAGTTTGACAGTCTTTTTCTTTTTTTATTTGATACTAGATATTTTATCGAAAAGGAGACATGCGTTTTTATTATTTATTTATTTCTTAGAGTCTCAACACCGTGTTTTTTTGGAAATATGAGCTATAAACATTTTTATTTTTGTGATTTTGTTTCATTGTAAGAAGAAGAAAGACAATGGCATCGCACTGTTTGTGCAAGGATTTAACTTTAACACGCATGTAACTAATTTGAAAAACGTAATAATAATCTTGTCGGGGAGCTGACTACTTGATTCATACAATGCAGAAAGGGAGATAGAATGCAGACACACTCATAAAAGGGTTCCAACCTTTAAAAAAAGAAATAAATCGCCGGGATTTCAAGTGGCTGAATCAGAAGAATCTCAGGTGTGCATCTCAGGTGTTCGTGCACCTGATCAGTAAAAGTTAAATAGCTAAGGTAAAAATGCAATGCTATGCAGATGGAAAAAAGCGAATGTTTAAAAATTTTTTTAACAAAAAGAAATGACGAATTATATAATAAAAGCAAAGCCCCCCCCCCCCCCTGGTAGGTATGAGAAAGATGGTATTCAAAAAGAAGGGGCCTGAGATGGTTTCAGGTGAGCATGAATAGTAGGAATTTTGAGGTGCGACGAAGGGCTTGCGCCTGGAATTCGAGCAGGAAGCGTCAGTTAGAGTCAGCTGTTATACCCTTTCTTTTGGGGCTCTGAAGGAAAAAAAAAAGGGGTGGTCAAGAAAGCAGAGATCGAGCGAATGGAGGATAACATATTGTATTAATGTACCCAATAATATTGCTATTCGCAGAAGATTGGATTTGAAGGATTTCAAAGGGGAGATAATGAAAATGAGTAAAAGGGGGAGAGAGTAAGAAAAAGGGTAAGATGAGAAGGAGATGGGGAGTTGCAGTTCTGATTTTGGAAGTGTGAGTAACGGCGCGAGTTGGAGTTTTTTTCTGGAGTTTCTGATTATAGTTAACTGATCATGGGGATAAAAGGCTTCCCAGCGGTCCGGCAAATGATTATCGGTAAGTGGGCTTCAAATTATTAGGTTTTCCGAGGCATCCCCTTATTTCCTTTCTGTTTTGTTATCAAATGTCACGTACGAAAATGTTTTGAAATGAACATGACTTAGATTCTGAATTTTCTTCATGACTTAGCTTCCTTTTATAATTAATAACACTCTATGTGTAACAGCTCAGTTTGTGCTTAGCTAAATAAATGTTTACTTGATTTCTTAATAATGCGTTCTCTGCAATTAATTCAATAATTGTGTTTCATTTCCATTCCGTACCGACTACCCCTGGGTAATTGTACGCCTAAATGTTAATTTTCTTAAACGATCAACTGCAATTTAAACGAGTAGTCGGACAATCTGTTTGGTGTTTGGATAAATGTTTTTGATTAAAAATGAATAAATTTTTCAGGTTCTTATAGATTAGCTTTGTACAGGTGAAGTGTTAATAAATATGGCTGCAGAAAAATCATGTTTTTTTTTTTTTTTTTTTTTTTTTTTTTTTTTTTTTTTTTTTTTTACAAATTAAGTTTTTAAAGCACTGTTTTTTCTTATATAACGTTTTTTTCTTATCGTTTTCTCGAAGCTAATTTCTAAACCGTTAGTTTTAGAGATGTAGTTCCAATTGCAAAAATGTTTCAAATTTTGTTCTGCATCATATAAAAATTGATTTACGTTAAAATAGCGTTTTTTTTTTAATATTTAAGAAATTAAAAAAAATAAAATGTCTGGATCTTATAAGTTTCTCTGTGTTTTAACATTTAAGACAGTAAAAATTTATTCTTCTGTGACCAAAATGTACCGTGTCACGATATTTGCAATTGAATGAATTGTCAGATTTTTAGTCACCTAATATGAAAAACATGTTTTTAGTATTGCATTAATAAACTGCATTTGATTAAAAATGTATAAGGAATATTTTCATGTTCTTGTGTTGTTCTTTATGCACATGCATTGATATACATAGCAGCAATTAAGTTAAAAAAAACGTTTCTTTTTTCTTCTTTTTTTTCTTTTTTACAAATTATATTATTAAAAGCGTGTTTATTTTTATACAGAGTGTTTCCTCTTAATGTTTACTAGAAGATAATTTCTAAGCCGTTTGTTTTAGAGGTATTGTTCGACTAACAACTATATTTCAGATTTTGTCATGAATCATTTAAAGTTCAATTTACATTGAAATAGATGTTTTTTAAAAAATAAGAAATTAAAAAAAAATTATAATGTCTGCATCGTACAACTACCATTCAAAAAAAGTTTGTTCATGTTCTAACGACTAAAATAGTAAAAAGCTTTTTTTTCTATATCTAAAACTTACTGAGTTATGAAACTTAGAATTTTATGAATTTTTGATGCTTTAGTCAATATAAACATAAAACGTGTTTTTAGTGCCAGAAAACTGAAAATACGTGAAATTAAAAGTATCATAACTACGTAACTTTTGTCTTGTAAAAATTACATTTTTAACCAAAAACTTTTTTTTAATGATGTGATTTCATCTAAAAAAAAAGCGTCTATATACGTACATCCCAAAATTATTTCAAACATTTTATTTAAAGGCCTTTTAGTTAAAACATCTGTTGACAGTATACAGTCTTTAATTATATGTTACAAAAATAACAGGTTGTTGGAACCTGTTACTTGCGCCAGTGTGGAGCGATGTAACATGTTAACCAAAAATAACTATATTTCCCATCTCTAATGGGCTCATGAGTTTCGAGGACATAAAACATTTCTAATGTGTACTCCTCTCCATCTTATTATTCTTTATATAAATGCTTCAGAAATAATGAAACAGACGGTTTTGCACTTTTTTTAGCTCACAGGCTGAAAAAGGCCTGACAGCTAATGTATCAGCAGGTTCTTCTATGTGCGCATTATTATATGTATGCGTTTTGGTTTGTTTTCAAAATCCACCTTTCAAGCAATGGTTGTGATAAAATAACTGCTTGTGAAAATGCACTTTTCTTCATGATGTTTTTTTTTTTTTTTTTTTTTTTTTTTTTTTTTTTTTTTTTTTACAATTTCTCGGATTTAAATTGTTATAACTCAAGAACCATTATAGATAGATGTTTCAAACTTGGAAGCTATACTTTTTGATCTTCTTTCTTTAATCATGATTCAGAAAATCTGAAAAAATATTTACTTTTGAAAATATGATTTTTTAAATAAAAGTTACATAATTTTTTTTCAAATTTTTACTTTAAATATTTTTAATTTTTATAAATTAACATAAAAAAATGCTTAACTAAAACTAACCTTTAGATATTTCTGTTTACTTAAATGTAAAAAAAAAAAAAAAAATACTTCATCAGAAATGTTCGTTAATATTACACAGAAAAAATTGTTTTGTTGAAACAACTAAATTTTAGTTAATATAACTCAACCGAATATTTTGCTTGAAATGACCAAATTTTAAACAAAATTTTGTTGAATTAACAAAATTAGTTGGTCAGTTCAACCAAATTATGTCACTTCAATTAAAATATTTGTTTGGAGCTATATTAACCAAAATTTGGTTGTTTCAACAAAACAGTTTTTTCCGTGTAATTGATTTGAGCTGTATTAACCCAAATGAGATGGTCTTTATTTGTTGCTATGAATTTCATTATTTATATTTATCAGCCATGAATGACTCAAAACTGCGGGTGTAAATTGTAAAGCAAGCAATGGATATATGATTCCACTTTGAAGATGCTTTCCGCGTGCTTATAAGCTGCAGACTAAACAAAAGATTCAGGCTAAAAACAATAACAGAAATATTTTAGTTTTAAACTTCAGCAGTGTTTTGAATGCTCTCTAAAAAAGGTGTAGTGAAACATATGACGATCGTATACAAAAGTAATTATGAAAAATAAATTCAGGTATGTATATTCAAATATTATTAAATGAAATTCGTAAATCATTTTGCGTTGATGAGGAATTGATTACATTTTATTTTATATGGAAATTAAAAAAAAAAAAAAAGTTTTGGTCAGAGACACAAAGTGCCGGAAACCGGGGACAAAATTTTCTAAACAGGTGCGCCAAATTTTGATTTAACCAATTCAAAACTTTCTAAGGTGGGCAATGTACTTTGAAATTGCTCAAAATATAGATTTTAATATTATTTTTTAAAAATATTAGCTGAAAGCTTTTTAAATTGTGAATATTTTGATTTCTCATTCTTACCTATTGGACAATTATTTTGCGACATATTGTAAACTTTGTTAATAGATCCAGCGCAATTACCCATACAAATAAAAACTTTAAATTGATTTTCCCCCTTATTTATAAACTTGCTTGTTCGAAAATTACTAAGACTTTTCTGCTAATGTAGCTAAAATTGATTAATTTTGATAACTAAAATTGATTTTTTTTTTTACTCATTCTCCATGATGTATTTAATATTTTTGTGTATGGATTTAGCATTCAAGTTTACAGTTATTTTTTTAAAAAATGTTTAAATTGAGAGTTTGTCGAATTTCATTCATTTTTATATGCAGAGGAAAAAAAAATCATATTTAATGTAAAATCCCATACTTCTAAAAATCCATGCACAGTTGTATGTAGTATGAAATAGTCTAATGAATCAGGAAAAAATATTGAAGCAAAAATTTCATCCTTGTAAAAGTACTAAAGATTTTTTAAAAAAGCTAAATTAATTAATTAATTAAGTTTTAGAAAATAAGTTGTTTTACAAGATTTCTTTTTATATTTTTATTTAATTTTTAGTATTAAGTAGTGTGCCACTACATATGTTACAATATTATTGAAAATTGAAGAGATGGTTTCAAAGGTATTCTGTCTGTTTAAAAGGGTGAGCGGATGAGAGCGTGGCGAAGGTTTTGGGTTGAGAGTGAGTAAATATTTATTTTGATGTTACTGTGCATGTCTGAGAAAAAAAATATTGATGCATTTTTATTATTACAAATAGTTTTAAAATTAGCTAAAGTACTCAACATCTTTAAGCATGTCTATGTTAAAAATGGCTCACTTTGCCGATGTTGAAATGGAAAATAAAATTCATAATTAATAATTTCTAGATTTAAAGATTAGTGTTAATGCTAATGTTATTTTCACTTTTTTATGCATTTTTTAAAGTTGGTCTGTTACGACTGATATATTCTTATCATATTGTATAAAGCTCCTGTCCCTACTGGCGAAGACACTCATCAGCTAATGTTAATCTTATGAGGAGGTTATTTTCTAATATCTCGTTTGCATTCCGACATTATTATTATTATTATTTTTAATTGGATAGTTGAGATTCATCTCTACATTGCTCCTTTTTTATTTTTCTATTTTGATTGCAGATACTTTTTAGAATGACTTTTTTATTTTCGGAACCAGTTTTATGAAAGTGAAAGTAACTTTACAAAAAATATCTGCTACCAAAATCGAAAAAGTAAAAAAAAAAAAAAAGTTAAAAAAAAATCGATATAGAGATGAATTTTAGCTATCTAATACAAATATATATTAAAGATATACATTTAAAAATGTCAAAATGAAAACGAGATATTAGAAAATAACTTCCCAATAGGATAAGCATTAGCTCGTGGGTGTTTTCGCTAGTAGGTACAGGAGCCTTACAGGGGCAACTTCCCACCTCCTAGCATTCACAAAGCGCATTCCTGTTTGCAAAGAGTACATATGTATTCGCATACAAGGGGAAAATCTAGAAGGTAAGGATGAATTAAATTTGTTATTTTTTAAATTATAACTTTTTTTTTTTCACAAATTTTACGCGTATATAATAATTTAATTAAATATTCATTATTGAATTTTCTCTCCATTTTTTATATATTTTGTTAATTAATTATTGATAAATATCTATGACTGTGGTTGTCTTAAAGTAATAAAAGATAAAGTTGCATTATTATTTATATTTTGTCTTTATTTGAAGCTTATACACAAACATGAATATATATGTATATAGATGCAGGGTTTTGACGAATTTGACAGACAAATTCAGAGGGGTGATAGTAGGCATCAATAGAATGAAAAATAACAGTAAAACACGGGCTCACAAACCACGTATTTAATTAAAAATGCTAGGTATTCTACCCTAACTTAGTTTGGGCCTACTGTAATAAATTTCAGAAAACTAAAATATATATTTTATAAAACTATAAACAGGAATTCTCACCTTTATTATGAATATGATAATAATAATAATAATAAAGAGTGTAAAAAGTTCCATTACAAGCGCCAGCAGTGTGCACTTAACACTCCACATTTTGGACTAAGTGTGCGCTTCACATTTTGAACTACGATAACTGGATCATACGGTTCCCCAGATTTCTTGAGAACTCTGCTTTTACAGAATTTTTCGTGATATTACAACATTTTACACAAAACAAAGTACATATAATGACATTTTCATTGCAGTGTTCTTATTTTTCTCAAAATTATGATCCTCAACTCAGGTTGAAACACTCTGTATTTGTGAATGAATAATTATGACTATATAAGTAAATTGTACCTCCATGTTCTATTGTAAGTTTTCATTCTCTTGATGTCTGTTTATCACACCTCTGAATCTGTTAGTCGAATTCAGCAACATCCTGTAATGTATGTTTTTTTTCTTTTTGTAAGGAATTAGATATGAATGAATGTTTAATTTATTAGTAATTATATATATTCATGTATATTAATTACTTTAATACTTTTTTTATAGTTTCGTTTTCAATTTTGGCCGAAATTAAAAAAATTACCGAAATTCAGTTTCAGCCGAACACTAATGATTACAGTACTTTCCTCATTCTATGCGTTTGGAAAGAAAAAATCAGTATAAAACGATCCATATCCATTTCTCATATCCTAAGTATCCTTTTTTTTTTTTTTTTTTTAAAGTTATTCTTGGAATTTAAAAGCTACAACATCTATAGTAAAAAATAGAAAGGAAAAAATAAGAATTATATAATCGAAAAAAGTAAGAGGCCGTCCATAAATGATGTCACTCTTGGAAGGGGGAGGGGAGTTCGTGAAATTGTGACAGTTTGTGATAAGGGGGCGGAACGGGGTAAGAAAAAATGTGACAGCACACATTTTGGTTAAAATTAAAACATTAAAAATCAGTAGATTAAATTTTAAAATTAAAGTATTTTGTGTTCACAAAGTAAAAAAAAAAAAGTCAAATATATTAAATTTCATTTAAAATTCCAGTATAGTACTGTTTTCAATTGCTCTTACATATTAATATTCTATTACTATTTTTTGTTTTGCACTTTAATCTTATTTCCTACGATTACACGAATAATTTTTATTGTTATGGTTACAAATGTCACTAAAAAACATAGTTATAGTTAAAAAAAATCAAATATGATCTATTATAACGCTTTGCTTCTGAATAGCAAGTAACATGTTTATGTAATTTAGTGTGACATGTGAGAAAAGAAAGGGAGGGCGTATGAAGAAGTTGACGCTTTGTGACAAAGAGGGAATGGGTTGTCAAAAACATTAATAAAATATGTGACGTCATTTATGAACATCCCCTAATGCCAGCATCACAATTGAAACAGTTTATAGACGACACCATTACATTAAACCGAACGTAAATCCAATGAAGATATGATTCTATAGCTATTATGAAAGAAGACTTATTATATCCCACATAAAACAAAATAAAAACAAAACTATTACATTCTAATAATAGACCATGATTCAATGGATAAACTAAATAGTTTATGTATAATTCATAGGTTAATGCACATGTCCTCTTCATTACAGGCGTTCGAAACAACATTCGGATCATTAACAATTGGTGATATTGAATTTAAGAAATGTTCATTGTCATCCACGCATTGTTCCGGCCCATCTGACTTCGATCATAATGCACGATTTGTCGATTGATCCCCGAAGACCTACCTTAATCCTCGCATTAATGACTTCAGTTTGATATCGTGTCATCAATGTCATTTTTTTTTTCACGCACGATCGTACATAATATTGTATAAGATAGTATCTCCACGCAATTTTATTATAAATGAAATAAATAAGCATTATGATGGTCTAGAAAACTCTATATCAAATTCCCTGATCAAGAATGCGAAACTTTCGGACACGTTTTCAAATTCATTTTTAAACCTAAAAGTATAGAATTAACCGACCTACTTATTGGAGCAATCTGGAATCAAATGATGCTTTCTATTTTTTGATAATTTTCTTTATAGTCGAATTATAACCGAGTTTTATCATGTGACAATGGATGCGTTCTGGTACAATCAGGAATTCGGTTCAAAACTCTTATTTTGATGATATTTTCTGAAAAATCTTCTGACTTTAGCAAACAATGAAAAGAAGAAAAACATTCGATGATATAATTTCTGAATAAGAACACATGCCAACTTCATGCGTTTCCGAAAAAAAAAAAAAAAAAGAATTCAGAAACGTGTTAAAAAGTAGCTTCTTCCGATTTGAAAACTGCCCTGACATATATTTTTATAGTTGTCAAAAAACATCTTTTAAAAGAGTTATTATTATTATTATTTTTTTTTTTAGATTGAAGCAATTACAAATCATTTTTAATATTTCACGATTTTTTTATTCTCATTACATTAAAAAAACAACAAGCAAAATCAACATAAATCAAAACTTTAAAAAGACGTCACTTGACACTGGTAAAAAAAGTGTTAAGTTTACACTATATGGCCAAAGGTGACCGGCCACTTGCAATTTTAGACATTTTGTTAAATATCTAGAAAAATACATGAGGAATTATCCTGAAACTCTAAGTGTGTAAATGAAATAGTACAGATCATACATTTTGCACGTGAAGCGTAGCAAATGAGGTGCGTTCGTACGATAACGAAGTTTTAAAATATTCAGATCTTGCTGATATAGTAGAGCGTACTTTGGATACAGTACAGTGGTCGAAATTTTTGTGTTCCTGTAAATATGCAGGGAGTAATTTTTATTATACTTCATTAACATGTATCTTATTCAAAAAATGTGAAGTAGTTTAATATAATTAAAACACGCCCCAAACAATGTTTTCCCGTATAACATTATTTAGAGGAATACATTTGTGTGGCCCTGTAATTTAATAATAAATATTCTTTGCATCACAGATTGTACAGAATGTATATTTTAGTACATACTTCAAAGATTCATGCCAATTCAATTATGTTCAAATGAGTGTAACACCATTAAAATTCATTTGAAACTTTTTTTCGCATTGATCGTAATGTAACGGAATACTTTTGATTGTCCCTGTAATTGATCTATACATCCGATTTTCATAACATTTGAAGTGACTTGACAAAATTATGTAATAATTATACGTTTTAAATTTCAAACGATTAAAATGCATTTGAAACTTTTTCCCCATTGATCGTAAAGTAACGGAAACTTTTGATTGTCCCTGTAATTGATCTATGCATTCGATTTTCATAACATTTGAAATGACTCGACAAAATTATGTAATAAATATACGTTTTAAAATTCAAACGATTAAAATGCATTTGAAACTTTTTTCCCCATTGACCGTAATGTAACGGAATACTTTTGATTGTCCCTGTAATTGATCTATGCATCCAATTTTCATAACATTTGAAATGACTCGACAAAATTATGTAATAAATATACGTTTTAAATTTCAAACGATTAAAATGCATTTGGAACTTTTTTTGCATGACCGTGTAATGTAACGGAATACTTTTGATTGTCCCTGTAATTGATCTATGCATCCGATTTTCATAACATTTGAAATGACTCGACAAAATTATGTAATAAATATACGTTTTAAATTTCAAACGATTAAAATGCATTTGAAACTTTTTTCCCCATTGACCGTGTAATGTAACGGAATACTTTTGATTGTCCCTGTAATTGATCTATCCATCCGATTTTCATAAAATTTGAAATGACTCGACAAAATTATGTAATAATTATGTATTTTAAATTTCAAGCGATTCGGTTGGGCAGTTTTTCCGCTGTTATATGCGGACGGACAGACGGACGGACTGAGCGACAACAATAGGTGCTACGTATTTACATAATTACGAACCCACCTAAAAAGAATGAATATCTTTTGGATAACCCTATCAAAAGTAATGCAGCGAAAGCGTTCAAACTGTAGATTATGATTAGTGGCTTATTGTAATAAATTGTGTTCATTTTTAAGCAGATAACATGTATACTCGTAGAGAAATTAAGGTTTTAAAAAAAAAAAAAAAAAAAAAAAAAAAAAAAAAAAAAACAGTCCCAATTTTTTTCAAGTCTTTTCCTTATAATCTGCAGAGCTCTTAATATAAACTAATGTTCTTTTCCGAAAATAAGACAAACAATATTGTACACAATACCTTGCAATCATAATTAAAGAATAATAAAAAATGTATGAAAAATGAGCAAGTTTACTAAATAGATTTTCATTGCGCATGCGTAAACGCTATCAAAATTTTATTTGCATATTGTGTTAGCCAAATGTATAGCGAAACTTTTGTGAAAGTCTTAAAAACATAGCTTGAAAATTCTGAAAGTGTTCGTCGGTAGAAGAAGCTCAAAATCCCTTGTTCCCAAAATAAAGAAAAACTAGTTGGATGTGTCAATCCCGAAACTTTCTTCTATCTCATAAATACATTTTAATATATATATATATATATATATATATATATATATATATATAAAAAAAAAAAAAAAAAGTGGTGACTTCAAAGTTACCCACTATCAAATTTCCTCGAACATCTGACCTAGCCTAATGAGATTCTGGTATCCGAAAAGCCTAAAACGCAAAATTTAATTAATATTCTGAGAAAATGAGCTTAGTAGTGCCTCATGTTGGATTATTTATACTAAAACCTAATAAGCATCTATTGATGTCAAGACCTAACAGAATCTGAAATTTGATGGAATTTCGTCCATTAGTTCTTGAGATATAACAAAAAATTTGCAAAACGTAGCACAGCAACAGCATATCTTGGACAATTTATGCCAAAATGTAAAAAAAGTCTAATTATGTTATGGTGTAAAAGAATCTGAAGTTTGATGAAATTCTGTGCATTAGTTCTTGAGATATAGCTAGTTTAAAAAAAACATGTAAAATATAGCACAGCAGCACGATCAATTGAAGGATTTATAACAAAACGTAATCATCGTGTAATTATGTTATACGTCATTTTGTAACAAAATCTGAAGTTTGATGAAATTCTGTGCGTTGGTTGTTGAGATATAGCTATCGGAAAAATCGTGCAAAATGCAGCATAGCTGCACCACCTGTTGAAAGGTTAATACCAAAATGTAATCAGCGTCTAATTATGTTATATATTCTAGTGTAACAGAATCTAAAATTTGATGAAGTTCTCTGCCTTAGTTCTTGAGATATAGCAATCGCAAAAATCGTGCAAAATGTAGCATAGCAGCGCCACCTATAGGGCAGTTCACAACAAAACCTTATCAGCGGCTATGTATCTCAAGGTATCGCGGAATCTCAAGTTTGGTGAAATTCTGTGCATTAGTTCTTGAGATATAGCTCTCATGAAAATCAAGAAAAACGTGGCATAGCAGCGCCACCTGCTGGCCAATTTACACCAAAACTTAATCAGCGTCTATGTATATCAAGGAGTCACAGAATCTGAAGTTTGGTGAAATTCTATCCATTAGTTCTTGAGATATAGCAATCTTGAAAATCATGAAAAACGTAGTACAGCAGCGCCACCTGCTGGCCAATTTTCACCAAAAACCAATAGGCACTAATTCATATCAAGGTCTAACTGAATATAAAATTTTATTAAATTTAGAGCATTAGTTCTTGAGATAGAGCGCCCACAAATTTTTTGTCACATACAGACAGACAGACTCACAGACAGACACACAGACTCACAGACAGACGGACAGACTCACAGACAGACATTTTCTAAAAATAGTCAAAACGTGTTCAGGACCTTCTAAAACGTATAAATCCGTCGAAAACCGAAAGTCGAAAATTTTCATGAATCCAATACTTTCTTCTTGTAAAGATAGAAGAAAGTAAAAAATTGAGGGGTTGTATTTAAATGTAGTAGTACGTGCCATATTATGTGTTCTATATTGACATGGATAAATGGATACAGTCCCTCACCTTTTTGCTTCATTTTGGGAATAACGGATTTTGAGCTTATTCTACCGACGATCACTTTCAGAAATTTCAAGCTATGTTTTCGAGACTTTTACAAAAGTTGCTGTATACATTTAGCTAACACAATATAAATAATAAAAATATATACATAAATTCTTTTTTAAAAACCAAAGGCATTTTATATATGCATATTAAAAGTGAAAGAATGATGTTTAATATCTGACCCATTGTTTGTAAGTGAGAACAATTATATAGAATGAGAATACTACTTCTTTCAAAGGATCTAAAAAGAAACTTAAAGTTTCCATAACAAACAGTAAAAAGAAAGAAACTTAAACAATGACAACAATTTAAAAGCTTATTATCACCAACTGTAAATAAAAACTTTACGCTATGATCACAAACAGTTGTTAATAATGCACATCTTTTTCTTTAAATGTTTTGCGTGTGTGCCTCAAATTAGGTATAGTAAATCGATAATTCGAACAATTTGAATGGAATCACTTCTGTTATTGAACTGCATTTTTCTTTTACAGCAATTGTAAAATAGGAGTATTGATACATATATTTTTAAAAATTTGCTTATTTAATTTATATGTTGAAAATTTAAAAAATAATAAATAAGAGCTTGTACATAATTTGCATTAACAAAGAAAATTATTTAAATTATAATAAAAATAATCTCTGTAACAATAATTAAACAAAATATAACATTTACTGAAACCAAAAGTTTTTTATACCAAGTGAAAAAAACAATTTCTCAAACAAACAATGACATCCATCATTATCATCAACCGTAAACAAAAGCAACGCTCTGATCACAAACTGTTGATAATAATGCAAACGTTTCGGCGAGACATATTGGCGAGAAACTTTCCGGTTGGTAACCCTGAAGTGTTCCCCCTGTAAATAGGCAGCTTAGCACAGTTTTCACGCGTTACCTCTGCCCCCGCAAATCGGAGGAAGAAAACATTTTAAAGTTCAAGTTTACCTATATCTGGGTGGAAGAGAATGTTTTGTAGATATATCGGTCAGGATTTATAGCTAGGTTTGGTTTGATTTTATTGCTGTTTGTCTTTTTTCGGTTTTTGTTGGGGCGTATCGTAATAATAGGTATTTTAAGAGAGGTCGACCTAATGAACTATATTTAGGAGAATTTTGAAAGGTGGATGCACGCCCACACCTTAGAAAGGGCTGAGTTCTTTTCATAGAGAAATTCTCTAGTCTAGACTAAATGTTTATCGTGTTTGTAATTGCATTAAAGCCATTTAAAGATATATAAAATGAAATGTATATATATTTTTTAAATAAATGAAATTACTTTTATTTTCATTTTCATACGCTTCATTTTTATTATTAGTTAAAAGTTCAAGTTTTAATATTTCAAATTTATCAAGTTTAGATTTTTTCCCCTGCCACATTGTATTAATCTGTATTTTAAGAGAAGTTGACAATAAAAAACTATAAAAGTCTAATGAACTATATTTAGGATATTTTTTAAAAATAGATAAACGCTTACAACTGAGAAAGGGCCGAATTCTTTTCAAAAGTTAAAGTTACATTATAAGCGTCAAAATATAGAAAGAGTAATTTAAAAATTTCTCAGATAAATTTGGAAAAGTCTATTAATTTAATTAAAATAATTTTATTTATGTCATCCGTTCATTTTTTTAATTTACATTTTAAAAGAAATCCTTAATTTGAACGTTTTGCATGTCAACATCATAGCTTGGAGGTAAAGCGTTTCGCTAGCAAATAAGATATCATTAGTTCAATCACTGGTGCTGCAAATTAAAATTTTCATATTAAGATGAATTTAAAAAAAAATGTTTTTTTTTTTTTTTTTTTTTTTTTGCCAATTTAAGGGTGTATTTTATTAGGGTTTTGTTCATCTGACAGTAATAATATTTTTTGGAATTCAATTTTCTTTCTATTTTAAAAACTATTGTGATTTACTAATGATTCAGCATTTTAGATTTCGTTCAAACATTTTTCTTTCGCTTTTAGAAATTTAAAATTGTATTTATATCTCTGCTAAATTTTTTTCATTTTGGATTTTCGAAAAATTTAGAATTTTGGATTTTATTTAAATCTCTGCGAATTTTTTTTCGTTTTGGATTTTCGAAGCATTTAGAATTTAGAATTTTATTTAAATAATTTGATTTGAACTTTTTAAATTTGCTTAAAATATATAACGTGCTTTTATAATTATTATTAAATTAAATCTGAAAATTTATGAATTATAAATTGACAATTTGGATTTATTAACTAAAGTATAAGTTGTTTTGAACGAAACATTAAACGAAACTCACTGTGCCCACTTGTTTCAAGTTAAGGATTTGGAATACAAGAAAAAAATAAAAATAAAAGGTAGTTTTTTTACATTAATATCATTTAAATTTACCTCATATGTCTATTGATTGAACAAAAATAGATACTGCCCGAATTAAAATGCACGTTTCCCAACATTTTAATTTTTTGTGTATTTTTAATTTTCTGCATATGTATTTTATTATACAAATTTAATAAATTTGAGTTGATTTCTCTTTAACGAATTTTCTTTATTAGAGAGTGTTTAAGTGTAACGATGATTCGTTAAATGGAAGTTTCGCTGTATATATACATATATATTAAAAGAGGCATTCAAATGTGTTTAAAATAATAAAACTGGAAAATGGATATTCTTCATCTTGTTAATTATTCATACACCTTATAAATGACGTTTCAAGGTGTATTGATATCGGGTATTTTAGGTAGGCTTAAACGGGGGCGCAGAGATGAATTCTTACTTTGCTATAAGAAAAAGCCTACGACCGGCGCAGATTTTCCACTCTATAATAAAGACAGATATTTCTTAATATAAAAATATATAATCGACCAGTGAACAGAAATGTGTACAATGACTTCTTCTGAATTATTCACTTTTCTGATTTTGCAATCATGAAAAAACAAATTATATGAAAACAACAACAACACCCCCCCCCTCCTCAAAAAAATATGAAAACAACCCCCTTGCCACCCCCTAAAAAGAAAAAAAAATAAACGAATCATGTTAAAAACTTTATTAAATCCATTAGATTTTTAAATCACAAGATTTTAAGAACTTCACTTTTATGTAAACATTTTATTAAACAATTTATATTACATGATAGAGATGTTGCAAAAAATATTAAAGACAAATAAAATTGACATGTTTTTGTTCCAATCTGATAAGAATCATAATCATAATAAAAATGCAAATACAAATCGTCTCACGGTCAATACAAATGACACGCGACAATGAGATGTAAACAAAACCACACTCTTTTGTTAAAAAAAAAAAAAAAAAAATTAACAAGTAAGAAAAATCATGCGTTAAGCATAGATTATGAAGCACTTTCCAACACTTAATGAAATCTTTAACAAAATTTTGTTATTTAGGGAAATAATAGTGTATATCCAAATATACCCAAATATGTATTCCAGTACTTTTGAACAGCCTTGTATTTCATATGTCAGTTGATATAATGGGAAAATTTAGTTTAGCAAGAAAATACCCAGTAGTTTGAAATTTCTTTTTCAGCATTTCATACTATTAGATGGAAACATACTTGAATACTTTTGTTCAGCCCTGTAGTTTACATTGTACCTTTATTACACGTCAGCATTAGGCTAAAATTTATTCTAAACTAAAACACTTTTTTAAAACAACTGAAATCGCATTCTCATAAATTATCATTCATAGGCGTCCATGTACCGAATTCTTTGTGTGGACCTGTATATCCCTTTATCTATATTCTGCAAACATTTCTCAGTAAATTGAATAAAGCTCAGCGTAAAAATGCATAGCTTATTTAAGAACCACGTTTAAATAATTTACGCTCATATTCAGTAACGTTGGTGAGCTCTTTTGAGTAGCCCTGTATATCAATTATAACATTTATACACACCATATAATGTGCATATATTTAGCGAAATATAAACGCGCATATCATAATTAAAATGCATTTCATCCCTCCATCAGCCATCATCGGACACATATACGGTACTTCGGAAAGAATATACTATTTGAAATCTTTTGTGTGGCCCTGTAAATACTATGTACTTCATATTATGCAAGACAGTAGCGTATAATTTATATTAAGCTTCAGAGACATATATCAATTTTATTATACATGAAACAGCTTAATATATTTAAAATATGTCACACACAATTCCCCCTTTTACCATTATCTAATGGAATTCTTTTGTGTGGCCATGTAAATGAATAATAGCTACATTTTCACCTTATATTTTATGGAATGCATATTTTAATATTGTTAGAGTTATTTGTAATTTATCTTTGAAATGTGGTATCACATAAGTGTAACTATGGAAACGCAAATCGTCTGTGTTTTAGTTTGTTGTTGTTTTAATTTGCTAAGAGTAAGCAACGCTTTCGCTATGATTAAAAATAAAGGATGACAGTCTACTAAAGCATGTCAGTTTATTAATTAAGTTAATACGCATCGCCGCATCACACACATCTGGTCCGTCTCCCGGAGTCTATATATATTTTTTTCTTCACTTCGAAAAGAAAAGTTCGAAAATAATGAACTGTTTTCATCCTTGAATTTTATTAGAACATTATTTTACAAGCTGGACTGGTGAAAAAAAAGAAAGAAAGAAAATCGTCTGCCGCAGCAATCAAGGTAATGAATTATTTATTATTCCTTTTGCTCTTACTATAAGTTTTTGAACATGGAAAACATTGAAAAATTAAAAAAGAAGCGTGCAACATTACGCACTTCAATTACGAAATTAATTAGTAAATTAGAAACATTAATAAAAGATAAAAATAGTGATATTGATAGTTATTTAGAAATTTCAGAACAATTAAATGACAGAGAACAAACTCTAAAAAATCTAAATGAAGAAATAGAATCTGGTATTAGTTTAGAAAAAGAATATGAAATTGACATTAGTGCTAGCGAAGAATACCAGGAAAAAATTATAAAGGCCAAATTTCAAATTAAAAAGCAACTTAAACATTTAGAACAAAGTAAAGTTTCCAATGAAATTCAACCAAATTCTACTCAAATAAACAACGCGATAAATATTAAATTACCCGATATATCTCTTCCGAAATTCTCCGGAAAACCAGAAGAATGGGGTCTATTTAAATTACAATTTAACAACTTAATAACTTCAAATGAGCAACTATCAGATGCGCAAAAGTTGCATTATTTATCAGCGGCATTAATAAGTGATGCAAGAGCTTTGATTAGCACAGAAGACACTTTTTCATCTTTATTTCAAGCATTAAAAGACAGATATGAAAATGATAGAATAGTAACAGAAATACACATCAATTCACTCTTAAACGCAGATAAACTTACACAGCCTTCCGCTAAAGATCTTCGAAATCTAGTCGATAATGTAAAAAAAAGCATTCGCGCCTTGAAGATTTTGAATTATAATAGAAATAATCTTTCAGATGTTTTAATATTGAACATCATTCTCCAAAAGTTAGATAGAGATACCCGAAAAAATTATGAAATGACGATAAGTTCAAAAGAAGTTCCGAAGTTAGATGAATTACTCTCATTTTTAGAAAAACGATCTCAATATTTGGAAAATATTCATACAGTCGCGTCTGTTAAAATTTTCAGTAAGGATCAGAAACGTTCATCTAATTCTAAGTCATTGACTTTGTTAGCAGAAGATCCACACATTTGTTCAATGTGTAAAGGTAATCACATTTTAATGAGGTGTTCCCAATTCTTAAATTTACCAGCAAAAAAAAGGTTTAATATTGTTAAAATGAAAAAATTATGCTTCAACTGTTTATCATCAGTTCATAACATTAGCCAGTGCAAAAGTTCAAGCACGTGCAGAAAATGCAACAAACGGCATCACACATTGATCCACCTGGAACGCGGTGAGGAAAATATTGATACTAATCAGACAATAGCAATTCAAGATGAAAATACTATTAGTAGTAATCTATTACCAACCGCAAACGCATTTACTCCTCATAGTTACACAAATAATCCGATGTCTGTTACCGCTTTGGGTGAAAATACACATTCATTTGATAACACGCATTCAACTATTAACAATACTGTAATGAGTATGACATCTTCTTCTAGTAAACAAGTACTGCTTTCAACTGCGATAATATATGTACAAAATGCTAGACGAGAATTAGTTCCTCTTAGAGCATTGTTAGATTCAGGATCGCAAAATAACTTTATAACGAAGGAATGTTCTGAGTTATTGTTCTTGAAAGGAAGGAAAATAAACGCATCAGTTTCAGGGCTAAATGGTTCAGTTATGAATATAAAGGAAAGTATTATAACAACCATAGCAAATAAAAACAGGAGTTTTAATGAAACATTGCAATTTTTTGTTGTTCCTAAAATTACACGCATAACACCAGCTACATATCTAAACATCATGCCTATTAAGCATTTACAAACTTTTCAGTTAGCTGATCCACAATTTGATAAACCAGGTCCAATACATGTTTTATTATCAAACGAAGTATTTTTTAAATTAATCAAACAAAATAAAATAAATATGCAAAATTTGGTTTTTCAAGAAACTGTTTTTGGCTATGTTGCCAGTGGTTCTACGTCTATGCCCCAACAGAATTTTTAATAATTATTGTGGTCTTGTTCGATCTGTGGATGATTTATCCAACGCTATGCAAAAATTTTGGGAAATTGAAGCGGTCCATGATAAAAACCCAATAAAAAGTAAAGAAGAGCAGTATTGTGAGGAACATTTCCTGCGTACACATACTAGAAGAGATAGAAGAGATGATGAAGAAGTAATTGTGGAAAATTCTGAAATGGGTAGTTTGCTGTTGCAAACAAATCGTGAAAAGAAAATTGCTCAAGCTATAGACCGAAATGGAAAAAGTCTCTATTCATTTGAATCAAATAACAAGAAAACTATCGATAAGTTTCAAAATATGAACGTGAATAGTTCATTACCACAAACAAATCCTGAAGCGGAAATCATATTATCTTTAGAACGAAATGAACAGAATATTTATTCCTTTGTTTTAAATGAAAAGAAAACTATCCAGTATCAAAATACAAATATGGACAGATCATTGTTGATAGCCAATCATTTAACGGAAAATAAATCACCTCTAAGAAGTAATGAAGCAAGTACTTTTTCACATACATTAAAAGAAAAGAAAATTGACCATAAGTATCTGAATTCAAATTCCGGTGAAATACAAAGAGAAGCACCAGTTCAACATCAGGTTGATGGTAATAAAATGTTTATTGACGGTAAGGTTGAGCCTTTTAATAATTATACAGTGGGTGATGCAAGTAAACAACATGAATTACCTAATCTTCTCAATACAAACATCCTACAAGCAGCAGTTGTATCGAAGATTGATTCTGGAAAGAATACTGAAATTATCACGCCTAAGAAAATGATCGCTCATGGAGAAAAAATTCAACATACTCAAACCAACGATTTTCAAAATAAAGGCAATATTAGTAAAAAATCTCCAGTATGCATTCAAGCCAACAAAATTTCGCATTCGCCTGTGATATCTTCTCCGAAAAATTCTCAACCTGAATTCAAAGTACCGACCCCTCCGAATCCAAAAACACCATCACCAATGGATTCGAATCTCAAGACACCCTTAACAATACAGTTGCAAAATTCTGGGGAGCCACAGGTTGATATAGAAGGTTCAAATTCTGCTCTTTTCAAAGCTGATTCTGCTTCTCCAGGATTTGCCTATACTACTCAATTAATGTACCCAATGAATGCTGTAAATACCATCAAACACCCAGCAGACCTTGTGTTTCGAGGACTATCCTTTGACAAATTAATTGATTATGAACTTTGGTGGCATGGCCCTCTCTTCTTGAGAGAAAGAGACAGTGAATCCAAACACAGCATTGATTTAGAACAAGTGAAAAACAATATAGACTTTTCATCAGAATTAAAATTGAAAAACAGTACAGCATTATTAAGTTTAAATTCTAGTGAATTTGTAAATGAAATTTTAAGTATCAGCAATAATTATACTAAAATATTACGTGTTTTAAGTTATATTTTCAGGTTCTTAGATAACACAAGAAAATTAGATGAAAAAAGAAAGGGACACGTAAGTATAGAAGAATTATCACGAGCAGAAATATTTTTAATTCGGGAAATCCAAAAACTTGAATTTAAGGCAGAATATACTGCATTGTTAGAAGGTAAGCAAATTTCTAAGAAAAGTAAATTGCGATTGTTAAACCCCTTTTTAGATGCCGATAAGGTGCTAAGAGTAGGAGGGCGTTTAGATAACGCAGACCTAAGGTTTGCTCAAAAACATCAATATATTCTGCCAGTTAAGGGTAAATTGTGTAGCCTAATTGCAATTTACTATCATAAAAAATATCTTCATATAGGTGCACAAGCATTGTTATGCCACTTGAGGCAAAAATACTGGCCTCTACGGGGAAGAAATTTAGCTAGAAAAATAACGCATGAGTGTGTAACTTGTAGTAAAAGCAACCCCATAACCATACAACAAATCATGGGTTCCCTACCCACTGAGAGAGTACGTCCTAGCGCACCATTTAATTATGTGGGAACAGATTTTGGTGGCCCCTTTTTCATAAAATATAAGGGACAGAGAAAGGGAATTCTTAATAAGGTGTATTTGGCAATCTTTGTTTGCTTTGTAACTAAAGCAGTGCATCTCGAACTAGTGTCAGAATTGACCACGGATGCATTCATTGCCACCTTAAAAAGGTTCATTGCTAGGCGCGGAAGGTGCGCAGTAATCTTTTCAGATAATGCAAAAAATTTTGTTGGTGCTAACGCCGAGTTACAGAGACTCCATAATTTACTAAGACATCCTGAGGAGAAGTTAGCGAATTATTTGTCAGACGAGAATATTATTTGGAAATTTATTCCACCCAGAGCACCTAATGTTGGCGGGTTGTGGGAGGCAGGAATAAAATCGGTAAAATATCATCTAAAGCGAACGGTAGGTAATGCAAGGCTAACGTTCGAAGAATTATTAACTGTAATTGCTCAAATAGAGTCTATATTAAATTCACGGCCAATCACTCCATTGTCTTCAGACGTGAATGACTTGGAGGCCTTAACACCAGGCCATTTCTTAATTGGAAGGCCTATGACAGCCATCGTTGAACCAGAATTAATTAATGTTAACGAAAATAGACTATCTAGATGGCATAGAATTTCAAAATACATTCAATTGATATGGAATCGTTGGAATAAAGAATATTTAAACACGCTCCAACAACGCTCCAAGTGGCAATTTGAAAAAAATAATGTTAGCATAGGAACCCTAGTGTTGATAAAGGAAGATAACCTCCCTACAAATAAATACTTACTAGGACGCATTATAAATATTTTCCCTGGTGCAGATGGTAAGATTAGGGTCGTCGAAGTTAAAACCGCTAGGGGAATACTTAAAAGAAGTATTTCAAAAATTGCGTTATTGCCACAACAAGTCTCGGAAAATTAATTACGAAATGTTAAAAAAAAAGGGGGTTTTGTTATGTATTTTTAGTTTTAGTTTTCCTATTATTGTATGTTCATAATTGTATTTTTCATTGTTAAAAGAAAATTGTTGTATTGTATCATATTACTTAAGCATTTGTAATGTTAATATTTGTATTGTATAATTTATTGAAGTTGACCCTTCAATGTCGGGGGTATGTTAGAGTTATTTGTAATTTATCTTTGAAATGTGGCATCACATAAGTGTAACTATGGAAACGCAAATCGTCTGTGTTTTAGTTTGTTGTTGTTTTGATTTGCTAAGAGTAAGCAACGCTTTCGCTATGATTAAAAATAAAGGATGACAGTCTACTAAAGCATGTCAGTTTATTAATTAAGTTAATACGCATCGCCGCATCACACAAATATGTTTGACAGAGTATAACATCTTTAAAATTCCTTTGAAACGATTTTTCCATATAGGCCGTAATGTAATGGGAAACTTTTGATTCGCCCTGTAGATAAACTAATCGCGGTAGAAACTTCAATTTGAATAGGGTTCGTGCTAGGGTAAACGTCAATAACGTCCTAAACTTTCATGGCAATCCGAATATATTAACGATTTTTCCCCATAGGCCGTAATGTAATGGGAAACTTTGATTCGCCCTGTAGATAAACTAATCATGGTAGAAACTTCATTTTCGATAGGACTTGCGCTAGGGTAAACGTCAATAACGTCCTAAAATTTCATGGTAATCCGAATATATAAACGATTTTTCCCCATGGGCCGTAATGTAATGGAAAACTTTTGATTCGCCCTGTAGATAAACTAATCATGGTAGAAACTTCATTTTCAATAGCGTTCGTGCTAGGGTAAACGTCAATAACGTCCTAAAATTTCATGGCGATCCGAGTATATTAAAGATTTTTCCCCATAGGCCGTAATGTAATGGGAAACTTTTGATTCTCTCTGTAAATAAACTAATCATGGTAGATGCTTCATTTTCAATAGGTGTCGTGCTAGGGTAAACATCAATAACGTACAAAAATTACATAGCAATCCGAGTATATTTACGGGAGTTAGAGCGCGGACAGACGGACATCCGGCCAGACGGACAGACGGACAGACGGCCAGACAAACCGAATGCATAAGCACTTTTCAACTTTGTTGGAAAGTGCTAAAAATAGACTATGATTTATAATTATTTTCCAACTTGGCTCATCCCATACTATTTCTTTCATTATTCTTAAGTTATGGAATAAATTCAAATGAATCGAGGAATTTAATGAATAAATTCCTCGAGAAAGCTTGAATGGGATCATCTAACAAGGAAGGTCTCCATTGGGGGCATACTCAGAATTTTTTGAAAAAAAATAGGAATTAAACTACTCATGTAGGTAATAAAGGATCAGTGAAAATTAGCGGCGGAATTACATTATTAGATATGTAAAAAAATAAAATAGTTTGGAATAATTGGCGTGAAAAACTGAAAGCGACGCGGGATTTGGTGAGCAGTGCATTTCCTCGCCAAAAGCAGACGATTTTAACGAATGTGAAAATTGATTTTAATTGACTTCACTGTTAAAAATCTGCAGCATTTACTGCAACCTCACTCCACTACTTTTATAGAATATCTCTCATCTGACCAATGAGAATGCTCCATAGCACGGTGAATTGACCTGTCATACACTGTTAAAATTCTGCTGCATTTTGTTGCAACGCACTCCACCGCTTGTATATAATATCTCTATTCCAACCAATGAGAAAGCTCTATTTCACGGCCAAGTAACCGTTTTCTATACAAGCAAGGGAGTGCGTTGCAACAAAATGCAGCAGATTTTTAACAGTGTATTTTTCAATTTGGAACAGTTTTAATCAATTTAAATTGCGTTTTAAATGATAAAATATGTTAATTTCATTTTGTTATAAGTACATATAAACGTATATGACAAAATTACACTTAAAGTAAAGTAAAAATGCAAAACTAAAATTACTTAAACTAAACTTATTTAAATAAATTGAACATAGAAAGTGTTTTCTTTAAAAAGTATTCGTAGCGTAAAAGCGTATTTTTCAAAATTTCGTTTTTTCGCCAACCGGAGATAAATCGCCAAATAAACGAATTTTTATTATTTTTTTACGGACGTTATAAGGAGGTTCCGCCGAAATTTTTTTATAAACATATATAATTATATGAGAAGAACATTCTGTAATTTTTTCAGATTTTTCTGAGTATGCCCGTATGGAGACCTTCCTTGTAAGTTGAAAAATAATTTTAAATCACGGTCTATTTTTACAAAAGATCGTGTTTTTTGTTTACACCTCATTGTCGCGTGTCATTTATATTGGGCCTGAGACGATTTGTATTTGTATTTTTATTATGTATTATTGTATTATTATGTTTTATTGTATTATTATTATTTGAATTTTATTATTTTTATTATAGCTCTTATCAGATTGGAACCTAAATATGTCAATGTTATTTGTTTTTAATATTTTTTGAAAAATTTTTCTCAAGTAATATAAAATTGTTTATTAAAATGATTTAACGAATTATCCTTTTATCTTTTATTTCTGCAAAAAATAACTTCTGAACGAAATTATCGCGACAAATGAAGAGCTCAGATGATAACGGTGGTAAGTGAGACAATCACAATTATCAGGAGTTGTAAGTTACAAATGACTCTTGCCGTCTATTGTCAAATGGCTCCTTTATAAAATAAAATCTCTGCGAGTAGTAGGATTTTTCAAATAGTAATATAACTCAAATAGTAGTAGAGAATCATTATCGTCAATCATATAATTAACTCTTTTTTTTCATGCACCACCTTTATTATATGAGCTCATGTAATGACAAGTGTAAATAGTTAAAAAAAACCTAATCTTCTATTATTTACTTTATAAATTTACAAATTTTTATACGTTTGTTTTTAGATAAAATAAAATTCAACTCTAATATTTTTAGGAAGATAAAACTTCAAAATTGGCTTTTGTATCCGTTTTGATATCTTAAATATACGCATGAATGAGAGCACTGAAATAAACTCTTGAGCCTCGTTTAAATTATGTCTACGATCGATGTTGCTTTTCTATTATCATTTTCCCAGTAGTCAAACTGGCTTGTGTGGTTCAGAAAGAACAGAATAATTTTTAAAATAAAATTATGAGGAAAGATCTGCACCATCTATCAAAATATTGCATATTGATCAATCAACTACACTGGCGAAGAAAAATAACTATTCTTTGTCTTTACGCATAATTAGTTTTCAATATAATCGTCGTGACAGGTGAAACGTGCAGAGATAGTTAACAAACTTCATCCATCATTCTCCTGTTATACCTTTCAAAATTTTGAACATCATTACAACTAACTAGATTCATGTAATCTGTAATCTTTTGATATTTCTATAGATACTTGCTATTTTAAGAAGTAAAAGCTTTTCTTGAAACATTTTTTAACCCTTCAAGTGCACTTGTAATATTTCCAGAAGTAAAATGCAGCAGTTTTTGCGAAATATTTAACATCATGTATTTTATTCAACCTTTTTGGTTTCTAGGTCCCCATTCGGGTACCTCTGTTCTTTTACTTGTAAAAACTAAAATGTCTGATTTTCTTTCTTTTCTTTTCTTTTTTTTTTCTTTCTTTACATTTTCGCATTATTTTTTAGTACTTAGGTGAAAGTTTTTTGCGTTGAAAGCAAACGAATAAATGCCTACATCTAAGTTGAATCCCTCATAAAAATAAATGTTACTTTCGTCTGAGTTTGCAAAATGACTAAAAATGTCCAAAGGACAGTGTGACCAAGAAAGTGATAAATTTTCATAAGTACTTAACTTAAATCTTTTCTAATATTTTCTTTTGAGAATTTGTAGATTATTTACTTGTTTAAAGCTCTTAAATTTGTAATTGCGTTAATTTAGGTTAATCTTTGTTAAATTAATTTTTTAAGGGCGTTTGTAGTTTTAGATTCTTATTTTTGAAACTAAATTACTAAGCGCTTAAAAGATCAATTTTAAAAAAAATATTTTTTCCGTCATTTACAATGTCATTTTGTTTAAAAAAAAAAAAAAAAAAAAAAAAAAAAAACAATTAATAAGTACTTGTATTATTATTTTAGCTTCGGAAATGAAAAAGTTAAAAATAGAGATAAACTAGTCGTTGGGGGCCACCGTAATACTTACCCATCATGGATATGTATATGAAAATAAAACATGTGAAAACTATTTATACAATGCATTGCGATTCATAAACAAAATTTAAACTAGTCGTTGGGGGCCACCGTAATACTTACCCATCATGGATATGTATATGAAAATAAAATATGTGAAACTATTTATACAATGCATTGCAATTCATAAACAAAATTTAAATATTATTAATATACATAGTAATGCTATATTAAAGAACTGCTGATGTACCAATTTCGACAAATTATATGAAACGCCAAACAGTTCAAGTAGTACCGGATTGCGTAAAAGAAACATCCTTATAACTCCAAAAATAATAATTATATTAACTAACAATTAACTGCGTCGGATTAAGCGTCTCATTTCCAATTAAAATATACTTCTGAATTGAAATTTGAATAAAATACAGGGTCATGAAAAATCGAAGAATGTGGAAAACAAGATTACAAATATCTCGGCAACTAATAATCCGATCGATTTCGTTCTATATGCAAAATGTGTGTTATTTTATTGCCTTTTATGTCCATTCCTTAGAACAAAAAAATTCGAAAATTTTTATATACCTTTCATCAGAACGAATTTTTCGAGAGTCCGAAAAAAATAGTTCCGAATAATCGAGGTTGCTGATATTAAATAGGGTTCGTCCCATTCTTACATACTAACTACATACAAAATTTCAAGTCTCTATCTCGATTTGTTCGGGAGATAGAGCGTTTACAGACAGACAGACTGACAGACAGACAGACTGACAGACAGACAGACAGACTGACAGACAGACAGACGGACAGACAGACAGACAGATGGACGGCAAAAATTTTTTTTTCTAAAATATGTTTTTCGGAATCTACACTATCTAAAACGTGTAAATCCGTCAAAAAAATTTTTTCGATTTTCAAAACGATTGCAAGACTTACCCTATACTACGTATGATGGGTAAGTAAAATGAAATTATTTTTCAGTAAATATGCACATTATGCGAACTGAATATTTCCGACTGAGCGAAAAATTGACAAGGCTGGGAATCGAACCCAGATACTTGGCTTACAAGGCCAATGCTTTACTTGTTAAGCTACCTGGGCGACAGCCAGCTGGGATTTTTCGCTCAGATAACCTTATTGGACGTAACATCTGGTCTGTCATTTAGACAGCTCAACAGAATAGACCGCAAGTAATGGAACTCCATAAGACGATGGGTACGTAGATATACTATTATTTTCAGCACAATCTAAATGATTGGATTTACCAATCAGTTAGATTGTGCTGAAAATAATAGTATACACATTATGGCCCATTTATAAATATAAAAAAATTAATTTCATGCATAAATTTGTTTTCAGGGACAAATTAATTTTCTTTATAGTTTTTGAACAATGTATCTGTTCAGTTCACTTTTCTGAAAACTGTTGAATATATCACTTTAAAATTTGTTAAGTCAGAAAACACAGTATTTAAGAATAATAAGAAACAGTTTTCATTTCGGCCTAAAATAAATAAAAGTAAAACATTTTTATTAAAAAACTTTGAAAGTCCCAAAAAATTAAAGAGTATTTATTATTATTATTATTATTATTTTCACTCTAACCTATAATGTTAGATATTTTTTAACCTGCTAACGCCGAGCAAAAGGGCAAAATTGCACTGTTGTTTTCTTTGTATTTTTTTACATGCTAAAAAAGATGTATTTCTCAACATAATATGTATATATAAATATTAATTACGGGTTAATTTATTAACCTCCAGAGTGTTAATCATGATTTAATTTTTTTAAAGGGATTATATCTGTAGAATTATATTAATTTAAATAATGCTACTATTGCAATGAAACCTGCAGCTATGATATAATCGTAGCTGCAGGTTTCATTGCAATCGTCGCGATGAGAAGGTTAAAAAAACAAGTTAGTTACACAATTTTGGAAAGTTTCAACTGCTTATCTAGAATAGAATTTTAGAAAAATGTATCAAAGCATACCCCCCCCCCCCCCCACACATTGAGAGGAAAAAAAACTATAAACACACCCACAGTGCTTAAAATGTATCATTTTATGACTTTTCAGCTCCATAATCTTTCAGGTCTAACAAGGATGAATTTTATTATGTAAAATTATGATTAGTTTAATCGGAAACAAGTCTTAAGCTATTTATTTGTTTTAAGTACAAACTGATGTTTCATAATCCGATTGAATGCTCTAAAGATAAATTTAAAAACAAAATCATATGTGAAAGTTATTTTTAAAACCATGAAAATAAAAATAGTATAGAGATACAATTTTCAATCAGTTTGCATTAGGAAGAATATTTTGCTCCCTATTCGTCGATTAAAAAAAAATAAAGTTGTAGAAGTGAAGTTTATTGGTCATGTTGTTGCCACCGTCTACATGATGTCAAAGTTAATCACGGACATGTTTTCGTTTTATAATATAGATACAGTGATATCATGAATGTTACAGATGATTGAATGGTAATATTATAATTGATATAATTTTTATATAATATCACTTTATATGCTAATATAATTTTGATATAACGTCTCTATATATCCCATAAAATTATGATTGTATACATATTTTTGTATATTTATATTAATTGAAAAATCTTCGAGAGTTTTAATTTATTGCTACGTTTTTGATAAGAGTTCTAATGTTTGCTTAAATTTTTAAAGAACTGCACGATGTTTTTTATGTTGCCTTTTCGCCACGGCTCATTTAGCACCATTTGTATTATTAACGAACATTTCACATCAAAATTGTTTATGAAATCAAAATGTACTAAATAATTCTTCTTGTAAAAACAGAAAAATGCGTACAGTAATGTTAAAACAGCAATGACAAAAAGATTTCATTTTATTATTATTATATTTGAATTTTTTCCTTTAAATATATGATGAGAATACGATTAACACAAAAAACTGTATGCCAGACGGATCCGCATGCGTTAAAGTAAAGATTTAAATGACGCGACCTGAATGAGGAAGTGAGCAACGATGTAAAACAAAACGAATCATCATCATCATGGGAAAAAAATATGAATGTTTATGATACAATACACCTGATCTACAATGACGGCCGTGGTCAAGGTTTAGTGGCTGATTTGAAGTTCAGTGTCATGGGTCATTTGAATGTTACTCCATATGATAGCTCCGAACTCATGCCACTTTTAGGGATAGAGTAGCCGGTGGCTATTAGGATTCATTTTACTGTCACACCCAAAGATGACATCATAATATGTTACTGGAGCCATAACAACATACAGATTTGTTTTCCACTCGGTTTTAAATAAATGTAATAAGGATATTTTACAAAATAAATAAATAAATAAATAAATGTAATTTAACAAATTACAACGACTATTTGGAAAATGATATTTTCAAAGACTAAAATTTTAAAGACTTATAAATAAATTATAGATTTTAAATTATTAATAGTAATAAATATAACTTTTATAATGATCATAACAAGTCATATATTACATATGCCATGCATTAAACATTAATATTCTTAGAGATATTAATATTATTAGAGTTAATAGAGATACTAATGTTAATAGAGATATATTCTTCAATGATAAAAAAAAAACATAGTTTATAGATATAAAACTTCAACTGATTAAAATGCGCATTTTATTGAATGGAGTTAATCAGACTCATTTCTGAATGCCTCATATTACGTACGACGTGGATTAAACATTAATATTCCTGGATCCACCATAAATAAACTTTAAATGAAATTTCACTTTTACAATTTTCGGAACTGCAAATTTTTAAACTTCAAAACATCGCGCATTTCAAATTTTTACATCATTGTGTAGAGAAAAAAATGCATTTTTAAATGAAATTTGTTTGAAATCTTTATCACAATTTGTTTCAAATTATTATTATTATTTTTTTAAAGTTTTTTTTCTTTTTTGTCATCGTGGCAACAGAAGTATTCCATTTTTGGATATTAAACATGGGCCAATAAGAAAGCGAGTAAGTTGAGGAATTCAACCAATAAAAAGATTAAGATATACTTAAGATTTTCTGATTCTCTACTGAGGACAACAACTATTTTCCAAACAGTTAAAAAAATGTATTCGTTAAATGAAAAAAAAAAAAAAAAAAAAAAAAAAAAACTCACTCATTATTTACAATTTTATTTGATGTACTTCGAATTATACTACTGAAATAAACTACTTTCGATAAATTTTTGTGGTGCAAAATAAATTTTCTTTGGACATTTCTTTGTGATTCGAATTGCAAAACGCTGATGTTCCAGCATTGTATCTCAAGTTATTGGGTTACTAAATATAACAGCCAATCGCTATGACGTTACTGTGATATTGTAATTGTCACAAATGGTCAAAGTTAAAAAGATGACCAAAAGGTGACATGCTTATATAACAAATTAACACTGTGTAATAATGCATTATTTTTAATTGTTTAAAAGGAGTAAGATGAAAATTTTAAAAACAGTAAAATAGTTTATTTTGACTGTTGACAAGTTTTAACTCGTCCCGAATTTTTTCCAAAATAAAAACAATAACGATATTCTGAAATTGAACGATCTATGACGCAAAGAACTGAAACGCCATCATTCAGTTTTTCATATAACTCAAGTTATTTATTTTGTTTTACTTGGATGCTCATTTCGATTTTCGATACCATCGAGTAACTCGTACCACAGTTTTTGTAAGTTGAATGGTGCTGGATCGTAAAATATGGAATTTTTACGCATTAGAGTCTGTTGTTTATCTTATATGATAGATGGATAATGTTAGTTGGAGGGAAAAAAAATATAATACTTTTATTAAAATTTAAATGGATAATTTCTTCTTGATGTAATCTTGCCAGGATAGTGGTTATTCTATTCTTTTTAAAACTAGCTACGGGCCCTTTTTTCCTGTGCTTAAATACCTGCTAGAATCATTCAGGATTATATGAAAAACCACCAATTAGAGTAGACGGATGAAAGAATTATTAAATTGGAAGGACTAGCAGGAAATTTAAATACCGGAAAAAAGTGCATGTAGCTGTATAAATAAAATAGAAAAACTTCAGTTTTGGCAAGACTACACTAAGAAGAAATTCTCCATTTAAATTTCAATGAAAGTAAGATAGTTTTTATCCACCCACCAATATTATTCATCCATTATAAGATAAACAATAGAATTTCAAACACATAAAAATTGCAAATGTAAGGATACAGCATCATTCAATTTACCAAAACTGAAGCAAGAGTTGTTCAGTGGTTTCGAAAATAGAAAGAAACATTCAAGTAAAAAAATAAATAAATAAATAAATAAAAATAAATAAAGTGCTTTATAAGAAAAACTGAATGATGGCGTTTCAATTCATTGCATCATAGACCGTGTAAATTCAGAATATAACTTTTTTTAATGACTTGGGGAGAGTAGAAACATGTCAACAGTCAAATAAAGCTGTTTTAATGCCTTTAAAATTTTAATCTTACTCTGTTTTAGCAATTAGAAATAAGCTGACATTCTTATTTTTAAACATATTATGACTGTCAGATGGGCGCCACTTCGTGACTTCTATGTGAAGTCATCATTTTGTGTCAATTGCTTTTTGTCTTTAAATGAAACACTCAAAGATTTTGCAGTGACCCATTTTCCACGTTACATAACGAAAATGTGAGAATGACAGTTGCATTTGAGTCCACACATCTTCACATTTTGATCACATGTGAATTACGACGTGAGTGGATTGTCTGTCTGTCTTCTTTATGTGACGTGCGAAAAGCTCAGAAAATTTTTAACTTAGCGTATCGAAAAATACAAACCTCATCGGAAATGGCGCAGCAAAAAATGTAAAAGTATTTTTTTGCATTTTTGTACGATTTACAGGCAATCAGCATTCGTAAAAAAATTTTATAATTTGCTTTGTCTTTTCTGCATTATTTCCATTTTTTAAAAAGAAAACATAAAATTCAACGACGAATTACGCTATAAGAGTTAAGAAATTCTTAATGTCTCTATATCAGATAAATTCCTACCCAAAGAACTAATAATACTTAACAAAACTCATCGCGAATTGGTTGATCGTATTTGATTCTATCTGTTTTCTGAACTTCTTTCTTCTAATCTGGCGAACAAACTACATGCACATAGAATTATGTAAATCTTAATTATAGTAATCGATGCACTGTATGAGTCATTGTAATTAAAAAAAGAGCTTGTATGAGTCGAACCTAACGATTAAGTGGGTGGAGACGAAAAACTAAATTGTTTATGTCGCAATAAATACTATAAATGCAGATGATTCAGGATATGGTATCTTATAAAGGACAGGGCCAAGGTTTAACAGTTGATTAAAGGTTACTTCGGCCGGCTAACATTAAGAAGATCTCAGTTACATAATTCATCAATTCCGTGTTATTAAATTACCTTTTGCTGTCTGATATACATTAACATTTCAGTTGATGGTTTTGCATAATTATACGCTATTGAATTAACGATGCTTTTTGATCTCACCATCACTGTATGTTTAAAAAGTATAGATGTAATCTATATTAATCAAATGATGTGTTTGCATGTCGATCTATGTATTAGCGATGGCCGGAGAAATATATGGCATGAAGAGGTCTAAAAATTTGGTTTCAGATAAGCGCTTAGTGCACTTTGTCTCAAATTTTCTCTTATTTGATTATTTTTAAAATTTTATATTGAACGCAAGTTTCCATGTTTTTTTTCCTGATTTTTCAAGTTTTCTGTTTATTTTTAGCCATTTATAAAACGAATCCGATTTCATTCTTGTATATCAGTACCATAATTTTTTTCCTCCTTCCAACAAAGTTGATTTGGAATTTCGTAAAGCAATTTTTTTATTCCGGTTTTTTGGGAAAAACAAAGATTTTCTTTTAATTAAACAATTTTGAAGTGAAATTTTTGCCGTTCAGATTTAAATTTTCGAGAATTTTTAACAAAATAAATAAATTTTAATTACATGATTTTATTACATTTTTTAAGAAATATGTTAATTTGCGATTTTTTTTTTATACGCTAAGGTAAAAAAAATATATATATATAATCTTTTTGCTGCTTGAAAAGAAGAAATATACGCAATCGGAAAGCAGTAAAACACCGATCGTTATTAAGAACCATGTTTTTATTCTAATGATATACTCTATTTTCATTCATTTCTTGTCATTCGATTTCATTTTCGGAGCATATAAATAAAATTTTTTTTCACTGAAAAATTTCAAAGCTTCAAGTTTATCCTTGGCAACGCTGGTCAGGTTTGCTAATATCAGTTTAAAAGTAAGTACAATCGAGTCTGTTTAATTTAAAATCCGATAAAAGTATAACTTACATATTGTGATGCATTTTGAATACCCTAAAAACTTATGACATCCTGATTAAAGGTTTTTATGTATAATGTTGCTTTTCACAATTTCGAAAAAAAAAAACAGAAATTTTTTCATATAATTTTTTTTCTTATAATAAAAACTTTATAAATCATAAGCAAAAATTTTGGAAAATTTTAGGACTGTTTCTGATAAAAACTTTAATTTGTCTTCGAATATACATGCTATTCTCATAAAAAGAACATAGTTTATTACAATAAGTCACTTAATCATGTTCTAGAAGTTTGAACACTTTTGCTACCTTAGTTTTTACAGAGTTAGTCAAAAATTTTCTTTCTTTTGGAATTTGTGGACAATCCCTAATGAGTTTTCTGGGGAAAAAAATATTTGCGGAAATATATGACCGATACTATTATCTTTACATTCTTGGAGTTTCAGGAAAATTCCTCATGTATTTTTCTTGATGTTTAACAAAATGTGTAAAATCGCAAATGACCGGTCATCAATCTATATAGTGTTTAATTTAAGTAGCAGTATTCTTACAGGTTAGGTACAGTGTTTAAAAAACAAACAACAACAAAGACAACAATAGCAACAAATATCCCACACATTTTAATCGCCATATTCTTGCAGAGACAAATGAAAATAATTATAAGGAATTTTGTCTTCTTTAAAAACTATGACGAAATAACAAGCATCTTGACAAGAAATGGCATAAACTGCTTTTTCAACGTTCCTATACTTATTACTGGAAAAGTAGTTTTACAGGTTATAAGCTCTTTTTTTTAAAGAAAATAAAATCGGATAAAAAATGGATTGTTTATGTAAATGTTGAGCCAAAAAAGATCCTGCAGAAAACTAAATGGGTTACACCAAGATTATTACGATAGCATGTCGATTATTACGATACAAAATAATCTATAATTAAATATTTATGCTGATATTAATAATTAAGAGATTTGAACTAAAGAATTAGAAAACTAATAATATATATAAGAAAAATAAAAAAAAAGGGGATAACAAAAGATAAAACATGCACAAACTTTATTGACTCTAAAAAAAAAGGTTAAATTCTTCATTCAAACGACTATTAATATTGAAATGCATCAAATTGTTTAAATAATAAAATTTTATTTGTTTTAAACAAAATAGAAGGTAATAAGAAAATCTCTTTTCATAATGAATGGCATTTCTGTTCATTTGAAGCAAACAAAACCGGTTTCATATCACTATCAAAAAGAGATTTCATGGGCCTAAGCATAAAATTGCTTCCTGAAACTGTTTTTTTCCGCACGAATTACTTATGATCCTTTGCAATCGGTTTTCGGATAGGTTTTTCTCAAGAGGTCTTCATTGTTGACTCTGCAAAACAGAGCCGTTTCTGCTCATGCGTAGAGAGTTTTTGAGTTAGTTATTTTATGGACAATTCTACAGCGCTTTACCGTAATATCATTAGTTAAGTTTTAGTACTTTTCTGCAACCAAGACCATAGTCAGTAACATATTTCTGGGGTATTTGGGGCCCTGAATGTGTTGTTCTTGTTTTATTTTTGATTCGTTTTTTACTAATTAAATATAGAAAAATGTAAAAAACTTTATTAAATATTATTGTAAATTTAAATAATTCAATCTAATATAATTGAAAAACAATGTATGCCTTTTTCAAACCCGAAGATAAAATAATACTGCAAATACGCATTCAATGATATTGTAATTAGGGATTCACAAATGATGATTCACAAATACGGATATAAAATGGAAATTACTGTAGAAATATCTATTTCATTATCGGTAACATGAATTATGCAGTAACAAATTTAAGGTCTTTAATTAATTAAATAATTTACAAATCCTTAAAAAATTTTAGTGAAAAGTGTTCAAGATAATTAATTATAAAAGATCCTTACTTTTCTGGACCCAATATCTGGAATGAATTTTGAAAATCCAAATAACAATAGCACCTTTTTTTATATAAAGAAATAAGTATCAGGGCTGTTATTTATTACTTTTGATTCAAATCCAAAAGCACTCAGCTGTATAGAAGCATAGTAAAAATATCACAAAATTAAATAATTTAGTTTAAATCCTTTTCGGTTCGGAAGTATCATATGTGATTTTTCCGAACCTAGGGGGTTAAGTATTGGTACTACTTCATTTTCCTGTCTTCAAAAAAAAAAAAAAAAAAAAAAAAAAAAACTATTGCCAATGATTCTCTTGCCTTCTAAAAAACTATTGGCAAACTATAAGATAAAATGCCAAATTCATTTGACATTAAAAACGTTACACGTGTTTGTTATGTCAGAAAGTGATTGTTATTTCGACGGTTTATTGTATATTTATTAATGTTATACTAATAAATTTGTTCTTTCGTTTTTTAAAATAAAAATTTTGTCAATTTATATAATTTGGTGAAATTGGTCGACTGGATAATCAAGTAGTACCGTTTTTGCATTCCAAATGAAATTGCAATGCCATTTTGTTGCTTCTTCAGTGACATATTGACGTTATTGTCAGCCAAACTTTACGTTTGTCACATGTTTTCAAGCACTTTATTGCAAAAAAATGTGTTCCCAGAACTGCTACTTTTGTGGATATTTTAAATGATTTTCATTGAATTCGGAAATTTTGGCTAAATAAGTCTCATGGATCTGTATAAGATTTTCGCAGATATTCTGTTTTGATTGTGACAACATTTCGTTCTTAGAGAGTTAAGACAAACAGAATAAACGTAAAATTCGAATGAACTTTGATGATTTCTTATAAATTACATTTTTTATTTCAACATGCTAACGGAATCCAAAACTAAAGATATTATAGTGTTGAATTTGAATTTTTGAATCTTGACTATCTTGATTTACAATTAATACAATAGTCAAAGTCATCCTGGCAGAAATTTCAGAGAGGAGTAGCATATTTTATTTTAACTTTTAAGTTTAAAAAAAATAGCATTTTAAATGACTAATAATAATAAGCAAAACATTTTCTACTCTATTAATTTTTTTTCTAGTTTGAACCAAATTTTGGTACTTATTAGCTGCTATTGTAAGATCTTGAAATTTTGAACCAACATTTGGAACTCCTGTTGAAGCATAGTTGAAATTTGAAGTTCCAAATGTTGGGGCGAGATTTCACCACCTTATGGTGGTAGCTACTGAGAACCAAAATTTGCTTCATACTAGAGCAAAATTTTTAACAGTGTAGAAGAATGTCCAATTTAAATAAATTTGCTGGAGTTTTTTAACGATCGGTAAATCAGTTAATTGAAAACTCATTTTATTTTTTGAAAATCTGCTGCAATTTTTTTTTTCAAAGCAAGCTACTTTGTGTTATTGATCGTTTCAAGACTTTTTTAATTTACATTCCTAAAATGAAATATTTAGAACATATAGTTGCATAGCCGTTGGAGCCTTATTAAAATTGATTTATTTTGAACAAATTTGTATTATAAAGGACAAACGTGTCCACTCATAAAATTGATGTTATTTTGACAGTGGCAATAACAGACGATTGAATTTAACTTTTACTGCGTTTTTTTTTCGCTTCTATATGCATCGTACTTTTAAAATTTTTGCAACATAGAATGGGGAGAAAATGTACTTTCAAATGCAATTTGTATTAAAATTATACACTATTTATTCAATTCTCATTGTTTTTAAAATCATTTTTAAGCATGATTTTTTTTTAAAATCTACCATTAAAGTGTATAGAGGATTAGGAAAGATAAATCCGTTTGTACTCAAAGCAATATAAATAGCTTAGCATTTATTCCCAACTTATATTCTATAACTAAATTCAGCAACCTCTAAATGAACAATAAAATATAAATAAAATACAAATTTAAATCACGTAATCTAACTACGCGCCTAAACCATTGAAATGAACATAACTAAAAAGGCGGAGTGTAAATAGTGATCTTTGGCAATTTCTTTGCATGCTAACTACAGGCAATATGCAAATACGAAAGTATCACGGGGCCAGAGGGAATCCTTTTCATAAACATTTATAAAAATCCAAATATCTTTCCAAATAATTAATTTTATTTTCAACTTCCGTAATTGGGTCTATTTTTAAGACGCATGGTAACATTCTAACGGCTGTTAGTAGGGCAGAATATTAGGACATCGGTGCTTTCTTTGCTAGAAATTGAGCTCCTAGGCAGACAATCATACAACTTTTGGATCTTGCTGCAATTTTTACGGGACCAGAGGGAATCCTTTTCAGAAACATTCATAAAAATCCACACATGATTTTATTTGAACGCAATATTTCTATTTTTCATATAAATATGGTTTTGGTATCATTAATGCATATTCTAAAATAATTTATGAAATGAAAAAAAAAACTATTAGAGTTATCAATTTTAAAAAATGGATTTTTATCAATATTTTGAAATCCGGGTAAAATAAAGTGTCAGACTCTCCTCCCACTGTTTTAGAACTCATTTCAAACTTAACGTTTAATTTCTGATCCATTTTTTTCTTCTTTTTTTGGAAAGTAGAGGGAAAATTTTTTCGCTCTTATGCATAAAACTAATTTTTTTGAACAGTGTAGGAATTTTTTTAAAGTAACACGTTGTATATTACTTCATTTAAATGTTTAATAGATCCCATCTAGCTTTATGAACGAAACTGGCAATGATAGCTCCACTTTCTGCCTTTTTTTCTTTATTCCCATAATATCGTAAAGGTGACATAGCTTTCAGACATTGCCCCATTCTATTTTCTAATCGACTGCTTTTATCAGATCTCCACTCATATAAAAGGATAAGATGACTTGAAAAGATTGCATATATGAATGAAAATAATGCGTATTAGTGATGCCTCTCTTAGGTTAGATCCAAAAAGGGTTACGCTGAGAGTCGGCGTTGGTACATTTCGATGGTCAAGTACATCAATCAGGCCTTTCAAACAGAAGTTGGAATTAGATTTTTAATCCGTTTATGTATAAGAAATGGTTCAGTATTATTAAATGGATGAATCACATTTAAAAGATAATTTTGTTAGTAGCTTTTATAATCTTTATCTTTTGGCATCGTAGGCCTTTAATTTTAGCACAAGTTAATGGTAAATTCGTAAATATGGTGTTGTTTCGAAGCAATACTCGGTGATCCAAAACACGCATTAGCTCTAAAAAATATTGAAAACACGCATTAGCTCTAAAAAATATTGAAAGTGGTATTATTATATGTAAAACCTCCACTGGATAATTTTAGAACAGGATTGAACCTGACGACAGCAAAGTGCAAAGACGAGGAACCTAGGATAAGCGTGCTCCAAGTGATACACGGCAGAATATTTCCGGAGCAGAATTGATTTTAACTACTCGCGTTTGTTCATATTCGATTTGTAGGAAATTTAAGAAACTGAAATGCAGTTTCATAAATAACAATTTAATTCATTATTGGCTCCTAGATGTTTTTTTTTTTTTTTTCAAATTAAGAGAAAGTTTGGGGGCCAGTAAATATGAAATATTATCAAGCTTTTAGTATCAATGATAAAATTATGGCAGCTTTTATTTCGACTCCAGATATAAAGAGCTGTTTAACCCTCTGGATCCCAAACCGCCCGAGATATTTTAATTCGTATATTTCAGTTCCCACCAGAAAATTAAAACAACAATATTTGCTTTGATCAATAACAGAACATTCCGTATTTAAATAAAACGAAATTAGCCATTGAATTTTTCTGGTGTGAAATGAGCTACATAATTTCTAAAACGTGTTCTAGCATGGGAATTAAAGGGTTAAAGTGGCTAATGTTTACTATTCTGGTCATTTTGGTCAAGTTATTATTTTAGAAAATGGATAATAAGAAAAATTTAAATAAAAACAATTTATTAGATGATTTCAGTTAAGCAGGCATTCTCTCAATATGAATTTGATATGAATTATTTAACATTTGAAATGTAATAACAGAAATCACTTAAAAAAGTATTATCTAAAATACAACACTGCATGCTATCTGAATTTTTTTTAATCCCAAAAACAAAAATTCATGTAATTTTGATCAATTGTTTATTTTATCCACTAAATTGTTTGGTTTTTAGCACGTTATGTTACGTAAATTATTTTTTGGAAAAAAAAATGTACACGGATTTGAAAATGTTCATCATTCCTAGTATAATATAATGGAAGATTTGTATGTTAGTCGAAATAATCAAAAGCTATGTATTTTTTCTATTTTGATTTATTCATATTTGAAATCATTAGACAAAATTTACTTAGCATATGGTTTATATTATTTAATTTATTCTTCAGGCAGTAATGCTGCGCATTACAAAAGTTGAAATTCAATTTTTTATATTCTAAAGAATAACATGTATACAATTATATATATATATATATATATATATATATATATATATATATATATATATATATATATATATATATATATATATATATATATATCAATGTGTAGAAACAATTTTTTATACATCAAAACGTACAAGTTTAGAATTCCATAGGTAGTCAATCAAACGGCCATGTGTAGTACCTATAATCGTCGTTCAATCCATCCGTCCGTATATAACAGAGCAAAAACTACACAACCGAATCGTTTGAAATTTGAAAAATATAGTTTTTAGCTCACAGGCTATCATAGCCTGAAAGCTTATGTGCCCGTCCGTTCTGTATGTTCGTTCGTGCGTAACGCAATAACTCATGATAAAAATATCCGATCCACTTGAAATTTTGTATGTAGGTATATCCTGACAAGGCGCTTCCCTGATTAATTTTTGGAGTTCATTCGATATGTATAAGAGGGGGAACGGGGGGCTCATGCCCCTCCCCTTAGTTGATATAAATGGGATTTTCATGCAGAATTAAGTTTTCGTTTAAAATTTAGATTAGGATCATTCTGATGAGGCGATTCCGTGACTGTTATTAGGTGTTCATTGAATAAGTATAAATAGGGGGAACAGGGGTTCTATTCCCCCCCCCCTTAATTTATATAAATGGGTTTTTCAAGCAGAATTTTCAGATTTCGTTCAAATCTCTGAATAGTTTTGGAAGTTTAATGTATAAAAGAATGTATGTAAGTATAAAAGAGGGGGATAAATCCTTTTAAATTATATAAATGCTAAATGGGTTTTTATTAAGAATTATCTCATTTGCTCTGAATTTTGGATATAGATTTTTTATATGATAAAACATGTCTTTGATAGTATAGGAGGTTCAATGATTAAGTATAAAAAAAGAGGAAAGGGGAGAGCTGTTTCCCCTTCTTAATTTTTTTTCGAACGGAATTAACCCTTGAAAATATAAGGCTTTAATGTACAATTAGTATTTGTAGCCTGTGAGCTCAATGCCATCAGTTTAACTGGGCAGTATTCTTTATTGTATAATTTTGACGAATCATTTCAAATTTTATGAAAATCGGATGCATAGTTTAATTCAAAAGTATTTCGTTACATTACGGTCAATGGGAAAAAATAGTTTCAAGTGCATTTTAATTATTTTACACTCTTTTGAAGATAATAAAATCAATTTTCATCTATGAAGCATGTACTAAAATACACATTCTGCATAATCTATAGTGCAGAGAATATTTGTTATTAATTTTCAGGGCCACACAAAAGTATTCCATTACATAATGGTATAGGCGGAAATATTGGGGCGCGTTTTAATTATATTAAACTATTTCACATTTTATGAAAATAATATACATTACTGAGGTTTATTACAAGTTCCTTCCTATGTAATAGAAAGCAAATAGTATTTACAGGGACACACAAAAGATTTCGGCCACTATACTGTATCCGAAGTACTGTATACTATTACACTAGGATCTAAGCTTTTTAAAAAGTATTATACTTAGCTATAGTACGAACTCACCTCATTTGCTACGCTTGACGTGCATTTTCTGACTTGTTTTGAATTTTATAGAATTCGAATATGTAGAAATATAATGCTCTTACAATAGCCATATAGAAAATATTTCCGAACTGAAACTTTTCATTCACGATCTTACAACTTCAAGAGAGCTGAAGATGTGCAAATTTAAAAGAAATCATCTTTTTAAAAATATTTTTTGTTTTACGCAGCCAATGATGTTTTTGGAACAAGATAAAAAATATCTATAGCTCATTCTAAACTATATTACTACTAATCGATGCATTAAATTAATTTTATAACAAGTTATTTTAACTAGCAGGGGAGACCGAGCTTAGCTCGGTCAAATTTAACTTTGTGTTCAACTCGATATAGTATTTTCACTGTATCATTAACTCTGTATTATTACTGTAAAACATGTTTATAATAGTATTATTTAGAAAAACAATCAATAAGAAAACTATGTTTTTATGCGCATGTTTATAAATTTTACTTTATTTTAAAATTTACAACGAAAGGACATCGATCTAAATCACTTTTTTAGCTCGACTCTGATTGGTTTAACCATGCATCTCGAATCCTCTTAAGAATGTATAAAAAAATTCTTTACATTCTGAAAGACAATATTTTTTGCTAGATATAGTCAAATTTGGAGGCATTCTTTCATTTGGCTCCAAATACGTGTTTTGGTTTTCGTAATTTTTATAGTCGATTTTTTGGCCATATGTCACCAATATTTTGTCAAATATCACCAAGTTATTGGCTTTTGCCATATTCTCGTGACCCGTACCCGTATTACCCAAAATGAGCCACTAATCAAATTTGATCAAGCATGTGACATAGCTCAATCGTCTTCAGGTAATCAAAAACAGTAGAATATAAAATTGAATCAAAATCGTTTAAGCCATTTTTTAGGTAAAATTAGCTTGGCAGCATTCATCAATGAAGCGAAATGACCCACCAATATAATTTTGTTCAACATGCGACTCCGCTCAATAGTCTTCTCGTGACAAAAACCTTTTTGTTTCAAAATTTAGGTAAAATTGATTGAGTCGTTGTTATATATAATTAGAATGACCCTAGCTCATTAAGACCCAAAATGACCCACTAATCGAATTTTCGCGAGCATGTGCCCAAGCCAAATGGTTTTCTCTTGCTCAAAAACGATATAATACAAAGTATAGTCAAAATGGTGAGTACCATTTTTTATATAAAATTAGCATGACCCATCATGACCAACAAATGACCCTTATAATCGAAATCTCTCGAACGTGTGGCCTAGCTCATTAATTTTAGCATGCCGAAAAATATTAGATACAAAATTTAGATAAAATCGATTTAGCCGTTTTTTAGATATAGTTAGTTTGACCCTGACCCCTTATGATCCAAAATGACCCATTGATCGAATTTTCTCAAAAATCTGTCATAACCCAATGATTTTCTTGTGCCCGAAAATGATAAAATACAAAATTTAGTCAAAATTGCGCGAAACGTTGTCTAGATAAAATTAGAATGACCCAAAAGTGGCCCACTAATCGAAATTTCTTGAACATGTGACCTACCCCAATGATTTTCTCATGCCAAAAATATGTTGCATACAAAATTTCGTTAAAATCGACCCACCCATTCTTTAGATATAGCTTGACCTTGACCCATTAAGACCCACAAATGACCCTTATAATCGAAAGCTCTCGAATATGTGACTTAGTCCATTAGTTTTCTCGTTTCTAAAAATTGTTACATACAGAATTTCGTTAAAATTGATCCTGCCGTTCTTTAATTATATATAGCTTGACCCAGACCCTTTATGAACCAAAATGACCCATTAATCGAAATTTCTCGAACATGTAACTTAGTCCAATGATTTTATCGTGCCAAAAAAATGTTGCATACGAAATTTCATTAAAATCTATCCACCTGTTCTTTAGATATAGCTTGACCATGACCTATTATGACCCATCATCACCCACAAATAACCCTCATAGACGAAATCTCTCAAACATGTGATTTAGCCCATTAGTTTTCTCATGTCAAAAAACTGTTACATACAAAATTTCGTTATAATCCATCATGCCGTTCTTTAAATATAAATAGCTTGGCCCAGAGTCTTAATGACCCAAAATGACCCATTAATCGAAATTTTTCGAACATGTAACCTAGCCCAATGATTTTATCATGCCAAAAAATGTTGCATATAAAATTTCGTTAAAATCGATCCACCTGTTCTTTAGATATAGCTTGACCATGACCCATTATGACCCATCATGACCCACAAATGACCCTCATAGTCGAAATCTCTCAAACATGTGATTTAGCCCATTAGTTTTCTCATGTCAAAAAACTGTTACATACAAAATTTCTTTATAATCCATCACGCCGTTCTTTAAATATAAATAGCTTGACCCAGACCCTTAATGACCCAATATGACCCATTAAAATTTTTTCTCGAACATGTAACCTAGCCCAATGTTTTTCTCGTGCCCAAAAACTATAGAATGCTATTTTTTAGTCAAAATTGCGTGAGAAAATCTCTAGATAAAAATAGCATGACCCACAATGACCCCAAAAATGACCCACTAACCGAATTTTCTCGAACATGTTACCTAACCCAATGGTCTTCTTGTAATCCAAAACGATACAATATAAAATTTGGTCAAAATCGTTAGAGCCGTTTTTTAGATAAAAATGGCTTGACCCATAATGACCCAAAAATGACCCACTAATCGAAATTTTTCGAACATGTGACGCAGCTCAATAGTTTTCTCGTACCAAAAAACGATTGGCTACAAAATTTCCTTAAAATCGGTCCAGCCGTTCTATAGATATAAATAGCTTTATCCTGACCCATTATGACCCAAAATGACCCAGTAATCGAATTTTCCCGAACATGGGACCTAGCCCAATGGTCTTCTTGTGCCCAAAAATGGTAAAATCCAAATTTTTGCGAAAATCGTTAGAGCCGTTTTTGAGATAAAATTTACCCACACACACACACACAATTTTTGCTCGCATTATAGTATAAGATAACAATTTAAAGTACCGTCAGAGCATAAAGGATTAAAATACAGCTTCCTAAAGAACAATATATATATATATATATATATATTTATACATATATATATATATATATTTATACATATATATATATATATATATATATATATATATATATATATATATATATATATATATATATATATATATATATATATATATATATTATTTTACTTAATGTAATACATATATATATTACAAATTTAAATATTTTTTTCGCCAAAATTAACCTTTATACTATATTAATTTCCTTTTAACAATATTCCGTACTTACAAGGAAGGTTTCCATACGGGCATACCCCGAAAAATCTGAAAAAATTACAGAATGTTCTTCTTGTATGGATATATACGTTTATAAAAAAAAATTTCGGCGGAACTTCCATTCAGTAACCGTAAAAAAATAATGAAAATTTCGTTATTTGGCGATTTATCGCCGGTTGGCGTTGAAATGTAAATTGAAAAAATACTTTATGTCAAATACGCTTTAAGAAAAAAAAGCGTCATGTCGAATTTGTTTTGATAAATTTAATTTAAATAACTTTAGTTTTGTCAGTTTTAGTTTGTTTTAAGTATAATTTTGTTATATCGATATTTACATGTATTTATATTCAAATTTAATCATCAAAATTTGAGATTTAAAACGAAATTCATAAATTAAATTAATTAATTTTGTTTCAAGCTCAAAGTCTAATTGAGAAGTGTCGATTAGATTTTGTTGCTATGGAAACCACTGGCTTTCATTTTTTTCATACGCTTAAATATATGAAGATAATTTTTCTTTTTTTTTTTCTTTTCTTTTATCTATGAAAATATTTTTCCATTGATTAATTAAATAACTATTTCAACAAATAATATATATGTGTAATATAATATGTATATTTATGTATATAATCTATTAAAGTCTCTCATTGTTTATGTTTAAATTCATTAAATAATATTTACACGCATTCTAAAAATCCAATAGTTTTGAGTTGCATAATAATCGTTTGTTTTTGGCGAGGAAAAAGGCTGCTCGCCAAATCAAGTGACTCTTTCGTCTTTTCACGCCAAATATTTGAAAATATTTTATTTTTTTACACATTTTCTTCTGTGATTCCGCCGCTAATTTTGACTGATCCTTTATTACATACATAAGTACTTCAATTAGTATTTTTTTCGTAAAATTCTGAGTATGCCCAGAATGGAGACCTTCCTTGTTAGTTCAACTTATTAAATTAAAATCTTGTTACTAGATCTAATCTATTAATCTTTATGGAAACGATATAAATTCTTAATTCGTCTTAAAAAAAAAAACATTATTTCCAATATGCGTAAATTAAAAAAAAGGCTCTAAATTAAAAATACTCTTAATTAAACTTTATTTCTTAATATTCCAAATAAAACTCCTTTTTTCCTTGTTTTTATCAACCCTTTTTAAGAAAATCTTATTAAATTTGTTCCGAAACCATACCTTTCAAAAAATATCATTCTTTTTATTTATTTATTTTTTTTTCCCCCTTCAACGTTTGATATTGTGTATATCAATAATTTCATTTCATTTCTTTTTTTTTTTTTTTTTTTTTTTTTTTTTTTTTTTTCAAAATATCTTCTGCAAGATATCGAAGTCAGTGTTCGATTATAAATTAGTTAAATAATAATTTCTTAAATTAAAAATTATCGTCTGAATGAATTAATCTCGAAGATGGACATGAATTCTGTTTACATGTGAAAATCATGGTTAGAGATTAGAGAAAGTTCTAGAAGCTTTTTATTATTGACTTGAGTGAAGGGGCCCAGAGATGGATGGAATCTTTTATTCGATGTTTTCGGGTACGAACGATTTAAAAGCCACACTCCTGGACAAAATTATAAACTCAGAAATTTTTTAATTTGTTTACATCATAATATAAATAAGCTTAGCTTTACATTAATAAAATAATGATGAATATATATAATAAGACTTCTAAATTTAATATAACTCATAAATAAAATTGTGTAAGTAATTTAAATAAAAAATACATAACTTAAAAAAAAAAAAAAACATTATGTGAAACCTGGACAAAATTATAAACTAGAAGTTATGAATTTCTATATTCTGGCACATTTGATTTAAATAAATGCATTTTATGATAATAAACTAATAAATGGAGTCATTATGGATCAATACATTTCAATATATCAATACCTGTTTTAATTTTTCTCATAAAATAACATTATGTGAGACCTGGACAAAATTATAAACTCAAATTTATGAATTTCTATACTCTGGTATTTTATATAAATAATAAATGCGTCTTCTGATAAGAAACTAATTCAGTGAAATTATTTTTCACATTGGTTTCATAAATGGTATTACTGTAAACAATGTTTTTTCATATTTTCAATTCTCTCAATGATTTTATTAAAAATCATTTATCATCTGCTTTTGAATTTCTGTTAGAATAATTTTGTTCTCTTTTAATGCATCTTGTTTATCGTGTGTCATTACATGTTATTCTTAGAACAGTGAAAATCAACAATTTTTCTAATACCTCGAGGAAAGATTTTCCCAGAGGTACAAGTTGGTAAAATTTTGGCATTCATAGCTTCAGGAAAAACGCAACGCCAAATTCTTTGCTAATTAAATGTTCACAAGGAGCAGTAAAAAACATTTTAAAAAATCCATCAGTGTATTAAAAAAATGGAGTGGTCGACATCCAAAGATAACAGAAAGAAATCGAAGATCAATCTTACAAGCAGCATCTAGTACTGGAGCTTTTTCTAGTCGAATTGTATACTTTAAAGCTTTAAATGTAAGCCCTCGAACTGTCAGACGAATTCTTTAACAAGCGCCTAATATGAAATAAAAGAAAAAGAAAGCCAAGCCAAACTTCAGCCCCATCACATGAAAGCCAGACTTCATTTTGCACAACAGCACATGTCACGGACAACAGAGTGGAGCAAAGCCATCTGGTCAGATCAAAGGAAGTTTAATTTAGAAGGCCCAGATGGCATATGATACTACTGGCACAATATCAAACATGAAAAATGGCATATCTTTGATCCAAACTTTGGTGGAAGGTGTGGGCTGGTTTTTCTGAGAATGGTAAAACTGTTCTGACTTTTCTTAATGGAAAACAAAAAGCAGATAACTACCAGTTAATGCTTGGAAGATAATCTTTTGCAATATGACAGTTGTTTGCTGGAGTTAACTGGGTATTTCAGCAAGATAATGCAGTAATAAATTCTGCAAAAAGTACAAAAGAGTGGCTGCAGAGCTGCCATGTAAATGTCTTGAACTGACCAGCCAGCAGCCCTGATCTAAACCCCATTGAAAACTATTGGGGTGTAAGGGTTCGAATTGTCTATCGCGATGTATGTCAATATCAAAACACAAATGATTTAAAGATGGCAATACTTTCAAACTAAAACCAGTTGTCTATAGAGCAGTTGGAAAAACTTGTTCAATCTATGCCAAGTCATATATTCGTAGTCATTCAGAGAAATGGCGGTTAAACACATTTTTGAATGCATGCATTTAATATATTGGATCAGGATTCAAAAGGACAGCCACGTCTTAAATTCTATAATTTTATGTTTTCAGTTTACACATGTAGCATATTTATATTACTCATCTTTTTTTTTTTTTTATTATTATAAAAATGCATTGATGTATTGAAATGCGTTCATCCCTAATAACTCCATTTATTAGTTTATTATCACAAAATACATTTATTGATATAAAAAATATCAGAGTACAGAAATTCATAACTTTGAGTTTATATATTTCTCCAGATCTCATATAATGTTATTAATTTTAAGTAATGTCTTTCTTATTTAAATTATTTGTTAAATTTTATTTATGTGTTATATTAAATTTAAATGTATTATTATACATGTTCATCTTTATTTTATTAATTTAAAGCTAAGTTTATTTATATTACGATTTAAACAAATTAAAAATTTTCCGAGTTTATAATTTTGTCCAGTAGTGTAGAAGAATCTTTTTTACGGAACATTGCTTCGGAAGGAAAAGAGCAGTTTCCCTCTGCATATGATTGCATTTAATAAATCTTTTGGAGCAGCAATTGAGGAATTTAATGAAGTTTCTACGTTTATTATTTTACTTAATTTTTATCTCGCCTCGACTCCTGTGACATAACATGGGGAAACCTACAAATAATATTAATGGCTCCTATCTCAAAAATGTCACAATATATATGTATATACATATATATATCAAAAATATGAGTAGTCACTGAACAATGTAAGTCAATTTTTTTTAACCTTTTAAATCTCGCTAAGTGTTTTCAAGCATAAAAATTATACACGATTCTCTACAATTATAGTGCATAGAAAAAAGAAAAAAAAAACTGAAGGATGGAGATAGAGTTGTCTGATTGTCAAGAAAAGAGTGAAATAGTGATGTTGTTTTCTCTCTTTTTTTTAACTAAAAAAGATTATTTACAAACATGATATAAAAAACTGAACTACATAAATGAATATAACCATTAAGAGCATTAATCAGTATTCAATTTTTGGAAACTTCATTATATCTGTAGGGTTATATTAATTTATGGGCTTTCAAAACTCTTAAATCTTCAAAATTTTCAAAATTTTAAAATTTTTTAGATTTTAATTTTTTAAGATTTTTGTAGAACACGTTGATATGATTGCTTCTTTGAAAATCCTATTAGAACAGAAGCTATCGTTTTAGAACTAAACCCGCTCAATAGCAGAAGCGGCGTTTCCGAAACTTTTAAGATCCGAAACATTATTTTCCAAATGACATCTTTAGGGATAACGCGCAAGATATCTCAGAAATTTCTGAATATTTTTCCATGAAATTTTTAAAACACATATTTCATGTTAGTATGTATAAACTGAACTTAATTTTTTTTATTATTATTATAAAAAAAAAGATTTTTTTTGGGGATTATATTGTTGAAATTTTGAACATTTTGTAATAGCTAAATACAATTTTGTATTAAAAATATAAATATGTTTTAAATGCAAATTTATTTAGGTTCAGGGTAATTAATGTAATCAAAAATATGATTAGACACGAAAATATTTATTCTAGTTCCTAAATCAATTTGTAATCCTGCATAAGCTGTTATACTAACTTTTTGCTCGGCAAATATCCGACAGTTTCGAGCGCCCTATAAATATTAATTATGCATCTTGGAAGTTTCTTAAATACACGAAATGAAAGATAATACTTATCTATTTCACATCAATAAATATAGTGCTTTAAATCATATACATTTTAAAATATTAAATGTTTAAAATGTATTTTTTTCATTTTTTACAATTTTATGAGTTTTGAATCCTCTTAAATAATGTTTCTATTGCAGTGAAACCCATAGTTTAGTGAACGGATATATTCATTTAAGGCACTTAAGGATATTTTTTTATTGAGAATATCAGCTATTTTTCCTGGCTACTAATGTATGTTTCATTTAATAACATAATGTTTTTCATTGAATCAAACGAAGATAATTTGAAATACTTGTAGATAGTTTAAATAATAATAATTATAATTATAATTATAAAAGAATCCTTTACTTGGAGTATTTGACTTGATCTGCCAAAGTAAATTAAAATCCAGTGGAAAATAATCACTTTTGTATAATTGAAATGAAACATTTGATGACTTAAATATTATTTACAGATTTATGACAATTAATTATTTTTTAGTCTAAAGCATATGTTTTGTAATAAAAATTAATATATATATACCTTTTTATTTTGGTGATCGTGGGAAAAATATTATCGTTATAGTATAAAAAAAAAAAAAAAAAAAATTAAAATAACAATCGTGTTAGAAAACTAAATATTAAATAAAACTATCCTATGTATACGAAATTGCTTGGTGAGAAAAAACATATGATATGTTTGACTACCAATTTAAATAAGGGATCCAATCCGGGCTTCTTGAGTAACAGAATATATGTGAAAACCAAATTTTATTGAAAGTTCTAATATATATATATTTTTACAATTAATATGCATATATTTAGATTGCAACGTGTAATGTATTTTTTTTTTTATTTATTTATCCATAAAAAGTATTTTTGTATGGAAATTGCCGGTAATGTTTATAAATAAAGTTTTCAAACTTAATAAAGTAAAAATGTAAATAAAGTTTCAAAACTTATACAAACATATTATTGATATAAACTGGATAAATTAATAGTGTTAAAATTAATATTATTTATTTACTCTTGCATGTATAAATTAAATTCGCAGCTGAAAATTTTAAATTGAAAATGGATAACATCCCAAAAATTATTTTCGGTTTGAAAAAAGCATTACGGCATTCTAAAAATTACTCGGAAACGAAAATCGGTGACACCCAAAGAAAGTTTGTTTTTATAAATGATTCTTCGAATATCAAAAATATATTTGTTTCTGAGGTTTATAAAAAAAGAATCGGAATTAAATATAAGTTAGTGGTTATTAACCATTTGGAAAATGGTTGTTCCTGTCAGTCGAAAATAAAAATAACTGAAGCATACCCCAAATTCTCTGATGTCTCGTTTTCTGATTGGTCCATGTTTAATATCGGGATATTTCTGTTGCCACAATGACAAAAAAGTATTAAAAACTACATAAAAAATTAATAACTCAGAAACAAATTGAGATACAACTTTCAAACAAATTGCATTTAAAAGTACCTTTTTTTCGCTGTACTATGGTTTAAAAATTGAAAATGTGCTACGTTCAGAAGTTTAAAAATTCGCAGCATCAAAAATTGTAAAGCTGAAATTTCATTTAAAATTTATTTATTGATTGATCCAGGAATATTAATGTTTAATAAAAGACGTACGTAATACATGACTCTGTTATTATGTAAGCCATCTTTTGATCATCATAAAAGTTATGTTTATTATTATTATTATTTTAAATCATAGAATTTATTTACAAGTATTTAAAATTTTAGTCTTTGAAAACATGATTTTCCAAATGGTGTTGCAATTTGTTTAATTACTTTTTTTAAAAAATTTACTTTCGTAGATTAAAAAGCATTTTTTTTTCTGTGTAGGAATTGCACTTTTCCATGTCCATGCGCTATTTATTAGCTGAATATTATCACCCCTAACAGTAATCGAGATGGACTACTAGTTTAATGATACCAAGTTGCTTTGTATTAAATGGTAATTTAAATTAACAAAAATAAAATGTATTGCAGCTAAATTGATAACAATTTTCTAAAAAAAAGAAGAAAAAAAAAAAAAAAAAAAAAGAAAAACGGAAAGAGATACGATAACAACGAATTATATTTCCACTTACTTGGACGGACATGATAGATATCCGGATGACTGCTGTATCCTTGAAAAAGTAAGACCAACACCACGCACGCATGCACTCGAGCTGCCGCGGAAGAAAGTAGCCACTTGACCATGATGAAAATTCACTTTTTAATTTTAAAAGTGTCCACTTAAACACCTTCTGTGTTTGCTTATGAAAGATGTGGTGGGCGGACTGCGGACAGCCGCTAGTGATCGGTAGCAGAAGCTTACGTTGCTAGGTCCATGCAAAAATGTTCATGAAGATTCCATACTACCATCTGAAAAAAAATGTTTTGATTAAAAAGAAAAAAAATTAATAAAACTTAGTACAAACATTATTTATTTGTACAATCACATGATTCATATTCCAGAAAACCTATAATCCCAGTTTATTTCCAATGCCAAAATCACAAAATTTTTTCATACTTGATCCAGGGATATTTAAATTTGACAGAAAAACGGTGTTATACAAAAAACCAGCCAT